>CANUEZ040000141.1:1282500-3682500 GCA_948099385.1 Fasciola hepatica | reverse complement strand
GTAGCCCAGAAACCTAATGGACGTTACCCCTGGATTACCTGACGGACTAAACGATTTGATCGACCGGATTGACCACGGTTAAACCTATACTCACACTTGATGACGCTTTATATAGAGCACCTTACATGACTGACCAGTGATCACAATCCCGTAACCAGGATTACAACCAATCATGATAGTTTCACCGGACCGCCGGACGGATTCCTGGCATCACTCATCACCCCACACCCCAGCAAAATCTATTTACCGTACTACACACAATCAGTTCAATTCATTCTGCATCGCAGTACCGAAAATGATGACTGGAATCTGGCCCTCGCCGTTGCTTTCCTTATCCACTCTCCCTATTTTGTCAGCCTAGCCCTTTATGACTGTTGCCCTCATCAGACACTACCTGCCACCAACAGCAACCAACTTCTTTAGGAAACAAAATACCAACCGCCTGATTATTCATTCTTTTATCACATATACAGAAAATCTCACTTTTACACCCTTCCAACTTTCTCTGTTCCCTTGGGTCTGGCCTCTCCCAGTCACCACTGTCTTCCTTCCTCTTCACCACCTGTGCATATTTGCTTGGTCGCACCAGCGCCGTTTGTCTCCAACAGAGTGCTTCCTCGAAGGCTTCTCGTCCAACTTCCCCTCTCTGTGTCCAATCAACATTCACAATCCCTAAAAGCCCACTGCATTCCTGGTGCAGGTTTCTGCCTCCATACGATTTTCCATATAATATCGTAATTGCTTATACAGAAAGGCCAATCTGATTATCCAATTCGACTCACTTGCATTTATGTCACAGGCTCCCTCCACTATGGTTTGTCTAATGAGGGATCAAGCTTTTCTATATCCGTGGGCATCTCCCACTGCATTTTGATAATATCACGTTAACTCTTTTTTAATTTCCTTTTGGAGACGCTCTCAACCAGTTTCTCGATATTGATTCCTCAAAAATCTAGTTGGTGCCACACCGCGTCTCCTTCTACACTTCCCGACTCTTCTTTGAATCTCTTTCACTCCACCGCTCTCTATCTTCATCGACGGCGCACCGAACCCCGTAGATCACCGTGATCCATTCTGGACTACCGGATATGCTATAGACAATTATCGGCACCTATAAGGCAAGCTGGGTATTACTCCCGCCTCAATTCCCTGTTCATGCTGTGATGCCCGACTCCAGTTGCCCTACGGGTTCTTGCAAACAATGCACGTTTACCCTTTCTTCAGCACCGCTTTTATCTGCATTCCTGTGTCCATCCGGCTAACCATATCCTCCCCGTCTCGAATTCCGAACCGATTCACAATTGCCGTGCCGACCCATTCTTCTTTAGTTTACTTAAACACCGTCCAGACTTCTTGTTCTATTACTGCAACTGTGAGAACCCAGAACTTCAAAAGTGTGATTACACTACGTTGTTGTGAATTGCTGTATTCTCTGATCGCGCCTTGTGCATGTGTCTTGACCATGATCAAGAAATATACCATTATTATTAATATTTTGAGTTTGGCTATCACCTGACCTAGTCACTTTACTGATTATACGGATGAATCAATTGGGTCCACTCTCAACTATTCTGGCTTGGCTGTTTGAGTAGCCAGTCAGGTCCAAAAGGATGGCTTCCTGTTTGCCGTAGCTTAAAATTTCTGCTTCTTTGGCCCCACGGGTCTGTAGTTTGAGAGTGGGACAACGAAATATCTCTGCCAATGTACTCTTCGCATTAGGCTTGGATCAGTAACCTGAAAAGTTCAGAGCTGCGGCAAAACTCAACATTTTATTAACAAAGTTAAACGGGGAGTACAGCCAGTTCTAATTTATCTGCCCATAGACACAAGACAATTATCCAAAGCGCGAACTGTCCTGAGCCAATGACCGAAAGTTCTCTCCAAAATCTTTCTCGCCCTTCTGCGGCTTCGCCCTGAGTTTGGCCTGTAAGAACCATCAACAGCTTCTCTGGAGAGCCCTTGGCAACAAAGAGCGAGGTACCGTTGCCTTCGCTTTAGGATAATCTGCCTGCATACCAGCGTGACAGCTTCTCTTTCCCGATGAAATCACCTATCACCTACATCTTTTACCGTGATGAGCTCATCCAGCTCTCTCAGCCTAACTCCATCCTCTGCCATCTGAGAATGCTGCCTCGCAGACACTAGCTGTTGCTGTAAATTTATTATTCTTAGCCCAAATAATGGATATTACCACAGTTATCAATAACCTGAATTGTAAATAGACCTGCACATGCACCTGTAACGGACCTTACAGCTTCTAAAGAATCAAATATACCCAAACCTCTCGTAGTAACTTGCAGCATTATTCTCTCTCCAGTTTCTGGCTGCTCTGATCCTCGGGTAGGCTCATTTGCTCTTTCGCTCTTGCAAGACTAATCAACCTGAGGGTTTTAGGACACTTGCTAGAGATCCTTATCCAAATGAAAATTCTCCATCCAAAACAAGACTGATCCGTGCCTTCTACGATATTGAGATGCTCAATCTCAAGGACTTGAAAAAGGGAGGCCAAAATCACGGTGTGGTGAAAGGAAAACTTTTTTAGCAATAATAATGATTTATTCCGAATAACTCTGAAGAGGGCTGCAATGCAGGATCAAGCTGAGCAACTGAAGGTGGAATCCGAATAACAAGAATGTCATAGAAGTACGTGTGCTCAACGTAGTAATATGGCAATAAGAACTGGTTGGCGGATCAATGTTTTATGCGTACCCACGACAGCGGCAGAGACAGCTTGCAAAGGAGATGTGGGTGGGGTCGGTGACAGACCAAATGGAAAACCCATCAGGAGAGAGGTTGCCAGAGTGATGTTGATAAAAGGGGCCAAATGGAAACGGTGAACGATGAGCAGGTTTTTTGCTTTCAGAAAAGTGGAATATAGTGCGTCAACAAGGAAATGTGAACTTGCCGGCAGATAAAAGATTTGCGCTCCATCGCTACAGCGACGGAGGATCAACCCCCAGAAAATACAAAATGACAGGTGAAATATCGTCTACTAATGTCCTTCATGAAGGATTGATCACGTGATGGCTAAAAAACGAAACATTGCGGTACAGGTGCTTTTCAGAGGTGCATATATGAAAAGGATACGAAGCTTTGCATGGTAAGGACATTGCAGTTCAACAGCCCCAGGTTGGCGAGCAATAGGACTGATGAAGAGAGCAAACGGTCTCAAAATCATCAGCCTTTGGGATACCCTGGAGACCAATATTTAGCCGCGGAACATACTGTCAACAGATTGTGGAGCGGAAGTAAAGACAACAATAAATGTGACGGTTTTTGAATATATCGGTAAAAGTGATGAAAGTTGGCGAGTTGTGTCTGGGGGAATGGTTAAGTTTGCGAAGGAGACAGGTGAGTAGTTTGGCACTAATCCTCAGGAAAGTGGACTTCGAAAGATGAGCTGAGAATGTTGACCGGTTTTAAGTGTGCGATAACTACACACTAAGGAAAATAATTTTTTTGAGTTTAAAGGCTGTTAGTTGTGACGGCGAAGCTTGAAACGAACATAAAGAAAGTCGACGTCAACTGGAGAAGACAGCAGCATGTCATCAGCACTTTGAGTACATGTTTGATGCTTTTTATCAACAACCAGTGCTGGTTGGTGGGGCTGATCGTGGGCCGGACATCCAACCTGAAAACCATATCTGGTGGCAGGAGTTGCGATCCACCAGCCGAGCTGCGCCTGCACATCCTTGCAGACGTTTTGCACACCCGACGTTTACCGGCCAAAGCGGCGGACCTGGCGGTGCCCCGCACCGGCGAGATTTGCACCAGTGATACTTGCGGGGTCCCACAGCCGTAGAGGACGAATAATCCGTGGGCGTGCTGCCAGGCTGCGACGGATCCTAGAGGGCACGGCCACTGGGCAAGCTACAGAATGGAGGACAGGTATGGAATTATCAGCGGGAAGTGTGGGCCAGATATTTTGCTGGTGTTGTCTGTGGATCATTCGACGCCATCAAAGAAACTATGCTAGTCGGTGATCGTTGAAAGAATTAAACTAGAAAAATGCAGTGCGGGAAGCTCCCAGCTGATAACTAATGGTCAGTGGTAAAAAACATCTGATGATTTAGAAATTTGAACTTTTTGGAAGGAAAGCGTACTCTGAAAGGTCGGCGGGGAGAAGAATGCAAAAAATGACGGCGGAAACTAGGAATAAGGATAAAGATGACTTGGAAATGAGAAATTGTGTCCGGAATGAGAATCTGGTTTGGCATGCCAAGGATAACTAAGGAAAGGAAAGTGGGACGATTTCTGACCTCCTGAAGCAAATTGGGTGAGCTTAGGATAGAGAATAAGGACTGAGATCGAGGTTTTTCCAAAGGAGAGCCTAGTACAGGGGACATACAGAAAGGAAGCTCTAGTCCTAGGCGTACAGCTGCCATATTGAGTGGACATTATGTAGATAGGTTACTGCAGGAAATGGTGGAATGGGCGAACCTCAATGATACCCGATAATTAAGCTGAATACTACCATGCCGGGGCTATGGCACGCGAGGCAGAAAAAATGAACAGTAAAACTACGAACGGGCAAGAGATACAGGGTTCAGCGATGAGGTTGGGACCGAGCTTAGAATAACCACTTTGTAGAATAAAAAAAAACAAATTTTGCATGAAAACGTAGAACAGTTAACCGTAGAAAAGTCTGTTGGTAACAGAGTGATAATATAGCTGTAGAATGAATTCGGTTATTGGCCACTTCACGCAAAAGAACTGGGACCGTATCTCCTGCCCATGTTTGATGAGGAAGTGGTTGAAGCTATAAGGATGGACCCAATGTGGAATAGAAGCCGGGCGGATAGAAGGATATAAAGTGGCATGGAGTTGATAGCCTGCTGGTGCCATAGAACAAGGGACGAGGAAGTTGATGAAATTCTGGAGGAGTGAAAGGGTGCAAGTTTCAATAACTGAATAAGGAATTTACCAGAAAACCATAGTGAGGAGTCAAATTGCTACGGGAAGTGACGGCATGGGTAAACCTAAAGGGTAGTCGATAACCAGGCTGGTTGCTATCCTGCTGGGGCTAGGGAACTTAAGACGTAGAAATTAAACGGCGAAATTTGGGAACCAAAGAGCCACAAGATTCGGAGGAAGTTGAGGTTGGAATTACGGTAACCACTCTGTGGAATAAGGAACGAAATTGTGCGTAAAGACTTGGAACAAAGTAAGCCGGAGGATAGAATTTGGAAACAGCACAGGTGACGTCATAACTGGAGGTTGAATTCCGTCGATAAGCAACTTCAACCAAAATAATCCATGCTGAGTTCCTTCCATAGGAGAACCTGATGCCCGAGACGGGCACTAAGGAAGCTCAATGCCTAGGGGTATTGTTGCCATTTTGAGTGGCTGTTGTCCCGGTGGTAGGTTTGAATTGGCGGTTCAGGAGAATGCACATGAAAGATGAATAAAAATTAGGTGATATAGGCTGGGAGGTCCACCGCAAATTGTGTGATACGTAAGTCTCCCGGCCCGTGACTCAGAACCGCGTGTCAGTAACCCAAACCTACTGAATACGCTCGCTTCTCCAAACCACACGGGTCATTCTTAGATGCGAATGTCGGTACTTCAAGGTATTGTCCTAATTCCTTCTTACATCTCGGCAAGTAGCCTTTTGCACAAACGTTTGATGGAAGCATATTCCACATTTTTGAATATTACCAATAAAGTAGTCACACCCCTGGCTAATTCTCGAGGACGGCACGGTGGCCGAAAGACCCATATGTTGTAACGAATACCTGAAGCTCAATGGGTCTCTCACCACAGGCGACGCTTTGCAGAACTTGTATTCCAATGGCGAGTGGAAAATGGACAAATTGTTCTTTATTTGTCGGGGCCAAAGAGGTTCGAGGTGTAGCAGATCACAGCTTTGTTTGCAGCTGAAACTAGACAAGTAGCCGACTATCTGTTTAGTGAAAGTGTGCTGAAGACTTTTATTTGCAATCCTGTCACACTGGCTCATGTTAGAGCCAACTGTTTCGTTACACTCTAGCAATGGTCTAAAGTGAGCTGTGTAGAAATGGAGCTGACTTTCATGCCTCCGGAATGCTTTTGTGAACCATTCCTAATAACTTGCTAGACCTGGCAATTTGGGTGTCTGCTTGCCTCGGGAAACTAAAAGAGCGGGAGAAGTATATGCCCAAGTCAAGCAGTGATGATATTTGGGGATCAGATGGCCACCCCCACTGAACTTTTCGGGAGACATAACATTCTCATGCAAGAACACGGCTTTTATCCGCCAAGAACTTCATCAGCCAATCACTGAACCACTAACTCACCATCCGTAAGTCCTCCGGTGTGTTGGCTACAGTATTGCCTCACGAATTGTGGTTGAAGGTGTACAGCAACTTTACATCACCAGCCAATAAAAGAAAAATCCATTGGCAAACCACGGTGAATATGTAACTTATGTAAATGAGAAACAACAGCGGACCCAGTACACTAACTTTTGATCAAGCCGTCAGTTACAGGACTAAGTGTGGAAATTGAGCCATCAGTGTGGCTTCATGGCTCCGGTAGGACAAACGGGATTCTAGCCAGGCATGTATTGGATCAACTGCGCCAAGTTTCTGGAGGTTTATTAACGGATGAATATGAGACACCCGGGAGAGGGTTTTAGGAATATCTAAAAAGGATGCGATCAATGCTTTACCACTGCTGGCAGCTATCGTAACGGGATTCGGAAAGACTATCATACAAGTTTTACAAGGTCGACGTCTCAGGAAACCAGGCTGACATTCACTTATAAGGTAATTTTTGAAGAGGTGATCTGTCAGTTTAACTTTTATTAACAGTACAATAATTTTCGATACAGCTGTGGTGTGATTCACAGGCCGGTAGTTCAGCAGGTCTCCCCGTGTTCCCTTCTTATGAGTTGGAATAATAACCGAAGTTTTCCACGGCAAAGGGTAACAACTAAACCATCAAGAGAAATTTATTAAATTTATTGGAAGAAGTGAGATATCTGGGCTTTCCAATTTCTTCCGAACCCGGGCTGCAAGACATTTTGATATTTGAAATTAAAGGTTCAGTTTCGGAAAGCAGAAATAATACAGAAGAAAGGGGCTAATATGAGGTTACTGGTGGATTGGAGGACAAGTGTGCTGCGTCCCTAGTTAAGGGAAAAGCAAAACGTTGTAGGCCCTTCCACCATTTCTAGTGGTTTGTCGAAGTACACGTTATTAAAAGGGAGAAAATTGATAGGTTATGTTGCTCTCGGGTCTCTTGGTTTCATCAGCTTTGCAAGACGCTCGACTTTCCTGGAATGACGTAAAGCCCCCTGGTCTTGTTTTACTAATTTACTTTCGGAATACCGTTTTATCGTCCAAGATAAACGATTTAGCTGTATAAACAGTGAAAAATCCCTTGTTTGAGGATGAGAGCCTTAGGGTCTACCTAAATTTGGGTAAGAAAGAGACAGATTATTGCCCTGACGGCAAATTGACGATGGTAGTGACGGGGTCCTGAGATTGAGGCAGTGTTTAAAGAAGGAGTCGGACTGGTCTGCCACCAGCTTGGGGTCCGCCCTCGAAAAAAGGTGTCTCTATTATAGCTGCAAATCAGAGAATGTACTGTGTTCCAGTCAGCCACATGACGTGGTTTATGTGGAGGTGTCGGCGGTTTATACCTTGTGGGCGCTGTGAAGCCGTGGCGGACGGTTGCGTGATCACTCATAGGCAAGTTATTTTGAACCGTTGTTATAACTTAGGTTAGCCCTGGCGAAAATATTAAGCCAGGAAAGCTCCCACGACTGGTTGGGGAAGTGACGCTTTGCTTCCATCCTCCAAGATGATCTCCATTCAGAAAAGGTAGTAAGTGGCTTTGTGCTGTGAGTGATGTCTGGCATATTTCTGGTACAGTAAGGTAGCCCTCCATCGAGTTTGGGCCCACCGAGAGACCACTAACTAAGTTGATTGCCTCGATAATTTGCGGAGAGCCGTCACAATAAGGTCTGGGCGGGGAGTATAGGCAACCTAGTAGCAGTTCTTGAAGTCCGACCTCAACACTCAATCGTGCGGAAAGGAAAATGTCGTCTGGGATGGGATGCCAAAAGCTTGTGGCTCTGACAGTTTCCCTTATATACATTAGACAGCTTACTCCAACGTGATGCGTCCCACATTTGCCGTAGGATCTTTAGACAAGTACCTTGGTGTCATCTACTAGATAGGGGTCCATCAACCAAGACTCCGTCACTAAAATAAAGTTACAACCGTTTGTTATGGCAACTGATCGTGAGCATTGCATTTTGTTCCCAGTACAGCTTGCTTTGACCAATAACATAAGTCGATCAAGTCCAAGACCAATCAGGACCACGGTATAATCTCGAGTCGGGTACGACTGGACAAAGGTTCGAGTAAAAATCTATTGGTGGGGAGGAACGAACAGAACGTATAAAATCCGGTAACTTCATAAGTCATGGGTATTATAGCACTCTCGTATGATATTCAACAGCAAACCGTTACGAAAAGAGCCACGAAGATCTATAATCTCGAGAAATGAGATCAGACGATAAAATCAGTCGGCTGCTGTATTATGAAAAAGGCAGATTAGCGAACAGGCCCGTTTTCCATCATTCATACCCATGTCATTGCACTACAATGTAATACCACAGGGCAAGAGGTGGGACCAGTTAGGCAAATGGAAAGTGACAGAAAATGAAAGAGAAGAGTTGTAATCCGGGCTTGAATCAAGACGGGATATGGTTTTGTTCTCATGTGTTGTGTCAGTTTTCATCTGGGACGCGGCCTATTGTGGGATGACGGGTGGGCCACGAAAAAAAGAGGATAAAAGGCCCAGCCAATGGAAAGTTCGAGCAACGCGTATGGGCCAATTATGACACAACTGAAAACAAAGTCGATTCCAAATGGTTACTGTACAATGTACAACAAACTAATTATTTTACAATAATCAAACCTCAGCAGTGTTCCTCATGGGCTCTCACGCTCCAAATGGAAAAATAAACCAACAACTGCAGCTAAATTGCAGTAAAAGGTTAGATACACGAGATGAGACTACCAAGTGCAGTCACAACGAAGTTCAAGTTGAGCGACTCAAGCTTGAGGAAACGGTGAGAGTCCGGCTTGTGAGAAGGATATGGACCAATAAAAAAATTGGAAGTCCGGCAAGGATGGTTCATACAACTGCAAACTGTTTTTAGTGCAGACGTCGATGAATGGAACAGGGTTTCCTGAACTACCCTAGAGGGGCTGCCAGGGTGGATGCCGACACCATCAACTGTGTGTAGTATGGGTGGTTGTGCGACCTTTATTGCCTGCCCTGAACCTTATGAAATTCAAGGAAAGCCTCAGTAAAGTTCGCCATGTGGTTACTTTGGGGATGAAATGAAGCCAAAACATTGCATCGTTACTTTACTGCTCGTCACGAGACAGAATGGCGTCCGAGGATGCGGACACACGGCCGACCTACATTGTTACACAGGGATAAGTGAATGAGTGGGCACAAAGTAATGCCGCTCAATCAGGCACCTTATTTTTGAACCGAGAAATTGTTACTTGCCGGCCGCCGAGCAAAAGCATGAGCTTAGCTGCGTGGAACATTTTGCTGGTTACCACTGACGATCATCTTTACATAATCTCTGCCAAAGAATCGCTTTTGAACGGCGAAGCGATTGTAATGGAGTTCAGGATACCCCGTTCCATGCATTAGCATCCATGTTACAAACCACATTTTTCATTTGTATGAACTATCTTTGCCGGAATTCCAACTGGTTTTTATTGCTCCAAATTTCTGTTTCAAACCGGACTCCCGCCGTTTCCTCGAGCGTGAGTCGCTCAACTTGAACTTCGTTGTGACTGCACTCGGTAGTCTCATCTCATGTATCTAACCTTTTACTGCAATTCAGCTACAGTTGTCGATTTGTTTTTCCATTTGGAGCGTGAGAGTCCATGAAGGACACTGTTGAGGTTTGATTACTGTAAAATTAATTAGTTTATTGTAAATAGTATAGTAGCCATTTGAAATCGACTTTGTTTTGAATGGTGTCGAAAGCGGTTGCTACTAGTCGCTCGAACGTTCCGGTGGCTGGGGTTTACAGAGGTGTTTAGAGCTTTTCTTCCGGCTCTAAATGTCCTTGAGGCTTCCTCTTTTATTCATAATATCTCATCTTACCTATCCGGGTAGCCGTTTTGATGTAGGTTCTTCGCCCTTTCTGCAGCATTTCGACAGTGCCCTCAGAAGATATACTTTTTGCTCTGTTGGCGGGGCACCGATTTAGGTTCGTTTCGGTCTTCAGGCACAAAGCAGTGGGGGTGATAGTTTTGCCTATTCCACGTTGTCTTTCTGTGTGCTGACCGCCTGATTCGGCCGACTTCACGGCAACTAGTTCGAAATTCAAGAAAAGCGATTGTCTTGCCTGACTCTGTTTCTATCGTGGAGCATAATTTTGTATCAGCTGAGCTAAACCCCTCTGGTGCTTGAAGTATATCTTCTGACGAATTTGTGGCGGCTCGATAGAGATGCGAGAACAAAGGAAATCAAATTAGCAAAATACCAGTGTACCTTAACGGAGCACAACAGAAATAGAAAAGGGGTGACTCACAGTATGCCACAATGTTCAGTGAGTTGACACCAGTTGGGCCACAGAAGAATTGCTCCTCAAGTTAGTTCCATATAGCTACCGGTCAAGAGGTGGTAAGCCATTCGAACGGATCCTGAAAATTCCACAATTGGTAGCCGAGTAGCGGTAGAAGCACTTAAATGGCCCTTGGAGCTTTGTGAGTTCGGTCTCTTATGCCACGGGTCACACAACGATCGAGAACATCGCACAGAGAACAACTCACGGTAACCACCAGCGAGCCAGCTGAAAACGTGTATTTATTAATTTGATAGGGCAAAAAAGTGTACAATGTACTGGAAGAACAATGGCAGAATATATGGAACGTACAAGATACCACAAAGTGATTGATTATAAAGTGTCATCCACGTAGGGCTCCTATAAAAAGCAGTTTCGGGCCCAAGATTCAAGTGGGCCATTTTCTAACTGTCATAAAAACATCGCCAGGTAGCCGTGCTAGTGGGAGCCAACTGCTGCCCCATCCCTTTGGCAAAGGACCTGGTTGTTAAACGTGGATTGATTTTTGCAAGTGCAGAAAAACAATATTTGTTTCAGATCTTCTAATAGAACTATTGTTGTATTTGAGCTGCTTTCAATGTAGTCGCAAAGCTGATCGCTTGTTTCTTTTTTCTGAAAGGCTGGCGAAAAGCTAAATTACTTCCGATGAAATACCGTCTTTCATGTGCGCTTAGACTCTTTAGAATGCTTATGATTTTAAATGTACCGCTGAAGCCGTGCTTTGGCACAAACTACCTCAGCCATTTCAGCCACACTGCCTACCACTTAGCTACCGCATTGTATGGTGAACTGCACATGCCAGGGAAAGGTCTTACGCGGACTGCAGTCTTACTCTTTATCAGCGATCCATTAAATCAGGGAATGGTTTTTTCTCGTAGGACCTCTTCATTAAAATTTGACTGGGTCTACCACATGGTTCTGCTTCAAACGTTGCAGCGAATTGGAGAGAGGCTGATCTATTTGTTAAGTTTAACTCTTCGAATTAACAGTTTATCAAATTCGGATGTGTTACTTCAAACGGCATCCATCTTTGCAATACAGTCTGACCTCTTAAGAAGCACCATGCATGTCCCTAAGCCTGGTTTCGATATGGAGATGCCACTTTTCCATTTTATTTCTTTTGGCCATTGTATATGAGACGTCCTCAGCTATCCTTTGGCTGATGGCTTAGCTGTGTGTTATTGATGATGAGCAGTCAATAAGGTGCATTCAGATTCTTGCAGCCCCTTCTGAGAAGACGTTGCAAACTGGACAGTCAAATATGTTGCCCAGAACTTCCACTTTCAGACTCTGTGGTATGCTCTGGTTTCTTGGAAAACAGAATTTTGGTCCCAAGTACTTAACCCTTAGCAACGCTTTTTAATTGTCGAATCAAAGTTTCATGGTTCTCTGGAGCTACCGAACTCAGGAAGGAAATGTATGTTAAGATACAACCTGAAAGGGGAAATTTGATAACGAGCACCGTGATCATAGCAACATAATATAGCTGAATCCAACTACTTTTTGAGAGCTGTTGATCCTAAGTTATTAAGTAGCAAACTGGAGGTGATTGAGTTGGAATGGGCAAATTCGCGAACGGATGCCTATTTAGATAAACATAGTTATTTGTTATTTAGCTCTAGGCAGTTTATGTGTTGTTCGAGGCCACAGTGCTGTTCGTTATTCATCCGCTTGACGCAGGGACCGTTGGTTTTTACCGGTTAAAAGGCACTTTTAACTGCTCTGCTTAAAGGTGATGGACCTCGGCCACCCCCGCTAGTATCGCATGGAGTGCTGCTTTAACATGTTAAGGTAATCAACAAAGTTTCAATGCAAATCTTTTCTCTATCTCGCTAGCTTTAACCAACCTTTGGCGGCCTTTGAAAGTTTGATCTTGTGACCCCTTCCTTAAGCTATTCTCGGAATCTGGTCTGTACCTCGTTTCCGGGGAAGTAAAACCTTGTCAAGAGATACAGCATAAACTTTGGGTTTAAAAAATACCTTCCTGTCCTCCACAGCTAGTTGTGGATTGGCCTTAAAAATGGGTTCCTTACAAGTGACCAAGTTCCGAAACACTTGTAGAGCGGCTGTAAGGCTGGCACGAGAAATTTTCCTGCAAAAGTCTACTGAGTGGAACCAAGCGGGGATCAAGTAGAGAGCTTTTTGCACCGCCGCAGAGCAGGTTTCATCATGTTTTGCTTCACGGAATGTTATGAGTAGTGTGAGGGTAAGTTTGCTCTAGTTTTTCGGGGGGAATTGGGAATTCTTATTGTTTAGGCAGTGGAAGCTAAAAGGAATGACGAAAAGCCGAATCTTCTCCTACTGTTCAGCGATCTATCCCAAAGCCCACCAGCAGCGAAAGACCTAAGAAGAAATTGGCATTGATAACTCGAAGAGTTTACAGTCTTCCTGTGGTCCATTTCTTAGTTCTCCTGCTGTTCCTGGCGCTGGAACATAAAAGCGGACTGATTCCAGGAAGAAGCATACTGAATCCAAGTAGCTCATCGAGCGTGGCCATTTCTTCTTCACCTCCAGTCTTATCTTAAGTGCTGAGATTTTTTCCCCTTAGAAAACGGCCGACATTTTGTTCGATAGCGTTAATTCTGTTCCATTCTGAGGATTGGCCTGGGAATATGCACATTCAAGTACTACTCGATAAGCCGTGATTTGTTATAGTCCAGTATTTAGATATAGCCTAAATTAGCATAAACATCACACCTCTCAGTGGATAGGACTTGCTGAGTTCCCTCAACTCCTGGTTTAGAAGTAGTAAAAACCTGCTGCCCAGCACTCGTGAAGGTTGCCATTTCGGGCCGTCCTACAGTACCTGACTATTGAATCTTGGACCACTTCCCAGTCTTCTGGTGATGGGGATCAGTCAGTCCGCACTTATGCTTCATCGGACGTTGTTTACTGCTCGAACTGGATCAGCTTTGAAATTCCCCCTGTGCTCATGCATTATAGAATGGTAATCCTCTCCCTTCCAACTATTTCTTGTTGTTTCGAGCCGATTATCTGATCGCCCTTGGTCTTCCGCTGCTGTCTGTGGAATAAGATAGAAAAGACTGTCTCGATTCTGAGTCAGCGGTTGAGCTGGTCGCAGTTCCATCCGCCGGTAAGTCTCCCGCCTCTGTTGTTGGAAGCCATTCGTGAGACATTCACGAAAGGTAAAACTAGAATTGGAAGATACTCGCTTAGAGCGCGAAGCCACCAAGGCTATGTGAAGAGTGGTCATAGTCAAGGAAAGGGCGGCTGAGGAGCCTAGAGGACACTAAATTATGTTTACCACCTCGGTAGTGTTAGCCATCAACACCCGCCGATGGTTGTTCCTACTCCAAGTCATGACGATACAGTTGTACTTACCTTGCTCCTCATTACCGCTCTCTCATTACTAAATAAAACCCACACTCTCCATAATACAGTACTATCTTCCGACTTCGACATCAATGTCATAACCGAGGCCTGGCTAAATGATTCTATTCCCATTGGACCAAATTTATATTTCTGGTTATCAAACCTTCATGAAAAATCGTCGTCAACGTAGAGGAGGCTGTCTAATCCACGTTAAAAACAGCTTGCTTACCATTCCTCTCTCTGATCCAATACTAAACTCAATTCAGGACTCAATAAGGGTAACTGTTCTTCTGGCCAACTCTCCACTCCATATTGGCTGCGTTTATCGACCACCCAATTCAACCATCACGGACCTCGCCCACGTAGTCAAAGCCTTTGACCACTTTGCACTATTACCCTCCCTTTCAAAACTCATTGCTGGCGATTTCAATGCACCTAATACATGATGGGACACCATGTCATCACCCCAATACTTCACGAGCTTTGTTTCGACCATAAGCGCGGGGCGCTGGGTCCAGCACTTAATGACACCAACCAGAGGTAACAGCATACCTGACCTGATATTTACCATTGGTCTATCGGATGTGATGACTACCGCCCTCAACCTTCCCCCAGGCAGTGACCATTGAATGGTTTCTTGTAGATTCACAGCCGGACTCATAGACCCCATACGTAGCTCATCTCAACAGCCCCTGCACACGATCAACTGGATGAACCTCAAGCCCATGCTTCGATCCCACAACTAGGACGACTACTTCCTACAGCACGACTCTCAGCTCGCCAGTGACTTACTCTACTACAAGCTACATAGCTGCTTGTCAGCAATCATCACCATCGGGACCGACCGCTCTCAAGCCCGCAGCTCTTACCAAAACGAGGCTGCAAAATAAACATGCAAAACTACAGAAGATCTATAATGAAACCAAAGACTTCTCCATACTATTGAAACCCCACTCTTTCTCTCTGTAACGATCAGTCATCGGACTAAGGAACTGCTGAGAAAACAGGAGTTTTCGGCCTTAAATTCTTCCGACAGATCCTACCGATTGTCCCGACTGTTAAAGAGCAGAAATCAAAGAGCCTTCGGGGATACCCTATTTAATTTTGGAAAACAACACGCAGATTAAATCTGCAGCCGAAATCGTTAAGGTGCTCAATGCCTTCTTTTCAGAATCCATGACCACTGAGGTCTCTTTAAATTCGCCACCGTTAACCCTCATCACCTAGCAAGTTCTCTCTATCGTGGAATTCAGTTTGAACGATGTGGCCCACCTACTGCTGCATGTTAGGCTCTCCTCTCACCCTGGCTATGACGGCATCCACCCAGCACTCTTTCATCTTGGTGGAACTGACGTCGCTGCTATCTTTATGAATCTCTATAACTTATCCCTTAAACATGGCATTTTTCCATCCCAGTGGAAAGCTTCAACGATTATTACTATACACAGAAAGGTCCAGTGCATGACCCTTCAAATTATCGTCCTACTAACCATACCCATTTAGCTGCCAGAATAATGGAGCATTTGATTAAACAGCGGATGTCCGATTAGCTCATTTCCCATAACCTCATTCATTGCGGTCAACATGGCTTTCTAAAGTCACGTTCTTGTACCACATGCCAGTTTGATTCCTTCAACCTACTGACCACTGCAGCTGACGACGGAAAATCTATGATTATTATCTACCTCGATATGACCAAGGCATTTGACCGAGTTCCTCACTCCCGGTTGTCAACAAAACTCCGGGCCTACGGTATCCATGACCCGCTTTTGTCATGGATCACTTCCTACCTGCCGGAACGAACCCAGGTTGTATATGCTAATGGTCATCCATCACAACTGGTGCCTGTCCCTAGTGGAGTTATTCAAGGAAGTGTACTTGGTCCGCTATTTTTCTTACTCTATATTGACGACATTTTTTCGATTGTGCAACATGGCACAGCTATCCTGTTCGCAGACGACATCAAAATCGTTTAAGAGTTCTTCCATCATGATTTGATCACAGCCCTGTCTGAAATAGATAATGATGTTGAGAAACTTCATCAATGGTGCACTTCATGGCGGATGTGATTCTCGACATCCAAAAGCTTCTACACAACCTACAGATGTGAAGTCCCTCTCGGAACTCTGTCAATGAACCAAGTAACCATCGCCCCAAGCTCATCAGTGAAGGATCTTTGGCTTTGATACACTAACAATCTACAATTATCTGAACATGTGTCATTTCAGACGGCCAGGGCCAGACAGATAATAGGCCTAGTTCTCAGATCATTTAAAATGAAACAGTGTTCCCCTTACATACTAATCCCATGCCAGACCCCACCTCGACTATTGCTCTATAATCTTCTCTGGAATGTCTAAATCGGATAGAATACGCCTGGAGAAAGTCCAGCACACCTTCACCAAGAAGCTAATAAGATATTTTTCTCCACTGAGCTAAAAGGAGCGATGCACTCTACTAAAACTTGACCCCTTATGGCTTGACATGTTAGGCTTAGCTTATGTTTTCTATAGACTTATTCATCGTTCTGCGCTTACTTCTACCAACTCTATACAGTTTTCGCTACCCTCATCTTACCTGCTGCGCCACAGAGACTTCAGTCTGACCATCTCACAGTCCAGGCTGGCAATAAGATCCAACTTCTTTCTCGTTAAATATTCAAAGCCTTGGAACAAGCTGCCCCCGACTATTCGCAAATGTGCGTCAATAACCCGGTTTAGCCAGTCCCTAAAATCACAACTTACCGTTAGCCATATGTTATCTTTGACTAACGCCAGCATATCTGAGGATCGAGCCTATGAAGAAGGCATCGAACTTTAGAGCTCTAGCTTCCGTCTCCCCCCCCCCCAAGCTCTCTGCTATCCGTCGAGCTGGCCCTCGAAAACGGGTTCCGCTACTAGGATCGTGGCACAATATCCAAAACCTACCATTTCCTGCCTAACGACAGACGCTAGGCTTACCATTTATTATCACTTTTTCACGTATACCGCACATAACGCACATTGCAGGATACAGCTTTTGTCGTTTACAACTATAATTAGCTAGATGCCTGCCGGTTTTACTACTCACCCACGTTCACCTACTATCACCCAACCCCCAAACAACCCTGCTTTATCTAATTCACCAGTCGGTCCTCACAACTACGTCTAAACAATTACCGCCTCCCTCACTATTTAGTACTAGGGCAGCCATGTAAAACAACCTTCCTCTAGCTGAAGGATTTTAGCCATTGATGTTTTCCCCTAGCACCAAATGGTTCAGTGGTGCTGGATCCTGGGACATTAAATTCCACCAGCCACTACTTCACTCCTTGATCCTTCGATTCTTCTCTTATTTATCCCGGCCTCAGCTCCTCTCAGTTTACTTGCCCGGCAGTTTTTTGCTTTCCTTAATCATCCCGGTTGAAAATCTTTCATCCCATACATCCACCATCCAATAGCTACCTGTTGGCCTCAATTTCCTCCTTTTATATTTCCCGACATGAATGCTTGTCTGTTTCGCCAAGATTTCTGAATCCATCACTTAACTTAGACTGCCATCCTCTCTCCAGGTGTGTAATAACATCTACTAGCGCAGCCTAACTCAACCACACCAGAACGGCCTCTGGAAGTTTTAGGCACGGTCTATGGCTGTACGAGATTGAAACATATATACAGGTGCGTACAATGTAACACTCGTTGTCCTACTCCATGTGTTTGCTTAGCTTCACCCCGTATTTTCTCAGCCCATGCAAGCGAAACCCCTGGTGTCAACGGCACCTTCACCATAGCTGGGTCCGGAAGTATGGAAAACAGACCACCCACAGCAGTTGCAAAAAGGATGACATATACGCGGAAAGTTACAGTCGGGCCAAGGGGCTATGGAAAGTTCCTATATGGGCTCAACCACCCCTCTGTTAGAAAAAAACGTGGAGAATAAAAAAGATCTAATGGGATCGATTTGATCTATGTACACCATTAGTATCGGGCTGTGAAGGAAATAGGCGAACTCCAACCATGGGCGTCTCCCATCAGCTCACACCTGACCCTGCGAAAGGGAAGACCCCACACTGCCCTTGTCCGCTTGACATGCTTCTGGTTCCTACTCAAAAGACTGATTTGGGGGTGATAGCGAACTGGTCCCTCCACATATGCTTACCCACCCCTGCTCTAATTTTCAATCACCTCGTACCCTCCCATGCATGCCTGGCATGTTTGGTGACATCAGCTGCAAAACCACCGTGGCTCTGGACAACAAGTCGATGCATCAGACGACAGACACATCTCATCAAAGTGCTAACTATATCCCTGTAGATATTATTGTATATATAAACAGACATGTAAGAACGTAGAGAAAAGCGCCCGTATTTTTCGCTCACGTATCTGCTTTTCCTCCTTTTCGTAAGAAAGCGGCGTTTCTTTTGCCCTATAACCCAGCCCACCCTCCAGTTTACAGCCTTACTTGACAGCAACCTGCAGCATTAGACCTGTAGGCACCCCACGATAGGATTTGTCACACATCCTCTGGATCTATCATACAAACTTGCCATTTGGATTCTTAGTGTGTCCCAGCTGCTTCTTTGTGACCTGTAAAACACCACGGTGTGATTTTTCATATATCCCCTAGACCTAGTATGCAAGCTTGCCATTCAAGGTTCTTCGTGTTGCCCAGCTGCCTTCTCACGTAGCCCTCAGACCCTAGTCCAAGAGCACCTCCACAGTTTTAATAACCCCCAAAGATAAGACTTCCCCGTGAACTGCCCAATCGGTAATCAATAACTTTTCCTGGTAGTGTAAACCCAGTTAGCCCTCACAAACACCGAACCCCAAAACTAATGACCCCTCACTTCACTCAGACCATTGTGCCTCATTTCCAACCTCCGTACTCTTACCTGTTGTTTTACTCACGCTAACCCTCAGCTGGAACATCTCCCAGACTGCGATCCTCCCTTTTACAATTTCAGAACCACCCGGTCATCAAACTGCTTGGCTGTGATATGTCGTGCAGACAGCTTATCTTTTTCTCTGCCCGTCTACAACCGCACCAAAGGCTGGCTACCGCGAATACGATGTAGCCACCGGGTTTCGCCCAAAAGAAGTCCTGGTATTGTTGCATATGCCTCCCTGAGGCTTACTGAGAAATTTTCACTACGAGACCCTCCAGATGTCGAAGCCACCGTGCGAGGTTTCCTGATTAAAATGATCGGTCCAGACTCAGCGATGCCCGCCTCCTTCCCATGATGAAACAGCGAACAAAAACAGCAGCCAACCCTTGCCCAAAAAGCCCAACACGGACACAGAAAAGCCACAAGAAACTCCACGGAATGATGTATTCGCCAATTTACCAGGATAACATGGTCTATTGCAAAGGTTTTCACCCTTGTCTTGCACTATTTTGTTCCCCGTGGACAAGGCATTCCGATTGCTGATTATTCCTTCCTGGAACTTCATCCGTTTTCCACCACGTGTAAACTGCCGACACCAGATGACACACTAATTTTCATGGAAATTGTCTCACCTTTTCGGGGGGTACTGTTCCTTTTCATATCCGCAAATCTATGAAAATTAGTATTTCTCTGCGAACCTTCATGAAATTCTTCCCTGCCTCCTTTGTATCAACGCCAATTACCTTTTTAAGCGAACATGAATATGCATTACCGACCATTTTCTTGCATCATTTTTGTGAATATTGTATTTCCTGCGTCCTAAGACAACATCCGTCTGAACATTCCTACATCTGGCCGATTCACTACTGTTGCCGTAGTCTACTCGAAGTCAATTCGTGCTCAGCGTGTATTCTTCGGTCATTTTGATTCATTTAAACTCTCCTTGGCCTTACTCCATTGCTTCTGTGATGTCCGAATCTCCCTTTGAAATTTGTAAATTTTCCATCCCATTCAGTAATATTGTGAACTTTGATCATGCTTACATGCGCGCCTCTCGACCACGGTCCAGAAATATACCATTGTTATTATTATTATTATTAGATTTTTGTGGGGCAGCCATCAGTCTATACACTATTTTTGGTCTTAAGTACCAAAATGCCTAGGGCTAGTGGGAGCTGCGCCGACGACTTTCGTTGTGTTGGTGAACCTGATGCACTTAGCGAAATGGGTTGGCTAAACTGATTTCTAGTACCGTTGGGATCCCGTGAATATGAACTTATCAAGCTCAAAGGTTCACCTTCAAAGTACTTTTCTTTTTCTTGGCAATCTCTGATTCAGGGGGAGAGTCGAGCAATGGGTAGCGGTAAGCGTTCGAACTGTGTCGCATCGATGTGGAGGGAAGGTGAAATATCCTGTTTAAGCGAATCTGCCGTCAATCCCAGTATGAGTCGTAGACAGCGCGTATTTAGGAGGCCTCGCAACACAACTTTCACTTGTGAGTTCACGCAAATTGTGAATATAATCGGACCCGGAATTGACCATTTTGGGACCCCACTAATGGCTCTCGCCCTCGTTGATTTCTATCGCAAAAGGAGTTGTTGTGCTTCTTGTAACCCAGTCAAGCCAGGTTCACCCGGGAACCCAATATGCAACCCCGAAATCCGCCTTTCTGTGCGGAAGCAGTCGGTGAGTAACAGTGCCAAAGGCCCTCTGGAAGTTCAAATAATTGTCTTCAGCACTTCCCCCTCTACCCATTCTAGCCTTTTCTTAGTCCAGGAGTGAAAGCATATTCAGCAGACATGACTTTTCCTGACAAAGCAGCTATATTTTCTGGGGACGACCTAGGTTGTAGATAGATGACTGGCTATCCGGTCTAATACTAAATCCTCCAATATTTTTGGAGGCACGGATATTGGGCTGACCTACCGGCAATTGTACACATCTTCCTTTCTACCATTTTCATAGAGGGGTAAAACTTGGACAATAAGTTAGACTGCTGGCACTGGTGCACAGCACAGTGACCTAGTGGATGACCGGGCCTAAGATGCTGCTGTTACCTGGGTTGACGGATTTGGAAACGCGGCGACTATGATATCTTGCACGGCTGCCCTATACAGGTTTAATCCTCCAGGATTTTCTCAGCATCGTCGGGTAGCCTTAACTTGGATGTGTGTTCAGCGGTTGGATGTGACTTTTGAAGGCAGGGTTCAATCCACGGTCAGTTTGACGCATCGTCTCAAAGTGCTCCCGCAGACTCCCAGGCCCAGCCCTATTGCCTAAAGCATGGCCACCACGTCTGTCCTCGACGTAACATGGAAACATGAGGGAATGGTTTTGATCAAATTGGCCTGTAGCAGGCATTTCGATAGCTTTTGGCTTCTCCAGCAAGACTGACCTCGTGCGACGGTTCACACTGCTTTTCGACCCTAGTTGCTCCTTCTCGCACCCACTTGTCACCAGAGGTTCAGCCTGTAGCCCTCCCAGTGTTGGTGACGCGTCCACCCCTAGTGTTTCCAACTTTGGGATCCGGCGGACCTGTTAGTTTATCAGGGCCTCCTCCCTCTCATTAGGGTACCAGGAAGAAACACTATTTAGTCAGCCTCTGGTTGCTCTTGAGTGCCGTTTGTTCTTGTTTTACGTTTTTGTGCTTATCGCCACGCGTAAGATTTCTCGCTGTGTTAAAAATTATCTTCTAAAACCATGCTCATGAATCTCCTATTTGCTTTGTGAGGAACTATATCTTCAACAGTTAAATGCACTGGATCACTCAGTAGCCACCCTGACCCAAAGGCATTAGAACCTACAGCTCTACGATGCAAGTGGCCAGTTTCCTTGTGACCAGGTCTGATAACCCTGGTGTAAGATGCCTTTGAGCAATACGTAGCCAATTTCGATACCGACCCCAAAATCAGAAGGCGATTATCCGTAAAATCCCACGATACTAGATTATCAAATGAACAATGACAGGAAATAGATACGAACCTCAATTACGCGATCACTGGGACTCAGAAATAGAGAGCCAAATTGTGGTGTGCGAGAAAGGAGCACGTGCGTCACACAAGTCCAGAATAGTGCGCGACAGAGTAGTGCACTGGACGCGAACAAACAGAGGTTGTTTCACGAAAACGAACAGTGCACAAAACAAGCCAGTAGCGTAAGTGAGCGAGTAATGGCAGGGGAACAAAATTGCAGTGTTTCTGGGGGATTTTCCCCGACTGGCTGTTACTCCGCCCACCAAACTCCTCCGAATCCTTTTACGGTCAAAAGTTTGGAATTAGGGTAATGATTTTTCCTAACTGTCTAGACCCTGATGTCAGTGCGCGTACCTAATACTTATTCCACCAACATTCTGCTCACGATCGCACTGGATCCGGTGGCCACACCGACTCGATGTCACTCCGCATCGTCCATGAGAACGGCTGATCGATGGGGGACGTGAACGGGGAACGTAGGTTCTGTCCTCGGGAAGGCCGTCGCGTATCGGCCGCGTGAGCTTGTGTGAGTGTGTGTGCACGTGGGTGTCACGGGGGAAGCCGCACTCTGGCATATGGGCTAATAGTACCAGTTACCAGTTTCGGGAGGTATCTTCCATAATGCCGGTGATAAACAAGGAACAATCAGTCCTGCGGCGTGTTTGATCGGGGTCACGAAGCACAAACATGTATCATGTAAGTGTGTGATTGGTGTGTGCTTGGGTGTGTGATCGAATCACAAGTACTACGGCATGTGGTAAAAGCCATCTACAGAGTCAGTGAAGAACGGTGAGCACCGCCTAGTGTTTGAGGGACGTCATGAAGTATAAATGTGTATCTTGCAGGTGTGTGTCTGGGTGAAGGTCTAGTTCAAAACGTCGGTGTGTCTTGAATGCTCCGCACGTGGAAGGTTCCTTTAACTACTTTCAAAGACGAATGAGGACTAGTCTACCGAGGTTCTGTGTCATCGGCTTCTCCGTCCGCACTCTCTAAGAGGCTGATACTACGTACATCACGGGTTAGCATTCCGTTAGACGTATTCACCTTGACAGTTCTTATCATTTCGTCAGAGCTTCTGATGGTTTCCATAACTACGCCCAAAGGCCAGGTGCAGAAATGAGCCTGTTCGTCCGTGATCGCCACCACATTCCCAACCTTGAATGGTCTTGTTTTCACCAGCCAATTCTGTCCATTCTGCAGAGCCGGTGGGTACTCCAGCAGCCATCGCCTCCAAAAAGCCTTGGCAAGATGGTCCGCCTGCTTCCATCCATGGAGGTTGCTTCCACGAAGGTTTGTCTGTCCTTGGAAACCCTCGTTCGACCTAAATGTCAATAAGTCATTCAGGGTGAGCGCCAGGTGGGTGTGGTCTTCCTTGGTTACTGGAACCAGTGGGCGGTTGTTTAGGATTCTTTTGACCTCGGTCATGAAAGTGCTCAAATTTCGTCGTCGGGCGGCCGTTGCTCAATGATCGATAGCAGTATTCGTCTGGTGGACCGGATCAGACTTTCTCATACTCAACCGCAATGGCTGGCTTGCGGAGGATTGAAGCGACATCGTATACCATAGGCCGCGGTTCCATTCTGTACCTCGTCCCTAATATTTTTTGTGCCAACGCTGCAGTTCCCGGTGAGAGCCCACGAAGTTCAACCCACTGTCGGAGTACAATCTACCGGCACCCCTATTCGGTTGATAAACCTCGGCAAGGCCCGGAGGGCAGAGTCAGTTGTCATCGAATGCGTAACTTCTAAGTGCACCGAGAGTGACTTCGTGCGCGTCATGATGCACCCGTATCATTTTTTCAACCTCTTCCCACGCTTGATCCACAAAGGCCCGAGACAGACCGGCCCGATGTTACTGAACGGCCACTAACTTGTAGTCACTCCACATTCTGGCACCGAAGCCGCATGCTATTTGCCCGCTGCGGCATTGCTTCTCCGGCAATGTACAAAACTTCGGATGGCGAGTTATATAATCGCTGTTCCTTTTGGCAACCAAAGGCGTTTCCTGATGACGCTTGTCACGGGAATTGCCCCGGCATATCCTTCCACGTCGTGGAAGTGTGAAATCATTAGTTCTATCACAGGTTGTCGAGCCGGTGGTAGTATGGGGTATTTCGTGTCAAAGCTCAGGTGGGATTTGGTTAGCTTGCAATCTACCCGTAGTAATCCATTAACGGGTTCGGGGTTTTAGAAGCTTCAAGTTTACTTCCGTAGAGGATATTCCCTTGTCGATTGGTCCCGATCCTTCGGCCCTCTCGAGTTCTCGGGTGAAAGCCTCCCGTTGTATCCTCTTGAATAAATCGTGTTCTGCGGCTCGTAATCCATCAGGGCTTATCAGACCTAATCGTAACCGGCTGGAGGGGCGCATCCCTTTCATGACTGGCATATGTCTCTTGAACATGCCAACCAAGCTAATGACCAAAGCCTCTTCATCCAGGAGGAAAACCTGACCAATCGTGGCAAAACGAATGCCGCTTCGAAGAATGTGGCCATCATCACTACGCCTTTGATCTCCATTTCCAATTCCAGAGGGGGCTTTAGTTCGTGCACAGGCCAGTCCTGTTGAGGCATTTGCAGGAACTTCGGTCCTCCCGTCTGCTTGTCGAGTTTCTGGATTTTGGTCCCACCTCGGGAGCACAGATCAGCTGGGTTATCGCCAGACTTGTTATGTTTCCACCGGTTCGTGGCAGTTTCGTCGTGGATGATCGCGAGCCGGTTAGCGACGAAAGTACTAAAACGGTTCCTGAAGTTGTTGTTGTTGTAGTACAGTACTATCGTCGAGTCCGCCCAAAAGCTAGCCGACCGAAAGTAGAAGTCCTGACATCTCTTTGGCGCTGGCACCGCCCTGAATTATAGGAAGTTTGGGCTGGGTTCAAGGCACGGGATCGAAACCGACTTAAATGGGGCAACGCAGGATTTAGCAAGCCGAATCCTCGTAGCATATCGTCCATCTTCGGTGTACCATCTTTCTTATACCATAGCTCCGTAACCGACTTCGGATGCGTCAGAAAAAGCATGTTGTTTTCGCATCTGTTTTATATGACCAGGGGGCAAACATCGTAGAATCCGTAAGCCTCTTAATTTCTTTAAGTTGTTCAGAAATTCCTTCCGGTCTAACCGTTTTTCTCGGTCCAGTGGCTGGTATTCATCGACTTTCTTGCGGCAGAGCAGCTGCAGCAGGATCTTTCCGGGTAACAGCCGGAGAGAGGCAGAATCGAGCGGATTGGACAAACTAGAAACGGAAGATAGTATACCACGACGAGTTACTGGTAGCTCGGGGAAGTTCAGAGCGAAAACAAAGTCGTCGGTTTCCGCATTCCATCGTACTCCTAGAGTGCGTTCGGCAGGGAGCGAAGAACCATCCAGCTCTAGAACACTTTTGCCCCTCTCTTGGTACGGAATAACTTTGAGCTCTTCTGCAGCGTTCGACATCCACCTCGTTAAATGAAAGCCGACTTCTTCTAGCAATCCTGTTGGGCCCCTGAAAAGCGGTAGGGCCGAGTCCACATCACCGAGTGAACCGAGATAGTCGTTGACGTAGAAGTTTTCGCTGACGCTATCTACTACCGACCGGTGGACCAGAGCTCCATGTGTGTTCGTTGTTTCTCGAAGGGTGTAGTTCGCACAAAACTGTGATGATATCGCTCCAAAGGGGTCGTCGGTCCTCCTATAACTAATCACCGCTTTGCCCCGGTCGTTCTCTTCCCACCACAGGAAACGCAATACTTCTCGCCCTTCCACCGGTATCTTCACCTGGGGAAACATTTCCCTGATATCTGCGGACAGATCCACTCTATCCACTCTGATACTGCACAAAATTTCAATATATAGCGTGGCCCGGTCAGGCCCCTGAAGGAGGCGCTCGTTTAACGACTTGCCCTGGAGTTTGGATGCGCAGCCGGAAACCCTCAGCAATTGTCCGGTTTCCTGGGGTTGATAACCGGGGGGTTGGGCAGATACCAGGCCCCCTTTCTTCTGTCAGTGGTTGCAGGCACCTTTACAACGTAGCCGAGAGCTTTGTTTTGCTTCATTAGTTTGCGTATCGTCCCCACAGATCCTGGTCTCGAACGAAGCGTTCTTTCAGTCTTAGTAGTCCTTGCAGAGCATAGTTTCTGGTATCAGCCCAAGGCTCAGCCGGCATGCGCCATGGAGGGGAACCTCGAACTGGTTTTTAAGGCCTCTGGTCCCTTGCCGCACTGTCTGCAGTGCGAAGTGTTCCCATTGTGACAACGATAGTCTTTCGTCTCCAATGTTGTGAAAATTTTTTCCCCAACCGCTGCATTGAAACTCTATGCTGCCCGTTTCGGCTGATACGTAATCTACGGAACCACTTACCCCTGCTGGACCATATAATATCTACTCAAGTGCTGTGCCTACGGCATAATATTCCCGGCGGTTGCATACTCTCTGGTCAAGCATCCAAAGTGCTTCTGGCACATAGCAGCTGATTAGGAGTTCCTCTGCCTCGTCTTCCCAGTCTACGATTGTTGCATCTTGCAGGTGGTTCTACCTAGTTAAAATTGCTTCTACCGACATTAATACCCTCTTGGGGCGATCATCTAGTGCAAATGCCACCGCTGATTCTATTCGCTCGGTAGTGCCCGAGGAGATGAGTGGCTATCTCATCCGGCCGGCAATCATCACTCGTTTTCCGCCCACCGTGCTCACTTCTAGCGACGTTGTGCTTTGGACGATCCGCTGTTCGTTAGCAAACCTTTCCTCCACCAGGGTTGCGTCTGATCCACTGTCGACGAAGATCATCGCTTTGACCACCCCAGTTGGGGTCATCACTCCCAAGCAACCACACATAAACTTATTAGTTTACTGGCCGACTGCGACGTTGAACAAATCACACTGTGCCCGGCTTTCTCTGGTGTGGTTTCTCTTGCTTGGTGCTGTCTGCCTGCTCAACCCCCGTGGCCACATCTGGTAGTTTTTGACAAGCTGCCGCCTGGTGTGTGGTGTTTAGGTACACAAAGCGCGCTCCTGTCGTCCTCGTCATTCCCCAACGTTCGTCTATTGTGGCGCTGATGAACTTGGGGCAATCTAGTGGCCCAAGTCCAGCATCACAGGGCCTGCAACTTGGATGCGCTAGGGCCTCGCGTGAAGTGGCGTATGCATTTGTCCAAGACTGATATTTCGGATGTTAACTTGCAGTGTTCCGAACCCCGGCTAGTGCTAGGATTCTTTACCAGGTTACTGTCCCGGATAAGTCTGCCAAATCTACTGTCGGCTATCTTGGTTCGCCTGTCCAAATATTTGGTCAAGTCTTCGAAGTTCGCCCCACGGTAGCTCCGGCTTATACTTTCCGACTCTTCCGCCCACGGATCCTGCAGTCCGGGAGAGAGGTGACGGACTATGCCCTTCAAGATATGCATTGCGTCGAGGTCAGTCCTGTAGCCTGAATGGTCGACGGCAATTGAACATTTCTGCATTTTGATCACCAGGTTAGCCAGTGTATACTTCGCCCTTGGTTCGTTTGGCCCCTACCATCAAGCCCTTTACTAGATTACGGGCCACCTTGAACGGCTGGCTGAACAGGTAACTCAAGATCTTCCTTGCTTGGGTGTAACCTTGTTCCGGGTGGAGCATGGCACACCCATCGATAGCTTCTCTTGCTCGGCCTCGACCGTAATGAGTCAGGTAGACAATCCTTTGTCCGGGGTCGGTTATCACATCGTCCATCAAAAACCGTCAGTTCCACTCTTAGTAGATCGATCTTCGAATGCTTCTATGTTTTGTATTCGAAGACAGGCGCAGAGTTTTGTATTCAAATTTGTCCTGATCAGTCGGATAGGTCAAATACGTTGGCCTCTTGCTCACACCCGTTCTGTCTACACTTCTCTTCTGCTTCCGGGGTCTGCTGCCTAACCAATTACAGTTGTTGTTCCAGGTCTAATATCCTCAACTTAAATAGGCCGACAGTCTTTCAATTTATATTACGCTCTGTTTTACACAAACTAACACTGACAGGACTAGGTTACCCAGCTTTGACTGAAGAATTAAAGATGCACAAAACCTCCTCAGTGACTTGCCGTATTAAATCCTGTCCAGATTCCAATTGCTTTGATCCCTTCCTCGGCAGGTTGCGTTTTTTCTCGTTCCAAATTGATCAACTGAGTATTGCAAGGAGCCTTTGAGCAATACGTAGCCAATTTCGATACCGACCCCAAAATCAGAAGGCGATTATCCGTGAAATCCCACGATACTAGATTATCAAATGAACAATGACAGGAAATAGATACGAACCTCAATTACGCGATCACTGGGACTCAGAAAAAGAGAGCCAAATTGTGGTGTGCGAGAAAGGAGCACGTGCGTCACACAAGTCCAGAATAGTGCGCGACAGAGTAGTGCACTGGACGCGAACAAACAGAGGTTGTTTCACGAAAACGAACAGTGCACAAAACAAGCCAGTAGCGTAAGTGAGCGAGTAATGGCAGGGGAACAAAATTGCAGTGTTTCTGGGGGATTTCCCCAGACCGTTCGGTACACCTGGTGTCAGCACCGCTCGCCATCTGGTTCGTTGAACTGGGTACTCGACGTCGTTTCACTCCTAAGCCTAATCCACTAGCAGCGCATTCAACCGATCTGTAATAACCCATAGATTTATCCGTTCTACCTCAGGGTATTGAAGTGCCCGGAGATTATGACTTTGCTCACACCGACCATGGAGCTGCAAATCCGGGTCGACCATACTTCGTTCTCTGGGATAAAAGAGGGCCTTCTGTGGATATGTAAACAAGCCCCGCGCCACCCTCATGCATTCCGTCCGCCATATCAGCCCGATAAATGCAGTGACCAGCAGGAAAAATTTACAACTTTCATGACATTTTTAGCCAGATTCCTGTGAGTGAGATGCCATCTGCCCTGGTGGTCATTGCTGGTAGTTTAGGCCGGTTTCTCTCAGCACTGCGAGCACTCGTGCAAACCCCAGCAACGCATCCTGTCCTACCTTGTTCGTGTCATTTTAGCTGCTATGTACGGCACTCCGAAACTAGTTTCGAGTACTAGCTCATTTTTCAACAGGGTGGAAGCCTTGGTGGTGTTCTCTACCGGACTACTTTCTACTGAAGTTATGCAGTTTTAGATTGGCGGGAGTTCCATGTGCTTCCAGTGGGCGTGACACTCTTCAGTGCTTATAGGGGGTTAGCTGCTTTTTATGGGTTCGGCTTTTCCCTTATCCGCTTCTCGTACGGACTGAGTGAGCTATATGACCTTGCTGTCAATCCTCTTTGAGTTTCCGTTCTCAGTAAGCCAACCAAGGTTAACAAGATGTCTCTCTCCTGAGTGTTAGGAAACTTCACCAGGACGGGGGTGGGAGGTCTTTGCTCACCTCCTCAAGGTGCCCACCACCCAGTCTGGCATATGTTAGGTGTGGTTGGCCTCTGAAGAACCATATTCGGTACGAGGGTCAATATATGGTGCTTGATGTTTCTCATTGTTTGGTGAAGTGAGAGATGGGATCAGATATCCCTTCCATGATAACCCTGCTATTTGAACCCAGGTTCGACCCCGTGTTTTTCCTTAGCGTGCTCAGACCAAACTTCAAGACATCCTGCTTGCCTTTAGAGGCCTCCGAGTTCAGTTCTTATTTTACGGCCCTCTAGTTCACCCCAGCCGGTTTACTTTTTAGTTACCTCAGAGTATTTCGGAGGTGGCCTTCTGGTTTGGGACCCGTTCTACGGGATTTTAAATCACCGGGTCCTACCGTCGGGAGCAAATGTAGTTACTTATTCCCACTTCCCAGGGATATCATTGAACTGGCTGCTTAAACTTTCACAGGGTTATGCAATTTAAGCACACATTTACGACATCTGTGCTTACCTTATAAGTCAAAAGCTTTCACAAACGGTTGTCTGCATCTCCGGTGGCGCTAGTTGAGGCAGGTATCACACATGGTGCGGTGATGTTCCACCTGGGAGCACTTCGGGTTTTCGAAGTATGATGTGCTGTCTGCAACCATTTAGGCAACAGCATTCAGCCGTTTTCCTCGGTGGCCCGTTTAAGCTGTGTATTTTGGGGCCTAGACCAAAAATACCTATATATTTGGGGATTAGGGGGACGATGAATGATCTGACTCACCGCTGATCTGGCTACACGGAAGCCAAGAGTATCATCAAGTGTTGTAGAAGGATTGTCAGCGGTTCTCTCGCTGCAGACCAAAGCAAACTCTTTTGGCAGACTTTTTATTCCAATTTGTCCAGTAGGTTGCCTCTGCAAGTTGATTGGCTTGGATCTACAAAAGTAAGACCGGCAGGTTAGAAACGTGTACTTCAACAGGTCCCAGAGTGAACTGCGAACCGACCACCCTCGGTCGTTTGGTTAGAGGTGTCTCCTATCCGCAGGCTGATGCGACTTTGCCCTCCACATATCGTGGCAGTGAAATAAAGCCGATAGAGGAAAGAGCGAAGAGCAAACAGATGCGACGTCAAGGCAAAGGACTGATCACGCATGTAAACTGGGCGAAAACCAAAAGTGTCTCGAAGACCAAGTCGAGAGTAGCCCTTTTAATATCGGCTCAGTAACATTTACGCAATCGAATAAAAGGGTGCACTCAGAAGCGGGCGGCATAGAAGATGGCAGAGCCTTAAAGTCTCGGAGTAGTTCATATGTGCGAGGCTTCAGTCCGAGTGTTTTCGGTCCTTTTACGTATTTTATTTTCTCCGGTGCTACCGAGCTGGAGTGGAAAAACTCGGCAACAAGGGGGCAACCGTTTTTGCAAGGGCGGCATTAGAATAAAAACAAAATTTCCCCAGGTAATACTTGAATCCGGTAATATGAATATGGATATTCCAATGTATCACTGATGGTTTTGTCCCAAACTTTACGCAGAGAACTGGCTTGCAAATGCACCAGCAAGAGGGAGCGGAATGGATCCCCTTATAACTGCTTACTCGTCCAAGTATACAGGACTGAGCTTGAAAAGTGAAATAATGGGAGAAAATGGTCTAGGCGAGGGCCGTCAGGGAATCAGTCGGATTTTGCCTTAGTCTTAACCAGTGGTCTAGTCTGGCCTTAAACGCCTCTTTTGGGGAGGCATTAACTAGCTCCTGTGAAAAGCTATTTCGTAGAGATATTGTCCAAGACGAGAAGTGTTGTCGGCTAGAGGTACGCGCAAGAGGTCTAGAGAGTTTCCTCGTGTGTCCTGGCAGGTCTCCAAGTTCGGAAGGGTGAAAAACTGATCCACTAGCCCCGATGAGAATAAGTAGTACATCAAGAACAGGTCTCCCTTAGCACGGAGTTTCTCGAGTAGGTAAAGACTAAGCGATATTAGACCAACCGGGTAGGAGCAAAACGTTAGCCGTGTACCGTTTTAGCCGATTTCCGGCGAATCGGTTCCGAGATCTCCCTACCTCTGACGAAGCCGGTGTGTAGTATCCGACTGCCACATTCTGAAAGAAGTTGAATATAGATTCCATATAGAAGATGGAGTTCCTCGTCGGAAATCATCGGAGAAGTTCGTCTAATGAGGTTTAGAACCTAAAAGGCAGTTTTACTAGCTTACTGCTGGTGAGGGGAGAACGAGAGTTTACCACGCAGCCAGGAACCAAGGCTCTTGTGCTTATCCGCTATTTGGATTTTTGTGTTTGCGCTTACCTTAACGAGATGAGCCGGAGCTTTGCCAGATGACATGAATTATTATTTGTCATCATTTATTGGGAGGCCCCAGTAAGCTGACCAAACCTGGACAGAGTCAGTGTCTAAGTGGACAGCTTTTGTTTCTGCTTCCCAGACTGCGGAGTCATCGGGGAACACCGCTATGCCAACCGGAACTTCATCAGGGAGTACGATGTTGTATGCGAAGAAAAAATGAATTGAATGATGTCCGGAAGGCGTTCATTTTCTCGGGAAGGCCATGGCCACTACAGACCCATCGCTCATAACTGGTCCATCCCAGAAAATTCTTCAGTGAATGAATTTATAAAGTGATTTTCCAGTCCTCATTTAGTAAGTTACGTCTTCCTCCACAGATATCGTTTATGGCTTCCCAAGGCTAAAATTTACGGAGGATCGCTAACTCAACTGGGTTGCCATTTCTACTTATGGCTTTATTTCACTTTCCACTTGGTGACAAAAAAACTCAGTCAAACCATAGCTTAGGTTACATCAGACAGCAATTTTTTACCATTTTGCAGGAGGATCATCCGGCATGACGAAAATCTTGATCAGCAGCCAACATATTACCGCCTAGACAACTAAAATCCTGTCAGTTTGCTTTTCTTTAGCCCAAGGCGGTAGATTGAATCCGACCCTTCCTTTACAGGGCAGGTCCCCAGCAAAGTAATTTTCCAACCTTTACGCGTTCCCATGTTCAACTACGTAGCATCTACTTCACAGTGTGATAACAAATAGCTCTTCCTGTTGTCCATGATTTCCATTCAATTTCCTTGAAGTCACATGGGCGAAGCAGACTGGAGTCACAGTGCACCTTTGTGCCCAATCCTAAAACTGGTCACCTATATGAAGAGTCTTCCTGAAGTAGCCGGTTGTTAAACGCTTCATTTTGCACAAACGGATGAAAAACCGGGTAATGGAACCACAGAGCTCCAAGAAATAAACAAATTGGCATCACCGGGGCAGCGGAAAAACATCCAAGTGTTTTGTAATTATGTCCATGCGAAAGCAACCATGGGGATTGTAGTAGGTGGGGTAAGGATTCGAAATGAGCATCTAACTGAGAACAAAATGCAGAAGGCAGAAGTAGGTAGGAAGTACGTCGAATAGGTCCACTGGGTGGACCATGTTGGTCCGTCGCCGCCACCAGATTGGTCCAGGTCTAGTCTGACGGAGTAACCCGTGATGTGAAGAGTGTACCACATGTTTGGGCAATGCGTAGCCAAATTCGCAACGGATCCCGAAATCAAAAGGCGATTATCCGTGATATTCTACGGTACTAGATTATTACATGAACAATGACATAAAAAATATACAAACCTCAATAATGAGATCACAAGGACTCAGCAAACGAGAAACCGAATTGCAGCTTGCTAGCAAGGAGCACGTGCGTCACACAGGTCCGGAACAAGGATATGACAAAGTAGCACTCTGGGCGCGAACAAACAACAATTGGTCCATTAAAACAAACAGTTTGTAAAGACAAGTCAATGGTGTAAGCAAGCGAGTGATGTTAGGAAAAACACTGAATCGCGAGGGTTAAAGGGAGATTTTCCACAACCGGTCGTTACACCGCCCACCAAAATCCTCCTGAATCCTTAGCAGAGTCAAGGGTTTAGTTTAAAGGCACTGATTCTTCCTACCTATCTAGACCCTGCTGTCAGTGCGCGCGCCTAACGCTTGTCGTCAACGTTCTACTCATGGTCGCACCTAATCCCTTGGCCACATAGACGCGAGGCTATTCTACATCTTCCACGAGAACAGCGACCGATGGTGAGCACGAAGGGGAAACGTAGATGCTGTTCTTGTAAAGGGCTGTCCTGCCCTGGCTGAATGTGCTTGCGTGAGTGTGTGTGTATGATGTAATCACCGCTACCTCCACATATGCAAAAGACGTTTCAGTAACGTCAAAAAAAGCAAATTGCGAGCACCGTCACATGTTTGATGGGGGTTGCGGGACAGCGTGCATCGGGTATGTGTGTATGTGTCTGGATGTACAATGGAATCGCATTTATCGCCACATTTCGGAAAAAACCTCCTGTAATGTCAACGGAAGACTGTGAGCACTGTGACGTGTTTGACGGAGACCATGTGGTATAACGAGTACAATGTAGGTAAGTGTGTGTGTCGGGGTATATGATGGTTCGGTACTTCAGAGTGACATGATTGCCTCCATATATGGTGTTTCTTTACGCACCTTGATGACTAGTACGAAACAGTCTACTGGGCCTCAGCGCTATCAGCTTCTCCGCCTTCGCTCTCGAGTAGGTTAATACTGAGTATGCCACGAATGAGCACTCCGTTAGCTGTCTTCACCTGCACCTTTCTTATCATTCCGTCAGTGCTTTCGATGAATTCCACAACTATTCCTAAGGACCAGGCGCTGAAATGTGCGCGTTCGTCTGCGATCATCACCACATCCCCAACCTTGAATGATCTTGTTTTCACCAGCCGCTTCAGTCCAGTCTGCACAACCGGTGGGTACTCCAGCAGCCATCGCCTCCAGAAGACCTTGGCAAGAGAGTTCGCCCGCTTCCGTCCGTGGAGGTAGCTCCCAAGAACGTTTGTCAGTCCTTGGAAACACTCGTTCAACCTTAACGTCGACGAGTCGCTCGGAGTGTAAATCAATTCTCGCAAATCGAGCAACGCGTAGCCAATTTAAACGAATCCCAAGACCAGAACAAGATTGATTAGTAGTTTCTACGGTACTAAATTATAGTAAAGTATATTTCTTGACCGTGGTCAATACACATGCACAAGGCAAGATCAGAGTATACAGCTGTACATGTCAATGTAAGGTATTCACAAATTCTAAATTTATAAATCACATAGCAACCGAAATGCACCAATGAAGTTATGTAGTATTTGAGGGAACAAAAGTGGTAATGGTTGAGGCGGGAATTCCGAATCGGTTTCGAAATCGCTGGGGGCGGTGTGGGCAGCTGGGCAGTCGCGGGATTGCTGATACAAGCGACAGTTGGACGGTCACTAACGAGCAACCGGGCGGAAGAGATGCCAAAGAACATTGTTAGAAGTAAAGCAAGCATGGGGCTTTCAACGTGCAGTCAGAGATACCAGCGGAATATTGAACACTGATCCGGCATTAAAATTCACAAAGGATACAAATTTATACAAACCTCAAGTATGCGGCCAAATAGACTTCACAGTGAAACCCAAAGGTCCAAAGCCCCGTGGCTCAGGCACGACAGTCAGAAACAGTTCAAGGCTAAATTCAAATGTCTCACATGGATAAACAAACGTGAAAATGTGTGGTGCATGAGCAAGCTTTTCAAGATAATGTTAAATACAGTCAAATACACAAGGCACGTTGAACATTTGGAAGGATTTTCAGTATTCGTTCTTTACACCGCCGGCCAAAATCCGTCAGGAAAAATGGTTGTCTAAGTTTCAGGAAGGGGTCATGATTCTCACCCTATCTACCTATAACTTATTGTCAGTGCCTGTGGGTACTAACTTCCTGTGTTAGCTGAGCGTGAAACATGTTTCCGCCGTAGTCACCACCGCACAATCCATAAGGAATCAATTCCAAATCTCGCAGCACAACTTGAGATTGACATATTCATCAGGAGACCGGCGCACACAGTCAGACGCACGATGAAGATGAAGGCTTCGCAGAGTGAAGCGTTTCGCCGCACGAGCTAAGTCTACGCATCACAAGCAGTAAACTATTGCATCAATTGGTTGGACTAATTTTGTTTACGAGCATGAGCGCAGAAGTTGAACGTTGAAGCAACGCCTAATAAGATATCGCGTAAAATTGACAGGTCAAGAACCAGTGGAATTACATAAAATTACCGCACCAAATCTTCCGAAAGAAATGAAAACCGGTTTCTGATTATGAATAAATTTCGAAAACAAGTGTACGGCGGACAGTATCGAAATACACATGAACAAGGAAACTGATCGAATACTGGCATCTATCAGAGTATTCCAAAGATTTTCTGTGCACAAAATATGTGACAATCAATATTGTATAAAATGTAAATGAATGTTCTTTAAAGACAATGATAGTTTCAAAATGCGCTCACAGCTAATAAGCCTCACTTGAACTGTTCAAGTGAAATACTGGTGAATTTCTCCCTTTCGTCTATGTGCACGCTAGATAAAAACTGGAACTAGGTACATTTTGCAACTTTTCAGGAAAAATGGGTCCAGTTGAATAGTTGTAGAGCGTGAAATGTGATAAAATGCTAAGTAACTTGGAGCGAGGCGATCTGCAAGCTACTTTGTCCTTTGTATGTGGTTTCCAGCTCGAATCATCAACATTTTCCTCGCTGTTTCCTGCTACGAGGGGATTAACTCTCTGATGTCTCGAACACGTTCTTCGTTTCTTCCGTTTCCTGTAATGTAACACAACTGTAGGACCTGTCCAATATGCAAGGCTCGGTTTGACAGTGGTACAGTTCTCTTTTAGCATTGGTGCTACCTTAAAACCCAGTACCAGCGCAGTCATTTTGAGCTCGTTTAGGGATACTGACTTCAGCTCAGCAATTTTTGTTTTGGCAAAGGGTACTTTGTTTCGCCACCGGCCGTGCAGTTCCACCCAGGTACCGTATACCGTCACTGGGTCGGCAAATTCCAAGCCTCTTTGCGTGACCTGCTGATGTCTCCTTTTGAGATATTTCAAAAGCCTCCGGGCAACTTCCCCATTTCTTGATAGGTGACTTGACAGTGGTCTCTTGGGTATAGCAACTTCATTTTGCCCATTGTTACGTCCCGTCTTTGAATTCGCCATCGGAAGCACCGACTAATCTTTTGAGTGAACTTCGCTTTCCTGAAATGGACCGTTGGATTCAATATCGAAAAGCTGATTGTGTTCTACAGAGGCACGTCTCTCAGCAACAGTTAAGCAATTTATTGGTGCAGATTGTTGAAGTTCGCTCGCCAGGGGTCCAAGAAGTGTCCAGCCTAGTATCGTTCGCGTAGCGAATGGTTCTTTTCGATTGCTTATCCTCTGTTCAAGCACCCAATGAGCCTCTGGTATATTGCATCCAATTAGTATGTCGACGTGGGGGCTAGACACTTCTTCGAACGCTATGTCTCTGAGATGAGACTATCTCTTGGCGATCGATCTAACAGAGTCGACTGGTCTCATTGGCAAGCTGTCTATTGCAAAAGCTTCCGGAATATCTACCGTCCCCTCATCAGATAAAGACGTTGATTGCAGGGTCAGCCTCTTAGAGTTGCCAACATGACCCTTTGCAATCGTGCTGATAGTGAGCGAGGTAGGCTCGCCGACTAGTTCACAGCTTTCTACAAGCTCGCGAGTAGTCAGCGAGGTATAAGGCCCCGTGTCCAAAAATGCCTTGACCCTCCTCAGTCCTTTAGGTGTCACGATGCCGACAGGTACGATGCTTAATCTAGCCGGTTTGAAATAACCATGTCCCGTTGAACAGACAATTCTGGGTTCATCCGGCTGAATAGGCCCATTGTTGAGAGCGCCATGCAGTAACGAGTGATGATTACCCAAGCATCCGTCCTGGTTACATTTCACTCTTAAGCTGCATTCAGAGGCTCGATGAGAGTTGTTCAAACATATAAAGCATGAGCCAATCCTTTTTACCGCGCACCACCGATCGGGTACACTCATCCCATGAAAGGTCGGACAATCTGGTAACCGATGCAGGGAGTTGCATAGCTTGCATTCAGTTAACCTCTCGGGTTCTTGACTTATCATGTGCATGTCAGCCAAAGACTGGATTCGGTTACAGTCCTTCCCTACAATTTGGGCAGAGGTTGGTTCCGTTGGCCCCAGTCTGCAACTTTCGTGTACGATTTGTCCAAATCGGCTGTTGGCGATACGGGATTGACGACCTATGAACTCCGTCAAGTCGTTGAACGTAGATTCCCGCTCAAACATATTTATTTTTTCAGCTTCCTCTGCCTATCGGCTCTGTAAATCAATAGGTAGACATCGGACAATGCATTCCTGTGTATGCAGTGCATTCAGATCAGATAGGTATCCTAAGTGCTCCAGTGCTATACTGCAATTCTGCATTTTTATCACCAAATTCGACAGTGATTCAGCCTTGCCCTCAGTCCTTTTTTGCCTCCAATAAAACACCATCAATCAGGCTTCTAGCCACCTTGAATGGTTGTCCAAACAAATCTTTCAGGATTCTGCGTGCCCTGATGTACCCCATAGGTGGATCAAGCATCGCGCAGCCTTCGATTGCACTTTTGGCTCTCCCACGACAGTAATGTAACAAATACAAAACCTTTGACCAGGATCTGCAACTTTGCACTCAACAAAATTTTCGAATTGTTCCATGAGTATACAGTATTGCTCGGGGTGCCTGTCGAGATGAGACAGCTCCACTCTCGGCAGGTCGAATGCCAAAACCTCGGTAGTTTCAGGCTGTCCCAAGGGTTTATATTCGTCGATCACAGTGCCGTTTCGATGTTGACATCGTGAGCTACATGGACTCTTTGCTGGCTCTCTGAGACCAGTTCCTTGTGTAAGGGGCTCTGCTTCCTTTCTGGCTAACCGCAGCTCGTTTTCTAATTCTATCACTCTCATTCTATAAGTACTAATATCGTCAAACACATGGCGGTTAGAGATATATGACCTAGCACTGACAGAACTAGTAAACTTAGCATTATCTAGAGAATCAACAACACCCAAACCATCCCCAGAGACTTGCCGATTTATTTCATGTTGTCTCAAAGGTCCCTGCTTCCTCGTCTGGGCATTTCCTATGAGTTTTCTTGTCCTGGTTCCACTTGAGTACTATAATTCAATTCTCGCAAATCGGGCAACGCATAGCCAATTCAAACGAATCCCAAGACCAGAACAAGATTGATTCGTAGTTTCTACGGTATTAAATTGAAATTCACAAAGGATACAAATTTATACAAACCTCAAGTATGCGGCCAAATAGACTTCACAGTAAAACCCAAAGGTCCAAAGCCCCGTGGCTCAAGCACGACAGTCAGAAACAGTTCAAGGCCAAATTCAAATGTCTCACATGGATAAACAAACGTGAAAATGTGTGGTGTATGAGCAAGCTTTTCAAGATTATGTTAAATACAGTCAAATACACAAGGCACGTTGAACATTTGGAAGGATTTTCAGTATTCATTCTGTACACGTGGTGAGCGCCAGGTGGGTGGGGTCGCCGTTCAATACTGGAACCAGGGGGCGGTTGTTCAGGATTCGCTCCACCTCAGTCATGACGGTGTTCAGCGTCTCGTCGTCGGGCGGCTGCTGCTCCATGATTGACAGCAATATCCGTCTGGCGGACCGGATAATGCGTTCCCATATGCCGCCTCGGTGACTGGCCTGTGGGGGGTTGAAATGCCATCGTATGCCGTAGGCCACGGTTCGATCCTGCAGTTCGTCCCTGTTTATGTTCTTGTGCCAACGCTGCAATTCCCGTTGAGCGCCCACAAAGTTCGACCAATTATCTGAGTATATATCGGCCGATACGCCTCTTCGGTTGATAAATCTTTGCAAGGCCCGTAGAAACGAATTGGTCGTCATCGAATGTACGACTTCTAGGTGTACCGCACGTGACTTCATGCATGTCATGATACATCCGTATCGCTTTTCTAATCTTTTCCCGCACTTGATCCACAAGGGCCCGAAATAGTCCAACCCGGTGTCACTGAACGGCCACCAGCCCGTAGTCACCCTGCATTCTGGTAGTGGGGCCATGAGTTGTTTGCCCGCCGTGGCATTGCGTCTCCTGCATTGCACACAACATCGGATTACGCGTTTTACAGTCTCTCGTCCTCTCAACAACCAAAGGCGCTTTCCGATGACGCTCGTCACGTGACTTTCCCCGGCATGTCCCTCCATGGCGTGGACGTGTTGGGTCATTAGCTCTACTATAGGTTGTCTCGCAGGCAGCAGTATAGGATACTTTGTGTCGAAGTTCAGGTGGGCGTTGGTCAGCCTACCATCCACTCGCAGCAGTCCATCAATGAGTTTGGGGTTTAAGCGCTTCAGTTCGCCTTTTGGAGATGGTATGTCTTTATTTGTCGGCCCCACTTCTTCCGCCCTCTTGAGTTCTCGGGCGAAAGCCTCGCGTTGTATCATCCTGAAAATATCGTATTCTGTAGCCTGTAGCTCATCGGGACTTATCGGGCCGACTCTTATCCGGCCTGAGGGGAGCAGCTCTTTCCAGACTGGTTAGTTTCTCTTGAACCTGGTTAACCAAACTAACGAACGAAGTGCCTTCATCCAGGAAGAATACCTGACCAATCGTGATAAAATAGATGTCGCTTCGAAGACGTTGGCCGCTATCAATACGCCTTTGATTTCCAGTCCTACTCCCGTAGGAGGTTTTAATTCGAACACGGGCCAGTCCTGTTTAGGCACTTGTAGGAATTTTGGACCTCTCGTCCACGTGTCTAGCAGCCTGAAGTTGGTCGCACCTCGGGAACACAGATCGGCTGGATTATTGCCAGACCTGACATGCTTCCACTGGTTCGTAGCTGATTCATCGTGGATAATCGTGAGTCGGTTAGCGGCGAAAGTACTAAACCGGCTCCGGACGTTGTTAATGTAGTAAAGTACTATCTTTGAGTCCGTCCAAAAGCAAAACGACCAAATGTTGAGTTCAGAACACCTCTTCACCGCTTGCACAGCCCTGACTGCTAACAAGGCCGGGCTGATTTCAAGGCGTGGGATCGAGACCGGCTTCAGTGGAGCAACGCGGGCTTTGGCAAACAGGATCTTCGTGGTATATTTTCCATCTCATGCGCATCATCGTCCGTACACCACAGCCCCATAACCGACTTCGGATGCATCGGAAAAAGCATGTAGTTCTCCAGTCCGCGTCGTATGGCCAGGAGTCAAACATCGTGGAATCTTTATGTCCCCTAATTTCTTCATGGTGTTCAAAAATTCTTCCCAGTACAACCGGTCCCCTCGGTCCAGTGACTGGTCCCAATCAACTTTCTTACGGCACAGCCGCTGCAGCCATGGTGAGACGAAACCGAGCGGATCGAACAAACTTGAGACAGCAGATAGTATGCCACGACGGGTTATTGGCAGCTCGAGAACGTTTAAATCGAGAACAAAATCGTCCGTTTCCGCGTCCCATTGTATTCCTAAGGTGCGCTCGATAGGAAGTGGAGAGCCGTCCAAATCTCTAACCCTTTCGGCCTTCTCGTGGTACGGAATGATCTCGAGCACTTCTGAAGAGTTCGACATCCATTTTGTTAGATGGAATCCACCCTCTTCTAGCAATCTTGTCAGGCCTCTGAACCACGCAAGGGATGATTCTATATCATCGAACGACCCAAGGTAGTAGTCGACGTAGAAATTCCTGCTGACGCTATCTACCACCGACCGGTGGACCATACCTCCATGTTTGTTCGCAGATTCCCGAAGGGAGTAGTTCGCACAGAACGGTGACGATATGGCTCCGAAGGGGTGGACGGTCATCCTATAATTTACCACTGTGTTGTCCCGGTCGCTCTCTTCCCACCACAGGAAACGCACGCATCTCGTTCTCCTACCGGAATTTTCACCTGATGAAACGTTTTCCTTATGTCGGAAGACAAAGCCACTTTACCCACTCTGAAAAGGCACAAAACGTCGATCAGTGGTGTGGTCAAGTCAGGCCCTTGTAGTAAGCGATCATTAAACGACTTGCCCTGGAACTTGGCCACACAGTCGAAAATCACCTGCAGTTTTTGGGTTTCTTGGGGTTGATAACCGGGTGGTGAGGCAGATACCAGATATCCTTTTTACCGTCGGTGTTGGCAGGCACCATTTTAACGTAGCCGAGGGCCTCGCTTCGATTCATTAGTTCCGAGTATCGTTCCCACAGATCCTGGTCTCGAACGGAGCGTTCTTTTAGTCGTAGTAATCGTTGGAGAACATAGCCTCCGTTGTCAGTCCACGGGTCGACAGATGTGCGCCATGGGAGGGGAACCTCGAACTGTTTTTTGAGGCCTCTAGTGTCTTGCCGCACAGTTTGTAGAGCTAAGTGATCCTCCTGAGACAACGTTGGTCTTTCTTCTCCAATGTCATGAAACTCCTTTACATACAGCCGCTGCAGATGGTACTCTACGCGGTCCGTCTCGGCGGATAAGTAATTCACGGAACCACGTACCCCTACTGGACCGTATAACACCCATCCCAGAGCCATGCGTATGGCATAAGGTGCCTGGCGGTCGCCCAATCTCTGGTCAAGCACCCAGTGCGCCTCTGGCACGTCGCAGCCGATGAGGAGATCCACTTCATCACCTTCCCAGTCTACAACGGTTACATCCTGCAGGTGGGGCCACCCAGTCAAGATTGCCTTCACCGACCTTGGTGCTCGCATGGGGAGATCCGCTAACGTGAATGCCTCCGTTGGTTCAATTTCCTTGTTAGTGTCTAGAGAGATGAGTTGCAGCCTCAACCTACCGGCGGTCATTACCTGTGTTCCGCCCACCGTGATCACTGCCAACGACGTCGCACCTTTAGCTGGTTGGTGTTTGTCGGCAAACCGCTCTTTCACTAGAGTAGTGTCGGATCCACTATCGACGAAAGCCAACGCTTTGACCACCCCAGTCGGGGTCACTTCTCCCACGGCAACTACGTCTAAACGTACCGGTTTACTGGCAGATCGTGACGTTGAACAAATCACGCCGGGTTTGGTGATCGTCTCGGATATGTTTGCTCTGGCCTGATGCAGCAGCCGATGGTGTCTTCCCGTGCAGCCCTCGTAACCACATCGGTTCATTGTCCTACAAGCTGCTGCCCGGTGCGTGTTGTTGAGACAGATAAAACATGCTCCTGCAATCCTCGCCATTCCCCACCGTTCGTCTATTGTGGCGTTGACGAACTTGGGGCATTCTGGTAGGCCATGGCTAGTACCACAGGATCTGCAATTGGGTTGCGCCGTAGTATCGCGTGAAATGGCATGTGTAATGGTCCAAAATTGGTATTTTGGATGTTCCCGTGCAGGGGTTTGAGCTTGGCTAGTACTGGGCTTGTTTGCCCGGTTGCTGTCCCGGATGAGTCGGCCGAACCTGCTGTCGGCTATCTTGGTTTGCCTGTCCAAGTATTCGGTCAGGTCTTCGAAGTTGGCTTCCCTGTCGCTTCGGCTTATCCGTTCTGCTTCTTCCACCCGCCGACCCTGTAGTTCGGGAGAAATGTGACAAACTATGTTTTCTAAAGTGTGCATGGCATCTAGGTCGGCCCTGTAACCTAAATGGTCGTGGGCTATTGAGCAGTTTTGCATCTTAATCACCAGGTCGGCCATTGTGTAGACGTCGCCCTTGGTTCTCTTTGCCTCTACCATCACGCTCTCTATTGGGTTACGGGCTACTTTGAACGGTTGGCCAAACAAGTCCCTTAGAATCTTCCTTGCTCTTGTGTAGCCTTGTTCCGGGTCGAGCATGGTACACCCGTCGATAGTTTCTCTTGCTCGGCCTCGACAGTAGTGAGTAGGGTAGAGAAGTCTTTGCCCAGGGTCGGTTACCTTATTTTCAACGAACGTCTCGAACTGCTTGACAAATTTGCAGTATTGTTCAGCTCGCCCGTCGAAAACCGTTAGTTCCACTCTAGGCAGATCGATCGATGGTGGTTTGTAGTCGGCGACCGGCGTGGGGTTCCTTATCTTATTGCACCCTGGTCTATCGGAAGTAACGTAGTCGCTGGTCTCATGCTCTCGCTCTTTCTGTGTACACTTCCTCTCTGCTTCCTGCGCCTGTAGTCTAGCCGATAGTAACTGTTGTTCTAGGTCTAGTATCCTCAGCCTATATAAACCAACATCCTTGCCATCCATATTGCCCTCAGTAACACATGAACTAGCACTGACAGGACTAGGCGATCTAGCATTAACTAAAGAACCAGATGTACCCAAAACCTCCGAAGAGACTTGCCCGTGTTACTTTCTGTCCGGCTTGCAACGTTTTCGATCATTTTCTTGGCATTTTGCGTGTTTTTCCTTGTTCCAAATTGATCTTTTGAGTATTGTAACGAACGTTTGAGCAATGCGTAGCCAAATTCGCAACGGATCCCGAAATCAAAAGACGACTATCCGTGATATTCTACGGTACTAGATTATTACATGAACAATGACATAAAAAATATACAAACCTCAATAATACGATCACGAGGACTCAACAACGAGAAACCGAATTGCAGCTTGTGAGCAAACAGCACGTGCGTCACGCAGGTCCTGAACAAGGATGTGCCAAAGTATCGCTCTGGGCGCGAACAAACAACAATTAGTCCAGAAAAACAACCAGTTCGTGAAGACAAGTCAATAGTGTAGGCAAATGAGTGATGTTAGGAAAAACACTGAATCGCGAGGGAAGAAGGGGGATTTTCCGCGACCGGCTGTTACAGAAGGGACGGAGCGCCCAACTATCGGCCTGTTTATATGTTATCGGTGGCATTAAAAGTAATGGGCAGGGTGCTCATATCTAGACTGGTGAGCACTTGGAGGTGGATAGTCTGATCCCAGGGGAACATTATGGATTCGCAAAAGAAAGTCTAACCCCGCCTACCTCCCGAGCCTCTTCGACAAGGCAACCAGCGGGCCAGGCCTGGGTGACAATGTGCTACTCCGACCCGCAGGTTCACCATTAGTGGGAATCACAGGCTGTTGTTGCACGAACTAAGTGGACTGAAGATGGCTACAGGTCTGATGGGCTGGTTACAAGCCATCCTGCGCGATCGCTGGTTCCGTGTCAAAGTTAGCGCCGCCAAGTATGCAATGGCAACAGCCACCAGTGGGGTACCTCAAGGTTCAGTTTTGGGACCGGTATCCTTCCTTGTGCGTGTGAATCACCTACCGAGTGTCCTTCGGTCACCAAGTTTTCTATTCGTGAATGACCTACTAATTCCTTGATCTAGTAAATCCATCCAGGTTCACGGGGACCCAGGTACCATCCATAAATGGGCAGTAGTCTCAGGCCTTCCCCCTGAACCTAGGTAAACAGGCAGTTCTTTTGGCAAGGGGGGCTAGATATACGCTACCTAAATTCTCAAACCCGGGATAATCTGTACAGAACACAGAAGTCCATGATCTAGAGATAGTCGTAACAAGCAACTTCTGGCCGGCAGTACACTGTCTGTCAGCGGCTAACAAGGCGGAAGGAGTCATGTGCCAACGGCGTAGAACAACGACTTCGAGAAATCTCCTGCCCCTTCACACCCCACTGGAGCAACCCCGCCTTAGCTACTTAGCCCTGGCCTGAGCTCCTCAGTTAGTCAGGAACATTCACATACTGGAGGGGTTCAAAGGAGGTTCGTAAGAAAGAGCTGCGATCTAAGGGGACTAGAGTACAGGGACAGACTGGCGTTGCCAGATTTGTCCCCGCTCAAGCCCAGACGGGGAAGGAGAAACCCGAAAGAGGCAGCGAGGGAACTAAGGGGCTTGCCAAGAATGAACAAGCCGTTGCTTGTCTTCAAAGGAATAGCCTCTCTCCGAGGGTGCGGGGTGGAGCTCGTTAGGCCAAGAGCCAACAATAATATAGGGGCCTGATCCCTCGCACTCAGAGTAATAAACGACTGGAACAAACTCCCTGTAGACATAGTGGCGGCCGATACCGTAGTCGCCTCCAAAAGGTAGATGAACTTGAAGTGAATACGTGTCTTTCTGGATTGCTCGTGAGACAGTGGACAGCACTCGGGAAAACTTCCACCCCTACTCCCTTTCCTTTCTTTTTTCCATTGATCTTCCACACCACATTGATGCTTCTTAGTCCCTCTACCCCTTCTTCCTCACAAGAGGACTGACACTTGGTTGACCATACTTTTGGACGACGGGTTACCGTGCTGGTTTCCGAGGCTTTGCTCCATCGAAAAGCTGCTGTTATTGTTCTCTACAAAGGTGAACCCGAAACACGCAACGTGACTTGAATTTCCGTCCACAGATAGAAAAAAAGAATCCCAAGGGGTCCGGGCATGGCACAAACACTCACAGGAGTGAGACATCAGACTATCATTAGTGTCAGCCGCTAGCTCTGTGCCCTGGTTCAATTTAGCTTGTTTGTCTACATCGGTTCGCGGTGTTGCTATCGTAACACAGCTGCACGATGGTACGTCTGTTATGTAGTCGAAATAATTTTTCCGCAGCCCTCAAGCAGTGTACTAAGCGGACACAGTCATTCCGGAAGTGTTGCATCCGGGAAATCATCTGCATCAAGACGATCAAAGGGTCTGTATTACAGAACGATAGACAAACGTTCTGTCGTAGATGAAAATTTATTTGGGGAACCCCAACGAATCAAAGATAGACAGGTAGAAGGAATTAAAAAATAAAACACTTTGGAAAGGTTAATACAAACAATGAAGATGTACTCAAAGAACCAGAAATAACCGTTTACAGACCTAATCACGCTCCGAACTCCTGCGAGGATAACAGACTGCTGCGAAGGACAAAGAAAATCAAACACATTTCTTCAGATCTTGTTCGGGAACTCATGTATGTTTTTCAAGTCACTGATATCCCGCCAGAATACCTTCAGGTGATTACAACAAGAAGGCTATCATCTTGACCAAAGAAAAATTTGAAAACCTGAACAAAAAAGCACAGATAATCACAGAAAAGGATGAAAAGCATGAAGCCGAAAAGGCCAATAAGTTGAAAGCCGACGCCGCGGTAAGATTCATCGGTTTCGTCCATAATTGACTGTGGTCAGTGATAATATACGAGTGTCATTGGATCCTTTGTAGCACCGAGCCCGTTCGTTACATCGGTTTTCGATCGGTTTTCGGTCGGCTTGTTTAGTAGCCGTCTTACAAGGACCAACACTGAATTCAAACAGGGGAATTTGACGATCGAAGTAACGTGCACAGCTTAGTTGGCGTTTTCTTTAAATATAACGGTTTAATTCATCGAAATGACCTGAAAACCTCGGTATAGATCGTTCTATTTTATTCCCTCGAAATGGGTGAAATAAGGACAATTAGTCGAAAACCCATAAATAGGAAGATGAAAACGAACATCACAATAAGTAATTTGTGTTACTGAAAGAAATTTAGGGAACACATCACGTATTTCAAACGACTGGCACAAACGGCTCAGAAACCGTCCAAAAACCGGCCGAAAACCGATCGGTTTTGCAGAGGTTTCCACCGGTTTTGCTACAAGGGACATTTTGATTGAAAGTTTCTTCCAAGAGAGAACAAGGCGGACACCCGATGGCCCTGTTAATCGTATCAAGGTGGATAATCATCTTTGTTTTTCATTAATGACGCCTAATTTACCTCTAGGATAGACGAAAAATTGTTGTTCTATTTCGTACAAAAGAAACCAGTGATAACTTTGCTGTAAGAGCCGCTTGTGTGAACGGTTATACCGTACCATGTTGTTTCCTTATTTCTTGTGTTTGTTAACCTTTCCAGCTATGTGCTGACCACAATTTCGTCACTGCGATGCTTCAAATAGTGCCAGAAAGATAACCAACAACAACAGTTCAGACAGACAATGACATGCTAAATAAGTAAACAAAGTTGGTTCCCGCTATGCGCTGATTGTCCCTTTAGCCGTACTATTGAGTGTCCCTAGAAGGTTTACTCAGGGGCGGTCGGCGGCGAACCATGAAAGGCACGCAGTCGTATCATGTCTAAGGTAAAATCTAATTTTTATTGGCATTTAGTCTAACGAAAGCGTGTTAACGTTCGTCAATAACCCGCAGGTATCATGAGAGAAGCTGCAGTCTGCCCTGACCGTCCTCTGATAGTATTTTTGGGGGCCGCTGGTACTACATATCTAGAACAGTGGAAAATCATATAAACTAAGGGATTTAAATCTGAAAAAGCCGATATTTTTCAAACATTCCATTTCTTCCGCTGCTCGAGCGTGCATTTTTAAGGTTGTTCGCTGACATTCCCCTAAGTATCCCTTTTTATGTTACATTGGGATCACTAAATGATAAGTTCAGTAGATACTCAGTGGACTGTCAGATGACGGTCAGGGGGAAGCTCGTGTTGTTTGAGTTGGTCACCGTCTGTGGTGCGAACTACTGAATGGCCACGGCATGGGGTTCACTTTCATTGTCATGCAGCACAGGTGAAGAGCGAAATATTTGTCTTATCCGTTGGCATTGATGCTAAATCTCTGATATGTTGTTTTTGAAAACATTTTTCTTCTTAAATTACGGTAATGCCTTGAAAACAATGCAAGTCAACACAGATAACCGAGGGAACTTTTTCCATATCGATTCAGTTGACTTATAGCACGAGGGTAATTTCTGATCAGTTGGCAGTTGACTTTTGGGTTACAGGAAAAGTCGGCTGATACGTCAGTAAGCAGAAGGAGACAAACCGAACCTTATCCTCTTGACATCTTTAACACCTAATAGGCAAAGCATTCAAAATACCACACTAGGTCATGCTTATGTCACGAAAAGTAGTGAAGCATGTTTGTTGGTTGCTTCATTCAACTTTATGCCTAATAACATATTCGACCAATTTACTAGAGCAGCATTTGTGCTATTGGCGTTAACATCCCTCTGAGGAAAGAGTTGGTCGTTGGTGCATTTAGTGCGAAGTAAGAGAAAAATTCGGGAATCGTTTCCCGTATTCTTTACCGCCTAAAACTGAAGTGTGTAATAAAAAACTGTGAAAGATTTGAACACTGCCGGCTGTCTTTTAAACAGTACATGTATTGTATTATCAGCAAGAGGAAATAAAACATAAGCTGGTAGATACCGATAGATATGCTGCAACCACTACGATTTCCTTCTTCTTTGCCATTCTCCCTTTACTGTACACAATTACCTTTTTATTATTTCGCTAGACGTCAAAAATTACCCATCTCAACAAAAGCTTATCACCGTGGTTGTACCTATTACCAAGCTCTCCAAGTCTGAAGTCGTTAGCTTTGTAACCCTCCAATTTACCATAAATATCCAAATATTCACATAAATGCGAATGCCGATAATGGGAACCCATGCTACGGCAAGCGTGAGTGTTCAGATGTTTGCCACGAACATTGAAAAAGGCTCGAAGCAACTGAGATTATTCAAATTTTGGAGCAACGTACGACGGCACATAGCTTACTTATCTCTAAGAGACTATTTGGGATCGCATCAAAGGCTTGTTTTACATGAATTAAAGAGTCTACGTTACTTACCTGTACACATTGATGGCCATTCGTCTTTTTATCACACAAAGTGGTTTACGGTAAGAGAAGTAATCCATTAAGTCAAAAAAGGTACTTTAGAGAGGATGTGTACGGGAAACATTCAAGTAAGATTCAGTTTGTTGGCCCCGCTTTTGAAAACAGAAAGATTGTAGGTGGTTGGAAATAAGGAAACAAGAAGAGTGTTTCAAAGACTTCCAGCTCGGAGCAGGAAGAAGGATCTGATACATGTAGCTGGCTGCCTGCTTACAAGAAGAACGAGAGAAGTCCGTGGGAAGGAAATTTTGAACTGAGTTCTGATGAACAAGTAACAAAATAATAAAGGTAGAAAAAAGATAGAGAGACAGCTTCCTAGCGATGGACAAGTGGCTGCTGAGTAGAGGTTAGTGAACGGACATTGATTACTGGGCTCACCATAAAGTTGTTTGACGGGGAAAGGGTGTGAACCTATAAAGTGCTCTATGCGACGAAACAAATAACCAGCACTCAGAATAGTGCACCCATAATCGTGACAATAACACAGAATTCTAGTGTTTTAGTTCCTGCAACACTTTTGAATTCTTAAGTTTGTGATGCCTAACATATAAGAAGGAACTACTATGCGTCAATGCTTGGGATGCATTTTACAACAGCTAAGTGCAGGATGGTTTTACAGGATTAAATTGGTCCATTACCGAACTCTTCGGTACCTGGGTTGAATGTAGACCAAGTAGAAAAGTTCTGTTATCCAGTCAGCCGTATTTCATCCGGTCCTCGGATATCGGATAAAGTATTATTAGACACGCAAAAGATGTGTTTTTTTATTAGCTAACGTTGATCATTCGTGGCATCGGCGTGACATCCGTTCCCTCTCAGGGTCCGAGTATACGCTGCAGCACTCAGGCCAGTGATCTTTCATGGTTTAAAAGTATTAACACTGCGGGCGCAGGATAAACGAAGATTGTCGGCATTTGAAAACCGACATACTCGTAGCATTGGCCGAATTCGACGGGGACGCTGTATCAGAAATACTGAGGTTAGGTGCAGAGTATTAGACACACAAACCAGATCAATAAATGAGACACTAGAAGGAACCAGGCTGAGGTGGTTGGCAAGCACTGCGCTTGTTCTCGGGCAGAATACCCCGGCGCGCAATGTCTGCCGAGAGGATGATCCTTGGAAGATGAATAAGGGTGCCCAGTCCATAACAAGGAAGAGAGGTATGAAAAGTTGAACCATTGTACTTGTATATCCAGGGCGTGTTTTGCTTACTGGGTGGGGTATAGAAGAATTCACTATTCAGTGGTTGGACACTAGAAGATTTGGTGCAATATCGCAACCAATGGCGCTCTTTTATTCATAAACTTCTTTGTTGACCTGATGGTATCACTTGAAATATTTTTCTCACAATTTTCTCACTCTTTTGTTTGACTGTTTCCATAAGAGGCCCCAGTAGTAAGACGAAAACCAGAACCCCTGCATCCAGAATATGTTTACTGGCTTTTTGAACTAAACTGAACTAAAATGCTGCGGGATGAGTGTGTGATCAGACCGCTAACGTGAACCAAATCGGCCAGTTGGGAATGAGCCAGAGTGCACATTGTTATCAAGCTAACGCCACCACCGGTCACTTTTGTGTATGCTCATTTTTCCTGCATGGTCCTAGTTGGTCCGCATGGGAAAACTCAGTGGAATGTTACTCGGCTCACTATCCATAAAGCGCACGGAAAAATTGGTTCTTATAGAATAAATTGGGTGTTTTTGTAGTCGTTTATTTTAGTTTAATGTATTTAAAGACTTTACTAACAACAAAAACCAAGCTGAAAATACATTTCTAACTGTCGTTACACACTATTGACGAAAAATCAAAAATGATAACAACAGGTGAAAATTCGTGATTAATAAATAGTGGTGGCGTTAGTATTGCTATAAATACCTGGTTTATAAGAAACACTTAAACAACATGCATTTATCAATAAAATACTACAATCGAAAACTGTGTTTGCTATTAACGTCCTCCATTACTCCACACTGCATGATTCATCATATTATGCTCTACAAGGGCGTTCAGCGACAACAACGACGATGACTAGAGGCCTCTTGGAAATCGTAACTAAGAATGACTTGTTATGACTAACGGCAGAACAAAATAAACCACAAAACGATATCCATTGGAGTTTGTATAGAGAGAAAAAACAGCCATGTATTTTCAAGCTTTTTAGCTGTTTGATGAAAAACTGTTTATATAAGTCTAACGAACATCGTTATCTGCTGATTACACTTTGAAAGTTAATTTATTTGAACCATTTTTAAGTTCGATGTCAACAATAAGTGATTCTTCCTCCACAAAACAGATAAGTTTCACAGTATCAACACTCAATCTAACAATATTTTAACATAAAGTACTCCCATGCCATAAAGCTATCACCAAATGACGAGTTCATAACTGCTTTCACCATTCAATAGCTCGGTTTTTATTCGTTAACAAATAGTTTTAAATTGTTAACCCGGGAACTGTAACGTGGTTTTCATGTAATAAGCACCGCAAACTGATTCTAACTTGAAAGTGGACCAAAAGCTTACAACTGAGGACAATTAAAAGTGTCAGATGTTGTTTCACGCAATAAAATAATAAAGTTCTCACTGTTTTAAAGATTATATCAACACTGTTTTTGTTGACGTCCGAAATTGGGGAACCACAAAATATAAGTCTCGGGGACATAAATGATAAATATCGATCTTTCAGCCTTGACTTCTCAAATTTGTCACATCATCCTCTGCTATCAAGTAGATTCAACAACAAAGACCTGGAGATCCATCTAAAACGTTGTGGTGTAGATGTAACGCTGAGAGTGGAGAGCAAACCTCATCTTGTGTGTAACAGATGAGTCACCTGGGTCACTTATGCTGTCTGAAAACTTGGTTTTATTTGCTTGGTTTCTAATATGTACTCGATAAAACGCAATCCGGTTTGGTTCTCAGCATATTGAAACTGCTTTCTACTGAATGACCACTTTCAGTTCGTGTGCCTGGTTGCTCAGTCAACAAGCGTGGATTTCTATACTTCCTATTTTTATGAGTCATTTTGGTAGATTTCTAAGAAATTGCATGCTTTAGAAAGTTTGACTTTCCTTGTTTAAATAATGGCGCTTTGATTCATACTGCGTTTGTTTTACATCATACTCCCGTTCGTTTTGCCCTTGCTTCAACAATGCTGGACGTTAGCAACCAAAACTAGGGCACAAAAGTGCGAAGTTGGTGGTTGAGCAAACTGAACTGAACCGTTTCATATTCAGATTACTACTGATCGGTAAAAAAGGACCGATAAACACGCTGTGTGGTATGGCGTTTTTTAAATATATGTAACGTAACCAGCGGTAAACATGTCTTCCAATGGACACTATGTTAACCGAAAGTTTCACTAACAGTTTTATGGGCTATGAAATGAATGAGAACGCCAATTAGTCAACTGTGCGAATAACAGGTGACTGAATAGGCAAATGAACTCATAAGGTATCTGCTGAATCCTTCCAAACCTCACAGGTAACCGCGTCTACCAAAGTCCACCAGAGTTTTCCCGTATCTTACTCCACTATTCTCTAGCAACACTATTGTAACTCAGAAAAAATTCACAGCTTCATTTCACTACTTAATGATAGTCAATCATTTTTTCTCGATCCTTTGTGAGGAACCGATCCCTAAACCTATATACATGCACAGTGAATTGCACACAAAGCTTGCTCAGGGGACACTTCTCTCCTCTTGTACTTAATTAGCATATTGAAGAACAAAGAATGGGTGGTAGTTGAGTTGTCTATTTATCTTGGGGCATGAACTTCAGTTTAGTATGCTATTTTCTATATCCTTCGAATTCAATTGAGATAGCTCTTCCAGAGAATGTGTGTACTTTTGTACCGGTAAAAATTAACTATGATGGGCTGATTATTACTCTCTAAATTGTTTTATTGAGTTGCCTTGTGAAAGCTGTACTTACGAACTTAGGTCCAAAGCTAGGCTAGGTGAGAGTTCAGGTTCTTTAAAGTAAGCTTCGGCGACACTATACTGTGAGACCAAAGTTGTGACTGTACAGCTAGGTCTGATAACCGGCAACCCCCGTACTTTTAACGTATATCGCAAACTTACTATTACTTCGGAAAATGCTTCCTAAAACAGGATTATTGAGTTTCTTTTATTGCTCTTGCCGTGTTGCACTCCATGATATAAAAAGCGGCTAGGTAACAGCATTTTAAGAAAGTATTAAATAAAATTTACCTGATACAATAGGGTAATCTACCTCACACAGACAACCACTAGGTCAGAAATACAGCCCATTGGAAATGAAACCGCACACTCCTATCACAAATCCCCTTTTCTTACTATAAAGTGAATTTTATTAACACAGTAGGCAAGGAATTCATCTATTCAAAAACTTTTTGTTCGTCGTATCCATTTTTGACATATTTTCAAATCAAAATGTCAAGGTGCCCTTGTCTCATCAGTTTCTGTGTAAACTGTCAGCCGCTACGCGCCCAAGAGAGTCGATAACCGCGGTTTCCGCACAGTACTGCATAAGAAGGGTGTAATTTGCAAATACACCGTTCACTATCCAGAGGATAACCGAACCGCACTTTTTCCGATTACAGGACAAATAACTATCGGCTGAAAATCGGTGGACCAGTCAAAGTTGGTCTGAAAACCTAAAGGTTTCATACATTTCGACCCCATTTTTGGCCGCTCCCTGACCAAGCTATGACCAGAGTGAGAAGAATCTTGAGAGACTTCAGACCGGTTGATGGCGCCATATAAGAGAAGCAACTTTGCATGCATGCGGGGCCGTGGCTTATCATTGTTCCACTTTTCCCGGTTGATCTCGACTCTCTAATAAGTAAAGAACAACCAACTCAATCCCGATAATATCTGTTATCATTGTTTGCTTCGTGGGCTATTGTATTACTTAGTCGTCCAGTTCAGAGTAGTCTTTTTTGGTCGAGGATGTAACGATAGCCTTCGCGCGGTAAGGCACTTCCCTCAAAGCAGCAGCGTTGGTTTAGATGAACCAGTAGACAACGTATGGTTCATTCGTGTCTTCTAAGAAATCTTTTCGTGTAAAAGGAATATAAAGGAGAGCTATGATTTTATTTAGCAGCGGACCACATTTGCCTGGTTACAATGCTTTTAGTAGATTTAATAGGGCGTTTTAGAGGAAATAACGGTAGCCAAGCGAGAAGTCCCACCACATTCTCGAGCAAAGCTGCTTGTATTCTTCGACAGCTTATTCGGTCAGTCCACCTTATTCACATACTACAGCTCCTTAGGTAGTTCAGACATGCCTTGTGAAAACCCACCAACCCCGTCATTTACGCGCTGTATTCGCACGTGTCAGGCAAGGCTGGAAGAAGCGACGAGGCGGTCAGGCCATGACTTGGTGCACGAGTATGAAGAAACACTGACTTCGTTTATTGCTTCTCGTCTTTCTGGTTGCGATGGAAAAGACGAGGATTTTCTTCTATCAGGGACGTTGAGGGATTTGGCTTATAACAGAAATCCATGTCACAAATGATTTACGGTCTGTCTGTTACACCACGGTTCCCCGTAGACACAAAAAACAAAAACAACCATTACGTTACAGCAAAAGGATTCATGTTTTTTTTTAAATTTATTAACCACTCTATCCGATTCTGTTATACCTTATCTTTCCATTCATTTTTGTTTCTGTTAAAGCTGTTGCGTTGGCACCATCATTGAACTTAAGCTGGTTATATATATATATATATATATATATATATATATATATATATATATATATATATATATATGAACCCAACACGAAAAGAATAATAACGATCTAAATCAATAGATCTAGGCAGTATGAAGCTGATAATTTGGTTTTTCATTCGAATAAAACCCTTCACAAACAAAATATTAGCGTCCCAGGCTGATGCAACGAACGTCATTCAGATATCGATTGTTTTCCGAACATATTACCCTAAGAACTGCACTCGAAATTTGGCCACCACGTTGAGACAAGCTATAGGTTTGATTCATTATGTGACGAGAGTTTTCGACCGGCTTGGTCTTTATGGAGAACCTACAGTGCTAAAATGCTCCGTTCCAAGCCAAACCATTAGGAACAGTTATCACATTGTTAAACAGGCAAAGCACCTATTTGTTTTTATTCTTATGAGGCACACAATGCGTTCGAATGGTGAGTTTTATCACATCAGTAGATATTTGTTATCGTAGTTGGTACGTGTAGAGACGAAGTGCCACGATGCGAATAATTCCACTACATGGCCGTTTGTTCACCAAAAATCGAGTGAACGATACGGTAGATTTTATTTACGACGCGATAACCTATCGTGTGCGTGAGGAATAAACACTGAGACTGTCGGTATCGGAATACCTTTTATTTATAGCCTTATTCGAACTTCGTAGGTGCACTGAACAAGCAGTACCGGAGTTACGAATGTAGTTCTGAGTACGTAAGTTCTTTTTTGAGTCCAAAATGATCCCTAGGACAGTGGTTATTTTAATATCGGTATTGGCGGTCAGTTCGTCAGATGAAATAGTGGAAACCGTATGCAATGAATTTTATTATGAAAGGCACTCTTGATTTCTTGTTTGGGGTTTAAGAGATCCGCCTACCCAATAGATATAGGCTTTCGGTGATTCGGCGGTTTCCTATCACAATGTCAAGTTTGAGAACAGAATGAATCTCAACACACTTCACGATTGCTGCTGTTTTATCTAAGAAAAGCAACCGGTAAAATTTAGCGTTATAAGTTCTTCGGTGCAGAGTTGATGGTCAAGAACGGCAACTGACCTGTCAGATCAATCTACGTAGACGAGTAGCTCTCAAATTTGCAAAGGAAAGCATCTAAAAATGGACCTCTACAAAAAAAGGATTTGCACAATCTTGAATCCAAAGAGCTGGCTGCAAAAATAAAGGAATTGGTTCTTTATTTTTACAGACTAGGACAAAGAATGTGATTTTTGGCGTGGCAACTACGTGCAGCAGAGTAGGTAGAGGGAGAATTCTGAGCAAGTAGTTTTGTGAATAAAATCAATACCAGTAGACAGTACCAGTTCGGCTTGTCTAACAATACGCCAAAGAAGGAACCGAATATTTTACGAATTTTATTTTTTTAGGAAGCGTCAAATATGAGGAAACAAGAAATGCGTAAATACGATTTGGCAAGGACGAAAAATGCCAAACTGACTGATCTTGAAGAAGAGGCACGCAAACAAGCGGAAGTACTGTTACAGAAAGCATTAGAACAGCGACAAGATCAGGAAGATGAGATCAAGGCTCTGAATGAACTTATACTGAACGCAAAGATTCAAGCTATCCGTGATGAACAAATATTGGAAAAACAGCAGATTAAAAAAGAAATGGTTGAAGAAGATTTGCGTTTGGACGACATGATGGAAAAGGCCAGACAAAATGCAATTCGAATACAAGAAGAAATTGATAAGAAGCGTCAAGAACAGGCAAGTGAAGGAATCCCTCACCAGAGGTTTATTGGAATAGGAAGAAGTCTCTTTGTCCCATTTAGCTGATTGACTTTCTGGTTCAACATGGGTCGAGGTCATCACGTGCCTTTGTAGATCGGTTATTGTAATGAGAACATGTAGAGAACAGATGTGGGATGCTAACGAGATATCATTATTTGAACCAGTGTACCAGTCAGTAGCTTGGTACGTAAGTGTGCAACCTTCTGACACTGAGTTCGGCCATGGGGAACATGTTTTTGGATTCCAGGTTGGTGATGATCATCAGAACAGTCAGCTGGATAATTGGAGATACTAGGCGAGATGGTCAGCTGCTGCGGTCAGTGTGACCTACGTGTATTGGGGACGCACTCCGTTAGAACTTCATGCTTTCTAAGCTCCCATTCATTTTATCGGTAACCAAACGACAAATTGAGATGGTTAACGTGACCGCAACACTGAGTTGCAAAGCGAATGGTTCGATGAGCTGAACCTGGTTGTAACTGACGGAGTTTTTTCAATCAGGCCTGCATCAAAGACCAGTAAGTAAACCAGACTTTCTGGGTTCTCACCAGTTCAAGTAACTTTACCAGGTTACATACAATGGACAAATCAATTGCTTCTGGTACAAACAGCGGGTTGTGAAATAAAGAGCTAGAATATTCACTTTTTACTGAATAAGTACACAAACTTTTGTTCTCTCGCATCCATTCACTAAGATTCTTTGTAATTATTTGAATCCATTGTTGTGAACGTGCTTAGTTACCGGAATTTCAGAGTGAGTGGGAACTAGAATTTGTCGCAGAAACAGTACACAGATGTGATGCCATCTGGACTGATAGTCTTACGTTTGTGATCTGAACGCCAGGGTCAGCCAGCAGAAACTCAGAATGTTCACGAAATACGCAGTGCAAACATTACCGGCATTCAGGGTCACTGAAATTTCTGAACATGTTTCAGTAGTAACCAAATCTAATTCAAGCCCAGTGTAGACCATCCTGTGCTGACCTCTGACGGTAAAGTCTACTTGTATGGTGTTTAAGAGTTACGATCAGTAGATAAGTTGTAGGACTTCTGATAATTATGAAAAATTGGAAAGGAAAGGTGACGTTTCTTATTCCCGTTCATATTAAGATCGAATGCCAATCGGAACAAATTTTAATTACTGATTAAAAAACGACTGATACCATTACTGTCATTACTTTTACTATTACTATTACTGTTTCTGCTACTACCGGCGATAATATCTTTCAACCATTTATCACGTTTTGAAAAATAGTGGACAGGCAATGTGATTTTCTCGTTGCTATCTTCTTCAGCTGTGTTAGTCCTGGTTTCCAGTCTTCATTCCGCTCTATCTCGTTCGCACTAAACGCTTATTCTCCTTCGCAACCTATAGGAAATGCTTGGAGCTTGTGAAGTACTAACTCAGATTCAGCAGAACAAACAAGATCGCCTACTCGAACTGGAAAGAGAGGAACAAGAAAATTTGCTGACACAACAACGAATTGCCGAGGAACGTATGAAGGATATCGCCAATCGTGAACTGAAATACGCAGAACAGGCCAAAATGCGAGCAGAATTGAACGAAGCAAACGACGAGATGCGTAGAAAACGAGAGGAGGACAAAGAACGGGACAGATTGTTCGATTTGCAAATTGTTCAGATTCAGAAAGAGAAAGCGGTTAGTTTGGAATTTTCATCTCGTCATTGCTGATCGCTTGCAATTTTTGTCACGGTGATTGCACAAGTGGAAAACTCCATAGTCACAGAGCACAAACGAGACAACAAGGCAGAAAATCCTAAATACTATCTCACCTGATCTGATTGGTTTCGCGATGGCCCCTCAGTACCATAGATAGATATCGCACCAAAACAAAAAGGACTCAAGAAAAGCAAAAAAAACTCTGGAAGACAGAAAGTGCCTTAACTGAATTATGAACGAAGCATGTTGCGGAAGTCACTAACATTTATTAAATGAAATCAGTAAATACTAAGGAGACGGAGTTTTACGCATACCTAACGGCTGCTCAAGACAAAACCATGAAGCGCTTTTCCTATTTCCCTAATGATTCATAACAAGGACGAGACGATTATACCGTGCTTCCATGGTTTGGATGACGATTTGATAGCTGATGACTTATATTACATATCAAGTAAATCTCTTACTACGATATTGGCAAAAGAGAACTGTTTGAAGCGTTGCTTAATGACCGAGTCCCAATTGGCGGAGTGGTTATAATGGAATAGCAACAGTAATTAATGTCTCATTACTCGGTGAACTTTTGAACACTCACTGTCTAATTGCTTAACTTCGTTTAGGTCAAAAGCTGCACAAAAAATGACCTCATATCCATTCTGGAGTTTCACTGTAGATTGGTCATCCATTATGATAAAATATGTTAACTACTCATGAGTAGCCAGCTTCCGATCATCGAGAAATCCGGACTAAAAATTGGATGTTCTGGCGTTCAGTTGAGATTCCTCAGTCTTGAAAAATCTTCAAGTTACTTTGTACTGTAGCTCATATGCCCTAAACCCAAAATCCATAGGTCATTTAGTATTCTGTCATGGTCAGTCAAATGAGATATCCTAGCTACTTTGTTTTTTCGTCCTCGGTTTGCAATCATATTTCAACCTCCATAGACAGAGCATCAAGACTAAGGTTGAAAAACTGACTGTAGTTATTATTGTAACGTGCGTTTGGTCAGCTACAGTACACGGTCCGTGAAGAACTAGTGTGGTTCTAGAGTAAATAGATACGGGATACTTAAAAGTTCGCTTACGAACATTCTACACTAATAGTCGAACATATGCAAGCGAAGGGGAGAACACGGCATGACTAGTATACACAGAAGATAATTTTAGTTGCATCAACTTCCACAACTTGATCACCGCACACTTAGCTCCATTCCCTGGATCATCTCCGATAGTGTTTACCCGTATTATTTTCTCATCCCTTACATGAAGCAAAATGAGAAAACCGGTCACATCAGTATCGATTTGCGAAATTCAGACTAACGGACCCAATGTCACCACAATGTGATTGTAAATCGACTTGTCCACACAGCATCATGGAGAATTTTCCCGTTTAGTCGCTCTAAACTGTCATGTTCACCACTTGATAAAATCACTTTGTACACACTGATCCGTTATGAATCAAACGCAAATAAACAAGGATGATAATGAAAGGCATCCGATATATGACGAGCTCAGCTATTAAGATTACTATTACCCTGTGCAAGCTTTCTCATTTCGCCAAACGAATTAAAACTAGAAAGAAGACGAAAATGGAATTTCTCTTTTGTCTTCTCAATGATCTTGAAAACATAGCACCATACAGAAGATATGAAATGAGTTGCGTGGAAATATAGCATTAACTGATAGGAGTATGTATAAGTCAATGGATGGATTTACTTCTGCATGATTGGCTAAATCCATAGTAGGTTCACGGTGAAGTTTAAACTTTTGGAACACACACAATAGACCCTAGAATCGGACTAAAGAAGTAGCCATGGGTTGTCCCTTCGGCCCCATCCTGGCAGAATTTTGTGGGAATGATCAAAGCGCGGATGAATATGGTATTTAGCTAAATCGTTGCCTAATGAGGTGAGTAGATAACGAACTAGCATTGGAGAAAGTTCCTGACGATGTTAAACCATTGTTGGAGAAATTCAGTGCAGCTCGTGTAATCTCACAATTTATCGGTGAAACTGGAAAAAACAGGTCGCTGGTCTTCTCGGATATTCTAATAACACGAAGACCAGTGGGTTCCATCCAGCTATCAGTAATTCAGAAAGAAACAGGTTCAAGATAATAACTGCACTTCAGTAGTTTCTCGTTTGCAGAATAAAAACGCGTGTTGATCAGAAAGATAATGACTGAGGATACACTCTCAACCGAGACAGAAAATCCTCTTGCCGCAATAAGCATTAAAGTGTACTCAAATACCCTTATTTGCCTGCATAATAGACAGAGGATAACAGCTTCTACGTCGTTCGACAAGATGACCGTCAGACACTCGATTCGTTTACGATCGATTCATCGATCATTATTTCTTTTCTACTCTCCCGGACATCCGCATATTGCATCCTCTGTGACCTTGACCCTCATTAGTTATTACTGTAGTAGTGGTCAGGTTGTAGACAGCCATATTAGTGTTCGATTAATTTAAATGTGAGTTCTCAATGAGACGCTGATAACTATGCTGATAAATTTTTCTGCGTTCTTGTGTTTTGAAAATCAAGCGCAAGCATCCCTCCTACCGTAGGAACACTGATCCTTCTGACATTTGACATTATGTTTACATTACAAGAGTGTTCGAGAGGAATTCCTTTCTCAGCCTTCATCTTCTGTCTTTTTACTCAAGTTCAATGTTAGACCTGACTGCCTCAAATTAAATCTAAATCACACCAACCACTATTAGGGAATTGATGAATTTCAGGCATCCACTTAGCCCCTCTTCAAATTACCTTTTCATTCATGGAATAACCATTATTTTTTCGTATGAATTATTACAATGATGATCAACATCGTTCTGGTATTAAAGCGTCCGTCGATGACGGTTAACAAGAGTAACCTTTCCGTCAGTTTCATCTGTCTGACGTCGAAGCATAAAGCCCGAAACAAATTCACTAGTTCGGAAATGGAAAATACAAGATTGTGAACAGTGTACTAGTTTGACTAGATTAATGGGCCAAACCCCATTGAATATCTCCTGTCCTTTATTTGGCTAGGAACGGGAGGCTGCCTATGAGGCAGAACAAGCGCGTGTTCGGATGGAGAAAGAAATGGAAGTGGCTCGACTCCGTGCGGTACAAGAACGAGCCTCAGACGAGGCGGCCGAACGTGATGCACTGCGAGCGAAACGTGCAGCTGAAGCACGAGAACGGGAATGGAGACGCAAAGAAGCAGTTGAAGCTCAGAAGAAATCAGAAACGGAGAAGGAATTGCGGACAGCTCGAACTGCTCAAGCTGAAGACCGTCGCCGCCTACTGGCTGTCGAGGCTGGCCGTGAACGTATGGAATTCGAGCGAATTTTGAAGTAAGACAGGCACATTATCAAGTGTACCAATAATATATGCTCCGATGCATTTTTGTATTGTTGTATCATACTGTTTTAGTCAGTTTAAACTAGCTCTAGTGAGAGTGCCTTTGAATTTCTTCATGCAATACAAAGCTAACGAACCTGGTGTAGAGGCATTCAACTCGCTCATGTACGTTTCCACAGGGAAACTTCAGTATGTACGGAATATCACAATGGTTAAATGGATGAGCTTATCAGTGATCAAGGCTAGATTACCTTAGATTAGTAGTGTGGAATTGAATTAATTGCCGCTTGAACGCAAATAGTTACTGGGGAGATTTTTAGAACGCAATGTGCTTTGGAAAAAATCCCTAGGATGGATAATCAGTTACAGTAAAAAAAGACGATCAAATCTCAGCATAAAGAAAACAGTAATAAACCATATATCACCCGTCAGTTTCCCAGAAGAAATTGATCGTTTTCAGTCTGCCAATATTGGCTATTAGTTTTTATTCTCCTGATTCTGGTCTATATCTACATTATGATCCCAATGAAAGACCATTTGCCACAGAGGATTGATTCAGATCTTTGTCAAACAAGGACTTGGTACAAACTAAGGAGCAAATAAGATAGATATTGGAAAGATCACACAATCACACGAAGATAAGCACGCTTCCCGATGATTCATTTATCTGTGTTTCTGGTCTCCTATAGAACACACACACACAGTTTATTTGATTCGGCTGCTCAACAGTAAACAGAACCACTTTCATACGTATTGCCCTAACTTAGGGCATACGTACGTGGATATCTTTCAGTTGGTGTAGATGAAGTGAAGATGTTCCGCAAATTTTGAAAAGTCATCTGAAGCCAGTGAGGATACCTGCATTTTTCAGTTAGGTAAAGTATAAACAGTTCATGGGGGTTGATGATCAGGTCATCATTTACAGACTTCAAAAAGTAAGAAATAACCTACAACATTTAAAATGTTGAAATTATTTTAATTACCCTTCTGGAATCCTTGTATTCTATTACTAAAAGTCGCTTATTCATTTTTCCGGAATTTGATGATGACAAAACCCTTCTAAGGATACAGAATAGAAGCTTACAATAATAAATAAATAAATAAATAAATAAATAATAATAATGCCCAATATCATTGTAAGACAGTACTATCCACTCTTGTCCTTATATAGCAACAGATAAAAATCCGTCTATCTCAAATTTTTATCACAACAATTTAGGAGTATTGAATGATTTCGTTGTGGTCCGTGCAAAGCCGTTTTTGCCTCTTTCGAGGTTTTGCCTCCGACAAGATTTACTTATATCATTCTCGTAATTTATGATTATTTTCTAAATAAGCGAATTTCCAGTACAGTTTACATTCGAAACTATTCTTCCATATCGGGAAGACTCAAGAACTTTTAGTTCCTCATTCATTTTGTAAAAGCCTTCGACAACTAGAATTGGATGGTTTAATTACGTTGTCAGCTTCGGCTCCCGACCATTGTGAAAGTCTTTCAGGAAAAAATTACCATCGTCAGATTTTCCTGTGTGCAATCAAATTCTAAGTACCCTTTGGCAGATATGTTGATGTAACCTGGGTAGGTTAACAGTGTATGACCTAACAGAGCAATGTCTGAAACCTTTGGTGTGGCCTCGTAGCTAACCTGATGGAGCAAACGCGGTGCCGAACCGAAGAACGGGTTCGTATGAGCAGGTTTTAATCCCACTAGGATCAACGATGTTTCGCAGTCGAACCAATTAGAAAAAGCCTTTTCCAAAGAGTACATTTTATTCAAGTTAGGTTCTATCTAGTATATCACTGTATGTGGATGACAGAGCAAAATTCCCCCGGAAGCACAGGACCGGTTGTGTGCTTCCGGGGAAATTTTGTCCTGTCGTCCACATACAGTTCCATACTACTCATTTCGAAAATGCATACTTGGGACCACGTGTCCTGGTTCTGAAGGTTAGCCGCGTTGACCGACGAATAAATTTTGAAAGAATTACCGTATGGTTCTAAAAATGAACTTTCCGTCCATGAACGATCCATACCAGTCAAGTGAGATCAGAGCTGTAAATCTATCCAGTATACACTATTATATTTTTAAATGCCTAATGAACCGAGGGTAATTTCACTAGTATTTTCTAAACCACTGTTTTCACTTAACATCACACCTATTCAGTTACTGAGTGATGAATCACACGGACTTGCTAAGTGTATAGCATTTTTCTAAGTATGAAACAGTTTTTATTGATGTTATGACATGTCAGTTGAATTAATTTCCGATTACGCAAGCAGCTATGGCAAAGAAATAAAGGCAAGAAAGCTGTCGTAACATTACATATTCTAAAACAAAAGGCTGCACCCGTTTATCTTATTCATTTGGGTGTTCATTCTTAAACCATAGAGATGATAATAAAGATAATGATAAGTAAAATAAAAAAGCAAATGCTATTTTATGTACTTCTGGATTTAAAATATCTACAAAGAATGAGCAACCCGGAGTTTTATGCTCTGATAAAAATAAAAAGTCTGTAGCCGGTTCACAATAATTCGTAGGATGATTTCGTCGCTTATGATCATCACCGTCACCCGGCTCCCCGTTCGCTTTGATCAGACGACAGCAAGAAATGATAGAAAACGATCAACGGGAAGCGAATGAATTGAGAAGGAAGAATGAGAAATACGCCAGTGAAATACGTCATCAAATTTGTGAACGAGAACAAGAACGGATTGCCGAACGGAATGCGTTTTTCGAAGAAGGTGTCAAACTGGAAGAGGAGGCTCGAATTCGTCAGTTGCGATTGGCAGATGCAAAGAATCGAAAGCTAAGGGAATTGCGGTGAGTTCAGCCGACGATTTGTCAATACTGAGGAATGTCGAAAGGTTGAAAAAAGAAGTTGTGCCACCATTTTACATGGCCTCATAGGATCTGTTTTTGCTACTTGCAGTGACACTGGGTTGAATGGATTTATTTATCGACTGACTAACCCACAAGAACGTCAATTATAGGACTTAAACCTATCATATCTATTGAGGTTTTTCCGAGTGACCTGTTCAAACCAGTTTATTGATCATATTCATGGGGGAAATGATGATGGTCACACATAAAAGACGATCGGTTTTGGAGTATCACGGCAATATTATTTTTGGTCCACTTCTTAATTTTCCATATACCTGGTTGATTCCATTTCCTAGCGAGGTTCCCGTTCGGTTCAGTATCAGTTCAGTACAACCATCAAATCCGAGTTGCTATGCTTCGGTTTTGCTTCCTACCTCAGTGCATCATCGAGATGAGGGCACAACGGGTGGAACTATTGAGTGAAAAGAAGCCAAAAAAATGCAATAAGCGGAAACCCCGAAAACAAAGAAGCAGCCCAAATGTAACTACGCTACTGACCACGTCACCTAGCCATATCGCTTAAATTTTCCAGTTATCCGGCGGGCAGGTCTCGTGGACCGAAACCCAGGTGTCTGACACGGTCTGGTAGGCCGCGATCAAAGATTGCATATCATCTGGAACTAATTTCCAGACATTACCTGTCTCGGAGAACGGTTTACGCTGAGGAAGCCTATCAGGGGATGGGTCACGCGTGACATATGCCCCAACCATCTTAAGCTGTTTGGATTCAGTACTTGTTCTAGAGAGTGACCTCTAGTTCCCAGCACCCTACACCTAACCTCATTAAGGCTGATACGGTGTTCCGAACACAATACAGGGATATCGATGGTCAAACACCGACAATCTTCACGTATCCTTTGCCCCATATTGTCCTTGTTTCTGAACCACATAGAAGGTTGAATCTAACCATCACAGTGCACACTCCACACTTGAAAGACAATCATCTGTCACGTTGTTAGCACGGATGACTTAAAATGGCAAAGGCGAAACGCGCCTTCTCTATACGCAACGACATTTCATCTTATACCGGACTAACTAGGGAGATGCAACTGCTGAAGTAACATATTTTTTCTTCCCCTACCAGATCATGGTTTGGTGTAGGAAAAACATTGCCCAGCAAAACACTTTACAACTTGGAGGTACAAAAAGTATTCCAAATATTGTTTGACTGTTGTCTAGACTATACAGAAGAATTTGCAACTCACCTGGATCTTTACTCAGTGGGAAAATATCGTCCGCGTACTCTAAGTCAGAAAGTTGACAGCCCGAACAAAGGTCGATGCTGCTATTCCCACACGAGGATAGGGCTTTTTCACAAACCACTTCATATGAGATTGAAAACGAAGAGTAATGATGGGTCACCCAGCTGCACACCACTTATCTTGGAGAACTCAGGTAAATGATCACCGCAAGCACGAAATCGGTCCCAGCTGTTTGCATCCAAGGACTGGAGGAGAGAAGCAATTCCTCCGACACACCATTCCTTGACAGCTTGAATGAATTATATTCCACATTCAGATAAAAGAACGTAGAGACTGACGACCTACGGAGGGTCTGACAGTGAACTGAGATTTCCCGAAAAGTAAAAATGGAATAGATGCAACCCCAATCGAGTCTTAAATCGGCATGATTCTCATGCGTACATCATTTAAGGGGAGCTGGATAATCAGTGAGGAATAAGCCATGTGAGTAGTTGGAATACGAAAATCGCCAAGCTAATTTCTCTGCTGTTCACGAGAGGACCTGTTACCATTCTTGTAGATCAACACAATCACCGATCCACACAATTCCCTGGGAACCTGCCCAGTATCCAGATTCACCCGGAGAAACTTTGTTAATACTGAAAACAAAGCTTCGCTTCCACCCCTAAAACAAATGGAGACAACTCATTCCGTTCAGCAGATTTGTACTTTCAAGTAACCTACCTTACGGGTAATCTCCATTCTTAATGAAGGAGTGATATCCACCTGTATACCTTCTCTTGCAGGTATATGCAGAAGGTCCACTGTTGTAGTGGGCCTAATTCATTGTTCCTCAAAATATTCTGCCCAAAGGTACAGACGACGTCCCTGAGAGTGAGCCAGCGAGCCATCAGATTCCTTGATTAATTCACATGCATCGGCTTACGTGTACCCGGTACTGCTTATCAAACGGTAAAGGTTGCGACCCTTTTTAATGGAATCAGCCTTCTCTATTTCCGCACATCTCGCGATGCACCATCGCCACGGTCATTTCCAAAACTTCTAGTCATTTGGCGTCTAGGGGATTTACGCACTTCGTTGAGTGTGACATCCGGACGGGCATCTCTGCGAGCATCTAATGGAGCACCCGATTTCAAAAATATCCATCGTTTGTGAAGCCTATGTGAACCAGAGTCCTGTGGGGTATTAGAAGTGGCATACAAGGCTTCCTTGATCTGTTGCCAGCGTTCATGGGTCTTGGATATCCGGCTGCATCGATAACCGCGTAGAAAGCTCAGCCTGGAATGTGGATCATCGATCATCATTTAGAAACAAATATGCAGCACGTGTGACTTTAATGTTAGCGCAGTCTTAGACAAGACGCAAACAGAATTCACGTTCTGACGGCACGGGCGTGGAACAAAGTGAACGACGATGTTTGGTTGAATGATGTACGCGTGAGAATCAGGCCGGTTTCACACTCGGTCGTGGTTGTGCGAATCACATCTTTAGTGTTCGACAAATCTTAACTCATAAATACATCTTCCGTAGGCGCTTAATCTCTGTCTTCCTTGATCTGAAAGCGAAGTTTGATATGGTGGACAGCACAGTTCTCTGGCAATGCCGCCTATTGAAGGGTATGCCAGAGAAATTTATTTGTCCTTTCGAATGTTTGTATGCTAACAGCGAAAGCCGACTTCGTGCTTACGGTGATCTTTTATCCGAGTTCACCGCGGAAAGTGGTGTTTGTCAGGGCTGCCCTCTTTCACTCTTTCTCTTCAATTTTTTAATTGAACTGATCCTTGAGTAGTCTTAACCTCGTGTGAGAATAGCCACAGATCTTTTCACAGGCAGTAAACTCTTTGATTTGGAATGTGAGACGATATTGTTCTTCTGAATGAAGATCCAGGTAATTTGTAAACTCTCTAGGTAACCTAAACGACATTATAGCAATGATTGGGATAATTTTGGCGCCTTTTAAGCGTGAAATGCTGCTGCAGGACTGGATTGGCGCTACACCAAATCTTGTCTTGGTAAGAGAAGCTCTGGCTGAAGTGGATAACTTTTGTTACCTGGGTAGTTACATTTTACCAGGTGGACAGATATCAGGTGAAATGTCATCGTGTATACAGAAGGCGCTTTTGGCTTTTGCGAACCTCCGTCATCTGTGGCGCCAGTGTGGCATCTGATCATCTGTTAGGGGTCGAGTGCACAGTGCGGTGGTTAGGTCTGTTCTTTTATATGGTTCAGAAACAGCTGTTAAGGGCTGGAGATAGACGAAGACTGTTGATGTTCGAGCATCAATGTCTACGTAGCACTACCCGGATATGGTTGGATCACCGTGTCAGCAATGCTGAGTTTGGACGAAAGGAGTCCGGAACTAGAGGTCAGTTTGTGGATTAAGTACTGAATTTAAACAGTTTAGGGTGGCTATGACGCCTGATCTACATGTCCACTGATAGAGCTCCTCGGCGTACGCTGTCTTCTGAGGCCGGTAGTGATTGGGAGATAGGTCGAGGTGGTCAGTTCATGACATGAGAAAAAGGTATGTGAGCCACGACCAGTGGAATTGGCCAAGTAAGGCTTGTTAGATTTCCAGGTTGAGGTCCAGGTGACCCGCCTACAAAACGGTTGGAAAATATTGTGGTATTGGTAGGTGTCGCTGCCAGTGGTGTAGTTGCATTTGGACTCTTTGTCTTCGTGATTTCCGCTTATTACTTTAACCTTTTGGAATCTTTTTCACTTAGCATAGAACTGTGCGATTAGTAATTGAACAAACTGAAACTGAAACTGATTTCAACCCACAGGTAATGAGAGGTCAGAAGTAATTGCATGGGTGTGCTTGTGTGTGCGGTGAAGTACAGTGTCCAAGTATATAACGGCAATTTTTCATCAGATAGGTGGAAAATATTGTTCAAGATTTGGACACAAGGCGAAAAGAAAACTTGCTAAAAATATGCAGCGATATCCTCCAGTTAAGATTGACTATCGCACGGTTGTGAGAGGTGTGCAGTTGTTGAAGCGAAAATGGAACATCCCCGAACTCAACCGTCTTATCGAATTTCTGCCTTGTCAGACTGATTAGGTTGAGAAGACGCTAGTGTTCTGATTTACTGACCTTTGGCCCAAAATAAGTCGGACTGATGACAACGGTTCGATAGGGAAAAGGTGTCCAGCTTTGTTTGTTTCCGTGACTTATTTACTACTTATTTATTTGTTATTACTACTACTTATTATTGCACGTTCAAAATCGGATTAGCGAATTGTTTCCGGGGGGGGGGGGGGGGGGGTTGCGACTTCCTGACAAGTCCCAGGGGCGAATCCTTTCCCCCCTCCTCAAATTTCTCCGTGGACTCACTTAATTCGCTGCGTCACCCCACGAGAAATAATATATCATTGTTGTAAAATAAACTAAGATGAATAAAATCCCAGTGATCATAAACTTGAAATTTTCATTGACTGAAATTGTCACATAAAACAAAACCGATCCTATGCGCTCAAAACCCACAAAACCGCAATATACGAACTTCCCTTACTTGATGTTTGTCATACACTGAAGTTGTAGATTAAATGATAATGTTCTTGGGAAAATCACCAAAAGACAATCCTTACGGAAGGTGAAATTTAGATGGCTTAACAGAGAAATCGCAGCTGGAACAGCCATGGTAGACAGATTTGGTAGAATTAAGAGGTCCACGTAGTCTATATGGAAGATTTCCGATTTCATCGGAGACAAAGACTTTCTACTGAAAGTCACCTTATCCGCTGTGCTTTCGATCAGTCAGTGGTACCCATTCGATCATTTGGAATGACTGAGTGAGCCAAATGAAAACACATTCAACCGCGCTCACTTTCTGAGGGTTTTAGTGCTTATATTTCTACCATAAACAACAACAACAACAACAATTGACCACGTCAACAACAAATAGTCGAACAATGCTTTCAGAACAGTTGTTCGGCTATAAAAACTGAGCTGTAGTTCAGTTCCGTTTGATCACTCGCTAATCATGCGGCGGTTTCGATTGCGATCCCTCAGCACCAGGAAAAATGAAGACAATTAAGGGAATGGATAAAAGGAAGGGGGAAGCTATTGATGGTAATATTAAGTGGATGAAGTATGCGTAAGAGTATTGGAGTACGATTGGTTTTGTCATCCAGACATTTTTTATATTTTCGAGCAATTGGATTACTCAGAGCCCACCCAAGAAGTTTAGCATGTCCTGCATGGCAGACACCATTGGTCAGGATTTTCATGCCTTTCTGCCATATGGTAATGGTTTGCTCATCCAAACTCGTCTCCCAACCATCATGCACCTCTGAGAACATTTTACCCGAGAATGGATATTTGGGGACAAACGTGCAACATGCCTCAGTCACTTTAGCACGATGAGCTCTATTCTTTGATCCAATGAAAGTGAATTGACGATAAAAAGAAGTTTTCTTAAAATAAACTGAGCAATAAATGAAATCGATCGAAAAACATTTAGACTGTATAAAGATGCCCGTGTGTAAATAGTTTACTATAAACTGTGCGTTCTTCGAGCGAGATGAGTGTAGGCGTAGGCAGCTCATTTCAGATAAAAAAGAACATCTGGTAATTAAGTATCATCTTAAAGCGTTTCATTTTATGACATTCGCTGCTACGTCAGCATTTGGATAGTTAGAAAATCTGCCTTCTTATTCAGTGTTTGCAGAGACCGGTGTGTGTGTGTGTGTGTGTGTGTGTGTGTGTGTGTGTGTGTGTGTGTGTGTGTGCGTGCGTGCGTGAGGGTCATCCAAATCCAGATGAGCACAGGCGTAAGTTCAAATAATTGCAGTAATGATGGATGTTTCAAGCTATGGCCATCTAGAATCAAGACATCCTTATCCCAACGTACTATGGAAGATGATATTGGATCGTTTCTGTTGCCCGATAGCACTGCTATGTGCCAATCGGGAAATTGAATTCAGATTAAGGTCCAATTAACACAGCCAGTACATATGATCAGTTTGGTGTTTCGGATGGTTGTTTCTCGGTACAAACACTAAAAGGCTAACGTTGCAAGAAGTGTAAAAAAGGACGGGTATTAGTGTGGATGGCGGACAGATGAAGGAAATGCGCAAATACGAGTACTACATAGTAAACGACAGGGATAATACTGTTGAAAAAGAAACACTGCCTAGTCAATCGAACTTGCTTTATTTATTTAGCTCAGATATTTTTTCACTTCTTCTAAGTTGAACCATTATTACAATAAAAATGATGGTACTTCTTGGCCTCAGCTTTTAAATATAATAAATAAGTTTGGTATATTCTCAGTTTAAGCTTCACATTGGGCAGGAAGCAAATGCTACCACTTTCTTTTGCTTGCTTTTTTATTGCACCAAAAGCAATCGCCGGTTTCTACAGCTCCACTTTTTTGATTATGTTATTAGTATTGTTAATAATAATTTTATAATTGCGTGCTCAGTTGTAAACAAGTTGTTTTCTACTAGTTCCAAATATTTGATGCAATATCAGATTGGTACTAACAGATTTCGGCAGCCACGGATGACAAATAAACACTTGATATGAGGAAAAATCATAGACGGAACTGACCACAGATGGACACAAAGCAGGTGCTGCATTGAAAGATCTGTTTCGTTTCGGACTGTCTTCCCCTTTCATGTGGAGGCAGAAACCCGGGAATAGAAACCGACAATCAAAACATCTTCCTGTTCCCCTTGTTAGGCTTCTCATCGATCACAAAGTCCTTCAGATGGAAAATACAATGCCGTTGTAGTGGTCACAAATAAAACGGCTTGTTTACAATCTGTTTTTCTGTCACAGTTATTCTATCAAGTAGTGTATACGGTGGATACCGCTTGTCCTCCACCGCCTCTCCCGAAGGCAACGAAAGCTAACAACAAACTGGCCTTTGGAAACCATATGGTAAAACGCAGCGAACTGTGACCAGCGGCAAGTAATCGATCAATAAATTACACCCTAAACCTATTTTCATAAATCAAATTGGAAAAGCTTTGCAGAATGAATAGCAAACGTTATTTCAATTCGAAAACAGTGAAAATCAAACGGTTAAAGCATTTGAGATGAGGTCGCCGTGCTGGGATTTTCCAACTTCACTGAACTTAGACGAATTAATTATCCGAAAGTAGTGGTTAGATACCAGATTGAGAGGGAAGTTTGTGACATCACAAAAGGTCCACGAGACCCGCCCACCGGCTAGTCAGAAAATTTCCATGATGTGGCTGCGTACTGCGGTCAGTAGGTTAATTTCATCCGAGCTCCGTCTCCGTCTTCAGGATTCACAGTTCTAACTTTCTTTCCCTTTTGTTACGCTTCCGACGCCTCTGTTTATTTTTCGCCCGACTAGACGACGCTGAGTGGTTGCAACCAAAATCAGAGGGCACACGTTCGGGGTTCATGGTTGAAAGAACCGAGCTGAACAGATTGACCTTCAACTTAGCATTGAAAATCTCTGGCAACAGTACAAAACTGTTAACATGAGGCTACTCAGCTTGGCTGTATGAAGCTTGTTTCATTCATATCAGTAGCGTTACACAGTGAGAAACCGCTCTGGAATCTATCATAACGAAATCAGCCTCATTGATCAACGTGTTCTCAGTAAGGATTTAAGCAAAATAAAGACAGTAAATATGATCTTATAAGCGGGGCTACTTGATCAGTTTCACCACTAGGTTGGTTTCGATCCTGGATGTGACCAGGGGAATATACACTGATGAGAAAGTCGTGCATAACTTCATGATTTTTAACGGTAGTTTTAGCGTTGATACTGAATGATGGATAGTTCCTTGAGCACCTAAAACTCCCCACCAATCTTTGTCCAAGAGAAATAAATACATTTGTGCTACCATTTTGCATCTGATCATCATTTTATTTTATTCTCTGTACAAAGTGACTGGAGAGTAGAAAGAGCGGTAAATCTAAGTTATGTTGGTTTAGGAATTTTTTTTATTGAACTCGAAGATGAACCGTGGTGTTGATGAAGACATGGATCGACGAAACAGCTATTCGCAGACGGCAGTTAAGGATGCGTCGAATACGTTGTACGCCCGTTAGGTGACCAGGTTTCACTGAGGTAAATCGTAGGTGAAGACGAAAAAAAATTGTGTTCGAAATATTTGCAATTAATGACAGCACAAAGTGCGTATGAAATCCGTGTATTAGTGCCAAAGCAAACCACAAAGAATGCAAATAAGCACGCGATAAAGCCAGAGTTGCATGAATACGCAAAAGTAAGTCACATGTAAATTCGGCTCAATCCAAGCAAGAATGATTGTTATCTAATGAGATCTCATTAGTCAACACTGTCCAGGCTGGAGCGTGGCTGCCATCAACACTGTGTGTGTGTGTGTTTGCTCAGGGATGTGACAAATACTGATCGACTGTCTGCGAAATATGTGCGTACGTTCGAGTCTACGTCTGTTTCTGTATATGGCTATTTGAACAGAACAAAACACAGTCTATCGCTGAAATAGTTGAACAGCGAAGAAGCGTCCCCAGGGGAAGGACTATGCATAATACCTTTGTTTTTCCCGGTTGGGATCCATATGACTAGTATTTCAACAGCATGGTTATATTGCGTGACCAGCAAAGTTCACAAATTCAGATACTCTTTCTAGGTAGCAATAGCCTGAACAAGATAATTCGAGGAGCAAGATCCCACAAATTAAACGAAATGCATGCTTATCTGATACTTGCGCTGCGCATAAATAACTAAATTACTTGTGACGCCCACTTAGTGTTTGACTGAAAATACCAGGTAGAGGGCACCACATCGCACCTCGATCAGTTCAACTGTATTGGTATGAGACTTGGAGACCTGGTGTCTTCTTGTCTTTTGATAAATCAGTGTATCAGCATACTAAACTAAGCAGAATCCGCTGTCTGGGAACTGCACCATGAGTGACAGGCAGCTTTGTCATTATCGCACGCTAATCGTCATTCCCACGAAAGGCTGTGAGAAATCTGTTGAGGATCAGCAAGCAACCTATTGGGTAGATAGGACGGTGTGAACGAAAAGTTACGCAGTAAAAGTGCTTCCCGTGAGCCTGGTTGCAATCTAAGTTCAAGTTGTGTGATGACCAGTTTCAGGGCGTCGCAAAATATAACCATGAGCTAAGGACTCTAGCTTCACGTGAACGTTTTATACCAGGCAGTCAAATCTATCCCTTTTCGAACCAAGTGTTGGATCATACATTGCCTGACCGGGTATGCATAGGCTGTTCATTAAATGCGGCGCAACCCCATACTAGCCATACTAGCTGAGGCCTTACCAGTTAAATCAGTCCGATAAGGGCGCAATACGACTGAACACACGGATTGTTCCATTTACAACTGCAATACCAGCTTACCTAGACGCACAATATGTTCACATATGTACTGATCCCATACAAGTTGCAAAGTGGAAACCGCGTTCCAGGATACTCTGTAAGAAATGTCAACTAGAACACGGGTGTTGAAATCGTCAGAGGTGTATCTGATTGTTATCCAATCTGCGTTTGTAATCCCACACTGCATAATCCTTTAATTACCTCTCTTCGTTTGTATCAGTAGTGATTAGAGCAGCGTTCATTAAACAAAAAACTCTTGATTGTCTCACGCTGCACGATGATGTTACTAGTGCAGCCAGTGCCGCAACTGCTGCTGATGATGATGATGACGATCCCGCATGATGCCCAGTAAATCCTCCGCATCTGGAGCTGGTTCATCAAACGCTTTCATTCAAGATTATTAGTATTTCTCAATCTAATTTCGAACTGTTTTATTTTACAGGGAGGCTGGAATTCCGGAAAAATATTTGGCTCAAGTGGAACGAAAGGTTCTTCATCTGGGCGAGGCAAAAACGTAGATGTTTGCAACTGATTCTGTTCAATTCTGTGACCATGAAGAAGTTGTACGTTAGATGGGATCCGACCCAGCGATCCGACCAAGGTATTACGACCCTCCGTCTCTCTCGCTCTTGCGCTGTTTTTGTGACTGTGCAAAGTTACATCTGAAAGCCACGTTTATTGCACCACGTGACTTTACCGCACCAATTACCAAGTTCATTATTTGGTTATCTTTTCCAAGTTCTGAGGAAAAGTCATCCAACTAGAATTTGTTGGAAGAAGGGATAGACAAAAACTTGGATAGAATCTGTTCATTTGATTCAGTCTATCTTTTCACCATCTCATTCCCCATGACACGTGCTTTTATCAAAACGCGTGCACCCTTTCTTTGTCCCGCCAGTCTTCATGCACTACGTATGTTGCTGAACCAGAAGATTTTATTCCTAACAAATATGAACAAAAGTTATGAACTTGTTTTTGAACTGATCAAAACAAATTATTTCATCACAGTTGTTATTTTTTAGTCTTACCTAGCTTGGTATGTGCATGTATGTAATAAATTACTTCACCATGCAGTGTATACAGAAGAAAAGGACAGTTGAGAGAATATATATATATATATAAATACATCATGGTTGGTCCATGGTAATACACACACAGTCATGCTGTTATACTGTATCTTCGAGAAATATAATCCCTCTGTGTTCTAATACCGTACCGGTTTTTTTAAACAAAAGTAAATTAAAGTGAATTATCGATTAATTCATCATGCAATGCAAATGCTTAACTCATCTGTGAAAATTACAGAAGCACTCTTTCGTCCTTGGTAGGAATCGTCAGCAGTGCGCATCGACTAGAACGCAGGATGTTCACAAGTCGAATATTCAACTGTATTATGTAACCAATTCAAATCTCTGAACATTATTAAGGGTAAATTAAATTGCACAAGGGTTAGCATTAAACACTCTGAAAAGGAGACTGGACAGTGTACAGTCATTTATCTTACTGCTCTGTACTGAGTGACAGAGTATTAACAAATACATCATACATGAAATATCATAGAAATTGTGAAGTTTCGTTATGAGTTGTTGGATATCAAATTTAAACTACTGGTTGCCGTGGAGTCTTCATGGGTCAGAAGGCGAAAGCATCCCACCAGTATCAGAATCCATATGAGATGACTTGCCAAGAAGTACATGTTCAGTGAGTAACAGAGGTTACCTCGCAATTTCAACTTCGACGTGGATTAGTCTAGCTCATTAAGTGATTCACCGTTCAATACTGTGGCAGGCAAACATATTGGAAAATTGCAGTGGATTTTTGTCGCAGAGAAACGCTCGAATCGCTATCGCGAAACGAGCAGGTGAAATAGTCTAACTGAAAGTGACAAGTGACGCAAAGGGGTTCTTGTCCGTTGTCCTGATTGATAGTTTATGCGAAATACCCCCTATGCATAGATGAATTCTACCTCATGCTTCAATACTGTCCACTTCATTTGAACTTGTACTAATACACTGCGGAACAACCGTTACGCCCCAAAAGCTCATCCCTGCTAGATGGCTGTGTCCTTATGTCCTGAATAAGTTTTCCCCACAGAAACTTCAGTGACAGCTGGCTTTCATGAAATAGCACGTGAGAACGAGAAAGGTGGCAGAGAGACAGTTTGTTATTTGCCAAAGCCTATGTCCTTGGCGTTATCGTCCATCCGTCCACTCTGTTTCATCCCACTATGGAGTGCCTCGAAATTCCACGGATGAGGGGCCGACTTATACGTTGTAGTAGATCAGAACCAAACAATTCTCATGTGACTGTGTCGTATTACAGTGTGATTTTCCAAAGACTGGAAACTAGTGCTACCGTCACTGGTTCAAGACAGTTCGGATGATTGGACCGAGAAACAAAAGGAATTACGCGTGCTTGGCTAATGTGTCCTTACGCGGGACAGCTGGGTCGTGAACTGTTAAGAACGTGAATATGCAGCGGGAGAGAGAGAGATAGATAGAGAGAGAGAGAGAGAGAGAGAGAGAGAGAGAGAGAATTTCCGTGCTGTCATTGATCTGCTCCTGTGCGTGAGTTGTGCCCGGTCTGCGAAGTGTATGATGTTGCACGCGTTTGGTGTGTGTCTGTCGGTAGGCGAATGGTTAGGTCTATGATCGATTGTCAGACAGATCCCTAATGACACATCAAAAGCCGCAACTGTAGCAGCAAGAGACTTTGCCCACGCTGGAATATCGTGGTGAAAACCGATTACGCTGTTGTTTGCGCGCTCGTGCGCTTGTCTGTCCGTTTTATTATTGTAGTTTTTGCGTGTTCGCCTAGTTCTTTCTGCCTTTGACACGGGATATCAGTGGTCACACGTTCAAACGCCATTCGATCAAGATTGTTTGGGTCCTTTCCATTTGTGGCAAGATTCCTATCCCGAGGATATTTGGACTTAATCGCGATGATAGTATGCCTTTGTTGGAAATTTACGTCCCATCATTCCTTTTATTATTCTGCGAATCGTTTAAAGAAATATGCTCGCTGTTTGCGTCTTATTTGCTGATATTGAGCAAGCGTGGAAAATGAACCCGACATCGCCGACTTTGGATGAGGGTTACACTGGTTACGATGACACCCAAATTTGCAGTCCATTCTTGTCAGAATCTCAGCTGAATCTCACAACGAGGACAGACGGATCCGAGGAGATCGAATCGGCTGCGTTCATTAACATTCCCGCCGATGTGAGTTCAACCTCAGAAACTCTGGACATCCCATTTTTCCCCACATTAATATCCAGTAGTATTTCCGAACCAAGTTCCGAATCGGCCATTGCTGATCGTTCCTCTAGTGGTCCTAGTGAACAGCAATTTTTTATTAAAAAGCCAGGAGTGACTCAGACTGATCCACCCTATCCTATTCTAAACAGTGTGTCCAGTTCGGAGATATGTTCACTGGACGAACCTATTCCCCCCAGTCTAGTCGACTTTCCTACACCCGAAATGCTAACAACATTGGAACGAAACATAACTCAGCCACATGTTGATCAGTCGCGGTTTTCTGGTGGACCTATTGCCCAATTAGACATGCCATCCAATTTAAGCATAGACAGTAAACCAATAATCAAGTCTGAAGAATTCTATGCCCCGGAGTCGCATGAAGAAAACTTCAAAACTTTAGGAATTATTCGGCCTCTGGTTGAAGATCGACCCATGAGCGAAACTGTTCAGGCTATGACTGTCTACAACCTACCAAAAAGTCTAGCGCTCAAGGTGCTCGGATTAGCTCCGTTACAATCTTCCAGTCGGTCATTGGCAGCAGTCGAGACAAGTCCGGTCCCAAGTTGTTCCATTATGATCAAGCAATGTGATAAAAATTCAACTGAGCTTGCTCGATCACAAGGCTCTTCGAATAGTACGCTTGAAAGTAACGTGGTTACTGTAGAAGCTGCTGAGTCAGTAAATTCTTTTCAAACAACAGCAAGCACAATAGCCGAAACAAAGTTGGCAAACACAACAGCCAAACTAACACCAAACACAGAGGTCGAAAATTATCTGGAATCTCTTCTCTGCGTAAAAAGAGTCCCAAGATCACAACCAAACAGATTCCACGACCGTCCAGTAACACGTGAACCCGAGAGAAACCGTCATTTTCAGCCACCTGTTTGTTCCAGTAGAACACTGAGACCCAGGATTATGAGTCAAACCATGGCCACAAGTTGGTCACCCACTGGTCTCACGCGTGAGGTAAACCGGCAGGCTCCTCGATCCGCCTCAACCAGCCCATTGGTTGCACGTAAGATCTACCTCAATCACATCACCGGTGGAGCATTGTGGAGCTTCCAGGAATCCTCTGCGTGTTTGCCACATTCATGCACTCACAGCGGTCTTGTGGTCGAAGCCGAGACCTGGTCGAATGAGGATCGACCGATATGGTGTGCTGGTTCCGGTGGTTCGCTGAACAGGAAAGTTGTATGTGATTACGAGAACATGGAAAAATGGCCCTGGCCACCAAAAAAACAAGATGTTGGTAAGCTGAGCTTCTGAAAGAAAGAGTACTTTTGTAAAATATCCTCTCTTTCTGTTCACCAATTGGTAAATTGTCCTAATAGTGCCAGAAAAAGTTTCCAAAAGCCAATTTTACCCTTTAGGTAACTTATCAATATCATACAAAAAGGTCTTTGGTAGTTTTGTGTTAACAACTGGCAAACAAGTGAAAACGAGTTTAGCAATTATTTCCCCGTTAAAATGTCTCTTCTGATTCATTCATTCAACAATCGGTTTTCAATTTATTTCCGTGTACACTGGACGACGTTTCACCATAACTTATTCAAGGGGAGGCTAGATGGGGGAATGCTGCATGTCTGCTAATCAGAATGTGTGATCAGATTGGATGTGCACTATCGAATACCAACCGAAAAACATTGGCAACCCAATACAGCAATGAAATGCTAGATACTCTTCCGCCAGGAACCAACAAAGTGGCAGTTCATTTGTGAAATCGCGTGGGTTAAAAACAAAAATATAAATAATATTCATGAGATTTTTATGTTCTTCAGATTCTTCCAGATTGCTTGTAGTGATTCAAAGCATGTCGGACTCACAGTGAACGCGTGATGTTCAGTTACAGCTCAGATGAACAGTATAGGATGTTTTTCCAAGCTATAATATTGATAAAACCACGTTTTGTTGTGCTGTGACAAGGTTTTTCATGATATAATAGGTCGTAGTGATATCATTTGTTTTCCTGTTTTGATGGAAACCCCTTCTGTGGGAAGACGACTGGGGCATTTTTGGCCAAACTCACCTCCTCTTGGCCATCAGAGGTACTCGTACTTGTTTTTGTATCACTGTCCGCGAAACAGACACAATTCGACGTGTTGTATTTGCCGAGGGAAGGCAGCAGTTTGGGAGAGAATGAATTTACTGTAGACGACGTGGCAGAAGTAAGTTGTGAAACCTCCATTAGGGAGGTTTGGTCGCGTAGCTCCCTCCGTGTTAGGTCTACACACTGGGGTCAACGATATTTGTTCACTGTTTAGAGGGAAAAACTGGGTGACTGGGTCAGATGTCCCCATCAATCGAGTTCTTAGGTGTGAGCAGTTTCTTGGTCCACGTAACTTAGCAGCAGTATACTTCTACACAGCTTGTTTGCTTCCCATACGTTGAATGATGTCATTCCTAACTGGAAGATACTGTGAGGTAGCAGACAAAACCAGTTTACTGGGGTGCAAGGAGGTGTTGCAATGGAACCTGTCTGTTCAGTGCTTTGTTTTGAGGCTCTTTCTCTCGTGAATTATAACTCTGATCTGATGAAATCGGACGGCACCTATTCCCCAGAATATAAGTAACAGTGATTTCCCACCAGTTTTCTCAGTGGAAGTCCACTCCATTTCGGGTAACCTGGCATTCGAACAATAGAAATCTACCGAGGGTGATACGTGTGCCTTAACCGACTGTTGGGTTTTGACAACACTGTTTGGCTAATGGCACAAATTAAGTACAAAATCGCACTACAACAATCTTTCAACCTAATGTTAATTGCACCATTACATCCAATAGCCTTTGTTTCGGTGATCATGATTAACATGTTCATTGCTTTATGGGGCAGTAACTTTGGGTGGGTACCAGGTCCGGTTGTCGGTACGCTGAAACTGATATACTTTTTCATCACCGGGGAGCAACGTGTTAGGTTTGTTGAATTCATCAACGTAGAACAGAATATCTTAGAAATAAGCATCCAGCTGCCCATACCTCCAGCAATGCCTTTCTATGGTATTCTTGGCGAATGAACCGATGTAAACAACAATGCAATCACTGCCATTATTTGTGAGGTTAATTTTGTCACAAAGTGACGATTTTTATATTGATTCTTACCCAATAGGTAACGCAACACTTACGCGCTAGTTTTACCTGCATATCGAGACTGGTCACAGAGAATTGCACAAACACGTCGAGCTCGTTTAGTCAGCGGTGAACTGCAAACTACTCGCAGGATAATCCTGCCGTATGAGAATGCACCACAACAAAAGTAGCAACATAGGAGCACTAAAACAGATTTGTGATCAATATTGACAACAATGGTTGTGAACTGACATCTTCACGTAACAGCATCATATATGGCTTTGGCCGCAACACTTAGAACCCTGCTAGTCGATTCATCTACGGAGTCAACTTTTAAAGGCAGGCTGACGCATACGGTTAGCCAGTAAAGTGCAGGATATCTTCCCTAACATTGTCTTGGTCGAAAAAGTCAAGAAGTAATCTCAGGTGAGACCAATGGACGCCGTCAGTTTTATACGTGAGATTGCTGATGCATACGAGACCATTATTATTATTATTGATATTATTTATTCTGTATCTTCCCCTAAAGCTAACGGTTTTCTGGTCCCATTTTATGACACTTCTGTCTGCCTTCTGGAGGGTTTGTTCGCCTTATCGCAGTTGTATGATACGCAACCCAGAAGCTGTCTGATCTATGTGTGATCCTATCTATCCACATCGAAACTAGAACAGTTTGTGGACAACTGATAAGCTTGATTTTTGCTTGTCCCAATGATTCTCGTTTTCAATTCGGTTTTATTTCGTCTGTCAAGGAGTCATAATGTAGCGTCTGTGAAATCACCGTCGGGTGTATGCACAATGCTCTTGTTTTCACTTGACTGGAGGTATGGTTTTATTTAGTACCATCAAAATTTAATCACATTAATTCTCGGTGAAATCCTCACTGACCGTCTGAGGTGATTAAAGTGAGCTTGGATATGGAACTACCAAATAAACTGTCTCGTTTGTGTGCTAGTAATGTCCACAGTTAAACGTATAGCGAACTCATTCATGAGTTCGTACTCAGTAAAATTAGTAACACGTTAATTTCGGCATGAAGATTTTCTAACAACCCTTCGAGCAATGAGTAAAAAATAATATTCATTTATACGTCACACGGCTTACACACATTTTCGTTGAGCGGGAGTAAATGCATTGAAGTTCTTATGCGTTATGTAATGGCATTTCAGATGCTTCGACTTTTCGGCTATTTTTAAGACTAATCTTGGTAAAGTCAAATCAGCCGACTATTTATCCGTCCAGTGTCCATTTTTGCCGTCAAAACATTTTCAGTCAAAGTGAAAGTATGGAAATTCAGAAAACCGATTTCATTTTTTTACCAACTCGCAGCTGCGAAGACCGCGAAAGTTACAAAATGCTGATGTGTGTATCACAGTGTCAGGGAATTTTTAATTTAGAAGACGGAAAACGGCAAACACACACCTGCCTTCTCGGTTCTTCTCTTTAGACAGGCACAGTGCACATGAATAATTTTCACGCTGCTCAAAAATGTGATCCAAATTATTGACATAAAAGCACATAACTGAATATCACATGTGTTACAGTTGCGTCACTAGTCCACCTCGTTGACCAGTGAAAAAATCAGTTCGCCCGTTAAATTCATTTCGAATGAGGTAAAGCTTGAAAAAATCTCTCCCTCACAATATATATATATATATATATATATATATATATATATATATATATATATATATATATATATATGGAGCCTAAAACTGAAAGACCAGAAAATCAGGTAACCCGTTTGTGTAGAAGTATATTTCTGACGGCGTATAACGGTGTAGAGTGACAATAGCGAAAACAGTTCTTTCAACTGGATGAGTTGGTTTTTAGCACGGAATTGTAGTGCAGACAGTCAAAGATCTTGCTTTCTCTTCACAGGTAGCAATGGGAATGAAATACCGAACATTCGGTATCACCATCACCGCCGTCAGTTTCTCAGTACCGTTTTTTTTTATCCTTCTCTCCGACGAGTTCTGTTCATTCAGATGCATCACTTAGTCCTACAGACTGTTAGTACATCTTTAAAATTTGTTTGGGCAAATGCATTTGCATGGACATGCTATTGCCTCTTTCCGTTCAGTCAAGTCTCCCTTCAAAGCGTAAGAAACTACTCAGCTCAGTGATGACCGGTTTCTCGTTGTGACTTCATATGTTACTGAATCACATCATGGAATCTCCGGAGTTGTTCTATTAGGTAGTACAGATCGAGCTGACAGAATGAGTTCCATGAGCATTTGCCGATATGTAGGCTACTTGTGGCATAATTAGAGATAGGATCTCTATATTTTTCGGTCTGATAGGAAAATGTCGGACGAATTCGTCAAAATGTGCTAGTTTTTAACGAGAGGGAGATGCATGCTCAAACACAGTCGAATTAATTTATTTTCTTACGGAGGAACTATTGATTCACACCAAAACGATCACATTCCAAGAATTCATGAGCTTTCCTCCACAGTAGATATATCGAGGGCAATAATGAAGCTTTTGATGTGCATGTGTGTGTGTGTGTGTGTGTGTACTTATGTATGTATGAACGTATGTATGTATGTATATATGTATATATATGTATTTATTTATTTATTTGTTTATTTATTGATTTAGTTATGTATGTATGTATGTATGTATGTATGTATGTATGTATGTATGTATGTATGTAGGTATGTGTGTGTGTATGTATGTATGTGTGTGTGTATGTATGTATGTATGTATGTATGTATGTGTGTGTGTATGTATGTATGTATGTATGTATGTATGTATGTATGTATGTATGTATGCATGTATGTATGTATGTATGCTTGTATATATGTACGTATGAGTGTGTGTGTGTGTGTGTGTGTGTGTGTGTGAAGGATGCGGTCTATGGGTGGGTAAAAGCGTACGCGGGCTAGAAGGATTGATATATTGCTTTTGCTGTCACCACCGACCGAATGGGGCCAGATCACAACCATGACGATATGACAGAAGTACGTCCACCGTCTGGTCGTTATTATCTCAAGCGATAGTGGTTTTTCATGTTTATGGCTTTCAGTTTTTCCTATTCAACCGTCACTGCTCCAGATGTCAACATAATCAGGAGAAAAATATAAGGGAAAGCATAAAACGTGAAACACGGAGAAACTGAATCGATTTGACTTGATGTGAATTCTTTTTCTTAGCGTTCCAGTATTGGAAGGACGGATACCAGAGTGCTTTTATAAGGACAGAGGAATTCATCTCTCCACCATATTTGGTTTTGTGATGAAAACAAAATCACAATAAAGTCGAGAATAGGTAGGTGATCCACTGAGTCTGGATTATTTACTGCTAGTTTCTGAAGTATCCTTTTTAGCATTTTCTGTTTCATAAGAAGGAGGACGTTGCTGATCAATCTACAAATAGTTAGGAATTTAAAAGCGGCTAGAGAAAGACAAGGTTAAAAATAGTTTACCACTGAACATAAATTTCTACCAGGACAATATTAGTCTGCGCAGCCACTTGAACTGACGGTCGATTCACAGTTCCCAAGTATAAAGCTTCAACCTTTTCATTTGTACCAAGAATGGCATTGTCACGCAGTATCAAGATTTTAGTCGACACGTGACATCCATGAAGTTAGCCTACAACTGCTTCGCCAAAAAAATGTTACAGATAGGAAACCGTAAGTACTCGTAAGTTTCGAAGTAAGACAGCAAGACTTAATTCAAGATTGTAAGACTAACTGGCACCGGTGAAGCTATCCGAAATGGCCATAAACGGATTACTGTATGCCAGCTCAAACAGGGGCAAATTCTGTAGTTTTCAGGTATGGAAAGGTGCATCAGGACTGTATTAGATTCTCAGTTTACTCGTTGAAATTCCCACACAGAAGAAAATCTCGGTCAACTGCCGTTGCTCCACAAGTACCTTTCTACCTAGCCTTGGAGATCAGCTCCAATTTTAATAGCACCGGTCAACTCAGTTACTTCGATCAAGTGGATCGCAACTGTATCCAAATCGCCCCCCCCCTCCCATGTGTCTATTTATTTATCCATTCCCACTGTGTCACACTTTTGCTCACCTTCTTTCTATGGCATCATGGATAGATGTTACTTATCTTTAACCCGTGCATATACTTGGTCCGTTGTTGGTCCAATCTCCTCGCGTGGCTTCCAACCCGTCATCGTCTGCGCATTCTTTGACCTTGCTGAGTTCTCCCGTTCATTGGTCAACTGGTTTCCTGAGTTTACGTGTACAATCAAACTCTCTTAACGAGTTGCTTACCACCCCCCACCAGCCCCCACTGTTTTTCATGCCATGTCGTTTAATGTTCAAGTACCCGTAATCCTGATTCATACCTGCTGATAAATGCTAAATGGACCTTGGTGTTGATCGTTTGTCAGGGTCATTTTCGCTCTTCTCCCCCCCCCCATTCGCTTTTCGTCCCATGACTTGAACTGCCTTTCTATAATTTCACCGACCGCTGATCGTGATTGATCATTCCTTCACACCTGTCTCGAATAATTGCATGCCCCTTATTTATTGATCAGCTTTACTCTTGACCCAGCTTGCGAGCGCCTGCGACCAGTTTTTGACGGGTGATTTGATCTACGTTGACTGATCTGTACGTTGTGTCCGAATGGCCCACAAATTGAGGTATCTATTCACTATAGCATGACTGTTATTCTGTCACAGTACGCGTAGTTTATCACATTCGCGGTCTCTGACTAAGGATTCGGGGTTTGTTTTCTACGAGCTACTCAACCACCGGACCAGAGTCCGGTACAAGCTCTAACCGACAGCAACTGGTTCTTATGGGGGGAAAATGTTCGTGGTATATTCGTACAATACTACGGGTCAGTCCCTCATCACCCCCATTCGTGTGGTGTTGTGCCACCGAAAGGCTGTGTTACGCAGCATACATCATGACGGGAAAGCGGATGAGTGCGCGCAATCGAAAAACCAGTTCGCATGCGGACGGTCCTACTCAACTCTGCAGGATCTAGCTTCACGCTAAATTTTTAAGTTATCACCCATAGACCGTAAAGTTTAGGCGGACGGAAATTCCCCGTACTCCAAGCCCCACGCATTTCATCGATCTTCAATTATGTATTTGGAAACAGTGATTTCCCGTCACAAATTTGGAAAGAGAAGTGAGAAACTTAGGTATGTGTAATGTATCCTAGACTATTTCGCTGCGTCGAAGCACGTGCATACTGGAGTCAATGTAATTTTTAAATAGTCAGTAGAATGGCCAATGAAACTGAGACAAGACTGAAGTGGATGAAATCTAATAGGACCTAGTAAGAATGGAGCGGAGGTGGTACCAAATGTTTGTTAACCATGGTAGGGCCAAAATGATAAGCCATTCATGCTGTTTGCACAGTTTGGGTTTATAACTGAGAATGGCTAGGGCCTCAGCACATCGAAGCAATCTCGTATTTGAGGTGTTGAATATAACCCCGAACGAGTTTCTTGGATTTAGAAAGTGTTTTTGCTCGTGGTCAGATGTTGCGTAATTGATGATCAGACTGCTTTTGGTTTCCTTGATGACGTCATCGTTGTGAACCGATGAGCCATCGATTTTTGGAAACATGGCTGAGCATCCACATGTGAATTAATAAAAACAGTTTGATTTGGTGCAGAGAGGCCGCGGCTCTTTCATCGACGGTGTTGATATCCGTGTCACTGTGAAAATAATAACTGGATCGGCCGCGTAGTAAGTGAGTTTAACGACTGACTTCAAGCGCCAACTAATCACTTGATTGACGTCGTCACCTTTGAATGACAACTGTAAGAAAACTTTTAACTTCTGAGCACTTTGTGGCTTCGTAGTATATGGCTTTTCTACAGAGTTCTTCATACAAACTGTATTGGATAACGGTTGGAATGCAGCTTTGTGGTTAGTTCTTCATACTTGTCGGCCAATGTGTCTTTCGTGTATATTTCAAGTACCCTGTGAAACAGTGTTCGAATGAGACCCATCTTATATTTCATAGTTACGAAGCTCGTGAAATGCAGGCATAGCCCGGCCCACTTGTTTTTCCGGGAGACTGATCTCCTAATTGAGCAGTCCGGTCGGCTGGAAAATTTCTGTCTAGAAAGGAGATATGATGGTTTTCTACGCTACGACTAGTCAGTTTGTTGTTCGAGTGGACACTGTTATAGTGATCAAATAGCATATCTGCATGATTGTTGTTGTCACTGATGATGAATATGTCACTAACGTATCGAAAGTATATTTTGAAGCTCTGTCGAAAGGCCATTTACTACGGAGCCACAAAATGCCCAGAAGTTAACAGTTTTCCTGTAGTTGTCATTCAAACGTGACGAAATGGTCCAGGACACATTGTGCAAACCTGTTTCTTACTTCTGTTCTCAAATTATGTATTTGCGTGAAAAACTTCATGCGATATCAGGGACTGAATCCTCCCACGTTTCCATCTATGAGAGATTTTTTCTATCATCTCCCTCATTTTCTGTTGTTGGCTGTATTCTACATCTGTGCATATGACTGCTTCCATATTATGTATATACATGATGCCGTATTTAGGTTGTCTTCTACATCCAACGGTCCACTCACACCATCCTATCGCTCAGAGTAAGTGAGCCTACCAACTAGTCTGCCCACGCTAGCCGGCCGTTGTCAAGCGGTCATCACGTGATGGGCTTCCGACCCTCCTATCCCGAGCTCGAATCCTCGCCCAGCCACCGATCACTTCCATAACTGGGAGCAGTGATCCCATTAGTAAAATGTTGCACTACTACTATAGAACAAGAGGGAAGTAATTGAAGCAGTAGAATAGAAAAAAATAACCTTAGGATTACCATCATTTTGTAACAACAAGCAGTTTCATCAACCTTTTTTGATCAGGTCAGGCGAATGCTTTAAACACTCCGAGGGATGGATATTCAGCCTTCATATGACCAAGTACACATCCTCATTAAGACAAATAATGCAATTTAGCAAAATGAAATACCTGTGTAATGGATAGTCAGCACCTGTATTACTCCAAATGTTGTGTCATTTTGTGACAGCACAGAAACTGGGTTGTGCAAAAAACCTTTCCCGATACAGAATAGTAGATCTGCTGTAAGTCCGAGAGCAAGCAATAAGGTGTCCGTATCGAGAGCGCGTAGAGGGAGAGGATACACTTTTCACTAGACCTATGTGAATAGGGTCCGTGAGAATCTTCTTAGAAAGCATTTGGCAAGCTTTACTAGGAAGGGATGTTATAAATTCAGTGAAATGCTATCCGGGCTTACCACCGGCTGATGATAAGAGCTTAAGTGATGTGGCAATAAACTTGAGGTCTTTTAAAACCACGCCAGAAAAACGACAGGTGATGCAAGCAGCCAGTGAGGTGGATCACGTGGAAGGCCAAATCGTCTGATACCACCGTTGGGCACGAAGTGAAATTTAAGACGCGAAACACAGAAAGGCGAGAGTCTAATTTTCACAAATAATGAAAGCAAGATGTTTGGACCAATTAAGGTTACGGCCGAGTAACACTCCAAGTTAATAAACTGAATAAAAAATGAATTAACAGTTCCCCATTTATTTAAACCGAAGTAAAGTCGTTTTGGAAACTGAAGTAATCACCACCGTTCAACAAGGATAATGCAATGTTAGGAGACTCGGACCAGTCTGAGAGTTGAGTTATTTCATTTTGGAGAGTAGGAAAAGTAGAAATGAAAGAATACGGCATACTAAACATGATAATTTCGGCACAGTTGATAAGACGCGTATTTTTATGTACAGGAATAGTACTATTGTGCGAAGAGAATAAAAACGGAGAGAGTGTGACTCTCCGAGGAAAGCCACGGATATTGGTAAACGGAGAAGACGTATTACCCTTGTAAAGGGGACCTGATGGAGGTTGTTTTATTCACGCAGGAACTGTTCTTTTTTCGAACAAAACCAACCGCATCGCGTCTTATCCGTGATAATCAGGTTCGGTTCTGATGTGACTGTGATTCGAAACAATCATTCAGTAAAGAAAAAGAACAGGAAAAGCGGGATGGGCGGTGGGTGGGGAAGTCAACGAAGGAAGCAGGTCTAAAACTATTTTTTTTTAACTTTTCACAAGCTACACCAATCATCATGTTTTACTTCTGACGATAGCTTTTGTTTGAGATTAGGTATGGACAAAGTGTTCCATCAAATTGCACAAAATATCCTGATTTTTGAATGAATTCTTATTGAAAAGTTTTTAAGCGGCTAGAGATAGTGGATAAGTAATATCTACTAAAAATGAAGGCCTTCGGAAGCAATCAAGATAGCGTGGACAAGATTAGCTCAATCCTACCTCTGAAAGAACTTAAAAATGTATGAACTGTAGGAAGTCATTCCCTTCTAGAAAAAACCAACAACAGTAATTTGTGCATTTATTGAATACTGTAGGATTGTTTTTGGTATCCGAAAGAAACCACTCGGCAGTCTAACCCAGCTCTCTAGAGCTTTTAACATATACTACCGACAAATCACGATAACAATTCTATAGTGACTTTAAAGGGAGTGCTCCGTTGCCGAATCACTTATGTTTGGGTTCCCGTATGACCACTCTCGAAAATGATTTGATTTGCACAGTAATTTGCTAACAGATGTACGCTTTCATCTTGTCAATGCCCAGTAGACAAATATTTTCCGTGTACCGGGGTGTTTTGCCAAGTGCGAAGAACGAAGACTCTCTGAATTGATAACTGTTGCCCAAATAACAATTTATTCGAAAGGTCAGTTAGGTTGGAAACTGTACGGACGATGTTTAGACTGTCTGTGTCCACCACTCTTGGTTATCGTCTTATCAACTTGGTTGCGTCACTTTTCTCACATTTGAGTGAACCATAGTGGGCATTTCATTCGTTCGTTCACCTTCCGTGATCCTTGACCTTTTTTGTTACTGACTCTTACACCGGTTCTGATGGGTTGACTTGCCTCCTTGATTCATTTTCACAGACTCAAGTGGAAGAAGAGGTACACCTGGAGGCTTGTCTTATTTTCCTATAGTATTTATAATGACTAGCAATAAAACCGTAGTCGAGCACAGATGGAAGTTTGGAGTCTTTCAAATTGTGATACGAGTGTCCCAGCCCGCAGCTCGGCTTTGGTTATATACGCTCAACCTAAATACTCTGCATCACAAATCCGATTTGTGGAACATGCAGTAGAAGATTTATTTGTAAATCATCAATTCGAGAACACGCATTCAAATATGACGTCCACAAACATTTCCCAATCCATCAACACGTTGCTTTCACAACAAACTTTCCTTAGCGCGTATGACTTGAAAGCAAACGAATTTTTCACGCGATCACCTGTAACCAAGTATTTCACCATATGACTTACTCTGGTTTCACTAACCCATTTCGTTTTATCACTATCCGATCACAGACTACGTCGACAGGTTAAAATTACTGCATATTCTTGGGGAATGAAGGATGAGCCTACCATGAATGTAACTATTGGTGAACTACTTTTCCAGTCAACAAACATTTATCCAATTTCAAAGCCAAATCTCTTTTAAAAGCCCTTCTATTACAGACGTTTTACCGGGCCTCTCTTTATCGTCCTTCCAGTTTTATACTTATTTCACTTGCAAACCTGTGTACACCGAAAATTTGCTTACTAGCGAGGTAATTCTCAGCATGCCTTATTTCAATTATTCTTCTCCGATAGTCTTGCATCGCAGGCTCACCAAATTCACTAACTGGTCTTCCAATAATAATTAGAAAATGGGCCATTCCACGTGTCTCAGCATTGCATTTATCCTCCACAATGGCACTGAGCATTCCGATCTACTTGCATCCAAGCCAGACTTACTCCTAAACGGCGAGCAAGTTGCTCGAAAGCCATCTACTTGATATCTCCGAATGATTATCAGCCGCGATCTGTCCTGTTCCGAATGAGTCGCTGTTTTTTCCTAAATGTTAGGCTTTCCGCCTCCAAAGTGGTGCAAATGATGTCCTGTTCCACACTACTTCACTTTATTAGACATTCTATAGTCGCGTGTGTTCTACCTCAATGGCTACTTACTCATCCTGTTATTTTCCATGTATGCATGGTAAATAAGTCAGAAATATTGCCAGGTCGAACAAAGATCTTTCTTATCATACTGGGAAGCTCAACCTATAGTCAACTCACTGAAACTATAGTACATCCAGACTATCATCCCGCTAGCCGGGATTTTCCTCCAATCATAGTGGATGGTCAGTCATATCCTATTCATCCGGATCTTGATAAAGGCGTTCCTTAGTCTTCCCCAGGTAGTACTACAAGCACTTTTTTGTCGTTTATACCACTTACAGATCATTCACGGCCCCTCTCTCCCCCCCCCTCCCCCCCGGGGGACACAACCAACCCAATTACTTTGATCAGCGAACGAAATAGTCAGCCATGTTAGCCATTTCTTTTACAGTTGCTTGTAAATTCTTCTTACGCTGATGTTCCAGCTGTTAAATATTCACTTATGAGTATACTGCGTGATTACTTGAATTGACTACTTTATTTTAGGGTATGAATTTGAGCCAGACCAATAGCTTTCCCTTGCAGAACGTGGGAAATCTCTTTGGTCAAAAAAAGCAGAACTAGCGTGTATAGCAACTGGTTTCTCGGGCGATACTCGGTTTTAAGAATTCTTAGAGAGAAACAAAAATTGAAAAATCCAAGTGCCGAATTACTCTGCTGATAATACGGGACAATTTAAGTTATTAAAAAATATTCCATTTGACAGTCTGCTGACAATGAACGCGAGCTCGCGAAAGAGAGATAAAGTTCTCCATCTGCCTACAAGAGTAGAATGGAATCTCTGTGTTTTTCCAGGTTTTGATGCGGGGAAATGTAAAGACAGGCATGTTGATGTTCTGCTCTTTCTTATATTGCAAATCTCGCCAAACCCTATGGTTGTGCCATTTGGCTTGTATACCTCGTTGAGGACATGACAGAGTCAGCAATCTGGTTCGAAAGCAAATAAAAGGTAAGATCAGTTTGGTCTATTGGAGGTTCAGAGATGACTATGACACATGTACACAATAATGTAACACGTTATTCTGAAGCTTAAAAGCTCACAGTGATGAGTGACCGTTGTGTGATATTGACCGTAATGAAACGACCACCTTCATTGGCTCCCCATTACTGGGCTGGCCATTTAACCCGGAAGATCGTCATCAGTTGTCGAGGGACATCGTCAGCGCACAGCTGTTGATGCAATACTGACACGAAACTCAGCAACAGAGGGACTTCGAGACATCACCAAACTGAGCTGAATACACATCGGACAGAGTTCAAGACGAGTGAACCTATCGCCTTCAATTTTTTTATTCGTCCTCTTGTACGTGAACCCCCTGTGGATACAGTTAGATACCTTTTTCACAGGCTGTTTAGAGTAATGCCAAGGCAATAAACCAGACCTAACACATTCTACCCTAGTATGACTCGTATTAACTGTAAGAAGAGACTTGCTGAATCAGTGCTTCACAGCTCGACTGAAAATGGTGTGATTTCGAAGTGTCAATAAGAAGGATATTGTATTTCATTTCTTACTACTTAGGAAGCACTTGACAAGACTAAATTTATTCGTGAATCAAAGCCTTAGTCATTTGAATACTTGACCCTGAATGACTGAGTAGAAATGTAGTTTTAGATATTGGAATGTAAGAAGGCACGTAACGATTCCAGTATCTTGAAAAAATTTAGGAAATGAATGGTCCCGAGTCACTAGTATCAACAAAATTACGTGTAAAGGATGTGACTACAGAGATGAAGGAGACACGGGTGAAAGACGAATAGGCTGGAGACTATGAAATTTGGGATTACTTGAGGATAACTTGTCACTCCCAAGGCGAAGCGTTGTTTCTACAGTTCCGGCTTCAACCATCGGATTGCTATGGTTTCGGCCCAAATGGACAATCGATTGGCAAATCACTTGGTGTGCCCTCTGGGAGTTCCCAGGACCGGTTTGAATGCTGTCTCAGGATAACCACTATTAACCAGGAGCCGTATGATTGTATTACTGATTGTCCGAACCGCTTCCTTGAGAAAGTGACAGTGACGGGTTCTGATATTATTTTGGACGGTAGACTTGTCTTTTGTTCAGTGCATATATAATCCGAGTGCACATAAACTGATGTAGAGCAGAAGAAATGAAATGACGAGACAAATTATGCTTGGATTTCTGCAAAATGCTTGACTTCGTATTTGACTGAAAGATGCGCATGGGTAAAGACTTTCCGAGGGCCTAATACGTATGTTTTAGCATTTACCAGGGTTTTCTCCCATCAAATAAGACGGTAAGGAGAAGCTACCCGTTTATAGCCACTTGCGTTTCTTTCGCATTGTTTTCTCCCATTCAGGGTGAATAACCCGCTCCGGATAACCTTTTTCCTCTGCTGATGGTCTCTTAGCTGGCAGTGTTTATTGCTTAGCAGACCAAGCAACCCACTAGGTTCACATTTGTATCGGAGAGGAAAAAACTAGATATTGTGCAAACGAATGCTGAAGCAAGAACACTACGAATTGCGTAACCTCGTTCACGGTGTATTGCTGGCGTAGCAGTACCAAGCCATCCTTCCCTCATCCCCACGAACAGACTTACCAGCCCTTCTATTGTTCACACTTACTTTTTTCACACCAGCCACCCCTTTCTCTGTAGTCAAGCATTTCGCACATAATTCCGATTGTACCAGTAATACGAGAAGCACTCTGTTTCGGCATGCCATCAATAAATCTAATTTGGTACAAATATACTCTCCCACCGATACCCATAACTACGTTTCCACTCTCCGTTACTAGGCAGTACATAGGTAAACGCTTGAAACTTTATGTCAGAAATGGAAGCTCTTTGTATTCAAAGTCGAGTACAGTTGATCTATTAACTAGTGTTCACATTCGGCCTTCTGGACAATCATTTCCGATAACTAGCCTTCCTTCTATCATACCAGTTAGTTCAATGGATAAATGAAACTTCTCTGAGTTCAACCATTACCGAACTATTCGGGCTGATAATAACCTTGTCTGTAAACAACACACAAATTCATAAAACAATTACGTAAGAACATTATATATATATATATATATATATATATATATATATATATATATATATATATACCCAAGAGGTGGCCGAATCACAGAGAATGTCACAACCGAACTCGTACCGATTTCCATCGATTGCCTCAGGAAGTGGCTCTGATTTGAATTTTCTGTATGGTTGTTTTTGATTCCTCGGAATAAATCACGGAATGGAAACGAACCGGGTGGGGTGGGGGAAGGGGTGCAGGATGGAGAATAAGTCCACCTTGTACGTTGTACTTACTCAGGCACTACGGGAAACAGGAGGAGACCTTGATTTATTGGATTTCCTGGCAGTTTTGCATAGTATTGACTAAGTATGGAATTGCAATTTGCCCTTCCGAGGATACGTTTATTTTGTTTGGTGAACACAGTTAGGCGAACAAGCTGGTTTTCTGTGAATCATAATCATGCCATTACATCACAATATATTACGACAAGTCAAAGGGTTGAACCAATCAGATAAGTGGGAAGTGACAACAATTAAAAATGAAAGGGGGTGGGGGGGGGCAGAAAACAATTGTAATCCGGGCTTAAATCAGAACCTGATGTGTATCATTTTTCTCGTGCGTTTTCAGTTTTCCTCTGGTCTATGGTCTGTCTTAGGGTGGAGGGAGGGCCAGGGAAGCTTAAGGGCAAATACAAATTGTTTTTGAGCACATAGAGGGGGGTTGTGGAGGCGGATGCTGACGGCCTCAGCTGTGGCCAGTATGCGACACTTTGCCGGTCTTGATTGCCAACCTCGAACCTTTTACAGCTCACGGAAGGCTTCAGCCACGTTCACTGTGTGATTAGTCTGGGCAAGGTGTGAAAGGACAGCGCTATTGAGTGACTTACCTGCTCCAGTGTTCAACTATGCAGGGTGGTGCTCGCGGATGCATTCAGACAAAAGCCTGGTCGTGCGGCCAATATACGTTGTTCCGCAGGAACAAGTGAATGAATGAACACAAAATGATGCTGCAAAATCAAGCACTATGTCTTTCGACCGCAAAAGCACTACCGGCCGAGATTCGAACAAAACCCGGAGCTTAACTGCGTAGAACGTTTTACTGATTACCCCTGACAATCTTCTTTGCACAATCTCTGCCATCGTATCACCCGTGAACCGCAAAGAGACGTATATCGGCTTTCTTTCCACTCCAAACTTCCTTGGGGTTTCCACTTTAACTACCACTATCTTCTCAACTAGCCGGGCCGGGTAGCCGTTTTGGATGAAGGTTTTTCGCACCGTTTGCAGCTCTTCTTCAACGGCGTCCTCCGAAAATATTCTTCTCTCCCTGTTTGCGAGGCATCGAATTAGGTTCTTTTAATTTAGAGGCACAAAGCTGTGGAAGTGAATGTATTGCCCATTTCATGTTACCTTTCTATGTACCAACCGGCTGATTGAGCCGTCTTCACGGCGACTCATCCGAACGTCAAGGAAGGCGATTGTATTGTCTGACTCTGTTCCTATTGTGAAATGTAGGTTTATACGAGCCGAGTTGAAGCTGTTTAACAGTTACCTTATGTGGTCTGATGAATTGACAACACAGAAAATGTCACCTACGTAGCGTTTGTATACAACACAGTTTCGGATTGCAGATTCAAGTGGGCCATTTTCCAACTTTGCCATAAAGACATCTGCAAGTAGTGGTCCGAGGGGGGAGCTCATTGCTACCCCATCCTTCTGGCGATAGATCTGGTTGTTAAATTTAAACTGAATATTTTATGTGCAGAAAAACAGCGACAGTTTCAGATCTTCTAGGGGTATGCCTGTCTTAACTGTATTCCTTTCAATATAGTCACATAGGTAATCGATGGTTTCACCTATTGGGACGCTGGTAAAAAGTGAACTAACGTTGAACGAAAGCTTCCGACATTCTTTCACGTTTAGGTCTTTCACGCAGTTTACGACTTCAAATGTGTCTTTGAGGCTGTACTTTGACATTGCCTGTCTTACCGGATCCAGCAACCTTGCCAACCATTTAGCCACCGTATGGTATGGTGAATTACACATGTCGAGGATAGGTCTTAATGGGACTCCACTCCTATTTGTTTTCGGTAACCCGTACAATCTGGGAATGGTTTTTCTCGTAGGGCGTATCCGTTCAAATGTGGCTGAGTCTGTCATATCTTTTTGCTTCAAAAGTCGCAGCAAGTTGGATAGAGACTTCTCTACTTGTTGTGTCTCATCTTTTTCTGTGACTATTTTCGCGAATTTAGATGGGTCATTCAAAATGGTATCCATTTTGGCAATATAGTCTGACCTGTTGAGAAGCACTGTATCTGTCCCTTTGTCCGGCTTCAATATGATGACGTCACCATTCTTTTTCAGTACCCTTAATCGTTGCATATGAACTGTCCTCATTATTCCTCTTGGTGACGGCTTAGCTGTATGGTATTGATAACATGTATTCACTAATGTGGATTTGAGGTTCTGTATCTCCAGCCGTGACGATGGGAGTAGACCCGACAGTTGAGCATAAATGTTCTCAAATTCCACTTCCAGATCTAGTTGTTTGTTCTGGTTGCTTGGACAGCAAAATTTTGGTCCCAATGATAAAACTTCTAGCAACGTCTTCTCTAGTTTTAGGTCAGATACATTGTGAACGAAACTCTCGAGGTTTGACGGGAACTCACTCACTGGTTTTAATCCAGCGATCCTTTTGAACAACTTTTGTCGTTTATATACAACCTGATTATTCACAACCGTTTGAACATAATCTTTGAACGATTGCTTTTCATCCACAGACAGGTGAAATAGAACACGAGAAGATATCACAAATGTTCGTTCTAATTCCACGCTGATTAGGCAATTGAGGCTTTAGTGCCACGCTCGAAAAGTATATCCGGTTTCGTTTCAACACAGTGAAATACTGTTTTGGAAATACAGATTCCCTGAGACATTCATCCAAGAAATGGACGAGCTCTCGCTAGCGCCAGTTTCGTACAGAACTTAATGTACTTGTTAAGTTCATTCAGTACGGCCGGGTCTTTAGCCTGTTTCAAATGTCGAAAAATTCCCAAAGGACACATTTGGAGAACGCAGTTGGGCGAACAAGCTCGTTCTTCACTAGTTCACGGTTGAAAGCAAAACTCATTTGTGACTTTCCGTCAAAAGAGCAGAATTGTGTTGAATACATAAAAAGAAAAACCCAACATAAAACTTCCCCTCCCAAAGAAATCCTATTTGGTTTAAATTAATCAATAAAACGACACTGCGTAGCCACGGGACCCGAGCGCTTGTGGGCGGCTACTGGTTGAAGGACCTGGGAATCCTTCTAGATCAACACAAAAAGAACGACACACAGACTAGCTTGTGGTCTCAGGATGAACAGAAGAAGGAATTTCCGGAATTCGTCTAGAACGGGAACAGTTTATTCAAGTGTGGGCGACAAATATTGATTAAAATCTGGTTTCTTCTTCGACTTGCTGGTACTGAACGTGATAGGGTCTGAATCCGTGTCGTCAATGATTGTTTACCCTGTTGTGAAATCAAAAAAGACGTTGATGTTTCGAACTTGGATGCTATAACCACGAGTGTTCTGTTCAATGTGGAGTCCAAACTAATGTGACTTTCTCGCATGGCTGTTTGTTATCGGGCACATGTAGCAAAATATATTCCAGCCGAAACTCAAATCGATCTTCCTGTTCACAAGTTAGATCCCTACAATAGTACAGTATCAGTTCCTATACTTGGGAACGAAACTATCGTACAGCGAAATCCCTTATCCCATTTATCAGTAACAACTAGCACGCATGGAGAATTAGGTATGCTGGTTTACTCTTCAGAAAGCACAACAGGGGTAGGTATCGATAAGCGTCTCTAATACTTTTCAACAAAGGATGTGGCATTAAGAAAGATTACAAAAAGAGCTTCCTTTGGGTGAACTCATCCTTGGTCTTCGTGAACAAATCTATGCTGCTTTCGCCTCCGGGGGGGGGGGGATATTGCCGATAGTTTTTAATTCCCTTCTTTCCTGATTGCTTAAAAAACAAGCATGCATTCCGACGGTATTTCAGTTTAAACATAGTTCTACCAAATCACCGGTTGTTATTGCGTGTGTTTTTCCTCGTTTGTACTTTACTTCCATTGACTATTTAGAGGTTTTCTCATTTTTGTAACTTATGGACCATAAAACGAACTTTTTTATTCTCCTTGAGTTGACCAAACTGAGGTAAGCCCGGAAAGTATAGTTAGATCAAAAACCCACTGAAAGAAGTACGGTTGTATGCACGAAGTTCTGCCACCTATTTCAGTCTATATGTTTGCAAGCATATTAAACAATCGACCAAGAAATTTCCCATTCGTTAGCAAACATAGAACTAATCATATCGGAATTTCCCAAGAAATGGCATCAGAGCAATTAATCTCTGTGGCCTTTCATAGTTGTCCACGTGAACACAAATTTCTGACTATAGGTTTCGAAACCACTGGAGAGGAAACAGACTTTCTTTACGAATCCAGTTTTAAATAGTTCAAAAATTGTTTTTCTTAGAACTGCTTTGTAACTTTAAGAGAAACTTCCTAATGTGGGTTTTCCATATACAGTGAAAACTATCATGTACTGATACATCTGTTTCTCGATTTTGTGCTTTCAAAGAATAAACGATCGTGGAACAGAAAAATGATTTTCACTGAGACAGAAGTGCTAGAAAATACTAAGATTAATGAATGCTAATGTCTAATACTCACCAAAATCAACAAGAAGAAAGGAAAAAACTACTTTTCGCAAGCTTTTAGTTAAACGACCAGATTACAAAGTACGCTCGAAGAAGAAAGTCACCCGTTAAGTTATTCGTACATGGAACAGAGTCTCTCAAATTCTGTATACGGTATTGTAATCCATTGGATTTAGCCCGGTTTGAATAAACCAAACTTCTGTGGCCCATTTGGCGTATTTCAACTGGCCGCGGCAGCCTTCTAGAAAGATGGTAGTTTGTCTTTTATTAAGTACAGAAAATCAAGTAATATTCATTGAGAGGGATAGTGAGAGGGATAGAGCTGCATGTTCCACCAAGTCAGGTTTAGAATTTGACTATCACGATCTAATCTAGAGAAATTACTTGCCGGTCTGTTAACTTGGGTCACACAGTGTTACGCACCCTACTTTGGGCCAGTAATTAGTAAATCTGGTCACAAGCTAACTAAATAGAGCCAGTATGTCCAAAAACTCAAAAGATTTCGTCGGATCAATCAACTAGGGCGGAAACAACTCTCTCCTTCTCTTGGGTTGAATCGTTCACCATAGATGAATCAGCAAAGCGTTTAGGAAATTGAGATAACTGCACGTTGACTTCGATCCATAACACGTGTCCTTCATAAAAAAGCGCCAAACAGTCCCCGGTCGACGGAATTTTGTCAATCTCAGGAAAGGTGTCATTCTTGGTAAAATCATGGCTTTGAAGTAGAATTCGAAACTGAATAAAATGAATAATACTTCATTTACTAGATTGCTCAAAGTAGATTCGGACTGGACTCGAGGAAGCACTGAAATGTACTGGTTATTTGATGTGCAATATAAGACAATTGTATAAACACTAGGAGTGCCAGAAAATGTACATCAGTCGCCGCTGAGTTGAAAACTGTGTGGCTGGTCGAAGTATGTGGATCAACTTTTGTAACAACTATTCCGATTTCCTGAGCTGTCATTCAAGCAGAAACTCAGTTTTTATAGATCCCTTCACGAAATGGGCCGTTCACGGCTACGGACGGCAGAACAAACTCCAATTGAATAACCTTGTTTATTGTAAATTTTTGGTTCTGAACAATGCACCATACATAAATATATAGAAGCAAAAGTCTTACAGCCAGGTGAGCAACCAGTAATTACAGAACAGGAAGCTGCCTGCGAAATCTGAACAAAATAGTCATATACATTTCAATCAGAAGAGAATCAAATGAAAGTTTATTGCAGAGCATTCGCGGTATAAACGGTAAATTACTAAGCTTTCTATTTAACATAAAACATTTGCTTTAATTAGAACTTGTAAGAGAATTACCAACGAAAAAGTACAGATAGTTAGTACCTAGAAAACGGCAAATGCGACGTGTGTCAAAGTGAACGCACAAAACTGGGAATAAATCTGTTTGAGCCTCGATTTTGTGTGATAGTTTAACGGCTTAGTGCAATAGAAGCGGGGCTGCTGTGGGGAGTTCGATCCTCCGCGGACAGTTTTATGCACAGGGTGAAACTTTGAGCAAATGTCTCTTTCAGTAGAAATGTACTATCCTACAGCCGAAAAATCAGGAATATAAGGAAAATTTTTATGTTATATATATATATATATATATATATATATATATATATATATATAGTAAAAAGTAAGCGCAAACTACTTTGGTGCAATATAAACGGAAAAATAGGTTTTGAAAGCTACTCATGAGTAGGCTAGGTAAGAATGTTATCAGAATACAAATTGCAGGAAAGTAATCTGCAAATAATGACACGTGATACTGATTTGAATCGTGTGCAAGTGCTTGGAAAAGAAGCATGACTGATAAAATCAACAATCAGCCAACCAATGCAAAGTTTGCATTGTAACTGGTCAGACGCGTACGATCCTTTTGGTTGAGTGGAAATACACGATTACTGATCGGAGGTTACTCGTTTAACCAAACTGTTAGTCCAAACGGGATTTATCGCCCTGTGCGGATGAGTGTTGCATGAAATCAGCCGGAAAAACTTTCGATCAATGGTGCTGAATGAATACCGTATACAGGCAAGATTCGCACCTGACCCAAGTTCCGGAATTTTCCAAATTAGTTAGATCGTCTTTCATTAGGAATACCTGTATGATTTGAGTAGTAGAATGTCACAGTAATAGACCGTCCAGGACAAACTCCCTTCCTGCAGTAAATACTTCAGAGAATGAATCACTTTGACCTCTTTCATCAATGAAAAGCTTTCGGGAATTTTAAACAAAAAAAGGAATTTACAGCCAATTAAAACATCATTAACTGAAGAACTGCCAAGAGCACTGATCACTGATCGCTTCTAGAACCAAAGTTTTCATACTTTCCGAGAAAGTTACAACTAGTCGGTCTTGTGCTATGCATTCAGATATCTCAAAAGTAACCTAGGAGAACATTCTATTAAATAATCCTCGTCCAACTGTTGTTTTCGTTTCGGCAAGCAGGATTCATTTCATATCCAGAAATCCAGTGTTTAATTGGTATGGGAAATTGATTTGATCTCCTTATCAGGTTGAATTCAGGGTAACAAAATCTACTGATCCTAAAATAAGGAATGCTTCTTTGGTATGTGTAGCAAGAAGCCTAAGACTTTTCTTTTGTGATATCCATAACTCCTAAGTCAAAAAATTGCTGATAAAAACCGACTTATAGCCCCACAAAATCTGACACAACCGATGGGCATGTCAAGTTACCAGTCAGGGTAAATTGATCTAATGTAAACTGTATTTTACCGAAAACCAATACTGACCTTGAGGCGTTCGCAATTTGAGAAGTACTTTTGAACAAAAGATTGTAAAGAGCTCTGATCATCAAAAATACAGCTGCACTCAGTATTCTTCGGTGGCGGGTAATTCGAATTGTCCAGGCAAAAAATTGCCCTGCAACGGGAACACTTTCAAGGATTCTGAGAACGTCTAAAATCAAATTGCATCGATAAACTTGACTTGCGAATTTAAGCGATAGAATCTCTTTCATACATGAAAAAGCCTTACCTGAGGTAACTGATTCACAAACCAACATACCTAATTAGTTTTGAATGACCTACCAATTACTTCTACTCTGCTTCCCAGTGGTACCTGATTTGTGATGAATGCAACCAATTTCTGATTTTGCATTCGGGCTGCGAATCTAATCAATGTGGAGACTAGTACCCAAAGCACATTTTAAGCACCATTCTGTTCCAATCCGCAGTGATCAGGTAGTTTACACTATGGTCCTATGGATCATTAGTGTTCCTTCACATTGTGGTTATATCTAGAAATATCTTCGGTGTTATTTGTCTTGATAAAATTATCCTCATCTCTTCCCTACATCAAACCTGAATAGTTGTATCTCGTTATCATTTTAAAGCTTATTTAGCGCCAGTGACTCATAGGAAAAACGTTGAATTAGACAAGCCCGTAGGTCCTATCACAGTGAGGAATGTTTAAGTGGTTGCACACGTGTTCGGGAAGAAGTGAGCCATGGGAGTTTCAGAGCTTGCACGAACTGTTTCTGAGAATACACAGGAGGATTGTAAAGTAGAATACTTACGGTTTCGGCTATGGCTAAGATGCGACACATGGAAAGTCTTGACCGCTTGCCCCAGACCTTGTAAAGGGTGCTAAAAGCGTTTGTCACTTTCACTGAGTGGTTCGACTCCAAAAGGCATGAGCGAATAGCACTCGTAATTGTCGTTATTGCTCCCGTGTTCAGCCAGGCCGGGTGGTGTTCACAAACGCGTTCGGACAAGCATCTGGTCTTGCGACTAAAGTACCTAGTTCCAGAGAAATAGACAACTGAATACACACAGAAAGAAGTTTCAGAATTCGGCACTCAGTATGTTCTGTGGGATTTATCAGAAATTTATTGTTCATTCAATCCCTAATTTTAAATGTTGATACACGGTTTCAGCTGGCTTCCGTAGCCTCTAACATGAACTTCTCTGTCCACTCCACACGAATATACTTAAGCAGAAAACGGTGAAGATAAAATATTGAAGGCTGTACCAAATTGGGTGCACGGATAGGTTTAACACTTGATAAGACCTCAGTACAGTACGGAAATGAGTTTCAGAGTGTACGAAAAAACGGAGCACTATGCTAAGCACATTTTAGTAGACAATAAAGCCGCAATATTAACAGAGCATTCAATCAACCGACGCCTCTATAACTGCTGATAAGCCATCTCCGAACAGGCTCACAACTGATTGACTAGATAAAGATTCCATCGATAATAGATGGATGATATTACAGGATAAAAGGTTTTACATGTACCGTAAGTTCGCTTCTACTCTTATAGGCCTAAGATCTTCTGGGTAGTAGCTTTCGTGACAAATTGCTTCAGATTTTGAACTGGAAACAATCAGTCAGTGTAATAGACAATTACGAGGAAAAAATAATAATAACGGTGCAACAAAATTCGGGTAACATGACAGAATAATGGATTCCAATTGATCAATAGAAAGAATGTGATCCCATTGAAGATTTATTGTCCATCACACAGGTATCAAGGTTGTTTAGTGAAACAGAGGGTCGAATTTCACCTGAAAACTTTTCTTTTGATCTCAAAAGTCACCGAATTCGGAAAATAGCTTATTCTAGCGTGCACCACTCAGGGTCTAAATGCAGAAGTCTGCACATTTTGAAAGGCACATTATTTGAGGCGAACTCTTCATTTTACGTCCTGTTATGCCAGACAGCGTGATGATTCGCTTTCCATAGAAAATAACATTAGGTACTCAAGAGTCGGTGCTTTAACATCCAAAGTTGGCAAGAAGGGAAACCTTTTCTATATGCTTCAGGAAACAACGGTTATTTTGCAACTCATATGTGTTCGGTTTAGTTGTTCAAAAAGCAAAATCCCTTTGCGCGTCGGCCATCATTTGGTTCACACAGGCGAGTAGTCCGTATCAAAATAGTCTCTCTCGATCCCCGTATATCTTGTTCGTCGTGGTAAACGACTTTCATCCAAACGGTGTTGTAGAAGTCAGGCTTGAGATAATTACCACGTAAATATAAGCGTAAAAGTAGCGTTAAATAAAGCCTCATTTAAACAATCTTCATATCATAGCTTTCAGTACGGAAACAAACCTACTTCATTTTAGACGACGGCTTACCTTTGAATTTCTTCTTCAGGACAGAATTGTGCTTCCAACTGTCAAAATGTCACTAGCATATAAACATGCCACTGTTTGGCACATTTTTCGATCAGACTGTTGTGAAATAATGGGTGAGATTGGAAGATTCTGAAAAGGTTTTTGAATAAAATAATTGGGAAGAGGTCAGCTCTGTAATGAATGTGGCTGATAAAACTGTTTTCTTTCACTGCCAGTTGAAGACTGCAATCGCAAGTATTGGGACATCTTAGCCATACGCGGATAGAGAGAGTGATTTTCGTTGTACTAGGCTCGAAAAGCCTGACATTGCACTGTTTTCACCTACCACTTGCCCCATTTCCTCTCGTTCCCGGATAAAATTCTTACTGGACCACGTGTAATGGAACGTACGTACTACCTATTGGATACATGAGTATTTGGTTGCTCAGAAGGCAATTATGCACAGTTGTGAAACGATAGCGAACGCGGATACGTCCAAAGAACCGAACGCGGTCACGTAGACGGAGGCATTGAACCACACGATTGTATCCCATTCTGAATAATGATTGTCTTCAAGCGGACTACACTGCTAGTATGCGTACGAGAATTGTTTATACTTTGATTAATTTTGCTGACATTCGAACAAGTGTTTACCAGGCGCATCTGGTAAACTCTACAACGAGTAATAAATGTTAGCCCTAGTCTCTTGTGAGAGGATTTGCTACAAGGTGAGCTTTTGTATGGCTCTCTAGTAACAAGACAGAATACTTCAGAAATAAAGTTAATGAGGCTGCCGATATTTGAGCAAGTTTCTTTTTCAAACATATCTTCTCCCCGAAGCTACAAAAATTGCCTTGGTAAATACTATCAAAAGCATATCAGTAAGATAAATAAAGAGAAAACTACTGATCCTCCTTCCTACGTAGCTGAAGCTATCCCCGGTGGTCCTAATTTTGTGGGACAGCTGACATTACCCCCGCGTCACTACTAATACTACCACTACTACTACTACTACTACCAATACCACTACCGCCACCACTACTACTACCGCTACTACTACTACTACAACTACTGTTACTATCACTACCAATACTACTACTACCATACTGATCTGTTTGAAAATTGTCCGAAAAGCATACTGCAGAGTGCACGTGGTGTTCATCAAATCCCCGATAAGTGGATTCGATGCCAAACAGAAGGCGAAGTTTTTGACTTTCGATGGTTCGAAACGATTTCTCCAGAGCGTTATTCAAAAAAAGCGTAAGCGGTGATGCTCTATTCGTTTCCAACAGTATTTATTATTACCGTGGCTTAATATTTTAAAAGCAAAGGAAGGATCCAATTTGAAAACACCCGATTTTACTACGGACATCTAGAATTCAAGTAAAAATGATGATCTCATTTGGTTCTGTTTTCTTATTCTGCCCCGAAAAGCGTGGCTAGAATGAATCCGTTTGAACTTTCTGTGAGTATTAGCAGAGTAGATTTGTATCACACGATCCACCATGTAGTGTCATCGTTCAGTTCACCAGTGAACACCACGGAAGCACTGTACAGCTGTCACATTCTTGTTAGCAATCATCAGCAGTGCACATCCACTGAACCCTAACTAGAACTCAAAACCAAAGAGAATGGTTGTCAATGGAACAACTTGACGACAAGGCTATCTTGGCTGACTATCGAAGGTTTATTGAACTTATACACTACATGATACAGCACCCTTGCGTCACTACCTCTGAAAGTTGGCAGACCATTTCCCGCACAGAAAGTGATTCCTGTAATCGACTGTTTTCCTGTACAGTCCTTAATACGACAAAGGTATTGCGTCATGAACAACCTGCTGAACTCGGCCACTAGTACAAATGAGTATTAGTGGGGGCTGGGTGAATATGAACTGCAGATTATTCCTAACAGGAATGAAAAAGCTTCGATGATTTTCAATAGTGAACTGAGCATTGATAATACACGATGAATCCTACTATATATTAATCAATTATCAACAGTAATTCATATCCTTGAGTGATATGACTGGAAATACGCAAGACAGAATGGTTGTGGTTTTGGCTACCGAGCAATAACGTGGACAAGTTGACTTTCGATAGATTGGTTCTTGGGCTGAAAGAAAGCTTGATCTGTCACATATTCCGGTTGCACTAACTCCGGTTGGTCCTAGCTCATTTGGAAGCACAATTGTTTTTCAACATTCAAGAATGCAATAAGTTATTGTACTCTTAGTAATTATTGGTCTGTTCTTTCACTGTTTGTGATACAAATAATGAGGTACGCATTGGAACAATGTAACCCCCAATCGAACATACTACTAATTTCAACCGCGTTTATAGATGTGAGCTTAGATATCATTGAAAGAGAATTGGAAATTATCTTAGTCATATTCAGTCAGTCGATATTTTACATTCATCACGGGAATAACAGTGCAAAATCAGAGTTTGACAGTCTTTACCTCAAAGCTGCGTAGGTCGAAGTAAGCTACATCGGTAGGCTCGTGCTAATATTTTAGTCCCATAAATTTGCACTAAACTATCAGTTCAGGGTAGAAAATACCTTTAGAATATTAGTTGGACGGAAATATACGGAGAGACTAAGTCACGCGAAATAAAGCGAAGCTGGTATTCGAGGAGAGAAAACCTAGCTCAGCTACTATCCTTTCCCTGTTGGTAAAGTTGCAATCTGTCTTTAGCATCAGGCTATGCACAACGAGACCTACGTGAGAGAGGAGATGCATGTGAAAAGTGTAATGGATTTTCGAGTGAAAGTAGCAGAAAGTCAAGTTGGCATGCAGTAGGTATACGGTGAGCCAAACTACCCTCCTAAAGAATTCACCTGGAAGGGAGCTCCTCTTGCAATGGTGCATACTGGTTAATTCCCCACAAGTTCATACTCATCCTGGCCTACATTTTTGAAAATCAAATAAATCAAGATCGAACTCTAGAAAATTTCCCTGTCTACCGTTGCTAGCATGTCAAATTTTGATTTCCTCGAAGAACTACACTTACTGTTGGTCTTTGAAGATACGGGAAAAGGCATCGGACATTGCCTGCAATCTCAGGGCTCTGGGTGGATCACTGGGAAAACGATCTGTTATTTTCAAGTAGGTACTGAATTCAAAAGAATTACTGTAAACTGGTTCCGATTATGCTTACGACTGTATGTGCGGAGTGTGGCGGCAAATAATGAGTCCTTAGATAAAGAACAGCTTGCTCGACACCAACCCATCTCGTATGTTGACCGGTGTTCACAAATCTCAGCACGGGAGGTCCCGTTACGTAAAAATGGAGAGTGGTATACTTAAACGGACCGTTAATTTACTAGACCAATTAGTGGGACAGAGGTTATCATTATCAATCACTTGAACCGGCATTCAGGCCTATGCCAATGAACACTCACCGTTCCCCACTTAATCCAGTATTTTAGCATCTGAGTAATGAAGCATAAACTTTCCAGTTTATACATCTGGCTTCTTTTGTTAAGTGTCATCAACGTGAATCCGATAATCACACTTGTGTATACTAAAATTTACAAGTTCAAAATAATAAGCAAGGTTAGTCTGTTGCAAATCTCACGAAATCTCTTTCAGAAAGCTGAAGTCATCAGTCGATATCAACCAAATACGACTACGAAATAGTGAAAAACCATCAAAGTGCAGCAGTCGAAGCTGCATTATAGAGTCAATAAACCGACTGAAGATCAAAAGAATAATGGCCCCATGCGTGTTTTCATTTACGAACGAAAGCTAAAATCGAAGCATAGTCAGAAAATGTCATGTATCTGCCGTAAGTAAAAAGAAAAGCTTTTGGCAAGCTCGGATGCTAACGATAGACAGACTAACTCATCGAGCCTAATGGCAGACATTCAAATCCGCTTTATAAAGTTGTCCGTGTATCGTCATCTCAGGTGCTTCCATTTGATAAACACAAATATTGAGCTTTCGCATTTCTTCTTCAGAATTCGGGAAAAACTCAGTGGTACAATCATTCCTCCAATTCTCATTGTATTAGCATTCCATTTGCATTTCCGATTTTTTCAGGCACAATACGGTAGATAAACCACATCTGGGTTGAAGTACCACAAAGTATTCCGTTTGCATTGTAAATGAAGATAGTTCGTCACCATGTCATCATTGTTTCATGTGTGAGCAGCATTTTCTTTGCGAAAAGCACCTGAAACAATACAAAACGTCACATGACAACTGGACAGATCGAGTTTATCGGTCTATTTGTCTCCAGCGTGCAACATTCCTCCGTCCTATACATGACAGTGCGAATGAATGCATAGAACACATGAAGGGAAGATTCTTTTTCAGTGATTCATAATCATGCCATTGCCATGGCAACGTTGAGTGAACAAAACAAAACCAAGGACAGGGCGATGGGTCGGAAATAAAGGCAAGGGGAGTGTTGGCCATTTGTGAAACAGCGATTTAGAGTGTTTGTTTGTACGAGTTCAACTCAGAACTCCTGCGCATTTATTTTTCCACCTAAGGGGACACTGACATTTGTGCTCGTTGATACTTTTTGGCTTCATTCTCTTTAATTATTTTTTGAATTACTCCCGTAACACGAGATTGTCAGTTTTCTAAAATACAAAAGATAATGGGCGGAAATAGATATAGATGACGTCTACGTACGTACATGCAAACTTACGTTGAAAGCTATCGTGGTTCGCAATCAATATTTTATCTGACAGAAGATGTTCCTTGTCATTTAGATTTCAAATAGCTGGCTCTATTCTATCAACGCTTATGTGCCTTTTGCTACTGACATTTAAGTGGTCGTTCTGACTGGGACGAAAATGTGAGAGCTAACTCGGATAGCCTTGTGGTTGAGTTGTTCTGTTCGCAATCGTTCTTCCCGGGTTCGAGTCCCCGTGGGTGCTCGGCGGATGTGCACTGCTGATCATTCCTAAGAAGGATGAATCAGCTGCACAGTGCTTCCGTGGTTTTCAATGGTGCGTTGAGTGTTGAAGCTGCATGATGATTCACATTATATAAATCTAATCTCCTACTACTCAAATGCACAAAAATGTGTTTATTCACAGTTGAGCTCACAGTAAATGTTTTTTCCACTAATAAACGACGGTATGAGAGGTAACCTGCCATGGAGTTGGATAGTTTTCGACTGAAAATCTACTTTTCGATACGGCTAAAAGGATAATGAGGTATATTTCAACTACTTTTCTCAACCCATTTATGCGGTACGGAACATTAGCACAACATTAATCGGAAAAGGGATATGACCCATTAGAGACTGAACACCGGACGTTCTAACCGGGTAAGAGCAACGTAATTTCAACCCGGAAAATATAAGTCCACAAGTCTTCCTACTAATTACTGTCTAAACCAATTCAGTTCGTTAATTATGTGAGAAGGGTTATGGTATCTCGGTGGCAGGTTGAAAATTCCCCGGAAGCACGTGACCGTCCATGGAAGATCCTCACGATTCAACTGAGATTAGGTTGGTGAACCAAAAAATGGAGTGCTCAAGTATAAGGATGATTGGGCTGGAGAGTACAGGGTTCATATATCTGATGAGTGACATCAACCGCGAAACCAGTCATGTTCTTCCGGGAAAAAGTTTTCCTATGCTCCAGGCAAAATAACATACTGCTTACATCAAAATGGGCACATGAGGCCATATGTTCTCGTTCTGAAGGTTGACCTTACCTAACTGACGGAAAGATTTCGAAAAATCACCGTGTGGTTCTCAAGATGGACTCTTCGTCTGTGCACGCTCCTCGCAATCCAAATCAGTGTACACACCCTCGTGAATCTGTCAGTATTGTCCGTTGGAAATATGTTTCATTTTACAACATTTGGAATTCGTTCAGTGGTTGGTAATTAGGGTTAGAAGAATCGGTTTTATTGTTTAAGCTTATTTTACGGGGCATATTGTACCAGAATTGCCATCAATATCAAATTTGACGAGATCTGAACTTTACCGGGTTTTTAAAGTTTCTCCAAAGCCGACGGTGATTGACATTAGCCACTTTAGAGCAACTGATCGATGCTGATCTGCTATAGCGCACACAACTAGTGCAACAGAATAGCCCATCCAGGGAAGTAAGTTGTATCAGACCGCGGAGGAAATTTCCTATACCCCAGCCATGACACTGTTTTATAAGGTTCATTGCGACGCTTTCAATGGGCAAGTAAAGAAGCAGACCACGGCTACGAATCCCCGGTTTTTCTACTGGTCGATGGCACTAATACGATACGGATGCGGGAAAAATAACTTAAAAATGGTCAACACATCTGATTTTCCAAATCAAGGTGAAAAAATCCGGCATGCCGTCTGTAATACACTTTGAATGGAACGGCGTTGACATAAACTACGCAGCATACGCCCAAGTCATGGCTATTCACAAGGCTTGATCAATTCTAAAAAAGAGATGGCGCAAACAAAGTTCGCACAAACCAGAGTAAAATCATGGGACTTTTCAGGAGCCGGTGACCACTGTGTAATGAAAAGAAGGAGTCTTTTTCAAAACCAGGTTTCACTTTTGTTTCTCTAACCCATCTGACTAGGCTCCTGTGTGTGTGTGTGTGTGTGTGTGTGTGTGTGTGTGTGTGTGTGTGTGTACGTGTGTCTGTGGCTAAATGTCTGTATCCGAGATTATGTCGAATAATTCGTCTACATTGACTCGTTTAGTTGGATATATCCGTTTATCGTATAAGTCTAAATGAATGAAATAATGCTACCCGACACGGATAAAAAGTGAATTATTTAGGTCACCTATGACCAGAATGATTTCACGTATCGCTCCATATGCCAAATCTGTAAATGGCAATCCCTATTGGTTCGGTGATGTACCCCTGTCCCATTGCCGACCGTTTTCTGTCAATTTTGATCCCTTGGCTCAATAGAAATGAAGTCAACTTGAAGTTCCATCTAGCTAACTTGAGCAACACTTTTCATGTACATCTAAAGACTGAATTCACAAGGGAATTACTTTCTGATACGTAGACCTACGACATTCAGTAATCCGCTCTGTTGTAACACAACGGTTGTGAACTACTGTACATGAGATTTCTCCAATTTATGCTCTCGGTGAAGTGTTTTTCATAGCCGGTCATACTGATTAATTACAAACACACAAACACACACACACACACACACACACCAAGAGTTGAGAATCATCTTCCTAGATAATCTACCTAAATTCCATTTCAACTCTCACGAGGTTCCAGATCTAATCGGCCATGACAGTCGCGACTTGGTTAATACCATCGAAAAGGACCGTCGTTTCTAAACCTCGATTGCCGATAGCTCTGTTAAGTTCCGGCTCTTGGTCATAACTGGACACTTTTCGATCTTGTGAAATTCGTAACTTACAAAAACTATAACAGTCAGTTGTTGTAAATACACGTAAGGGAATTCATCATCTAGCTTGTTTGAAATTGCCCGTCTCACGCCGATTTTTCTTAGCCCCACCATGGACTCGAAACCCGGAGGTATGCGGTCAAACACACACACACAGTACAACAACGGTATAGGGCCCACCCTCATTTTTCCGAGAACTTCCGTTTCTGCTTGCCTTAACAAAACCATATCTGGTCAGAACGACGGAATACCCTTTGCGATGCAGATCTTAAAATTCCACAGTAAAATATTTTGTTATGAGAGAGGTGAATCGCAGAGTGCTAAAAAGTCGGTGACAAAACATAAGACCCCCAAGGCCTGGCTTTAACAGTTACCACTTAAAATCATTTGCAAACTGCTTTCTGCTTGAGGACCTCCAAGATTCTTCTCGGCATACTTCTTACAAAACTCGTGATAGTTTCTGGTACAGTATTCTTCCCTTCTCTCTTAAGGACGGTTACCAATTCGCTCTTTCACCGGTAAACCATGGAATCCTTGTAAACCTTGCGAGAAAGTATGCACCGTAGGTTCTCAATCGGGTTTAGACCTGGGTTGCAGACTGGTCAATGCACCATCTTGATCCCACGGAACAACAGCCCACCATTTAGTAGTGTGTCAGCTGTAGGCTGAAGTGTTATCACGTTGGAATGTGACGTGATCTTGTAATCTGTTGGTCACTAGCGCGAGTAAAACTGTTCCAACGCACGAATATTTGCTAAAAAATCTTGCAGGCTCAAATATAACTGGCGCACCTAGAAGGTTGGCTGAGAAGGTTTGACAAACCATCACTGTAATCTTGTCGTTGTTTCTTTGAATGAAAATTCGTTCTTCTGTTCTGATATCACGTCAGTAATAATTCTAAGCATCGGGCCCAAGCAAACTAACGTTTTTTCGTCACTGAAGTGGACAATTTCTCATTGGTTTTTTCTTGGTTCGTGTATTTCAGCTCAAGACAAGCATTGTACTTTATGTAGCATGGTGAGAGCAAAGAATATTTTTCATTTTCGCCTTAAAAGTTCTTCATAAAGTTCATTTCGAAACACTGACTCCAATCAAATCTTTCAAAATAGACCCGGAGTATACGTTGTTGTGAGCTGGACGAATCAGTCTGCTTTCGTCCGATTTCTTCAGTATTTTGGACGATCCATTCGCTTTATGGGAGCACAACACCAGATACCGTCTCATGACATTTCTCAGTTTCTTGCACGGTCTGGAGATCTCATGTAAAATGAGTCCTATTTATTAGAACTCACACATTTCGTCCATCTTGAAATCTGTTAGTTTCTTTCTGTGTGGCATTTGGCAGACAAACTTCGGTGCGCCTCCTGTCAAGTGCATACGTGCAACAAACGCGAATGAAAATCATCTAAGTAAATACGGTGCATCACGTGCTCCAGTGCATATGAATCACGTGATTCACGTTCTCATGGCTTTGTCAGCCCCCAAATCTACAGAACGAACTAATCAACTTGCTGCTAGGCTCAATGGTCCGTCTCGTTCGGCGAATTTTCCCATGGGATAGCGCAACGGAATAGGAGTCCTATAATTCGTCAACCTCGGTTTTTCACATTTTCTGCTCTAATTAGCATATAGTGCATAGTTTCGTTCTGAATTTTGGTACACTGCTTAGTATTGTACATTCAGTCGTTCTGACGAGATACGGCAGAACCGGAAATATGCGAGAAAATGTGGTGAAGGGTGGGGGGGGGGGGGGGCTGCAATTTTGTCGTGCAGTGCATGAGCGTTCCGGTCTGATTGGCAAAGGGTTTTTCGCTTCAACACCGGATTTATGCGTTAGCAAAGCACCTATAAAACTGTCCGACGATAGGTTGTCAAATACCATGTCTGAATAAACATGATTTGAGCCAATCAAAGTTACTGGTTTTTGCACTTTTCAGGGTTTACTCATGGTTCGTAAACATGAACTTTTGAATAGGCTGGATCACTTTACTGTTACGGAACTTCGTATGGAACAGTAATAAGGTCAATAAAGTCATGAGTGAGCATTGGCCCATAACATCGAAGGAAACAAAGTTTCAGCGTGATATAGCTTGGCGTACTGTACAACTGTCCACCTATCCTGGAACAGATGGGTCCTTTGGAGGGATAGAAAATTGCTCTAGACACGTGATAATCAACGGTAATTCAGTAATAATTATCAATTTAATAGTGCACAATAAATTATCACATGCAACGTATATATGGCTTGGAGAGTCATTACTAAATTAACGAGATAACGCTGATAATAGCCGAGCCATGGTGTGTAGCGATAAAGTCATTCCTAAATAGGACAGAAAGGATTACGGTAGAATAACAGAGTAAGACTGGGAGAATACATTGAAGAATAAAAGAAAAAAAGACAGCTTATTTGCCATTAAACTGTCTTCAACTATAAATTTGAAAAGATAGTCCACCCAGCTGTTTAACACAATCGAGAATACGAGAAAGCCAAAACATAATGATGCTGATTTAAAACGTCTAAATATTTGCCCAAGCCAATTCTGATATTGGGAACAGTGCTGGTGCCCGATTGGTCATTTCGGTGAGAGGAAAGAGAAAAAGAGAATGTACACTTGAAACCTTTGGGAAGTGTTGGGATGCATACTAGAATTGGACGGAAAATTTTGAGGAGTGCGCAAGTCGACGGAGTACGGGGATTAGTCCGACTGATTGAAGACGGACTCAGAGTACCCAAAGGGTAGTGCAGATGGTATAGTGGATAAGTAGCTAATATATATGGTGAAGTAATAGAAGAAAGCATGGCACCCTGAAGAAATCCAAGGCAGTTCACCAAGAACTCAATAAACTTCTACCAACTTTAGCAGATTAAATTCCGTTGAAAATGTAGATTTTCAGCCCTGAAAGTAAGGAAATGGGACAGCTAAAAAACTACAGCTTTTAAAGAATTGAAGAATGAGGAACAGAATCAAAAGTACGTGAATAGTCGAAAAGAAAAGTTGAAATAAAAAGGTAAACGGAAACCACAACCAGAAAACATAATGACAGCAATACGGCTTTGTCAGCGGAAAACCTATGATTGACTGTTAAACAGCCTTGAGAAGGGTAATCCAAGATAACCGAAATGTTGGCCCCTAATTTTTCCACCGACAACTCCGTGTTGCTGATATTATATTTCCTCATTTAACATATCATAAGGTGGACTATTTGCTTGGTGCACTCTGAACCTCGTTCAGTCCTTATATACGGAATTCACTACCTCTAGACTGCAGCTTTTGAGCTTGTATGCAAACTGGAAGGGATCATTTGGTACAACAAAAGAGAGAAGGTGTTGGCCAATGATGGAGAGTATTGTCAACTAAAGCGCTGATATGATGACCATGAGACAAAAATGTTTTGACGAAGTGTTAGCAGTAGTATGTTGGTTGCCGGTTTCCACGAGGCAGAAAAAGTACCGGCGTCAACGGATTTATTGGTGTGAAAAGTCAGCATTTCGGACAATAGACTTGCTAAAAATTTAGGAGTGGAAAATAAGCTCTTTGGATCCGCAGAAGAGGCTATTGCCTAGGCCTAGAGTAATCTGAACAATTCTTCCGAGGAAAATGGCCATATATATGGGAAGGGATTCGGAGTGAACCAAGGGTGGTGCGGGTATCCGATGAAAGATGAACGAAAGCGCTTTTCAGGCAGCTGGCTTCTGTATCGTAGTTTCTGGCCGGACCCCTTGTCCTCAAAGAAGCTGGATTCTGTGCCAAAGAAGTTTACCATTTGGGGGCAAAGAAGAAATGGCCAGCTAAAGACGTATTCAGCCACTGTATCTTCCAAATGATCAGGACAGAGTGACTTTTCATAGAAGCCTGGCAGTATAGTTTACGGGCGTTTTCCTTTCGGCTTCTCAGGGATTCAAGCAATGGAGCAGCTTTACTGGGGTTGGTAAAAAATACAGTCTCTACGGGAAAACTCACATCAGGTATCAAATTCAAAGTGTTTTCAAATACTTCTAGCAAGCAAAGAGAGTATTTAAGAGAAAATTACCAAGTAACAACGGAAAGGGATATTTGGAGACGAGCTAAGTTGACGGTCAGCAAGCTTCTAGAGATGATCTTAAATTGTTTCTTCGTGACGGAAACAGTGTGCAACAAGTGAATAAATTTTGGGTTTGATGATAATGAGAGCGTGACCACTGGTTAAAACAGGAGCTTTCAGTCTTAAGTGGAGAGGTTCAGGATGTTTTCCGATAATTCTATCCAAAACAACATTTCCCCTAGTTGGGATGTGAAGGAGGCAATTTAAAGCAAAAGAAAATAAAGGGTGCATAGGAACACTTATGGAATCTCTTACAACACTGCATAAACAGTTAGACTGTGACAAAATTAGAATGGACGTGAAGGCACCAAAGAATAGGTTGGTGTCCCTGGAAAAGAGGAGAATTTAGGATGGCTTATAACAGACACGCATTCAACACCATTGCAAGAGAAAGTGAAGGTTAATTCAGATCTGCCAGCAGATTTGTGGAAATAACTTGTCCGTGTTTTGCTCACGAGTGATTCCGTGGGATGTTCAAAGTCAATCCCTTCACAAATATGGATTTCATGTTTCCGTTGTCCCCAATCAGTGTCATTAAATTGAAACAAATTACGAACTCTGATCAGTTTTATAAAGCCTAGGTTTTTCCATTGCTCTGAGTTATCAAAAGATTTTCTCAACGTAGATCAAACAAAAATGGACAGTTCAGAATGGGAGATTTTTCACGCATTTGGTTGTAGGCCTTTTTAGACGGATGCTACAAAAGCGGAGTTGCGGTTAATAAGTTGGATTCAAGCACACGTTATCGAGACCAATAAAATATAGCTTCGCCTTTCGAACCGATGGCTTAGTACTTTTCGAGGTTGTGACATTAACTTGACTAAAGCCTGAATTCATCACATCTAAGCCAATCACTTTTAAACTTATCTTTTAGTATCCCGTGAACTCGCACCCCCTTTGTTAGCATCACCGGCAATCAGAAAGGAAATAGCTAGCTTGACTTGACGGTATTTTCGAAAACTTTTAGCCCAAATCTAGCACAGTACACTCAGTTTCGTGCGAGGACACTGCGAGAAATAATCAGGGTCGTGGAGTGCAAAAGATGCTTGGCATTCTATGCAGTGATTGTTGACAAGGAACGGAAAAACAAGGGGTGTCCCCCCCCCCCAACACACACAATCAAAGTGCGTTTTCCGTAGTACTATTAGAAATCTGAAAATAGCTTTCACTATGGTGAACCTCCTTCTACCCACGCCAAAAGATGTCTCGCAATCATGGTAGTTGCTTTGCTCATATGCGCATCAAGACCAGTAAATTTTACGGAAAAGTAGAACTTTTCATGGTGGAAAACAGCCTGTTACTTTGGATAGCCGGGAGCTAAGTCAGGAAGATCTGAACTGCTTACAGTTTGCTGATCACGATCAATATTGTCCTACTTCAGTCAGTTGGTAATTGGTCCGAATTCATATCTTATCCGATTCGTACTGCTCTCTCTCTCTCTCTCTCTCTCTCTCTCTCTCTCTCTCTTTCTGCTTGTGTGTATGTGTGTGCTGGGCAGATGGAGAGGGCTGGTGATTTGGCGAAGCGCATTTCACTACATTCTGTTCGTGATCGTAAAATTTAACCATCTTTTAGCCTAGTGGGAGTGAAGAATAAAATGCCGCTGCAACTTTTCGTCCTATGATCATTTCATCTTTCACCACCTATTGCCACCCACTTCTTTCTCCGCAGTCCATTCCATATAACTGTGTAGGAGTATTCGAGTGTATTTTTTCACTGGACACTACGGCACTTCCTGTTTGGTGGCGGCACCATTAATACTATTCTGCTTCTGACAAAATACTTATTGTCAAATTGTCCGGAAAAATTAAACAATTCAGAAGGGATCATGGAATAAAAGCGGCAGGCTAAATTTAAGTTAGATTATTTAGTGCCATTTGCGGAAAGTACACATTCTCACAACAATGGAATGACAAGATAGTCGTGTTCTACAATGATCATAGAACAGCTTTTCAGGGCAATCTTTAAGCTAATAGTTCATTTGCAAAAATGTCACACTCAAAGGAATGGAATATAGAGTTTACCATTTACGGTACGTTGAAATGAACGTTTTCCCATTTTTGGCATCGAACCTTAAAAGCAGAGACGTTCAGTTGAAGACTGCTTTCGTTGAATAGCGGTGATAGGATTGCGTGACTCGTCTTGTAATCTGTCGTGAAGTTTTCTCTACCGTTCTGCACATTTCGTGGATTATTTATCCAACAAGAGTAGATTATATCAAAAATTTAATGAAAAGGCATAGAAAAACACCCAAATACTGATAATTCTTTCATTATCCTTGTTATAAATCATCGGTAGTGCACACCCTCCACTGTTTCGTGCTTACGACGATCTTTCACCCGAGTTCACCACAGAAAGTAGAGTTGGTCAGGGTTGCTCTCTTTCACCCTTTCTCTTCAGTTTTGTGACTGAAGTGATTTTTGAGGTAGCACTAACCTCGTATGAGAATAGTGACAGTGCTCAGACAGTAAACTGTCTGATTTAGAATGTGAGACGATATTGTTCTTCTGAGTGAAGATCCAGGCAATCAGTAAATTTTTCTAGGTAGCCCAAACAAAATTGTAGCAATGATTGGGATAATTTGGCGCCTTCTAAGTGTGAAATGCTGCTGCAGAACTGGACTGGCGCTACACCAAGTTTTGTCCTGGCAAGAAAAGCTCTGGATGAGGTGGATAAGTTTTGTTACCTGGGTAGTTACATTTTACCAGGTGGACAGATATCAGATGAAGTGTCATCGCGTATACAGAAGGCGCGTTTGGCTTTTGCCAGCCTCCATCATCTGTAGAGCCAGTGTGACATCTGATCATCTGTTAAGGGTCGAGTGCACAGTGCGGTGGTTAGGTCCGTTCTTCTATATGGCTCAGAAACATAGCCGATAAGGGTTTGAGATAGACAAAGACTGTTGGTGTTCGAGCATCAGTGTCTACGTAGCATTACCCGGATATGGTTGGATCACCGTATCAGAAATGCTGAGTTTGGAAGAAAGGTGTTAGGAGCCAGAGGTCAATCTGTGCATCGAGTACTGAATCCAAATAGGTTAAGGTGGTTGGGACATGTGTTACACATGCCCGCCGATAGACTTCCCCAGCGTACGCTGTTTTCCGAGGCAGTCAGTGATACTAAGGTAAGTCGAGGTGGTCCGTCCGTGATATTGCGAAAAGTATGAAAACCTTGACCAGTAGACTTGGCCACGTGAGACTTGGTAGACTTCAAGGTTTGGGTCTACATGACCAACCTCAGTTCAGTTCAGTTCTGACAACCATTAACCATGCACTGGTTGCGGTGACCCACCTACCAAATGGATGAAGACATTGAGAGATATGACTAGGTGTCGCGGTCAGTTACGTAGTTGCATTCGGACTCCTTCCTTATCCTCTTGACTTCCGCTGGATAGTTTGATTTATTTGGACCTATATCACTAAGCTTCTATTCTCTTCGTTCTTTATTGGACAATGCTGGGAGGTAGCAACCGAAACCAGAAAAGAGAACTACAAGGTTGATGAGTGAATAAACCAAACGTAAACTGGTCCCACATTCGGAATCAAACTCGGACTGAACTTTTGAGGCTATCCGGGCTGGCTCTCAGTGGTCTGTTCCGCTTCACCACCACGTAATATATCACTCCCCCGTCACGAGATTTTCAGGAGTAACAGCCTGTTAACCGTATAATGACTGACACATCTGATTGGTAGCTTCTCCGTAAGAATCCTATGTGACAACAAAGGCTTTAGGTTTGAAACACCCTAAAAGCTCAGATGCCTGAGTATAACTTGGTTTGATTATCCAGTTATCCGTTACAAGGATGTAACAGCTGTGAAGTGTTTTCATGATTTTCGGTGTGGTAATCAAAACAGCTCTCCTTAATTCAAATTAACTTATCCTTTCAAATTTATAGAATATATATCATTGGCACCAAGAGCTTGAATCGTGGATAATGGAAAAATTTACTTTTATTATTATCGCTTTGTGGAAACAGAGAAATATCCCCAGCAAAAGGGTAAAAAGCGCATAAAGAAGGACCATCAAACAATTAGGTGACATTTTTATCTCATCTTTTCAACGGATAAATGGTTTTTATATCAATTGTACTTGTTGCTGGCTTTATCACTGATCAGCCCGGGGATTCAGAAAATCTGCAGCAGCTACTGATCATATATCCCGTCCCGAAAACTTTACAAAAAATCATCTATATGTCTTTATTCATTTCGAAGCTCCTGTGGTAAACGTAATTAGGCGAGCCTAAAAATGTTTTACTCCCTCTCGAATAACTTCATAATGCATTTGAAGGGCCGTGCCCGTTGAATGTGGCAATATGTTTACTCAGCGTGACCAGAAAATAATTCGTTTACTTTGCTTCACTTTATGCATTAGACTATAGGCGCAAATGAAATACGAAGTAAAGCATACATTTTGTTTCATTTTGATCACCGTGACCCTGTGTTGTCAATATTTAAGGAGTCAATATTGATCGTATTGTAGTTGACTGATACGTCTACGTTACGATCTGCCCCTGTTCAGTCTGTAGGAGCAGACAAAATCTGTTCGTTTCATTTTGTCCCTACTGAGACGACATCCGTCGTAGAAGTCCACTGCTGTACACGGGTAAATAATTGGTAGAGTCGAAAGCCTTTAACAGATTAGAGCTGTTTTGTGGTGCTCTTGTGAAGCAATCGGTTGAGAGCCAGTCCAACTAGGTGGCTTAATGGATGCCGTTTGCGCTGCACGTTTCCGAGCAGTTTCAGTCCAAATTTGAGGACTGCGCAGTTCTAGAGGTCGCTTCTTAATGAACGCAATGAATAATCACACAATAAATAGATCGAATTTCAGCGTTGATAGAACACGAAGAACCAGTCAAATAAATAATCTACTGAATACAACAGTGATAACGTGCATTAAATATATCGGTCGTGATTCCCAAGGATGGAATGTTACCATCGAAATTTTCCCCAACATATCATTTGTAATTCCAGTTAGACACACTGAACGTCCCTTGTCAAGAATGTTATATTAAATGGCCAATAATTAATTTTTTTAACTTATGTGATAGTGCAGGTGTTAAGTCTCGTTTCGAGCTCATCTAATGTATTTCAGATAATTCCACCGCAACAAAATGTTAACTTTTATTGCTTGATTATTATCACTGAAGTTTTAGTGTTTTCACATTTTTGCGGTGTCATCACACGATGAAAATAGACGGAACTCGACAACCTAAGTTCAGCAATCAATCCAAATGAGCAGCTCAGTCTTGATATTTGGTAACTACTTGCACTGAGTTCTGAGCAAATTCGTCTAACCCATTTCTCTGACAAATCTCCTGGCACTGGAAAAACGTTAGCTTTCCTTTTGTTTCCTGTTGCAAGTTTCGTTGCTTGATGTTTACTGAGTACCCTACAAGAACTCTTATCAAAAAACAAATCTGAATACTAAGTTCAATTGAGACCATGATTTTTGACAATTTCAACATGTTTGCAATCTACTATAATGAATGACTCGCAAAGAGTTCCATCCATTTGGGAGTATCCGCATCTCTTCCACCTCGCCCAGTGCTTTCACTTATGTAGAATTAAATACTGGCATGAGGAGCCAGCTTATCTGTTAGTGCCACTGTCTGGTAAGCGAAAGGTCACCGGTTGGTTTCCGACTCGCGAAGTGCACTTTTGGAGGCATGCAATACAAGTGAATTTCGAGAGATTCATAATTTTATAATTATCGGGGTTTTGACTTTATGGGATCACTTTATCACCGTGGTGAGCAACAGACCTTAAAAAACCACTAGAAGTAAGAAACTTTATGTACTTCAAGCATAGTCCGGTAGAAATTCAATGAGATACTGCTGGGCATGTATCAATCACTGTAACTGCCGTGTGGAGTTGAACCAGAATGGAGTGCAATGTGTGGCTCATTACTGGTCGGTAATTTTCAATTGACGGAATACCCTCCATAGTTATGCCATACTGAATAAATAGAATGAATTTTTGAAGCATATTTGACAAAAGGTAAACGACGCTCTGATTCGTGCGTCTGACTGACGTAATGGAATTGCAATGAAGAATGGTGCTTCCGAATATTTCACGTGAGTCTGCATGCACCAGATGGGCAAAATTCTCTATTATTAGCAACCTCTGGCGTTTACTTCTCGAAAAAGAATCTCGTGAAGTAAACACGACTGTGATCATAAATGAAAATCACATTCGGCCTTACAGAAGAATTATTGATATTATTGCTACAACTAACACTAGCTCTACCAACATTATAGCCCAGAGGACGTGCCAGGTAGACATACTGTTTACCTGATACCATCTTTTCAGATACCAAAGAAATCCGGCAATATTGGAAAAGCTGCTTATTTGGATCAAAGTTTTTCTATCCTCTTCAAGGTTGTCCTAATTCTGTTGGGATTGTCTTCATATTGTTTGTGTGTATTTTTTGAGTTCACTGAGCTCATTCTGTGTTAGGTCATCATGTTCATTGTGGCTCCTTTGCCCATCATTGTTTTTGCGCAACCTTCTGCCTGTTATGTTGGCTGAGTAGCATGCATATACTCCGCCACACTACTGCGACAGCTACTACTTCTACTACTAACATACTTCATGTTCCATTGGGAAGTGGAACAGGTGACCGATAGTAATTAATGAAGTTTATGACATCTGGAGTAGTAAAAGGCGATGAAGTCACAAAGATAGTTCAGAGTGAGCTGAAACAATAACCGAAAGCATTCGCAATCGGTGTCAAAGCTCTCCTTACGAGAAAGAACCGATATATCTTGGCTTGTACATCGCTGGAGCAAATGGGCAGTTTAGCTGCATAGTACTCATTTAGGTTTTGTCTCGTAGCTTGATTCAAAATGAGCCAACTGTGATGTGCAACATCTTCTGAATTAAACTTTCTGCCGCGACCAGGAAGAAGCTTCCATTGGCAGGGTCGTTCAGGGACGGAGCCATGAAGATTTCCCTGGGAGAATTCAAGTGTATGGAGAGCTCACGAGGATCATAAAATCCCTAATGGGTTAGTGGCCCCTTAAACAATTCCTAAAGATAGAGCGCGAAAGGTGCTAGGCCGCTGCCAAAGATGCTCTAGTGGCAGGACTCAACACCACCGTAGAAAGTCACTAGACATTGCCGTAAATCAAAGCGGCCAAGCTTAAATTTGGTGTGGACCTGCAGCTGCTTCCGGTCACTCTCTGTGAACTGAACTACTGGACACAGAGGCACGGACTCAGCTATAAACGGACCTCTTTGTGAGCAGTCTGCATGAAGCCACGCAAAGCAAAATGCTTATAATCCGAGTCGGTAGTAAAGTGGACGTTTGGCAGAAAGCCGAGGCGGTCCGCGAACTGACCAGTATTGATACGACTATGGAGAATATGGCCGGATTCGAAAATGAATTCGAGGAGGAAATACCATGAATGGCTAATAAAAACTCGGAGAGGAAACCGCTGACCACAAAAATGATGGACAAATTTCTGTTGCCAATGTGTGGGGCACTTTTGGCCTTAGTACCTCAAAAACTACGAGTACGTTGTAAGAAATAAAGACCTGACGTCTCACTTACAGCTTTCTCGGAATAAGGTCAGTATTGAAGGGGTAGATCGCCTGATCGTCACGGGTCTATTTAGCTAAGGTTCTTCTCAACAAAAGAACTATCTTTTTGCTATGTATCTCAGCAGTAAATACTCTAAGATACTTCCGGGGAGATTACGATGGCCAGCGTCATTCAGTGGTTACTACACGCGTTTTATCGATTCGAACTGCTGAACGAGATCGTTATTGAAAAATCCATCAATTCACTAGCCCGGCGTGTAAATTTTATTTGGAAAGTATTGTCATACACCATCCCGAATAAGGCCATACAGTCCAGATGCAAAGGGTATGTTAGAGCGCTGCAAAAGGAAGTTGAAGAAACCTATTCATGCGATTCGCCTGTTAGGTAAAATTTGGGAGAGTGCGTTTCTAGTAGATTTAAATACGTTCCAAACACCGTACTGTCATGCCACAAAGACGACGACGGAAGAACTCTCTCTTGGTTGTCCTATTCCGATAAAGCTGAACGCTGGGCTTTCATTCCCGTACACCAAATGGCCAAACAAACTTGAAAGTTGACGTCGATCTCAAGCTATTTTTGCAAAGTCAGATGTGCCCATCCGGCAAGGGAACTTCTTTCGTCTCAAAAAGGCGTCCGTCTTAGTTGAAGAAGCTTTTCACAGTGCTTATGGGCTGGGCACCTATCAGCTTGCGGATAGACGTAGCGTAAGTGACCTAAGGTTGCTTACAAGTCGACAGCAACAGGGACGCGAACTTTACCTGCCTAGTACAGCGTTACAACAGGACTGTATCTGCAAAGTTCAACCCGACGAACAGGATCAGCCGGCAAATTCGGCAACAGCACATCATCTCTTAAAGAGGAGGTGGATGTTGGGCATTCGATTCGCTCAGGATCGAGAAATCGATCATCATTCTTCTCCTGTGCAGTCGAACTTGTGGACATTGTACATCATGTGATCTTTAACCTTATTGGTCGCTACCTCCTAACCAGATAACCTTACCGTTGATCTTTTTCCCCTGCTAGAGGGTCAAAAAGCATGCCATAAGGCATTTACGACACTGGAATCAGTTCCTAGCCATATTTCTTAGCGTCTCTTACCAACAGCAGTCCTCATTTCTTGAGCCTAAGCCGAGAACGTGGGAAGCTCCAACCGAAGTGAAAGCCGAAGCTAACTTCTTCATGCCCCTGAACCAAGTCATAGCCTATCCGACGTGCCACTGCTCACTTCTCACTCGATGTTCCTACCAGACACGAACAATGCTTCGGAAAAACCAGTGGTCGAAAGCAGAAAGCCGCAGAACTTCCTAAACAAGGAGGGGTTAAGTCTCGCGACAGTAAACAAGAACACTGCAGGTTGTGGTATTTCACACCCTTTCCTTGAGGAAAAACCGGATGTTGTTGCGGCTCCACTAGTGTCCATGTACGCGAAAGCTGCTCTGACTCTCGCAGTTTGTGATATGATCTCTTACCCAACACCACTACCAGCTGCGATCAGGCTCCCGAGATACTTAAAGCTATTGACTACCTCTAACGGACCACCATAATCAGTCTCGAAGAAATACCTTGCATTTTAAAGGAGCGAAGTACATGCTGTATGTGGCTACCTCAATAGCCAAACCATTCAATGCGTGTTAAATTACCTATGCATTCTCACTCAGCAAGGCGATACCCCAGGCATAACTTGGGTCTAAAACTCTGTTTCTTGAGAGCAGCTGCACTCCATCGTTTGGAAGAGTAGACAAAGTGTTCCGCAGAATATCCTCCACGGAAAAGTTGAAGAGAAACGGGGGTATAGGGCAGCCTTCTCGTACCCCACTGGAGACAGCAAAGGGTGGCGAAAGCTGGCCATAAGCCCTAACCGGACCCGAGGCATGACGACACAATTCCTTGAGGACCGACGGATACCTCTCAGATACATCATTCCCTAACAAACAATGTGGTGGTGCAGACCCTTTGACTGAGTCAAAGGCCGCGCGAATGTCTAGAAACACAAAGATCATTGTCTTTGGAGGGCGTAACGGTGCTCTAACAGCTGTCGGTGAGTGAGAGTTTGATCGGTACTTTCAGGACCGGTAAGAAACCCAGGCTTTTCCTCTCGAGTTTGCTCATCACGTAAGTTGCAAAAGCTGCAAAGAATGACGGAAGCTAGCAGGATTAGGCCTGTACCCCTGTGGTTGGCACAGTCACTACACGAGCCTGTTTCGAAGATAAGGGAAACGATGGATTCATCCTATAAGGGGAATCTTTCCAAGACAGCCAGACCTTGGAGAACTACACTTGAAGCTCTCTAACACCACCATTTTTGAATAAAGCTAAGGAAAGGCCATTGGAGCTCAGCGCTTTCTGGCTTTCTAGGGCTTGGATTTCCTTGCGGATTCCCACCTAAGAAAGTGGATCTGTGGAAAAAAGCCATGGGACATATGTCCAAACAGCTACGGGGGCTAGCTAAACTGTGCTATAAAGTGATACGCCCAACGTACAAGCTTCTCTACCGACTGTGGATAGTCGAACCATGGGCTTCACAGATCTTTATGCTCACACCCAATGTCCTCCTATCGGTGACCCAGTTGAGATTAAACAGCTTGCGGGACTTCCTCACAGTGACAGCACATTCCATCTCTGGTGCTTTTTGAGACCACCAGATTTCGCGATCTATGAGCAGAATCGTGTTAAGTGAACATCTTGTTCTGAGCCGGGCTTCTTTACTCTCACTACCAACCGGGATGGACTGGCTTGCATCGAGAAGGCTCACAGACTCAGCAGAAGTCCAGGGAGTCACGACACGCCGAGTCAGACCGAAACTCATTTTGCCAGCAGAATACAAAGCATTCCTAATAAGCGACCCGTGCTGGTGGCGTTGATCCCAGCTTTCCAACCAGAAAGTTTCGGAAGGATGAGAGGCAAGACGGATCAGACAGCTTATTGCGGTCTAATAGCCGCCCCGTCGTGCTCTTGGTACTCTCACTGAAGCACATGGGCAGTTGAGTGCAGATTAACGCGTGATCAAAGTCAAGCTAAGTGCTCCAGTATGACCGACAGTCTTGTATGCAGCCCCCCCAGCAGTAACTAATTGTGACGTGGTCCATCTGGGTCCATCGCCTGCTCGAAGAGGGCGAAAGCTACACGGCGTATCGGAGGTAAGAAAGTCTTAATTTCGTACTGGCGAGAAACAGGCGATGAGTGAACATAGGGCCAAAAACAATTCCCCTTTTTCTGGATGACGGGAATCGAGAATAAAGGGTACCCTAAAAGCGTTTCTTTCGAGCAGAGCCGATCTAATCTAGCATTATTGTCTTCAGCTAAAATCAGGATATCACCCATCATTGCTTTACGTAGGAGGTCGTATAACTTCGGTAGAAGATATCGCTGATTGCATCTGGGTTGCTATTGATAGTTGCACAAACCGAGACGACAAACAAATTTTGTCTACCGGGACGGCGTTTGTTTGCTTTGCGCTAACCTATAAGTCTGACTGCGCACGATAGACTGCTGACTAAGATACAATAAAGTAGCGCCGCCTCAGCCCTCTCACTGAGAGCTATATCCAAGCCAGCAAGACCAGCAGCCACAACCTCGGGGTCCCCAGACAAGCGTAAATCAGACCATACCGAAGGATTAGATAGGAGCTTCAATCGAACGACAGGGCTGAGGTCTTGTTTGCGAGTCTCCTGGATGCGGCACACATCGACGGCAAGAGTCTTCAGCATAAGAGCTAAACACACCTGTTGTCCTGTATACATCAATTTTCGTGCACTAAATATGCCCAGAATGAAAGGACGTCGGTGGCAAAGTAAAGCATCAGCTGGCAGGAGCGGATTCAGTGAGACTTAGCTACCAGACGAAGGAGGACGCGAGAGAATAGGAAAAGGACTTCCGTCAGAGACACTAGCCCATGCTCCGCCGACTGCAATCCCCGAAGAATGAGAAAATCTGTGAGGGGGAGGGTGAGATATGAGGTTTGAATGATCAACTTTGTCCGGTGTGAGAACTTCAGTGAAGGCTTGCTGCTAAAAAGCGTAACATTCATTTTATATCATGTCGATCAGCTGCATTTTCGTTGGCTTTGAGAATTGTTGTGCTGCTGGATTGCCCAGCCCAGCTCAAAGCAGATGAACTTGATGCAGACAGATTTAACGAAAGAAGTACCTGCGCGACGACTGATAAATCCGTTTTTGTGCAACAAAAGCTGAGGAGCACTTGAATTTGTTTTGCAGTTGCTTGGACATTGTTACTTCAAATGCAAGGAAACGTGTTGATCATAAAGGTGCGAATCTTGGATATTTGATGACAGTTTAAGTTGAAAATAACTTTAAACAGTGGTAGAAAGAGTGTATATTTTTATAGCAAATATCACGTTAATAGTGGTACTACTGTCGTGACTATTTCCTTCAGACAGATTTCCAATCAAGAGGTAATAACTTCAAGGCTGAAGTGGTTTTAGCAATCTCGGGCGTCGTTTCCTACCGAGGAGAACTGCTGTTTTCTAAATAAGGTGTGTCATGATACTTGCTTGTTTAAAAATTTTGCCTAAAGGCCACGAAATCTGAAAGTTAAGAAGCGGCGCAGAATAGCAGTAAATTGGATTGTCCTTGATTGAAGCTACTTATGCTCAGAAAAAGAGTAGTTTATATTGATTAGAAAATAATTGCTTGCAGTCACTACTGACGATATTTGGGCGGTCAAAATACCGGAAATACAAAATCTGCACCAGGCTTGTTGAAAAATTGACCACGGTAAATCTGTTGAAACTGTAAACGGCATATTTTCACAGGAACTTTGACAAAGCCGTTTGAAAAAAGTAAAACATTCGTGCCCATGTGAGGGCTACGTTGAATTTTTCCAAGGGGTCGCCAATAAGAAATTGCTCTTCGGGACAGATTTTAACGAAAAATGATGAGATTGATCCGAATTGTAAACATCTTTTGGGCTCCGCCTGATGACTGAACGCGATCCGTAGCATAAATTGCACTCTTTGAGGTAAGTCAATATTTTATATCATTGGCTGGTTTCCCATTTACAGTAGATAGTGAGAGACGCTTTTGAAGTCAGGCGTTGTTATTTTAACGCCACCGGTGGTTGATGATAGTGTCATGATTAAATAATAACGAAGCTGTGGATTGCTGCAATTCATCATGAAAATTCTGGGCCTGTCACCTTTACGACTGCATGTGTCCCAGTTAATTGAGCTAGTTTAGTGCTGTAGAATAGTTCCGTGATGGGTGTCTTGCTTAGTTCGAAATATGCATGCACAAGTGAGAATCTTCAAGATTACAACTAAAGCCCATCGATTCTTAAAGTCGCACGGTGTGTTTCTGTGAAAAATCCACCAGATTGTAGGACCTCGTTTTTGCTATCTGGTGGCATGTTAGCCTATCAATTTTGATGCTTTTCCGGTTAAATGCATTTCACATATGTCCATCAATCAGAGGTCTATTGTCAGTAGAAATGAATAAGTCATTCAAGGAGTACCCTAAACATAAACCATATTTTATCGGTAGGGTGGTTACAGTTCCGCAGTCAATAAACAAAATACAATCTTCGTTCACCAAAGAGTGTCATATTTACTTATATCATTATTGCCGTGGTCATAAGGAAGGACATGGACGGAAGCAACTGCGAAAATAGGTCACAAAATCAAACAAGAAGCATACACTATAAAAAGCCAAATGAAAATATTCCTGAACGGATCTGTTTGTGAATTCATGCAGGAGAGATGGTAGCCCGTGAAATTCCCTGCGATTCCATGAAGACTTAGACATGAATAGATGGAGAGACAGATCATATATATATATATATATATATATATATATATATATGTAGGTAGGTAGATAGATAGATAGATAGATAGATAGATAGATAGATAGATAGATAGATAGATAGATAGATAGATAGATAGATAGATAGATAGATAGATAGATAGATAGAAAGATAGATAGATAGATAGATAGATAGATAGATAGATAGATAGATAGATAGATAGATAGACAGTAAATATTTAGGCAGATAGATAGATAGAAAGATAGATTGATGGATAGATAGATAAATAGGCAGGTAGGTAGGTAAGTAGGTAGATGAATGGGTAGATAATCGATGGTTAGCACGGTAATTTGCGGTGAAAATTTTCACACATCCTTAGCCTTATAATTCCTAAAGAGCTTTGGATACAATGAAAACTCCTGGCGGTGACTATAATTAATAATCGGTGTGCCTTTTACCAAGAAGTATTGAGGAAGCGGTTATACCTCGGAGAAGATAATTCTTTATCGCTGATGGAAGACCGCAAAATTCAAAGAGCTTTTATTGGTTGGTACTCTTGTGCCAACACTCATCCCTACATATTAAAATATCTACAACATATAGAGCAGTAGATTTTTTGAGTTCAAGATATATCTGATCAGTATATCTCGAGGTGCACAGTCCCTCAGTCATGTTCATTGATTGTCTGTTTATGCCTTTTCTTTTTCGTGATTTACAATACGAAGTTTTCTGTACCGATACAAAGAAAGACACGACAATAGGTCTGCCAAAGACACATTCGTCAGATAAGGCTTGAAGACGAAGCATCACTTAAGATCACTGTAGCTACAAAACGTTCCTATTTTTTGGTTTAAAGCAACTATTATTCTCCAGATGTTTAGGTAAACTCAACTGCTCTTGCTCCTGTGAGCTACTTGGGACGGCCATGAAATTTCGACGGTCAGCAGTTTACATTTTCCTTATTCTACTCTGAATAGTCTGGCGATATCCCGTAAAAGGGATTGCGCTTTCCTCACGACACTGTTTCTATAGAGGTCGAACTGCGGGGGTCAATATTGGGTGAACTGAATGTTAGTCATACCGGCCAAACTGCATTTCATGATCACCAGATTTGCTAAACAAGATGATTTTCTACGGTGTGCAGTGTTCGTAGTTCTCTTTTCAAGGACAGAATATACTGATAAGTAATTCCGCCCAATCAAACAGACAACACCGATTATTTCATTGTATCTGGAATTTTTTTGATAACTTGGCAAACATATGCTTTTTATTGGGTAGTTACTGATTTGGAAGGAGAATAATATCACCAAAGACTCACCGGTTCTAGCAGATAGGGAAGACAGTTCAAATATCGGTATTGCACGCTTAAGAACAAGACTCATTACTCTGCATATTGCCGAGCATTCTGCTATTGATGAACTGAAGAAGTGGTATCCTGGCTGGGCTGAAACCTCTCACTTTAATCACGCTCATGTAGTTCAAATATTTATGTTATCATTTTTTGATGCAGAGCCATGATTACAGATTTATCATTCGCGCCAACGGATCAGTTGCATAAAAAGTGCCTTCTAATAATTCTGAAACTGATGATCGTATGACGGAATGGATCCTTTAGGAATTCACACGCGCTTCTTCAACATATGATCAGATCTTTCAACTCTGACATTTTAGTCATACATACCTGTTTATACGCTATCAAAATGAACGGAAAATTGATATCGATAAAGTTTTTTTTCCGATTATACTCCCTCTTGTGAAACCAGCTGGTAACTTGAATGCCACGAAACTAATCGGTGTGGAACATTTCTTCTAGAATTTTCCTCAAACGTTTTATGCAATCAAACAACTGAAACGAGTAATCACCACCCGGCGCACAACTGCTGAAAACGTTTACTGGAATCTTTTCTACGTCAAAAATAAGAACGTAGATGACTCATACGTACCTCATTTAGAAGAAGAGTTTTTTTTGTTCTTGCCATAAAACGGATGAACCGTTTCATTCTGTTTTGAATCGTTCTTTTCAAGACAGTTTGACCGTGTGAATAAAATCCCCAGATAATCTGAGCTAGTGTTCAGTAAATCATTTCACGTCAAACCTATGCGTAATATGGCTATCTTAAACTGGGTCACTGATTTTCCGCGTAAGTTGAACGCGTCAAATGTGAAATAGCAAGGCAAGACAGAAAACTCCATGAGTCATATCCCAGATGCTGTATCAACAGGCACCAGTTAAATAAGCTTATCAAGTGCCAGCAAGGTGGCCCACCGAATGGCCATTCTACGTAGCTCTCGTTCATCACTGACCTGGAACTCTAACAATCCTTCTTCTAAAGCTGTGATGAACCATTTCACTGACTGCTTGCTGAGGTTATGAAAACCGGCTGCTTTTGGCATCGTCTGTGTTTTCTCAGTTCAGTAACCGATAGTTCAGTGTAAGAAGAGTAATGGTAATGCAGACCTGCTATTCGGCGGATTTAGCAGAACAATGAGATAATTATCAAGCGCAGCTAATATCTTTACCTGAGTTATCATGCTAATTTTCTTCACAAAATAGAAGCAATTTTATAAGTCACCGTTGCGTAAGAGTTGTCTCAAAAGACCTCGTGGTTCAACCGTGTACAAACTCACTATCAAGTGACGTGATTGCATACAGGTTCAAGTTTTCTCCGCAATCGGTCATTTCTTCTGACAACGACTAATGCACAGGATGAAGCAATCACAAAATATCCGATTACGACGTGGTAGTGGCATTCCAAATGTGCAACCATTTCTTCTAATAGCCCACCTTGTGGTTTACTTCTTAGGTTCACGAAACGATCCATAATATGTGCGAAATGTTATGACCGTTTGGGGTTTTAGGGTCGGTTTTCGCTAATTTTCCACGTAACATTTATACTTGATTGACCCGGTATCAACCATACGTTTACCCACATTCTTCGTAAATAGCACACACTTCAAACCATCATAAAATGCCATTTAGTTCTACTCTTATTGATTAATTTTTCCAGTTGAATAAGTCATAGATTGTTGAAAATGTCAGGCACGGGGTTTTGAAAAGTAACCTATATAATGAACTTCAGTGTATCTAGGTAAACATACTTTTATCTTAAAACAACATTTGTTATTCCTTGTTGTCTACCTCATATCTGGATGTGTGCACCGTCCAAAATTACAGATAATTTTATCATATTCTTGGAAATATAGATACACACTGGAGTCCGTTTTTTTAGCTTCTTCTTCGAATCAGGGCACTAGTCAAACAAAGTAGTCATGATCTTCCAGAAAGTCGGTAGGCTCCACTGGAGGCAAATTTAAACTTGGTACCACTGGTTCTCAAACAGGTGTCAAACACGCACTACCAGCTGAGATCCGAGGCCAAGTGGATGGTTTCAAGTGCGTCCCTAATACATCACACGGTCTTAAACACACGCACATTGATTTCGTATCCCTGTATGGGGAGTAATCCAGAGTGTGAAACAAATTTCCACGAGGATCCGTCGTACTAGAATGTGCGAGGGCTCAGGGGCGGCAGGTGTAACGGTAGTCCGAGATATCTAATGGAGGTCGACAATTATCGAACACATCGCAAAATCATTTACGGTCACGAATCAGGCGCGCTGGGGATAGGTTGTGAGCACTTTATCACTGAGTTTGTGAATTGACTAAATCCATAGAGTTTTACCGCCGGGTTACCATCAATAACTGCGCAAAACGTTCAAAGTTCATAGATCGTGTTGCACCGTTGATTCCAAACGGAAACATTGAATCAGTATTTAAGGCTGCTTCATGCTCGAATCAAATTAACAAAAACGTTCACTGATGCCAATAAAATTCAGGGGTAGGAAATCCCTTATGATCAATTCACGAAGTTCCCTGAGCTCCCGACCAAATCATTGCTGTTTCAGTTGCACTTGCAAATTAGAAAAGCAGAACATGATTTGTTTCCCCCCGCTCGGTGGTGAGACAAACAAAGTTGGAAATCCGTCATCTTTAACCGAAATTAGTCAATGGGCCATTATTCAGATCCCGATAAAAAGACTAGTTAACCAACGCAGACATAGTAAGGAGTCGGTATGGTAACGAAGCAGTGAGGAGGATCAAAACCACAGGCAAAACTCCTACGTCCTTTTTGTCTGAATGACCTTCCGCAGTCCGTTTTCCGATTTCTAAGCCTGGATTCGCAGCTTCACGTTTGATTTAACCCTAGAAAATTTGGTACCCTGTTTCCCTCGTTCACCGCAATTGTTGACAGGACTTAACCTCATCGGTAATGGGAAATAGCAGAGAAAGATTTCGGAACAGTTTACTGATGACAAGGTTCGGATAGGATTTTATTAATGGCCAATGGGGTTCAGCTCATCATAGTAGGGTTTTTCTCAACGGTGTCTGAGAGCCTGCAGTGGATGGGACTCTTGTAGAATGGAGTCAGTCTTTCGGTACGCACCAGTGATCTCGCAGAAGAATCATAAAAATGAGCACATGGAGTGGACTGACCACTCAGTTTCCTCACGTGCGTTTACAGCATGATTGTCTGATCTCGTGGCAAACCATTCCTAAGCTGCCTATCCTAGAGTCTCGCACTTAGAATATACACATAATCGTAATATACGATATGTCAGACACGAAAATCAGAGATGATACTGTAGGCCCATATCTTTTGCTTTGGGCTGACTGTGGACACCAAAATAAGGAGCAGTAGGCTTCGGGGTATTCTGGTATGGCTAAGTGAACCTTGGATTATCAGTAACTGGGAGCGCATTCATGGAAGAGCTGTTTTGATGAAAAACAACCTCCGTGCGTTTGATTTTAACAGTATAAATTGTTCCTACTTGGACGCATACTGATAAGACATCACTGCGTTGAGGATAGATCGCTGGAGGAAAGATGAGTTGCTAACGTACCGTTTTAGTGACTCATACTAGTTAGCAACATCTAGTACTGGCGTTGGTCGAGCCGTACTATGACAGCCTGACGAAGTAGTAAGTTTACAGACTCGCATGTCCAAACCACTGCACCTGCACATTGTGTTCAAACAGATCCCAACTGAAACTCGGTAGATATGACTAAGCCTAAACGGAACAAAGACTCTCTAATGTGCAAACTGTCCACCACGGGAAAAAGTAGGGGCAAAAAAATGCCCATGCTCCCACCATTTACCAGTGCAATAAGGTTACCTTGCTCAAAGGATAATTTAATTCGATCGAATGATTACTTTCATATTCGATCAAAGGTAGGCCGGTAGCCCTTCGTGACCTGATAGGATAGGAAAGTCGTAGCACACAAGTGAAGCCAAGTCAGCACCAACGGATTCCATCGTCTCATGATTGATTCCATTGGTTTGAAAAAGTGATTCAACTAGGTCACATTTTACGCAGACAACTTGTTATGTCCAACATAATCATATGTTTTCATTTTATCAGATATCATCAGATGAGTGAAAGGTTTACAGTTTTGCTGGAATGGCCATAGGAAAAGCCACTCGTATCAGGCAGATGTGTCGAGGTTTCGATCAGTCGAGAGAGTGGGAAATCAAGTATTCTAACACTTTCTATGACGAAACGTGAAAGAGAATTAGTGCCTTCCAATGAATCAGTGTTATCACTCTATGGTCAACAGCTCACTCAAATAAGCATTTTTAAAATACAAGGACTCATTAGATAAATAGTTGCGGACATGTGATTTGACTGTTCCTCACCTCACTCTGTCACGTTCACAGTCAAATCAATATTTTCTTAGTTTTTCTTGTTGCTAAATAAAGCTTTTCTCGGTATCAGATTATAATTCATGGAACAATATGGTAACCAGCAGCCAGCTAAGACCTCGCACGAGAAATGACTGCCTACAGCCGACTGATGGTAACCCGCATTCGTTCTCTTCAACGCTGATCCTTCTGTGAGATTAAGCCGTTGAGCTAAAATTCCCAGAGAACATTATCTCTTTAGACTCCACTTCTATTGAAACTTTTGAGTGTAGAAGGAACGTAAAGGGTACAACCAGTAGATATTTTTTGATTTCTTTCTCGACTTCGGTCTTCCGATTCTAGTAGGTATCATGCAAGCATCTTGAAAGATTTCACAGTTATCCTGTTCCATTTCTGTGCAGTCTAATTTGATTTGAAGGCCGGCTGATTGTGTGTTCTTAGCATATCTTGAGAGCAATTTTACAAAGTTCACAGCCTAAACTTCATCCAAAGCCTCAACCACCGATTTCTACTGTTCTGTAACCCTAATTCTCTATTTATTCAGCGCAGTACGAATGTCGGTTGAGAAGCATCAAAAGAATGACATCTATGTGATTAGCCAAAGCCTTAGATGATTATCATGATGGAATATCCAACGTGGAACCACTATTAGGATATTGACTGCGCATTATTCACTTGACTGTTGAGCAGAAAATGTTCAGAGCAACCTGCCATCAACGTCACGAAACTTCTGATTGGCTAACTGATAGGTGACGTAATCATGAATGGTGTGTTGGTTTGTCATGTCTTGCTCGTCATTAATACACTTGCTGTGAGATCTACACGAATTGTGCGAGCAAGTTTTCGAAATCAGAGACTCGTATTGAGCATTCACGTGAGTAACCTATTTATGCCATGCTCTTTCCAAAATATTTAACGGCAATCAAGTGTTATAAAGATATTTTTCTGGATTAACTAGTCAGCGTCAGACAAGTTTTGGACGGAGTATACGAAAATAAATTAGGGAAAATGCCCACTGCTATTTACATTCAGTTGTACGGTCGATAGGTAATTGAAAAATATGCGATCTTACTGAAATGGACGAAACCAAGGTTAACCGCGGTTTATTTCCCTTCGAACACACACACACACACACACACCCTGCCTCTGGTTTGTGTGAGAATTTCGCGGCAAGCTGTGCATCCTGATTTATAGTCACACAACTAAAATTTTGAACACGGTACATCCTTATGTACGTAATTAATTTTAAACCGGGTAGTATAGGCTTATGAGTGAAGTTTTGATAATCATTTGGCGTCAACCTAAAAGCAAGATTTTCATAATTTCTGATAATCATCTCCGGACATTAAAACCAAATCCATGGGGAAAAGTCAAGGTAATACACGTTTTACGAAAAACACATCAGCGAAATGACCAGATCTTATTGACAACACTAAGAAGTGAATAATTTTATCGACTTGAACCCCACGCACGGCAGCTCTCGGTTTTCATTTGTCAGATAACATTTTCAATAAGATGATCCGTACAGACAAGTCTTTCCGTAAATTTGGGGCAAAACGACAAAATCAAAATCCAGCATTCCTTTTATTGCTTTGCTATTAACTCTTTCATTTTTGTCGTGAATCTGTGGGTTGAGTTCAGCTTGTCAAACTGTCTGACTGTTATTCATACAAAATTGTGTTGTAAGCCTCAAAAAACTACCTTAGCTTATGGCAGCCGGTAAAATGAGCCCATGCGGTAAACACCAACAGCAGAGTTTTAATTTCGGCTAACTGACTTTTGATGCCCTAATACGCGGGTTCCATTTGTTCATAAAATTCCGGTTTTTGCAGATGCGACTATGACTGAACTGATCCGCGTGTTTGGAAGTCGTTATTAGGATTGTTTGATTTATGACTGGACTTCATAGATCAGCTGGTTGGGCGCACGTGCTGCTAAAGAGTGGGTGGCGTCCATGTTTAGCTTGGTGTGTGGGATAATTTCATCACAGTTGGGAGCCATAATCCCAATCTAGATAATGCACTATCTTGGGTTCACCATGCCGAAAACCGTCCAACGGGCTTTTTGTAAGAAACTGGTTTTCGCCAGCCCCCGAATAAATAGTTGTTAGGAGCCATCCAATAAACAACCCACGCTATTTTTGCCAATCTTATGGCCCAAAAAGAACTAAAAACCGATACCTATTCAGGTCCATGAATCGGTATATTTGCATTCGTAAACAAATGCCTCACTACTAGCACAGATACGTCCACTCTAAGCGCAGCGCAGGGCACATAATGCTACAAAGCCATGTCAACATGCTATGGTGAAGAGATAATCTAGTGTGTTCTATTTACGTAAGTTACGGGGCAGATAGCCGCAGGCTGGCTCAAGTATAAAACGTGATTGTTTAGTCTCAGCATTCGGCTGGCCCTGCTAGTTACTTTAGATAGGAAGGTCCGGATCAAACCCTCGATGCAGCGGTGGATATGTACCACCGATGAGCTCTGACATGAGCGAAACCTGAGTCTGGTGCTGCCGAGTGCAAGGTTGGTCGGGCAACCTGAGGTTAGTGCGTAAAAGGTGGAGTCCAAAGTGCGGTCAGCTGACAAAGTATCATCAATCCCACACGCTACTCTCTAGAGGTTGCGAGATATATATGCTTGAGTTTTGTTGAAAAACGTTGCACTGACGAGATCGAATCATCGACGGAATCGACAGTCTGAAACAAAAATCACTGCTGAAAAGATAATGAAGGAAAGAGAAACGCTTGTTAAACTCCAGCCAAAACAACAATATCAGAAAGTCGAAAAAAAGTCAAGCACTGAGAACACAGATAATTTGCCAGCGTCGATAATGCTCTCATGCTTTCCAGATGGAAAATAAGCCAGGCCAGAACGAAGTGCGAGTTCGGTTCACAATACGCTTGACATATAGGAAGATCCTTAGTAAGAAGTATGACAAGCTAAGCAGCTTTAGGGATAAGAATCCTCCAGAAACTCGCTGTCGGTTAAAATCAGTGGCTTGTCTGTAGATTCCAGTTTGATTTCTTATTTGACCTCAGCTGATTGACATTTTTGTCAGCAGGTCCAAAGCACGAATCATCTTACATTCAAACTTTAAAGAGTAACGGGACTAAAGTCAAGGATGAGAGCAGTTATCAATGTATTTCAGAGTGTTTGGAAGCCACAGAGCAGTTTTTTCTTGTGACCTCAAGTTGATAAAGCGCACCGTAAATTTCTCTTCCTTCACTCACATGCCAGATTTTAAAAGACGAACCGTGGATCAATGCTTTCCCGTCAAACAACTGTACGAATCTTAACCTCAAAGCACTCATTTTTGCGCCCAGAATGATATGCGGTTCACTAAATTTTCAGAAGAAAGCTCTACGAATGTGTGTTCAACACAGTTCACTAATGGATCATTGCTTATTTCCAGCAGTGCTTGGATTCATAGAGCAAGAAAGGCTCGTTGACTAGTGAATATTCTTTCTGCAGCATCTCACCGATTCCCCAAGTTCCTTTGTTGGTCCGATCTCGTAGTTATGTAATTCTTTCACAAGATCAGTGAATTTAGTAGGCAAAAGAAACCAAATAAACTCATTTGAACACGTAAGAGAAATTACCTTCTGAGAAATGCATTGGTTTCTTCAGTAAAATCAGATTTGCTCTGCCTCCGCTTAAAGCAGCAAAACAGCAGAGTGTTCACCTTCTGATAGAGATTTATTTTAAATGAATAGGTCTGAAAAAAGGTTTTGGATTTGCAATTGTTCACTGTATAAACTGGACGCTTCCTTCCCCGTTTTCTCGTGGATTTCAACCATTTTCCATGTTGGTGATTTTAACTGATGGATTAGGAACCGCGAGCAGATATTTCGAAAACAGCACGAATCTTCAGATAAGTTCATATGTTGAGTTTTGAATTTTCTGAATTTCGTGCAAATTAAAGATGAGAGGGATGAAAAGACTGCACTCAACGAGCCCACGGTCATAGTAAATTTCTTTTGAGGTGTAAGCTAAGCAGCATAAAGCGGACGTATAACAATGTCATTCACATATCTGCTCAGCACCATAGTCATTCTCTTGAATCAGAAATGTGACCGCTGAAGGAAGTTATACATTTCTAGACCGTTGCAGGATGGTCATCGCAGGCCACAGATCGCGAGCTTGATTTTGGTCGATCTGTGTGTGTGGTCCTTGTAAAATCTAATACCTACTGTGAGCCCACGTCGGATCACAGGGCTTTCCATCATTTTGTGTATTTGCAGACTAACCATGCTTCGGAAAACAATTTTAGTTTGGGACTAGCACCCTCTATCTTGTGACGAGTCATTACTGCCAGCAATGCACATCAACCAGACTGAAATCCGGTGAAATTCAGGGGCAGCTCTGGAAAACTGACAGATGGAAGCCCATTTCTCGTCCCGTCAAAATTGAAATGCTTGCTTGAGTACCATTTTGTGATAAATAGGTAGACCTTGAACTGGGAATGAATGTAACATGTCCTCGATTCGAAAAATGAAAATGGATAATTAAAACCCAAACATTTTTTGGTGAAATAATGGAAACAGCTTTTCTTCAAGTGCAGAATTTTCTCTTCTATGTCCAGTCTGCCAGGAAGTTTCACAAGGCAATACTCCTTCCTACATCACCGATAGCAAAATATCCTTTATTGCCAGACACAATGAAGCATTAAGTACAAGGCCATAAAGAACAAGACTGTTCGTGTCACTGTATTCATTGTAATGCAGCTAGAATTACAATCTAAAAGCGGATATTCATCAACAATTTTTCAGAGTCAAAAAGCAACATTCTCATAATCTACCGGTTACTCATTATTCACAGCCCCGTCACCTGACCCTCACTCCTTGGTAATTACATAATCTTTTTCGAATATACTCTTCCATTCTACCGTACTTTTTCAGGCATATCACCCAACTTATGAAGCTACTAAGAACACTCGTCCTCTAGGATTGTATTCTCTAAGATAGATTCCATGAAGATCATTTCACTGAAAATTCTGATTCCCCATGGATGTTCCTTAGGCAATTCTTGCTAAACAAACAGATTTCTGTAGTATTTTGAATCAATCATTATTGAATTTTAGTTTACCGTTATTGTTTTTTGTGTACTTAGTCGGACTCGTCTGCAATCAGCACGTAAACGGCAGTCCGTTACCAACGTTTGATAATGAAATCAATTTTGATGCCCTAAGCAACTGGTGCTAAATTCCTCTCCACAATATTTCTCACTTTTCGTTTTTAAGTGTACAACGAGATGGAGAAAGGGAGTTGCCCTTCTGAGCTTCAGATGTCAATAGTTGTTGGAAGAAATCAATACCCTATCTGTGCCAAACATTAAAAAAATCATGACGAATTACAATCCGTTGCTTCAAAATATCTGGAATGCATTAAGTCAGCATACCAGGAAAATGTCAGCAGGCTACATGCAATGCGTCATCACAAATTGCTTTCTTCCCTGACATCACATGATCTAGCAATGGAGTTATGATCTTAAACCAAAAGACATACGATAAACAGCATTGTGAGCGAAAAGGTCGATAAGCTATGCACGGCAATGACAATCAGGAAAAAGTCATATACGGTAGTCGAACATGATTGTTTTGCTTCAGTTATGATTGCCCAAGGCTTTAGTAGATACATTATCCTTGTCGATGTTAGACAATGGTTCACCAGGCAAAGAGCGCAGTTACATTCCCCAGAAATTTGTATTCAAATGAATTTGCTATTTACCGCAATCGTTAAGAGTATGTAGACCGTTTTATGTATATGCATATTTATTTATGTATACATGCACACGTGTATAATCATATGGGCAGAGGAGTTTCGGGTAGGCACACCTATTAGCGGCAACAATAGCGAAACCGGTTGTGTTCATCCAGGAAAATGTTGTCATCCACATACACCGCCACACTACTCAAACCGGTAGTGTGCTTCTCAAAAACAATTAGTCCACCCATTTACATACTGCCTGCTATATATATATATATATATATGCATATATGTAAATGTATAGGTGATATGATTCATCAGGCCGTACAAATACTCAGTTCACCATTGAAAACCGAGCACTGTCCAGCTATTTCACCCTTGTGTATTTGAATTGGCTTTGATTCCTGACGGGGATGAAACATCTGTACATTCCTCCCATGATGTTCAATGGTGAGTAGAGTGTTCAGACTGCATGATGAGTCATTCTATACAAATCGAATCTACTACTTCTCAGATACATATGAATATGTAAATTAATAAGGCCGATGAAGATGGTGTGGTTTCATTCAGATAAAGCAAGGTGATCTCCCGCTGGACTCATTTTAGACCGTTAATCTTGGGAGAGGAAAAAAAGAACGTCTATTCTCGATTGGCCAGTTAGAAATGAAAAGTAATCATCATGTCTTATCAGGTCTCAGCTGATCTGTGTTATGAATCCATTTTGCTTGTGAGTAGTACATCCCCTTGACTACATCATGCATGGGCAGAATCGGTCCGAATTTGGGACGCTAAGGTTTCAGTCAAACAAGTGCAGTTCCTGTCTGCGTGGAAGTTTTATTCCTCTAGCTCTGGGTAACGTCTACGTAATGTTTGTCAGCTGACACTTTTGTACGTGAAAGGCGTTCATCTAAAAGCATGTTTTTATGGTCAGATAATACCACATCAATCTAAAGTTGCTTAGCTCTTCTTGAGGCCCGGAAGACTAATCGATGATTTTAGCAGAAGACGGAGGTATGTACATTTGAGTGAATTTTATCAAAAATACATTTGTTTGACAGGCTTCAAGCTAAGGCAGCCGGGGGTCAACTCAAATGGTCTAAAGATACAAAAAACTCCTTCTATTTGTTATTGTGTTTTAGCAGACTTTGAGGTGTGGGATTTCTCTATCCGTATGACAGCACAAACTGATGTTGACTGCTTACATTTGGTATGTGAAACCCGCATATTCGTTGGAAGTACTCATTGTGGAACGAGCTATAACGAAAAGTGAATGCGTCCTATCAAGAAGAATCTTGAGCAGACAGGTTGATCCTTATCGGAAATAAAGTAATTCTAAAGTGAATAGAAACTATGATGGCTATAACCTAGGCGAGGTAAATCACTGCTTTAACTGTTCGCTCTTCATGTAACTTGCTCACTGATGGTTTGTCTCTGAGCGTTTACAGCAGAGTTTTGATCACATTCTTCAAAACAGGAATTAGATCAGTTCTTTCCAGACAACACATTTGTATTATTTGTTTAGGATCACAATTTATCCGAATGCCAAAATTTATATTCCCAAGTTCAAATAATTTCAGCTCATATTTCCTGAACCTTTTTGTTTATAGAATACCACATCTTGAGATGTCCTTTGTCAACAGAAGTTCAAAAGAGCTTTCTCAGCGACAAGGTTTAAAGTGATAGTGTTTGGGAGGAACGCAACAAGCCGAATTTACTCAGTTTTCGTTTTGACAGGATCCACTGTGCCTTGAATGAATAATAATGTGACGCACCTTCAGCATTTCTCACAGTTTTTCTGGCCTATTTGCAACTTATCAGTCTATCTATGACCTTGACAGTCGTTGTTCATGTGAGTACATTTTATCGATCGCCTTTGGCTGACTTGACTAGAATTCAAATCGAGAGATTGCTGTTTACTCAACGAGCCCTTACTACTCTGTTTTGTTTGAAGTACACCAGTCTCGCTAACAAAGTTCACTGCATTATTGCATGCAACAGAAAAAATTTTAGTGCATACAAATTTCTGGCCAAGAGCTGTTAAAATGAAAGAGTTTTACAATCTACACCTGACATCCCACAAGGACTTAACATCTGCAGAATGCTTCGTTTTAAATGACTGATCGTTTTGGACTGACAATAGCCAAGTGTTTTATTTTGACCGAGCACGTAAATTTCAGGTTTATAAACCTATCTGACCAATTACGTCTAGGTGACCCTAGCCTAATCAAGTCGGTACTTCGAACACTAGAAGAGGTATCATACTTTATTTTAAATAAACTTTAAAAAAGTATAAACGAACAATATCCTTCCACGAATTTTTTCATCTCCGTCATGATATTTAGTTCTTTCAGGCCAAGTTTTCTTCAAAAGACCCTTGGTACTTTCCTTTGCGATTTGCCGTGTGCCAGTTTCGTCATGTTTTAGGCGGAATAGTCAATTTCTTCTGGTTGGTCTAATTTCTATAATTCTTTCAATTCGGATGGATTTGTACTTCTGCCTAGCCATCACCCACTTTTTAGCAACGTGTTCACTCTCCCATCAGAATTGTGAGACCAAACCGAAGGACTGCAGACGCACTGTTTAAATGGTTCAAGTCAGTAACTCTGCGAAAACACATCATACAGTATCAGGAAGATAAAAAGCAGTTTTACTTTGACCTCATCGATGTGCTTGTTTGTGCATGTGTGTATGCATGCTGACCAGCGTGTCCAAAATTTTCGCCTAATCTGTTTTCCACTAGACAAAAGCCCATGTTTCTAATTTGAATTTTAAAATTTGGACTTTTATTAGACCCACACGTTTTTGCATAGTCCCCTTGAGGGCTTGGTAATACGGTACTCGTAGAGTGAACAAGTCAATCATAATTCCGTTTCTAAGGCATCAATCCCGGTAGAAATTCCAGAACTTCTGCCTGACCCCGTTGAGCTGCGTACGTAAATTTCAGAATCTGATGTCATCATCTAAAAGTTATTTTACTGAAGACGTGTTGGTGTGGGGGCCATGATCATGATCAATCTAAAACAGTACTTTTGAGGAGCAAACCGACAACTTCTCATTCAAGAATAAGTTTGGAACACTATGTTATCAGTTAGTCAGTCAAGCGACCAGGATAGGATAAAGGGTAACCCTAAAATGTGACGACGTCATTGGTTGATAATATCATGTTCAGTGGAATCAAACTTAGTTCAGCTAGTGTCATTGGTCATTGATGAAAATTCAGTATCACTTAGCCCAGGGTGCGGCACAACACACGTTCGTGTGTTGGCTATTCAGATAGCTAGTGCAGCAAAGTTCACCGATTTTCTACTCAGGGGATCGCAAATTTAACCTCTTTTCCCGTAATATATGGACAGTTCTGTGGCAATACTTATGGGCCAATATATATAATATTTTAGGAAACTTTAATTGCGATGTTACTGATAGCGATAGGAATATCACCAATAGCGGAACCCGTGTGAAAATCAGTCACGTGCTTGTTCAGTTCCGTTGTCTGTTCGACGAAACTTCGTACTTACTGGTCGATTGGTTCTAGATTGTTTTTAACGAAAAGGGAACCATGTATCTCTAGCAATTCGCACATCCTCACCAAGTCCGCTGTCAGGCTGTACTACAAGCACAGAAAGGTTTGGTTTCCAACAAGCACAAGATAATATAGATTCTGTTATTTCGTGGCACTTGAACATAACTATATTCCTGAAATATATGTGAAGGCTTTATGCGAAACACTTCTCCTCGAAAGAAATAACCATTACCAATAAAACAATAGAACTTTATTAACTATATCGTCCTAATTAGTTTTTTTCCTGATTATTTTTCATGGTGCACTTCAATACTTTATGGAATTACTCATCCGGAACTTAAGAAAGTTAGCCCGCTTCAAAGTTTTAAATATCGTGATCAACATGTACATTGGTATTTCTTCATGATTAGATCTGGCTGCAAGTGAAAGCTTCATAGAGGACAAAATCTGAACAAACTTAGCTCGGTGATTTGAATCAGTCCAGGTGGGAGCGACGTTACACGTACACCCTCGAGTTGAAAAGACCGGGGTTCAAAACCTGGCAACAAGAGTGGCGTGCTTGAATAAAGATCAAGCGAACATGGTCCAATCCTTTAGCCCGTTATTGAAAGTGCCAAACCTTTGTAGTTTGATTTCATATTTTGCATAGCTTCAAACTGGACACGTTTTTGTTATTAATATCGTCACTTCCTTCCGTTTTATTTCGATGACTCAACGGAATTATATAGACAGTGAAGTAAATCCTGACCTAACTTTCCGGTTATAAGTTACATCGGAGCGAAAAAAAGATTGGTCACCAGTAAAGAGAGGTTGGGTTCTTTCAATTCAACTTATTTGACCAGCTGTGTACGATTACTTGCGTGAGGGCTGCATCGAAACAAAAGAGAAGTATATTGATGGAAAAACACGTAGATGTCGATAAACAAATAGCAGGACAAAACATGACGTAACATTTTTCTATAAATCAAAACTTAGAAGGAAAGAAAGCAAATGACTAGTCAAACCGAAAAACACCAGTAAATACTGTTCATCATGAGTAAGTTTACTTTTAGAGAAATAAGCAGAAGGTCTAGGTGAAATTTTTTTCTTCAAGTTGGGAAAGTTTGTTCTACTGATGGATAACAATTATACTTTTGAAGTACATTTTTGTACGTAAAGAAGACCGCTACTTGAGAGAATCGCGGAACAATCATGGAAGTAGACAAATCAGTGATGAAGGGTATCAATAAGTATAATGCGGTGCCCATCACACAGACCTTCTCACGCAACCAGAGTAATAGACGAATACAAATTATCAAAGACACGCTCCTGGGAGGCCCTATTACACTCCATGTATAATGATTAGTATTACGAGATGGTTTCCGAGTTCCATTAGGAGAAGCCAGGCTTTGTTTGCTTTGGAAATTTCACACCTTAATTTTTTCCATTCACACTAAGCAGCACAAATATGAGGAAGAACTGAGCGACAGCTTTGTACTGAGATTCCAAAACCAGACCCAAGGAGGCTACCAAATAACACCTCAAAGTTTTACTGCTTTGCAATTACAAATCACCTAAAGTATTTCTGCTTACATTACAGTGCAGAGCAGGTAATATTTAGCCAGAGACTTCTGAGCTGTGAAATCCACTCGAATTTACGGATGGTCACGACCCATCCTTGATGGAACTTCGACTGGTGCGTCGTAACGTTTGACCTTGTGATTGATTCTACCTGTCCGCTTATGTTCAGATAGCCATAGCAATTCCCTTCGGTCCTCGTCAACTCGCACTTTTAAACTCCTACAGGCGGAATATTATTCCATCTTAAAATGACGTCTCTATATAATCTGACGAATAAGAATTTCAGTGTTTACATTAAACAGTCGGCTGTATGCTGAACACTGCATTTGCAAAAACTGCTCATGGTTGATTTGCCAAAAAAGATTTAACTTGTGCATCACGTCTGTTTGACGTATACACACCCACTTATCCCTCTCAATTATTCGACAAATTTCAGCACAATAACTTTTCATGTACTTCTCGATTCTGTTTCCTTTTCTGGCTGAAAGCAACTCTACGCAGAAGCAAACAGTTTTCACGTTTCTCATTTATTGATTATATCGATCAATAAAGTGGCAAAAATTACCGGACAATTCTGTGCAAAGTTATCCGATTTCATATTGATACAACGGTTCGTGCATTGAACATTGAGGAGCAGAGCTACATACTACGTCTAAACAAATTTAGCAACTAAATCATCTAATAAGTGGCTAACAACCTAGCTGAGTAATTAGCTTGCTTACTTAATCAGTCAGTGTACACCAGACTAATTGAAAGCCAAAAAGCGTATATATATATATATATATATATATATATATATATATATATATATATATATATATATATATACTCTAAACTTTGATCAAATCAACCAATTTATATCCACTTGACCAACTTATTTTGTTCTGTTCTTCTCGTCAACACTGGCCAACAGCGTACCGATAGTTAAAAAACATGCCGAATTATTCCCCAATGAACCGGTATCGTGATACGATTATTATCGTGAGGGAATCAGACACAAGAAAGACCAACCGGCCAAATCAAGCCGTGCACCCACCCTCTCACTATGGGGTGGAACAAAACACCGGCTATTCTCGCAATACAGATGACATTTCTCTTGAGCAGAAGAATCCGGAACAGATGCGTATCATTGGTTTTTCCTCTCCAGGTAACCGATGTGAATGAACACAACCATGGTGAAATGCCTCGATTATATTTTGTTTTCTCTGTTTTCGTACCCAGGAATGAAGCTAATGACTTTCCAAAGGAACTTAAACAGGGCCAGTCACGACTCCTTGGGAGAAACCATTGCGGTTTGGCAAAAGCTGCAGTTTGTACCTGGTTTCTGATTGTCTTACTTGTTGTCAATTCTTCTGCATTTATTGTATTTCAAGTAGAGACGATAAATGTCTTCAGCGGAAGTGCCAACCACATCAGCACCATTAGTCAACGGCTGATGTTTTACATCAAATCATTAGTTTTCATTAGTGTCTCATAAATCATCGTCAGGGCCTCAATAATAAAGACGATCTTTAAATGACAGGGCCAAATATTCTTCTATCTCATCCACGACTGTAAGGTTTGTAAACGTATATCACGCAGGTCTACGTCACGTATTTCAACTGTTGATGGAATCATTTCTCACGACAAACAAATTTTCACTACCGACATGTGCAGCTGCAGATGAAACAAAACGTTCGTGCTCAACGTGTGACCTTGTAAATTTATCCTCGTTTGTGATGCTCAAGTATATTACTGTTTGTTTGTGCATCAGCCCGATGACAGGGGCACACTCGTCATAGCTTCAAAACCCAACTGCGTAGTTAGGGGAAATCAGCAAATACACTCTGATACTTGGATCTGCAGACAACCGCAAGACATCCCACCCAATAAGTCAGTCCGTGATCAGAAATCGGGCAACAGAGGATTGCTCTCTACCACCAATGTGATCCTCGCTGGTAGGATTCGAACTTCATACTTTCGGCAGAAGGGGAGAAAAACGACCCGTTTACGCACCACTCAATCGAATGCACACAAAGCGATAGGATTGTGATGACGAATTCAGTTCAAAACCACATGTGAATTTTACATTTAGCAGCATATTTGCTCTTAATTCACTAGAGGTTCAGAGATAACCATTGTTACACAAGACAGGAACACTTTGGTTTTCACTTGCTATCCGGATAGTTATTGACGGGTAACGCATTCGACTTAAGTATGGTCTGGCTGCAGAATATACACTGCTCCGAATCTTTTTATTGGCAATCTTGATGCTATTCTTTATGGACTATATGTTCCTTCTTGTCATCCATCCGACCCGGACAGACCTACTGAATAGTTTAACCACAGCCCACAGAATCAAAAACCAAGATTCAAAAAGACTTCCATATATTTATCATTGTTTGCGGTGTGTTTGCACCAAGACTCTTTTGAAGCTATTAGTTTACAGTTGAATATGCGTATATTGATATAATGTCACTCGCCCACAATAATACGTTCAGTGGACATTTTAACACACTTGAATTATAGTTGCTTACCTAAAAATTCAGTGGATGACTTCTATCTGAAAACAGCTAGAACATCAATAGTTTCTCATGGCTTTATTAGTCTTGAAACGGAGCCTGTAAGCGAATTTCTAACTGTGCTTAGGTTGAGTGTTGCTTGTATGCACTGTGGAATGAAACAGTCTGAAGTGACGACGATAATAACTTGATCCTGAGAAAGGTTGTTTACTTTCTGCGTGAGCGCCGCCGAGGGAATATAACCGCACCCCACAAGTACTCACTCATTGCTCTCGTGCAGAGGAACAGTGGCCATGATCGTCAGCCTTTGGAGGCCGATCTTAATAAGTCTGATGCGGTGATCAGTCGGACGGAAGCCGATTGCCGACAACCACCAAAGTTTGCCGATGATGGTGGGGCTGGAATCTCTCTTCCCAAAGCTGGTAGAGGACATATTCAACTAGACAACCATCAGTCAATGTGGAGGACAGAGTTTATATGGATACCCGTCGGTGGTCTCAGAGAAACACCGACGAGGCTTTTTTATCGGAAGTAAGAGAATCATGAAAGAAGGGTACCTACTTCAGCACAAAAGCTGTAGTTGTACTTTTTAACAAAGCCACCCAGCTAAACCAATTCTATTATCCAGAATCGGTTATCAGCTGTTTTGTCAAGTATTTCTTTGAATGCATTCTCCTGCTGTTCTGATGATGCTAGGTTGACAAAATCAAACTTAAAACAGAATATTTCGGCAATTTTTCAGTAGGAAGTTGAGTAATTGTATAATTGTTAATTGTTACCATCCAATTAAAAACAAAGAAAGTGTCAGAATCACTTTTGAGCAATTTTATTTTCATTGATGCTGCCATATTCACGAAGAATCTACAAAATTTTATTCTCTTCCCAGGCCTTCACTTTCAAAACCTTCACTTATTAACAACGGGAAGCATAAAATGTGATCAGGTGTAGTACTTCCGAAAAAGAAGGCGCAGCTTTAAAGCAATCCGTTAAATCAGATTAATTTGATGAAGTTCGAAATAAGCGACGGAATTCAAACAGAGGAACAAGAACATTGCTTCTTGCTGGATGATTCGCTTACAAACTCCATGTCACTTTTTACTTGCCTTGCTAATCTTTCTTCGGTATCTACAGTCAAGCGTCGATATCCGAACCGTCTGCAGAATTTCAAACAAACCAGTGCTCATCGCTCGGAGCAATTTCTACCCACTCCACTTCTGGCTGAGGTAATACCTCGGGATTCGAGACTTTTGAATTACGCACAATCCTCGTACGATCTTGCAGCGGGAACAGAGTACGAAGACGCGGATGTTTTCGAGAACATTTTCACAAGTGGGGCATTTCATCGATCCTGTCCGCAACTATACGAGGAAGTTAGGAGGTCTTTGGAAGCAAATAACGAATCCCCTTTAAACGGTTGGTGTCCACCTTTAAATTGCCAGTACCTGAATTTAACTATATTTTCGTAACTTATCATGGCTCAGTACTCGCTGATGGATTTATTCTCTGCTCACTCTGTCGTAGTACATTTGAGAATGCTTCACTGGGGATACTTTCCTTAGTGGATAATGATCAAACCTCTGGCTGTCGTTTCAGTTACTTGTTGGATACGGTGTGGAGTGTCGGAGTCAGATAAAACAAAATCTTTATGAGTTTATTCCAAACTAGATAATTGATGAATTCTGATCTACTGAAAAACAGACTGCGAATCAAAGGGGTGAGGGAAAAAAGATCAATATCGTCCCCAGGTGTGATCGTGACTCCGGAAAAGGGAAATTGTTTTATATACTCGTTCAAATTAAAAAGCTTCGGTATAGCACATACGGACAGATAGATAGATTAGATTAGATTAGATTAGATGGATAGATAGATAGATGGATATATAGAATAACTGGTTAGTTATATTTGTCGGTGTACTTACATGTCGGTAGATAGATGTTGGTGATGAGAATGGCATCACATCCAATTGCACAATCTCCAAAACTGGGACGAATCTCCGTTGAAAGTAGTTATTGTCCCTCTCAGCAAGTTCCTGTAGGTCCCGTGCACTTTTCGTAAACTCATCATCATCTTAGTCTAACTATTGTGCAGGGAAGCAAGATTAACGATATTTCCACCTTTACAATTAGGCTTGCGTGATGTTTAGCAAACAGGGCTTTTAAATGTAAAGTATCAAAGTGTTTATCTACCACGCGTTACTGATTCCGATCAATATTGATAAATACCAACTTATTAACTTTAATCATATTCTGTCGCGTACCACTGAGCTATTTATTTAGTTCATCCGTAAACTTTCATAAAGAAAATGAACTACGTTTCTCCCAGATTGCACAAAACGATGTTCAGTTCGTATTTATAGAAATCAGTATACTTTTCGATATGAGCTGATTGACAGTATGAATAGGATACCTAAACATTCTGTTTCAAAACTTCCAATCAAAAACAGATTTCTCCTTGGAAGTGCCAAGTAGCAAGCAGAACTGTAAAACGGTAAGCCTTAGTAAATGTGTTTGGAAAGTTGGTAATTGTTTCACTTAGTGGACTGTGTTAGCTCATCTGTCTTCGTCCGCACTCTCCTTCCTTTTGTTTTCCGTCTATTCGGGTTTCTCGTAAATTTCAAAACAAGTGGATAAACGCCAATTTTAGGTGCTGATAATTCCTTTATCATAATCATCTGCCAATAAAAGATTCATTACGAATAATTTACTTCACTATTTACTTGTAATTTTCCAAACAAAAAATGACCTCTAGCTTCGTTGTCCAGTCGAACCTAGACGTCACCGGTTCGGAATCACGCATAGTGAGGGAATACGTCGTGAATGAGAAGCATTTTTGTTTTGAAAAACTGAGTTCTTTGTCTTCCGTAGGCTATTGACAACTGAGTTTGTCCATATCGGTCACGAACAATTCATCAACAGTGGAGATGACCTCAGCAGTGCGCAGTTGTGTGTGATGTCCCCACGATTGATCTTGAAACTTTTGGGACCGAAACCCGAAGGTCAGTGACCAGGAGTTTCTGGAACCCATCAAACAAAGCCATGTGCACCACCATCAGTCAGTATTTTGCGTCAGTGAGAGGTCACCATTCACAAAGTCATCATGCACGCAATTGTAAATAGCAAATAAGAAAATGTCTCTTTACCGGCATTATGAGCAAATGCTTCTTTCAGTTCACACAGCCTTCTGAATGAAGTAAGACAGAGCTGCGTCTCCCACTCGCTGAGTTTCATGACGGGTTTACTCACCGTCATTCGTTGAAAATATGTTAAATTTTAATGCCACTTCGGGCACGATTGGATTGAAGATAAATTTATCTTATGGATCAGACTAACATCCGAACTGAACTGAGTTTAGGCACCAAAAATGAGAGACAAATGTTGACACTTAGATTTTGGAATGAGCAAAAATATTACACTATCGAATACGACGACTTAATGTGTTAACTTTTCTCGGAAAGTGTTGTTCGTTTTTCTTTGATCAGAATAATAGATTGATTTGATGAATCGAGAAAATATACGTTGTTCTATCTGACTTCAAAACAATTGCGATTGGTATTACATGGTTACAGATTGTTCCTTAGTAGAATTAATTAGTGATTGGTACAGGAGAACAATCTGAATGTCGAGGAGTCAATGATCCGCTCGTCTGGCTGAGCAAAAGTTCCACTGAACGCATATAGATTCAATAAATTTCTACAATAGCACCACAAAAAGGAAGCCGCTCGGGAAATCGTGGGCTGCGATGAAATGTTCTTTTGTCTTCAAGTAATTTCATTACCAGTGGACTTTCACTTGGAATGACAGTTATTTCAGTAAGTAAATTATTGGAAAAGGTCACTGCCTGATACGTATAGCTTTAAAAGGCAAAATGAAGACAGAGGTTATTACTCTTGTTATTCTAATCGCTCCCCGACTTCAAAGTGCATATAGATGTCTCCTTGGAAAAACCGAATGAAGCCTCATGTAGATGTACGCTTCTGAAGGCGCAAAAGCAATGCTTTCCCATAGCTAGTTTTGTATGCCAAGCTGTCACGAAAGCAATCCGTGTAAACTGACCTCTGCTCGTCCGTAATCAGCGCCGAATTTTATCAGCAAGTCTGTTTCTTTGTCTCCAAGAATCGAGATTTCCGTTGTAAGACTAATGTTTGACAAGTCTCCTTAGTTTTGTTACGTAGTAGCATGAAATCAACAATTAGAAGCTTCATGCTAGGATTTAGAAAATATTCCCGTAGAGACTTGTTCTCGCTTAAAACAAATAAGACGGCTGACTTTCAGATTTGCTTATACAAACAGATTACTAGGCAAAGGCTGGTGGAACCAAACATGTTTAGGTTTTGCTGTGTGTCCCAAGGAGCGGGTGACCAAATTTCTAACTTGTTTACAAGAAAAAATACATAACAGGTGTGAGGCTATGTGAATAATCCGGGACTTTACATGAAACTGTTTTTTTGGTAAAACTCTGGAGGCACCGGTGGCCAATTGGGAAACCATGAAAGGACAGGTGATAAACCTTTAACAGGAAATGTCTCACTCAACGGGGGCCGGGTGGGCGATCGACGTGATAAATAATGAACGAGTAGAGTGAAAACGTATGCTGCTTGTTAAAAAGCAGATTCGTTTCTGACCTATATGGGGAAGCCATAAACCAAAGCAAACCACATAAGAGGTCCCTGTAGAGGGTTGCTTTTTCAACAGTCCGCAGTTTTTATTTATGAGGTCAAAGCACGGTAAAATATCTAGGTTCCGTAAAAGCCTCGAACAAGCAAGACTGAAAACAACACACCGCAAGAGGACTTTTTTCGTAGAATCATGTCAGTGGTCGACCCAGTCCAACTTGTTAAATTGGATTGAAATCAGTCATGGTGTGGATCGGACAAACGGGTCTTTAGTATTGTTGTGAAACCGGAACAAAAATCAACCAGGGATACCAGAGGATTCATCAGTCGCTAAAATCTAAACCCCCTAGTGTCTAAAAGCAAAAATACGCTTCAACCTTCTTTAGCTTTAGCTTTGGACAATATCCCTCAAGTGATACATATCTAAAATCAATCAAACAAACAAAAGACTGCAAGACCCGAAGCAGCATATTATTTCCGGCATTTCCAATTTTTACTTCATACTATGCTTAAGCAACCGAACAGATGATATTCCGATAATTCCCCTCGCAAGTTGCGTCTTCGGATCTGATGTACGGTGTCTGGTTTTATGACTTCAATTTAATAAATCTGAAGGTTTACTGTTTACGCTGTAGAGTTCTAATGGGGACGGAAAATCTCCTACTCGAATCGTTATGCTGTCGCGTTTGATACCAGTGCACAGTCAGCTTTGTGTACCTACCGAAACATTCATGGGTGGTTTTGAACATTGAAATTTCTGAATTGGCTGTTCTAGTTCTATCTTTGATTTCGCTTTTGAGAAAATGTCCACGAAAGGAGATGAATGCTAAATCCACTTTGGTGGATAACAGATGGATTCACTTTCCACGAAATCGGTGGAAACACGATTCACGACCCTGTAATGCGTGCCCCGTAACAGCTAAGCTATAAAGCCTCATAACTCAATCGAGACAGTGCATGCGGTAGCAGACAAACCGTGACATTCTTGGATACACCAGAATACCACCGAGCCATAGGACTTTACGACAATGTGGATCACGCTGGTGGCTTGTTAAATCACAGAAACAAACATGATGTAAAAGAGCTAGTGAATTATAGATCTGACTGACTGAGCACTGTAAGATAACACTGTGCAACCCAATTACCTATGGCCGTCAATTTTCACCCGATTTTATATGAGATTTTCAATTTTTCTAGACCAGGACATCAGTGAGCAGATTATTTTTTAGCTTTCTGGTGAACGTAATGGCATTTATTAGTTCCTGTCCAATAGCCTTCAACGTCTACACGTCACAAAGTTTTATGAAATCTCTACGGTAAAAAATTAAAGCTGTTTGGTTCTGTTTCCTGCCTGTGTGAACTAAAGCCTACGAAGTACAACTCAGTTTTCTTTGAGAGATATTTAATTTAGCAAAAATGGTACATTTCATTGTTTGTGGATTACAATGGTAGGGGAATATCAAAAGTGATCTTTCGAAAACATTGTCCCTTGGTGAAATTCGGAGGATCTATTGATGTCAGGTGAATATTGCCTGGACGGGTTGGAACACGTGGTTTTATGTGCTGAAAAAGTTATTCCACTGGCCATAACTCCACTTACCAGTTCACAACGATGTCTTCCACTTCTTTGAGTACCTTTTACAGTGTTCGTGTGGTCAAAATAATTGGTGGGTAAAATATTACACATCATATAATAAATAGTGAGAAGTCAGATTCGTTGCACATAGCAAATTACGCGAGAAAGTTCGAACTGTTATCGGTTGATTAAAAGCTATCACGAGTAATTTTACCTTCACAACTGTTCACCACTGCAAGTTGCGTTTATTTTACTACACATACGTTAATTATATTCGTAGTATATGAAATAATATTATTAGCGTAATGGAAAACACATTTTCCTCCCCCAAATTTGTAGTACTTTTTCAATCTTTTGTTTCTTGGTCATTCTGAATTTGTTTGTGGTACTCCTAGGGCAATTTGGTGATTCCGGAAATCTTCTAATTGCAGAACTCAGGTTTTGAATTACAAACAGTTCACGTAGCATCAGTCGAGATCATCACTGTACATTGGTAGAGGGCCAACGAGAAAGTAAACTTGATACTATCAAGCATGGGACCTAAAGAATTTCGGAGTCTTTCTTCATTTTCTATTCTCTCTTTCCTACTGGTTTCATAATTGTTGGTTACATCTTACTTCTGATAGTTTATAGACGTTCACGCTGAAACGTCATACCGTCAGGTATAATCAGGTTGTTTTATAGTGCTATTCCTATATTAGTTGCAAATGAGACTGCAAACCGGTTTCAAATAATTTAGAATAGTTCTTCGAATAGCTGAATATTGTTGGCCAGCGTCTTATTGCAAGTCAGTGGCATCATTGGACAACTGACTGAATAATTTGGCGTTTAACGTCTAATCAGCAATACCTAGTAGATATGTCGAATACGAAGTGAAGCTTGAACGCCAAGCGAGATTTTAAACTAAACCACACGAGTTGACATTCATTACAAAATAATAAGAGAACCATCCATTAATAACACTTTCCATGTTAACAACTCTTGCGATTCCAGCACTGACTGACTTCCGTGCGACATTTCTTCTCTGTAGTAGCTCAAATAAGGCATACAGAATTTGGCACGCTGGTCAGATTTTAGCACATTCAAAGCGGGAATCAATGAGTTTGAGGTATCATTTGGTTAAATAACAAAAGAAGGGATTACCCCATACGAGAAAAATTCGGGCTTCTCATTCCCAGCTTTTACATAAGATAATTCAAACCTTTGCAGTTGTGCACTTTCGGGTGAAAAGAAGTTTTACCTCCGTCAGTTTGTGTTGCTTGTAAAGTTATATATTCACGAAAGTGCGTGGGGTTGCATATAAAATATAGCTGAAAGATTCTTGTTGTTAACATTTCTGCAAATTACTCACCCTTTGATTTCAGCCAAAGGAGGCACATTTCCCACTCATAACGATAGAATCAGGTGAGTTCCTATATTTTTTCGCACCTTCGATTGACACTTATGCAGTCGTTCAAACTTATTACGAGTCATTTTCAGTAGTTTCGCCAAACCGAATGAATTACAGACCATTCATACCTTGAAGGATGCTTTGGGTCTTTGGCGGATTGAGCTGATTTCTGATGTTTCTTTTGTAATAATACCTGCTCAGTGAGTGCGTGCTACAAGCAGGGTTCATTTAGAGAGGTTTCGGGTTGCAAGTCACTTCATTTCCGGTTTGTATTTCTACTGGAATGGGAAATGCTAACTATTTGGGATATCTCTCTCAACACTAGCGTGGAAAATGATATCACCTTAACTTACACATTCTCTATCGGGGAAGTCACGAAGTCACACTGTGCCGCGGTGGTCGGATTCCATCTGGGCTCACCATCGAACTAACTCTGGTAGCTCGACTGATCTTTCCTACTAACTACCCCAAGAAATCTCAACCGACTACGTGGTGAAGCAATGAAATTCCTTAAAAGTTAACGGTATTTGGGGCTACCACCCGTCTAACCTCTCAATACCCAGAGATTACTACATAGTGTTTCTTCGTTAGTAATAAAATTTCTAAGATTACGATTATGATTACTATCAGTATTATTTTTCCTAGCTTTAGCTGGTAGCTTATACAGGAGCCACTTTAAAGCATGTCGTATCCGAGAAGAACGATTGTTGCTCTATTCTAATGCATTCGCAATAAGTTTAGTTTCCGTGCTGATCTTTTACTAGGGCCTTGCTTTCGTGTGTGTTCTGTGACAGACGAAAAAATTATTAGGGGTTAGTAAGTCTAGTTGGTGGTAGACAAACTTGATTGGTGTAAACGCTGAGGCCTTCAGACGGTTCACGCTATTTAACCCCAGGTATAAAGCTTCCAGTACAGTAGTCAGCCTAAACAAAGTAAATAAATAAACACCCTTTCAACTAGTTTCATTTATTACGCAGTAAAGCAGCACATTTCAGGAAGAGAGCTGCAGTCAACAAAAGTCTTTCAACTGAGGGACTGACCGGTAGTGGCGGGATTCGAACCTAAGTCAATAGTACCTGAATTCCACGATGATAACCGCATGACCACCGCCCGCTGGACCAATAATTGTTTTCATCAGAATTATTATGAAATATGAACAGGAAGAGGTGTTTTGTCAACAAGAAACAACTTGGATATGAAAAATGACCAGAAAAGCTTTGTGATAGGAACAGAATGAATGCGTGATTGGTAACTGTCATTGTGCAAAAGAGTGCGTTGATTATTAAATAGATCGTTTACTGGCCATCAGCTTATACAATCAATCCCGATAAACACCATGTGGATTTCTGTGAAGGCTACCTGCCAAAGTGCCAAGTTTTATTCTTTTGATGTTCATTTGTCAGAACCACTACTGCACTTTGAAAATTTTCACTATTAATAATAATAGCATTAGTATTGTTATTACTCAGTGTATTGTTGTTTTTATAGCACATATATAAAGAATGACATTTCGAAAGTGAACACCAGAGTAACGTTTCTGCGTCATTCTTTATTATCATTCTTTGTGATCACGCGTATGACTATTTTATGCTCTTCGAAAAACGTTCGTTAGGATTTTTCCACTTGCAGAAGTGTTGTTTGCTAAGATGTAACTTTGAATAGGGAATTACAGAATCCACAAGAATAGTTCTCTTAAAGCTGATAATGGTCTTCTAACTGCCGATTTCCAAATATGGTTCCTTTGAAATTCTGTTGAATATCTTTCTTTTGTAGTGTGTGTCAAAAAATGCGAATCTTTTTTCGTTCAGCCTTGCTTACTTTTATTTTGGGCACGGTTGTCTCTTGCGGTTTCTTGACATATCTTGGCCTGTCGTTGGTCGTATGGAGCTTTGTAGGAGCTGAGTTCTTTTCCTGGTAGTTCTGGCCTGGGCAGGCGACTTGAGTCCGCAGTCCACTCCTCGTTTCAAATTTTCGTGGCGCTGGCTCATGATTTTCACTGATACACAAGGACTGGACAGTCAACGGTTTGATCTAAGAAATCGCCTTGGATAACCCCAAAAATATTTCATAGTCTGTTGAGTTTTTTTCGCTTTATAGTTTCACAAAAACAATAGAGTCTTAGCAACTATAATGACAATGAACAGAAATATATTGACAGTGCCATCGTTACGATTTTTTCACGATTGGTGTTCACCGGTATGCCCCCGACATTGATGACCTTGAGTAAAGAAACTATCAAATGATAACAATGAATGATCTTCGTATCTGAATTATACAGCTCACTAACACTAGTTCAACTTTCCGCACTGTAGCCCGTCGATACCTGTTTTACCACTATTAGATAACACTGCTGATTGTCCAAATCACGGACAGGGAGATGTCATTTTGATCTACCTAGGTCTTGTAGCGAATACTGATGAGTCCCTACTGTGCGTGCGAGAAAATTATGTTCGTCAGTTAGCAAAACCAAGTAATTGTTGAAAATGTCGGAGTTTCATCCTTCGAGAGATAGATTTTTAAGTAGCTAAAACTCAACGTCTCGAAATCTGACCCTTGATTTTTCGAGCATTTTTTGGTACCGAACAGCTCAGTTGGAGTTAAAGACAAGCAAGATAAAGTCTTTTTTTCAAAGGAACCGTCTCTTGTTTCCGCAGGAACAAATGATCCTATCCTATCTGCGTTACTAATCCCATTTGTCATCAGCTTGCTCCCCTAAATAGAAAAAATATACTCCAATAAATCAGGATGGTCTTATTTATGAAATACGATTTGACAAATATGACATGTTAAACTGATCGCTATAGTAAATACCGGCTTGGAATCGTAGCTTCGCTGGTCAAGTACACGGGGTACCGTGTACGCAAGTGTTCGTACGGATCCCGCTGGATTCACTGACGGTTATCATTTTGATCAATTCAGTAGCATGTTTTAATTTACGAAGTCATGGCTTGGTTAACCTGAATATGAACAATGTGTGTAAGCTGTTGTATGTTCAGCTCTCTGACAACATTTGAATGCTTCATCTGGTTGAGGATTATTGACTTTCACCAGACCATGAGACCCACAGAAGTTAAAAAGAACTGATAAGCGAGAAGTCTATCTTATAGGCCTAGTGGCCAATTAAAGTGTTCTGTCAGAAGGCTTCATCACTTTCACTGGTTTCAAGTGAGCTGCGAGTTTGCGAAGCACCAAGGTCCCACGTTTACAACGCCTGAACAAAGCCGTTTCCATTTGATGTGACACTATTCACTCAGTATGAATATTCCTCTCGACCAGGCGATTCTTCCTGTGCACGATACTGCACAGTTGCGAACAGCTGGAAGATAAATTCATCGTGTGCCTACCCACAAAGATAGCCGTTTGGTAACTTCATGGGATAGATCTCGATTCGTTGGTGAGGAGACCAAGTATATTTGATTGGTTAGAGTCCGTATGAAAAGCCTGTCCCGTATATACTTTTGGTTTTTGAAGAAAAAAATGCTAAGATATTTTACTGTGCAAATAGTGATCCTATACACTGTCGTACGGTGTCTAAAAGTGCCTGATAGGCTCCACGTAAGTAGATTACGTTTTATTTCGGACCTGTTTACGGATGTCGAAAGAGTATATCTTGGCAAATTGTAGCTTTATTCAAAACGGATGCCTACGCGCTTTTGTGAATGACTTTTGATAACCTTTCAATGCTCTGCAATAAATGATGCGATTCAAAAGCAATGACTTTTGCAGTATTACTTTTGTCCGGTGAGTCATTGAGCTCAGGAACCAAACGAAACGGTCCTTTGGTCACAGCCATGGCTGAATATGAACCTCTAGTAAAAGGAAACAAAACTTGTTTAAATTGAAGGAACCCGTGCAAAAGTGGGGATCAAAGTTCATTCGCCCTAGAAATTTGTAGGCCATGCCGTAGTCTCCAGGACTTTTCCAGTCCCCTTGGCACAGAGTCCACCAAGATTATCATAAAATAACTCTCGGTCTTAAGCATCATCACACGCTTTACGTTTGAAACAAAAATCCAATTCAGAGGAAGCCCATTGACTTGATTCTTCGAAACAAGTGCCATGTTTTCGATGATGTTTAAAAGTAAACTATTAAGGGGTATTTGAATGAAGTGTACTTTAGAGTTGCGCAAAAAGTGATTAACATAAAAGTAAATATTGGAAAAGTAGTACTTTTACATGAACATATTACCGACCTTCTTGTGATGCATGGCATGGATGGTTATCGCAAAAGACTGTTACCGTACTAATCTACAGCACTTGGCTGAATTTGGGAAACATTTCAGTCAAAACATTGACGAGTTTCTCATTTTCCATTGTGTCAATGACTGAAGTTTACGAAAAGTGGCTGTTCTTGTTTTGTTCCGGTCCAGCTTGATAATCTTGGCAGAACTGGGACTGAGGGCTGAGGCGAGGTACTTTTTGGGGGAATTTCTTTCACAAATGATAGGAAAATAAGGCAAAGGTTAAATGGCAGGCTTGAAGAGTTAAATCCCTTAACTAAATTGACATTGGCTTTGCTTTTGTGGGAAAACACCTTCACGTGCTAAAGGACTGGATTGTGGCTGATATCGAAGTGTCCTATCTAACTTAGAAGTGCGTCATTCATTGGGTCGTACATAGTATCGGATAAAGCAGTGCTCCAGAGCACCATATTTTCCCCGCAAATCAGATTTCGGCATCGGGTCAAACGAATGGCTGTGCGTATGTCAAACAAATAACAGACGAACACGTTCTTAGTCCTGCCACTCTTGCCTCTCATTGACGTATTCCTCTTTAATTCTACGAACTTAGAGCTCAAAGTGCTTTGATCAGAGCCAGTTGTTTGACTCAAATTTTCCATAACCTCATCTGCCTAAAACAAACTGCTTTCTTCAGAAAATTGTTCCGGCCCAATCTTTGCCAAACAGAGCTTCCGCCGTCAAAGTTTAAATTCTAAGTATCGGCTTTTCCTTTCAAATGGTCATCTTTGAGAAAATAGGACATAGCACAAGCCTGTCATTACCCGACAATGTTGTTCAGATCACTCAAGCAATTAAAATCTACTTCTTGACGTTATCTGGACACTTGAGGGAATAAATTTCCCAAAAATTAGTTCAGTTCAACTCTCCTAAGTTAAAAACTTACGTATATAGCAATTCTAACGCACACATCTACATCTTCATACTTTCCCAATAATTCGTTGCTTCTAACCGTCCGATGAATTCTCATTTTTCTCAAGCTAATTAAATGTACAGAGTTTATCAGTAGTTAGAAGTGAGTTTTTACATAATACGATTCAAGATGTGGTAAGAACGCTCAACTCACCACTAAAACACACTGAACTACTGTACAGTTGTTTCATCCTTGTTAGGACTCATTGACATCCATTGAGCGCCAAAGAGGACCGAAACCCGGGACGAGAGACTATGACTTGAACACCTGACCTCCGGTGAGCTATCCACCGGGACGTCTTTGCTGTATTAAGGCCCCCATACAGAAGCTGTTCATCATAAGAGCCATCCGATTTGAGGGAAATGCCGTACTAACTGAACAAACCATCCAATTAACCTTCGATAACTGCCCCCGGATAGCCTGCCGGGTAGACGTTTGTCTCACTGTCGTTCACCCAGAGTTCGGGTCTCGGTGGGGGGAGGATAGATGGATGTGCACTGCTGATGAGTCCCTCAAAATTAGAAGCAAATTATCAATTACATCGGATTCGTGGTTGGAAAGGGATGCCATTTAAAAATCTGAAACTGTAAGGTGTTCCTGGTTTTTCCACTTCACACCTGTATGACAACTGAACAGTTCTGTAATATATTAGATTTATTTGACGCTTGTAGCATGTAAAATAGCGCACTACTTTGCCTCAACGTAGTCAAACCAGAACTTCAGATCGAACAAACTGGCAATGTTTATATTGTTATCCTAATTGATTTCGCCGTTTTAACAGTACGGCTTTTAAGAACAAAATGGTGGGTGACCTGTGAATAGAAACAGCTAGAAATAGTCGGTGTATTGTGTTAGGTGACCTCAAATACATCGGAAGAGTTTCACTGGAAATTTCTCCTCCTTCGTCAGGTTTTTAATTTCACCAAGTCTCACGATTCATAGCACGTATTTGTTCCATAGCCAAAACATTTAGCAAAGCAAGTCCAGTTAATTTGAGCATGCTGCACGGGACAGCCTTAGTGGGGCCCATTTCAACGCTTCTAGATCAGCCAAAAGCGGAAGTGGTCTACATCTCATTGCCGCTCCTTGCAACATCTTTTACTGAAATATCATATATGCTAGATTTCACCCACAGACTTTCGTTGTGGCATCATATTTTGCATAAACAACGTCGGAAAAGCCTTGTATTTTCATAGAGAGATTCCAAGCAGTCTTATTAAAAGAGCCACGTTCTTCGTCGGTTCGTGCATTGTTATCCCTGTATTTTTAATAAACTGGGGGGATTTTCAGATTGTAACCGGATCATTTTCAATCGGAGCTAAACAGAAACAGCTATTCAGAGTAACATGCTGATATGACCTTGACGTGGAGGTCATTCATTCAAAATAATCCAAACTTTACTCTCCGTTATATTTATACCGCCAACGACTAGAATACGGTTGTGCTCGAATTTTACTAGGCTAACTTTTCTCCTTGTAATTACTTATTTTTTCCTAGACATTTTGCGGTACATCAAAACATAAGACTGAAATAAAACATTCAATAAAAATTTACATCAGCAACGTTGGTTCCGATGTGACCCGCTAATGACTGAAATTGGCTGACCTTGGTCACTATGACAAGTTAGCCTGAGGTTCAGACTTCCCAAATGAATTAGTTGCTGAACTTAGCGTACTGTTAAACCTATGAAGGTAAAATTCCCCCAAGCTGGGATTTCTCATTGGTAATTAAATACTGATCCTACTAGAAATAGTTACTTTTTCCGGCTTGTCTACCTTATGCCAGTCCAGCAAGGAACAGGAAAATCAGAGAGGGTGTATTTGGGGAATAGGGTATGGTCTAACAGTTCAACAGTTAACTCACGGTAGATGGTAGCCTCAGAAGAGAAAAAATGCTTTGTTTATTTTATCGTGTGACCTGGACGTGAAGATAATGTGAACGAAGTCTGTTAAATATCCGTTTTGTTTTCGCTTCGTCGAAGAAGGGTTTACTGAAAACCGGAAAATTCTCTTAATTTGTTAAGGAGGATAGGAATGACAACAAGTGAGTTCATCCAACATTTTTTCTTGTCATAAAGGTATTTCCTATTCTTCTTATGAATAAATACTTGTTTGTTCACATTATTCATACAAAAATGGCCTTATAACAAGATGTGGTATCTAAAACAACATCCAACTTGTATAGCGATACTACTCATATTGGAATTAAAAAACAACCGCCCAAAACCAATGAGCATGTAATCACGGAAATCTGCTAATTAACTCTGATGCCTCATTGCAGATAGGTGTGGAGAAAAATAAAGTTGAGATTGTCTGTGATCTCTCAAATAGCAATATTATAACAAAGGGGGCTGGTTGCGACAGCCACCATAGTATTCGAATCGCGTTGCGAAATTGTTTTGGTCGTTGATTTACTATGCAAGATCTGCGGCGAGATTCAAGAGGCCCCTTGAGTACGTCAGTCGTAGATGGAAATTCTCGAAGGAAGATCTGTTAGTTACTTTGATATTGTAGAACTCAGAGGGACTTGCGATATGCACCACAAGCGGACCACGATCAACCTGGGTGACAGTGCTTTATCAAAGATATTCTGAATGGCGAGAATTACAATGGGCTCAAAATATGAAAGTTCATTGTCTGTCAAAACGAGAGTTCTATGAAAACTGTCTCGCTTCAGAATAGTACTCCAAATCATATTTCACATGGGACTCTACATCAAACAGCCATGGACACGTCTATCTATTTGCTGATAATATGCTGGTGAAACCCTGGAAATTCTCGAGAATCAGTTTTCAGAATTTCCCTGCAAACGGACTCAATTTCAATAAGATAATGCATCAACTCCTATGGTTTCAGGGAGAAGCTATTACAATTATCCCAGGTAACAGTAAAGTGAACCAGTTCACAACCTCATATTTGGGAGATAGATTCGTGTTGACAATACGAGCATGGCTGAGACGCGAGATAATACACTATTCTGGAAATGAATCCATTATATTAGCTTTTACGGTTTGACGCTTATGTAGTATGAAACAGTTAGATACCATAATCATTTGGACAAACAAGACAGAAGACTAATGCTGAGTGAAATTCCTTTCCAATACTCTCATCTGTCGCGAAAGTATAATATTCCACAGAAAATACGAGATGGGTTGCTTGATAATGTGGCACAGAATGAATGAAATGTATGCGTGTGTGTGTGTATACGTGTGCTATTTGATTTTGCCTGGTTGGGTTCACCCATGGAAAGTTCCGTACGAAGTACAAATGCTTTTGTAAGCAAAACGTGGGGTTGAACTCGCTAATTCATAGTGCCTCCAGAATTCTCAGGTGTTGTGGATCACGGTGACGTACGACGACCAAGAACGCATTGACTGGAATAACCTTGTACCCACTACCGACCAAGTGGCGAGCGACAACCGAAGTGTGTCCACTTGTCTCACTCAAAGCTTCCGAAATGGGGTGACCCATCGGTTCCTGTACATAATTGGATACGTGCATGACCATCTTCGGAAAATACTGCTTCTGGCAGGATAAGAATTAATGTTTTGATGACGAGAACCATCTATCATTCCTTCCAAATTCATAATTAATCATATTGGACATTTTAGTAATTTTAAACTTTCCAGCATCAGGTCACTCAGTTTCAAGGCATCACTGACAAGCACTGAAAGAGGGTCAACAAAACTGAGTAATACCTAAGACATACACACATCCACACACTCTGAACCACCCTTCGCTTGATTTGACTAGATCTGGATTAGATTGTTTGGTTTGGGCACCAACTTCTGATCGGCTTCACTCGGCAAATGTGTGCAAAGAGCCACACAAACACACACACGCGCATCCACTCAAGACTTTGTGACCCGTTCAACCCCTGACTAATATATATTCCGCAGTTACTAATAGTGTATTTGTGTACCTGAATGAATCCCTGACCTACGCACTGCCTGTTCAGACCTGTCGATCGATGTCGGCATGTTCGTCTTTTTATTCGTTGTGTCCCTTAAACGCGGGTTACTCTCTTGTCTGGCATTGTTTTGCTCGTTTCGTTAACCTCTGCCGACTGGCCCTAGTACGCGTTATACTTTCTCAACTGTACTGAATGCGAGTAAACGATGGTTCCCCCGAGAAAGCCACTTTCTGAGGCTTCAACACTTTAACAATTTGATTGACCATTGACTTACAATGCCGCGAAATAAACCCCGGCCAGCTGATTTTGTTTCTGAGAATTGCGGGTCAACCCTAGTTGACTTAGACACCAGGCAACTTGGCATCAGTTCAGAAATAGGGCCGTACGTATTCCAAAATAATAATGCTCATTTTTTCTGTACTTGGCATAACTGAAGAAGTTGAAATGGGCGAATACTATATGATGGCATCAGATAATCAATCTACCTATCTGTCTATCTATCTATCTATCTATCTATCTATCAACCTATCTATCTACCTATCTATCCACCTATCTATCGGTGTGACTCTAATGTTTTGTAGGTTGTTTCGTGTGAGACAGATAGACATATACGTCGATCATTTGGCTGCCGAAGATTTGAAGTACTTCTTCAGAATGCGAAACGTGCATTCACTCGTGCACACTAATTCACACGTACACAAATGCGTAAACACCTGTATATATCTGTGTTTAAACAAACGAAAAATGGCAGTTGCAGATTTTTGAATACTCACAGAACCGACTCGACCTGCGTATAAAATCAGAATACCTGGTTCTACACAATTCAGTTCGTGATTGGTAATCGCTGTTGATCACCAGTTTTGCTGAAGCGTGCACTGTGACAACTCAAATCTGTCCAAAAGAGACAAATGTACGCCAGAAACAATTGTCTTTCTCTCGACAAGAGCTCGGACGGAAGAGGTCAGTCACAATTTTTGCTACATTGTAGATAACTGTTTGTGTTTGATGGACGGTAATATCGACAGTATCACTGTCGTTTTTGTACCAATAAGCCAAGAGGCTTTGAAGGCGGAATGGTTTTCTCATTAGTGTTAGCAGGACAAGTTGGAACAGCGTCAGATTCTTGCACTCATCTAGGCTCCTTCACGATGGGCGAATGAGCTTTTTGTAAAAAATAAACATCAAGGAAGGGTCAAGGATAGTGTTCGCTCCTGTACCATCGGATTTTCCGGCTGGTGTTGGTTTGATCACATAGCCCAGTAACTGGATGAATGAAGTCACGATTACGGCCGGTGGCGATCTGCTTACAAACCAGTTGTCCACCTGAGTCGACAAAATGAGAGCTAGAACTGTTTGTGAATATTTCAACATAACAAATACTAGTAAGAATAAAGGCCGGTAGTTACTTTGGAAATCATTATTAAACGTCTTTTTTTATTTTCATGTCTATTTCTGATTTTAATACGAAGCAGCTATGGTGTCATTGCGAATTTATACATTACCGGTGACGTGGGAATTATCGGTAGTGGGTATCATTCATCAAACCTGTGGTAAAGAAGCTCTAACCGTGGTTGTCATGTCTAAACTCGAGAACTTTACCTTTTAGTCCGGTAGAGTTAAGCTTGTTTGATATGGACCCATAACAAAATCTTTTGTTGTCTTTGCTTAACAGTTAGTGATGGAAAACACGACAACTACCATCAGTATCACACTAATTGTCGCCACCCCCACTACCACTACTAATAACACTAATACTACTACTATTGCTACTAATGCTACTATTACTACAACCAATAATAATACCAATACCAGTACCACTTCTACTACTACGGTTAAAATTAATACTAACATTACTACGGCTACCAGCATCATTGCTATTACCACTAAAGCAGTTGTTGCAATCTAGAAGACTATCGAGAAACGCTTTTGGAGGTCACGGAAATTAATCAAACGTAACAGTGATGCTCATATGCATACCAGCGGTCTAGTCCACTTGAAGAAGGTCACCATCCAGACAAAGGATGGAGTGGTCTGGTTCAGTGCCTCCGGTTACCTTACTGCTATCGGTTCCTCTGACGTAGTTGCGTTCGTTGTCAACGCAAAACTGTCCACGATTGCGTTTTGAGTAATCAGCTACTCACTTATTCTGTAGGTAGTATGTGTGCTCTACCACACTGCTTCCCCTGACCAAAGAACGATCCATAATGTGCTGACTGTCTTCAACTCCTCCTCCACTTCGGATGTCAGTCCTCCAATACCGGTTCGCGTGGTTCTGTCATCAGTCCCACAGTTCCTTCGGTGGTGTGCTTTGTCCGATTCATGATAAGCACAGACACGAGCCTTATTTCGAGATAGCAACAGGAAAGATTGATTACTGAGCACACCGTATACGTGATCACTCTGCCCTTGTGGCTCATCTCCGTAAAATCGTGCATGACCACTTTAGAGCCACTGAGAACTATGCTTTGCTCAGTTTTCTCGTCACTTATTAGATCGCAGTTCATAGTCTCCGTCTGAGCTGCACATGGTTGCGCTTTATGGTCTGAAAACCATTCGGCCGGATGATCGACGTATTCCGCTTGAACCAGGCGAGGCTCGTTAGTTTCAACTTATGCTTGACTTGACCCGCCTTCTATCGCTTTATCGACGACTGCATCAGATGATGTGCCTTCATCTCCTCTACCATCCTATCGACGTTCGAGGAAATGGCGGTGACGTCTTTTCACATTTTACTGATTTGGTTCAGTTTTCTGACGTTCTCCGCCTCCTTAGAAATGGTTAAATTCTCCAGTATTAATATTTCCGGTATACTTCCTTCAATATCCTTCTGAGTTTCAGGTTGTTCGTAAAAAACAGGCTCCTTTTTTTACAACTGGGACAACAGGTTTCTTCATGCTATTCGGCCTTCGCTGCTCTTTATTTCAGGTTCAAAATTCTCGGCCCCCATATCTCCTCCATAAGTTTGGTTTTCTTTTTTGAATCGTAGACAGAGGCCGTATTTACCACAGGCACGTGTAGAATGGCCCTTTCCCGAGCCACTTCTGCCAGCTGGAACATCTCCATGCTACAGCCAACACGGGCGACGCGGACCACCCCTGGCAAGGGTTCCGCAGACTGTCCACAAAATAGTCCGCCAAAGTAAATCTCACATGGTCAAGGCACCAATCGTTTTAGCCAGCAAGGCTTGTCCGGATAAAAGGGTTGTTTATTGGAAAACGCTCCCTCGGACATCGACAAAACCAATCAACTATTAGGATATTGCTTATTTTTATAATAGCTTTCGGTCTCCTTGAAAATGGTCACCATTCCGTCAAAGGATGTGACCACGTGATTCTCATGTCCTCTTTTATCTCAGTGGACTCGGCCCACCTGACCCAGTCGCGTTCGTTCTCAAGCCACAATTGCCCATACTTTTGTTTTTTCAGTCAAATACTTTCTCGTTCAGTAATTGTTACGCACACTCCACAAAATTACCACTACTACTATTAACACTGCTACTACCACTACTATCACAGCCACCATTACTACTACAGCTACCGCAACTACTACTACCAAAACCACTACCAATACTACTACCACCGTCACTATAACTTCCATTATTATCACTACTGCTACTTGTACAAATATTATCACTACTACTGCTATTTTTGCAACTAGTACTATCACCGTAACCACTAATATGAAACTGCTGTACGACGCTTCCATGGTTTTCAATGGTGAGTTGAACGTTGAAGCTACATGATGAATCATATTATACAAATCTAGTCTCCTACTACTCAATTGCAGATAATATCACTACTACCAATAATATCACTGCTACTACTATCAGTACTACTAATACTATTACTGCTACTACTACCAATGCCATAACCACTTTAAATGCTAATCCTGATGCTTCTGGCAGTACTACAACCACGACTACTAACGCTGTTGTAAACCTCAAGACGTTCCTGAGCAGTGGGAAGGTTACCAGTTTGTTCGGGCATACACAAAACAAACCAAATGTAACAAACGTGTTTATTTGCCAAATTGCTGTCCTGTTCACTTAAAGATAGTCATCATCCGACGGAGGAGCAATCGCATGATTTATCTGTAGTTAATAACCCCATTGCGATTAGTCTCTTGGTCATAGGAGCGTTCATAATCCAAAACTGTCCATAGTCCCATTTTCAGCAATCTGCTACTTACCAAGTAGCATGTACACCCGCCACACAATCACAGCCACTACTACCATAATCACAACCTCTAGTAATAATACTGATACTTATAATACTACTGCTACTTTTACTAATACAACCACCACTACTTCTACTAATAGTAACTACAGTAATACTACTGCCACTAGTACCGTTACTACAGCTAGTACCACTACTGACTCAAAACGAGCATTCGATCTTAGAAATTATTTTTTTAACTATGTCTACAGCAATGTGCAGATCACTAGGGTGCACTAATTGATTTTGGGAGGGTGATCACAAAAGGGGTTGTTCAATAGAATCCACCGAGGAATCTCAACAGTACCTTCGAGGTAACCTCCATGGCACGTGTACCATCAGTTTCGTCTTGACAACCAACAGAGCTGAGAAAACCCACGGGTGGAAAACCAAAAATGACACCGCGTTTTTTAAGAATAAGTTTGATGAACACTGATGGCATCGATAAATGGCATGAATATGATACATGTATCTGCTAAATTTCGTTTTGGCGATACTGATCCCTGGCCGCAGATGGAATCTCTAAGAGCGCTGATTTTCGAGAATTTCGGAACCTTCAGATTCATGACACAGAATAAGGTGAAGAATAATAGTGCTAACCGAAGCACAGTACGGGAGTTTTGAAACAAACTATTAAGCATGGAAAAGGACAGTTAGAAAGTCTAGAGCGTGTTCATGGGTCACTAATGTACAACTGCTAACTTATCAATAGACAAGAGACATATAAACTGAATATCGTATTTACCGGGGTTCTCTTGCTTTGTTTCTCTTGTCCGTTCGTCTTTTTCCCGCTTGCTTAGAAATCGAACATCTTCTGGTGACCCTTGTCATCCATCGCTTGAGATACTGGATAGAATAATTAGAGCTTAGCTTTCCATGATACGCTTGATCGCGCACCCAGTGATTCTCACTCATTCATTTCTCAGCCTCTATGATGATACGGGTAAGACCAATGGTGAAAATAAATTTATTTTCCTATATCACCATCTCAATAAGGACCGGAGAGGGGTTAGAATAACCATAGATTTGACTGCCTTTGTCTAGTTGGACCATGGTATACCATACTCTGGAGTAGAGGAAGATTTAGACGGCGAAGAGGCCTTTTTCGCATTGAGTGGGGCAATTTATCCAAAATGCCCTGGTGGTGTATATCACGAAGCTTTTGAAATGGGTCATGCAAATAATAGGTACTTGTCAGATACGTCTTGACTACGCACTAATACACACGGAGTTTGATTGTTTTGGCAAGGTGCTGCTACGTTCCCCAGTCATACTGGATGGTGGTCCTGCTTCTTCATGAGCAGCTGTCGAAAGGAAGACTAATACAGCCATTTATGCAGGTCCAGATAAATTTTATACTCTCATAAACGTTTTTGACAATGGTGGCTAATTTTTAAGTCGTTGAGCAATGATTACGTGAAGTTGTGAAGCAATAATATTAGGCGTCATTCGAATGAGCTTTAAATAAATTGAAATCCGTCTCCTCACACGTCACACTATATTTTCCATTTACTAAGGGGAAGATTACAATTTTCTACACAAGAAGCTCTGTAAAATTTGGGTCCTTTCGACTTTTGCTTGGACTGTGATCAACTAGTTTATTAGGACTGTGATATTCATCTTACAAATTTTCGCTTCTAGTATTTCATTCATGCTCAGTAGCCATCAGATTTATTTTTCTTCAATAGTTTTCACAAGCTGAAATGTTCCACTTAAGCATTGTTTGACAGATTAGCTCTGAACTGTTTCACGAAAACGTACTACATTTAGTCGACTGAATCCTCGAAATTGATGAGAAAATTCATTGCATGCACTCTTTATGAAATAGCTGGAAAGATTGACATAGCTCGAGAAATTCCGCGGTTAGATGAGGCGATAGGTATAAATGGAAAAACTGTTTAAGCAATTTGCTCGTTGAATGGACTGTCGCATACTGCGTTCGACGTAAAGGTTCACGCGGTCAGATTTATTAGATAGACTCAAGGAAACACAAACCAGTACAGTTCACATAAAACCAAGTGCTATGAGATACACGAGCTGTTCCAGAACAAAGCAGAATTCGTGTGATACTCTCCAAATAGAGAACAATGACCAAATGGGGCCACTTATATTTTCATTTGGATTGTCGGTTCGGAGAAACTACTAGCACGTCAATAGAGAATCCTAATGTTCATGAACTGAAGAGCAAAAGGTCGGCAAACGAATGTGCCTGTGATTGTTTCCGACGGCAGTGCTACACGGGACCACTGACAGTGTGAATTTTTTCGTATAATTATTTGAGCAAACGTACTTCGGCAGGTCACGTGCAGCATCTCCTCATCTGATCGATGGGAAAACGTCTTAGTTGAATCACGGCATATTAGGTCATTGTTTTACTATCCCTAACTATTGGAAAAGAGGCTGCGAAATGGTTGTTTTCTGGGAACTTTATTGATTTGATTTAAACAAATACTGTTTTGTCTCTTTGGAGATCTAAAACCGCGTTTTTGGTAGTAAAAAATGTGAAACAAAGGATCACGTGTTATTCTAAGTATGCATAATAATAGCAATGTTATTTACGAAACCACTTCAGAATTAGAGCGCAATTCGTCTGCATGGGTTTGTGCATTATTTGTGGTTTTCTGATGACCATCTCGTAGGGGAATACTTTGATCGAGCAAGTAATTATTGTCCAAAACAACTCAATTCAGTTATTTTTAATGGATCCCTAAAAACAACCAGAAAATAATTAAATTGTAGTTCACCCAACTCTCTTTGGACCTTACCCAGGTTTTCCGGTTTGTCGATCTCGGGAGCTAAAGTGCATTTTTTCAGATCACATATGAAGTCGCTGAGATCAGCTGTATATTGCATAGCATAATGTCAATGCTTAAATGCTGTCTAAGCTGTTCTCTGTAAGAATTGCCACAAAGTTATACGCTTGCAAGAATATCAGTAGACAATATAAAAGAAGTTATCGCGCGTAACTCAAGGACTTGCCTTTCAGTTCTTTAGTCAACCCCGAATATCAGAAGTATATAAAATTTCTCCTCTGTTACATATATAAAACCCTTTTGCTGAGCTATTTTATTCTGTTATGTAACGCACTTTTGACCGAAATTTGCCCTCGGTAAAGCTGAAGAGAACGGAAACCCCAGTTCTCGAATGCAGACTTTTTGACCCTTCAGTGAAATAAAAATAAATTGTTGGTAATAAGTAGTATATAGGTGGGTGAATAGAGTTTATCGGAAGCACAGAACCCGTTTCGAAGGTATTTCCACTCATTAGTTATTAGCGTGAACGATACTTCCCTGTCCATGTACACCACCTGCTTCTACAATACAAAGTTGTTTTATTTACAACAGTTCCACTTTTGAAGAACAAATGCGATGAGTGTGAATCATAGGATACATTACAAAATGGAAACTCAAAAATGTTCGTCAATGAATTGTGGTGGCTGTTCTTTGTCCTATGCTGTCCAGTGGAACAGGTTGTTCCAAAAATGGGAGCCTTGAATGATTTTATATATGGAGGGCTGATCTACATTAGACTAAGTAAAAATGTTTTAAACTAAAAAATTCATTCTGGGTTCGGATAGATCTGGCATTACCGATTACAACGAAAAACTGGTACTCACTTCAGATTTAATGAACCTCCACAATGGAAACCATTTTTCATATTGTTCACAAGCATCTCGAGATAAGCGTTACTTTTTACAGGGATTGACGGAAGAGGGTCTTTCAGATCTAAGCGCGGAATCAAAACTTCTACATTTATAATTGATAGCGAATATATTTCTGAGGCAAAACCCTGTATGATCTCAAAAAAGCAATTGGACTTTCAGGAGTCTTGAAAGAAGTTTACTTTAAATCACATTATTTTTAAACAGGGAAAATTACCCCTACTTTTTATTCATTGTTTCAGCCGAGCTGCCTCCTCACGGTTCATTAAAACACAGTGCAATAAATGTTCCATGGGAACCCCTTCACTGATGAGGCTTTTGCTTATTCAATTCGAATGGATCTTCTCGTTGTGCGATGCTTGAAATGAGCATACAGCATTAGTACTAAGTGGAAGTGGATTTGAACTATCACTGACATCTATCTGGAAAATTGTGTTTTACGATTCATTTAAAGTTTGTTTGCTACTGGGTCATTTGGAATGCATCTTCTTCGACAAATAAGTCCACTGTTCATGATAAAGCGGAAAAGTTCATGAGTTCATAGGATGTGTCTTTGACATGAGGCTCCCGAATCCCATGAAATGGAAAAGTCATTTGCATTTTTTTGCATCCAAAGTCCAACTCCGTGAGTCGGAATGACCTACTTTGATGCTAAAGGTGCTAATCATTGCTCCCTGATTTCTCAGTTTCTCCATGTGTGTATTCGTATCCAGATCGCGCTTCACGTGGCTGTTAGCTGAATATTGGTTTAAAAATATTGGATGTTTTTGGGAATATCCGGAGTAAATGTCAATCGCAAGTGAAAACCATACTTTAAAATGTACGACATCTAACATTCTAGGCAGCTCACTTTACCATCAAACAGAGGATATACGTATTCTCCTGAGGATACCAAGATATTATTTCTCTCCGTTTTAAAGAGTATCTGAAGAGGAACAGTGAAATTTTCCGTCTTCCCCTCAATAAGAATCAAACTGGGAACTGAGTGGTGCCCGTCAGACACAATCGCCCCGGTTTAAAGAATAACAGATTATTTAGTCGTTGAGGTTGGAAATTTTGCAAACACTTGCTTTCTTCCCAGCTGTCTTTCTCAGTTGACCCAATGATAGATTTTTTATTGAACAGTTTTTATTCACGTTCATTATAATCTTAGAATTACTGTCTGCATAAGCTACCTATCAAATACTGATAAGCATCCCTGAGCAGTTAATAAACGCCAAGGTAAAAGAATAGCTAAACACAGCACAGTAATCACCTACGATATTTTGATTCATCTCCGAGAGGAACCAAGGAATTAATGCAGTGTGAATTTGTCAAGCTTTCGATTTCTCAGCCTGTTATTCCAACTTCGAACCTCTCTCATCCCCAAACAAGGTGACATCGCCAATGATCACTGAAAGGCTGTTTTATTCACTTGCACGCATAAGATTTTTTCCCATTTTACCACAACTTAAACTGTCCCCAGAGTGAACACAAATTGTCAGTGCAAGGATATATCCGGAAAAATGTGACTGTTTACGGTAAGATTACGTAACAACGAAAATAAATAATACAAGTCCATCTCCACGGTAACAACCCTGTCCTCGGTTGATCTTTCTGGCTACACAAAGTTATCGTGATCCACTGAAAAAGGCAGAAGATATTCGTTAGTGTGACAGACTGTACGTTATGCATTCAGTTTCAAATTTTGTAAAAACAACCTTGGCCGTTAAACTAACCTTGAATTTAAACTGTAATTTATTGGGAAAGTTTGAATGTCCAAACTTTCCTCGTCTAATATACAGAACCCAGAATTTTGTTCACGGTTTTTTGCATCGCATCTGCAAGGGTGACACGTGGTTCAATTTTTTTCGATTCCGCTTTTGCAAAATTTAAACCAGAACCGCATGGTCTCACGTACACCAGCTAGGACAACCTCGAAGTAAACCCACGAGAGAACAGTAGCCTACTGATTTTCTACTTGCAAACGAAAATGTCGTTTAAAATGGGATATTTTCAGGTTGGAAACAAGCGCTTTGATTCACCCAATCCTGAGGGGAAGGAGGGACCTTCACGGCTGGGTTAAAAAAGGTCCCAAGTGATGGCATGGACTTGTATTCAAATACATCTTCCGGGATTCAAAACAAGCTGCAAAATGATGGTGACAGACCTGATTAAAGAGTGGTAAATTTTTATTAGAACGAGAAATATGATGCAAATCACTTTGATTAGAATCCGAGTAAATGAACAGAAAGGAAGGCCAATAGGTCGGCATGACAGTATTACAATTCTCTAGGCGTGGTACTATAAGAGAATGATGTCGTGAACTTCTCCGTGGTATATCCTATGTACCAGTGTTTGCGAATTATATCTTCGGTGGCACGGGGAAAGTTATTTATTGTCAATATCAATCATTTGCAACCACTCGGTGACATTTGTCATTATTCTACACAGAAAGGCAGGAATATTGGTTGTTCGTGTAAAGAACTGGGGCATAAAAGAGGGTAGACTGGGGTCCACTCTCAGGCGGTCTATCTCCCATCTAACACGTCTCCTCAGTATTTGCACGCGGATATCATCAGTACTGGGTTTTCTGTCTTATCAAATCCAACCGAAGCTGGCCATCTAGCCCAAAGCTCTATTGAAAGAAAACCCTGCTTGACCAACTCCCTCTTCCTGAAACATTTTCCGGTTCATGTTCCGCTGTCCAGGTAATGACGTTCAAGTAGAGCTTTTGGCGGGTGGTTTTTGTGCTTCAGAAGCTTATAGTTCAAGTATGCTGTTGATTAATTTTCGACAGTTATTCAATTGAAACTATTTTGCGGACCACTCAGTATCTGTCCTAAGCTGCGGTAGCTTGGTGCTTGGAACACGTGGTAGGCGATGACTAGATTGCCAATACAAAAATGGGACATCGCCTCAGGGCTAGTTCCTCCTCTCAGAGTTTTAATTCGTTATTACTGTCTGTCAAAGTTAACTGATCTTATTTCAACCGATGACAATTTCCAAATCAGTTCACAATCGGTTTTCCTCTGAGACAATTTTGTGTTGAGTATATCAACTTGTCAAACCGAATTCCTCCCGTGATATGCTCTACTCCGTTGTCCATGAACCTCTGGATGTGACATGGCCCCGAACGCTGTTTGTTCCACTCTGTTTTCGTAGTTTACTAACCGGTTGTTATTGCACAGCTCGGACTGTTTGACGCCGATCTCTGACACCTCAGTTACCCCATACCAACAAAGGTGGTATCTGTCTGCGGACTTGTGACTCCATTATACCGTCGTCATCCCTTGATCAACCAGGTTACTTTAGTTGGCAGCCTGAGGTTCAACTCCCCTATTTTATGTTGCTTTGATTCTATTTTACCGCGGCACAGTTCATTTGTTTTGCCCTGAAGTTTTCGCATCGCGTCCGTGATAGTACACGTCTAAGCGAGAACTCTACAAATTGTGATCTATGAATTTCCTGCTATTTGTCACATTTATCATTTTCTGGAACCAGAATTACTACCCCAACCAAGTTTAGATTTATCTTACAGGTCACTCTTGACACTATGACATTATCTACAGTGGGCATGTTCCACAGGAAAATATATTTCGAGAGATTGGAAGCGGTCATATACTTTTGGTAATGTCAATTAAAGATGCCATGTTATAATGTGCCGGGTACATGGTCAGTACGAAGTCTGTTTTTGTTTGTTTTAAATTAGATATTACAGCTAACAGTGTGTGACACATTTAACTCACTCACTAAGGTTTCTAGGACTCTGCTTTGCAAGTACGTTTTGGATTCACCGGCTGCATCCAAGACCGCAGAGAATCCATCAAAGATCATCGGATGTAAACCTTGGTACGCTCATTTGATATTATGGTCACATGACACTGCAGCTGGCCGTTTGCCATGGCCTTTCGTTTAGATTTTGAACGCTTTCAGTACGCCCTCAGCACCAAGTGTCACTGTCAAAAATAGTTATAACAACCTCCTACTTAAAGCATGCATATTTCTACGAAAGCAACAAAAGGTCACGTAAACGAATAACAAATGAAATCACTTCAGTTTTGTAGAACCCATCGAAAAGTGTCTAGTACATGACGTCCTCCCTTGGCCCGATGCATGGGCTTCCGATGTGACCGGTTGACCTGTTCAGTCATGAAGACTATGAAAACGGTCGACTAGTGCCTCCACATTGAGTGGTAGTTCAATTACCTTTTTGTGAATACCTCCCACGGGAGAATGAGCAGACCTCATGAATGTTCGGAATGGGAACATTTCGCTCATGCTCCTGTTCGGTTCCGAAGACCCGAGCTTTTCAGCGTAAAATAATCGGACGAGAAACTGTCATACTCTGCATAGAATAGACAGGGCAATGTGTGTGCGTGTATAAACTGCTTCAGAAGTGGAATTTCCGATCGGTTGTTGCACGCTAACTTAGACTTGTGTTTACTGGTAGGTAACTGTGACAATCAGACTCTTTCTCAAGCGACTGAACCAACAAAACATCAAAATCTTATCTGGGCGATATGAGGGGATTATTATGTTGATCCCACCAAAAGGACAGCAAGCTGAATATTTCGTAGGATTTCCCCCAACCAAAACGTTCGTATATTGATTGATAGCTTCTAGTGGTAAGAAAACTTTCGATCGATTCATTTGATTAGTTGACTTGAATCTTTGTTCCATAGATATCAGTTGAGTAAAATCGAGAGAGAAAGACACGAGTTTTGTTTAACTTGGGCCAGTACGGTCCAGAGACAGAATTGCAAAATAATTCCAACCGTGTGAATCAAAAATAATCCATTTTGATCACGCAGAAATATGTGTTACAGATACAGAAACAAGAATATTGTAACTTGTGCTCTGATCACCTGATCAAAATGATACAATAATACCAAAAACCGTTCCCTGTACATGTGCATGATTGATTTTTTTGTCTTTCGTAAGGTTACCAACCTTCTCAAGATCTCCGGGGTGCATAACTCGAGCGTTTGAAACAAAAAGCTGGAGAAGATTCTGAAATTACCTATAACGGAGTGACTTCATTTTCCTCATATTTTAGTGCCACCACGAATAGGGTAAGTTCAGCAGCTGTTGTAAGTATGACCTTGGACGAACACGGAAATACAGTAATTCCAAAAGCAAAGATAGTTTCATTGAAACTTCTGTCAAACAACTCTGTCGGAACAGATTTGTCTTCCAGACTTGGGATAACACAGCATTTGCATGCCGTCAGTACAGACATTATTACTACAAGACGGCTTGTTATGAAGAACGTATTCTCTACGCATTGCTAGTTTAGGAAATTGGGTCTACCTCCTCGTTCTACTTGCGAAAACCGCAAAATATCGAGTCAAACCAATTTACCTGAACCAAACAGTATTTTGTTCTTTCTTTAATTGTTCCGCTACCCAAACTGAGCGGTGGTAATCACTTCGACGGCAGCTGAGCCTGTGCTTCATGTGTTGACCATTATCTTGACCACCTCTCAGGAGATCTAGTATGTGATCACTAAAAGTTGGTAAACGACGATTATCTGGATACGCGCTCTTCCTTGTCTTCTTTTGTCATCCGATTATGCACTTAACTTTATGGTCTTTCGAAAAGATTTGGACCTGAAGCAGTTGTCAGTAATTTTCTGAATAAGAAATACGTGAATAAAGGCACGTTTCATTCACGTTGTCACAGTTACCACTAGAAGCATTGCAAGCACAAATTCAGCCCAAAATCGGAGTTGCTCAGTAGCAGCTGAACTATCAATCCAGCACAAAAGGAAAACGGTTCCGTGGCCGGACTCTAGGGGTTGAAGAATGAACGTCCACGACAAAGTATGTACATCGGTCTTCAAGAATTAGTGCCTGAAAGCGAACTACTTGGAAGACTGAATACCTGCGGTTATTTTCAAATTGTCTGGCCTATATGAGACTGCTGTCTTCTCTGTCTTGTCTTCTCTTTACCATAACAGTGGTATCACAAGTAGTAAGTAGATAATTTTCACATGAATGAAGGGTAAAGCTTAGTTAGATTTTCGTCACATAAAGTGAACAAAAACATAATAGCAGGTGCAGTCGAAATTCGGTAGACAAATTATTACCATTGTAAAATATTTTCATCCATGAACGTCAAGTTTTCCGTGTTACTTCGGGAGTATTTACGATTAAACGGCAAAGTTCATAGTTCTATTACCTTACTCAAAATGAGTAATATGGCATTGTATGTGGAGGACAGGACAAAACTTCCCCGGAAGCATACGACCAGTTTCGCAGGAACTGCCGCTCATCAGATATGCGTACCCGGGGCTCTTCCGTTCAGTCATCCTTATACTTGAGCACTTCACACATGGTTTACAGCTGCAATCTCATTTGAATCGAATGAAAAATGCATGGACGGGGAGTCCATTTTTAGAATCATATGGTGATTCTCCAACTTTAGTTAGTCGGTTAACACAGCTAACCTTCAGAACGAGGACACATGGTCCCAAGTGTGGATTTTCGATATGGATAGTATGAGACTGTGTGTAGATGACAGGACGAAATTTCCCCGAAATCAAAGTGTGATTTTAAAAATGGACTCTCCGTCCACGGACACTCCATTCGATCCAAGTGAGGTCACAGTTTATTGTCTGATATTTGTCACTGAAAGGTGAGACAAAATGAATATTCTTCCAAGGTACCGATCTTCAAGTGATGGTGTAGGTAAGAATGACGAAAAGCAATTATCCCTGGGTGGTACCAAATTGTATTCGGGAGATACAATGAGTAGGAAAATCCACGGTGCTCATCAAATTTCGATGAGACCTCTATTATTCAACTTTGATTTTCAAGTTGCTATGAATTCACCAGGTTAACGAAACGGACACCATGTGGACAAAAAAATTGAGTTTCGCAAGTAGAAGTGTCCTTGGTCTGGAACGAATTGTAATAGGCCAGCGCAACTTTGCTTTATTACCTGTCACATACTGTGACGTCTTCATGTAACTTTGGTGAGAAATAACAAACTGGTGTAACCCATATTTGTGCCTTGTGAATTTTGTCACTTGTGAGTTGTTTCTTTAACTTCTTCACTCTTACCTGGTTAGTTCATTTTGCTTATTAAGACGATTTCGTTTTTGTTTTCTTTCTGTTGCTGTTGTTGTTAGCCTTTGATCAAAGTAGCATTGGATCTCGTGTAGGAACCCGGTCGAATCCCGGCTCGTCAAATTTGATCACTGGGTTGGATACTCCGTCACATCAACCGCGAACGATAACCAGTGCGGATCCCCGTGTCCCAAACACTCCACCAGAGGCGGGCTTTTTACCCTTACCGGACAGTCCGAATGATCTGCTTCGTTTGGCGCAAACCACAGTCGGACAATGGTATCTCCCAGATATCAACCCAACTGAAGGTCAGCTGCATAGCTGTGTCACACATCACTGAATGTTTTATTTAATTATCCTTTATTAAAGACGCATACTCCAGGGCTCTGTTCAATTACTACAGGTCTTGAACTGAATATAATTCCCTAGGATAGACCAACAGTAAACACATTTATGTCATGCCTAATCATGGGTGTACTTGGAACCGGTATACCAAGAAACTCAAGGGTCCAATTCGTGCTCAGAATATACGGAGACAAAAGCTCAAAACATGAATACGAAAACCGCTTCTTGGCCCAATAGTTTAGGCATCGTTTTGGTTCGGACAGTAACAAGTTTTTGTTCACCTCTAATGCAGGGTCTCAACGATGGTGAAATAACCCTCTTTTCAACATTGTCCGTCTCTTGTTGACAGACAGAGATCGCAATCATATCCAAGTTTTGACTTATCATACTTTTCCTCGATCAATGGTTAACTATCGCTCAAGTTCTACCTATCAAACAGTTTTTCAAGGTCATCCCGATCATTCTGGGGTTAAGTTCAAGAAACAAAAATCAAAGGGTTCCCGTTACAGCAGTTTTTCTCTCGACCATTTTATCACCTTCAGCCCAGTCATTAAGATGACTACTATATATATATATATATATATATATATATATATATATATATATATATATATATATATATATATATATATATATATATATATATATATATATATATATATATATATATATATATCAATTATCGACCGTCTTGGATTAATACTATAACAATGTTTGCCAGCAACATATTGGGAAGTCTTATTAGCAACCATTCATTTAGAATCAGGACTGTTCGAATAGTCCTCTGAAATTGTCCATACTTGTTTCCACTTGAGAGGTTTGAATCGGAAAATCAAAAGATCAGTCGACAAAGGATTATTCAAAGATTTCCGGATAATATTCCGCTGCATCACTATTCCTATTTGAAAACTGGGCTTAACTGAAGGGAATTTTTTATATCATGAAACTGCGAACAACCCTGGCTTGCCTAATGCACTACCTGAGGTATGACTGAGTGAGCAATGCCTAGGCCAGAAATCGAAACGGGGTACCGTTTCAGAGATTGTTCTATCATAGCTTATCCAGCTTAGTGGACTTTGTTGGTTGGGGCACATTTCGCGTACGGCAAACACACGTCTACCATACCGTGCCCTGTTTTCCGTTCCTTCTCGTGAGTGGGAGAAGCCACGTGGAGGTCAACAGCTGAAGTAGCATCGGAGAAAGAGGAAACGTACGGCGGAGTTGAGAGAAGCAGATCCTTTACGTCTCGGTGGTCGTGGTCCAAAGGATCTCCCATCCAGCTGGTTGGAGACACTGAAGGATATGACAGCGAACCGTGGACAGTGGCGATCAAGTTGCTGCTTTCTTTCGAATCAGAATGATTGATCATTGTGCGTTTGTACATTCAGACTGTGTGTTCCGTGTGTTAGCTATTCGGACGTTCTTTTTTTCTCCACTTCTGTTAGTCCATTCCATGTGCAACTTGAGTATACATTCTTTTTAATTCTGCTTTCAACATGGTGAAAAAGCAGTGGTCCTTGGGTTTTGCCCTTCTGTTTAATGTCGTATGATGATGATAGTGATGATGATGATGATGTATTCTGTGAGTGATTGTTTTGTTGTAAGGAGAAACGGCATCAGGATTAGATTTTGTCTTGATTTCGTGTGATGAGCTGCATGTCTCGACAACCAAAATGTCAGCATCTTCAACCGATGGCGCAATCGTGCCTGATAGGTTACTAAGTAGAATCAAAATAAAATTCAGCCCCACTGAACCACCTGACAGGTAAAACTGAATCTGCACAACCAACACCTCTGAAAAGACACTCTGGTCCATACACACTTCGGGAAGCAGTCTATCGGTCACGCTGAATCAGGATTGAAGTACATGAGATTTCCCTCGGTAGGGGAAGAAACGATAGCGTTTCATTCGGCAGCTAAAGCTCGTCAAAACTGGACAGCAGGTAACCCAAAGATGATGCCACGTCCAAGTTCTGCTTGTTTTATTGGGTGTTCGTGTCTAAGGACTGAATCCGAAAAGTGGGACAAACATTCGGGTACCTTGAAGCAGAAACATTAGTGACTAGGTTAAAATACCAATGTAGAACTCGACAGGCAGAAAGAAGCTCCTAAACTGTTACTAAGGTCACTTCTCCGTGCTGTTCCATAGATTCCCACTATCAAAGGGCCAAACTGCTAATTCTAAGACTCCTGCAAGATTAACAGAATTAAAATCCTCAAATAATATAACCTATCAATCCTTCACCATTCAACATTCCCAGGCATGGAACGATAAGCTACAACGTACCTTCTGCCCGAAACTTCCAGGATAGCCATCGTCCCACATCGATTTTTGTCTCGCCTCGTTCGCTGGCTTCCAGTTCTAAGTGGATGCAAGGGACCGCCCGTGTTCGTGATAGTTCGTGATGAAAGTAATAACTTGAAAAAATACAACCTTAATGATACTATTTAGCTTGTACGTTTTCTTCATTTATGAGTGTTCAACGTTCATATAGTCTGTCTGGCATGGCAATAGACTGTTACAGATGGGACGGTAGCACCATTGAAAATATACCTGTGCTATGAAATAAAAACGCATGTTATAGATCTAAATTCCGCGATAATGATCCACGCTCCAGAAACAAACTAAACTACTCACTTAACTCTATGACTTTCATGCGAATCATCGTTCAGTGCTCACCGTCATGGCGGAGGTGGAACGGCTGTCAGCATGAGACATCAGTGTGCGTTCCTACAGCGGATCCCTATCGGAGGCCTTCTGCAAACAGTTCGGTTTGATGGTCTTTTTGTTTATGTTTGTTCGTCGAATACGTGTACGCTCCGAATGACTGTCGTTCACTTGAGGCGGAAGACAGTCTAAAATCGTCCATCGACTTGCTATAATGATTTGCCTCATTGCCCTGCAGTATGTGCTCTACGGACATACTTGTTGCTGGCAGTTCTACCGCTCTAGTTGGAGGTCTGCGTGATGATGATAATTTATGGGATGGCCTTTTTTCATTCCATCCGATAGAAACGACACCCAAAACCTATCTTTACAGTCATGTTGTGACCACTGAATGTCCGCAGCCAGTACGAATTTCTCACGCGGAAAGTAGCACGGCCACTCTTGGTGTCCAACTGCACCTTGACATTGGTTAATTTGGATTGACCACAATACTGTCAGTTAATGCTGACATGAATTAGTACAATGCTATAGCTTATTTCCATCCACGTCTATCTACCCGAATTATGTCCTTGCTCACACTTGTTACAATCCATCTTTCGCTGGTGGAAGAATTATTGCCAAGATCAACCCATGCGGATGCAACTTGGGGAATAGACACTGATCCATTTTGTGAACAGAGTTGTTCACCTGGTTATCAATGCCCTTAGAAGTTCAAGATCCTGAAGAACCTTGGAATTAGGTCGAGGCTATCGTTTTTCACCAGTATTCAGAACAACACAAAAACACTCACGGAAGTAGCATATGTTCCGCATTACAATTACTACTGATCCATTTCAGAGGATACGGTGAATACGAAGACGCTTAAAGATGCACCAAACACCATTTGAGTAAGATTCCAAGTTGCTGTATTCGACCGTGAATGGTAAGGCTATAAAGAAGGCTGTAACAGTCAATAACTGCCGTAATCATTTTTGTTCCAACAGGAATAGCACGTACGAAAGCAAAATGTGAGCGAGTGAATCAGTCTAGAAAGCTAATGGACAGGTCATTCTTACTGAGGATTGCCATCAAGTATCGACTGGACAATGCGCTAGTTAGGCCAATTATTCTCTATAACTCGAAAATCTGGCAAACTTTGGCATGTAACTCGGTGCGAAAAACATTCTCTGAGTTATTTCTATAATCCGGTGGAAAACCGAATCAATACTACCAAGGCTGAGCGCGGATTTCGTCCTGAGATGTAATATTAAAGATTGCTTGGCAACGGTGTTTGGAACAAATGCTGTGCACATCCTTTGGTGGGGTGCATGAAAAATAATGAAAAGCTTTCGGGGAAAAAAGATGCTTTAGTATTGTCAGTAGATTCGTCAGAGGGGATGAGAAAAATGGGGATCATAAAGTGCTCGAGCCGCTGAGTCGATATGTATTCGGATATGATGTCTGGCTATGAGGAAAAGGAAAAGGATCAACACAAAGATGAAAGTGAATCGAGAATATGAAACTGAAACTTAATACGTAGAAATTGGTTTTACAAACTTGCCACTATGGAATTTATACCTTTTGCATATCACAAGACAGACAAATATGCTCTTGCTGGAAAAAGAAGGAATATACGGGGACAAGGAGAAGAGTGGATACACCATAGGAACCAAAACCCAGATAGACTGTGTCAATCAACCAATGTGATATAGCTTTAGTCGCATTTACTGTCACGCGGGCACAAAAGTCATCGTGATTACTGGAAGAATTGAGGGAGAGAGAATGGGAGTGGAATTTGGAAAATTTACAGTGATAAAACGAAGCCGGGGAACGAAATATCTCAACTGATCGTATCTAAATGATGTGTACAACAGGGAGAATGGTGTCTGGCGGCATACAGAACATGATAAAAATATTTAGTCTAGTAGGTTCATATAAATGGTTGATCATCTGAAAATTCTAGTCTCTGATGGCTTCATGGCATGGGAAAAAGTTGTGGAAAACCTGGCCTTGAGGATTTCTATTTCAGGCCCTGGACACGCCTACTCACTGAATGATCAACTTAGATAATTTCATGGATCTGAGAGCGTCTGACATGTTATTTGGTGTCCATTGTGAACAGGCGTGGCCACCAGTATGCGCGTTCCGGGACTGAGCATCTTTAGCAATTGACTTCAAAATCTGATTAGGCAATTACATGATCAGTATTTACTCGTTTCTTTCTGTAGCCAGCCATCAGTTTATGGAAATTCTGGTTTTTTTATTGGATCCATCCCAGCTGAAATGTGTTCACAATTGGTGGATCCTAGTTTTTAGCATCGGAGCTGCTCACATGATATCTGAAAAGCAGATAATCCGCTCGCACATCACATGCATTATGACATCGAAACTAAGCAACAAATTCAGGTTTGTGTCACGTGAACAGCTAGTTCAACAGAAAACTGTATTGGTTCCTTTTGTTGAATCTAGCAATCCACTATCTTTTAACCTTTATTTTGTGAATAGAATAATAGGTAGACTTCAAAAGCTGCAATATCGCCTTTCAAAAACGAAAAAACGAGAAGTCGCAATTTAGTAAACTCAGTATATATATTCTATGCAATGAATTCCATGGCTTTGTCTTTTTTTGAATTATCAGTACGAAAACGCCTGGAACAACAACCAGCCGGCAGATTTATCATTCGACGTAGTAATCGAGAACACAACCATTATCATTTGGCGTTCACTACGGGTAAGTCACACGTGACATTGATGAAAACAATACTGCAAGCACTTCTTATTTTTTTCAAAAGTTCACGTGATACACAAAGCTTTTCTGCCGGTAAATGATACTTGAAAAGGAAATTCATCCGTCCGTATATCTATTAGTGGTACTGAGATTCAGTGGGCGTGCGTTTAAGTGATGATCATCTATCGTGTTGCCCTTATGGGTAACGAAAATGTTTCTAACGTACGTAGCGATCATTATCTGTTGATGGGACGTCAACGTGTGCGTTGAAGACAGATTGCAGTGTACGGCTTGGTGTTCACAGCAGACCTACCTTCGTTGATAAGAAATACGAAAATACTCAGGTACGAAATATTATGCTGAGTGATTTGTATATGATGAAATTACCTTTCGTGGCATCAGCCGGGATGCTGTCGTGTGAAGAAACTTCCGTATCACCCATAAATAATTGGCTAACCAATAGGCATGGTCTTCTAGATTTGTCGAACAAATAGAGTATACAAGACTTGATATAAGTAGTATGTTAATGTACCTGGGGCTTGACTTAATCATCTAGTTGACGAGCTAAGGTTAATGTGATCTTATGGATTATGCGGACTGACGTTGTCAAATCAGAGACAGCAAAAACTGAATCGCAACCCGGAAATTAATTCTCAACAAGTAAATAAACCGGAATTGTGTCGATACTACCGGATGTCTGGTAGTATTCCACTAAGAAGAGGATCTTTTACGATCAGTAGTGTTTTTTGAGGTGTTGATTCTTAGGCCGTATTGCAGAATCTTAGGTAAAGAGAACATGAACATTTAGAGTTGTTTAACTAGAACATAAATAGGTTGATATCTCTCTAATAGTCTCTGTTATATCTTCTACAAATCATCTAAGAATACGCCAACTATTTCCGATTAAGGCAGTCGCTGGGAGATAGCGATCAGAGCTACCGCACGCAGTACATGCCAATTGTTTGCCCGAAATGAACTGAACTAATAATAATGATAGATAATAATACCACTACCAGTAATACTAGGAATCCCTATAGTAGGTACGGGTTATGTTGTACATGTACATTCTTGAAATCATAATCCCTCCGAATAGACTCTACTGAGTTCATTGTTTCCATTGGGGCACCTAGCTATGAAAGTACACAAGTGAGGCAGTAAATGACGTACTGAATTTGGAAATATTTTTCCGTACCATTTTGTATTCTTTCTGTATGCGTACACAATTCCCGTGATAAGACTAGTCTTATTTTCCGGTAGTAAAAGATGCCAGACTGAAAACAGAAAGCAATCAATCCAGCTATACTCAGTGGACAAACTCAAATATGGCGCTATACAATTGCGAAGAGATCACGAGGGCGAGAGGGTTCGCGTACACTCAAGTTATTATGAATCATAGAGAGAGAACCCGTACACGACTGTTGCGGGCCTACAAACTGAGTAAATATGGCGGTGCGTTCTTTGGTCACTCTATTTGTATTGCAATGAATTCTGAGCAAGACAGATTGGTTGCGACAAAGGTTTTCCCACTAAAAATAAGCGAGATATTTTGTGACATATTGTAAGGATGAAGGCAAGACGGGTGCGGAGAACCTGTATCTGGGCGGCCCAGAAAGTCATATCTGTGAAACTTGTACAACAGATTATAAAGTCCTTTTTCGAGACCACTCTTCAACAACTATGATCCGCCCGCTATCTGAGCTTTTCGGCTGCGTTCAGGTCAGTTGCCTGTGGCCATCAGTTTGATTCTCCTGTCCACTATTATTTCTGTTCGGCTGGTTCGATTATTCCGGTTGGCGGCCTGATAGGTAGCCCTTTCCACCGTCTATCTTGCAGGTTGCCTAAGGTCCCACGGCGTCCCACCTGCCAGTCTGTACGCTTCGTTTTGTCTGCTGCTAGATGATTCCGACAAATTCGCCGTTTACGTTTTGGTCTGTGATTTTCGACTGGTTGGCCCGGTCAGCATGATATTCGCCTCATTATGTAGCTCCATCGTTCCCCACTACAATATGAGTGCTGGATCCTAAACAACACAGATGACTTTGCCTTAGAACACCAAAGCTAACAACAAAGCAACAACAGATATCAACTATGTAAATTCACAGGTTTTAACTGTACTCATTTCCGAAACCTACTTGAAAATGTGTTGGTCCTGATACACTTCACATCAGGAAACGGGGAAGTACGCCGAGTCACCTTAGAACTCACGCCAGCCGGTTACACAGTCAAAGGACTCAGTCAAGGACGATATTATCCAACAATTGCTCACCTTGTGGCAGATCACTGCTCGCAAGTGTCCATCTTGCCATGTCTCCTACGTTTGCCTGGATACAAATCTGTCTCGAAACACGCGGGCTGCTTTAGTAGTCCATCTGTGTCAAGTTCATCTACTGCTGATTTCAACTGGTTCATGCGTAACCGTTTGTCAAGCCAGATGAACGGGATCGGTGGGCCATTGACTGAATACCAAACGTTTACACCATTTCCTCAAGTGTGGACTAGGAGAATGGTTGAACCAAGAGGAATCACGGATACGTGGACCGATCAGATACCCGTGCCACCAGTACCTCCCCACAGGACTTCGAACGCGAATGAAAGGTTTCGGAACCAGTTTCAACGCCCAGCGTATTCATTACTTCCCCAAGGAGCCGGTAAATCTTTGAAATGACACTCTTTTGACTGTCGTACAGCTTACATTTTCCACACACGAAGGTTTACTGTATGAGAGAACCACTTTTTCGTTTTTATTTCATTTCGTAAGCTGTAACTACTAGGACTGTCTTGACTTGGTCAAATTGGCAGTTCCAGTCTAGCAAGTGACGAATCTAATCACAGAGTGATACCTTTCTGCCTCTCATACTCAGGTATGTCACAATAGCTTTGCATATTGTGACAGAAGGCTGACTTTCCCGCCTCGTCGTGTGCCAAAAATTATAAGCAGATTCGAATAGGTCAACACACTTGGAGGTAGCGTAAACGTCAAATGAAACTCAAATTATTTTAACCGAGGAAGTGACAATTTCCTTGGATTATCTTCAAGTTGGTGGCAGTGAAAATTTTCTTTGCCGCCCACAGTGTTGAGTCGACTGGCTACTCTATTCAATATGTCGTCGCCCTTGGGCAGCAGTAAGAATAAAACTATTTGGTTGCTACCTGAACGGACACAGACTTACTACGACATATCAGCCTCAGAGGTAAAATAACTACCTGAGTTCAGCTCTCCACTCCTGTATCACTACGACTCCTAGGTGGTTTTAAGAAACATACTGCATGTTCGAGACCTGCATTCAGGGTAAAATAACATCTTGAAAAATGCATCCAGGTTTCCTGCGAGAATTCGGGTATATTATATATATATATATATATATACGTACCCATAAGCATATATAATAAAGTCAATTTAGAGGTAACGATTTGGAGCTTTTCAGTTTCCAAAAAGAGTAGTAATTGCTCTTGTTCGCTTTTACCCGTTATCCAAGATGAGGTGATCAGACAGGCTATGAGGGATTGCATCTGAGAGTTGACGCTGAAACCGGAGAGCGATAGTTCGAGCTGCCGCTCTTCCGAAAGCATTATGCGTCACGCTTGAACATGCGATTGCTGAAGGGCTTAGTTGATCCGAACTCCGGCGTCATTGTCGATGTTGCAAAGGTTATAGGATGTAAGATTTGCAGATGTCCAGCAAGAGAGTGAAGGACTGATGATCGATGTATCCTTGTTCGTCAACCAATCGAGTGATCAACATCCACTACGACCGTGAGATAAGGGCCTTAATAATTGCATCGTGGTTACTAAATCGTCACTGCCTCGCAATACATTATTTCAGAGAGTTCACTTCCATTATATCGGACGAATGTATTTCGGGAAGACAGTCATAACACTGAGACTGATTCAGCGATAAGTTAATCCGTCAATCAATCATACTTTTTTTGTAGGAGATGAAATGACTGTATTCGCACAACACCTAATGAACTGACAGATTGCATCACTTTTGAAAATCGCATATAATAAGTTATAGATAAAGACTTGATAACTCAAGACGCCATTCATGGTCTGTTCATTGTGCTGAGAATGATATTTCGAGTCAATAACAACTTCAGAGTATTTCCGCCTGATAGGCGAGTGTGGACAGTTTGATTTTGGTAATAGTTCAAGTTTGTGGAATGCTCAGTTGAAACTCCTCTTCACTAAATCCTTCAGTTTAGTCCTCACCCATAGCATACGGTTTCGTACGTAATGTTCATATTCATCCAAAAAAGACTTTTATGATGTAGTATTTTATAACTGGAGGCTCATCCCACTTTTTCTCTACCGGCCACCGATCAGCATGCCAACTGTTCTACCTCGGTGGTTTTGAAGTCCTTGTCCGACCCGGACCGCAGGCGGTCCAGTTGTGCACAGATCACTTGTTTGGACCGGAGCGAAACGCAGTCCAATTGACTCGGGTTAACTTTCGAGTGAATGAGATGGGAATTACGGTGACCGATTTGGATCGAAAACTTTTCATCCAAAGACAATATCCTATCGCCTGTGTTCTGTACATGGGTTTGGATCCACGGGGCCGGAGGTTTGTTCGCATTGTCTTTTTGTGCTCTTTGCATAAATTCAAGACGTCGAGTTATATGCCCCTTTAATCAGTTTGAATGCATCTTACTCTATGCAAATATGCGTCAGATGAGAATAACAATACAATCGTAGTAACTTTATGTGGCAAAGCTTGTCCAGATCCTAGTATGCACATACACATAAACACACATCAACCAACAATCCCTCCCACTCTTACCTAACTAAGACCTCTGACTTTAAATGACCAAGCCGACCATTTCTAGAACATTTCGATGGATAGTCTTACTTCAGAGTGAGTAACTGCGCGAGAAATTCCAGTGAGGACCTGAGTAACTCCACATCTACAAGCGACTGAAATTAATTATGATCACCGTCAATGATTCCAAAATGTCGTTGTTTATTTACTAATGTTTCAGGAGTGCTTCGCCGAAAATTTAGTCAGCAGACGCTAAAGTCTAGTTGGATAAAAGAAAAGAAACAACATTATCATCATCGGCTAAATCAGAATTGACCTGGGGCTAATTTCGGTCCCATGTTCACCATCGAGAAGATCCTAGTCATGTATTCGGCATTCTTCATGAATTATCCACAAATGAAGAGAAGCTAATTTGGATGTGCGTGTAGTTGTCGCCGTGGACACTGAGATTAGGCATCTACCTCTCAATTTGTGTTTCGTATCCCTAACCTCCCGTGACGTATTGTCATATTAGCACCCGTGTTTCACTAAGATATTATTCGTTTTATTGCAAGCCGGCTTAGCTAATTTCACTGTTTTGTGCGACCTATTGGGTAAGCAATGTGATCTCGGCTTCAACGTCCTGAAACTCAAGTGAATCATTGGGACTAAAAAAATCGTGGATGGTGAAGAAGGCTCGGAAACTGTTTGTCCTTCCCAAGTGTTGGTACTCTCGGTAAACATGTTCGTCAACATGTTCATATTCAATAAGTATCTGTAAGCAGCTTCTCAGCTTTGTTTTCAGTCATGAGGGACAATCGGATGATCTACCTGTTTTAAGAGATAGTAACTAAGCTGTTTGAATATACTTATCCCATAGTATAACGGAATTGTCTTTCGACGAGGAGATATTTACAGAATAATATCCGTAGTTCCAGTAAGATCAACGAAAAATGCTTCAGTTTCAGGCATCAGCATGGCCATTCGGACTTTTTATCAGAGAGCATCCGTTTATCCACTTTAGGAACGAGTCAAAAGCAATAGCACGCTCGTTGGGCATAAGCCAGATTGGGAAAAGGACCAGACTGGACAATACTACAACGTTCCGAATTACTTGTGGACGGCCAGTTAGACCCGTCTAGGCTCTCTCAAAGTGTTCCGTATTTGTAGTCATTCCAACTGTCTGATTTACGCTTTCAGATGGAAGTCTTTGGAGCTATACAACGAGGGGATGGTGGAAAGTAGGTAAGTCCACAAGGAAGTTACTTTGCTCTGATAACCCCATGCTTTTTGTGACACTAGCTACTGACTTTTACGGACAGTGTAAGTCCACTTATGCATTTCGCAAAAAGAAACCGTTGACAAGCAATGGGAATCCGCCGTCACAAGGGAGCTTTCTAATCAGGGGCGAAGGCAGAAATCAGGTCGATTGTACGCGACCAGCGAGCATAAAAAAGCACAGTTTTAGTCCACCTTAGTTACAAAGGTTACGGGGCAGTCGTGTGATGCACATTGTTTACTGAACGGGCACAACAGACATGGTATACCTGTTCACCCGACCGTTGACTATACGGTTGTGCAAATCACATGTTCGCCAAATGCCCCAGTGGCTTAATAGAACCGTATTCCGTAACAGTGGCAATTCCCCGAACTGCTGCACTAGAAACTGATGGAACCGACGTGAGCTTTGATGTCACATCCCCCTACACCAGCGTTCCATATATTTGATTACCGGTGCCTAGTTAGAAGAAAAATGTCTGTTAAACCAGTCTGATATCGTAGCTGCCATCGGTTGCGTTCAGTAGAAAACAGATAGCATTGTATTGTAGTGGTAACAATAAGCTGTGCAGGAGCTAACAAACGTAGTTTTTAACGGGGAATCGATCGATCGTGCTAGTAACTGCTCTAGACGGACACCACATCACATTTCCTTTCCCGCGGAAAGACGCGCACGGCCCACTACCAATGATGTGGTTTAAATGTGAATCGTAGTGTTGGGAGCCATGACAAGCCTTATCTTGGGACTGGGAGTAGTAAGAAAGCCACTTCCGTAGTAGCCAAAGCACACGTAGTAGTCACGGAATTACAGTGGTAGTTGGATTTTATCTCTTTATTTTCTTTATCGTTTCCATTGGCCACTTTGCGTTGGTCTCTTTTTTACTTTGGGCTTCTATTCCTATTGGTCCTGACTCAACGGTGCCACGGAATTCAGAGAACAGAAGTGCGAGGTTAGTAGCTGAATGCACTGAACAGCGGTAGTGGTAGTAGCAGTACTAGTAGAAGTAGTAGCAATAGTAATAGTAGTAATAATAGTAGTATTACTAGTGTAGGGGAGTGAGCACACCATTTATTGAGTAAGCAAGTAGTCAACTGTTCAGAAAGCAAGTATGGACAGCTGTGGGTTGATATGAAAGAACGTGCCCATGTTAAAGGGACATAATGCAATAAGGTAAATGAAGGCATATAAACCTTACGACTGCGTTCTCCTCCTAGATAACGACAGCCTTCAAGTGGACCGGACAGCGATTTTGCAAGGAAGCAATATTGTAACAGAGGGTTGATTTTTTCGATGTCCAAACGAGCATGTTCCAATACACCACGTATTTCTCAGGCACAGCTTGTGAATTATAGCAGTAGAAGTAATAGTAGTAGTGGTAGTAGTAATAGTAATGGCAGTATTAGTATTAGTACTGGTAGTGTTATTATTATTATTATTATTATTATTATTATTATTTTTATTATTATTATTATTATTATTATTGGTAGTAGTAGTAGTAGTAGTAGTAGTAGTAGTAGTAGTAGTAGTAGTAGTATTGGTAGGAGCAGTTGTAGTACTAGTAAAATCAGTTGTAGTATTAGTAAAAGTAATGGTGGTGTGGTGGAGATTCTACACTAATTACTGAATAAGTGGTTAATTGCGCAGAAACCAAAAAGGGCAACAATGGGGCGATAAAGGGCTTGATTATGTCACACAGAATGAACGAAACAAAGTAGGGAAAGCCGTACCAAACCCATGACCGCATGCTCCATTCGGATTGCTAGTGTTTTCAAGTGAAGTGGACTGCTGCTATCCAACAGCATATGGGAGTTGCAATCGGATGATTTTTGTGACGTCGGACAAAGAACCAACATGTTGTGCATTTGGAGAACCTTATGAAGCCTGTGAAGGAGTCGGGACTGAGAATAAACGGACCAAAGTCCCAGGTTAGAAGATCGATGATCACCCTTCTGGGCCACAAGTTTGGCAACGGAGAACTACGACCTCTTCCCCAGAAAATTATCTAACTGGAGGAATTTCCAGTAACGAACTCTAAAAGATCATTGAGACGGTTCTTGGGTTGATTTGTGAAAATTTTTACATCTATCGTCGATCCTTTGTACGCCCTTCGCAAAAAGGAGCAAAAATCCAAATGCAGCCCAGACACGCATCAGGCTTTCTGTCAAATCCAACGCACAGTATCGAACGAGCATCTCACGTTACAGCTGCCGGTCGTTGGCGAGCCGTTCACGGTCAGTACAGATGCCAGCGATGTGGGTATCGGAGCAGTGCTAAAACAGATGAATGGAGTGGTGGCATACGCAAGCATAGTGCTCAAGCTGGCGGAGAGAAAATATTCCAAAACTGAAAAGGAGTGTTTAGCTGTCGAGTGAACGTTGGAGAAGTGGTGACCATATCTGTTAGGTCAACGGTTTCATATTGAGAATGATCACGAAGCTTTGGAGTGGATCGAAAGCAACAAAGGATCCTCGCAACAAAAGGCCCGAAGGACACCTCGTGTCCAGAAATTTGATTTTATCATTGATCATGTCACTGGTGTGGACAATCACGTGGCTCATGTTCTGTCCCGTTCTGAGGAAACGGATCCTGATATACTGATTCTTAATGCAATCAGCCTACTACAACCGAAGCAGAACCCCCAGAGACTGGTAGACCAACGACGACAAGATCGGCAACTGAAGAAAGTGATGCAAGCACTGGCAGTTGGTGAAACACTGCTGGCAAATGAAGAACAGTTCCTGTGACGACTAACTTGGAAACATCTTCCCCTGAACACCGCAGGTGTTCTTATGAGGCGACCATTCAGGTCAAAAAAGGTAGGTGGTTATCGTGTCTGAAAACATTCGCAACCAACTAATCAGACAGTGTCACGAGATGGCCCACTCCGGCTACGCTCGAACATATGACCTACTTCAGCAAAGAGGGTATTGGGCGAATATGCGAGACGATATTATGAACCTGGTTCTGACTTGAGAGCCATGTCAACTTTTCAAATCCGACTCGCACTCCGCTCAGTGTTCATTACTGTTGATCCCAGTTTCACAGATAGGAGAACTGCGGTCTGTTGATCTGATGAGGTTGTTTCGAGGTCACCTTGGGGCAACCAATACATAGTGGTTATGACAGAAAATTGCACGCGCTGGATTAAGGCCGTCGGCGTCCTTAATGAACGCGCCAATACCGTCAGTGCGATCGTGATGAAACATATTGAAGCTAGTCATGGCTTCCGAAAGCGATCATCACTAACCAGGTTCTATGTTTTGAGAGCGATGAATTTCGGGTATGTCTGGAGAAACTTGGAATCAGAAAGATATGCACAAACCAGTTTCATCCCTAAACTAATGGTCTTACGGAACTGAAAAATCGCACTGTCAAGAGACGGTTGGTGACAAAAGGTTGGGCTTGGTGGTTGCTGTCACATCGCGCTTTTAGGCTGTTCAGCAATGAGAAGTCCCCCGTTTCACTTGAGGTATGGCAGGACAACGAGATTGTCTGTTGACCTCGAAGTGGGCCTGTGGCCATCTTTTCAGATGGAACTCAACTGAACTCCATCGTGCATAAACAGACGCACTACAAAACTTGAAAGAAACTCAGGAATCCTCAGTGCAAGCCTCTCATATGATAATTACAGTTGAACCAAAATCGTTCGTAGTGAGCACTCGGGTAAATACAAGCAGCGCTTTTGGGGACTAAATAGTTGCCCTGGATCACGGAAGGATCTGTCCAAGTGGAGAGGGCCGTATTCTGTCTTGGAAGTCCGCCACCGGGACTGTAAGATAAGGCGCGCTCACAATTAACGGTATGTGCACCGATGCGAGCCACAGCGTTAGTATGAAGACCTCCAACAAAGCACGTCACGGGGAGAGTTTTCGGCTTGAAAAGGACACTCGTGGGGACCAGATTGGAGGAAAGGAACCCAGAGTGGAGGAGAGTCCGAAGAGAGTCCGCAGAACACCAATCTATTTTTGTCAGTGGGAGGAGTTTGGTAGAGTGTGCATACAATTTCTGGATGAGCAAGTAGTTGATTGTTCAAAAAACAATTAGGGGCAATTGTGAATTGACAACGAACGTGACTACTTCAGACAGGGAGAATGCAAGGAGGTAAAGGAGGGCTTGAGAACTTCATGATCGAGTCCTCCGACGGAACAGTGACCACAATGAGCGCCCCCATGTCGAAGCCTTGTCGAATGCCGCCCGCCCTACGTGTCTCAACCACAACGATGGCGCAGAGATTTCGTGCACGTGGATGACTTTAACATCACTGATGAATAAAAATCTTACTGTTGACCTCCACCTGTAAAGCAAAGACCGAGCCCCCGTACCCACAGCACACGCACACGTATATACAACACACACATGCGCACCGTTTTATAGCCAAAGGTTTTAGACTATTATCCCAAGGTGTTTCGATCGTAAACAAGTCTTGGGAAAGGTTAGCAGCGGTAGCCGAAAAGTCCAATTCCTACCATCATTTCCGGTATCGCTGTTGCCGAACGGTAAACACGAACACAACCTTAGTTTCACCGTAGCTGAGTTGACAGTTCCCATTACTGTTCAACACTCACTCCTTGCAAGGAGTCGTATTTTCTCAGACAAGTCTGTTAGTGAAAAAACATGTTGCCCATCCAATGATAAACTGTATCTATTACTAAAATGCCAGCGAATAAATGTATCCGGAAATCCGCAGAATGCATGTCATCGAGTCCAAAAAATGCTCTCGGAATAGGAAGCAGCTTAGTTCATTATTTTACTTCAAAGTATGACAATCATCCATATGACTTAATCCCTATTACCTGTCCATAACTTTAAGTCTGTTAAATTCATACACAACAGTTTGCTCAACAATATTGAAGTCCACAACACTTCCGGTCTGCAAACATTCTAGATCCCAAAAGAAGCATACATCTGTTTACATGTTCCACCTATTTTGCGATGTTCTACGTTGAATATTCTCTTTCTCCTTCCCACGCCCCAGAATTTTCGGATTTGTGGCAGCCAATCAGACGAATCCTTCTGGCAGCTCACAATGTCACCTGTTTTGCGAATACGATCTAAGCGAACCGGCCAATGTGATTTGCGATTTCACAAACCGATATCTGAACCTTTTGGACGTGTAAATAACACAAGAACCGATCGCAGAAGCACAAAGATTCTCAAATCTCGCAACTCGCCAGAATTCCAGGATGCCCTTTTCGCAGCTATTGTTTTAATGAGAAATTCAGACTCCTCGTCACACTCCATGCCCTGAAACCCTCATTGTGTATTTAGTCCACTCACTCATTTCGCTACACCAGAAAAGTAGAATGTGTTTGGTCTGATCTGAGATTAAAAATACAGAATGTAATTATATACACTTGCATTATATAATTATCAAAAAAACCATTTGGATATTTGGTTGGTTATGGTCGAATCACCTTCACGTATAAGTCATGCATTAGTATTCATCCGAACTGGGCTGTTCATAGACCACGAGTTCACTGATACGTCACATGACAGCTTGCAATAATAATATTATTAATACTAATAATAATAATAACAATAATAATAATAATAATAATAATAATAATAATAATAATAATAATAATAATAATTTAGCAGTTAGTTTGGCTGATATCTTAGAGACAGACTTACGGTCCACAAATCGGAGTATTCGAACTTTTTGGGGACTCAGGAGATCATACAAGCAAACACCAAGAAAGTCAGCGGGTTCTGTTCTCAGCCATATCCCTCGATGAAGCCAATATCAAGGAAGGAGATGGTTCGCTTACAGACGAAACTCGATGTCCACAATACGAGAGGGACCCGAACAAGAGCAGTTTCACCAAAAGACCTTCGCGCCAAACTTGGTCAATGCTTTAGAGATGTCTAGCGATACCGCGTTGTCAGGTGCAGCCAACTAGGAATGAGACGGGAGCCACCAGATTAAAGGTGAAACGGTAAGGTCAGAATCCGTATTGGTGATTGCACAGCAGTCTTCCGAGTGCGAGAAACGTACGCAGTTGTTCGCAAGTGACCGTTTTGAATACTTTCGAAATAATGGGTGTGAGGGAGATTAGATGATACTTATTCTGGTGGGACGGGTCATCGCTTTTGGGAATGGGAAACATCACGGAGTGTATTCAGAATTCAGAAAAGTAGGAACTTGAGAGGGAGAGAGAAAACGACGTAAAAGAGAGCCAAGTTCAGTGGTGCCTCTTTTAAGGACGATGGGTGGTATAACTGAAGCACAAATTCCTTCAGCTTGTACGATACCTTCGTCGAGAATACGATTGCGAAGAAACCTTGGAGTGAAAAACACGTGTATTCTCACTGGGTAGAGGTACAAAGACCTCTCGCTGGTTGGTGCCAAGGAAGTGCGTGGAAAGTAGCACTTGCGGTTTCCGCGTGCGCAAAAGGTAAGCTGGAATAAATGGTAGACGGGGGAAGAGGTTCCGGTAAATCAACGTAGCACACAATCCGAGCCGGTTGGTTTGCATACGTTAAGGGAAAGCAACTCCTAGTTGATCTTCTTAGTGCTAGTATGAGGTTGAAAAAGAGGGACATATGGAAAAGAAGAAACCGAAGGCGGTATTGAAGGCAAACCGGGAGGCAAAAAGCAGCTTTCTCGTGTGCTTCACAAACAAGATCACGAGAGGAATCATAGATGGGAGGGAAATTGAAATGGCTATCATTGCGGCAAAACTTTGACAAGTGAGCAAAACGGTTCGGTTACCAGTGACAGATAAGAGTGCGCGTTTGTCTTACAAGGGACGAAAGGTCTTTTGACTCTCTGTATGGTTGACCAGCATCTGTTCCAAGTTTGCACGAAGCGGTGGCGGGAGGCAGGAATGAGCGAGCGGTGTCAGTGACGAGAAGCTGAAAGCTTCAAGCGTACACTACGATCACATGCGTGGTTGAACCACTCAGGGGATTCTGATTTGCCGGGTTTGGAAAAGTGTGGAATAAAAAGATTCACTCCTTGAGGAACAATGTCGTCTGAAGTAAAGCAGCAGTCTTTTCTATGACAGAAAGCTAGAAAGTCGCGAAAGCCGTCTCAGTTGGCTGAGCTTTAGGGCCATAATATGTCTCGAGGTAAGTGGATAACGGGCGAGCAATATTGATGGTGTAGGAAACAATACGGTGATCCGACTAGACAAGTGGATGGAAGTGGAGATACTTGAGAAGGGAGCAGGAAAAGAAGTGAGAATAAGATAAAGTGTGTGGACAAGGTCACCAGTTCCATGGAGAATACTTGTGCGGAAATCAGCTTGTTGGCACAGGTTAGTGATCATGGCGTAATGTTCGACTTCGCGCCTCAGAGCCGAAGTACCAGATGAGTGAATCAATCAATCCCGATTCGGCTAACTTTTTACGCGTTCACAGAGTTAAACATAGCAGGCAGGACGGAACCACATGCACGGAGGTACGCGTATTCAGGAGAAGCCTATGATAAAAGCAAGAACAAGCATGTAAGTGGAAACGCACATTAGTAGGTAAGCGCGTGAACTAGGGTTGTATGCAAGCAATAGGTGCCAGCCAAGCACGTAATCGGATTAGGCATCTCAAGGCCATTTAACTCGTGGTATGATCTGATTGGTCAGTGCACTCGGGGATGAAGAACCACAAGTATCGACTCTGTTGTGGGTGTATGAATGCATCCGAGTGGGGGATTTGGATCAAGGGACCACAGTCTGTGCGTGTGTGTGTATGTGCGAGACTGTCTACCTGAGCACGACCGTTCAAGCCGAATGCAACAGTCATGTTTTATTCACTCTCTTACAGCATGTACCAACTGAAATTTTTTGCTTATTCTGGTCTTACCTTTGAGCTCCTTCTTACTTCCCATCGGTGGTCGAATCAGAACAATAAAAGCACCATTACCGCACAGCTGCCAATAGACGATAAATGATGACCAGTTTAGCAGAGATATTTCTATGCGGTTATTGATGCGACCAAATACAGAGGACTCAAATGAACAGTCGAAATATGAAGAAAGCCTTCCTAATACGTTGATGCACATGATACACACGAATCCCGTTCCAAAGTGGTCCACAAATGATGCGTATCGTCGACATCCGTTCGTTCATTAATTTTTCGCAGATCTGTCTCGTCCGAAGCCGATGCGCAAAACTCTGAGGCATCCTCAGACTACGAGTCTGAGAAATGACCGTGAGAAGTGGTGGGAACTGAAGAAGGATTCGGGGACTGGAAATGGTCGCATTCTTTGCCGTTTGATTAGAAATGCTAGTCCACGGGAGCCTCCATAGTGAACCGTCCCATTTACCGATAAGAGGAACGACGCGGCTAGTTACTCTTCGCCTCAGAGATGGATGCTAACGGAGAAGGAAGCTATCTAGACGATAGCCATACTGCTTTAGTGAGCGAATTGTCTCCATCCTTCTGAGGGAAGAAGTCAAAGCTTTGGTTTTGGAACTAAAAAAACTCCTCCTGGGTCATTTGGGAAAATGGACAGACTGTCAGGTATTGGTGAGAACGGCAGCAGGGCCGATGTACACGGTGTTGTTCGGGAGTGAGAGCATCTCCGGAGGTTTATAATTCTAGTATTACTACTGAGAACGGCAGCAGTAGTTAGATTTTGACTTTTCTGAATTCCCTTAAGTTATTTGAACTGATACCCGACGGTAACTATCGGAAACCTCCTCAATCAACGGGTAACACGAATTATGTTCACGGTTGAGCTAACCACCGATGGCCATGCATACAGCAATCGCAGTTACAGTGCAGTCTTCACGAACCACCCAACGTGATAATCATACATATTTGACGGCTTGGGGGAAATTAGTGGCATGAATCTAACGATTGTTCGTAGTATACAAATATTAGTTTCATCACATTATGCCGGGTGCCGGACAAAATACAACAAACAGATTCAACCCGTTGTAAGATTGGTGTTGCCAAATTTACTAAGTAAACATATACCACTTACCAAAAACTACATCAACTTCGATAGGGTAAGTTCCGTTAAGTGGACAATCGGTAAGATGGATGGCATATATTAATAGCAGACCAAAGTTCTGTTCTGTTCAGTAAACCACTTACCATGCGCTGGGTGCGGTGGCTTTGGTTGCTATCTCCCAGCGGCAACCTCAAACAAAATTACTGGAGGAGAAAAGAGTATGAAAGCAGTAAGAGGAGAACTACATTAATGGAATCAAGTCGATGGAGAAAGTTTGTGAATGCAAGAGCGTCACGGATCGCGGCATCTAGCCATGTCACCCAAAGTATCTAACCATCTAACCATAGCAGACCACTATACTTGATGAGTTTTTCTGTGTTGGACTTCCACGAGACCCATACCACCAGTGATTATCGGCAGGAAAGTACGACTACATACCATGACTAGTGGGGCTTTTGCATTCACACAACTGAATCTTCTTGCTGTTATCATCACTTTTAGCTCTTCTCCTAGTTTGCCATATCAGGTATTATTTTGATTTCTTATTTAGGTCACTGTTGGGAGTTAGAAATCAGAATAGTCGTAATCAGTGAACAGTCAATGGTTATGCCAATTGAATCAGGATCAGTAAAATCTCTCGTATTCAAGAGATTACAGTGAATATACGAGACCAAGCCGCAAACTGATTGGCGATAAACGCTGTGCTAATGAATGACATAGAACTGATCAGATACTACAGAAGTTGCTACTGGACTCAGGATTTCTACGTAAGGCGCTGCAAAATTGACAAAAACGACCCGTTTGTTCATAATAAACGAGTTCCTGCTGGTTTATATAGAACCAACTGTCCACTCAATTAGCATAGTTAGCTTTATTCGATCACTTTGTGGTTAAGAATAACACCTTCGGATGTATAAACTGAAGATTCCGATGTCGTTCGCCTTTTTTCAAGCGGACAATACAACGTAGTTGGCCTCCCCCCCCCCTTCCCCACCCCAACCCGCTGCAAAAATGCAGAAGAAAACCAAAATTTATCTAGTGCTACCTTTTTCATCGTTAGTATTAGAAATTCAAAAGCTCGCAGGGGTGAACCTACTCCCGAAAAACAAACCGTATAAACGGTAGCGTGTCCTCTTGTGAAAACCACAGAGGAATTACCTGAGAAAATGTCTTACCTACTTTACTTCTACTCCACTATCTCCTGTAAGAGCACAAGTCGGATTCTTGGATGTCTCTGATGGTAGCTGTCCAAGCACTCCGGTCTGCGGCAAAGTCTGTACACCGTAGAATCCATTTGTTGCGCCAGTCGCGTACTTCGAAGACGGACTAAAGGTCTAGGCGATCCATGTCTGCCCTAATGGTACTAACCCAAGTCTTCAGTTGGCCCCCAAGGCGATATTTCCAGTCCGAGTAAGGTGATGGCAGTAGGCTTCTTTTCGTATGTTCCGTTTCGGGTCGTCGTGGGACATGACCAAACCACTGTGGGCTACGTAAACGGAGGAAGGAAGAAAGTCGTCATGCATTTGCGGTGCTGACGCACAGTGGAGTTTGTGACGTTATCGTAACAGTTGATTTCGGCCATGTACCGGAGGCACCAGTGATCAAAGCTTTCCAGTCTTTCCGTGTCGTCTACACTCAGCGGCCAAGTTTCGCACGAGTACATAAGAACTGGGTGGACGGCAGCTCGGTATACGCGCTGCTTCGTGTGGAGGATTACTCCGCTAGGAAACCACACTGCCTTATGACTTTTTAGGAGCGTTTTCCTTGTGCAATCTGCATGAAGCTTAACCTCGTCCCTGACCTGTCCACTTGGTTGGACAGTAGAACCTAGGTACTTGAAATGGTGCTTCTGTTTCAGATTTTCACTACTGAGGCGTATGGAATGTGTTAAGCCTTGCGAAGTCATGAAGAAGAATTTCTCCAGACCAACAACCTTAGCTTCACACACAATACGGTCAAGAACCGGCTGCAGATTTCCAGGATTTTCTGCCAGAATAACAATGGTACTGGTGAATTCGAGGTCTGTAACCCATAAGAATCGTGGTCAAGTTGTATTCCTCGAAAGTTGATAAGTGCACGATGCGTTATCCAGTCAATAGTGAAGTTAAATAGGACTGGCTATATAGGGCATCCTTGGCGGACGCCGGAGTCGATTGGGAACTCTGAAGACTCTTCGCCGTAGGCGCAGATACGCCCCTGTGTTACCCAGGAGTATCATCGTATCAATTTGATGTAATTTTAGGGCACTCCGTCGCTTCGCGGTACGCTCCAGAGTGACCTTCTGTCAATGGGGTCCAATGCTGATCGAAAGTCGATGAAGCACGCTGTGGTGGGTTGTTGGAATTTATAGCTGTGTTCAAGGATTCGGCGTAGCGTGGAGATCTGGTCAACACAGCCTCTTCCCCGACGAAAACCACACTGGTGTTCGCGCATCCCGAGCAGCAACATAGCGATTAAGAAGAATGATCGCAGAGTGCTAGGCCACTATACCGATGAAGCTGATACCCCTGTAGTTCGAGTAGACAATCATGTTGCCCTTTTTGGTATAGGAAGTGTGATAGGGGTTGACCAGTCTTAGGGATGAAACTTCGGTGACCCAGGTACGACGGAACAGCTTGCTTAGTGAGTCCAACAGAATTGGCAACCGGGATTTGAAGATCTCAGGTGATATGCCATCCTCCCCCGATGACTTCTTGTTTCTAATGGTTTGAGCTTAGCAGACGATTTCCGACTCGTTGGGAGGCTCAAGGTCGATTGCATTTTGTTCGTCACCGGGTGTCGTTATACAGATGGACTGGATGGGAGAGCGACTGAGCAGCTGACTGAAGTATTCGACACATCTTTGAAGCTTCTACTTGGGGTGGTTGCTTTCGTCGTGTATCGTGAGAGGAGGTTGCGTCTTCACGAAGAGGAGCTGATGGGTCAGAAAAATCACCCAAAGTCTCCAATACCGGCTGCTGCCTCCATCCGGCCTGCAATTTCAGGCTAATGTCGTTTACGGTCGCTCCTCGCTGAGCGTGTAGCTTTGCTGCGAAGGTTGTGGTAATCAGGTAACTTGCGGAGTCTCACATCCCTAACCTTAGCGCAGAGGTAAGGGTTTCTGCAGAGATCCAGTCTTGCCCATGCCACTTTGTCTTGCCCAACTGTTCAAGGGGGGTGCCGACGATAGATACTTTAAGTCCCGTCCACTGCCCATCTACTCTACCGTCCTCGTCAATCACAGTTAGCCTGGAAGAGATCGCATTTGACAGGGCTTGAACGTTGCCCAGAATTGTTAGCTTAGAAATATCTACTTCACAATGAAATAGAGATTTTTGCCGTACTGAGATATGAAGCTGAAGACGGGCGGGTACCAGTGCGTGGTCCGTGCAGTTGACGTTTCCCGTCACGCCGCCTTGGTATGCCCGACAGTTCTCGACAGATGATGCCTAACGAGAGCTCATCAAGATGTGGTCGATTTGGTGCGCCGTCCTTCCGTCGTTGGAATATCAGGTCAGTAGGCGTCTTTTTGGAAGATGGAAGCGGGTAATGGTGACGACTAGTTGATTGAGGTCTGCAAACATGACCAGGCGGTCGCCATTTTTGCATCGTCTGCCGAGGCCAAACTTCCGCAGTACATTTTGGGTATACTGGCCTGCTGGTCCCGTGTGGGCATTCCAATCTCCTGCAATTAGCAGAATATCGCACCTAAGAACCCGGTAGACTGAGTTCTAAAGTTCACTGCAGAAGAAATCTTTGGCGGTTGGTTCAGCATGTAGCGTTGGGGCATAGACTGCAATCGCTGACACGTTGAACGGTGTACTCCTGAAAAGTGCCACGGCAATCCTTGGCGAAACCACCTCCCAAGAGAACACGGCGTTTTGTGCTCGATTGTTCATTGCGATGGCAACTCCATGAAGCCCAGAGTTGTATACTGTCCAACTGTGATACATCTAGTAGGATGCGTCCGTCTTAGGGACTTGAATATGTCGGCTGCCGGAGTTGGATAGGCGTACTTCGGATAGACCAGCCACGTCAATTCTGTAGTCGTTAAGTGTGCGCATTGCAATGTACCGACTACCTGCATCCAGAAGAGTTCTCACGTCCCAGCAGGCTAAGTGGACTCATGACCTTGTGTTCATATTTTGTTTCCCAGCTCGTGTTTGGATAACCCCGACCACTGAGAGAGCACAGGGTGCATCACCGTAGCATGATCAAAGCTAATTATACAGAAAAAAACCCATGAAGAGACTTGGGAATTCGGTTTGAAGTGGCGTCCTCAGCGCCACTCATCTTTTGTTCGAGGTTGCACCTCTAACCCATGCACAGCCAAGTGCTACCTGCCAGGCAACAGGAAGTTTTTGTGTTGGGAGCCGGTGGCCGATCGAGCGACTCACCCGCCTTTTGGATGGTGGTCTACCAATCTGGGGTGCCCAACGCGTCCAAGTGATCTTGGCGCATGGTTGTCGGTGGCCCTCTAGCTCATTCGCCATTCGCCAGAAGTCACCAAGAAGCAGGGGTCCATGCAACCCTGAGAAAATATCGCTCGTAAACTGCATAGTGCCAATCTTCGCCAAATATTTAACCCTACTGATCACTCTACAGGTGAGAGTCAATCCAATTTTACACCTTCAGCCTTCGATTAATTTCAAAGCACAGACACGCCTTCCGTTGTCTGAAAACAGCTTTTAACTCAGTCAATTGCGCAGTTCCTTGGCACTGACTCTCATCGAATGGTTTTCCCGAGAAATTCAATTCTGATTAGCACAGCTTATCCGAGAACAGCCGAAGCAGAGTTTGTGTTTGTGAAGATCTTTCCCCCAAGTGAAAAACGATGGATGTGTTGCCGTATACCACATTGTTTTCTCAGCTTTATAGCTGAGGTAAATCTGCAAGTAGTTCTGTTCTCTTGTTAAAGCGGTTATATTGATCTTCCAGAAAATGAACTATTCGGCCAAAAATAAACTAACGGAACTGCAACTTTGAATGAAGAATCAGGTACAACCAATCACTTAGTATGCCACACTCCTGGGGCTTTCGAAAAAAGACTGCATTCAACGAAGCGTGACATATCATGTAGGTAGGTAGTGTCCAATTGCGTATGATACTGAGAAAAAAGAAACAGAAATGATGAAAGCTACCGAGACTTTCGTTAACTGTTTTAGTCTTTCTGTTGCGCGCAATTACCTACTGTTTGTTTTTGGCCGAATTCGCGATTTGTTCGTGCGATAGGCAAGATCAAAACAAACTGGCACACAACAACAAATCCCACAAAAATAAACCCACCGGATTGAAACACACTTTTCATGAAAACTGCTTTCAAAAATAGCTGAATTTGCATTGCGGTTCGAAATAACTCAGTATGCAGTTTCATCTATTCCTAGTACATCAAAGAGATTGCAATGTTGCGTTCAGCCTAACAGTGAGACAGTATGCCGGCCATTTGAACCTCCTTTCATTCGAAGTGTCCGTTAACCCCGAAGTAACTTGCCTTTACTTGGCTAAATCTTACTGCCTGTTTTTGAACTTCAATGCATACGACTGCCCTTTCAATTGCAGTTGGACATTTAATCGATTTTCCAACGTACAGTGAAACGACTTCATACAGAAGAATGAGAAACAACAGAAGCCAAAGTTCTGTTTGTTTCCGCTGTCAAGTGCAGTTTTCCCTCTTTCACTACACAGGAGCACAAGTATGTGGCACCAATTGCTCGTTTTAGGCATCACGGTCATTTTTTGCCGAGCATGAGACTGGATCATCCCAGAAGCTTTATTACCCCACAGAACAGCAGCGTCAGTGAGCTAATCAACACTACGCTTAAGATCGACTACACCTGCATCGTCGATCACCATTCCCTGTGGGACCGATTCGATAGGTGACATCTTGCCCCAATCGTCATGATGATGTCCCCGTCACTGGATTGGTTTTCGCTCGTCAGCACGACTAAAGAGAGCGCCAACCATCATTAGTCAAACAGAACGACGGAAAATCCCATTTATTTTTACGTTGCTTGATTATCGGCTCATCAAATGTGAGTTTGAATCCCGCTTTCATGAAAGAATTAAAGAGTACGTGTTGGTGAAAATACGTCCAAGTTTTTTTTACTATTTGCAATTGAGTTGTAGGAGATTGGATTTGTATATAATATGATTCATCATGCAGCTTGAACGCTCAACTCACCATTGAAAACCATGGAAGCACTGTACAGCTGTTTCATCCTTGTTGGGAATCATCAGCAGTGCACATCCACCGAGCCCCCACGGGGACTCGAACCCGGGGTGAACGATTGTGAATCGAACACCTTAACCACAAGGCTATCCGGGCTGGCTCTCAACGGTTTGTTGAACATCTACACTACATGATATAGCACCCTTCCGTCACTGGCTTTGAACGGTAACAACCCGCTTCCCACACAGCGATCGACTCCTATGATGGATGACCATTGCCATGAGAGTGTTCATCTTGACCATTATATTTGATTTTCCGTTTCCCAGCAGTGAAAATAGGTATTCCAAAATATAGTTCCAGAAGTAACAACTGTAAGGTATTGCCTCTATAGGATTGAGTGCCATTTCTGTCTGACCAAGAGCGAAGCCAACCTTTGGAAGCCTCTGAATCATTCAGACACAGCTTCTGTGCTACATCCAAGGCTTTCTTGTAAACAATGGCCTCCACAATTTGAATCACATTACGCTTAACTTTCATAGGGATAAACTAAGCCAAAGTCACTTTATTTACTGATCGGAAATTTTCGTTAGTTTTGGGGTGGTGCCGGTCCCCAGATGCACCAGCGTTCCGGAAGTTTTTGATAACCGTTCGACCGGATATAACCATTTGAACAGTCTCCTTGAAATACCAAATGACTTAGCCACCGAGCTCTGCGTTGTACAAGGCTGATTAACCATGTGCAGCACATTCTTCACATACGGTTGGTTTGGGTTTGCTAAAAAATGTAAAGATGTTTGAAAATGCGACGTTCCATAGGTGTTGAAAACAACTTTCCCGACACATTTTTGAATGCAGAAGTTAATAGCATTAGATTGCATAGGTGTGACAGTGGGAGATTGACTGTACGTTGATCTGCAGGACCCGATTGGTCCTACACCAAACGTCCTGCAAACAGTGGATGTCTAGGTTCAATGAGTTAGGTTAAATTCTCAGGGGCACTGTTCACCATGTCGGATAAGCAGGACCGTGCCGCCCATTGCATCGAGCTGGGTGGGTAGCGATGGGTGGGCTACTGCTCAGAGTTGCCTCTCTTTTATTCAACCTTTGTCTTCAGGCCCCAATCACCTCTCATTGCCCCCTCCGCTTACCAATAACATTCTCAACCGTTCATTGTCAAATAGTGTCGTGAATAATCCTCTCTTGCAACTCCCATTTTTTCATGTTTCGTCAGCCTCTGAATCTCGGCTCCTTTAACGTGTATACACTCATGCACACCGGTGAGCAGGCGTGCCTAGCGTTCACAATGGACTTTCTGGTGATTGATGTTTGCTACGTCTGTGAAACTCGTATCCAGGATTCGAGTAGTGTATCTCATCAAGGTATTTCCTGTACAATTCAGGAGACGAAGCAGCTAGAGCTTCGGGTCAACGTGGTGTAGGAATCGTCTTGACTGACAAGGCTGAGGCTGCCTTTTTAGACTGGATACCAGTTAATAGTAGTTTATGTGCTGTGAGACTCGAGCGGTCAATTGGCGTTCGAAAGGATAGCTGTGTTAAGCGCAATCTGATTGTATTCTCGGCATACACTCTAACAGACTGCAGCTCTGACACGCAGAGGGATGTTTTCTATGATTTCTATCACAACTCTTGTTCTCAGGAGCAAATATTCTGATATTGTAGTGTGAGCTGGTGATTTTCTGGTATAAGTTAGTAAATTTAGTGTATCAGAAGCTTGTTTAGGTGATTGGTGTGCCTTAACCGCTCAGCGTACAAATAACCGGGATAGGCTTCTGCAGTTTTGTGCAGACAACCGGTTATTCCTGTCTGGTGCAAATTTCCGACAGTTCTTTTCGCACAGCGACAGGGCGCTCTAACTCTACAGGTACTCTAAGCTAGATTGATCGTATCGCAGTAGCTACCGATGGGGCAGTTCCGTTCAGAACTGTAGATCCTGCGTGTCTGCATACGTAGAAGTGGGCCATGCACTAGTTTTGATGCGATTTTCGCTCCAAACGTTATAGTCATCGACGCACACCGCAAACCCGGTTAACCGTACAAAGTTTGTCTGACCCAGGAGTTCGTACCAGTTATGAACAGAAACAATCATGTGTGCTAGGAACTACAATCAACAGTAGTATAGATGAGCACTGGGTCCAAATCAAACGGGTGATGCACGTAGCACCAGGTTTCTCTTGCGGACTCAGATCCAATGTCCATCAGAGACACTGGATTACTCAAGAGTCGCTGAGTCTAATGGTGCAAAAACGTCAGCTCTCGAAATGTAACCAGATGGATAACATACGACGACATCTATAAAGCCAGGTTACAAAAACCCCCAAAAAGGTTAGCGAAGTAAGTAGCAGCTGCTTCAGGTAACCATCAAAGACTGTTCAAAATCATTCGCAACACCGGCAGACGGCGAACCCCGGTAGGCGAAACAATATGCGATGTAAATGGTGAACCCATTTATGACAACAAGCAAGAGTTTGGCCGTTGTGTCGGATACTTTAAATAGCAGTTTACTTGGTCATGCCCTAAAGTAGTTACCTCGACCTCGACAACTGTGGTTCTTCAGGGCGTATCACTCGAGCCCCCATCGGAAGTGGAAGCAGAGTCATGCATTGGACAGTCAAAGCATGGGAAAGCAGCCGGACTCGAGGAACGTCTTTCAGTTCATTTCAAACTAAGTGGAGAAGCTGTGATAGAACCACTCGTCACCTTGCTCCGTGACATGTGGAACGAAAGTCACCAAAATATTAGTCTCGATTTTTGATGCGCCGTCTGACGGTGGCGTACGAGAGAAGTGACCACGAACAACAGGAAGGGTTCCGCACAGGTCGAAGATGTGTCGACCAGATTTTCACTCTTCGTCAGTTACTTGAAACGCGCTACACACGTCGTTTATCGACCATAATGGTTTTCCTCAACCCGAAAGGCGCCCTCAATTCAGTTGACCAAGCAGCACTGGTGCTCTTCACCAAGAATGTATGCCACAGAAGCTCCTGAATCCACTGAGATTATTGTATCCTCACACTTCTAGCCGCATGAGGGCTTAAAGTGCACTATCCGGCCCATTCAAAACGACCAAGAAGGATGTCCTATTTCGCCATTTATGTTTACCTCGCGATTGACGACATAGCAAGGAATGCCTTGAGAAATCTCCAATATGTGGGCATCGAAAGAGAAAATAACCAAAGGCTATGCGACTCAGATTACGCAGACGACTCTTTCTGCTTGTTGGAATGCATGAAACATGAGCAACGTGTACTGGATAGACCGGGAAGAGCAGTAGCTGCATTCGGCATATGCTTTGCACCTTCAAAGTGTAAAGTGATGTTACAATGGTTCCGAAGTTGATGCTCGACAGAAAAGAAATAAAAAATTTCGACGACTGCTCCTACATCAGCAGCAGAGTGACGACGGATGGGAGCACAGTTATATATATATATATATATATATATATATATATATATATATATATATATATATATATATATATATATATATATATATATATATATATATATATATATATATATATATATATATATATATACAACTGTGCTCCCATCCGTCGTCACTCTGCTGCTGATGTAGGAGCAGTCGTCGAAAATTTTTATTTCTTTTCGATATATATATATATATATATATATATATATATATATATATATATATATATATATATATATATATATATATATATATATATCATAGTGGGAAAACAAAGTACGATAAGGAGAGGGACAGTAAAGTTGGTAAGATTTTTGTTGTTGCACGTTTTCCTTTACACGGTATTCTGATTTTCTTTTGTATCTTTTGCGGTTTTATATATGGTAAGGGAATGACTGGGGGCTAGTACAGCATTGACGCTACTGACTCCGATTCCGGGCCAAATTCATCGGTGTTTCTAACCAACGGTTTTCGGTGTCATTCCTGCTCCAACCTGGTACATGACAGGACCTTAATAAGTCATTTTTTTAAACTCCTCCTCCAAGTCATCGGTTGTTCTCCACGCCACCGTTTCCAATCCTGTCCAGCGGGCGCGAATAGAGCACGGTGAGACAAGCGCTGGGCGGGCATCCGTAAGATATGACCTAACCATCGTAGATGACGATGGAAAAAACTATTGAGTGATGAACAGTCCACCCCAAATACTCTCCTTCACCCTTCGTTTTTGCTGATATGATGTTGTCAGCACAGTAATGACCTCATACAAATTTGTATTTTCCTTCCCCCCAATATACCTGACAGTAAAACAAATTAGTAAGAAAAATATGCTGATTGTGTCGAATTTGGAAAAATATGCACCGCACAAACATGCACTGAGCGCTTTCAGTGAACAACTGGGTTCAAGGGCTCCGCTCGAAGGGACGAAAAATCAATTCTTCGATCCAGGTCTTCATCGATTTCACCAACCAGTGCGCTGATGGGAAATAGAGAACGAGAAGCAGCGTGAAAACGATCAAAAACAGACTGACTTTCGGTTGTATTAGGTGAGCAATTACAATAATCCGATCAACAACTGTTAAACGGGCATATGGAAAGGAGACCCACGCTCAGTGATGACCAACTCGAATGCCCAAAAGAAACGGAGATGTCGATTTTAGATGAAGTAAATAACTCGATTTCAGCTACTCGTTTCGTCTTGAACGTGGACAGGCCTATATATAGGCCTTCGACTCAGTCAACTGCACAGTTCTCTGTTGCTGCGTCTTGTTGAAGGGTTTATCAGAGAAATTCATTTCCATCATACAGTCTCTGTACGAAAATAGCCGAAGCCGAGTTCGAGCTTACGGCGGCCTTTCACCTGAGTTCACCACAAAAAGTGATGTACCCCAGGATTGTGAATGATACGATCCTAGAGACTGAGCTTTAGTCAAGTGAGAACAGCGGTATGGAACCTTCGCCGTGCGGAAGAATGTCAGATTTTCAATACGTGGACGATATAGTCATTCTAAGTAAAAATCCAGGTAAGTTGTAAGCATTTCTGAACAGCTTGAATGCTGTTGCAGGATTGGGTTGGTCCAACACCAAACATTTCCGATTGAGGTTACCGCTGGAGATAGCAACTATAACTACGGTACTCAGAGCATAGCTGTTTAAGCTGAAGCGAGTTGTTTAAAGGAAATTTCTTTGCGTTACCGGATTGCTTCCATTGCCGGAGGATACGTTCTATACCCATGCACTACAATCAAGTATAGAAAGAAGTGGATTAAATGAACAGATTGAAAAAAGTGTTCAAACTTCTTGCACCTCATCCACATGTTGCGGAATGATGACATAGACTGCCAACAGAGCTAGGTAGAATATGTGATGGACTGATGAATTCGCCAGCTGCATTAAACAAGAGCTAATAGGGGTATAAATATGCCAGATTTTCCACAGACGAGAAGAGATTACACCGAAGTGAATAGAGAAAAAATACCCAAAATGATGTTTTGAAGACCGCTGAGGTCAGGCGGATAAGACGGAAGCAAAATTTCATAATGAAGACGAGTAAACTCACACATTCTGACCACGAATAATAAACAGACCCAGGGGGACATGTTCTACGCCATCTGTCGGGCTGAATACGCGTTCCTGGCTATCTTTCAGCACCAGGTTGATCACGTTGTCGAACCCTTTTAGGGTGCCCTGGACAGAGAGAGGTGACAAGAAAAATTATGGAACCACAGATTAGAAATTATACGCATTTCCATGTGGGCAACAGGTGACATATATATAAATGTAAAGTGGCTGATGACTAGGAGGTGGAAATCGTAAATGTGTGTGTAGGCGGGAAAATACACAAATTCAGTTCACGATGTGGTGTCTCTCCGGCTTAGCTGATTACAACGCTAGGTGTGTATCTCCGGGTTTATGTTATATGCACTCAGCAGATGCAGAGTTCTGAAATTCCGACCAAAATACTGACTTGGCCGAATCTGAAAGTACGCTCGCAGCTGGCTCTTCGATTCCCGGTTGTAGAATGGTGACGGGCTGCTACCGTTGAAAGCCAATAACGAAAGGAGACTATACCATTGAGTAGTTTGAGACAGCCCACAAAGCTTTATGATAACATGCGTGAGTCACATTATTGTACTCAGAGGTCAATTCTAAATTGGAGCTCTGTGAATACGTAACTTTGAAGACTGAAAAATATGACTCACCATGCAGTGTCAACGTTTAACTCACCACTTTACAGGTGTCCCAGATATTCCAAAGTCCTCATTACGTCAAATCAGCATGTGTGAACGTTCGAACCATCGAAAACCATGGAAGCACGGTACTACTGTTTCATCCATGTTGGGGATCAACAGCTGTGCACATCCACCACCACCACCGCCACCACTAATACTAGTATATATACAGTAGCTCTGCAGGTTATTTATAACGGAATGCCTTCGTTATGCTAAGACATCTGCAGTGAAACCGCCTATCACAGAAGTCGACTGCTGTACGGTAAACTGGCTATTACCGTTCAGAGACAATAACGGAAAGGTGCTATATCATGTGACATATATGCTCAACAAACCATTGAGAATCAGCCCGGATAGCCTGGGGATTAGGTCTTCCATTCACAGCCGTTCGCTCTGGATTTGCATTCCACTGTATGTGCACTGATGATGATTTCTAACAAGGATGAAACAGCTGTACAGTGCTTCCATGGTTTTCGCTGGTGAGCTGAGCGTTGACACCGCATGATGAATCATATTAAATAGATCTAATCTCCTATTACTCATGTACACGATTCTAAAGAAAGATGAAACAACCGTACCGCGATTCTACAACTTATAATGGTGACTGCACCGTTGATAGGTGCAACTACTGGACTGCTCGTTTGAATTGGCGCAAATTTAAATAAGAGTCAGCTTCATTCGGATTCAATAACGTCCGACAGATGGAAAATATTGATAGTGGTCGCACCCGAAAATGTAACTTTTCCATCGATTTAGATACGTTTCCGACTCAATTAGAAAATGACACTAAAAATTTACATAGACAGGACAGTATTCATTATTTCACTACAATAATCTTTCAGATGCTACGGAGAGAAGCACCGCACACCGATGATGCGCGATTGTGGTAAAGAAACGCTACCAAAGGAATTGAATGCGCTGGACAAACTATTTTTAGATAATGTGAATGACAGTTAGTTTCCTATTATTAACGCAATATCGGTATTGTCAAGTGATCAAGAGGGATACTGTAGGACGAATTTTGGTCGTTCACTCAAGTCTATCGTTCAAACCAGTTGTACTGCGGTGAACGTGGTTATGAATTGCACGACGAAAGCATAGGAGACCATCATTTTTCCGCGTATTCCCGCTCCCATATTTTCTAACGAAACCATCTCTGATCAGAACGACCAAATGCACGGTAGAATAGGGTATACCAAATTTCAGAATGAATCCTAGTACTGTGTGCTGATTAAAGCAGAAAACATGAAAAAACGAGGGTGGTAAAGGTATAGGACCAACCTCACCCGGGCTTCAACAGTTACCAATTGAAATCGTATGCAACCACCATCGTGCTTGAAGACCATAGTAAGTCCTCTCGGCATATTTATTACAAGACCCGTTATTGTCCCTTGGTCAGTATTCACCTATTCTCGTTTAAGGGCGGTTATCAATTCACCTTTTGACTGGTATGCCATGGAATCCCTGTACACCAGATGAGCAAGTATGCCCCAAACGTTTTCAACCGAGTTTAGATTTTGGCTAGACTGGCCAGTGCACGACCTTGATCCCACGGAACAACAGCCAACAAGTTTCAGTACACGAGCAGTGGACAGAAGCATTATCATTTAGGAATATTGCATCACCTTATAATCTACTGGTCACTAGGGGGACTAAAAACTGTTCCAATGTATGAATATACCCAACCGAATCTTGCACTTCTATAACTAGCTCACTTCGGCCGTTGACTGAGAAGGTTACCTAAACAAATGCTGAGCTCCTGTCGCCGTTTCTTTGACCGTGAATAATTTCTTTTTTGATATTATGATACTAATGCATTCGGTTCATCCAAATTATTTTCTTCGTCAGTGAAATGAATATTTTTCCCGTTTGATTTCAACCCATGTTAAATGTTGTTTGCTGTACAACGGTGTGAGAGCAACATAATTTTTATCTTCTGTATCTAGTTCATAGGACAGGTTTGAGCCATCTTCGTCCCGTTTGGTTCGAAACACTGACTCCGATCTAAGCTTTTGATCCCAAAGTGGAGCATGATTTCGGAAGCTGGACGAATTAATCTGCATTCGTCCGGTTTCGTTGGTTTTTTGGGACGACCCATTCGTTTTTAGGCGCGAATTGCTCGTTACATTCCAGATATCGTCGCAACGTGAACGAAGGTACCAGGAGAAGCTAAAAGCACCACATGTTTCCACGACGTGATTCATGTGATTCTGATTCTCGTGGCCTTGTCAGTCACCAAATCCACAGACTGAACTAATGAACATGTTGCTAGGCTAAATGTTCCGTCTCATATTGTGACGTTTTTCCATGTGAAAGAGCACCGGAATAATGAGCCCTCATATTTTGTCACATCCGCCCCCGTTCTCTGACCGATTTAGCGCATGGTACATAGTTTCGTTCTCAAATTTTGTATACCGTATCCTATCGTACATTTGGTCCTTCTGATCAGATAAGGCTTCGGTAGAAAACAGAAGCGAGAATATGCGAAAAATGACGGCAATCCAATACTATCGTCGCTCACAGCATTACGAAGGTCACATGAAAAGTCGGTTCGATTCTCAAGTTACTCACATATTACATAGTAAACAATCGAAAAAAATATCACGAGGACAGACGTGGAATAAACAACAATCATAGACAAGGGCCTGTCGCCGTTAAATCATCCTTATAAAGTGACTAGTTTTTTCTATTTTACACCCTCCAGATGGCAGGACGATGCACTCGTATTATCTTAGGCAATCCTGGACCGCGGAAATCGGAGTGCAGAACCACACGCATTCGGGCGCAAAGTTCAGGGGTCAATCTTAGTCTCTCCGCCTCGTTCAGGCTTCTAACATGAGCGATGAAATCGCCAGCAACAACCATTATGTCCCTAGACCACATGCTGCAAAGTAATTGAAACGAATCACGGTAGAAATCGTCTCTGACCTCAGGAGAGCCAAAGCCGTTTGGAGAATATCTAGAAACGACGAACCAGCATCTGCACTTGTTTATTGCTTTTGTCACGCACAGAACCATTCAAAAGAACTGCACACGGCAAGTTACAAGTTCTCCGTCACGACTCCTCGTGGCTTCTCGCATCAACTTATCATTGGGATGTGAAGGACGCAAAACAGAGAGGTGAAAAATTTCTTATAACCAATGGAGATTCTTGGGTGGATCATACTTCGCGACTGCCCATACCGCAGAAAGGGCATTTCTTTGAGAACCCTGATCTGAAAAATTGATTCAACAGTCTGATTCACAAGCCAGTGAGGCGTTAACCCACCAAAGGAACACCTCCGGAGCACCCGTGAAGGATCTTCTTTTGGTCTGTCACAAGGCGTGCTTGCCGTGACTATCTTATTTTGTCTTCGCTGGTGCTTATTCGTCGATAAGCTTTCAGGACGCAATCATTATCACTATGCACCCCATAAAGCAAACGGAACGTGGACGAAGCAGTACCTGTCGGGCTGGGTCTGTTCCCCATTGGCTGATGGTAGCTGGCCAGCGAAGTGTGGTAACTTCACTCATCGTCGAGAGAAACCTAGATACTTCAGTCCTAAATACATCTAGTGGAGATTTTTTCACTCGTTAATTCACTAAAGTGTCCTCTCCGGGAGCATAGTAGCTAGAATTAGATATTGTTCATAACCTCGTTCAAAGAAACGACTGTCTGGCATCTACCTACTGTCATGTTATGCATGGTTGGACCTCCGACTTAAGGAAGCAATTCTGCTTAACTCTTTGGGTCATGGAGGTGCGCAAGCCATCACACCACGCTAAGGTGCAGTTTCGTCCTGATGGACAGGAATGGCAAAACGTCGGTTGTCCACATAAGGCCACAAATAAACTCCGTATAACAAATGGCTCACGGCTGGAAGGATATCGACGGGCACTTGGTAGAAACGGAAGTTACGTAGAAATAGTATTTCTCAATCTCTGCAGAAAATATTTTATTAGGGCTGTGAAATACATGCTCTACGGGAGAGAAAACGAAATGTAACACATTCACACTCACCACTATCGTCCGTCCGTCTGATGTGATTACACTGACCATTCCTGTGAGGCGCAGGCACCTTGGTAAAGGAAAATATTCTGTTCGCTCCCGAAGATAAAAGTTACTGGTACCCGGTGGACAAAAACAACGATATTACCGACAGAAGCAAGCCATTCAAATCCCTGGTAACGATGGCTATATGAAGGGATGAAACGAGCAGCCACAATGAAGTGTACATCTATTTCTTCCAACGTATGTCAGCCACAAAAGTAAAGACACTGTTGCCATGTTAACCGAGACAAAATTACTAACTAGCCCAATTTTCCGCTGTCATTAACTTTCATCCGTAATGTGATATCACACCTAATAATTCAGAAAACTTGAGATTCATGTTTATCCGCTGAAACGTTTTCCAGAATCCATTGTATCTGGTTTCATAGATCGAACGTGACATGGCAGAGGAAGTCGAATCCATGAAACGGGTAATCATCAACTGTGTGCATGAAATTAGCTTTCCTTAATTGACATCTTGTGTATGCACCTTAAATCTCCGGGACCTTGACTTTGGCACTCCAGTCTATCAGAATCGGAATATTCGAGAAAATCAAGTGAGAGACATGGTATCTGGCTTCCGAGCTGCTCAACTACAACACTCTAATCGGCTGAATACCCGATTTACCAATTACCACCGCTCGTATTCAGTTCACAACTTACCAGATTTTCAAAGACCCCGTGTTAGCTGCAGAGACAATGCCCCTCCCCAGAAGCCAGTTCAAGCACAAAGACAACGATGACAGGCGAGCTTTCTCAGACAGTGTTTCATACCATGGTTCTTGGTGTAGTTCTGATTCTGAAACTAGCATTGCTCGTTCGAACTTACTAGGAGCTTGGATTAGAACAACACAAGTACAAAGGGGGTTAGAATTAAAATCAAAGAAACAGGAAACCAGACGGTCTAGGGAGGTTCCAAAGGTTCAGATATGGAAGAGAAGCTTGAAGGAGAGGAAACAGAATTGTTGGTAAAAAAACAGTTCGGATGGAGAATTACGTAGACGCTTGCTTCACACGCATCATTCTAGAAGCGGCCGTTGCAGAACCCAGTACTAACGAACCCAAGGATACTACCGCCGTCAATATTCTAGACCTGCCTAAAGTCGAACTGATCAGCTTTGATGGAGATCCCAAAGAATACTGGACGTTTTTTCGTTAACGTAGGACGTACGTTGAAGGTAAAGTCAAACGTAAATTAACGACTCATCTGATTTGACTTTCGGTTTCGAGTCCGTGTTCTACGAGTCACTCAATCACTGAACGGCGGTTCAGTCATAGTCACGCTACTTCACAAATAAACAAAGCTCCACCTTTACACGAACTGGTTGATGGGTTGTAGGCTTAGCTGTTGGACGATTTACCCGTATCCGATCACCAGCGGGCACAGAGCCACCAGTACGGGAGGAACGCACCGTGTAGAAATTTTGCTCTGCAGGGCACAATTTGTTGATGCTCCCGTAAGACGTGTGGGAGTTCAGCACTCCATCGTTTTGCAGATTAAAACACTAAGTCAGTCCTAGGACAGACCTTTGAGTTAGCACTAGATCGGCCCTCTAACTTCAGTGACAGAATTTCTCTGGGGATCTCCAGGCCTCTAACTATGGACGTGGGGAACCGACAGGAGCAGGTTTTCACGCGAACATCTTGACAGGCCGACGTCATTTCATGGCTTGGCCTCCACGTAGTCGTTTTCAGTCAGCCTTGGGCTCAGCGAATAGAGCGCGATGGGGAACTCGATGAGGTGGCATACGTAGTACATGTCCCATCCAGCAAAGTCTATGGAGTGATATGGTAGCATCAATTCGGTACGCGGCATGCCCGGTTCCGTAGATGCGCCTTCGAACTGCGGAATTCTCTATTCGCTGTTGCCACCAAACTCGCGATATACTCCTTAGGCATCGATGGTCGAACACGGACAACCGGTCGACATCGACCGCTCGAAGAGGCGTGTCTTACGAACGCATAGGAGCACACTACGCACAGCAGAGTTGTACACCCTACCTTTAAATCGGAGAGCGATGTCACGACGTCTCCACAGGTCACGTAAATTGCAGAACGCCGCTTGAGCCTTCGCTATTCGGTTGTTCACATCATCTCTAATCTGTCCATCGACAGTTATACGGCTCCCCAAGTAGACAAACTTTTCAACAACTTCTAACCGATCGTTACCGAGGGTAAGTGCGGGGATGGGTTTCTGTCAGTCCTGTAGAAGCACTTTACATTTGGAGGGTGTAAAGCACATTCCGTACCGTAATACACACGACGCGAGGTTGTCTAGGACGCACTGCGCCACAGTAGCATCGTCGCAAACTAATGCGATGTCATCTGCATGATCTAAGTCTAAAAGTCTGTTACCGGGTAGGAGCTCAACACCTTCGTTCGTCTGCTTTTCTTGTGTCCCTCTTAGGCTGTCGTCGATTGCAAAATTGAACAGGAAGGGTGAGATTGGGCAACCTTGACGCACGCCACTTCCAACTGGAAAGCAAGGTGACGATGAGCCATATGCTTGTACTCGGCCTGAAGCCTGATAGTATAGAGCTTGGATGATTTTCACATACTTATCAGGTACTCCCTGTCTGATGAGACAGTCCCAGAGGGCTACCCGATCAACGAAATCAAAAGCTCCTCAAGTGTCGAGGAATATGATTACCGTCGGTCTACGATATGTGTGGCAGAGCTCAAGTATCTGACGGATGGTGAAAATTTGATCGATGCACCCGCGGTTGGGATGAAAATCGGACTATTCTTCACGGACTTGTTCACGTACTTGGGACAATCTTTGGAGGATTACCGATGCTAGCAACTTTGATGCGACCGAGGTCAAGCCTAGCTCTCGATGATTGGAACAGAAGTTCCTAGCCCCTCTCTTGTATGGATGATGGATGCACAGTTCCAATTTTCTGGAACACAATCATGGCGCCAAATCTCGGAAAAGAAGCTGATGAGCCCTTTGGAGAGGTGTACACTGCCATCTTTGAAGAGGGCCGGCAGCTTTATTGCGTTTAAAAAGTTTGGGCACGATAGGTGGACTACTTCTTCTATGGATAGGGTATTGCAGATGGTCCATGGAGCAGGAACTGGTTCAAACGGGCTACAGAGTGAGGGCGCTGGTGCTGAAGGCCGGTTAAACTGTTCTTCAAAGTGTTCTACCCATCGGTCCATGAGCCGTGAAAGCTGGTGGATTGGTTAGCCGTTGGCCTCGCAGATCACTTCGCTCACTCCAGGCCTCTTGGTTCCAGTAGATCGGATGAGTTGGAAAAGTCTCCGAGCATTACCGATGGCAGCAGCTTGTTCCATTTCGGCCGCGCGTTCGGACCATCAATTCTCTCGGTCTCTGCGCAAGCTTCTAATCAAATTTCGCCGTAGTTGGGCGCGGGCATTGTGGTTTTCGCTTCCGGTAGGGATATTCCGGCGACTGTCTAGCAATTCTAGAGAACCTGATGAGATCCAGTGCGTAACTGCATGCCGCGTGACTAATCCACAAGATGCGGTACTCGATAATTTTATGGCGCCTTGGATGTGTTGCCAGCGGTCTGACACGTCACCGTATGTGCGGCTACTTGGCTGGGCAGCAAGCTCATTCTGATATCTCCCCCGGACCAAGATCCGGCAAAGTTGGTCTACGTCTACCCGTTGAGGGCGGACTTTCGACTTGGTGGTAAACCGTACTACAAACTCAGCACACACTAGGGCGTGATCTGAATCTAGATGTGCGCTTCAGTACAACCCACAAGATTTGACTGAAACACGTCAGTGGTAGCTCACTGCTATGTGGTCTATTCACGTCCGCGATTGATTAGCAGATGGCGGTCGCCATGTGACTGTGTGATGAGAGCTGCGCCGGAAGTTCGTACCCGACAAGAAGGCGATGGTCTGCACACAGATGGAGTAGTCGATTACCGTTATCCGTGCGTTGACGGTTGGCACCGCTTTGGCCTCCAAACATTCGCTCGTCTTGACCTAGGTGGCCAACCTGGACGTTCAGATCTCCAGCAAGTACCACTATTTCTCCATGAGATGCCTTTCCAAGAAGTTCGGGAAGCTAATGGTAGAATATACCTTTGACTGTATCCGGATTGCAGTCAGTAGGGGCGCAAGCAGCGACAATAAACAGACAACGATTGCCGTCGCGGTCTTTGTTAGCTTTGAACGAACCCTCTAAGCAAATCGCACATAATCTGCCGTTGACTGGAATTCAGTCGCGTAGCGAAGACTCCGCTCTAGTACTCAAAGCGATTCCTACTCCTGCATGACCAGATGCAAAAGCCTCGGCGTCTCCGGATAAGCGCAGAGTAAAAGCACGTCCTGAGGGCGAATTCAGACGAACTATAACGGTGGGGTCCCGGATGCAGGTCTCGGACAAGCAGCCGACGTCAATAGCCAGTGTCTCGAGTGTGCGCGCCAAAGCTGCTTGTTGTCCTTTTTGCATCAGAGTGCGTACATTGAGGGCTGTAAGCTTTAGTGGTACATGTGGTCTCAGTAGTGGTTCTCGTGAGCTGAACTAAACTGAAGGGGGAATCTCATTTGCATGCCCAGGGTCTTTATCGATGGCAACCTGAGAAGTACATGGAATAGTATTATTATTGTTGTGTGTAAAAGACTGGGTGAAAGTGGGTAGTGTGGTAATAGGTCGTTGGTTTTGTCCGACCTCTATCACCTTGCTCATAACTTGTGTAGCTTGAGTGAGTGAAGAGAGTCGAGCGCGAGGACGAGTAATCATATGTGGAGATTTCATGTAAGCATGTGGGCTGGATACTACCCGGTCGCCCAGACCGAAGTAGAGGGTTGACTTGGGGGCCCCACCCCGAGCCTTTGACCAGAATGCCTAACCTACAAGGCAGTAGGACAACATGGGGTATCGTGGCCCTCTATGAAGAAACAATCACTGACACCAATCATTACAACGCAAACCAACTGGTTCACATTGGCATAAAGTAGCCTGTCTTCCGATCGGTTGATTGGTCACACAACCAGCTACCACCTGACAGGAATCCGTTAGCGTCTCATCGATCCGCTACCTTGTCACTTACGCATCCGCTGGTACAGGCATTGTTTGGATTCCGGACAGGCGCTGAGACGCTGATTGCTGACGGGACATGGTTGGGTATCTATCATGAGCCAGCACATACCCTCACATCATTCCTTCTTTGACAAAGACGAACGCTTCTGGTTCTCCCCGGTTCATGCGGATTTTCGCCATTCTCCTTGACACTGGCACTTGATTTGTGTATGCGCCTTCTGCTCTTTTGATTGATCATTTTATCCAGCTGCACATCGTATGGGCGAAACACCAAAAACCGTACGGCACGTTGCTCTCTTTCTCTCTCTCTCCCTGATTTGGCTTTGGGTTTCGAGTCCATGTTCTACGAGTCACTTAGTCACTGGATAGCAGTTCAGTTAGGGTGCTCAGTTTGTGGAGCAATTCAATTAAAATAGTCCGTGAATGGTTATCAAATCATCCAAATGGGCATAAGAAACGCATGCCGAGTGACAGGGGATCAAGTCATCAGCACGGGCTAAAATTCAGCTTTTACAGAAAGAAAAGTTGACCAATCAGAGAAACAGCGTGGTGCGTGCATACGACTGATAAGCGGAGATATGGCCACGAAGTTAGTTCACACAATGACCAAAGGGATTGCACGCACGCTTCACCCAGACTAGCACATAGAAGTGGCGTGATCCTAGCATGGGATGGTAGTACGAAGGTCATTCGCACAACGCGGGTGAAAGTACGAATGACGCATGGAAAACTTGAAGGTCGTAGGTCTCTAGATTGACCGGAGTGGGGAATCAGTCCAACGTAAAAGTACACTCATGAAGAGACGATGGATGAACGGAGGCAAGGTAGCCGGGTTCAACGTGGGAAAAGAAACGGAAGATGTGTAGGTCTATGCGATCAGAAAGGACAAGTAACACGCTGACTAAAGTTAAGGAAGTGAGAATAGAGAACTGCTTGGGAATTTCATAAATATATTGACGTTACAATGAAAAATAATCTTGTTTCGCATTGGAGATATGACTGAAGGCAGTGATCGTAGCACTCCGGTTAGGGTGAGTTTTACAAAAAAAATCCGAGCAGCTGAGAAAAACATTTCAGCACAAATCAGTCAGTCATCCGTACGCACTGATATCTCGTCAACTGGCGCAATGAATCCATCACAACCGATGGTGATGAATCAGACGAAGCATATGAAAATAAGCCAGCGTCCGAATGACTCGATAGAACGATCAAGTAGCACTCCATAGAGAGACGCTTCCGAAGGTAATCACGCGCATACAGAAACAACCAACAGGATGAAACGAGGACATTCTAAATGCTGCCGAACAGTGTGCAATGAATATATCACAAAGCAGTCAAACTCTTTTGTTTACGCACGTCTGACCACCAAAATATAAAAGGATACGTCCTACATATGCTTCCAATTCCGATGCCATTATTCAATATGAGCGGGTGGGAGAGGACTGAAATGAGGAAAAATGAAATGAGCCAAGCCAATATTCCTGCACGAAACACTATGACTCGATCAGTAGCTAAACTGTTCACTTGAGAAATAATTATCACATGGAGATGAACAAAGATCACGTTCTATTTTCACTGTTCACATAAAAACATTTTCGACGGCTCATCGAATGGCTTATTGTAGCACATTTTTGTTGGTTGCATCGAGTTGATGAAATATCGAGAAAAAATTACTTTACTGGTGTTTGGTCGACTAAATTGAGCATTTCGAAATCGTACATTAGACTTTGATCAGCGACCGGTTGACTTGGCAACTGGCGTACATGAGGTCCGTGTTCATATGCACAAATACACGAGCACACGAAATGGAGCACTACCGTTACTGTTTAATCTGCTTATCTGTCGTTCGGACACGACACAAGTTTGGGTGGTATACCGTGTGATCTCGCATACCCATACTAGTCCGGTTGGCAAGCCCATTACATCCAAAGGCATCTACCACCGACCTATGAACCATACAGCGATCAAAGTTTTTGTACGAAGAGTCTAGTCCATCCATACACAGAAACGCATCCAAATAGATTCCATGAGAACAAAGCTACCAATGAAACGGACCGACCGACACAGGTGAGTGAGTTCTCGTGGTGTACAACTGACAAACACGTGTGCAGCGGAAAGGCGCACGCGGTGTCAATGTAAGCTCACGTCGGACGGAATTTACAGACTTTTGTGCCCTTTCAAACAGATTTGGCACACACTGGGGTCTTGCTACGGGCTTAGTCTATTCCATTTTTTGCATGCGTACACAGTTGCTGTCTAAAGCGTATCATCTCTTTTTCACCGATACGTTTGCGAAAGCGGACCGAGCATTGAGAGCTCAATCGGGGGCCTCCGGTTTTCCCTCAAAATATCAATTGCCAAGTACAATCACTATGCATCATAAGCAAATAGGAATTCAAACTGTCTAGAAAGTTACCAGTCCTGTTCCGCAACATATGCAATCTTGTAGTTTGCATATAAATCGGAAGACGTTCATGAGAAATGAGAACAAAGTGAATCCTAGGACTGGGTCGATCATGAATCCAAAAAGGATCACTGGTTGGACGCAGTTAGAAGGACAGTCCATATTACCTTAACCTGGTACCCTAGGCTTTTCAGGCTTACAAACACGAATTCCAGCAGAATATCGCCTAGGTTATTATCCAACCGTGCAAACCCACTTTCTATCACTTATCTAACCTAGAAAAAGGCATCGGCCATGAACAGCGCCACTTAGGAATTCATTGAGGTGAACCAGTTCACTTGAATTCTTCCAACTGTGACCGCAAATTTTGTGTTCTGCTTTTGTTTGTCACCTTGCAACATGATAGAATCCAAGAAAAAATAAATCGCATCGCAGAAAATTAAGTAAAAAAGAAACACAAGAGTAGAAACAATGTAGACGATGAGAGGGTTGAAGCACCATTGTGCTACTGGTACCCGATGATTGGATCTCGTAGACCTCGATTCGGGAGACTAGCATGTACTATATGGAAAAGCCCACTGATCAAGGCTTTCGCAGTGTCAAACTCAACTCATCCTTCAACAGCTATCCACCTCGGAGAATAAACACTCAAGGATTCTAGCTGAAGATATGCGTAACGTACGGCTCAAACACTGTATACCGCGCAGACTAAGCGCTCGTTTCAGAAACCGACCCCTGATTACCAACACCAAACATCTTACTACTACTGCATTAGGGGCTAGGTGTTTCTACCAGACTCGAGCAATAGTTCGTACATCGATGTCCATGCACCAATGGTTTCCAATTTTCCACTCGCAATGATCACGGTTCTGGGCGCTATGGAACAACTGAAACGTCACGGGTAGCGCAGACTGATAAAATTTAATTCACCCTATTTCTGAACATCAGATTAGATGTAACCTCCCAAGTAGCAGAACGTATCCCCTGCGGCTAAATCGTGCCCTGCTGAAATGAGGCTTAGTGTGGGGTGAACCGTGTTCCACAGCGGCGTTTTAAACTTTGAAGGTTACAGTGCTGTTCATGCTATCTAAAAAAATTAGTAACTCATCTAGATCTTAATACAGAAGCACGACGTCCGCTTATGCTGCACTAGACTGATTAGTCTGAGCAAGGATTCAAACCACTATTCTCACAAGATAAAGATAACTCTATAATCATTTGAAATAAAGATCACGAAAAGTAAGCATCGTGATGAACTCGTTTCACAACGACTCTGATCTCTAAGAGAAGCCATGTTGGGCAGAAAACCATAACTCGGGCTTGTCGGTTGTGGGGCGACCTGAGTGCTCGGTGAAGTTTCCCAACCCCATTAGTGACTCCTATTCACAGTACTGAAACAACCACGATGAAATAACATAGAAACACAACAGGCAGCTGACAAAAAAAGAGGGAGAAGGGATAAATAGAGGTAAAAATTACTTTTTAAAACTGAATACTGCTGAATTACATGTGGTCAAGCATGATTACTTGTTTTGAGAAAAACAACAGTGTCACAGGGGTAAGATGCAAGAATGCACCACCCAGGGGGGCAGGCGCTAATCAGGAAGGCGCATCGAGAGCAACTTTTGATAGACCGGGACAAAACGTCGGAATGTGGCGGCTGCGTACGCAGGAATCGCGACACCTTGTGTGGCTGGTCCAGGAGCGACGGCCGATCCATCTGCAAAAAGGTGCATGCGCAGAAGGCGAGGGGTGGTTTTCATATTGCAAACGTCAGAAAATGTGCAGTTCAGTAGGCAAAAGATCGCAAAATATCACTGTTCTGTTCTCCACGATTCGGTACCCAATTTGTAAGCACTACAATCAATCCAACTGAGGTTGCGCTCATATGGAACGGGAGAAAAGGAAACGAACATAGAAAACGATGGAATGGGAAACTAAAGGCGCCGATGTTGACCCGGAAAATGGAATCGACTCAGTCCAGATAACCGTCGGTTTGCTACGAGGATACGACGGTTTTGATGGCTACCTCTCAAAGAGATATGATTAATCCCAATGGTTTTAAATATTTATATTGGTTAGAGCTCAGGATATTGGTTGCCATTGTTCTGATCGCTGTGCTTGGCATTAAGATCGCATTAGCTCTGGTAAACAGCGTCCGAATACACGACCTTTTATGGCGATTTGGATGATCGCTGTGAAGACTTGATATTCCTGATACACGGATGTCTCCAGCGTGCCGTTGGCGTGCCTTTTCACTAGCATGTCCGGAAACGCCAATGCTTCATTCTTCTCCGACTCCATGGTAAATTTGATGCACTTTAAGATGTTATTGCTTATCCCGTGGGTTTTCGGTATCCAAGCACTTGATGACGGCAAAAGTATCATCCACATATGAGTTCAAGTTTCGGCCGAAACCTGCGATGTGAACGTCAAACTCAGCGATCAGAACATCATGGCAGATATAATTGAAAGTATAAATAAGAAGGTGTGAACGTGACAAAAGCACTAGTTTACCAATGGGTTGATCATGTATCGACTTCTTCGACACTACTGGTAGCTGACTTCAGAAAAACCAGACCAGGAATAAAACCAACTAAGGTACAGAGAGAGTACAATCAAAACCTAGATGCAGAAACGAAAGGTTGAGAGCAAGATTCCGATGCAGGTCTATCTGATCTATTAGGCTGTGTGTGTGTACTTACTTTACGTCATTGCAACTGGCTTCTTAGAGAGGAAAAACCGGCACTGTGAATGTCTCTGACCGCGGCTGCGCACGTCAAGTATGCTGACTGCGGCTGCAACATGGATTACAAAGCGTGCAGATAACATGACTACGAAGTTTCATGACTGTTTGGTACAAGAGACGTACCCAGCTTCACTTGGCTTTTTTCGAGGGCGCACTCCTACCCTGCGAGGTAGCAGTATGTCGATGCATGGTTGCTGGTGACCCTTTAGGAACTCGCTCACCACTCGATTCAATCGAATCCAACTCAGGGGTCCATGCAACCTTGGTAGTTCGACAGATTTTCTTCACAGCTGTTGGATTATACAGAAAACCTCGTCCGCCCACTCAGCGGTAACTGCCTTCGCATGCCAAACACCGTCTCACTGAGGCTTTTCAACCTCCGTTACTCTCAACATGGTTTAGTCCGCCTGTCGAACAATCTGTCCGGGTGTGGCCGCTGATACATGCCTTAGCTTCTTGGAGCCACAGGTGAGAGTTGGATATGTGATGGAGACCAAAGAGATGGAAGATACCCGAGGGTACGGCAATCTACGAACTCAGAGGTGCTACACCTACCAGTGTAGTTCGATTTCACGAAATACATTTACTGGACAGCCAATACCAAGTGTGTACTAGTAGTACGTGATGAACGGTAGTGATTGCAGACGGATCAACGATAACTGTTAGCCACGATGTGGATTATTAAAGGTAGAGTGCAGAGCAAGGGTAGGGAGCGGTTGAAAGATGAGGATAACTAGCTTACAACACATGAAGAAAGGTTTGAATAAACCTGGCCAGTAGGCACAGTTGAGTAGGACTGATTAGGTTTTTGCATCCATGTGCAAAGGATAAGACTTTCGAACGGTAAGAGAAGTTAAGTCACGTAGCGAAACACCGCTCACAGTAGTAGCATATGTATGCCTGTGTTTTTCATTGATCAGTGAGACATGAGTCTTTATCATATTTTTTATCCATTTGTGCTTATATTTATCGTATCCAACAGGGTTATGCTTCCAGATGGCAAATTCATGTAATTTTCGTGGTAAATTGGGTGAAAACTAAATGCCCAATGTGATGACTCATGGATTTGTTGGCAGACCTATGAATTTTACCATAGTTTGAAGCAGTGACCGAAAATTGGCAACCCATAGAGATCAAGAATTCAATTTTACTCAGGTGTTCAAAACGATGGCAACTGACCGCGTTTTGATGTGGGTGAGGGTAAGTATTCTGATGTCAGAAAAGCCGAGATAAGTGATCAAAGCAGTGAGTTCAATTATTTCTGGTTTACGGTTCCATTCATATGAGAACCAGAAAACAGGACAGAATTGAGAAGAGTTAAAATGTCTCTCTTAGTCTATACGAAGAGACAGAAGTGGAGCGATCGCGCAGAAGTTGAACTAGTCCAAGCAACACTTGCACAGATGACTGGATTATCTAACGGACGATAAACAGCTTACATTGCCCCCACACCAATGTGGCACGTGGTTCGCATTCGTTCAGCGGATTCGGGGTGTTTGAACCACTTTTTGCTGACCACATGGGTTTGCATTAAAGAATCGGATACTAATTGCTATTAGGCGAAACTCAACTGCTCTTGGAGTGTGTTGTGGGACTTAGTGAACAACCGTCAAGGAGCAGTGGATATCGATCGAGTGGCTACCAGGTGTCCAACAATTAAAATGCATACAGTACCATTTTCTTCACCCCTGGGCTGATACGGAATGTGTTTTTAATGCGTTTTGATAACTGCCGTGTCGTTCTATCCACCGCAGTAACATCACAAGGGCGTTTGAATTGTTCGACGAGCATAGCTAAGGTCAAAGAAGCCAACCAGTTTACTCTGGACGGTAATCATTTACCTAGAATTTAGGTACTATGGGAGTGGTGGCTAGCCTACGGAATAAGCAAATGAGAGTCGCGTAAATGGGAACATAAAATGTTAAAAAAGATTAAGAAAAACTATAATTTGGGTGACACGGGAGGAGAACTCAAAATGGAAGCACTCAAGTGACTGCAGAACCTAGCCAAGCCTTTTCGCCTATCTGATCACAGACTTAGCGGACACATCATCAATTGGATTCAATCAAGTAAGCCTAGACAGCTTTCCGAAGCTCTTGATCGCTGAGTCTGGATAACGGTGTAACGCATACAATCGAAACGTCAAGCTCAGTGATCTAAAGCTTATGAAACCACCAATCTGAATTAAAGACATAGACACTATTCAAAGTTACTGTAATTCTAAGAAGCGTTCCATGATTATGCTTTCTCCCCTTCAAAAAAGAAAGCTATCCGTGGCGTCGTGTTCTGAGCAGTGGAGCCAAACGATCAGCACTAGGAAAAGACCTATAACTGAAATCATGTAAGGGTGATACAAGTTCCAATCACTGTTATTTGTTAGGGCCAAACTACTCCCAGGCACTAACTGCGACTAATTCGTTCACTAGGTCTTACATTAGTACATGGTTTCGGTTATCATGAAACCCAAGAAATGACACAAAAGAAGCATCCAAAGACTAACGAGGGAAGACAGCATTGCAACACTATTCCCAGTGATCGATTGCGACACTGTCTCGTGGCCTGAAGACAAATAAATGTGGTAACTGAGGTCTATTGGGCACATGCTCTGTAGAAACAAAGGGAAAACTATACGGTGATGAGAGGAACGGGCAAATCAAACTCACCCGTTGGCACGACGCCTTTTCGAAGAAGGTCACGAAACAGTGCTACATCGATCTCTAGTTGTGCAATCAGACGTCGATCGGGCTGGATGCCGTCAAATACGTTCTCGTGTGAATGTGCATCGTTGCCAGCAGCTCCGGAGTTCATCATCATACGAAGCAAATAACTTTTTAATGGCCAATTGAAACCAGAGCCAGCGAACAATGAGGCGAAAAACGTTCGACTAGGTCGGATCGAATGGATTGAGTCCGCCTTGGAGGCCACAGCAAAACTTTGTAGCAAATTCCGAACAGAATCCACTGTTGTGCAACCCTTCGCCAACAGACCCCAGGTGATCTGTTGCCACGGAGATGAGAAAAACCAGTGGAACGGAATTAGGGAAATCTGTGGGCAAGCACGCGAATGTTCTAGAAGGTATGGCTGATTCTCAATTTCATGTTGAATTGGCATAGAATTGGTTTTTCCATCAAGCACTGAAGGAATACGGATAGCTTAATACATCTGGTGTTGACTAAAAGCCGCAACCTTTAACGATTCGTGCACATCCTCGGAATGCACCGTGCGTATGTATGAACAAGTATGAAACGCAGATTATATTTCAGGTGCAGTGGCGATAATTTATTTTCTCCGAGTCAAGTGGACGCTTTTTTACACATCATTCTTCGTCGTTTAATACCGGTTGTAAATCAGTACATCATTGATGACACACCCTTAATAAACCTTATTATGGCGTCTTTTTCACTTCACGCATCAGTGCAATGGAAAGGGCATACCGCGCCACCTTAGAAAACCCAGTGCACTTTCAGGAATAACCGGTGACCTGAACCTGAAACTTGGAATACTGAACCGCGTAAGGTCCTAATAGGTCAGGTGTGGTAACGAGCTGGGTCATAAAGGATTGCTGTCTACCACCAATGTGGCCGGAGGCGACGCAGTTTCGGTGTCGTGCCGTCTGGGTAATAAACGTTATTGGCACTCGAAATTCAACGGTCAATTTCATGACGTACGTAAAAGGTCCTCTATCGGCACACTGGACCATATCGTTTCATATCTGACTAACGTTTGTGTAAAGTCACATGACCAAATGAACACTGCTCTCTTCAGGCTTTGAATGAAGAATCTCCCGACGTTGCTGAGTTTTGGGGCATGAATTTCCAATCTGGACCCACCGTTATTCGAGTAATTTTACGTTACTACGAGCCAGGAAATACACTGAGGGTGAAACCCGTTGGTGTGATTCCTAAGTTTAACTGTTTAAGGAATGCCTGGGAAACGTAAGTTGCTTACTGTTCACAATGCACTCCAGGTGAGCATCGCTTTGTTTTAGAAGTCCTCTTGGGGTGGCACAATCCTAACTGATATACCAGTACTTGCCGTAAATTCGACTGTCACACGTGAATGTGCTTGGCGTAGTTGATTTCGAAAACAAGTAACTTATTTGTATTATCCATTGCATTTTTTTCAGGAGGGCTCAGTTCGTCTGTGTGTCCTGTGTCCAGATATTATGAGTAGATCTTGACCGTCCAGCACACAGTGCACGACCACCATACTGACTTCATCACTAGATTCCCGCACTGCGCATTACTCTCGGTAGAACTGACAACGCTACAGTCTGATCCGATACGGTGCGAGATTCATCCCATAATCTTCCTGTCCTTTATTGATTACGTCATCATGCATGCAAACTGGGCATCCCTGGAAAGTACGACGAATGAGTCAGCAGTCTTTGAGAGCAATCACACTACCTGTATTGTGCAACAACAACCGAGAATTGGGTTACAGGCGTGCACCAAAGCAATTCGGTCCTGCTGGGGAGACGGTTCTGTTTCCCCAATATCGAGGAGCAGATTACAATAGTGATATTACTTTCACCAAAAGAACCTTACTTTTCGAATCATTCGAATTATTTATTCATTTGTTAATTTGAGTTTATATTTGACCACGCCATGATATATCGGTGACTTACATGTTGATTCCCTCTGATTAATTGGTTGCCTTAGCTGCCCATCGGTTCCCAAGGCCGGCCCGCTGCGTCCTAGTAGAACCTATATAAGCAGCCGAGTTCAGTGCTCCCAGAACTACACGACTTGGATGACCTAGGAAACACACAAACCTCTGCCCCTTGAAGCATTGTGTTCTCATCGAAGCTGGTGGGCGGTCTACCTTTCGCTATTGTGCTTCTGTTGCCGACTAGATGTCGTGATCTAATGAACACTTGTTGAGCTGGTACGTGTCTAGGTGACACTTGAGCGTCTAGTATCTGTTGGATTAATTAAAAGATTGCAACACTCCGATATAGTTGTGAAAGACGCAATATATTTGGCGACGCGGACACTGGCACATGGCGAAAACGGGTTCAACTAAGACCGACTTGAAAAAAACATGAAGACACAGATGCGCTTGATGGACCTCATCTCTGCAAGGCTGGTGAATAAAGCATCATCCACAACGGTTGATTCGTGCACGATTGATCACATTGTACGCAACATTCCTGATTTTCACCGTGATTCGGAGGCAGGGATCAAATTTAGGTCATGTTACAAGCACTATGAAGATATTCCTACCGTATCGCTCTAAGTTCAGGATGATGAAACCAAAATTCGTCTATTGCTAAGGGGGCTGGACCATGCTGAGCACGTCAGATACGCTAATTACATCCTTCCTGCTCAGCCTCAGTCTCTATTTTTTAGCGAGACGGCACCGACCCTGAAGAAAATATTTGGGCAAACTGTTTCCTTATTCAGTGTTCAAATTAAGCGGCTCCAGGTGGCAAAGAATGACTCAGATGACATTGTGAAATACACTGGTTTGGTGAACAGAGAATGAGAACGGTTTTGAAGATCAATTTCGTTGCCTTGTTTCCATTTGTGGAATCCAGGCACCATCGTGTGAGAACATTAGAACCCGTCTAGTCGCCAAGATCGACCAAGAACCATAAATTGCGCTTCACGAGATGACTGATGAGTGTGAGCGCATTGCCAGTTTGAACCATGAACCAGCTATTATTCAACAATAGGGTCGCTCCTCACAAGTTGTTCATGCAGTTACTTCACGCCAGAAATCTTTATCACGGTCGCGGCTATCTTCGCCTCGTAATGATAATCGCTCTTTTTCTCCGTGCAAGCACTGTGGGGCTAGGCCCTTTCGTCGGTTTTTATCCTTTTCTTCGAAAACGTTGTTCATAACCTAAAAAGGCCGGTCATAAAGACGAACACTGTCGTAAAAATCACATAGATGCAAATCAACCTAAGTCATCATTTCGCCGACGCTATCCCTTACGCAATAAATCAATTGGTCATTTACGAAGCCCCATAGCCCGCTTTCAAACAGAATGTGATTCCCCGACAGTTCATTGATAAGCGGATAAACCATCACCCAGAACAGCTTGAATTGTTTATCACATGCTTGCGCATGAGTGTAGTGGATGGGGTACATCCCATAGCCATAAAAACCCACTGCCTTATTAAGGAAAACCAGCAAACAAACACTGAGACTTGGACTGATGGAGAACCACACAAGGTCCAAAAAGGTCAGGTGTGGTAAAAAGTCGGACGACGGTGGATCACTGTCTACCACCAAAGTAAAAGATGACGGCGGGAATTTGAACCTCCGACCTCCGAGGTGGTAATAAGGCGCTCTAAATCACACGAGCACCACCACGGGTTCAGACATTGCAATCGTGTCCGGGTGATTAGGGCACTCAATTAGTCGTCCTCTACTCGAAAAGACGGTAAACACAGACACTAGTGCTTGCGGTGGGTTTGTGAAACTTGTGGCTTATTTCAGGTCCACCGTGACATTCCGGGATGCCAGTGGTGAAGGGTTGTGTTATTCTTCCGACACACCTCGATGTTACTGGTCTGGATTAGATTTCTTTTTTAAACATTTTTGACTTACTATTATGGAACTTCTGTAATCTCCTTCACGGTCACCCTCAGCTGTTTTGAAACAGTTTCCCGATATTTTTCGAGGGTCTTGGGCTACGCACCCATGCACCAGCCTCACTCAACGCATTCAAGGAGCGAAACCCATCTTTTGTCATAAGCGACTAGTGCCCCATGGCAGCACCGTCACATGTAGGTCAACAACACATGGAGCGCCTGAAAAGCATCGTTCCTGTAACTCATTCTAATTGGGCCACGCCGAGTGGTCGTTAAATGTAGCCTACGCATTTCAGCAGAATTTTCCACTGGTCTAAACAACTTGTTAGAACCCCGCCATCATCCACTGCCAAAACCGGAGAACATATTCACCATATTAAATGACGGCTAATGCTTCGTTGAACTTGACCTGGCAGTAGCTTACTTACGTACTGCTGCATGACGGAATCTCCGCAGCCATTCGCCATCAACACCGATCGCGGTTTGTCCCAGTATACTCGTCTACCTTCAGGCTTCAATACAACCCGGCAAACCTTCCAACAAGTGATTGGCGTTATCGTCACCGGCCACCATCATTATCATTATCCTCGTACAGCGTTCAACAAGAGGATGAGCCCCACGGATCACTGCATTTCTCACTATGCTGAACGCAGAATTAGACAGAATGAATATACAAAGTGAACAGAGAGCGGAATTACATGGGTGGTTAAATACAACATCCTAGTAGCCAACACACGGAATAAACAGTCTAACTGCACAAACGCACATTGATCAACCATTCTCATTAGACAGAAAGTGACAACAGGGTCGTCACCGTTCACAGTTCATTGTCATATCCTTCAGTGTCTCCAGCCAACTGGTTGAGGAATCTTTTGGACCACAATCACGGACACGTGAAGGATCTGCTTCTCCCAAGTTTATGGTACATTTTCTCATTCCTCGCTGTCACGTAAATTGTTGATCTCCAAGTAACTTCTTTCACTCGTGAGATGGAACGGAAAATAAGCCGTTTTGCCATACGCAAAACGTGCACCAACCAACAAAGTCCACTAAGCTCGATACGCTGTATGAGAACATTCTCTGAACTAGTATCCTATACTCGATTTCTGACCTCGGCATTGCTCGCTCAGTCATTCCATTCATTCTCAGCGATAATACAAAAACATCTATGGTCGAAAACCTCAACACATCGAATATCTTCCGAACGCAGACCCCAAGTCTCGCAACTATACAACAAAACTGAACGCACCGCTGCACAGTACAAACGACTTTCCAACTTCAGTGAAATATCAGGTCGATGCCACAAGTGCTTCAGTCTAGCGTACGCCGCTCGAGCATTGGATATACGCGCGCTCACATCTACTACTGTCCTCCCATCCGTCGTCACTCTGCTGCTGAGGTAAGAGCAGTCGTCGAAAATTTTTTATTTCTTTTCTGTCCAGCATCAACTTCGGAACCGTTGATGTCCAGTCCTGTAATATCACTTTACACTTTGAAGGTGCAAAGCATATACCAAATGCAGCTACAGCTCTTCTCAGTCCATCTGGTACACGTTGCACGTGTTCCGTGCATTCCAACAGATAAACAAGGTCGTCCGCGTAATCTAGGTAACATAGCTTTGCACTATTATCTAGTACGACACCCACATCCTGATGAGTTCGCAAGGCATTCTTCACTATACTGTCCATGACAAAGTTGAACATAAGTGGCAAAATAGGACATCCTTGTCGAACACCACTGGTCGTTTCGTATGGGATGGTGGATGGTGCACTGTAAATCTTTACGGGACCAGAATTATGAGAGTGAAATGATCTCGGTAAATTCACGAGCCTCTGTGACATACCTCTGCAGTGAACAGTACCGGAGAATGCTGCTCAGTTAACTGAATTGAAGGCACCTTTCAATCCGAGGAAAACAACCATGGTTGATCGACGATGTACTTGACAACGAACAAATATGTGGTCGACGCATCCTCGACCTTCAGAATTGGAGCACCATGTCACTGTGCGAAAAGAACTGTGTCGGAAATTTGCACCAGACAGGATTAACCGGTTGTCTGCACAAAACTGCAGAAGCCTATCCCGGTTATTTGTATGCTGAGCGAGTAAGACACACCTATCAACTAAACAAGCTTCTGATGCACTAAATTTACTAACTTATGCCAGAAAATCACCAGCTCACACTACAATATCAGAATATTTGCTCCTGAGAACGAGAGTTGTGATAGAAATCATAGAAACCATCCCTCTGCGTGTCAGAGCTGCAGTCTGTTGGAGTGTATGCCGAGAATACAATCAGACTGCTCTTAACACAGCTATTCTTTCGAACGCCAATTGACCGCTCGAGTCTCACAGCACATAAACTACTATTAACTGGTATCCAGTCTAAAAAGGTAGCCTCAGCCTTGTCAGTCAAGACGAGTCCTACACCACGTTGACCCGAAGCTCTAGCTGCTTCGTCTCCTGAATTGTACAGGAAATACCTTGATGAGATACACTACTCGAATCCTGGATACGAGTTTCACAGACGTAGCAAACATCAATCACCAGAAAGTCCATTGTGAACGCTAGGCACGCCTGCTCACCGGTGTGCATGAGTGTATACACGTTAAAGGAGCCGAGATTCAGAGGTTGACGAAGCATGAGAAAATGGGAGTTGCAAGAGAGGATTGTTCACGACACTATCTGACAATGAACGGTTGCGAATATTGAGCGTGTTATCATTGAGAATGTTATTGGGGGGGGGTGACTCTGAGCAGTAGCCCACTCATCACTACCCACTTCGCTCGATGCAATGAGCAACGCGGTTCGGATTATCCGACTCGACGATCGGTGCCCCATGAAATTCTTTGTATTAGTGCAGTTCATGGGAGAAGTTCGGCAGGCTTCACTAGGGTGCCCAGCCGCTATGCAGGAGAACGATTACTGTTCTCAACAAAAGCGTTCAGTCTTAACAAGGATTTATCTACAAGGCAGCGGGGTGGCTGAGCGGAAGCCCGTTTCTTTATATCAATTATTCTCCCACTGATTCTACGGAGTTGTCAGCTCAAGTCGACCCCAAACATGGAGGACCAGGATGCTGCTTCGCTGCATTCTACCCTTTGACCTTCCAGGTATGATTTAATCTTCGGCTTGAAGTAAGCCAACCTGCTTGGTGGGTCATTGAAGCGTCCTAGTCGTCATACCATGTCAAGGTGCAGTCTCGCTGCAACGGAGCTGACACCTATCCATATCCTAAAATGTTCCTAACCATGGAGTGGGAAGGTCTCTTAAAACCCACTCAGAGAGTCTAACTCGCCTTACATGACCAAGTCCACCGGTGAGGCTATTCGTTCCTTTATTCCATGTCATGGACTGGCCATCCTTACTCATCTTCCAACCGGTAGCCGCCTCAGCGCACCGGGGAACCCTGCCAGGAGACACGCGCAATACACGTCCCAACTATCTTAGCCTGGCGAGCTTAAGCGTCCAATCTAATGACTTGATCCGCTCCATAGAGGAAAATGAGCACATCAGTTAGAAATTTAATGACACTCACTTGATCCGGTATAAGACCAAGGCGTACGGCCTCAGACAGTAATGCAGAACCGGAACTTCCCATTTGAATACGACGATTGATAAGGGCATTGAAGAAGCCCATGTCCAGATTGATATTACGTACCTTGGCTTGTTGAATTAACTCGCATTCCCAGTTATCCATCCCGGAATTATCAGCGGAAACTCCCAGTTTCGGCAATAAGCTTATCAAAGACGTTAACAGCTGTGTTGTAACCTCTGACCTGTAGCTTCGTTCAACGCACTCTAGGAATCCGTGCAATCCGCCTATCAAGACAAGTCGGTGCCACAGATACCAACCGCTGACGGGAGGAATGATCTAAAAAGGAAATATTATAGCTTTGATTGACGCTACTCAGGGGAATAATAAGTAATGAATCGACGAATGCGAATAAATGTTGTACGAAAACCACCCGATCACAGCACAGTTTCTACGGGGAACGATTGGGAATATTTAACTTCTTTCGGCGTGGCCTGGTAGCTCAGCCGGCAGAGCACATGCGATGTTAACGCGTGGGTGGCACACATCCGTGGTTTCGACGATTTTCAACTTTTGAATCGTTTCGGAAAAAACAGTCTGTGTTGCGATTTGCTGTTGCACAACAGCTCCCACTTGCGGTCATTATCCGTAGTAAAACCCTGTATGGCTCGAGAAAACTGCTACCGTGTTCTTAAACAAGATTAACTACGATTTTCGGTAATCTCCGAACGTTCAAATCGGAGAATACGACTAGGCACAACAGGAAACCCGACATCCGAGGGATCTAATTCATTTTTTTTAAACCCAGTGCTTTCCACAGCTCAAAATATTTTAGGCACTGGGTCTTCCTAATACAATTCTTAATGCATGCGAAACCTGGTCCGTTGACACCCTCGCTCCGCTCAGACGTATCTAGCACTATTTTGTCTACGGGATTCGTTTCAACTCTCAGATATCCTAAACAAAGTCCTTATGAGTTCGCACAAAAAATGTATTTAGTGGATCTGAACTGGCCTACATAAAACTCCTCGTGGGACGGTATATTCTCTGTCTTCGTATTTCTACAAATAATTTTCGTTCACATATGAGTGAATACCTGAACTCATCACTTGATGTATGAAAAACATTCCCTTTCATTGTACATCAAAAAAGATGGACGGCATAGCCATGGGGAGCACCGCGGATACAACATTAGCAGACATTTTCTCGGGAATGACTGGAAACCAGAATTTTGTGATAATATTCCCTATGCTTTGTCGAAATAACATTTTTTGTAATCACGGGGCACGGGAGTTCGACAGACAGACCGCGCTGCATTCGCGCCACTGACTTCTATTCTGAGCCTTGTCCCTCAACGTCTCTAACCAACGACAATCCTCGACCCTTGGAGCCGAACCGGGGAGGCAGAAGTGCTAACTGAAGCCAGTGCTGATGCTAGCTTCTTCATATCCATTGTTTGTTTCACAAGAACAAAGTGGTAATGATCCAACTGATTATTTCATTGACCAGATGTCCGGACGAACAGATGCATACGTAATGGAACTTGGAGCGGGCGTTCTTAACAATTCACTAGCTCCGCACCAGTGACTTACAAACGCGGACTGTTCCGTACTCTCTTCTAAAATGCACAGAGAATCAGCAGCGAAGATCAAGTGCAAAAGGATGATGGGATCGTAAGTAAAAATCGTTCTGCTTGATTATTATCTATAAAAATTCATCGAAAAGAACCGCAGGCTGGGGAATGTGTCTAGGGAAAAATCCCTCACGATGAGAAGCAAGCTTTTCAGTGCTGGCTTTTAAAGGTGACCGCCGCTTTACCCAAATTGCTAAAAATCTTACTTCGCAAATAAGAAACTTTTTAAACGCAGCATAGTAGCGTCTGTGAATGAAAACCGGAGGGGCCAGGTTTAGAAAATCACATAAGCACTCTTGGCGATTATATTCGTCAGTGAACATGCAGCTGCGATGCGGTTCAAGTGAGCAAAACGGATAACTCTTCGATTGAACGCATGTCAGTGCACACCCAAATATCTAAACAAATAATGCAATCTGTTGCGATCACGAAACAATTGTGAAACATTTACCTGCAACAGGTTATAAAGTCGGCCTGATCTACGTTATTATCCTCCATTTTACAATTCAGTAGGCTGCTAACTACTCTGTCTGATTGACCAAAGAGGTTTCGAAGAATATTTTGGACTCGTATACAGGCTTGTTTCTGGGGTAACAATGTAATTTGTTTGGTGTTTCCCCGGCAGTAGTGTTTTGCATAGCGTAGGTGCCGTGTCTCACATGATCTTGCTCTCCGTATATGTGTGGGTTTGACAAACGAATTCCCTAGGATCGTGCCTGTCTGCGAATTTCTCTCGCTGCTGCTCAGTGCCTTAGGACAGTTTCGCTATTTCTGTTTTGTCATGGACTTGTAGAAGCTCTCGTTTCCTGCGAACTTTAGATCCCTGAGCCACCAGTTATAACTCTTCCCGCAACAGCCCGTTCCTGACCTGGGGTATTAGCAACACTGAGTGCATTACAATAATTCTATATCTAAACTCGATACAAAACAGGGTGAAGAATAACTTGCTCACTGTTCCTTTTGTCATGGTCCTGCGCTGCGTTCTTGTCTCAGGCTACCGGCACATTGTATTTACTGACCCGCTGGTTCCCACGCAGGCTCTGATTCTTTCACCGGAACCGCCCTTTTTATTCGTATCTGGGTTTCATACTAGTCTCGCCACGGTGTTTTGCCTTATTCCCGTGGTGTATTATATCTGCTGATTCCGTTGTTGTATGCTTATTTGTGAAGCCATTGTAACCCCTCATACTCCCCTTCCTTGATTCCTATTGTACTCGATCACACTGCCCAACGTCAAACACTCACCGCAACTGTTTAGTCTTTCCACTTTTAAGTATCGTCTGAATTCGCTCCTAACCCACCTCCGTGCACTTGCCACCACCCCCACCCAACTCCCCCCCCCCCAAACCCCTCCCCCTGACCGACTGTTTTGAAGGCCCATTGGTTCTCTGTGCATTGTGGCCACACTGTCGATGATTCAAAATGTCATCGTCTGTGCTTGTTTCGGTCTCCAACAGCATACGTAGGAAATCAACCTCCCGGGATTTGACCGATAGACTGCTCAAAGTGATGTGCTTTTAGGGCCTCATGAGTCGACCATCAGCATATAATGACTAAGTGACATAGTTCACATTCAAACTCGATTTTCAGGGCGGATGATGCACGGTTCCCAAGCGACAGATTATGAATCCCTAAAAGTGGAAACTGCTGTAAACCAGAACCACACTATCAACTATGAGTGTGCTATATAGGTCAAATCCTATCCTGAGAACAGAAAGATAGTACTATGGACGGACAACTACTTTGCTTTACACCAGCTGGCGACTTGGAGAGGAAAAACCGGCTTCACGATGACATAATTATGAAGTTCATGGGTGTTTCGTACAAGAGACGTACCCAGCTTCACTTGGCTTTTTTCGAGGGCGCACTCCTAGCCTGCGAGGTAGCAGCATGTCGATGCATGGTTGCTGGTGACCCCTTAGGAACTCGTTCACCACTCGATTCAATCGAATCCAACTCAGGGGTCCATGCAACCTTGGTAGTTCGACAGATTTTCTTCACAGCTGTTGGATTATACAGTAAACCTCGCTCGCCCACTCAACGGTAACTGCCTTCGTATGCCAAACACCGTCTCACTGAAGCTTTTCAACCTTCGTTACTCTCAACATGGTTTAGTCCGCCTGTCGAACGGTCTGTCGGGGTGTGGCCGCTGATACATGCTTTAGCTTCTTGGAGCCACAGGTGAGAGTTGAATTTCGTGATGGGGACCAAAGAGATGGAAGATACCCGAGGGTACGGCAATCTACGAACTCAGAGGTGCTGCTTCTATCAGACACCCTATACATCTACACCGTAACCAACAGAAACACGCCTGAGCACAGATAAAGAGAAAAGAACACTCACCAAGAGTCCACGATCTTCCATGGGTAGGAGAAGGTTGATAGGACTTCGAATTGATAACTTCGGATCGGTCCAATCCGGACGGATAACTCGAATAGATCGGTCGAACTCAGGCACCGAATGTGCGTCGCTCGAAATTGTTACCAGCTGGTCACCTGCATTATTTTTGATGTCTGAGGGGTCAGCGAGTTGAACGGAACGGTCTGGTAGAAGAACAGTGTTCGTGGATCCTTCTTTGGACATTTGCTCATTTACCAGAGCAGTTGCGGAGATCTTTGTTGTTTGCAAACCAGTCCCTGGGCGAAACAGGAGCACGTGTGTCGACGATTTTGACAACTGGCTATCGAAATCACAACGTAAAGCTTGCACAAAAGAGACAAAACATTGAGGACCTAACTGCGCGGTGGTCAGATATGGCAGCAAACGATGCCATACAGTTAGAGACAAATCTAACGCTGTCATCGGAGGTGACGAGGATGCCGCACTAGGTAGTTTCACCCTGGCCAGATGACGCCAGAGGCTAGCGGGACGAACGGCGGACAGCAGAGCGGTCATCGTATAGGTGTCAGGTTGGAAGGCGGGAGTCTTTTTTGAAACGGGTCGAGCTGGAGAAAGTAGGAGATCCAAAGCTTGAAGACAACCGGTAAGATCACCACCTAATCAATCGCACCGGGGAATCGGAAAATTAAGAACAAGCATAAGAATAAAAGGAGAAATGCGCACATACTAAACGTAATAAATTAGGTACCCAGTAACTGCAGGAACAGACACAGTACACCAAATGGAATGTTCACCAACACATCAGCTCGTACATTACGAAAGAGCGTGACCGTTATCCCAAGTCCATCACCGTAAGGTGAAGTGTCGGGTTGAACTCTATGGCCCTTCTTATTCAATTATGTTATTGAAATGGTTCTTGAGATAGCCCTAACCTCGTGTGAGAACAGCGGCACCGATCTTTGCTCAGGCAGTAAACTGTTTGGCTTGGAATACGCGGATGATACTGCTCTTCTGAATGAAGATCAAGATAAGGTGCAAGCCATTCCAGATAGTCTAAACAACAGTACAGCAATGTTCGGGATGCGTTTTGCACCTACAAAGTGTAAAATGCTGCTCCATGACTGGGTTCGTTCTACACCGAACTTTGCCCCGGTAGGCGAAGCCATAGCTGAACTAGATAAGTTCTGTTACCCAGGCAGATACATTTCATTAAACGGTCAGATATTGGATGATACGTCGTAGCGTACACAGGGTGCACATTTGACTTTTGCTAGCCTCGGTCATTTGTGGCTCCAGCGTGACATTCAGTTGTCAACCAAGGGTGGAATGCACACTGCGGCGGTTAGATCCGTTCCTTTATACGGCTCGGAAACATGGCTGTTACGGGTGGAAGATAGGCGAAGTATGTCTGCGTTTGAACATCGATGTAGTATTGCTTGGATACGGTGGGAACACCGTATTAGCGATACTGAGGCTAGACGCAGGGTGTCCAGAACCAGAAGGCGGTCAATGGAACAGGAACTGAATCTCAACAGGTTGAGGTGTTACGTATGCCCACCAATAGATTTTCTCGGTGTACACTGTTCTCCGAGGCCGGTAGTGGTTGGAAGGTATGTCGAAGTGGTCAGTCCACGATATGGGAAAAAGGTATGAAAGCCTTGACTTGTGGACTTGGCCAAGTAGGGCGTGTTGGACTTACGGATTGAGATCCACGTAACCCGCCTACCAAACGGTTGGAAATATCAAGTGATATGGTTTGGTGTCGCGGCCAGTAGCGCAGTCGGATCCAGGCTCTTTCTTTGTCTTTGCGATTATTGTTTTGTTCTCCGCTTTTTCCACTTTATCTTCTACTCATTCTGCCCTAGACTCGACGATGCTGAAAAGTGGCAATCAAAGCCAGAGCACAGAAGTGCGAGGATGATGGTTGAATGAACTGAAGGGGAGGGGAGGATTCATCAGTACAGACAGAATATCAGTAAACATTTCACTGACCGGTGACAGTCAAGGAACGTTTACCTTATACCTCCGAGAGCTGAGGTTGGAATCCCGTCATCGCCGGTCACTTTGGTGGCGGACAGTAATTCACCATCAGCCGACTCGTTACCACACTCGGTTTATTGGGAGCGTATGTGAGTCTCCACCCCAAATCTCAGGGTCAGGTTGCCAATCATGTCATCTAGGTCGGTGTGTCTTCAAGTCCATGAGGTATTTCTCTTCCAATTCATTCATAAGTATGCACAGGGGAATATTTAAAAAATCTGTACAGGCAACTACTGATTATTTTCTCTCTCTCTCTCATTTTGAAGTCTAACAATGACGGGAAACTGATCTCACCTTTGGCCAGTGCTAACAGCAATGCATTCGCCGTGATCGGGGTGACCGGGATTCCTCGGGAACGCAAATGTTTCCACAGTCCTTGAGCTCGTTGCAAACCAGGACCGCCAAAGTGACTGTACACATCATCCGGGCACAACGCCTTCTGCAAGAGTTGACTGAAATGGAATGTGACGGTGCAGCCGTTAGGATGCTCGCATTGGGCATTTATTTTCCAAAACAGGTATGAGGTAGATTGATCAACACGTCAAACAGTCATAACGTTTGGAAAATCAGCTTAACAAACAAAGAGTGACAGACAGTAACTTACTTTCGACGTCGCTGTAGGCTAGGCAGATGGGGGGCTGGAGAAGATGGTGGAAAGAGGTGCTTATTCTCTCTTTGCCAAACGGAACAATCTTCTGCGCATGCTCTGAAGTAAACAGAGATAAATGAATAATTTGGTTGAATGATGGAAACAGAGAAGCAGCAATCAGCAGTTTCAAAAAGCCACTCAAACTGGGTACCACGAAGGGCCTCAGCAGGTCAATTTTGAAACCGTATTCGTTGGCATACGACCAACTTAGTCGCTTATCTACCATAAGGTCGGACTACGAAAATTCTCTCCACTCTCTGAATTTCTACCATTGACTTAATTAAAAGTAGAATCAATGAAATGATCCTAACGTAGCAGTATATATATATATATATATATATATATATATATATATATATATATATATATATATATATATATATATATATATATATATATATATATATATATATATATATATATATATATATATATATATATATATATATATATATATATATATATATATATATATATAGAGAGAGAGAGAGAGAGAGAGAGAGAGAGACAGAGACAGAGAGAGATTTACTGACCTCAAATAAACCCTTGTACGAACGCTACAATATGAATAAAAGTCGGGGGAAATAAAGTGCAACGGATGGGGTAGATCAGAATATTGTATTACGAGCTTCGGTGAGCGACAGTCAACAACACGCATCCGTGGAACTCACTTAAACAAACGTGAGTAGGTTGCTTGTGTCAAAGGCATACCGATCTCCTTCATTCGGCGATACACGTGAAAAGCGTCTGCGCTGCGACCTACTTCAGCCAACGCGTCCAACAAGCGATGCACCAAATAACGCGGTGGAATAACACGATCTGTTTCCAAAGCACCGTCGAAGAAAGCCTGCAATCAGGAAAAGTGAGAAGAGTGACCACTTAAATGTTTCAGATATTAGGCACAGGAACAACGGCTCTCTTTAATGAGGTGCAAGCTATCATTACATAACACTGTCAATACTAAAAAGTAAGGAAAATAACAACTATAGAATGTTTTGAATGCAGTGCATACAAAAAGATAGTGATGAATTACTGCAAAGCCGGGCTAGAAGAATACCATACTCCAGTAGGATAGGCCGTAGACCGTACAAACAGGTACTGTTGCCCATAAAATTGTCACATCAGACGATGGAATATTGTTATCATGCACGCAGACGTGTGCATGCCAGAATATAATCCGAAATGTTAATAATGACATTGATTTAGCAATCAAAGGCCAAATGTACATTGTAGGACTATCTCAGCTCACACAGTGTTGACATCACCATACGTCTAACATTCAGCAGTAACGGTTCTCTTATCAGCGAAATACAACGAAATGGCTAAGGAGAAATTTCCCAAGCTGCTGAAAAAAAGCAAGTGAATGACGAGATACGACGCGAATCGCTGGGCATTTCATGTCTGTTCAAAACGTATTAGGAAAGCACAACGTACACGTGGTAAACCCTTCACATTTAAAAAGGCTTCTCAGACTTCATGCCGTATTCTACAGTATTCCGTAAAAGTTTTACCTATTTCACTCAGACTTGGGACAATCATATTCTTTCTAAACCGAAAAAACGGGGTGGTGAATGGACGACTAACTCTGTCAACAGAGGCTCTGCCACAGATTCTAACGTCTTTAAGGCAGTATTTGGCTACACGAGGATTCGACGCTCACGTCGGATGTTTTTTTAAATCGGGTGACGCGGGGTCGATATGTAGTACCGATTTCCTTCACCTTTTATTGAAGATCTCGACTGAGGTAACTCCAAAGGAGCGGATCCATCCACTAGAACAAGATAATCTATTTTGTGAAATAAATCAGCAAGCATGTAATAGCTTAAATGGAAGATGGAAAATTATCGAAAAGACTACACGAAACTCCTAAACACACGTGAAATTTAATCCATACGAAAAACGTTTAACTTTTAAATGATTCGTTATAAAATTCATTTCTATTTACCTTGAGAGCTGCATCCACGTCCCCTTTATTGCACTGGATGGCAATCTGGCGTGCATTCCACGTTAATCGTTCATTTGGGCGTTGTGGTCGCAGTCGAACGCTTCGTCTTTCCGTCTCCGATTCATCCGGAGGGTCGAGAACCACGCTGTCGATTGCACCCCAGATATGAGATTTACCAGATCTATCTTCTAAGGATTTGTGTAGAGCTGATTTTGTCTCATTTTCTGCAAAACGAAACAATGTTGATGCTAAATGGAGGCTGAATAAATTATGAGTCACATGTAGTCGTCAAAATATGGATGATTGTAAAAAAAACCGCTAAATAACTCCTACCGTGCGACGACGACGTCACCATTTATGATCCCGGAAATTTTAATCACTCCTTCTTCGGAGTTTCATCAGCCGTAGTGCCTCAGGCAAAAGTCAAGGCTAAATTTCTGTCCTACTTGCCATAATCATGACACAGCCCTGAAAAGCGGACGGGACCCCACTGACCGCTCCCGTCACACTGCTGAACGCAGAATTGGACAGAATGAATATACAAAGTGAACAGAGAGCGGAATTACACGGGTGGTTAAATACAACATCCTAGTAGCCAACACACGGAATAAACAGTCTAACTGCACAAACGCACATTGATCAACCATTCTCATTAGACAGAAAGTGACAACACGGTCTTCACCGTTCACAGTTCATTGTCATATCCTTCAGTGTCTCCAGCCAACTGGTTGAGGAATCTTTTGGACCACAATCACGGACACGTGAAGGATCTGCTTCTCCCAAGTTTATGGTACATTTTCTCATTCCTCGCTGTCACGTAAATTGTTGATCTCCAAGTAACTTCTTTCACTCGTGAGATGGAACGGAAAATAAGCCGTTTTGCCATACGCAAAACGTGCACCAACCAACAAAGTCCACTAAGCTCGATACGCTGTATGAGAACATTCTCTGAACTAGTATCCTATACTCGATTTCTGACCTCGGCATTGCTCGCTCAGTCATTCCATTCATTCTCAGCGATAATACAAAAACATCGATGGTCGAAAACCTCAAGACAACGAATATCTTCCGAACGCAGACCCCAAGTCTCGCAACTATACAACAAAACTGAACGCACCGCTGCACAGTACAAACGACTTTCCAACTTCAGTGAAATATCAGGTCGATGCAACAAGTGCTTCAGTCCAGTGTACGCCGCTCGAGCATTGGATATACGCGCGCTCACATCTACTACTGTGCTCCCATCCGTCGTCACTCTGCTGCTGAGGTAAGAGCAGCCGTCGAAAATTTTTTATTTCTTTTCTGTCCAGCATCAACTTCGGAACCGTTGATGTCCAGTCCTGTAATATCACTTTACACTTTGAAGGTGCAAAGCATATACCAAATGCAGCTACAGCTCTTCTCAGTCCATCTGGTACACGTTGCACGTGTTCCGTGCATTCCAACAGATAAACAAGGTCGTCCGCGTAATCTAGGTAACATAGCTTTGCACTATTATCTAGTACGACACCCACATCCTGATGAGTTCGCAAGGCATTCTTCACTATACTGTCCATGACAAAGTTGAACATAAGTGGCAAAATAGGACATCCTTGTCGAACACCACTGGTCGTTTCGTATGGGATGGATGGTGCATTGTAAATCTTTACGCGACCAGAAATATGAGAGTGCAATGATCTCGGTAAATTCACGAGCCTCTGTGACATACCTTTGCCGTGAACAGATTGCTGCTTGGTTAACTGAATTGAAGGCACCTTCCAAGCCGAGGAAAACCATTATGATCAGTCAACGGTGTGTGTGACACGTTTTAAGTAATTGACTTGCTATAACTGTTGCCCAAAAAGCACTAAACCTGCACGGGCTGCAATATGACTTTTTCGGCGGTTGATTCTTAAGTGGAGCGGAAGCAATAAACCTGCAAACAATGATTTGTACAGGACAGTAGGCGAATTCCGTTCATTCATTTCGTACACTCGTTTCGCTAACGTGTTTGTTACATTAGAAAGACTCGAATTCAGGATTCGATCTCTACGATACGAATCAGATGGTCCAACAAACCACCAAAGCAAGAATATTACATGACTCCCATAAGTATAATCTAGGAAGCGAGAACTCAATGTTGAGAAGGAAATCGATTGGTGCCATAATCTGTATGAGGGGCTCACGCATTGACTGCGACAATGAAAGAGAAATAAAACACTGCAACAGCACCCAAGCTGTTGACGCATATCGCACTCCGTAGATCATCACCATCATGAAGAGCAGAACGACGAGGAGCTCGCTGGTTTTCTTGTTGTTCGCAGATGATTCGACCGAAGGTGGGGTTGTTTAATGTTCAGTAATAGCGCTGTGCAAAGTGTTTCGGTTATTGAGGGTGAGCTTCATCAAAGCAGATTTGCAATGCAATGAATTCGAGGAAATAAACAAACACCAATGGGTGTCAGACATAGTGTGTGCCTTGTGTAATTTTTACATCACGGACCGCGGTTGGTTTTAAATTCATAATACTTCGTTCCTACTCTCACTAAAAACGGATATCAAACTTTTCAGAAAAGCAAAATTTAACATACTGTGCCTTTCGTCCTCTCTTCAATTTGAACTTAATCACTTGTAACATTCCTATAATCACACTACTCTTTTCTACAGAAATGTGCGTGCTCATGTGCACGACAGGGGAGGAGGCTAGGTCTCCATTCCTACAATCCGTGTCAGTCCATCCTTAAGTAGTTAACTGAGTATCGTATTTGTTTGCTAAGATCGAACACTATTCGCATGGTGTTCTACTCAGGTTTTTATTCGGCACCTGTGCAAGAAAGAAGTATCAAAGACCCCCTGTACACTATTGGTAATAACCGGGAACCTGGCCCAGCTAATTGGAGAGGCAGAATAGGCTATGAATGTGAACGAGCCGGACGACAGTGGGGACCACTGTCTACCACCAACATAACCGGCGGTGGGGGGGGGGTTCGAATGCCACACCTCCGAGGTGTCGAGCCTTTATATCACTCGATCAATACTGGTCGACGGAACTGTTTTTTTTTTTCGGAAATAACGTACCATAAAGAGGCACATTTTAGTTCCCTAAACGTTACCCCATTGCACTACAAGTCAAGACAGGGCATATGACTAATTAGCACCAGCAACGTAAAATAGGACTGCTGCATTCATACATCTGTCACCGGCTCCCAGAGGGCTATGAAACCTTCATATCATCCTACCGCCTTACAGTTTAGACGCTCTGGCCAAAGAGTCAAGGTAAAGCCCATTAAGTCAATCCTTTACCTACCCAACCTAAGCGTGGCATCAGCTTGCGCCTGCAACTTATTCGTGCTGACCGGCTATTACAGTTTTAATCATTCGGGGTTTGTATTAGGAATGAACTTAGAAAATGTCAGGAATCATTATGGGCTTTAACAACCTGCGACACTCTTGGCACCTCCAGAACGTCCGACTCCCTCCGAATTGTTGAATGTGCAGTACCACCTTGCGATTTTTCTTCACTGTTGATACCCCGCCAATGCCCCCGGAACAGGGCAACACGGTGAGAGCAAAGATGAGGTTTGCTACTACGCCGGGTGCGAATAACATTTCTCAGATCAAGGCAATCCACTGAACCGACTCCGGTTGATCATAATGGTTTTGATCATTGGCACTCACTGCCTACCATTTCGTGCTGTACTTGCACGTCTTGTGCGTGAAGGGCAAAACTGGCACTGGGTAGAGGCAGGAAGAAAGTGATCTATGTTGACGCCTTTTAAATTCCCCGTTGGAACCCAAAGGACGGGGATTGTCGCCAGTTGAAAACAGAATCAGAATCCAAGAGAGTGGAGCGAATGCTATGCAGAGTGTTTGAGAAACTCCCAAAACTTCCAGTGACTGAAAATAAATCGAAACTGTCAAAACCATCAGAAAGTGCGGCACCATGCCAGTGCTCAGGCCGCCGATCAAATTTATTCCAAGGCATCTTGACTGTCTCTGAAATCTAACTGAGTCCTAACACACTCTGAATTTAGCGCCATTAATAAACTAGGAATTCTTGCAGTTTTGATTTTAAAAAACAGTAGTGATACTTACCGGTTTCTGCCAACATTCCGAAGCAATCGGATTCTGATGGAAAGTCTTTAGTGCCCGTTTCGATTTCTTCCTTAGTATCACGACTAACCGTGCTAACATCCGAGTTCACGAAAAGCTTATTTACACTGTTCGTTTTCTCTGTTGAAAATCTGACACAATTTGGCTTAGCGCATCCAAAAATCATAACCCTTGCGTGATTTCCAAGGAAATAAGTAGACGATTGTCGTAACTGAGTGCATAATAGCTTTCCGAAGAGCATGTTCGAACAGGAAACCAAAATCAGGAACCCACGGGATTCAAAAATATATTTGCATGTTACCTGTGGAATGAAAAGAAACGTGGATAACATTCAGCGTAAAGTGAACGCACGAGGAAATTCAGTTGGTTAGTAATTATTCACATGCAATCGCCGTTACACATGTGCAATGTAATTCTGATCGTCTGAACATCGAAGGGAATCCGAGTACACCGTATTAGGAAAAGTTCAAGACATTCGGTAAAGATACACCGCTAAGAGTTTTTACAGCCGCATTTTTTTGCACGAGCGTCTCTTCTCATGCTTCCGCAAATCGACGTCCGGCGTATCATTATTAAACTGGCTGCCCACTGCGCAGAAATGTTAGAACGACCCACTTGTAGATGGAATGGAGTTAATCCATTGTAATTCCATGTGCGCTCGCGATCGACTTCCTTATGACCGTGAAGAAACAGTTTCCACTCACCAACCAGCACCAACATCCACTCAGCAAACATCACCTTCCATTTCACACAGAAGCCCCACTAACGATGAGCCCAATGTAATCACACAGACAAGTCCACCAAACGAACCACACCTGCCCTCTGATACTCAAATATCTTCATTTCCCGTAGACACTCGCACGGATTTATTATCTTTATACGAACAGCAACAACGAATTCGCCCTTACAATCTTTGTAATCGGGAAGCTTAAATAAATCTTTTATACGCATCGTGATTTTCATTACACCAATAAAGACAAGCTAGGAAGAATGTGGTACATTACTACTTGTCTCGTCAGTTGTGCATTTAATACGCCTTCTTCTGTTCCATAAATTCATCACATGCCTTCTATGAATTTCAGCTCTCCCGCCGTGCGCATTTGTCGAATAAAGCTTAACATCTAGGCTTCCTATCTTCCCAATTTCTCTCGGAGGATCCGGTTCAACCGCGTACTGTAACAGAACCCCCGTTCATTAAACCTGAAAAAGTAGCACATTGCTCTACGTTGCAGAAGCGACAGGAACATCATCTTGGCTAGGAGTTAGTATAGGCCCCAAAGCACTGGTTGTGGATGCATTGTATATGTATTTCGACTGGTTCAATTGTCACTGGCAATGGTCTATTACTAGGGACCTCGCTAGTTTGAATACAGTACGTAAGTCAAGTTAATCTCTCTAAAAGACGTTGGCGAAGCCAGTGTACTGGTTATTTTTGACTGGGCAAGAAAAACCACTGGAAAAATATAGATAACGGCGAACAATATTGAGCAAGTATATTCAATACACTTGAATGTAAAAAAGAACTGAACACTACTTTTGCGTTGCTGGCTTTGTGATTACGTAGTAATTTTTTACCTCACTTTTCATTTATTTCAAAGAAATATCATTTTAGAAAGTGGTTGCGACCAACTGGTCTGCTAAAAGGGAGGCGACTGATGGCGGCAGGATTCGAACTCAGGGCATTCAGCTCCCAGACTACCAATGATAAGCCGATACTGCCGAAACGTAAGATCATTCGGCACCTGATGCGTCCTGACCAGGCCAGGTATGGCATTATCCTTAGCAGCATAAAGTTGTGCAACCATCTGCCCTGCCTTAGCCCGAGACGGGGTGTGAATGCGTTTTTTATTCCCCTGTTTTTACGCTTAGTACACACCAGTTCACATTACAAATTCTCTTAGTCATTAGCCCCTATTTTTACCCATTTCCACAAATACCTTGCGTATCACTCAGCGGCTGTTATAATCCCGTCAAGTAGTGTGACATTTATTAACCTTTTGAAGACCCATCTTTAGTAGTAGTCTAGAAGTAATTTGCGGGTACGGCGTTCCAGCCCAGATTTTCCCGGAAGTTGTATTAATCTATTTTTCACTAGAGCACAAAAGCGACAAAAAGCAACAAGGGAAGGTAACCAGATTCAACAACAAAACGAACATTAATAATAAAGAGGAATTGTACATAATAAACGTAAATGCATCCCTGATGTTTTCGCCCTGGTTTCATCCGTTTTTGTTTAATTTCCGTGGGGTGCGAAACTTGGAAACAGTGGAACGCGACAACTCGAAAAAACGTCTAATTTAATATAGTTTTTTAATCTAATGTAATGAACAGACTGTTGGCAGCCATGTTAGTGTTCAATTACCGTAGATGTGGGTTCCATGTAATACACTTACTGAGCTTTAAGCTCATGAAGATCCGTTTTTGTTGTTTTAGAACAAACACGAGCAACCCCCCGTCAGGAGAGTACTGATCCTTGCATAAAACTCGTTTTATTATTCTCCTGATACAACTGAAACGGAGAAATAGAAAAAATTTCAAGAAGCGTGGGTTAAAAAAATTGGAGAACAACACTAGGTGGCGAACAAGTTCGTTTCCAGTGATTCGTAATCATGCCATCACATCACATTTTATACGAACAATGTTAAATGAACAGAACAGAAATCAAGATAAAGCGATGAGTCGAAATTAAGTGGGGGAGAGGGGATCAAATCTCACATGCGTGACCTAGGTCCTTCTCTGAACCGTGAGTAGGTATCTTCGATGTCATGAGTCTGATCAACAGATCCCAGGTTTGTTTGGGGTATGGGGTGGGCCAAGGAAGCATTAGTGCTTGCACAAACTGTTTTTGGACGCACAACATGGGATTGTAGAGACGAATGCATACCGCTTTCGCTGTGGCTAGGACACGGCATTTTACCAGTCTCGATTGCCCACTTCGAACTTTGTAAATTGGCCGGAACGCTTCGGACACATTAACTGAGTGGTTAGACTGAACAAGGTGTGTACACACAGCACTAGTAACTACTTTGATTGCTTTAGTGTTCGACCAAGCCGGGTGGTGTTCACGGACACGTTCGGATAAGTATCTAGTCGTACGGCCAATGTACAGGAACAAGTAAAGGAGTGTACATAGAATGAGTCCATAGAATCTGACACCTTATCCTTTAATCGTAAATACACACATGGCTTTGATGTGAATAAAATATTGAGCTTTGCCGCGTAAAATGTTTTATCAACAGCTCCTGAAAATCTGCGATGCATAATATCCCCTGGGATATCACCTTTGGACGACAAGCGGATGTATAGTGACTGTTTTGGAACAACTATGGTCCTCGCTATTTCTCCCACTTGTCGCACTGTCCTCCCAATGAGGCGATCAGGATATCCATCTTGTAGGAACACATTGCGCAGAAAACGAAAGTCGTTATCCAGTGTGTCCTCAGTACAGATCCTGTGGGCTCTATTAAACAGGCAACGAATTAAGTTGCGCCTAAACTTGAGTGGCACGAAACTTTCGAAGTAAATATACTGCCTATTCCACGTTGCTTTCTGTGCACTGATAGTTGAGCGGAGCCATCCACTCGCCGACTTGGGCACACATTTAGAAAGGCTATTTCGCTGTTTGCTTCTTTTTTCATCCCAAACTGGATATTAGGATGGGCTGTGTTGAACGTGTTGAACATAAAGTTTATGTCCACGGTGTCACCTGTCACGCACATCATATCATCCACACAGCGTTTATAAAGCACGCATTGTCTGATGGGCGACTGCAGTTGACTATTCTCAATTTTCGCCACGAAAAAAACGGCGAATAATGGCTCCAGGGGTGACTGCATTGCTAACATTGTTCATATAAAATGTGATGTAATGACATGATTATGAATCACTGGAAGAGAGCTTGTTCGCCACCTTATATTGATCTCCATGTGCTCTGTGGGATTATTCGGACATAAAAAACTGGGTGGTACGAAAAGTGATAAGGTCAAGTCATGGGACCTGCGGCTTCAGCCAATAAGTTTACGTTGACGTGAAATTTCTTGCACTGCGAGCTCCGAGGGTTCCCGCTGTGCTGCGACTTGCAGGTACTCTGTCCAGTTTATTGATACTCTATTGGCTGTGGGGAAGGGAAGAAAGCAGGTTCGCACCTGGGAACAGCGGTTCGGTTCAGCCTCACGACCTCGCAAAAAATGGGTTCAGCGCCTGAACTCGCTGCCATCTCCAAGTGATACATGTCCCGAGTCGTCAAGTTGTGAATCTAAGTGACTGAGAGTGATGACGATGTCGAAGGCTGTGTTAAGGTTCAGGTATATTGGAAGGCCCAAAACTAGGTGACTGCGTGCAGGAGTAATAAGGTCAGGTCGGGCCACCGGACCTGCGGCTCTGGCCTAATTGATAGGTCCAAGTTCTTCCACCGACGAGTTTCAAATGAATCCCGCTGCGTTGCGACAATGAGTACTCCACTAATGATTTTGTGGTTTGGTAGGTGGTCCACCTGTACCAATGGAGCAAAACAATCGAGCTTGCCGTCGAAACAGGTGAAAGCCTCACGACTTGTCTACGTGGTCACAACCCACATGTCTCTCCTAGCAGATGGCCTTCCTAACGTCATATAGTTAAAAGGATAGGCATGATCGTCGTACAAATTTTCGTACGCTTGCTCGTTTCGTTTTACATAACATTTCGTGAACAGTTCTCCTTTTACGTTTCAGCTGATGTACTCCAATTACTAGGCGAGTAAAGCGTTCTCATTCTGACTCCGTCTTTTCAATCATACTGATTTCGCCGATTCCGTTTCTAGTCTACGTTTCAATGGTGACTGGTGAAAACAAGCGAGAAGAGAACAAGAAATCTAGAACGGAAAGTGTTTAACTAGGGATCAACACCCAGTCGACGAGAGGCAGATAGAGAATGAAAACAGGCAGACTTACGGCTAAAAGCTAACTGAAAGAAATATGGTATTGGGGATAACGTCAGAAGCAGTCCGGGAAGATTTCTGACCAACAACGGTATATGCGAGTCCTGAACACTGCTACAGTTTGGGCGGCCACCACATCCCTTGGTATTTGGTTCCATAGGTTCACTACACGACAAGCAAAGGACTGTGCCATGAAAATACGATATACTCGTGGTTTGGCCAGCTTCAGCTCACCCCCCCCCCCTAAAGGCCGTGTTGCGGCTACGTGTCAGAAGAGGACAGCTTGGTTGCGATAGTCCCCTTTACCTGTTTAAATGCCTCGATAAGGTCTCCTCTCCGGCGTCTTCCTTATAGCAAGAACAGGTTCAGCTGTTCCAGTCTGGCTGGATACGGCAGTTTCTTATGCTCCCTAGTGAACCTTGTGAAACGCCGCTGTACTTTTCCCAGCACCTGTTTGTCACACGCGAGTGACGGCGATCAAGCTTGGGCAATTCCCCAAGTGCGGTCGATTTATCGCCTTATTGATTTGCAACAGTTCCGCAGGTCCCCTGAAGCGAACGGTCCTGGATAACTGGTACAGTGCACTAGACGCTCTTGCTGCGGCAAAAGTACATTGCAGGCCAGGTCTGAAGGATTCGTGTGCGTTTACTCCCAGGTCCACTGTCTGTTCCGCCCTCTGCATTTGTGTGGCAGCCAGGCATTTTTATATCCCTTACCTCATCTTGTGCGACGGCGGGTAACAGATATTTGCACTTCCCTGCATCTGGGTATAGGTGCTAATTGTTCATCCACCCATTGATGCGCAATAGATCCCCTGCCATCACGGCGAGACTGCGCCTTGACGTGATGTGATAGCATGCGTGCCTCCATGACCCAAAGAGCCATGCAGGATGGCTCTCTTAAGCCGGAGATGCAATCATGCCTGACATGTTAATGGTCAGAGGCCAGACGAAGTACAGTCTCAGAACCAGTTGATGGGCAACATCTGGTTCTAACCAGTATGGCCCTGGAGAGGACACTCCAGCGAGTAAACATGGAGAGAAGCAGTTTACCGGTCTAAAAAGCTCCATTAAATGGACGTAGGAGTGGAGTACCTGGGGTTTTTCTCGACGGTGGGAGGAGTAATCGCACTTCATTGGGAAGCTATCGCCCACCTAAGCTGATACTACCCCATCCCCGTTCGCTTGCTTCATTCGGTGCATGGCGCTGAGGAGTGAATCCGAAGGACGGATCGATAACAAAGCACCAACAAGGACAAGACAGCATGCTTGCAACAATCAGGTCCCACGTGACAGATCAGAAGTCCTTTCACGGGTTCTTTGGTCACGTTTCCGTACTGGGCTAACGCCCCACTGCCTTGTGAGTCAGACTTTTGAGTCAAAGACTCTGGTTAGGGTTCTCAAAGAAAAATCCCTTTTGCAGGGTGGCCAGCGGCGAAGTACGATTTTCCCGGAAACCTCCAGTATCTTTCATGTAAAGGGCTTTACCAATTCACCCTCCATTAATTTGAGACCGATGCAAAACACCCCGGGTTATTGCGGCTCTGAAGAAACCAATAGTTCAGGAGCTGAGAATAAATCGAATGCACTCCTTAAGTCTGACTGTCCACTTTACTTGGCTGCCTTCAACGTCCGCTCACTATGTCAGACAGGGCAACAGGCTGCTCTCGCTAAAACTCTTGCTACTTTTAAACTAGATGTACGCTGTCTCCGAAACACGCACACAAGACCCCACTTATGTGTTCACTCTTCACAGCCCAGATACAACCTCAGTTTCTCGCTTCACTCTTCGCGTGTTGGGTGATTCGGCGCCTGGTGCTCGTGGTCAGGCTGGCGTTGGGATTGTTTTGAGCATGAAAGCTGAGCGTGCACTGCTAGACTGGATTCCAGTCAGCAGTCTTTGTGTGCAGTTTGGTTGGACGGTTCTGTTTGTGTCAATAACAACAAATTGAAGCGCCGATCCTCGTTCGTCGTGTCTGTGTATGCGCCCACTGACTGCAGTTCCCCTTAAACCAAGGACTAGTTCTATCAGGATTTGCCTCACCTGCTTCGAAGCGCGCGTTATGGTCATTGCTGGGGATTTTACCGCATCAGTTTGGAAGATTCCGAAAGGCACATCGGAGGCCTATTTGCTATCCCAGCCGATCGCATTGACAACGGTGATCGTCTCATCCAGCTGTGCTCCGATCAGAGACTGTTTCTGGCGAGTACGAACTTCTACCAACAGAAGCGGCATAAACTGACATGGCGTTCTTCTACATCTTCACAACGTTGGACTCAGATTGACCATATTGTGATTCGTCACCGCTGGCATGGATCACTTGAAGATTGTCGTTCACTTTGGTGTACGCCCACGGACTCAGATCACGCCTTGGTACTTGCTCGCTTCTGTTTACGTCTCGTCCGTGGTCGCACCAACGTAAATGACACCCGTCCCGAGCAGTCGCTTCTGGAAAACAACCGGCGATACGATTTCTAGACAGAGCTGTCTACACGGTTATCTATGCAGCCGGATGTCCAGTACCCAAATGAACGCTGGCAACAGATCAAGGAAGATTTATGTACCGCTTGAAATTTCACCCAGGACTCCGGTTTACATAGACCTCACAAACGACGGATATCTTCGATATCTGTTGCTCTGTTGGATGTTCGCAGATCCGTCCGTAAATCCCTGAGACGCCAACTGACAAGAAGCCTGAGAAAAGATCGTGAGCAGTGGTGGATTGCAAAATGCAGGGGAATGGAAAAGGCTGCATCTTTTCCGTTTGGTTATTGGCACCGGTCAACGTAAGCCCGGTGTGAGTGAGTTAATCAAGGAATCCAACGGCTCACTGATTCAATCCCAAGATCGTCGTCTAGATCGTTGGGGGGAGAACTTGAAGGAGCAATTCAGATGGCTCATTTCAACGGTGGATCTTCAAAATATACCTGCCAGAGAAACAATGCAGGTGAATATCACTTGAAAAGGTACAAAGCTACTGGACTGGATTGGTTGCCTCCATCTTTTTTCAATGATGAAGGCGAAGCTTTGGTTTTGGAGTTAACAAAAACTCCTCCGGGTAATCTGGGATAGTGAGCGGATTACTAGGGAATGGTGTAAATCGGTGATTGTACCGATTTACAAGACAGGTGACACATTCTCTTGTCAAAACCACAGAGGAATTAGCTTGGTAAATATCGCGTCCAAACTGCTCACCGGTCTTATTCTCCACCGATTATATAGCGCGCGCGAAATGTATATGCGTGAGAATCAAGCCGAGTTTCAGACCCGATCGGGGTTGTATTGACCACATCCTCACTCTTCGGAAAACCCTAGAGCACAGACACATCTTTTGTAGGCCCACAATCTCTGTCTTTCTTGATCTGAAAGCGGTTTTCGATTCAGTCGGCCGCAGTTCTCTGACAATGCCTCTCACTGGAGGGTGTGCTAGAGAAGTTTATTTCTCTTCTGCAATGCTTGTATGCAAACAGCAGAAGCCGAGTTCGTGCTTACAGCGATCTTTCAGTCGTATTTACCACAGAAAGTGGTGTTCATCAGAGTTGTTCTCTTTCGTCCTTCTTCAATTTTGTAGTTGAACTGATTCATGAGATATTCCTATCCTCGTGTGAGAATAGTGGCATCGATCTTTGCTCAGACAGTAAACTGTCTGACCCGGAATATGCGGACGATAGTGATCTTTTGAGTGAAGATCCGGGTAAGTTGCAAGCTTTCTTAGATAGCCTAAACAACAGTGTAGCAATATTTGGGATGCGTTTTCCACCTTCAAAGTGTAAAATGCTGTTGCAGGACTGGGTTGGCTCAGCACCAAACCTCTTTTTGGCAGGGGAAGCTCTAGCTGCAGTGGATAAATTTTGTAACCTGGACGGTTACGTTTCACCAGGTGGACAGATATCAGATAAAGTGTCATCGCGTATTCGGAAGACGCGTTTGGCTTTTGCCAACCTCGGTCATCTGCGGTGCCGGCGTGACATCCAACTGACTGCTAAGGGTAGAGTGTACAGTCCGGCGGCTAGGTCCGTCCTTTCATACGGCTCAGCAACATGGCTATTAAAAGTAGAAGATAGACGAAGACTGTCGGTGTTCGAGCATCGATATCTCCGTAGTATTACCCGAGTATGGTTGGAACATCGTATCAGCAATGCTGAGGTTAAGCATAAGGTGTTGGGAACCAAAGATCAGTCTCTGGAACAAGTACTGAATCTAAACAGGTTGGGGTGGTTGGGACATGTGTTACGCATGCCCACTGATAAGCTTCCTTGGTGTACGCTGTTCTCTGAGATCGAGGTGATCAGTCCATGACATGGCAAAAAGGTATGAAAACCTTGACCAGTGGACTTGGCCAAGTAGGACGTGTTAGACTTCCAGGTTGAGGCTCACGCGATCCACCTACCAAATGGTTGGAGACATTAAGTGATGTGGCTAGGTGTCGCGGTCAGTGGCGTAGTTCCATTCGGACTCTTTCCGTCTTCTTGATTTCCACTTACTACTCAGATATTTCTGATCTTTTTCACTTGGTGCTTCTATTCCGTTTGCCCTGGACCCGGCGGCACTGGAAGATAGCAACCAAAACCAGAGCACAGAAGCGCGAGGTTAGTGGTTGAATAAACTGAAAATGATAGATCCCCTGGATGCCCGAGTCCGAAGGATTCCCCACAAGTTTCAAGTCATCGGCAAACAGAAAGCTGGGACTCGCAATTTCCTGGGTTAAGTAGTTTGTGTAGGCAGGAAATAGCAATGGTCTTAGCGCCGATACCTGTGGTACCCCACTACTGGCATTGGCCAGGTTCAATTTACCATCCCCCACCAGGACGTAGAACGACCTGTCACCCAGGTAGTCCCCCCCCCTCCCCCCCAGGCAGCGCAGGGGGGCATCAGGCCGTCCCCTAAGTGCCCCCCTTAGAGACAACCAATTTCATTTTTCTTAAATGACGTCGAATTTACCTCCTGGATACGTGGGAGACTGTTTTTGTACCTAAAATACCGGTAAACGTTCGTGAATTTGCAGTAAGGGTCGCTGATTGTCCCTCTAGCAGTGTTGCTGAGTGTCCCCCAAAAAGTACGTTCGGGGGACGGCCAGCGATGAATCCCGAAAAGCAGGCGGTCGTATCATACTTTTACCAGAATCTAATTTTCACTGCTATTTACTGCAACAAAAACGTGTTAATGCTAGTAGGTAATCCGCAGGCATCACAGGAGAACTTGGACCTGACTTAACCTGATTGTCCCTTGAGTGTCCTCTAAAAGGGACACTCGCAAACTTTCTGAAAATCAAAGTCGTTTTGTCTCTAGGGCATGGAAATCACCGTCTCTATACTTGAAATAACATTCACTGTCTTAAACTTCACGTTATCATTGAATTGATCATAATTTTAGCTCTCAATATCACATCGATATGATGAGCCACGTGATTCAATGTATGTGTACAGGATTTTGGTCCCGTAATTGAGTGATTCGCGGACAAACGAACCGCAAGTCCAAAGACAGAACATCGGCTCGCTTTACTGCGTGTACTAGAGGACAGATTGTCAAACAGTAACAATAACACCTCAAATTGTGGACAAACCGACCGCAGAGTAAACACAGTCAAGAAAGGCTTCAAGGCGCCCAAGCAACAATAGACAAGAAACGTTCGAGACAGCAATGAAGGAACGAGTCAAGTGGTTTGCAAAGTAGGTCCTTATTTATGGGGGCTTTTTGGCCAATCAATGAACAGAAGAGAAATAATGATTCGAGGGAACACACACGAGCGTAGGTGAAGAACAAGCAGGATAACGTGATTATCAGAAAGAGCGAGATCAGCGGAAAACGGCTAAGTCTAGTAGTTCACATGGATGAGGCAGACGGGGGGGAAAGGCTACGTAAACGATAAACTCGAACAGATAAGAACAACAGTTAGACTCATGAGAATTAGGGTGCATCGACACTTATCATAGAGAAAAGACTGGAAAGAACTGCGTGACGCAGCATAACTAAAGAAATTGTCACTCGGTTGAGGAAGCCAAGGCTGTAATCGCCATGGAATTTAGAAGTGACAATGCGTGGAAGGGAAGCAAATAGTTTGGTAAATACAAGATAAATTTTGGATAGGGAGCAGGGGAACTGAACTGAACCAGTTTAACGCAGTTCCTCAATATGGCAAGCTGAATATCTCTAAGTCCGACAAATCTTTATAGAACGCATTAAAAGCATTATTATTATTATTTTCACTATCAACATTAATGTTATTATTGCCATAGTTCTTTATAATGTAAACAATATTTGATCCACCTGTACAAATATTTCTGTTTTTTCTTTCAGTTAAAACCGATGAAAGCCGGCCGGATATATTCTGCAGTCAGGATAGGTACACGTATATATGATAAATGAGATAGTGGCAGACGGTGGCAGACGGTAATCCACTGTCATCCGGATCGTTACCACACCTGATCTATCGTGACCTTATATGGGTCTTCGCCACTCCAAGTCACGGGGTCGGGTTACCGGTTATCCCCAATAGTGCAGTGAGTCCTTGTGGCTATAAGGTATATACCCCTTTCACTACACCCATGCACGAGCATGTAATTAAAAAAATATACTATGTCTGCGCTTATGTCTGAGAAAATGCGACCAAGTACAAGAGTGCGTTACTGTAAAACTATGGTACCCATGCAGCACGAGTGTCCCCTTGACCGTCACCTGAGTGTCCTTTTGACTGTGCCACTGAGTGACCCCCAATAAAACAAGGAAAGCAACACTCAGGGGACGGTCAGCGAGAATCCCGGGAAACGCCCATGGAGCGTATCTAGTTACATTCACACCTAATAAATAATAACTACATATATAGCAATATATTGCTATTCAACGACAAGACTGAGATAGGGCCCATAAATAAGTTCAGGCGTAACAGCAGTAGTGGACACCTTTATTGAAATAACGATAGGATATCGCTGAGAAGCAATACATTATTTACTAGGTAAGAATGTAACTAGAGTACGCTCCATGGGCGTTTTCCGGGTTCCCGCTGACCGTCCCCTGAGTGTCCCTTTCCTTGTTTCATTGGAGGTCACTCAGTGGTACAGTCAAAGGGACACCCAGGTGACAATCAAGGGGGAACTCGTGCTGCATGGGCCTATTAACGCCATCACTCTGAGGGCCGCATCCATGTCCTCTAACTTGAATAGCAAAAGTCGGTGATTTACGGTGTCGAGAGCCTTTTGAAAGTCCAGATAGCGAACTTCAACCAGCTCACCCCTGTCCAAACGTATCGCGACCTCGTTCAGGAAAAAGAACAGGTTTGACAAGCACGATCGGTTCTTCATGAAACCATGCTGTTTGTTTGACGACAGACCACCTTGCACTAGATTAGCCATAATCTTGTTCCTTAGAATCTTTTCGAAGACCTCAAGTATAACCAGTAAGAGATTTACTGGTCCGTAATTGCCCGCGTCTTCCTTCAACCCGCTCTTATGAAACAGGAACAACCTTAGCAACCTTCCAATTCGAAGGAAGTGTGGCTGTTTGCAAGGGCATATTGAACAACTGGGTTAGGGGTTCAGCTGTAATTGCTTCCAGTGGCATAATGATAGCAGGATGTAGGCCATCTGACCCCGATGGTTTACTGGCGCTCAACATTCTCACGGCCTCCGCAACTTCATATGGATACACCAAGAAGTCATCCATTTGTGTTGTTACCTGATTTGGGTTACGATTGATGTAATACCCGGAGTCCACCGCATGCACCCACTCGAAGTAACGTTTCAGTACTTTCGCCTTGCAATCACACGTTGTAGCGTACTGCCCACCATCTCCAACTCCGCACCCTACTGCAACTCTCAAGGCCGACTTGAATTGCATGTAGTCGTAGTACGCCTTCGGACCGGACATGGCTTTAGTCGTTAGTGCGAATTCATACTTCGATTGACGAGTGGTCTGTTGTCTTAGGTCCAAGGTGCAGGCCTTCTTAAATTGAAGCAGTTTTCAGTGACCACCAATTTGCCTAGACTCCATGTTCTCCTTTTTCGTTTTTGTGCTCGCACTGTCTGGCGCTTCCACCTGTGTTCAGACAGTGCTCAAAAGAAGCAAAAGCCGCAGTGAGAGCTACAACATTGTCCCTGAAAAACACCCATCCTTCTCCCACTGTATCGTACCCGTGATCCCATTCCGATCCCAGGGCCACATTGACCAGGGCTTAGGTATCAATTTCGTTGAAGTTTCGCCTTCTTTTTTGGGGATAACAGTTGACTCGGTTCTCATCGTGAACCTAAGGGTGCCAAGATCACTCTTACTTAAAGGAGCTGTCACTCTCAGGAGTCACGGCAATGTCGAATAAGCTAGGAGTAATCCCCGGTCTCCACATAGTCGGTTACTTAGCAGGCAGTCTCAGGGCTCGGTTGAGAACGAATTTCAACAGTCGCGCTGCGAATCTGCTCCCCGGAGCCTACAGGGCTTCCCAATCTATTCTGGGACAGTTTAGATCCCTGATAATCACTGGTGTTTCGGCCACGGCGGTTTGTTCGTGCAAATACTCTAGGGGCATGGTGTCCTTATAGTTCTATGTTGATGGGCTTCTGCAAATGCAGATAAGTCCCAGACAATCAACACCTAGACTAATTTTACACGAAACTGCTCGAACATCGCCCGTTGAGAGGATTTCGCCCGCTAGCTGTACGTGCCTCTGCGCAGTGAGGAGCACTACTTCTCCTCCCTCCTGTCCATCCACCCTGTTCACCTGATGAATACAGAAGCCCCGGGGTGCCATCAGCGCTTCTTCATCTAGACGCTTTAGCCAGGCCTCTGTTACAACTATAAAATCGATGTTGCCCACCTCAGATGCAAGCCTCTTCAATTTTCCCCCAATGCTGCAAGCACCGGCACTTAGTACTACTATCTGCTCTGGTTTATCCGGCTTGCATATGATGCATTCGGAAGTCACTCCCAAGTGCCCACCCTATATTTGGCCCCCCATAAATGATAGGGCGGGCAATGAAATGACTGTGGACCTAGCGACGGGCGGCACAGGAGGTAAGGGACAAAAGGCTTCTAACAATGTTACCGTCGGTAGTCGCCTGGTTAGCCTGGCCTTCAGTTCCCTCCGAATTTTATCGGCATCTACGGTTGTGGTGTCATTAACTCTAACTTTGGCTTTGCACTTGATTTTCGGTTCAACCACCACCTCTGCCCCAGTCCTGCGGATTACTTCTCCATGTGTCGTCAAGACCGTATTGTGGGTTGGTGAATACTACCAGGAGCAGCCTTAGACTCCCTAGCTCAACAACCGGTTCCTCCCACTTACTCGGCCTAAAACTCTCTTAAGCCCCACTGCCCCTGGTAACCCAGCTTTCCTCAGTAGGTCACAAATTATTTCCCTTACTTCCCCATCTAGAGTTTAAGCTGTCCTGCATACACGGTCTGGACGCCCCTTGGTCGGCACATTTCGATGTCACCACAGGACGATGTCCGAAGTAGCGCTCCAGTTCAGTTCGCACACGACGAAAGTGATCGAGACCAATCGTGTGTCCAGATTGTTGTTTTGTCGACAAGTTTCCTTGGCTGCCAACACTGCGCGTTGAATGTTTTGTCTCAGACGCGGAATCTACGAGGCAGTATCACCTTCAGAGACGTAAGTTTATTGACAACAATACCAGGGGCTTATCACGTACCTCACCCCTACCGTTCAGTGTGAATATAAGGCGTCCTTGAAAGTAGGCACATCGCTGTATTCAAGCGCGATCTCTGATGATCTATTCCACATAGGTACAACTCTATTTGTAGAAAAATTAGGCCGTATGTCCAGCCTTGAATTTGCCCTTCGTAGCGTAAGACTGTGTCCTCTGGTGCCGCACTCAGGGGCAGGAACGAACAAACCACTAATTTCTATGCCTGACAAACCATTCACGACCTTCAACGCTCTTATTAAGTCACCTCGGCCTCTAAGGCGCCCTAACGAGAAGTTATTGAAATCTCCTAAATGATGGACATAAAACTTCCCTCCCTGGCCAGTGATCATCCCAGTCGCAAGTCGCTGCACTTTCTCCAAAAATTCCTTAGCCTCGTGATAATAAACAGCCCAAGCCTGCACACAATACTCTAGAAGAGGTCGAACCAAAACCTTGTAAAGCGGGACGAACACTTCTGGTTTTTGCGTGTGATAGTGTTGCACACACTAGTTAATACCCCTCCGACCATATTTGCAGCTCTTTGGCACTGCTCCGAGGGCTGAAAGTCTTGTGTAACTATTACGCCTAGGTTTTTCACTTCGAACACTCTTTGAAACGGAATACCGCTCGTTCCGTCTAATCAGGATTTGGTATTTAGTGAGACCGGTTGGATCACCGAATACCAGGCGAAACTCCAGAAAAGCAACTGAGTAACAATGCAAAAAATACATATTCTGGATATATTCGGCATATTATCCAAGCAATGTGCTTCTCTGAAGCGAAACCGAAATACCCAAACCGTGCACCAACAGCCACACCGAACTCTTAGCGACACCACCAATCCGAGTCAACCGCTCCCCGAGAATTCACGATTCAGTTCAGTTCAGTTCAGTTCAGTTCAGTTCAGTTTGCACAGGACTTGGTGTGGCTAGAGCCAATCGTGTGTCCAGATAGTTGTGTTGTCGGCGCGTTTCCGTAGCTCCACACACTGCGTGATTTTCTTTTTCTGAAAGGCAGACATTTTGTGCAGTATCAGCCCTGGCAGAGTAAGGTGGAAACAATAAGTAAATTGCATCTGACCCTAAAAGCTGCTTAGCATAACTCGGGGTATACTGCCACCCAACATAGGTCTAGTGCTTTCTTAAAGGCCTTCACTGTTGTGGTATTTATGACCTCTTCCGGGAGCTTATTCCAATAGGGTACCACTCTATTTGAGAAGTACTTCGCCCTAATTTGGAGCCTCGAACGTTTCCTTTGTAATCTAAGGCTATGCCTCCTTGTGCCTCTCTCGGGGATCAGCGAAAAAAGGTCTTCTCGACTTATTCCTGACGGTCCTTTCATTACCTTCAAGGTTTCTATCAAATCCCCACGAATGCTCCGTCTTTCCATCGAGAATAGGTCTAGGGCACAGAGACGCTCTGTGTAGTTAAACCCCCTTTGCCCAGCCACCATTCTAGTGGCTAGCCCTTGCACTTTCTCCAGACAGTCGATATCTTTCTGGTAGTACGGTGCCCAGGCCTGCACGCAGTACTCCATATGCGGCCTAACTATGGCCTGATATATCGGAACGAATATCTCCGGATCTCTACACGACATAATGGATCTAACTCGAAAGAGTTCCCTCCTGGCCGTATTGGCTGCTGAGGTGCACTGCTTTGACGGCTTAAAGCTGTTGTCCATTATAACGCCCAAGTCTTTGACCTGCGAGACCACTTGCAACGAACCCACAAAATTCCCGCTAGCCCCTGTATTTGTGGTCAAGCATTGACACTTGGTGAGGTTTAGTGGAAGATCCCATTTGCGTGCCCAGTTTTGTACTGCTAACACGTCAAGTTCTATATCTACTCCAGCTATCTTGACGTCATCGGCAAACATAAAGGTGGGGTTTGTAAGCCCACGTGCTAGGTCGTTGATGAAGATGAGGAAGAGCAGAGGGCCGTGCACCGAGCCCTGTGGCACCCCACTCGTTACACTCGTTACACGGTTTTGAAACATGGTTCTCCACCTTAACACTAAAGGTTCGCCCTGCTAAGAAACTACTTATCCATTGTCTTGCCTTTCCAACAACTCCCATGGACTGCAGTTTGACGTCCAGAAATCTGTGGTCCACGGAATCAAATGCCTTGCTGAAGTCCAAGTAACAGACCGCAATCGATTGCCCTTCGTTCAGACGCTTGGTTACCTCATCGAGGAACAGCAGGAGATTCGTCAGACAGGATCGCCCTGCCACAAACCCATGCTGAGCATTTGATATGAGGTTGTGTTGAACCAAATGCCTAGAGATCTGCTTCCTGACTATTCGCTCCAGGCACTTACACAGTGCTGAAGTCAAGCTAACCGGCCGGTAATTTTCCGTCTTTTGCCGGGGCCCACTCTTGTAAATGCCTACCACTGTTGCTCTCCTCCAGTCTCCCGGCACAGTTCCCTCTCTAAGTGACGTTTCATACAGCTTCGTCACCGGAGCCTTCAGGACCTCGGCCAGAGGCTGAACGATTGCTGGATGAATCCCGTCTGGACCTGCTGCTTTGTTCCTATTCAAAGTTTGCAACTCCGCGTACACTTCTTCTTCTCCTACAGTAAGTTTGGGTATTGGAGGCGCCTGTGGGCTCTCCATTCTTTCCTCCAAACTATTTTCTGGTCGATATATGCTCTTGAAGAATTCCAAGAGCGTGTCAGCCTTGTCTTCGTCGTTTAGAGCTAGTCGTCCCTGTGCTCCTTCCAAAGTTGCTACGCTCTCTCTCATACGTTTGTGAGATTGCACGTAGGCGTAGAATCGCTTTGGGTTTGTGCGGACCGACGCCGCTAACCGACGCTCGAAAGCATATTTCTCCACTCTTTGGATCTCTTGAGCCCTGTTCCTAGCCATCTTATAGCTATTCCATGCCCCCTGAGTTCTGTACAGCTTGTACGCCGCCCATCGTTGCCTACGAATAACTATGGCCTTGCGGACCTTTGACTTCCACCATGGGGGTAGACTTCTACTGCTTGCCACCATCAGGGGTGCGAACTCATCTGTAAGTTCGGGTAGCCCCATCTTGATGGTCTCCCAACGTTCCTCTACGGAGGCATTTGTGTGTCTCGGTGTCCACTGAATTTCCTCCGCCGCCTTCTTCAGTTCATCTATGTTGATTCTCCCATAGCGCCGACGTAACACGATTTCCTTCGGCGCCTTGCTTAGTCTTAGTGTGACCCTTAGGACTACATGATCACTTTTTTCAAGTGGCTCTTCCCACTTAATTTCCTTAACGTCCTGATGGTGCCGCGTTATGATTAAGTCAATGAGAGACGGGTGCTGTCCACCTCTGTGTCTAGTGGCCTGTGTCACATGCTGCGTAAGTGCATGTAACTGGACCCACTGCAGAAATTTGTCTCCCGTTGATCCCCTTGGTGCGATCCCGTTTTCCCAGTTAATTTCGGGTAGATTGAGATCCCCTAATAAGATGAACTCCTTTGTCTGTGCCAGCACCGCATCCAGCATTTGGAAAAGCTTAACATCTTCCTCATCTGTGGCTAGCGGTGCCCTGTAGATACAGATAATGCATACTGTACGCCCCTCGATCCTAATAAAGCAGGATCTGACCTGTACATTACCGGAGACTAAGTTGAACGGAGCCTCCCAATGGCCTATGTCGGTCCGTATTTGAAGTGCCACTCCGCCCCCCTGCCTTCCATCTGTTCTATCCTGTCTGTAGGCAGCGTATCCCTGGAAGCGCATGTCAATATATGGCTTTATCCAAGTTTCCGTCAACGCAACGACCTCAGTTCAGTTTGCACATGACTTGGTGTGGACAGAGCCAATCGTGTGTCCAGATAGTTGTGTTGTCGGCGCGTTTCCGTAGCTCCACACACTGCGTGATTTTCTTTTTCTGAAAGGCAGACATTTTGTGCAGTATCAGCCCTGGCAGAGTAAGGTGGAAACAATAAGTAAATTGCATCTGACCCTAAAAGCTGCTTAACATATCTCGGGGTATACTGCCACCCAACATAGGTCTACTGCTTTCCTCACGGTTGTGGTATTTATGACCTCTTCCGGGAGCTTATTCCAATAGGGTACCACTCTATTTGAGAAGTACCTCGCCCTAATTTGGAGCCTCGAATGCTTCCTTTGTAATCAGGCTATGCCCCCTTGTACCTCTCTCGGGGATCAGAGAGAAAAGGTCCTCTCGTCTTATTCCTGACAGTCCTTTCATTACCTTCAAGGTTTCTATCAAATCCCCACGAATGCTCCGTCTTTCCATCGAGAACAGGTCTAGGGCACAGAGACGCTCTGTGTAGTTAAACCCCCTTTGCCCAGCCACCATTCTAGTAGCTAGCCCTTGAACTTTCTCCAGACAGTCTATATCTTTCTGGTAGTACGGTGCCCGGGCCTGTTCAGGACTGTTCATTTCAGTTCAGTTCAGTTGAGTTCAGTTTACTTGGTGTGGCCCGTGCCAATCGTATGTTCAGATAATTGTGTTGTCAGCGCGTTTCCGTAGCTCCCAACACTGCATGATTTTCTTTTTCTGAACGGCAGAAATTTTGTGCAGTATCAGCCCTGGCAGAGAAAGGTGGAAACAAGGAGTAAGCTGCTTCTGGCCCAAAAAACTGCTGAACATAATTCGGTGTGTACTGCCACTCAACACCGGTCTGCTGCTTTCTTTAAAGCCTTCACTGTTGGGGTATTTGTAACGAATGAATACTGAAAATCCTTCTAAATGTTCAACGTGCTTTGTGAATTTGACTATATTTAACATTATCTTGGAAAGCCCGCTCATACACCACACATTTTCACGTTTGTTTATCCATGTGAGACATTTGAATTTGGCCTTGAACCGTTTCTGACTGTCGTGCTTGAGCCACGAGGCTTTGGACCTTTGGGTTTTACTGTGAAGTCTATTTGGCTGCATACTTGAGGTTCGTACATATTTGTATCCTTTGTGCATTTCAGTTTAGTACCGTAGAAACTACGAATGAATCTTGTTCTGATTTTGGGATTCGTTTGAATTTGCTACGCGTTGCTCGATTTGCGAGATTCGACTTACAGTATTTATGACCTCCTCCGGGAACTTATTCCAATGAGGTACCACTCTATTTGAGGATTAATTCGCCCTAATTTGAGGCTTTGAATGCTGTCTTTGTATTCTAAGGCTTTGCCCCCTTGTGCCTCCTTCTTGGATCGAAGATGAAAAGTTCTCGGCTTATACCTGACAGTCCCCTCATTACCATGAAAGTTTCTATCAAATCCCCGCTAAAGCGCCATCTTTTCATCGAGAACAGATCCAGGGCACGGAGAGGCTCTTTATAGCTACCCCCCTGCCCATTCACCATTCTGGTGGCTAGCCCGTGCGCTTTCTCCAGACAGTCTATACCTCTTGGGTAGTACGATGCCCAGGCTTCCATGCAGCACTCCAAGAACGGCCTAAAGATGGCTTGGCTTAGCGGAACGAAAGTCTCCGGCTCTCTAAAAGACATAGTGGTTCTAACTCAAAAGAGTCCTCTCCTGGCCACATTGACAGATGCGGTGCACTGTTTTGAAGGCTTGAAGCTGTTGCTCATTTTGGCGCCCAAGTCCTTGACCTGAGAGACTGTACCATACATGTGTGGAAAACCTCCCTAGCCGTTGTCACTTACTCGTATTGCTGAGACTATGCTCTTTATACTATTGACCCTTCAACAAGTGCAGCATGCATCAATCACCACACTTTAACAATCGTTTATATTTTGCCCACTTGAAGTGGCACAATTGTGATTCGAACTTGGACTGCCGTGACGGTGGTTCCTGACATTGACTTCTGGTAAAATCTGGCGCTCGCTGCTAGAAGTTGTGGCCGTGCAGTTGAGGTTTGTACATATTTATGTGCGCACAATTTGTTAATCCAGCACCGTAGAAACTACGGATCAATCCTGTTCTGGTTTTGGGACTCGTTTGAATTGGCTACGCGCTACTCACGATCGGAATAACCGTTACAGAGACCACTTGCAACGAACCCACAAAATTCCCGCTAGCCCCTGTATTTGTGATCAAGCATTGACACTTGGTGAGGTTTAGTGGAAGATCCCATTTGCGTGCCCAGTTTTATACTGCTAACACGTCAAGTTCTATATCTACTCCAGATATCTTGACGTCATCGGCAAACATAAAGGTGGGGTTTGTAAGCCCACGTGCTAGGTCGTTGATGAAGATGAGGAAGGGCAGAGTTCCAGGCTCCCAGCCATGTGGTACCCTGCTTGTTACACCTTCCGGTTTTGAGGCACGACTACTCACCTAACAATAAAGTTCACCATGCTAAAAAACTGTTGATCCATGGCCTTGCCTTCCTACCAATTTCCATAGACTGCAGTTTGACTTCCAGGAATCCGTCGCTGACAGAATCAAAAGCCTTTCTGAAGTCCAGGTAACAGGCAGGAATCGATTGTCCTTCGTCCAGGCGCTCGGTTACCTCATCAAGGAACAGCAGGAGATTCGTCAGACAAGACCGTTCTGCCAGAAATCCCTGCTGAGCATTTGATATGAGGTTATGTTGGACCAAATGCCTAGAGATCTGTTTCTCAACTATTCGCTCCAGGCACTAACACAGTTCTGAAGTTGAGCTAACCGGCCGATAACTTTCGGCCTCTTGCCGGGGTCCGATGCTGTAAGTTCCTTCCACTGTTGCCTTCCTCCAACCTCCGGGCACACTTCCCTCTCCAAGTGACGTTTCACGCAGCTTCATTACTAGAGCCTTCAATACCTCGGTTAGAGGCTGAACGATGGCTGGATGAATCCCAACTGGTCCTGCTGCCTTTTTACTATTCAAGGTTTGCAGCTCCGTGTAAACCTCTTCTCCCCCAGTTTGTCCGGGTATTGGAGGCACCCGTGGTCCCTCTATCCTTTCCTCTAAATTATTCACTGGTCAATATATGCTCCTAAAGAATGCCAAGAGCGCTCCGGCTCTGTCTTCCTTTCTTGGAGCCAGCCGCCCTTGTGCTCCTTCCAAATTTGCTACACGTTCTCTCGTACGTTTCTGGGATTGCACGAAACAGAAACAAGGATTCACCAGAAGGTTTACTACTTAACCACCTTATTTCCCGATTAGCCTATATGTCTGCAAATAACAGCCCATCAATGGATGACTAGCAGGGCGGAAAGCCCCGCAGAATCCCAAGTAAAAAATCTCCACCATCGTGCCTTCATCCAGCCGCCCTGCGGTCTCGTCTCAGAACATTTGCAGGTGTGTCAAACATGATCTTTTTTCAACAAGCACACGTTGTGCAGTTGTCAATAGGTCGGTACTAACCAGATGCAGACGCAATTGCCTTCTGATTATACGTTCCAGGCGCTTACACGGCTTTGACGTCAGGCCAACCGGTCCGTCACTCCCCGCCTTCTGTCTGGATCCTGTCCTATACGTCGCCATGGAAATGGCCTTACGCCAATCATCAAGCACCTCACCCTCCCTCAAGAAAGTTCGGTACAGCTGGGTGACGGCCTTTGATGTGATATCGGAAAGAGGCTGAAAAATTGCCTGATGGATTGTATCCGGTCCGGCTGCTTTGTGCTTCCACAAAGACCTGACTTCTTGGAGCTTCTCCTCTCCACTTTCAGTAAGCCCCCGAAGCACTGGCGCACTCCCTATATCTGATCCCGCCGCTCTAAGCATCTGGTCCTGAAGATACAAGCTCTTAAAGAATGAAAGCAAGGTTTACGTCCCGTCTTCATCATCGGGAGCGATACTCCCTTTAATCACTTCCACGGTGCCTACACTTTCATACGTCACTTTCTTGGATTGTGTGTAAGCGAAGAACTTCTTAAGGTCTGCCCTCACGTTGTTGGCGAGTTTCTTCCCATAATCATGCCTTGCCTCTTGTGGCAGAGCTTGGACTCTATATCTAGCTGTGTTTTGGGCAGCCCAAGCGTAGTGCGTGCTACGAAGTTTGTAATGAGCCCATAGCCTTCTACGATAGGTTTTTGCCCTTGCAACCCGTAGTCTCAGCCAAGGCGACCTGCTTCTACTTTTTTGCTGTGTTGACGGAGAAAACTTGTCAGTCAAGCTTAGTAGCCCGGTTTTTGTTGCCCCCCACCTATCCTCCACAGACGGCTACGGGCGGTCTGGATAACAAAATATGCTTCTTGCGCTTACACTCAGTTGATCCTCATTCACTCTAGAGTAGTTATGGGCCAACCTAGATCTTTGTTTGTTGTACCTCACTGTGAAAAGCGCACGCAGGACTCCATGATCGCTCTTCCCCTCCTCTATCTCTAAAGAGGTGACGTCAGATCAATACCTGGTGTCCACCGGATTCATTTTAGATGAATGTTACCCATTGCGGAAGCATGTTGCTTCCCTAAAGTGTTGTATCATGCAGTGGTTTTGGAGCCGAGTCACGAGAGCATTTCCGGTGGTTCCCCCAGAGGTACATTCATTGTCCGGTTCATTTCTGAGAGGTTTGCATCTCCCAACACCATAAACAGTTGTAACCCACTGAGCATCATCTGTAGAAGCTAGAACAGTTCAGAGTCTTTTTCCCTATCTGCCCGCAGGGTTCTATAGACGGGCAGTCCCCACCGACCGTCGGCCTAGGAGAAAACAAAATACAGTGGCTTGTATGTTGGGTGTAACACGTGTAAAAGGAAATTCCCCTGGTCATAATCAGTCCTCGCGAGCAGTAGTACCCCCTCCCACCCAGCCTATCGTCTATCCTGTCTTTTCTGCGGACGGAGCAGCCGCGAATTTGCATGGCATACCAGTTCTTTTTCAGGCATGCCCCAGTGATAGCTATAATCACTGATCCATTCATTCTAGCCAGTAATCCCCCCCACTTACCTCCTAAGTTGCAGATATTTGCGTACCATTTGACGGCACCTTCTGACAAGTCATCTACTTTGGTTATTCCCTTTTGGACCGTTGTGCCCTCGGGCACAGTGCCCTGGGGGATGCCCCGTTTTTCGCATTATTATTCGCTGGGCCCATATTTTCCTGAACGTCCAGGGACACGGAGAGCATAGTATTGTGATGCTGTCGAAGGAAACTCCTGAGGCTTCTCTTGTCTCATTACTTGGCCTTCTGATGCCCCACGAGGGCTTCGAGGACCTAATCCTGATCAAGGGTGTAGGTATAAGACACCTTTGAGCAATGCGTAGCCAAATTCGCAGCGGATCCCTAAATCAGAATGCGATTATCCGTGAAATTCTACGATACTAGATTATGAAATGAACAATGGCGCGAAACAGATACGGGTCTCAATTATGCGATCACAAGGACTCAGAAAACGAGAACCGAATTGCGGTTCGCGAGAAAGGAGCACGTGCGCCACGCAGGTCCAGAACTAGGATATGACAGAGCGGCGAGCTGGAAGCGACCAAACAAACATTGGTCCGTGAAAGTATACAGTGCATAAAGCAAGTCAGTAGTGTAAGTAAGAGAGTGATATCAAGGAAACATGGAACTGCACTGTTTTTCGGGGGGATTTTCCTGGACCGGTCGCTACAGTTGGTGTTCGCGCAGCGATGGCTGCCCAGCTTTTCTCCGTAATATGGACATTCCGTTTGATCTGGACTGGCGTCGCAGCCACTTCCGTTTCCATTTCCGTCACGCCCCCTCTCTTGGCGGTAAGCAGCCACGGAGAGTCCATCTGCTTTAAACCATCTCTGTGTAGGTTTTTACCTATAGCACCATCCGCCTCGCCTTTTTCAGCTGAAACGCTAACTGTTGGCTGTCCTGCTTGGCTTCTGCTAACAAATGCGGCTTTGGGTGTAGATTAGCATGAAGGTGTGCCGTCAGCTTTCTCTGTGATGAGAACCGGCTGCTTGAGCCCCGGTTTTAAAGGATGCCGCTGATTTTGTGCCGGTGCCACCCTTCAGCGGAAAAAGTGTCCTGAGTGATTCTTGTGTGCCTCACTGTGGCGTGCTTAACTCTTTATGCCCGGCCTGTTGGTAGGTCCCTGCTGTATTATCTGGCAAAGATGAAAAACAGGAATCCCGTCTTTAGCTTATTGAATGCATTCCAGAGCCCCGATCTACGGCTATTTGCGTACTTCAAGTAATTGGTTAGCCCCGCCATCCTCAGGACGTTCACAACGTGTCTATGTCAGGCTTCCCTTCTGGTCCAGACCTCTTTAATCGCGGGTTCTGAGCAGTGGTGCCGGAGAAGATGCTCGTTCTTCCCAACAACTCCCCCGGTGATTACCTTCATTTTTCATTATATCAAGTCTTTCCCTTCTCTGTCCAGGCTCCTCCTACTCTACCAATACCCCGGCTTTGTTTTGTATCATGTTTCTTCCCGGCTTGCCCTTCTTTGCCTGCAGCTGTTTATTTTAGCAGCCTTGCGCCTAGCCATTACCGGGCTCTGTGGTAACTACTTCACTAGGCTGCCTGCTGTGGTCCCGTTTTTCCCGTCTAGCGACGCTCTGCCAGAGCAACACGGCTGACACATGTCCTCTTCAAAGATTCGCTTTCCCCGAGCAGCTCGTAGTTTTACTTGGTCAGGGCGAGCAGCTTGGTTGGCACCACTAACTGCACCCATCACACCGTATAACTGCCTCAGCACACTGTTTGCTACTAACAAGCCCCACGTGAACTTCCTTTCCAAATGATCGTCTTGCTGTCAGAGGAACCACAGACGTGAAAATCTAGAGAAGACGTGACCAGGGGATACCAAAACTCTAAGCTGTTCCGATATACGGGAGAATAAACACGATGATCAAGCAACAACAAGCAAAACGCTTGGTCAAAAGGACAGCTCTCATAAAAAATGAGCCGGTCGGAGTGAAAAACTTCCCGAATAAAAAGCGTAGTTTATTGAATACTGCAGTACGTAGCCATCGCGGAATAACTGTTGTTACTTTGCTGTCACGGAGAACAAATGAGGACAGAACAGAGCCCTTCTAGAACCCAAACTGAGGGGCAATTCATGGGTCACAGCCCCTCAACCATAACTTTCCGGCTGACCGGATTCTGGGGCCAAGCTCTCCGCTCGGCGGAAGATAGGAGTATTCAATCTTTTTCGACCCTTCGGTTTACAGATAAAGGGCGGTAGAAAGTCATCCTGTAAGAGCCACACTTCAGCTTACTCTATTGACTCCGCCAGATATCAGTGCTCTGCCGATAATCCTTCAGGGTCTGCTTCATTTGCCCCTTAAGAAATTTCTCACTTTCACTCCCAGCATTTCGGTCGGTAGAGCTTTCCAGTGTTTGTTAGCTGTCCTCGAAGATCGGTGGAATAAACCTCACTCAGGGTCAGTGCTTGTCCTCTGGTACCATCATTAGCCATAATCAGGAAGTCCGATTGCGGCACTGGGCCATAACCATCACGGCCAAGTCGCCTGGCATAGACGAGGTCATCTCGGAGGAGTCTTTGAGCAATGGAAACGACCCGGAGCTTCCAGACGTTCCTCACAGCTGAACCCATATAGTCCGGCCGTAAGGTGTGTGGCGGCGTGTTGCTCTCGGTCCAGTTCGGCTAACCCCGCTGCCGATCAGGTGTAAACCGCAGGGCTTCCATATTCCAAGCAAAGACGTACATGTGAGGCATGTAGTCATCGAAAGGTGTCCAGGAGTAGAGGCTCAAGGGAGGGGCGAATAGGACCAGGTATCCCCCAAGTTGACGCGCAGGCTCTCCCAATGTAATAATAAAAATAATACTAATGGTTTATTTTGGAGAGGCCTGAGGCAAACTAGAATCATGATCAAATTTTTACAAGGTCTGAAATGGAGAACCAAAATTCGTGGAAGGGTAGAAATAATCATGACAAACTTGGGATGGTTAGGCTCGGGGGGTGATAAATGTACGCACTCCAAAGAAAAATGGGGAGAGTTTAAAGGAACCCAAAGGCGGATTCAGAGGGTTGCCGGGTGGATTTAAGGCTCATGGTAACGTGGAGAATCTGACTGGTCCGAACGGGGATATCTGAATGCAGACAGAAATTGATACGATAAGCTGTGGTAGCGGGAAACAGCGGAGAAGAAAAGTGGGGTCCATTGCTAGGGGTTAGATGGTAATGAAGCCATGCTTCACTGCAGTAGATGGTCAACGGACAGGGCACAAAGCTCACCGAAGAGCAGGTAGCGAGCATTCAAGAAAATGAGGGGTGGTACAGATGGCAGAAATGATTTAAGAGGATTGGTTATGGCAAACGTGAGGCACAGATATAAAAAGAATAGAATTATATCACGAGGGTCAGCGGGATAATAGCATAAGAAATGGCCGGCAAAAATGTGCAGGATGCAGAGCGAATGCATGCATACATAGGTATATATATGTATATAGACAAATATTTTAGGAGCGGGAGCAAAGAGCAATGGAGTACTAGGAGAAAAAAGTATCAGTTATTGGAAGAGGTAGGTAGGGTTAGATCGAAATGAGTGGGACTGACTTGGGAAAATTCAGACAGATTTATTCGTGACGGGTTAACATGATGGATCGACAGGAAGAGAAGACTAAGAAGCACAAAATTGATGCCGGCTGTGAAGAGCAGATCGTGAACGAGGGAACGTAAGGGGTAGGACCGAAGAAAACAGGTAAGAATGCGCCTAATTATTTGATCAAAGCAGTTACATTTGGTGACGGACCAGAGGAATCGGGTAGTGGCAGATCAAACGATCTGGAACTGTAAAAGAACATCATGACGTAATGTTGTCTTTACAGTTGGTGGAATATGGAAAAGCAGACCAAACTGAAGGGTACACAGAAGTTGCCTGTGGCGAGCAATATACGGAGCGGGAGATGAGGGCAACGACCGAAGAGACACAGATGAGACACGACCAATCAGATCGTCCCACTACAGATGAAACGCGAGGGAGGCAGAAGAGAAAGAAGCATGAAGCATCAGGATAGGTATACCAGAAACAGAACAAAAGGCCCAGGGAGTGAAAGAGCGACGGAGTTGGAGCAGCGGAACTAGAGAGCTGCCTAATGACAGTCAATTAAACAGGTGGATTAGGCGGGTGGAAGCTAATCGGGGCACTGCCTTATGGAAAGAACCACAAAGGAATTGCAGAGCCAAGAAAGGAAAATACGGTAACGATCAGATAATAAATGTGACTGTTAAAGATACAACATTCGGAGCGGCGAGTTATAATATGAGGGATGGTTATGGGTGCGGGTGTAACTGGTGCGAAGTGGCATTTGGCATGAGGAGGGAGAGCGAGGAGGGATTTAACAAAACGACGGGCAGTGAGGTACAAGAATGCTATCAATGGGCATTATGAGCATAGGGTGATACCAAGTGAATAGATAATAGAAGCCGGCAATGACGTCAGGTGAGGAAAAGAAATATTGGCGAACGATGGCGGAGCAGAGTGGGTAGGACGATAGTGACGTCATGCTATGGGAGGTGACATGGTGAGAGGCGATGGGAGCAGGGACAGAATGGGTAGGTGTGCATACCGCGGTAGAACGACAAAAATGGGAGGTGGTAACAGATGATGAGAACTATAAGCGAGTGTACCGTGGCGGAACAAGGATGGGGGTTATGCTATTGTCAGCCGGCAGTATTGGATGCAGTATTCCAAGGATAGTCAGAGCTCGCCGTCCACAATCGGTGCGAGTGGGTGGGACTGGTCATGGGCTGGGCCCTCGATCTGAAGAAAACTTGATGAAGTAAACACGGGAGGTTTGATCCATCAGCCCTCTCTGTATTGCTGGTGACAACAAATCTAAGGTCTTTTTCCCCTCGCTTGTGACGGATTACGATACTGCCAAGGCAGCAGCCGGAAGTATCATTGGGGCTAACAATCCTCATGCATGCGTATTTGTCCACTTTCATGGGTAGATCCCAGGTGGTCGACCAACTAACTAGAGCATAGTGATCTTCCTGTAGTATCTCACGATACTTCTCCGGTCAAACTGTGCGTCAGGTCTCCAGGTCTTCGGAGTATATAAGGCTCTGGGATCGGAGGGTATGTGGTAATTCCTTCGTAAACAATAAAGACAACAGGGGTACCAGCCGATGGTCAGGTGGATGCATAAGGCAGGTTAGTAACCAGTCTGGCCTCCAGAGTAATAAAAGTCATCGACAGAAAGGCACGCACGAAAAAAGGACTGGAAATAATGAGGAAGTAGAAGAACACAGTCTGGGATGCTCCCAGCTGAAGACAAATGGGAATCGATACAAAGAAGAAACAATAATAAAAAATGACTCTGTGTGACTAGCTTTTCGATTGCAGAAGACAGAAAAACTGAAAATGTTTGCCCAATTTCATTTGTCACAGACCGCCGGTGTTTTTGCGATTCAAAAGTCTAGAACATTCTCATACGCTTGGTCATCGGGTATGTATACATTTAGGGGCTGTGAGGTTTGGGTAACCGTGAGGAACTTATTCAGCGCACTTCTAAACCGATGGCTGGAGGTAGAAATGGGTACATCTAACCGTAGTTTATTCCGTAGGTAGGAGTACACTGTAATGAAGAAGTGTGAAGGTAAGCTAGTGTTGGTAATAAGGGTTGAAGAGGTGAGAGTTTTGGAACGTAGTGGATGGCTAGAAACAGACAAAAGTTCAATGGATTAGATGTGTGTGTCCAGCTGTGGAGGAAGCTACACAAGAAGGTAATTTTCAGTTTCATACGGCGAAGCAATAAAGGTTATGGTCTAAAAAATATGCAGCGCTCTTTGTAAGTGAGGCATGAGCTTCGTCCAATCAGTAGCTAAGTGGAACTACGTTGAACTGGTTCGATACCAGCTCTGTCTGATTTGCGCACACTAGAAAAGATCAGTGGGCAGTATTATAATAAATGCCTGGCATGAGATTCATAAAGGAGGAGAATGCAGTCTCGAAGTCGGAAGGAGCGAAATATTGGCCCTAAGCACTTTGTGGACTTGGCAACTTAGAGGACCGAATATTCGGAGAAATTATATGAGTAGGAATTGCCTAAGCAAAGGCCCCAAACAACTTGTTTGCTAGCAATGGATGAAACACAAACGGCTGAAGACCCTTGTGGTAGGTTGCATTCATATGTAGGCACCCCAAATTTGTCGACAGGAAAAATCATCTGCCAAGTTGAGCACCATCTATCGAGTGCAGGTATGTCTTCAGAAATGTTCACGATAGCAAAGGCAAGGAAACCAGGCTTGAAAGAGTAAAAAATCTCAATTTCATCAGCAAAAAGAAATTGGGTGCCACGGCTCACTGGGAAGAACGTGTCGTTTATGCACATGAGGAACGGCAGGGGGCCAAGGACGCTACCCCGTATAACACAGCTTGTAACCGGTTTCGGCCTCAAACTGTGTCTATTTGTTGAGACAATCTGGGAGCGATTAGACAGACAAAAATTTATCCAAGACAGTAGGGGGTCCGTAACTCCAAAAGATCGGATTTTGGCCAGAAGATGAGGGTGTGACACACGGTCACATGCCTTTGATATATCCAAGAAAATACTACAAGGGCCATTCCATTGTCTGCCGTCTCAGTATTCAAACAATCAATTTGGCAGGTTGCGCAAGATCTTGACCGGAGAAAACCATGTTGTTGAGGCTCAACAATGTCCAATTGAAAGGGGTACTTCAAAATGTGTTCTTTCACGATTTTTTCCATTGGCCGAGAGATGATAGATGTGCGGTTTCTTGAGACTTCAGTTTGCCACCTAATGCAGTGGGTCCTTCTTGAGGTGTCGGATTATCACTGAGCATCTCCAGTTTGTCGGCACCAGGCCGAAGTTCACTGATGGGGTAAATCGATTGAGTAGTAAGGTAAGTCAGGTCTAAATTTAACTATTGCGGCTGGTGGTTAACCGTTAGGTCCTGGGTAAGACGACGGCTTGAAAGTGGTCAATGGTTGGTAGATAAATGAGACGTCAAATTCCAATGTGGACAGAGTTGAAGCGGTAACTGGGGGGATGCCGAGGGTCAGCGTTATTTATAGGGGCCATAATTGGGGCAAGGAATGAGTTGAAGGTTTCGGCAATGGAAACGGGAGTATAGGCGGATACACTGTCCGTTGAAACCTTGTGTGGGATTTCTCTATGAGTATTAGAGGTCCTGGCCTTGTAAAGTAATGACTGTTGAAGAGATCCATTTGGGTGTCGCGGAGCCCTCAGTTCCCGGTTACGCAGTGCAGTTTCGTCAAACTTTCGAAAAGTAGAAGTGAGGCGAAAAATATGAATGAAAATAGCAGATTCGTGTGTAAATCTATGAATATTTTGAAAATTTGGCGTGCTTTGTTTGCAGAGGTGTAATATAGGGTTTCCTGTTATTTCGCTGCTGAGGGAGGTAGGTAATCCTATCAAGACATTTGTAGAACTGTGCATCGAAAATATCGATGGCGTGTTCTGAATCACGAGGGAGAAGAATCTCACTCCAATTCGCTTGTCCAATGGTCTTGGGGAGAATCTTCCAGTCAGGGAGAAAAGAGGGTTTGATGCAGTGTGATTTCGAAGTAGGCTGTGAGTGAGTGATGCGGCAGTTAACCGTATTGCGATTGCTATCGGGAAAACTTTGGGAGACTGAGCCAACTATGTGAGGGGCGCCATGGGTAAAAATGAGTTATGAAACGCTGTTTTTCCTCGTTGGGGAGCGGATAAGCTATACCCACCCTCTTACGGTAATATTTGTTATAAATGATAAAAGGTTATCGGGTGCAGACGAAGATGGCGAAGGTGCCCTATGTAGGTTAAAGTCACCAGCAGTGATCATTACCCTTGAAGGCAGTAAGGACTGCCATTCAAATGCATCAGTTATGTGTGTAAGTCCAGATAAAGTTTCGCTAGGTGGACGGCAGACACATTCAACATGAGGATGAGAGCCGGGAAAGTGGACAGCTCGCGAAAGTGAGACGGAAATAGGGTCTAGCAGAGTGTGATGAGTTGCTGTTGTAATAAAAGTCTGATGAACAAATGCCAAACAACCCTCGCCGAGCCGAGTTTTCCTATTTGCCCTGAAGAAGTTGCAGCTTACAAGAGAAATCTGGTCCTTTATGGTGTGTTCGGTTAGCTAAGTTTCAGTAACCAGAATTATATCACAATAAGGACTAGTGGCCAGACATCTCAAGTGCGGAATGTTTTCGTCATGGACCGGCTATTAAAAGGAACAAGCTAGATACTGTTATCGGTGTTCGGCCTTAGAGACTTCTGTTGGTCAAGCAGGTTGTGTAGTGCGGAATAAGCCAGATTCGTGGTCTGACCAGAAGGTTCCAATGCCGGTGGAAAATCAGCACCAAAGGCTAGAGGGTTTGGCCTGTAAGCTGTTTCGTAGTGTGGTGCGCTATGGAAAAAAAGAGCTGGTGACGCTATGGTGTAGGGAGGTTCTAGGGTCCGATGCATATGAACCATTTAAGATGTGAAGGGTAGCTGGAGTTACTGGGTTGTTGACATTTCCCTATGGCCAAGGAGGTTCAACGATGCGAGAGTGAGTAACAGTGTAGCCCGTTAACAGCCTCGATTTCGGAAGCAGATTTCCACACGAGGGTAGGGGTAGTGAATGGGCAACCGGCAATTTGACGTGCGGTATTTTGTCAGAGGCAGGGCACAGACATTTGTGGAACGTGCTTAAGAAAACGATGGCCATTATTTGGCGGGCAACTATCATAGGGATTTAGATGATCTATCCTTGGAGAGAGGGTCTGAGGAATGGTGGGGGCATGCCATACATTGTCTGCAGTTGGTTCAGCGTTTGTGGATTCGATAGAGCCTCTAGGGTAAAAAGAGTTTGCAGGCTTATAAGGGTTAGGGCTCATTTGTCAGGGGGAGCTGAGGCAAGGTGATCATGATGTGGCTGTAGAGCCCGATGCCCGCCTGAACTCCATAGCTGGCCTCTGAATAGGGAGGTTTGTGAAGTGGAGTGATGAATTCGTAGCTGGCTCGTGGGAGGGGGCAGTAGCTGTTGATAGTTGCTGGGGAGGTTTTCTGGTTGCATTCTTGTTAAACAGTGCTCACCTGGCCCGGTCACCATATTTTCGGGTACTTTCAGTGGCTGCTTTGTCACAGTCATATCATGAGTTACCTAGGTGGGCGTACTAGGCTGCGGAAGTTATGCTACTGGTGGATCAGTAGTCTTGTGGCTGAAAGAGAAAGAAGTGCTGGGCAAACTTGCGGAAGACCCTGAAAATGTAGGATTGCGAGTATGATGAGGTTGGATTTGTCATTTATTCTGGTGGATGTAGTTCGTGGATAGGCTAGGTGCTGAAGTTTTCCTGGTGGTTGGATCGGTCCCTGTTAGCGTCATGTTCACCGATGGTCATGCCGATGCATTTTTCGCTACAGACTTGCTGACCTGTTAACCTGTGCCTGACGGGTTTTACGGGATCTTTTTGTGATGGTCCTTCCAACGTGTCGGAAGAAGACTGTACCGCAACCTGGGAAAGGTCGCACGAAAATTGCGCGGGTTCCTGAGGGCTAGGCTGACTGAGGTCCACTGATACCGAAGAAGCCATGGGGGTAATTGATGTTATGGCCGAAGTTCTGTTCATAGGGGTATGCTTTGATGCATCTGCGGGTTTTGTTGGATCAGTGTCAGAGGAAAGTGCTGGTGTGCATTTCTGCATGCGGAACATCTCTCTTTGTAGAGATTTGTTGGTGTGTATTTAGATTCTTTTAAATAACGTAGCTGCGGCAATCCTTTTACGGTTACTCAGGAACTCAAAGGCTGGTAAATGATTGGAAAACTGAATCAGCAGGGGCAGGGGTGTCGTGGTGACCGTTTTAGTAGCCCGGTGTAATGGCACAAATGATGAGCCATGTTGCATGCGCCTTGTATCGTGGCTTTACCAGACTTTGTTAGTAGTCTGTCTGGGACATTTACTATCATAGCATTGTTAGCTTTCTTTAGCCCTCTGTGAGTCTCCGAGGCTACTGAATCCATATAAAGACCGGTATCATTTAACATTTCGGGGTCAGCTTGACCTATTGTTTCAGCAATGATTGTCAGCGAGGGAATCGTTGATAAAGCACATTCAATCGACCGCCATTTATCATATAAGTCGTCTGTCTTCTGTTTTAAATCACTGACTTTAATTTTGGCCCCGCTGTAGGCATCGACCAATAATACAGAGTGCGTACTAACAGCTGCCATCATGTCGATGCTTGGGCTTCTTTTCACTCTGGAGGCCTGAGTGGTTCATTTTGGACCAGGCGGACAGAAACGTTTGGGTACAAATATAGACATTCGTTCGAGTCCGGAACAGGGGTAGCCGTGCTTTTGAGGGGCGCAAAGGTTATATCTAACCAGGACAGAGATTTTATTGGGCTGCTACCCTTCAGAAAGAAAAATATGTAGACAGACCTGCAAGTGGCTCCGTCAATAGACATAATCGCTCGGATCGATCTAGGCTGATGTGCTCGACGTGCAACTGTGTGTAGGAAGAGTGACTAAGGGCTGAGGGGCTTGGATTTCAAACTTGGCAGAAATATCAGTGATAGCTTCAGCAGAAGTCTCATGGGAGTTCGGGTGTCAGAAAAGGTTATAGGCTTTTTCTGAGTTTCTAGACTAGGCTTCAACATAGAAATGCCAAACCAGACTCTAAAAACCTATACGGCCGAGGAGACAACAACTCACGGGAAGATACCTAAATGAAATGATCAGATTGAGAATGAGATTCTGCTTTATAGACAGGGTCGTTGGGGGTAAAATTAGACAGATTTGAACCGAAAGTTCTTGGAAAAGGCTTACTTTGATTTTTCGCGATAATAAATTACGAATTCTCCGTTGAGTGGCGCAGCTAACAACTCCGAAAACAGAATGCTTTAAAAAGGATCAAATCCCTGCTAAAAGTGGCACAAAATCCAGCCTAAACGATGAAAAAATCAAAAAAGAGGCAACCTGATTTGCACTTCAGATGACCTTGATGGGGCACTATTGTTATCATACGGTCTGAAACTGAAAGTGAAGTTCGTTACGTATCAGTTTCTTTGCGACAGGTGAAAAGTGGAAAAGCAAGGGAAAATGTCAAGCACAGAAGGGGTGCCCGTGGCGAAAAATATGAGAAACAGGGGATGGGGAGCTGTCCGAGCATAAGCGGGTAGGATACGACCAGTCAGGTCGTTTTACCACATGTCACGCACGATGAGGACCGAGAGGAAGAAAGGCACGAGGACAATTAGACATGTGCCGAAACAATGGGCTTGAGAAATATGTCCGTAGCAAAGTCGGAAAGACAGAGCTGGGGCGCCGCGTGCCTGCAGGCAGTTGCAAAAATGGAATGAGCCGAAAGACGCTAATAGAGTCACTGGCTGATGGGAAGACCCGGAGAGGTTTTTGGGTCAAGCGAAAAATATGTGGTAGGAATGAATGGGTGATGAAGGTGACTGTAAAGGAGGCAAAAGTGGAGACGGTGGGATCTACCATGTGGACTGCTCATAGATGCACGAGGGGCTAGTGCTAAATGGCGTGAAGCGTCAGAAGGGGGAAGGAAGAGGGGTATGACAAGACGATAGAGATTGAGGTATGAGAATGCCATACGTGGGTCGCCTGACCGTAAAATAGTAGCAACTGAATAGATTTAGCAGGAGAGAGGTCAGTAGAGAAGTTGATATCAAAGGGCGTGGGTGGAGCAAGCAAACAGGGCGACAGTGACCTCATACACTGAGAGTTATCATGATCAGAAACGATAACAGCAAGGGCTTAATAACTGGGTGTGCATGGGGTGGCAGAAAGGCGAACATGGGAAGCAACAGAATCGGGGATACAAATGATAGAAGAGCCTATCTTGGTAAAACAAGAATGGTTGGATCGCGCGGTCGGCAACCGGTTTCATTGCACGAGACAGAGCGGAGAAAGTTGTAGTGTGCAACCCACAATCGGTGCTAGTGGGCCGGGCAAGAGGCTCACGAGCAACGCGTAGAAAATTTGAACCCACGACACTGAAATAATAAACGAACAAACTTTAAAAAGCATACAACTCCCAGATATGCGATGGCAAAGACGCAATACGAAAGCCAGATTGACGGCTACAGACAAACGAGCAAGTGAGTCATACAGGGTCCTTCTAGGACTTGACGAAGTCACACATCATAAGCGAGTAAAGAAAGGTTAGTTTACATGGAGGCGAATGGTACGTAAAACAAGTAATATATGTAGTTGAGTTTTTTAGCAAATCAGGTTATCATTAATTTTCGGAAGGATCTTCCACAAGTAAGCATCAAGAATGAGGTCAACTGTGCTCTGGGCGCCCAGCCTAAATGAAACTTCATAGAGTGAACACAGGAGACGTGATCTATTGGCCTAATTTTGCTCGCACGTTTTTGCAGACAGTCTGCAAGCCCCACGGGCACTGAACAAAGCTGCAGGTCTGATCGCACTCCGCAATCTTGAGTTTAGCAAGAGTAATCATTGATGATTGCCGAAGGGGATAGAGTAACCACGGCAAGAGAAATGCCTCAGGAACAACTTGAGCGTTTGCAGAAGATTTGGAAGGAGGGGCCAGAGGAAACAGCTATTGGTAGACGGCCATATAGAATTGTTATCCAGGTGCATCTACCGGAGGAATGATTGGTACAGCTCTCAAAGCTATTGTCCGTTGTTGGGGATCACTGGAAAGGGAATTCAGATAGGAAAGCGCCGTCAGGACATGCCCCAGCTGGGGATCAAAGGTTACCATAGTGAAAAAAGCGAAAAAAGAAACGAAAGTTCGTCCTCGCAGCTGGTCCCCGGGAAAGTTGGTAGACGGAAAAAGGTGCAAACGGCTGCAACTTGTGGAACATCTCGGATGTAAGCAAAAAGGAACCGTGACAGGGCCAAGAACCTTTGCCGAATATAAGGAGATGGATGGAGTCAGGGTGAATAGGTGGACTTGTATGGGTGAGAAGTAGGGCTATTGCGTTGGAAGCGGTAGACAAACTCACTGCGGAACAGAAGCGGCAATGATCAAGGTTCGTGGCACTGAGAAGAAGGAGTAGGCTGGACATGGAGGGTAGGTATTGGTTCATGGCGTAGAGGTAAAAAGATTCGAAATTGAGGCATCTTTCAAAGGCCAGATCGAAGGAGGCTCACTCATTGGCTAACAGCATAGCACTGAGGACAGTTAGGTAGGTAAGAAGTGAAGGTTCAAAACCGTATAGTGAAGAGGCACTGCGCTTACTGATAAGCTTATTCCATATTCCGCAAAAGGTGACAGGAAAAAATGGGACCTAGGATCCGGGATAGATTGGGGCACATGGAGAAATTAGTCTCGATGGTGAACAGAATGGGAGCGGGAAGCGTAGACCTGAATAAAGGTTAGCTTGGGGAGAAAGACTAGTCTGAGCCTCTTGCAATGAATCTACAGAGGCTCAGTATGTACGAGGTCACAGCGTTGGTGGTATGATAGGGCTGTGGATACGTCGAACGGCTTTTTGGTGAAGGAAGGCCGAACTTACTCAAGAGATATAACGGCACAGTGCGGCCAGTGGGTAGGGCGAATCGGGCACCATTCCGAAGACGACAAGACGGGTAGGACACCTGTACTTTGAAGACCATACAAGTCAAGTTCACGAAGCATTTACAATTGTTTAAATACCCCCTTTCTCAGGGACCCGGCATCAACACTGCTCTTGCGGCTATCTGAGTGTTTCGGCTGCATTCTGGTCAGTTGAATGTAACCGGTACCCTGATCCTCTTGGGCACCACTTCTATTCGGCTAGTCCGACCGTCCCGGTTGATGGCCCGGTCCGTAGCCCCTCAACTGTCCTGTCTTGCTGGTTGATTTAGGTCCCGCCGCTTCTCACCCGCTAGTTCGTGTGCTTCTCATTGTTTGCCCCTGTGTGCCCCCGACATAATCGTCATCTGTTGTTTTGTCGGCGGCTCTCGATCGGTCGGCCCAGTTGGTTTCATATCTGTGTCGTCTTGCTTCTCCAGCACTCCCGGCCGCAATATGAGAGGTACACCCAGAGGCGATTGCGGGTAGTAAGAAACACCGATGTATCAGGCCCAGGGTTCGCTTAGCTTGCCTGCTTCGAGAAGTTAAAGGAACCGGAGGAGAGCATGCCGAGATCAATACCAGTAGGGTGTATGGGATGTAAAGGCCGTCCAGATTATTTTATCTACTCAGTACAGTGCATTTGTAAGGTAAGATGAAGCTTTTACCTGCAAAGAATTTCACGAACCACGACGTGCGCCTGGTTTGGAAAGAAGACAAGTCACCGTGTATGTTGCACGGGGCTGTAGTTAGGTCGGTAGGGTGGAAGGGGCATACCTTCTCATATAATCGGTAAAGATGAATGGAGTGTCCTAGAAAACGGGTGGGAGATGTCTTTATGAGGCATAATATTGGGCCTAGGACACTGCCTTGGATGACCCCGCTGGCGATGGGTTTGGCGGAAGGAAAATGGCCATCAACCAACGTAGCTAGAGATCTGTGGGGTATGTATGCAAAAAATCAGAAGAGAAGGTGGCTCTATGTACCAAGAGATGAGACATTGGCCGTCCAAGTCCAACGAATCCCAAAGTCAGAACAAGAATTATTTGCTCATTATGCTGTACTGGTGTAACATACATTACACACGTATACACGTATAAATACGCGCAAACCTCAACCGCACGGCCGCAACGTTTAGCAACGAGAACCAGAGTTCAACAAAAGGTCAATGTCAGGTATCGCCGTCATGGCAGTCAGATTTCGAATCAAAAATGTGCCACGGCACATGGATAAGTCATAAACAAATTTTCAAGAGTGGTGGTTGAAGCATGCCTTACTTGTTTGAGTGTCAATAAGATAATGGGCATGGTCTCAGTAATAAAAGTGTGCGAAAACGGTCGGGGAGTATTTCCACACATGTACTTTGCACACGGTGCTAGGCGAGATTTAATCGACAGAAATTAAAGCAAATTTGTACCCTAATGGGTGCAGTCCGACTAGTAGTTCGCAAAGTGTGCAACTTACCCGAATACGTTTACGTCATTATGGTGCTCGGGGCTTTCAGACTTGACTAGACAGAGCCCCTTTTCCAAAGGATTGCCTCCAGCTCAGTGTCCGTGACAAATACACTTCTCCGAAGACACAGGCGACAAAAAACCTTTTTTTCCTGCACGTAGCTCCAAGTCACTGGTGTAGAGCAGACTCTCGATCCTGAAGTCCTGAAGTCTTGGAGTGCTACTCGGGTACGAAGATGAGGCCCAAACAGTCTCGGATCTTGCGATCATATTGTTATCTGAATGTCACCGGTGAGCGGAAAAATAGTTCACAGAATTTTGAGCGATGAGAAGAAGATAGAGAGTTCAATATACGAATCGTGACAGCACTTTACATTTGGTATTGTTAGTGACATGGAGAATAGACCACTGGACGGTGGAAGAGGGTATTCCGTTTAGCTAAAGTGGAGCAACCGATTCTGACTCGGAAAATCTGTCGGGCGCCAAACAGCCAGATTTTTAAACCGCGCTCGCCGCGAGCTGACTGAAGAACAGAAGTCTCGCATCCGAAACTTTTGGCGGACCAGGCAGTCCCACAGAGAACGACGCGAAAGCGAGGAGCCTAGACGTAATAGACCAGTGAGTTCGCGGGGCACTTAAAAGGAGAACCATGGCGTAAGCGAAGTATGGGGATAGTAGTGACCATCAAGGCTTCCCACTGTACCGGAAAGCAAGGACTGGGTTTTCGGATACATAAATAGCTGATCGAAAGTAATACGGTGATAAATTGGCGAAGAAGATGAAAATCATCCGAAGGTCGTACTTTATTTACTCACAGTAAAAATCAGTTTCAAGGGCACCCGTACGCAACAAAAAGGAAGGCAAAACACGGCACCGCGAAGCCAGCTCTGATGAGGAGGTTGCCCTCACGCTTCCATTTCAGCAGATCCACAGAGTGAACACCGGCATACAGGGTGGCCCTCAGAAGATTTGTCCCTCGTGCCGATCGCGGAGGAAGCTTCAATAGATATCTCAGCATCAGACACTACTTTGAGCAGCTTAGAGGCATCTGAAATGGCAGGGCCCGATGTCATCCATCCGGTCCTCTAAGGCCGCTAGCTGATGTGCTTGCGGAACCTCTCACGGCACTGTATGACATATCGATGGAAGTGGGTGTGACGTCGAAGGACTGGATGAGTTCCACACCGTGCGAAATTCAAGAGGGCTGTTACGAACGTTTGAGCAATGCGTAGCCAAATTCGCAACGGATCCCGAAATCAGAAGACGATTATCCGTGATATTCTACGATACTAGATTATTAAAATAAACAATGACATAAACAATATACAAACCTCAATAATACGATCACAACGTCTCAACAACGAGAAACCGAATAGCAGCGTGTGAGCAGACAGCACGTGCGTCACGCAGGTCCTGAACAATGATGTGCCAAAATAGCGCTCTGGGCGCGAACAAACAACAATTGGTCCAGAAAAACAACCAGTTCGTAAAGACAGGTCAATAGTGTATGGAAATGAGTGATGTTGGGAAAAAAACACTGAATCGCGAGGGAAAAAGGGGGATTTTCCACGACCGGCTGTTACACCGCCCACCAAAATCCTCCTGGATCCTTAGCAGAGTCAAAGGTTCGGTATAAAGGTACTGATTCTTCCTACCTGCCTAGGCCCTGCAATCAGTGCGCGCGTCTAATGCTCTTCGTCGACGTTCTACTACTGGTCGCACCTAACCCATTGGCTACATAGAAGTGAGGCTAGTCTACATCTTCCACGAGACCAAATGACCGATGGCGGGCGTGAAAGGTCACATAGACGTTGTCCTCGTAAAGGGCCGTCCGGTCATGGATGTACGTGCTTGAGTGTGTGTGTGTGTGTGTGTGCGTGTGTGTGTGTGTGCCGGGGTTACAATGAAATCACAGGTATGACTACACATCAAAGGAGGACTTTCTGCAATGTCAACAAAAGACCGCGTTGCAAGAAAAACGAGTAAATGTAGCATGTATGTGTGACCTGAGCTCCGCTACTTCCACATATGCAAGGGGCATTCGGTAGCGTCAACAAAAAGCAAACAAAGAACACTGTCACATGTATGATGGGTTTACGGGATGTAGAGTGCGTCGTGCATGCGTGTTTGACGGAGATTGTGTGGTAAATATGGTGTTTCTTTATCCACCGCGATTACTGGTGTGAAAAAGGTTTACTAGGCCACAGGGTTATCAGCTCCTCCGTCTTCGCTCTCAAGTAGGTTAATACTGCGTATGTCACGAATGAGCACTCCGTTAGCCGTCTTCACCTTCACCGTTCTTATCATTTCGTCAGTGCTTTTGATGGTTTCCGTAACTACTCCCAAAGACCAAGCGCTGAAATGTGCGCGTTCGTCGGCGATCATAACCACGTCCCCAACTTTGAATGGTCTTGTTTTGGCCAGCCACTTCTGTCGAGTCTGCAAAGCCGGTAGGTACTCCTGTAGCCATCGCCTCCAGAAGACCTTGGCCAGATAGTTCGCTTGCTTCCACCCGTGGAGGTAGCTCCCACGAAGGTTTACCGGCCCTTGGAAACCCTCGTTCGACCTTAGCGTCAATAAGTCGTTCGGGGTGATCGCCAGGTGGGTGGGGTCGCCGTTCAATACTGGAACCAGGAGGCGGTTGTTCAGGATTCGCTCCACCTCAGTCATGACGGTGTTCAGCGTCTCGTCGTCGGGCGGCTGCTGCTCCATGATTGACAGCAATATCCGTCTGGCTGACCGGATCATGCGTTCCCATATGCCGCCTCGGTGACTGGCCCGTGGGGGGTTGAAATGCCATCGTATGCCGTAGGCCACGGTTCGATTCTGCAGTTCGTCCCTGTTTATGTTCTTGTGCCAACGCTGCAATTCCCGTTGAGCGCCCACAAAGTTCGATCCATTATCTGAGTATATATCGGCCGGTACGCCTCCTCGGTTGATAAATCTTTGCAAGGCCCGTAGAAACGAATCGGTCGTCATCGAATGTGCGACTTCTAGGTGTACCGCACGTGATTTCATGCACGTCATGATACATCCGTATCGCTTTTCTAATCTTTTCCCGCACTTGATCCACAAGGGCCCGAAATAGTCCAACCCGGTGTCACTGAACGGCCACCAGCTCGTAGTCACCCTGCATTCTGGTAGTGGGGCCATGAGTTGTTTGCCTGCTGTGGCATTGCGTCTCCTGCATTGCACACACCGTCGGACTACGCGTTTTACAGTCTCTCGTCCTCGCAACAACCAAAGACGCTTTCGGATGACGCTCGTCACGTGACTTTCCCCGGCATGTCCCCCCATGGCGTGGACGTGTTGAATCATTAGCTCTACTACAGGTTGTCTCGCAGGCAGCAGTATAGGATACTTTGTGTCGAAGTTCAGGTGGGCGTTGGTCAGCCTACCATCCACCCGTAGCAGTCCGTTGATGAGTTTGGGGTTTAAACGCTTCAGCTCGCCTCTTGGAGATGGCATGTCTTCATTGGTCGGCTCCACTTCTTCCGCCCTCTTGAGTTCTTGGGCGAAAGCCTCGCGTTGTATCATTCTGAAAATATCGTACTCTGCCGCTTGTAGCTCATCGGGACCTATCGGACCGACCCGTATCCGGCCTGAGGAGCGTAGCTCTTTCATGACTAGTACATTTCTCTTGAACCTGGTTAACCAAACTAGCGAACGAAGCGTCTTCATCCAGGAAGAAAACCTGACCAGTCGCGATAGAAAGGACGACGCTTCGACGACGTTGGTTGCTATCACTACGCCTTTGATCTCCAGTTCCAATTCCGTAGGGGTTTTTAATTCGAACACGGGCCAGTCCTGTTTGGGCAATTGCAGGAAGTTTGGCCCTCTCGTCCACGTGTCCAGTTGCCTGAAGTTGTTCGCACCTCGGGAGCACAGGTCGGCCGGATTATCACCAGACCTGACATGACTTCACTGATGCGTGGCCGATTCATCGTGGATAATCGTGAGCCGGTTAGCAACGAAAGTACTAAACCGGCTCCGTACGTTGTTAATGTAGTAAAGTACTATCGTTGAATCCGTCCAGAAGCTCACCGACCAAATGTAGAGATCGAAACATCTCTTCACAGCTTGCACCACCCTGACTGCCAACACGGCTGCGCTGAGTTCAAGGCGTGGGATTGAGACCGACTTCAGTGGGGCAACGCGGGCTTTGGCGAACAGGATCCTCGTGGTATATCGTCCATCTCCTGCGCACCATCGTCCGTACACCACAGCTCCATAACCGACTTCGGATGCATCGGAAAAAGCATGTAGTTCTCCAGTCCGTGTCGTATGGCCAGGGGTCAAACATCGTGGGATTCTTATGTCCCCTAATTTCTTCAAGGTGTTCAGAAATTCTTCCCAGTCCAGCCGGTCCCCTTGGTCCAGTGCCTGGTCCCAATCAACTTTCTTACGGCACAGCCGCTGCAGCAAGATCTTTCCGGGTAGCAGCCACGGTGAGACGAAACCGAGCGGGTCGAACAAACTTGAGACGGCAGATAGTATGCCACGACGGGTTATTGGCAGCTCGGGAACGTTCAGTTCAAAAACAAAATCGTCCGTTTCCGCGTCCCATTGTATCCCTAAAGTGCGCTCGATAGGAAGTGGAGAGCCGTCCAAATCTCTTACCCTTTCGGCCTTTTCGTGATACGGGATGACCTTCAGCACTTCCGAAGCGTTCGACATCCATTTAGTTAGATGGAAGCCTCCCTCTTTCAGCAATCTCGTCAGACCCCTGAACTGCTCTAGAGCTGATTCCACATCATCGAATGACCCAAGGTAGTCGTCGACGTAGAAGTTCCTGCTGACGCTTTCTACCACCGTCCGATGTACTAGATCGCCATGTTTGTTTGCTGATTCTCGGAGGGCGTAGTTTGCACAAAATGGTGACGATATGGCTCCGAACGGGTGGACGGTCATCCTATAATTCACCACTGCGTTGTCCCGGTCGCTCCCTTCCCACCACAGGAAACGCAAAGCATCTCGTTCTCCTACCGGAATCTTCACCTGATGGAACATTTCCCTAATGTCAGCAGACAAAGCCACTTTACCCACTCTGAAACGGCACAAAACATCGATCAGTGGTGTGGTCCAGTCAGGCCCCTGTAGTAGGCGATCGTTTAACGACTTGCCCTGGAACTTGGCCGCGCAGTCGAAAACCACCCGCAGTTTATTGGGTTTTTTGGGGTTGATAACCGGATGGTGAGGCAGATACCAGATACCACTTTTGCTGTCGGTGTTGGCAGGCACTTTTTCAACGTAACCGAGGGCCTCGTTTCGCTTCATCAAATCCGCGTATCGTTCCCACAGATTCTGGTCTCGAATGAAGCGTTCCTTTAGTCGTAGTAATCGTTGGAGAACATAATTTCTGTTGTCAGTCCACGGGTCGACCGGTGTGCGCCATGGGAGGGGAACCTCGAACTGTTTTTTGAGGCCTCTAGAGCCTTGCCGCACCGTTTGTAGGGCGAAGTGATCCTCTTGAGACAACGTCGGTCTTTCGTCTCCAATGTCATGAAACTCCTTTTCATACAGCCGTTGCAGATGATACTCTATGCGGTCCGTTTCGGCGGATAAATAATTCACGGAACCGCGCACCCCTACTGGACCGTATAACATCCATCCCAGAGCCGTGCGTACGGCATAAGGTGCCTGGCGGTCGCCCACTCTTTGGTCAAGCACCCAATGCGCCTCTGGCACGTCGCATCCGATGAGGAGATCCACCTCATCATCTTCCCAGTCTACGACGGTTACATCCTGCAGGTGGGGCCACCGAGTCAAGATTGCGTTCACCGACCTTGGTGCTCGCATGGGGAGATCCGCTAACGTGAATGCCTCCGTTGGTTCAATTTCCTCGTTAGTGTCTAGAGAGATGAGTTGCAGCCTTAATCTACCGGCAGTCATTACCTGTGTTCCGCCCACCGTGCTCACTGCTAACGACGTCGCACCTTTAGCCAGTTGGTGTTTGTCGGCAAACCGCTCTTTCACTAAAGTGGTGTCGGATCCACTATCAACGAAAGCCAACGCCTTGACTATCCCAGTCGGAGTCACTACTCCCACGGCCACTACGCCTAAACGTACCGGTTTACTGGCAGATTGTGAAGTTGAACAAATCACGCTGGGCTTGGCACTCGCCTCGGATATGGTTACTCTCGCCTGATTCAGCAGCCGATGGTGTCTGCCCGTGCAGCCCTCGTGACCACATCGATTCCTTGTTCTACAGGCTGCTGCCCGGTGCGTGGTGTTGAGACAGATGAAACATGCTCCTGCCATCCTCGCCATTCCCCACCGTTCGTCTATTGTGGCGTTGCCGAACTTGGGGCATTCTGGTAGGCCATGGCTAGTACCACAGGATCTGCAATTTGGTTTCGCCGTAGCATCCCGTGAAATGACGTGGGTGTTGGTCCAAGGCTGGTACTTTGGATATTCTCGTACAGGGGTTTGGACTTGGCTAGTACCGGGCTTGTTTGCTCGGTTGCTGTCCCGGATGAGTCGGCCGAATCTGCTGTCAGCTATCTTCGTCTGCCTGTCTAAGTATTCAGTCAGGTCTTCGAAGTTGGCTTCTCTGTCACCTCGGCTTATCCGTTCAGCTTCTTCCGCCCACCGACCCTGTAGTTCGGGAGAGAGGTGACGGACTATGCCTTCCAAAGTGTGCATGGCGTCTAGGTCAGCCCTGTAACCTAAATGGTCGAGGGCTATTGAGCAGTTCTGCATCTTGATCACCAGGTCGGCCATGGTGTAGACGTCGTCCTTGGTTCTCTTTGCCTCTGCCATCACGCCCTCTATTAGGTTACGGGCTACTTTGAAAGGTTGGCCAAACAAGTCCCTCAGAATCTTTCTTGCCCTTGTGTAGCCTTGTTCTGGATCGAGCATGGTGCACCCGTCGATAGCTTCTCGCGCTCGGCCTCGGCAGTAGTGAGTAAGGTAAAGAAGCCTTTGCCCAGGGTCGGTTACCTTGTTTTCAACGAACGTCTCGAACTGCTTGACAAACTTGCAGTATTGCTCAGCTCGTCCGTCGAAAACCGTTAACTCCACTCTAGGCAGATCGATCGATGGTGGTTTGTATTCGGCGACCGGCGTGGGGTTCCCTACCTTATTGCACTCTAACCTATCGGAAGTGTCGAAGTAACTGGTCTCATGCTCTCGCTGTTTCTGTGTACACTTCTCTGCTTCATGCGCCTGTAGTCTAGCCGAAAGTAACTGTTGCTCTAGTTCTAGTATTCTCAGTTTATATAAATCAACATCCTTACGATCAATATTGCTTTCAATAACACATGAGCTAGCACTGACAGGACTAGGCGATCTAGCATTAACTAAAGAATCATATGTACCCAAAACCTCCCCAGAGACTTGCCGCATTACTTCCTGTCCGGGTCTGACTGCTTTTGATCCTTTTCTTGGCATTTTGCGTGAATTTTCCTCGTTCCAAATAGATCTATTGAGTATTGTTACGAACGTTTGAGCAATGCGTAGCCAAATTCGCAACGGATCCCGAAATCAGAAGACGATTATCCGTGATATTCTACGATACTAGATTATTAAAATAAACAATGACATAAACAATATACAAACCTCAATAATACGATCACAACGTCTCAACAACGAGAAACCGAATAGCAGCGTGTGAGCAGACAGCACGTGCGTCACGCAGGTCCTGAACAATGATGTGCCAAAATAGCGCTCTGGGCGCGAACAAACAACAATTGGTCCAGAAAAACAACCAGTTCGTAAAGACAGGTCAATAGTGTATGGAAATGAGTGATGTTGGGAAAAAAACACTGAATCGCGAGGGGAAAAGGGGGATTTTCCACGACCGGCTGTTACAAGGGCTGAGACAGGGAGAATTGCTGAAACTACGGCCTGGAGAGCTTTACCTCAGTAGACTTTGAGGTGATGAAAAGAATTTTGACGGACAGGATAGCAAAGCACATAACGGTGAGCCGTCTAGTGGTACTGAGCCAACAAGGTTTTATGGGAAGTAGTTCATACTTGACCAACCAGCCTAAATCCAATGGCTAGGTAACCGGTGGACTAGATAGGGGGATAAATGGGTATATGTTACCCCGCCCACAGAAGCACATTCGATCCAATAACTCATCAACTACTAACCAAAAAACTCTGGCTTCCGGTTTATTCCCCCCTCCCTCATTCCCCCAAAAACACATCTTGGATTGAGAACTCTAGCATTATACGGTGGCCTTAAGGTTGAAGCAGAGAAGAATGCTCCACGACTGGGCTTCCTGGGCAGCGGAGTGCCTCAGGTTTCAGTACCGGGGCCTCCGCTCTTTTCAATGCTTACAAGAGGCCTCGCAGTAGGCTGAGGGGAAGCAGTCTTCGCGCCCGCGAAAGGTGCCAGATAGGTCACGTCCATATTGGACGATCCTATTCAGAGTGAGCCGAACAGGGCGTACCAGTGGTTTTTAGAATGGGACCTGTCACTGACAGCTGATAAATACCCGCAATAAGTGAATGACAAATGGATGCGCCAGATGAGACGGTTGGGGCAACCGGGACAGCAGCTGACAATCCCGCGGGTAGGAAAAGTAAGAGACCTAGAGGTTGTGACCGAGGCCAAGCACGGCGCGCGGTCCGAAAATTTAGCTGTTTGATGTCTGACAGTTTCCCAATGATGGAATCTTTCGTGCCACTCAAGATGGGAGGGCTGAGGCAAAGATGAACTTCTGCTGCGGTTCAAAGGTTTATCTTCCAGATATAAGACAGTTCAAGACGCAAGATACAGTCAAGACTAGTGTCCTGAACCCTTTCGCATTGTCCAATGAACTGTCTTACTGTTTGCCGACAATACCAGATGCAAGACGCTGTCAAGATTTGTATTTTGGACCCCTCTGCTTTTTTACATTTCCCCACTATCCAGTGAACTATCTTAAGGCTATCTGGGGTCATTCAGATACCAAGATAATCACAGGATCCGAGAACATTTGCGCTTCAGTCTTGTCTCCGTGTATTGCTTCGGGACTCGAAGACCTCATTCCCGCGGATAAGTAGCGTAAAAGACACAGAGGTTGTGATCATGGGTGATTTCAAACCAAGAAAACAATGTAGCTTGACCGCCGGGGAAGCTTCGAGGGCTCTCTGGTAAGTCAAAAGTGCAGTAACAACGAGATAACTCAGAGTTCTATTGCCGCCATTCAAAAAGTTTGTCCGTACCCACCTGGAAAATTGTGCTCAGACTTCACGGTCAAAAATGGCAAAGGACACTGGGATAGCAGTGTTGGTACAGCAGAGCTTCACGTGATAGTCTGCCTGCCCGCCGGGGCCTAGTTGTGAGCTGTACCTTTAGAGGCTGAACCTACACAATGAACCATAGAAGGCGAGGAATGACCTGATAAGAATCTCCAAAATGATGGGACGAATAGCTAACATTAGTGGAGGGGTGACGCAGCTACTGATGCCCAGTAGAAGGTTGGTGGTCCGAGGACGTGCCCTCAAGTCACCGAAGGAGAGAGTAACGGCTCAGCTGGGAGCAAACTTTTTCTCCTGCAGGGAAGCGAAAGATGGGAGTAGACTACCGGACGAAGTGGCTGCAGCAATGATGGTGTAATATATCAAGGAAAGGCTTGACGGACAACGGAACTGTGTGTTTGTCGAATCAGTGTACTGAGTGCAACTATGGTTCTCTTAAGCCGTGCTCCTCAATTTACCCCCCTCTTCGACCGTATCCCTCCACTGTCATCTAACTTATCCTCTCATCTACCCTATCACTTTTAAGCCTTTCTCCTCGAGTGGCTCAATGTAACCCATGGCCCCTTGGATGACCGACCACCAGCAGCCAGCAGGTGACAACAAGGACAATGCGCAACCCTCGGATTGGTGCACAACAGCTGAGTGCCCTTTTATTTCCATTCTCTCCCACCATTAGATTGAAAAAGGCCTGGCCTCTCCGCTTGTCGAAGCACTGAGAGGTCCAAGGAGATTGCTGTGCTAAGAACTGCACGAACTTGAAGCCCCACCGCACACATCCTGCAAAACGAACTGAGATGGAACCTGTGGTGTGGAAATAACCCCACTTGGGTATTTGTGTTAAACTGAACCATCAGTAGTGGGTGAGTGTTTACGTAGTAGTTACATTTGACGCTGCTATATAAGTAAGATGTTAGCATCCTGTATTACTTTATCAAGTCGCCGAGAGAAATTGGAAAAATCTTTACGAAGTAATCTTATCATCCATCGAAATAATATAAGATGTACGCTCAATCCCAGTAATTCGCACTGTAACGATATTGAAGTGGTGCATTCCCAATTTCATTTGCTGTTTGGTATCGTACTTGACTTACGATGGCCCACCTTTGAAATCCGGATTTTGGTTTACTTCCCATCCGGTTAAGCTACGAAAAGTCAGCTGAACGGCCGCAGTAATTATTGTGCTGTATAGTTCGTACTCCGAAACTGTAGTACTTAAAATCCCGTTCCGGACAGTTATATTTATCCCAAATCTACTTAGTCCCATTGAGCTTTCACTTGACATTCCAAGCAACGGCTGGAAGAAGAGCCTGTAAACCCTGCATACGTGATACGAGACGTTGTAATCGAATGCTCTAGATGAAACCCACAGCGACTTTTACTGCTTTCGATGGTAGTTTAGATGCAATTTAGAATTCGTCTTATTGGTAACTGATGTTCAATGTTGAAAACGAACTGCGAGGCAGGCCTTCGAATTAACTTTCCACTACGCGCCACCGAATCGACTCGTAAAAGCTGAACGACTCCAGCTAACGACTAAGGAGATAAAGCTCCATGTCCAAGTTGAGCACATTAAGAAGCCCTCACATAAGCTGACTGCCTGCTCACCTCCAAAAACCCACAGCGGATACTGCAGCCTGTATGGCATGGCTCTTGGGAGGGTCTGGGGCTCATCCATATATTCCTAAGTGGGTACCAGAGGGCCATGCTGTGAACACAGCGGCGGTCCCCGTTGTAAAATGCTGCGCACCAGGAGTGCACCTGTCGTCCACGGGTCACACACTGGACCCGCCTAACATCCCTGTTCACGACCGCCGACGGCTCTTTTATATATGCACCGCCGACGCCCTCACGGATCAGTAGCGACGAGATGTCCAATCTACATCTCTTCGCTGCTGATCGGAGCCAGCTGGTTCCTGGCTGGGATACCTACTTAGCAGTTTTCGCCATGAATCTGACAGTTTTCCTCCTTTATGCAATGAGCTACCTCCCAAATTATTTGTTGAATTGCTTTCCCTATCGTGCTCTCTTCAGCGGTAATCCATTTTTTTGGCTTGGGGTTGAATCAAGGGGGAAAATCACCCACGCCTCTTATTTGCTGCAGATTTTTGAACACTTCTGATAAAGCTGCACCCCATTTGATCTTACTTATCAACCGACGTTCCAGGGGTTTTCAGAACATGAAGAATACTTACTCTGTTTAATAGCATCTTTGACAATCGTCTCAGCTCTTCGTACTTTTTCATCTCATGAATCTTCGGCTGTTATTACGCATGCGTCTCCTCCCGGTATTGATGCCTTGTTAGAGCAACAGGGTCACCCAGTTTTGTGCGTTTTATGATAAGCAGGCTGTTAGACGCCATGATAAAGTTATGCTATTGCAAGAGTGAGGTCCTCTTGATGCAATTACTAAGCTTTTGCGCTCATGGGGTCCTCTGTTCTTGTATTTTGCAGATCGATCATGGGCGACCTCCCACCTATCCCTGCATACCACAATTTCTCTCCTACCCAGTGCCGCTGAACGCGGGTATTCGCAAACGCAACATGGGACATTGGTTGCCTGCTGGTCCGATACTCTTTTCAGCATGAATTTGTTCTTCCTTCGCTTCATTGCCGTCGATCACAAAGCAGCAAAGTTTATCTATAATCCACGTTGACCCCTGGCTAAGTCGTCAGCAGTCATGGTTCAGTCTTGGAAAGTAGCCTTATCGTTGTTCTCTTATGACGTTCACTGCTGAGAAGCGCAACTCTTTTTATATGTACTACTTGTTTGGTTATGCCCTTTCTGAGGAACCTTCTACTGTTGGCTGCCTACTCACACAGCCATTACCTGTTGGTCGGCCAAATCTAGTTCATGAAGAGAAGAACTACTATCGCACCATCACGTCCTGTGTTCGACGTCAATCATGAGCAGGTATTTGGCGCCCTTTCCTGAATTCTATAAAACGCGCGAAGAAATTTCGGTGTCCTTCTGGTACCTCATGCAGTTACAACAGAACCATTGGGCCTCCTTCATTGTGGGCTGTGGTTTTGCAAGATTTACATTCTGGGCTTTAGGAATTTTCAAAAGAGATCCCTACCCCGTTTCACTTGTTGCTGGCTAAAGTTGAACTAAGATTTTCGCCCAGTTACTAAAACTAGTCATGACTGTCCACATAAAGTTCACGCACGACCATCTGAATGGACGCTTCGCTTAGTTTCTCAAGGCCCTGTTTAGAGCATTTGGCTAACGAGAAGAATGGCTTAGGAAAGCGCTTGATAACTACAGTCACGAGCCAAATAACGCTTCGATGGTCGTCAAAAAACCGGGTTTTTTGCGGAGGTGCAGAGCAAAGAATGCGGCGCCAGTAACAATCAGGGCAGAATCGTGAAAGCGTGCATTGCGTTGTCGGTCCAACCAAAGACGACTTAGTTCAGAGTGATAAAGCAGAAATTATACACTGGAAAGCAATAAGGAGGATGATAGTCGCTACCTGATGCAGTGTCACTGCGCCTGGAAAAGTGTTCTCACTGATTATTGTGGTCCACTTCTAGTCGAGTGCTAAGCTCTGGTTATTACTGATTCTTAACCTCGCTGGCAGTAGCTGCTTTTTCCTATTTTCGCAAGAGCTCATCTCATAGATACAGCTCTATCTAAGAGATCCAGTACAGGGGTTCCGTGAGAAATTTCCTTCGACAATAGAAGTCATTTCGAGGATAAGCCGGTGACAGACTGGCTAAAATGGTTGGGTTATCGACAAGTTCCTAGTCACCCTAAACACCCACAGCCCTGTGATGCAGCTAAAATCTTCGCTAGTACCTTCGGGGGTGCTACCGCATCTGTGCATGTCGGTTAGCTGGGCGAACTCCAGTGCTGACAGTTTTCGAATGCTGTACCTTAATTTCCCCATCTGACAACTAGAAAGGGCCCATTCAAATTGCTTTAGAACAATGTTATGAACAAACTTTCTAGGTTCAGAATCAGCGGAGACCTCCTTGCGGTGTTTTTCCTTTACAATTGGGTAAAAGGCTGCTTGAGGTTCTTCATTTCAACGATGGTTCCTAACGCCCTAGGCACAGACTTAACTACATTCAACGTGCCTGTTTCTAAAGCCACTTCGGAATAACTTAGTTCCGATGTTTCTGAGTCTATTTCAGAAGTGAACCGTTACAGTACATCTGCCACCAATCTGGCAGTAAAAGTTAGGCCTGAAAGAGTGCGCCATAAATAACAGTTGAGTTGTAGAAGGCCGGGGCTTTGTTCAATCTGCTGCGGATGTGGCAACCGGCAATAGCACTACTTTTTGTCGGTGAACTGCATCCTCAAATGCTTGCAAATAACAGCGAGTAACAAAGGGCAAGTCGTGCAGTAACAATAAACAAAATAAACTCAGGGAATCCGTAGAGCTGGAAGTGCCCAAAAAGAGAACAGAAAACTTTTAGGCAAGCTCAAAAAATAAAGGCCGTCACTGAAGTAGTTTTTGGGGGGAGTAAGAGCTTAATCCCACCTGACTGGGCAGAAAAGGTGGTCAAGGAGGTTCAAATCAGAAGGAAACCGCACATGGGAACGATATAGAGATCCTGCGAGTGAATGGGCTGTCTTCTAACTTACATCTGCAAACAGCCATGGGGCGGGGCTTTTGAAGGGAACCAACTAGCTATCACCGAGGCCCCTGCTCATTGTCTTTGCTAGCCCGCAGAGCAGAGACCTATCTCTGGGCCGGGCACTAAGAGTGTAGCATGCTGCGAGAGGCACATACGGACCACGTCGGACTCTTTTTCTAGTTCAAAGGTGGCACCGGAACGAAAACAATAACACCCGGCGAAGCCAGAACTAAAGCAGCCAGTTCAAAAGACAGCGAGAGCAGACGACGCACCTATTGGCAGATCGAAGCCGAGAGCCGCAGTCTTTGTACCAGCCAAACTGGACAGCAAGTGCTCAGCTTACCAGCTACTCGAAGGGTCGTTAAGGGAGGGCGAGGTGCCAGAGATTCGGTACTAGGCCGCCGCAGTAGCAATAATAAGACAGGATCCAGGCGGAAGGCGTGGAACGATAGACCGGTTAGCCTGACATCAAAACTTTGTAAGTGTCTGGACCGTATAATCAGAAAGCAGTTGTGCCTACTTCTGGTAACAACGACCTACTGACACCTGGAAAACATGTGTTTGTTAAAAAGAGATCGTGTTTGATAAACCTGCTGATGTTTTTAGACCGACTGCAGGACGAGTGAATGAAGGCACGACAGTGGAGGCCTGCTTTCTGGATTTCAATATGGCTTTCCATTTTGTAAGTCACCGTCCGCAGAACTACAAATCGCAGACCATTTAGATAAAGCTGAAGGCAGATGACCGGATAGCATGGTTCCTTAGAAATGGTAGTGTCAGTGCCAAAGTGGGTGGTTATCTGTCGAGGCCGAGGAAAATTACCAGTGGTGTGCCACGTGGTTTAGTACCAAGAGAGTTGCGTTGACTCTTGTACATAAATTCCCTGGCGAGGACGCTAAGCAACCAGGGTTACCTCTTTGCTGATGTTGTGAATATAACGGGGAGTGTTTCGGCTGGGGATGCAGAAGCTGTCCTCAGGTGGGCGGATAGATGAGATTTCCCAGTGAATCTCACAAAATGCCAAACCCTGGCTACCAACATAGACAGAAGGAGCAGAACTCCGTTTCAAAGAGTGTCCGAGGCGAAAAACCTGGGCGTAATAGCCACGCGAGACTTTAAGCCCTCGGGGCAGTGCCGAAGAGTTGCAAATGTGGCCGGAGGAGTATTAACTAGTGTGTGCAAAACTATCACACGAATAAACCAGAAGTGTTCGTCCCGCTTTACAAGGTTTTGGTTCTACCTGTTCTGGAGTACTGTGCACAGGCCTGGGCCGTCCACTGCGGCAACGCTAAGGAATTTTTGGAAGAAGCGAAGCGACTTGCGGCTGGGATGGTCACTGGCAAGGGAGGGGCATATTATGCCCACCACTTAGGAGGTTCTCCTTAGGGTATCGTAGAGGCCAGTGTGACCTATTAGAAGCGTTCAAGAATGTAAAAGGTTTGTCTGGGATAGACAGGTGTGACTTGCTGGTCTCTGCCCCGGAGTGTGGCACCAGATGACGGCTTCATTGCAAGAAAAGCATACCCAAGGCGGGACCTAAGGGATACGGTTTTACAAATAGGGCTGTACTTGCATGGTCTTGATCGTCAGAAGTTGCTGTTAGATGCAGCAGTGTGCCACCACTCAGGGAGGCCCTGGATCCACTCTGGAACAAAGCGTTTACAGAGCTAGCGGTATGAACGGTTGGGGAGAGGTACATGATGAGCCCCTGGTATTATAGGCAACAAAATATTGCTGTCACGATGCGGACAGGTACGATTCGTAACCTCTCTGGTTTTAAGTCATTTTGTCCTGTTGGACAGACAGTCCTAGTTTCTTCCAGCTCAGTACGATTATTGTTTCAAGGGCCATATAGCAACGGGTGATGACTACCCACGCACCCGTCCTGGTCACATTTCTCTCTAAAGCAGCATCCGGAGGCTCGATGAGAGTTTTTTCAACACAATGCATGAGCCGATCTTTTCCACGGCGGACCTTTGATCGGGTGCACTCATCCCATGGAAGGTTGGACAATCTGGTAACCGATGCAGTGAGTTGCATAGCTTGCACCCAGTTGACTTCTCCTGCTCTCAACTTGTTATGTGCATGTTAGCCAAAGACTTGATTCGGTTACAGTCATTCCCTGGAATTCCAGCCTATGTTTGTTCCGTTCGCGCCAGCCTGCAACTCTCGCGTACTATTTGTCCAAATCGGCTGTTGGCAATGCAAGGTTGACGACCCACGAACTCCGCTAAATAGTCAGTCGTAGATTCTCGTCCAAGCATGTTTATTTTTTCAGCTTCCTCTGCCTGTCGGCTCTGCAAGTCAATAGGTAGACATCGGAAAATACACTCCTGTGTGTGCAACGCATTCAGATCAGACTGGTGCTCTAAATGTCCCAGTACCACAGTGCAATTCTGCACTTTTATCACCAAATTCGACAATAATTCAGAGTTATCAGTCTTTTTTGCCTCCGATTAGACATCACCAGTCGGGCTTCCAGACAACTTGAATGGTTGCTAAACAAATCCTCCGGGGCTCTGCGTGCCCTGATGTACCTCATTGGTGGATCAAGCATCGCGAGGTCTCCGATAAATTTGTTTGCTCCCCCCTCCAAGACAGTAAAGTAATGAATACAAAAATGTTTGTCCAGTATCTGCTACTTTGTACTCAACAAATTTTTCGAATCGCTTCATGAATACACAGTTTGGTTCGGGGTACCTGCCAAAAGGGGCTAGCTCCACCCTCAGCAGGTCAAATGCTAAATCCTCCGTGGTTTCAGGCGGTCATGGGGATTTATTTTCGTCGGCTACGTTGCCATTTTGTTGTTGATATTGTGAACTGCATAGATTTTCTGCCGGCCCGCTGCGACCAGTTCCCAGTTAAATGGGTTCTGTTCTCTTTTTAGCTAACTGCAGCAGATATTCTCATTCTATCAGTGATTCTGTAGGTGCCAACATCACCAAACTCATCGCGCTTAGAAGTATATGACCTGGCACTGACAGAATTAGTAGACCAAGCTTTATCCAGGGACGTGTTTAGTTAATTCCTATTGTCTTACAAGGTCCTTACTTCCTCGTCTAGCCAATTCCAAAGTGTTTTCTTGTCCAGGTCCAAGTTGAGTGCTGTAAGTCAATTCTTGCAAATCGAGCAACGCGTGGACAATTCGAACGAACCCCGGAACCAGAACAAGATTGAATCGTAGTTTATACTGTACTAAGTTGAAATTCACAAAGGTTAAAAGTATACGCAAACCTTCAGTAAGCGGCCAAATAGACTTCACAGTAAAACCCAAAGGAACTAGGTTTGTCACGTGGATGGTAAATTTTTATGATTATTCACGAGACGCGCTTTATGTACTGCTATAGGCCTTCTAAATTCGAACTGTATCTGGTAGCTATCGTTGCACAAAATGAGACGACATCGCCGTAAGCGGGTGACAGTTCCTGAGTACTCGAGAACTTCCATCTGCTACGTCAAAATGCTTCCGCCTGGGCCACGTATGCCACAGTGGGTTCTTTGAATGCCTCAAATACTGACAATTGTTTGAAGGCTGTAAATGGTAATATTTTCCACGCTTTGTGAACTCTAATGGCCACGTAAATCAGATGATTTGGTCAGGAGGTCATCATCCAGGGAAATAAAGGCGGACAGCGAAGCTGAGCCTGATGCTGTCCATTAGCCGACCGATGTCAGTGCACCGGATATTTCTACAAGCTTCAATGAGTATTCCATTCGGATTATTCTTCAACTACCACATGAAGGAACACTGGAGATGATGCACAAGATTCACAAGCCTGTTACGTGGCCAGTGAAGACGAGAAGGTCTCGCAGTTTGCACATACGTTTCACACCTTAGGTAACTTCACTGCTTAAAAAGCAGACCTTTGATGAAAGGCGGCATCCCAGAAATCCCTGCGGAGAGCACAAATATGAAGAAAGACGGCTCGTTGTTGTGTCTAATAACTCCACCCAATAATTCAAACTTAATTCCAAGACCTTCGGCACCTTCTGTTGCACGACAGGCAGCCATACAAATGCTTTTCTCAATAGCTAATGTGAGAACCCTGCTTCGTATACTCGGGCAGGTTCTCCCGGACTTGCCGACAGATCCACGAATTTTGTTGGGATCACCACGTCAAACGCCAAAAATGTTCGTAGGTAACGGTAAATAAGTCCACTTTGGGCTCGATGAACGTATGCAACGTGTAGTGGATTCCAGTGCAATGCACTCCGCGGATGAGATAGTCGTTCAGTTGCATGTAAATTGTCTGACTTTGTTTCGTGGGTCATTTCAGCAGCTGTGGCCAATAGTAGGCCGTAAGCTCAAACCGTTGTCACGGGTGTTTATGGTGGGTCTTTACTGTGGGATGACGAAACCTGCAAATGTGATGGAATGCTTGGATGATTGTGTTCGAGAACTGAAATCTCGACTCACTCAAGGCATTTATACTCGAAGTGCATGATGACTTTTCCGTGTAGTCTTGTTTAGCCTTATAGCTGATGCCCCAGCACAAGCCTTGATTGAACAAATAAAGCAGTATAGTGGTTATTTCAGTTGCCCACGGTGTACCCAACGAGGCAGTAGCGCTTGTAGATGACTGATAATCTTAGGCAACCCGGGAAAAGCAGGGAGTGATGTTGAATACAGCTCCCGAAGACAACAGGGCCACCACACGCGGGATCGCCCTTCGAGAGTTTGTCAATTGATACGATAAACATGTTCCCAACGGGCTACATGCACATGTTTTGTCTTGGGATACAGAAGCGTACCCTTCTTTTACGGCGTCAGTTCGGCAAACCAGGGAGAGCTCTGATACCAGCTCAATCATTGGCACGCGTGGACGAACATTTTTTGATAGGTCGAAGGTGTATCCCGTGTGAGTCTCCGCGTGCTTGTCAAATGCTGGATGAGCTATAGTACTGGAAGACATCCGAGAGCAGGCAGCTGTTGTTGTACATCTGGCCGGTTTTTATGAAAGATATGCTACCTGTTGAGAACTACTTCAGCTTTCTTAGCTTTTCGATTTGTGCATACAAACTGTGCAGCCATAAGTGGCGCTCTCTCTACATAGACTTTATCCACAATCACTGCTGCTTGATTGTGAAGGAGCTCGTCAAGTTGTACGGTGAGACCAAGGCAGTTTTCAATGTTCACGCTTGAATGCATATATGTGAGGATGCGAGAGTTCACGGCTCTTTGGATTCATTCCCGGCGTTTCCTTTCAAATCAGATTTGCAAACTATAAGGCAGTGTGTCGTCATTCGGAACATGATCGCGGAACAAATATTCCGCAGAACAACCGAATGTGCCACGGAAGCGACAATGCACGCTAACATTCAGTTTTGGCGTGACACTCTGCCCTCTTCTGTCACCAAACGTGGGATGCATGGGAAGACGTTTTGTCTGCAGAACACTGTGTATGCCTCGTAACCGCCGAACAAATGTGTTCTGATTGCTAACCAACCGGCGAACATCGTTGACGTCAGTGACCACACGCTGAAGTACCGTTGTTTCGAAAGGAAGGGAAATGTTTTCAGTAGTTCCATTTCTTCTGTGAGTCTCAACATACACCTTTGTGAACAGTCACCTGAGGAAATTCGCTCACTAAACCGTAACGGCATACAGCTTAAAGGGCTACTGATTCCATACCGTGGACACCTGGTATTTTATCCCATTGTGCGTAGCCGGCTTTCATGAAATTAGTCAGTAAAATTAATTACGAAAAACCTTCACATTTTAGATGTTCACTGTAGTGGAGTTTATGGGAGAAAACACCGTTGCTGTTGGTAATGACCCATGGATGTTTGGGTCAGACCACGCTGTTGGTGCTTCCCGTGCGGAGCGCCTAGTACGCGATGGTCATCCACCACCGGTTAACTCAAAATCATATAAACTAAAGGTCCATAAGGCCGTTGGTAAGAGAAGATGACTATTATTTAGTTTTCTTTTGTAGACGACTATCAACAGGCAATGGAGTTGCAGTGACTACCATGGGATACATCCGATTTACCATCCACGGATGCGACGCTGCCCACGGAACGTTATGGGAAACGACCAGAGTATGTGTTCAATTGCTGGTGAGGATATACTTGCAATGAACCCGTATTTTTTTCGGAATGTAGCAGTGACGATATGGAGTCTTCAGCACGGGCCAGTAAGAGTCTACGATCTCCCGAGCCACCTTGCTTAGAAGACCAATCGTTTTGCCTTCCGCTTACTCCGTTTAAGTCACTGGGCACAAATCTCAGTGTTATAGCAACCACAGCGTAAGTACCGTCACTGCATTCTCACAAATTATGTAGTGGTACATCCGTTGGCGGACCTTGGACGTTCACTCCAGCTGTGCGTCCCATGGCATCAACAAGCCGTACGGTAGGGGAAAAGCCATCCTCTTCCAAATCCCGCAGGAGACCTACTCCCCCAAGTCAGGAAGTCAGTTACTGTGAGATTATCTTATGTAAGAGCAACTTCACTTAATCCTTATTCACTCACTCCAGCTTTCTTAGGTTAAACAAAGAAAGATATTTGGAGTCGAAGTGCGTATTGGCCGCACTGCGGAGACAAAATGCGAGTTTGACTTCGAAAATCGCGTCCCAGTGGGGGATCCCCGCAAACAGCGTAAATGACCCCGCGTCTCTAAATGAACGTTGGGGAAATGACAGCCACTACGGGCAAGTGGTGAGAGATGGCTCAATATATTTTCTATCATTCAAGCCACATCTTTGCAGAAAGTTGCCGGTACCAACTTTGGAGATTGCACAAGAAATATGATGCGTCAACTAATGGCCATAAAATTTCTCGTGCAGGTAAACATGAAAGGTGCATACGGAAGACCTGCACTGGAGGGAACAAAAAATTGTTCTCTTGTGATGGGTGAGCATGAGATTTTGGATTCATATAGCTATAGACTCTGTGCGCCGGAAGAACTACCCTGGAGCCAAAAAGCAGCTCATCGGAGAGAAAGAGCGTCGTTGATTACAAAGGAATGGAGCCAGTCTTCGAGAGAGTCGGTATGAACTGTATCGCGACGTCGGCGTTCAGTGCAATAAGTACGAAGTGAGTGACTTCTATTCACGACATGTTTTTTGAGGCTTCATCTTATATCATGCTATGCATCTATTGCAATATTTGCCACTTCCATACAGCACGAGATTCCAGTTTGTGCCTCATAAAGATTTTCATATTCGCAATAACCGCTTCCCCACTTTGGAATAAATTTACTATTGGATTACAGTGCACGTATTTCGATTCCTATTTCATAAATATGTTGAAGTTTTGCTCAATGTACTTTGTTTTACAGTGAAGAATCAATGAAGAATGTCTCTCCTCTTATTTCAGGCTTTGAAAAAACAGTAACTTCAGCCAACAGTTTACGTGCGACTAAAGGGCACGAACGACAAAACTCGGTGTATATTGTAAATCCCTTCTACGGCTGTGTAATTGACCCATCAATACATGTTTCTCGCGTCATAGGTATTGTCCTTTCTCATCCAAAGACAGTAACGGAAACGCAGTTCGCGGTTACGGGCAATGAATTGATTTTAAAGGTGGTCAAGTTACCTTGGAATGTAGGAAATGAAAGTAATGAAATGGGACGTTTTTGTTTAGTTATTTGACGCACCGGACTAGTGTCGTTCGTTTTCGGGGTCGTTAATGCACAGTTGTGAAAAAACAGATACCGAGGATTCAGTTTTTTATTGTAATGCGGAAAATAACTGAATACAGGAGGGTTCTTTGCGTGATCGGCCAATAAAAAAACCCCGAACGGATCCTTTTAAGTTTCATTGGGGTCACTTTGGGATCGTTCTGGGGATCGGAAGGGGTCGACCTACGGACTATTTCGTGAATGTCTGGGAACCATTGTGCTGACTGGATGTATTCTCACCTCATCAGTGCGCTCAGTTCAGGCCGAAGTTTTTGATACGTTCGATGAGAAAATACCGCTTCGCAAGTGCCAGTGCCGACTACAACTCCAAGCTTGCAAACAGGTTTTGTGAAGCAACTCAGGTTATTCCATAACAACGAGCATGTCAGGGTTGCGCTTGGAGAACACTGGAGAATTATTTCATACTCCCAATGGCACTGCCGAGTGGTACCCAATGATTTTGCGAAGCTACCTTTTTTGCTTTATTATTCGTTCATTGGAGCTAAGGCATACGCTCTCAAGTGTCAAAGTTTTCTACCTCTGTTCACATGGGGCTTCGGCTATTTCCCCCTAGTTTTTGTGTTCATTAGTATGCCACGTGTTTATGATCCGCGTCTGGAGCCCATGTGCAGAAGGTGTGAAGCGAACGATATGTGGTGCGAGATGTGCAAAAGATAGGTCCAGGATCAAAATAGTCCCCAAATAGGTCAAGAACTGACATCGAAACGACCCCACCGAGGCCTCTCAAAGACCCCCAAAAGGGCACTGTGAAACAAAATGCGGTCTGTTCGGGGGTGTTTTTGGAGGTCACTGTAAAAGCGGCGACCTGTTTTCTGTAGTTGCAATCCAACAAGAGGAACTCGGTTTTCTCAGTCGTTGAGTGGCATTTCGCAAAAGATACCACGTAAAGAACGCCGAATATTAATGGCTTTGGCTGTCAGCTTCTAGCGGCTCCATATCAACGGTAAATTATTCTCATCATCACAATCCCTCCTAATTTAGCCCCTATCCGGCCGCAAAAAGGCCTCCATTGGGATAAGTCCCTCTCAATCCAGCAAGTGGACCCGAAAAAAAATATTTTTTAGTTAAGAATGTCATACTTTGATAAAAAATCACCTGAAATTAGTGGCAACCGACAAAATTGCGTCCGACTGTTGAGTCTTCTTTTCCTTGGAATGGTAAGTCGGATACCGGTTATCCAGTTATGTCCTGATTTTCATGAGTCCAAAAGGAAGCAGTTAGCATACTTTATGCAGAACAATAATAGTAACCGTATGACAATCATTATAGTCAAAGAACAGGTTTACTAATCTCGAAATCTAATCTTGGCGGTTGTTACTCACTCCTTCGTCAACCCACTGTACTCTTATGCCGCGATACAGTATAACTTTGCTCTCCGACAGCGTGGACCTACCCTGTAGACACGGCGGTTTTTTTCATTTATCACTGCTGTGATTGCACCAGGACATTTTCGTCGGCAAGCAACATCATTTGGATAAAAGCTCCAAAAACCCCTTTTACCTAGCTCAAGGCTGCACCACTTTGTTCTGGCCAGGGCAGAATTCTTCGAGACCTCTTCATTTTAATTGAACCACGACTGACTATGCCATCAACTGGCGCAAAATGTCCCTAGTGACGTCCTCGAAGGTTGTTCTGGGGGCAATTTTTAGAAAATTTGCCTGACAACATGGTAACCTGAGTAAACTATAATTTACCCCCTTTTCATAAAACGAGTCATCACTGGGGCTCTCACACAAAAACCTAAAATCATCAATACGATTCACCGGAAAGCTTCGCTGAGACACAGTATTGAAGAACGGGTTTGACAGGTGGTGGCATATGGCAGCCAATTCACTGCTTATTTCGTGACTGGACTTTGTGAGAGCGACTAAAGAAGCTGCCATCTACAATCAACAATAAATTTAACTCATGAACAACCCATGATTTTCTCCCCTCTGCCTGTTTTCCTAGTCTTGACCGAATGTTTCTCTAGGAATTTACTGGTGAAAAGACTCTTTAAGGGGCAGTTGCGGTTCTTTACGAAGGACACCTGTGATTGCGTACAATGGGCTCACTGAAGCTCTTCCGCTATGAGGCTGACGATCGGAGTCGAAGTCAAAATTCCACCTTCCGGTGTGCGCCACTATGACACATAAAACACCATACATTAGAAGCATCTCACACCATTTATACAAATGACTATGGTGGGCTAACAAGTGTTATAAGAGGCGTGCTTTGAAAAGCAAGTGGTATGTCTTCCATGGAAATGAGCTCTGAAGCCCTTGTGCTGACTACTAGTCTCATTTGAGCACTTTCTTTCACATCAGACTCGGAAACAAAACTGGGTTTCTTGGAAGTAAGACCTCATTAGTTTTGGAGGAAACATAGAGTTGACGCTTTCCGAATCGTTCGATCGGTTCCCTGGCATTTGATGAGAGCCCTTCAGCCATGCCCTCATATTGGTACTCTAACCTCAGCGCCTTGCCGTAGTCACCCTGGAAGGCTTATCGTTAGTAGTGTGATCACATTAACGAATCTGTGTACTTTCTTCGTGTGCTTTTTAGAGTTGGCCGATGGTGGGCTACCTTCTTGCATCAGGCTCCGAGCTCGTGATGTATACACAGAAGGTCACAGATAATGCTCTTTATCCATCATCTACCTTTAGTTCACCAAGGCCAGTGTGCTCCCCTCCAAGGTCCCAGCACCAATGAACATCTGAAGGGTACGAGATGTGGTCAGTTTAATAAACTTACCGAAGGTGCAAAAGCCAACTGTGAACAACGGGATAGAAAACCATATGTTTTCCGTACGGTAATCATAGACCCCCAAACCGTATGCAGTTCATATCGCAAAATTGGACGTCTTCCAGTGGATGCTGGTGGAGATGTATCTCCAAGTGTGGCAATGATGCTGCGTGTGCGAAATGTTTCCCGCGCGCTTGTACTCGGAGTAAAGCATGGTCTGACCAAGGAAGCCCACAAATTCGGGGGCTGATTTCTTATCAACACATCAATAGTTTGCAATTTGGTGGCGTACTAGGTCTTCTATATCTCCACGGTCTTTCCAAGTGGACAGAGTCTTGAAAACCCACGAGCCGGAGAATCAGCATGGGAAGGAATACCTGCGTACATCGTTGTCTCGGCCGCGCGTTCCAATGTTCCCGGAAGGTTTGTTCTACAATCATGTTTCGACCGACGATCCCCGACGAATTGTTTGCATTTTAGATTCAAAAGACAACACCTAACCGCTGACCAGTGAACCATGAACCCCAAAGTTCTCACAGATGTGCACCAGAGCATGAAATTTGAGGACTGCCTCCTCTTCTCCGTGAAGATTCATGAACTCGCGAACCGTCAACTCGGAGTTTACCTCGATGAAGTCATTGTAGCAGTGACTTCATTTCTGGCCGCAAAACATGCATGCCAATACGGAAAAGCTCAGGTTTTCTTAGACATCTGCTGAAAGGATACGGTTAGGAACCATCGGCCCAACACACAAGAGAAACTGCCAGTAGTCGAGGTCTTCAAGTGTCAACGAACAAGAAAAATCACAAGTTGAACACAGCCCAAATGGAGGAGTGATCACTGGTGCTTAACAGTGTATGGGCAGATAGTGGAGCCCCCCTCGGTTTAAGAAACTTACGTCACAGACCCAACATTTTCCTCATGAATCCAAGAAGTAACATATGCATGTGGTCAGTTGGGGAATTAGTAAACATCATCTGACAAAGATTCAAGGGGCAAGTCGATTATGTGACTTTCCCCCTGATTTCGGGACCGGAAGTCTACATCACCCCTGGTACTCGCCCTGTTCCCCAAAATTACCAAATGTCTGCGTACACCACTACCTTGATCTGTGCACCGTAGGTGGCTACAACGGTCACTGCGGTGTTTATTCTGCTCCACCGTAGCTCTTGCAGGAGCATCCCATATGAAGCTGGATAGTATTACGGGAAAAATTTAGCAGCTTTTAAAAAGCAAATCCCGGCCGTAGGCAGATTACTTATTCGGTATTGCAGAGAGCCAAGAATTCTTTCACGTCTGAAAATACGTCGTTTCACAGTAAATGCCCACCACGTCACCCGTGACAAGGGCCCAGAATCCGGGCGAAAGTAGGCCGCAGCTGCGGCGACGATCCACGAAATAAATTTAACCTATCCAAGTGCAGCTGAAGGGCAACCCGCTTTATGCCGCTCATCCAGGTGGAAGACGCTGCAGTCTGTGAGCTTTCATCCGGTCCAAAGTGCGCGAAATCAGCACCTCCAACGGACTTCTTTGGTGCTAGGTGTGGTGAGCCCAACAAATTGCTTGATCAGCCGGCAACTTCAGATGAACTTGCCCTAATATACGAAGCATGGTCTTCACATTTGCCATAAACAAACGCACATTTTCAGCTTTGTGCCTTACGATTGGAAGTGCTGACCGGCTGCATAAGGTTTCATGTAGGAAATGGAGTGAATAAACACAAAGATAAACCATTATGGCTCATACATGTGACTCACTGGCCTTCTGAACAGACTTATGGGAAGCCATTTTAAAATGTTCACCACATCACACCAAATAAATCGCCTTCGATAAAAAAGTTCTTTCAAACCATGGATCACTTGAGGCTTCACGAGTCACAGAATCTGTTCCTTAATTTTGTCCGGCATTAGCCGTACTGTTTAACATGCACTTGACGTTTGGAATTAATGAAATTTTTGCTGAACGCTTGGTGCAATCTCCTGGGCTTCCAATGAGGTAGAAACATTAGAATCAGCCCGAGGGACCTCTACGACTAGCATGACTCCATGAGAATATTACCACTCTTGTGATTTATCAGATTACTTCAAAACTAGCGAGGTTATATCGCCACTCAAGATGTTCATCCTTTCTTCATCATTCGATAGGCTTTGAGACTCTGCTTCCATTATTATTGCAATCATGGCTTCGTTCTGACGTCTCCAAAAGGTACTTCTTCGGGGTCCACGAACATAAGTAAGTTTTACTTTCCGTTTCATAGTAAAACAAATTACTGTCAATGTGAAAGTGTTAGTCCATAAGACACTTCAAGTTCAACCAGTCTAACAAGCTAATAATTTTCACCATCAAATGCAATATGGATTTCTAAAAGCATTAGTCAACGCAGGCTATCAACAGTCGGCATAACATGGATCCTTAAAATGAAAGTTGCAACAAGTACCGCGCCATTACTGATTAGAGCGAAGAAAGGCAGTATTCTGCAGAACCACTTTCCGTTAGCGGTTAACCTGTAACGACTCCCGTGGCAAGATAGTGGGCCTCGTTAGGACGAGTTGACACCTAAAATGACTACGGTGGTGAATCGTACGATAATGCATTCAAAATATGAATAAAACGTGAGATTTTCTTCCTCAAAGTTTATTTTACAAGAGGAACGACAATAATAACCAACAGAAACCGTAGCGAATGAAGAAATGAGCTGAGACTTTCAAGTAGATCCCTATAGAGTACTCCAACGTGCGTAGGTACAAAGGGCTCCAACTGTGCATAACACATTGATCTCAATAATCCGACAAAAATGTATTTGGGTAGAAGAACTTAGTAAAAACAGTGCCCAGGGTGCCGCTTGTATGCGTTTCGGCTGACCCGTATGTCGGATGGGGGCTCACTTAGGGTGTTCAGGGATAGCAAGGGATACCTATCCCTTTTATAAACATAACAGATGGACTGGGTTTCTCTGTGTTCCTTGCAAGCAGGCCGCTGGTCTTGCCAGCAGGCTTGACGGAAGGACCAAAGCCCACCAGGTAGTACCACCAGCAAGAGCCCAAAAGCCACGCAGTCAGGCAATAGGGAGTGGTCTGTAGAAAAAGTAGCCTCGACTGAATCGTTAGTTGCTGAAGCGTCTATGCGAGTGCCAAGAGCATACCCCGCGGTTTTCGCCTTAACTTCTTGAAGACTAGGGCCAGTTGACGGAGCAGAGGCCAAGAAAATCAAGACTGTCCACATAGAAGAATGAACCCGATGACTCAAACGATAGGCCAGCCAAAGCTGGCCACCCTGCGCTCCTATTTTTGGGAGGGTAAAGTGAAGGATCTGCAAAGGCAGATCCTAATAATGGGAAGAGTCTCAATCTGTTGGCTCTTGATATTAAATCAAGAGGAACCCCCATAAGGAAACCGTAAGTTGGGCGGGTCATAGATAGGAGGAGGGTCCAGGGCATGTTGCGAATTGCAGATATTTTGTATACTACGGCTGTAAGTAGGGTCCAAAGGGTGGGGACGTGGAAGCCAAGACTCAATAATAAAGGAGTAACAAATGCGAGAAAGACCGCAGTCAAGAGAGTCGACTAGTTCACTCGAGATGGGCAGCCGGCGAGAGCAGCGTTGGTGGCCCGCACCACCTAGGATAGATATCAGATCGCACCAGACGAGCTTAGAGCAGGGCTTGATGGTCCAGCCAAATGTGGAAACCTGGTGTGGCTTACCGGGGTACTGGCAAGAAGACCCTAAGGACATCAGAATGCCGTACTCGCTCTCGGACTACCTCGCCGACAGCGGTAAAAAGCCGAGTACGTCATCGAGAATGGCTGTGACTGAGGACATGCTAGAAGAAAACAATTAGTGGTACTGTCCGAAGGTGAAAGATGGCTCGTCTTTGCCATTTCGGGTGTCATGGAGGAGGATCGGAAGTCGCAGGAATTCTCAGATGACCAGCAGTCTTCAAGCTCATCAGTAAGAATGATCGATAAAATATTTGTTATCCTCTCGGGTGTTGAGCTCGAAAACCAGGCAGGACTAAAACTATCAGACACCTGGGCGACGGGGTAAACGCGGAGGTGTTATGCATCAGAGAGTGTAGCATTGGAAGCAAATGGAAGGAACTCTCCAAAGCCGATTGGGAGCACGACGCGTCAGCACTCGCCGTTATCGAAGCATGGCTTCCCAGGGAAGACCATGAGCCGGAATTGACAGGTAACGGTTTAGCAGTCTATAAACAGGGTTCAAAGTACAATTACCTTGGAGAAGTGGTGGCCATCTTCTTTAGGCCAGGTACAAACCACTTTAAGCCTGTGACGAAGGTACGCACTCGTAATGTCCAGCTGTGAGCAGCTACGACCATCCTTCCGGGCAGAAACGTTTATGTCGTCTGCGTCAGAAGTGCGCCGAGTACAAACCACGAAAAGGATGTTCGCCTACTGTGGACCCTGACTAAACTAGTTAGAGAAGCACAGAAAGCCCTCATACTGGATGACTTCAACCTACAGCACATCGATTGGAAGGTTGAAGTCCGCGAGCCGGGATAGCAAAGGGAGACCCACTTAACTTGTTTGTATGCAAATGTGCTGAAACATCACATTAGGCAAGATTCCAGACACGGATCTGGATGCTTTCCATCCTTGCTTGATCTAGCAATATCAAGTCTCCCCAACGGCATATATGAAATTCGATGATGTGTACCGCCGGGTAGGCGTGACCACGTGTGCTTAAAAATCACTATGTGCTTGCAGCAGCTTAAAGTGGCTTCAAGACTGGTTAAGAAGTTCGATAGTATGAATATACAGAAGCTTCGCAATAGGGCGACAGGGCTGAGGTGAGACACGGTAGAGGCGGCTACTGTAAAGAAAAGCTGGCAGGTCATAAAGGGATCCCAATCTGCCCCCTGACGTAGGTTTGCGTCCTCGAAACGAAGGACCGGGGAGGGCTAACCGATGTGGTGGAAAGCTGCGAAGGTCAAGGCCATCAGAAGTAGAGGCCGCATCTGGAGCTCCTAAAAAGCTTCTGGTGAAAAGCTAACCTGGACCCACAATACAAAGCTTAAAAGGGGAGGTGGGCCTTCTGCCAACTCCTAATCGGGGGTTTGAGCTAACATTAGCCGAAAGCTCAAGAAAGCAGCAGAAGAATATGTGTAGCTACATATGGTCAAAGGGCCAAACAAACGATGCCATAGGTCCACCATCAGCTAAGAAACAACGTAGTCAATGGTGACCAGAGTAAACCAGAAGACCTGAAAGAATACCTTGGTAGTGTACATAGGGAAGATGAGGAGGACCAGTCAATGTGACGCGGATGCATCTTTCGCCGAAGTAAATAAATGAATTTTCCAGAGGGAACCGCGGGTGGGTACCTGCAGCAATTAAATGTCCACAAATCAGCGGGTCCAGAGGGCCTCCATCCAGCTGTCATAAGCCGTTGGTGGATATTATAACTCTATCGGTATGTAGACTATGCAGACACACCTTGGAACATTGTAAGCTACGTCGGGACTGGAAAAACGATGCAATCTTGGCTAAATATAAGCATGGACTTAGGACAGTTGTGAAAACTGGAGGCGGGCAAACTTGACTAGTATCCTATGTACAGTTCTTGAGAAGATCCACGCCCAATCTTGCCAGCTTTTGCTGGAGCACTCTAAGCCAAGCCCAGCCTTGCTTGGAGTCCTGAGAATAGATCTCGTCTGACCGATCTTGATGAAGTGACTGGAAGACTGGATGAAGGCGAACGAGATGAAGTATGTTAACTCGACCCTGGCGAGGCTTTCGATTCCGTCATTCATCGCCTGTTGCAGTGAGAGGTAAGGGCTTTCGGTACATGTGGGTAAGTATAAAGGTAGCTAGAGGACTTCCTTTTCTTTAGGGCGTTTTACATGAAATTAAGGGACAGTCGCCTTGTTTCGGTGAACCCGATGAGTGGTGAACTTCAAGCATCAGTCCTGAACCTGATACTATTCTATTTGTTAAATAAGGACGGCATTCGCCCTTCAATCGCCACTTTTTGCGGATAACGTGGAAGTTGCCGGATCTGCGGCTATGGACTACCTGAGCCGGGATGAAGGAGCAGTCTTGGACTGGGTGCACAAAAAGGGCCTGCGGCTGGAAGCCGGAAGAAATCATTCGTTGGCAAGAACAACATAAACCTCAATGTCACTCATGACCGGGGGCTGTTCACCACAGAAGCGGTAAGTGGGGTCAGAGGCCCCGGGGCCGTCATGAACTGTGATTTTGAATGGTCGGGCCAGTGTAAGGCCGCTGCTCAAAAGACCCGTGGTGAGCTTTTTAGGCTGCGATCTGCATCATCTTGCCGGTTACCGGAAATGTTCGTACCTGTTTACATGGCTACGGTTTGACTTCGCTCACAAGATAGCATGCGGGCTTGGTCACTCATCCGTAAAACAGACGCAGCCCGCCTGGAGAACTATCCCTTTCTCGAGACGCGAATGGATGAAGGGCAGAAGATAGGGAAAGTACGAACAGATACTCTTCCATGTCCATTTTCTCTAGTTGAAAGGGAGATGGATTCAGGGGAATCTCGCAGAAGCAGTCAAGGTAATAGATGGATTTTCTGGTCCTAGGCCTGACAGTCAATTTGAAATGGCTTTAGGTCCCCGAGCACCGGGACAAGAGAAGAAGCCAAAAAAAGTTTCAGCAAGTTCGCCAACCGAGTCGCACCTTTTTGGCAACAGAGCAGTGGAAAATTGGAACAGCCTGCCTGCTTCAATGATAGGCCCGCAGACCGTACAGTCTTTTAGAGGGGCCACAGATCGTAAGTGGTATGATATGCTTCCTGGGGCCGAACTTTAAGTAGTTCGTTCGGTGGATGAAGGGAAACATTACGATCCGTATGAGGCGTACCGTTTGTTGCATACTGTCTCGGTGAACGGTAAAAACTCAAAATATTCCCCGCAGTTGATTTGACATGGGGTTTCGCATCTCCTCTTGGTTTTAGCAGAGATTTGACGGAGTAAACCGTGCAGTGGTGGGCGCACGACTGGTGTGCATATCCATAAATAATCACTGACGTTCCATTAGTCATAGACACTACTGTCCTGCGCCAACTGAGCTGAACCGATCTTCCACATCAGCAAACTCTCCAAGTCCCGCGCTGATGGAACTTATGAAGCGATCCACGCTTAACTGCATTTTGTAGTGTACCGTGGAATAACGAAGGTTATTTCGAACGACCGTGCATGCCAGCGTAAACTTGAAGTACGCCTTCTATTCAAAGAAGCTCTCTTATATTCCAAGTGCAATGTTTTGCAGTCTAAAGCAGTACTTTTGATTGTAAGGACAAGCACACTAGAATCGTCCATAAATCCCAGGGGTTTGTGTAACAAGTACGTATCTGGTCTGTAACTCGCCACTACATTAAGCTTACTGTGTGGCTGTGGACTCTACGAGGAGGCAACAAAGCTGGATCATATTGAGCAGTCCCAGCGGAATGAGGTTCAGCCTCTTCATGAAGGCTGTGGAGGCTATCGGCGCAAGTAGCCCCGGCGTAGTGCATTAAAGCACTCGTATACAGACTTGTTGGAAGCATCTGAGAGAACTGTCAAAGTAGGCAAAGAGTAAAGGGAGGTTTCAAAATCTCTGTATGGCGTCCGATAGGTTTTCCAAGAAGGAAAAGTCTGCTCCACTCGAGGTGAAGGAAAGGTAGCAAAGGTGAACCATCTCTCGCTGTCTAGTGGCCTATCTTCCAGATTACTAAAAATACCAGAAGCAAGATACTGACAATATTAGTATTTTGAACTCTCTTTTTTCTTCCTGTCTCACTATCCAGTGAACCATCTCACGGTCCACCGGTGGCTTTTAAATGAGAAGATAACCACAGGATCTGAGACTATTTTGAGCTGCATCTTCGTGTTCGAGTTCAAATTCAAGGCTAAGCAGGCGGTCACGCAGTAACAAATGCCTCCACTCCTGTGCGGCAAACCAATACTAGTAAGTTGATGATGCATAAAGTTAGGAGGAAAGCAGGGTTGGAAAGACCGCAAGAACGAGGTGACGGGCAACATCTTGAGTACAGAATAATCCGAGTAGCTCTACCCCAAAATCCTTCTGGCGGATCTGCAGGGTAGCTTCCAGTCCCCGGGACGGATATCAAGCCAAAGGCTGCTGAAACTGAAACAAAAAGAATCATTCAAACATGAACTGATAGCAAGAAGGGATATTGATAAGAGAAGGGTGTACGACATATTGCGGTTCTCAAATGTACCACATCCGGCTTCTCTAAAAAGGGTTCACGAGCTGGGAGGAGGAAATTTTCGCTTGCAAAGGCGGTCAGGAATATCGCGCGACCGAGTTACGGTCGAGTTTTTATGATGAGAGTTCCAGAGCCAAGCCGCTGGCCAAGACGGCGTTGGTATACCACACCACTAGAGGTTGGTATCAGGTAGTACCTCCTGAGGTTGGAATAACACGGATGAATTGCCTTTGGGCGAAAAAGTGGCAGAACCCGCGAGGGCACTAACGGAGGACCCCCAATGATAATAAAACAATCCTTTCAGCGTTCCCGTCAGTGCGCGGATAGCTATTAGCAAGCGATCCAAGCGGTTAGGGCTTGAAGTGACTTAAGATGTGCTGAAAAATGAAGATTGGATATGGTGCTTGGTAGGGGACGAAGAAATCTTCATCAATTTGACGGTTAGGAAAATGCTCATAAAGATGGCCGAGAAGTGTTCGGTAGCCTCGGATCATTACAGGTCTCCATGACTCCATAAGTGGATATCACTGCAAAAACCTTGCTACCATCTATGGATTTGCACTCGAGACCCAGACAGGGGTTGGCAATAAAAACAGGTAGACTTCGAAGCAAATGTGATGGCACTGCTCACCAGCACTTACTTACTTACACCTTGCACCTGTAAACCGACTTGCGTCTTCTCTATTCGTTCGACAGAGGGGATACCGTTGGTATTTCACTGCTAGTCCCAATAGGAAACTCGTTCACCAGCCGCTCTCAAACGTCCTCTATATTGGTGATTCCGAAAACTCCAGAACTTCTTGGATCATTCACCCGCCCGGTGAGTCTGTGATTTTTCGCTGTTTCACGTCCTCTTTTTGTTGCACGATATATATATTTTACGATATATTATCGCAACATAACCATATCAGAGGATGAAATGCAGCTCGACACCGATCTCACTTTGTCTGCGGTTTCTTTTAAACCTGTGGCGTTTATCCCACATGATCCTGAGGTTTGGTTTGCAGCCTTAGAGCTGAAATGTGAGGCACGTAGGATTATCGGCCAACGCCAACAATTTTCCTATGCCTTAGAGGCAACACCGGGAGATGTTATCGCCTCGGTGAGGGATTTAGCATTAAATCCCCCTCAAGTGCAGCCATACGGTTGGCTTAAGGAGACCACACTGCAAAATTTCCTTCCTTCTTGGGAGGAACGGTTGCGTCAGCTACTGGCACGGCACCCTATAGGGGACACGAAACCCTGCCGCCACCTAGCTCACCTCCGGTCCTTGGCAGGGCCAGCCGATACGGATTCGGAGATAGTCAAGGAACTGTGGTTGGACTATTTACCCTTCCATGTTCAGACCGTCGTAACTGCTTTCCTCGAGGACTCGTCCTTGGAACGAGCAGCCGCCGTGGCTGACAAGATTGTCGCACGTGTCGGCAGTGGGGCTAATCCCCTCATCGCCACGACATCGCGCAATCCTCGGGGTGATGACTTGGATGAATCGCCGCAGAGGCCTCGGCAACCTTGATCCATTCGGCGCCGACTGTCCTTTAAGGACAGAGTTAAAATACCGACTCCTCGAAGTTGCCCACGTAAACAACGGCGCGGATGGGCGCCCTCCACTGCCCACGTTCGCCGCGAATCCATCTCATCTGCCTCGTCCAAACCAGATCATCCTACCAACGGTTTTTGTTGGTTCTACCGTGTTTTCGGACCAACCGCCCGTAGGTGCAGACAGCCGTGTTCATACGAGGCGAGAAACGCCACTGCCGGCGATTAGAAGTGGCCGAGTCGCCGGCAGTCGGTCTCAGATTGGCCGTTTATTTTACGTGCATGATTCGTGCACCAACGCAGGTTCCTAGTCGATACTGGGGCCCACGTTTCTATCCTTCCGGTTGGTAAAGACAAGCTACTAGCTTTTTGCTTTGGTTGTCAGCGGCGAATGGTTCTTCCATTTCTACCTAAGGCACGAGACAGCTTGCGGTCAACCTGGGACCACGACGACGGTATCTGTGGACGTTCACTCTTGCGAATGTTCCCACAGGCGTATTGGGGATCGATTTTCTGGAGCACTATGAATTACTTGTTGATTCACGTAGGCTGCAGCTCATCGATCTATCGTCGAACACTAAATTTACAGGTCTTGCAGCTCGAATAGATGCACACCGAATCACAGGATTGTTTTCTAACATTCCGCACGATTTTCAGCCTTTGTTTATTAAATTCCCCATATTGACTAAACCATTTGAAGAGATATAGACAGTGACCGATCGTGTGGCACACCACATTGTCACTAACGGACCACCAGTCACGGCAAGACCTCGCCGACTGGCACCGGACAAATTGGCTTTCGCCAAACGTGAGTTTGGCACTTTACTTTCTAAAGGTATTGTTCGTCCTTCTCACAGTCCATGGGCCCTACCTCTGCACATGGTTCTTAAGAAAGATGGCATTAGCTGGCGACCATGTGGTGACTATCGCGCACTAAATTCGGTTACCCGACACGATAGTTATCCGGTACCCCACATACACGACATCACGGCATCACTCTACGGCACGACTGTATTTTCTAAGATCGATTTGGTGCAAGCCTATTACCAGATCCCAGTTGCCACTGAAGATGTCGAGAAAACCGCTGTCATGACTCCTTTTGGTTTGTTTGAGTTCCAACGTATGCCTTTTGGTTTGCGAAATGCTGCTCTGACATCCCAGAGGTTTATCGATAGCATTACACGAGACTTGGAATTTGTTCACGTCTATATCGATGACTTGCTAATCTCATCGTCGAGCGTAGATAAACATTTCCAACATTTGACGCTACTATTTCAACGTTTGTCCGAACATCGAATAGTAGTTAATCCTGATAAATGTGAGCTTGGCGAACGGGAACTTGTGTTCCTCGGCCACAATATCACTCGAGAGGGTATTGGGCTTTGCGAGGATAAAGTGGGCGCTATTCTAAATTACGCCGTACCGTCATCAATCAAGAAGCTCAAGGCATTTTTGGGGTTAGTTAACTTCTGTCGTCGTTTCATACCCCATGCATCTGAAATTTTGATTCGATTACCTGACCTACTTCGTGGCAATCCATGTAAGTTCTTGCCCACGGACGCCAAACGAGTAGCGTTCTCGGAGATTAAAGCGACATTAGCTCAGACCACGCTCCTAATGCACCCAGTTCCGTCCGCGACGCTTAGCATAGCGGTGGATGCATCCGACTTTGCCATCGGAGTGGTCCTGCAATAGTCTGCTTCTGCGATATGGCAACCATTAGAGTTTTTCTCTCGACGCCTCAGTCCCACAGAAACCAAATTTATTGCTTTTGGTCGCGAACTGCTGGCTGCATATAATGCCGGTAAACACTTCCGCCATGCGGTCGAGGGTCGATATTTCATCATCTATACCGACCATATGCCTTTGACGTATGCATTGCATACTAAGTCTGACCAATACTCCCCACGAGAAGTCAGACATTTAGACTATATTTCTCAGTTCACGACTGACCTACGACACGGTAAAGGTGAGTCGAACTGCAGATGCATTGTCGCGTATTCCGCCTGATGCAATTAAATCTCCGGTTTTAGACATCCCTGCCATGGCTGCAGCACAGGCACAGGATTCTTCTTGTATGGAAGCCGCTCAGTCATCGTCGCTACAGTGTCAGTCCGTACCTTTGGCCACCAGTGCTGGGACTATGCTCTGCGACATGTCTACTGGCATACCTCGACCAGTCGTACCCCCTACATATCGGCGTCTCGTGTTCGATACCCTACATGGACTATCACATCCAGGCATAGCAGCCAGTCTCCGATTAGTAGCTGCACGATACTTCTGGCCGTCCATGAATAAAAATGTTCGTATGTGGGCAAAACAGTGTCTACAATGTCAACGATCTAAAGTGCATAGGCACGTAGCTTCGCCTATCGGCACTTTTTCTAGCCTGATGCTCTCTTCGATCACATCCACGTAGACATTGTGGGTTCATTGACCCCATCACACGGGTAGACTTATTTATTAACTTGCATCGATAGATTTACGAGGTGGCCCGAGGCTATTCCCATCTCTGTCGTCACGGCCGAGTAAGTGGCTGGACATCTGATAGAGCGATGGATAGCTTTATATGGTTGTCCTTCTACAATCACTACCGATCGAGGACAAGAATTTGCGTCCGCTTTTTCTCTTCATTAACTCACATGTTGGGTACGGATAGCATTCGCACGACCGCGTACCATCCGGCATCGAATGGTTTAGTCGAACGTTTTCATCGCCAACTCAAAGCGGCTCTTAGAGCACACGACAGCCCCGACTGGTACGAAACGTTACCGCTAGTTCTGCTTGGTATCAGGACTTGCATAAAGGCAGATATCCAATGTTCCGCCGCAGAACTTGTCTACGGCACGACATTGCGACTGCCTGGGGAATTCTTTACGCCACGGATTATACACCCACTTGCCCTACAGACTTACGTTCACCGTTTGTCTACATACATGCAAAATCTCGCTCCGGCGCAGACTCGAATACAGCGACGACAGGTTTTTGTTCCGACCGAATTCGAAACTTATTCGCATGTATTCATTCGTGTTTATTCGGTACGGAAACCATCACAACAGCCTTACGAAAGTCCATTTCGCAAGATTTTTTGTCACGATAAGACCTTTAAGGTTGATCGACATGGTCGCGTCGATAAAGTTAGCATCTATCGTCTCAAAGCCGCGTACTTTGACGACAGCGTGTCGCCCGATGACATGAGATTCGATGTTAAACCTGCACTACTCGTTGACGACACTTCCACGTCACTTCAAGGTCTGCGGTTAGCATTGCCTGCTACAACTTCGAATGAGGCTATCGTCTCACGTTCACGTCAACAGTCCGTTGGCCCTACTACATCCTCGAATGAGAATACTGTTTCACGTTCAAGTCAGCAGAGCACGCCTGCACACCCGTCCGTGAATTGGGCTCCCGTCTCACGTTCCGGTCGGAAGATCGTTTGCCCAGCACGTTTTCTCGACTAGGTTAAACACGATCTTAACCATTGCACTTCGCAGTAATAACTTTCGTGTTTATCGTTTCGACATGATCTAACATACCTCATTAGTTATTACTGTGTTCTAGTCAAGTCCATTGCGGTTGCTACACCAGTTTTCCGTTTTTCTTCGTTTCATGGAACCTCGCCATTTGGTACGCTTCGCTGGTCCCACGAAATCTGGGGAATTTTGGCACCAACGTTTGCATTCTGGATCAGCTCTGTCACTCCTGTTCCTTGTCATTGACGAAATTACCGATTTGGCTCCCGGATATCATATTGGTTAACGGTGACCCGACGCTGGACGTTATTCGTGTGGCACACCTGAATGACGATTCACGCAACCGATATCACTGGCAGCGAATCTGGTTTACGCTCGACCATCATTCTAGGGTTCCTGCATACCACGGATTTTTCCCGTCATCATCCTACAGCAGAGCTACATTCACGTATTTTGCACGCATTCAAGAGCACGAATATCGTTTGTATGCCTTCTCCTCCTTGACAATTTTCGAAAGCTTTCCGTGCTTTCTAGCGGGGGGCTGCTGTGGTGACCTCGATCGTTTTGAGAAAATGACTGTTTTGTGGACACCATTTTGGACCTTTTTTCTCTACGGTCTTTTCTGACGTTTGACATCGACCTTATAGCGTTCTCCGGTTGCGTACGTTTTACTGGACTGACTTTTCCGAGGTTTCCGTCGACCTCGTTTTAAATCACTTTCATTTCGTTCGCTCACCGATTGTACACGCTCACGGTTCGCTTTCTGCATAGCCGTTGCGTTTCGTTTCGTTTCCTGTTCAGTGTATCTCTCGTATCGGTACTGTTTTGGTGCCACGATATATAGAATACACCTTGCACCTGTAAACCGACTTGCGTCTTCTCTATTCGTTTGACAGAGGGGATACCGTTGGTATTTCACTGCTAGTCCCAATAGGAAACTCGTTCACCAGCCGCTCTCGAACGTCTTCTATAACAGTTCACTCCAAAGCTATATTCCACTCATATCTTCGATGCATCCACGACTGCAATCGGAGCTATGTTAGAACAGGATGGAATCCCTTTTCTTTGAATTTCATGTTGACTTACTAATGTTGGAGATGGCTATTCTCAGAAGCAACCTGAAGCTTCGGCCGCCTATTTCTCCATCAAAAGACCTCAAAAATATCTGTTTAAATTTGAATTCACCGTTATTTCTAACCATGAGGCATTCCGTTCCATTCACGACCCATTTAAATCATTACACAGGTCCACTGATGCAATGGTTCAGCGATGTTTTACAGCATTTTCTGCGTATGAATACGACACTCGACATCGTAGTGGTAGAAAAAATTCACTTGTGGATAATTTATCCATATAAACTCAGTCAGGTGCTCCATTCGATTCTGATTCCCTACTTTTTGTAACCACCTCCAGTGAGCCGACAAGATCTAATTCACGATTCACGTAGATATTTCTGATGGCTTTTCTTTGCAAATAAAAGAGGATGGAATGCCAATCTCAAGCGCCGATTTCCTGAGTTTTTACAAGGACAGGGAATGAGCTGTGACATCAGATAGAATCCTGTGTTTAACTGCTCAAATTGTGATTTCTTCCCCACTGCGGCGACTGATACTATCCGGTTCTCATTTCGGTCATTTCAGGATCGTCACAATGAAGGCATTGGCTGGCCTAACTTGTTAGTGGCCTTGGATCCATTGTGATGTTGTGCAGTTCACCAAACGGTTTGACCGTTATGCACACAAAACCTATTCTTTGTCTTTTAAATGGACTCCAAGGCCCGTATCTTTCAAAGCTTGAGAAAGAATCCGTGTTGACTATTGTGGTCCGTTCCTCAAGGAATATTAGGCTTTAGTGGTCAGTGATTCTTATTCTCGGTGGCCAGAAGTATACTTCACTACATCAACTGATGTAGAATTCACACCATCTGCCACGGTGAAAACGTTTAACCTTGAAGCAGTGTCTCATGCCTTGAATACTGATGATGGAATCCACTTCACTGTTGAAAAGATCGCCATCGCCAAAAGGAATAAGAAGCCGCCACCTACTTACTGCCCCCAGACATCCACAATCAAATAGATTGGCAGAAAACTTTGTTTGTACGTTGGAGAGTGCTTTAAAGGCGATCAACACATCAAAAATCCAAGCGGTTGAGCAAAATGTGGATAATTTCTTGTTTCAGTGCAGAAATGCAGCTCAGGGCACCACATGGTCTAGTCTAACAACATTACTGAACAGTCAAGTAACCTATTCGGTTTTAAGATGCATTGAATCTGCTGATGCATTCTATCAGCTAACAAAATGAGTCATGACCAGCGTCTGGAATCGTGTTGAGGTAACCTAGTAATCTTATGGTACGGATTTTGGATATGGATAAAGGGTCGGCCACTAGGGACATTTTCGTGAAATTTACTACCGAGTTCCTGAAATTCCTGCAGATGCAGAAAGTGTTCCCAGTACCTCACATCTTGATTATGATTCGGAAATACTTAGGAAACCTGTGTTGAGACTTTCTGGCGTGTTGAGCATGACGACTGTCCATAATGCTGCTGTAATGACATTCAACTTTGCTCGTTTGTTTAACACATTATTAATTATTAATAATATAATTAATAATTATATCATTATTATTATTATGTTGTCTGATTTTTTGCCTCAAAGTCCGGTGGCCCTTTGACCGTTTCCCGTGCACCTCATACGCACGCTTCTGCGACGCAATCTAGCCACTGCCTCCCCACAGATAGCTTTCTCCATCCTCACGGGTTGTAAGAAACTTTGCACTGGCAATCGTGGGGGCTCAGTGCGAAGTACCGTTGTAACGGACAGGTGGTCCAAGCGCAATAGGAAGGACTAGCGAAGTAACGTAATAAGGACACAGCTTGGTAAGTTTTACACTACCTTACACATCTATTCATGGAACTGGGGAATTATTCCGGACAGTGTGATGTAAAGCAACCTTCAGGTGATTGGTCCAAAAATGCAAGATGGTGAACATGGTCAAATTTGGAAGTTTTCTTTGCCGGAAAATTCAGTGTTTCCGTCGTGAATCCGAGACAGGCATACAGTTTGTTTGCAGTATTTGTCAAATTGCGCTTTCTGTTGTACTTGTTCAGTTAAGATTGACTAATCAGTCACCCAGAATAGCGCCCGCAGGGTCTCTCCGCCATTCGGTCTTTGCGTCTGCAACTGTCCGGCTGGCCCAAAGTAGAGCGCACCTGCTGACGATTCTGGTGTGTTTCGGTGTCTGGCTCGGAGTGTTTATCCAAATATTGGGGCCTTCAAAGTGGACTTTCATAAATTTCGGAAGGCAACGTGTGCTTCATCTTGCCTATACAGTTCGGAGACCCAAGCAATGGCGAAGAAGCGGGGGCATATTTGCCGGATGACGTGCATTATTATTTCATGGAATTCCGCTGTGTCCACCGGAGATGAGAAGGCGGTAAATCCTTCAGGTAAGTCTCTGTTCTCTCGTAAATCCACTCTTTTAAATTTCCTCATTTTGAGTGCGGAGCGTTTGTGACGATTCGGTTTGTGGGTCATGCTTCTGAGTTGTCAGCTGGTTAATGGAGCACCCGCAAATTTTTCAGGTGTGAACTGAGGGATTTTACGTACTCAATCGTAGGCTCACACATGAGCAGGAGATTCATATTTTGCAGACGATGGGTAGTTTCAGAAACTCAACAGGGATTAGGGACTGCATGCTGAAGAAATTCAACCGTCACTTGGATAGTCAGAATTTTGGGTCTATGGGAGTAAGAGTTGGTAGGAGGGAGCCCATCGGCGAACCTAAACGGGTAGAAAAGTTGCTAGATACACACGGCTTTTCGAAAGTCGTATCCGATGACTCAGAGATGAAGTTAGTAATTTGTTCCGCCCTCTTTAGGCAAGGAGCTGTGTTCGAGCTTTGGGGACGCCCTTTTATAAGGTGCGACCCACCTGCTCAACCGAGATGCGTACATCCTGTGGCATATTATGGTAGTAGATCAAACTGGTTTGGGTCGGAGCTGGAAACACTTGCTTCCAGACGTAGGTGAACAATGTGGACAAGGAACGTAGATAAGGGGGGTGGGTTAGGTTATTCGGACCAGCCGCACTCGGCAGCATTCAGAAGTTTCCGAACGGCAGCCAGCCCTACCTACCATCCGATGGCCGAACTGCGAAGGTTGGACGTTGGGCCGTCGCCTATCCGAGAGATTTCCGCAGCGTTTGCAATAACAAAGAAGCAGCTTTGGATCTGGACGAGGACTTTCAGTGGGTTCAATGTGGATCATGTGGGAGATGGACACACTTCCGATGCGCAGCTTTTCGCATACAGGTAACTTTTAGTTCGTTTCCGTGCTCACGTGTTGTGACAAACATGTGTCCTTGGATTGGGAACATAGTTAACTGTGATTCGCACTCCATACTTTGGTGTTCCGCCATTCGTAAAGACTCGGGATATTTGCTACTATTCATCTATCGCAATAAAATTTCACAACTTCACTGGTGGCATTTTCAAATTTCCAGTTATTGAAACCAACTCTGAAGGAAAATGTCATACTGGTAAGGAAGTTCGCTAGCTATTCCTGAATCTGTCCACTTAATCCAAATGATTTCAGCGTGATTATTAGAAGCCGATGATCCCTCCGGTCAGATGCTTTGTTAAATTCACGATTATACATTTCTACCTGTTTGCTTCATTCACTTCGCGCGTGAGGTCGCCTTGGGAGCTCAAGAGATTAGTTAAGCATGGCGTGTTTTTAGAAAACTATGCAGAGCAAAGCGAAGCATATAATTATTTAGTTGATGTTGGTGTACGTGCGCCGGGATGAGTTGATTTACCACTTTGCACGAGATGCGGTTAGGCCAGGCTGTTTATAGTTTCCCAGCTCGGAGCAGTGTCTGCTTTATGTAAGGCCGTTACTGCTACTTTTTCCATTTTCCTTATGACTTTCCATGACCCAGGATGGCCTAGTACAGCCTGCACACTAACAAGGATAGGATGTTTGCCATCAGTTTAGTAATAGCAGGGTGAGTATCATCTGGTCCAGCTGATTTAAGGACGTCTAGCCAATCTAGACTCTTGCGAACGACTTTTTCTATCAGAATTAGGTCTTTTATGATCGACTGAAGAGCAACCATCTCATAACTTATTTGTGCGCCGTCATCTGTCCTGCGCAAACTGCTTAAATAAGCACTGAAAACATCTGCGATACTGAGGTCATCTGCTGCTATTCTGTGACCATAAATTACCATTGTTATTCCGATCGAGGGTAACGCGTACCCCAATTTGCTAATCTCAAAGTCAGAACAAGATTGTTTAGCCTATTCTACGGCCCTGAATTACTAAAGTGTGCGCGCATAAAATTATGTACAAACCCCAACTGTACGGACCCAACGTTTAACAACAGAGACCAGTGTTCGGCAAAGGGCATGGTTAGGTACGACCTTCACGGCAGTCCGAGTGTAACGGGCTGGTTAGCTGGAAACAGACACATGTGTCTGTTTCCAGCTAACCAGCGTATGCATACGCGACCCATCAGTCATTGTCCTGCGCTATTCGCCCAGTCAAAGTGGAGGACACGGAATGCGAGAGAGGAATGTGTATTGGACAGGGATGAGCGCAATGGAAATAAGTTACACAGGTCCCTTATACTTCGGGTTTCTCCGGTTCAGGATTGCCGCGTTCCTCGAGAATAGCAGTACGCCTCGTTGCCCGAGTCTCCTCACCAGTATTCGTCCAGTCCAGACGCCCGACAAGTGCACCTGTAACAAACCGGCGGCAACGAATCAGCGAGTTCAAAACACCCTGCACTATGAACGCCCTCGATCTTCTGTTTACACGAGTTCAACTCAAAAGCATGCCGTAGCACATGAGCAAAATATAAACAAATGTTCAAGCGCAATGGTTGATTCATGCCGTACTTGTTCCAGGATCAGTGAAACAAATAACGTATTCTCAAAAATACAAGTGAGCGACAACGACCGTCGAGTATTTCCACCAATCTACGTTACATTCAGTGGCTCTACTGCTTCCCTCAAAGAAACTCCGGATTGAAAGCAGCTGTAATATTTTTTGGGAGCTTGGCAGATTCCAACAGGTTCACTGTCTCACTTCCATGCTTGGTCAAGTGAATCCAGCCTGTTGCTTCCCGGAAGCCCTGAAAGGGGTCCAGTTACGGCTTCTACGCTTTATGGAATTGCTCATTGCAGCCCACAATTGCTCTCAGATACCTCACACTTCAAAGGAGCAAACCCGTATTTTAGGGCAATTAGAATTCCCCTGACTGCCCGCAAGCGTTCCTTCACACCAGCATTTCACGCCTCACCCCGTATGTGATCCTCCGCTCTGGCGAGAATTCCGGGAACGTCCATATCTACCAAGCCTCCATTATGTTTAGAGGCCACTTTGGGTTTGCTCATTTGAGGGAAGATTTAAAATCTTACATGATGTCTTTTTTCAGTGGATGATAAATCTGGGGCTTCGCTTCATAGTTCTTATGGTTCGTTATCACTAGACCCAAGAAGAAAGGCGATCCAGAGGTTACGTATGTGGTATATTTCCTCGTGTTTCTGGGACTGTGCTTTTAAGTGCAGCCTCAGGAGTTATCCCTCATTTTCGGTTCCCGGGAGTACGTGCCTCGTTTACTTAGGTCACGTGTGGCAGATTGCAGTCTCCAATTGTGAGGATCCTGCTGGCTTCCTTATCCAGCTTTGTAAGCACTTGCGGAGGACGAATGTCATTTCTACTGTATGTACCCGGTGTGCTGCACACACAGGTCACATTTATATCTCTGCCCCGATGTTCGAGCCCATTCACCCACAGCCGTATACTTCGAGAACAACCCAGCATCTGCTATTCCAGACGGTTCGCGCCTGTCCCACTGAGGAGAGCCACCCTCCCCTTAAACAGCCATATTCCCTGCCCCGCTCATGCATAACAAACCCATTTTGTGTTACTTTGGATAAATCATCATCTCCAGTAAGCCATATTTCAGTTACCGTAACTATGAACGTGTTGTGCACCTCAGCGGCTTTCAAGAGCCCCATCCACTTGTTCTTACTACTGTCATTGTCCTGCGCTATTCGCCCAGTCAAAGTGGAGGACACGGAATGCGAGAGAGGAATGTGTATTGGACAGGGATGAGCGCAATGGAAATAAGTTACACAGGTCCCTTATACTTCGGGTTTCTCCGGTTCAGGATTGCCGCGTTCCTCGAGAATAGCAGTACGCCTCGTTGCCCGAGTCTCCTCACCAGTATTCGTCCAGTCCAGACGCCCGACAAGTGCACCTGTAACAAACCGGCGGCAACGAATCAGCGAGTTCAAAACACCCTGCACTATGAACGCCCTCGATCTTCTGTTTACACGAGTTCAACTCAAAAGCATGCCGTAGCACATGAGCAAAATATAAACAAATGTTCAAGCGCAATGGTTGATTCATGCCGTACTTGTTCCAGGATCAGTGAAACAAATAACGTATTCTCAAAAATACAAGTGAGCGACAACGACCGTCGAGTATTTCCACCAATCTACGTTACATTCAGTGGCTCTACTGCTTCCCTCAAAGAAACTCCGGATTGAAAGCAGCTGTAATATTTTTTGGGAGCTTGGCAGATTCCAACAGGTTCACTGTCTCACTTCCATGCTTGGTCAAGTGAATCCAGCCTGTTGCTTCCCGGAAGCCCTGAAAGGGGTCCAGTTACGGCTTCTACGCTTTATGGAATTGCTCATTGCAGCCCACAATTGCTCTCAGATACCTCACACTTCAAAGGAGCAAACCCGTATTTTAGGGCAATTAGAATTCCCCTGACTGCCCGCAAGCGTTCCTTCACACCAGCATTTCACGCCTCACCCCGTATGTGATCCTCCGCTCTGGCGAGAATTCCGGGAACGTCCATATCTACCAAGCCTCCATTATGTTTAGAGGCCACTTTGGGTTTGCTCATTTGAGGGAAGATTTAAAATCTTACATGATGTCCTTTTTCAGTGGATGATAAATCTGGGGCTTCGCTTCATAGTTCTTATGGTTCGTTATCACTAGACCCAAGAAGAAAGGCGATCCAGAGGTTACGTATGTGGTATATTTCCTCGTGTTTCTGGGACTGTGCTTTTAAGTGCAGCCTCAGGAGTTATCCCTCATTTTCGGTTCCCGGGAGTACGTGCCTCGTTTACTTAGGTCACGTGTGGCAGATTGCAGTCTCCAATTGTGAGGATCCTGCTGGCTTCCTTATCCAGCTTTGTAAGCACTTGCGGAGGACGAATGTCATTTCTACTGTATGTACCCGGTGTGCTGCACACACAGGTCACATTTATATCTCTGCCCCGATGTTCGAGCCCATTCACCCACAGCCGTATACTTCGAGAACAACCCAGCATCTGCTATTCCAGACGGTTCGCGCCTGTCCCACTGAGGAGAGCCACCCTCCCCTTAAACAGCCATATTCCCTGCCCCGCTCATGCATAACAAACCCATTTTGTGTTACTTTGGATAAATCATCATCTCCAGTAAGCCATATTTCAGTTACCGTAACTATGAACGTGTTGTGCACCTCAGCGGCTTTCAAGAGCCCCATCCACTTGTTCTTACTACTGTCATTGTCCCGCGCTATACGCCCAGTCAAAATGGAGGACACGGAATGCGAGAGAGGAATGTGTATTGGACAGGGATGAGCGCAATGGAAATAAGTTACACAGGTCCCTTATACTTCGGGTTTCTCCGGTTCAGGATTGCCGCGTTCCTCGAGAATAGCAGTACGCCTCGTTGCCCGAGTCTCCTCACCAGTATTCGTCCAGTCCAGACGCCCGACAAGTGCACCTGTAACAAACCGGCGGCAACGAATCAGCGAGTTCAAAACACCCTGCACTATGAACGCCCTCGATCTTCTGTTTACACGAGTTCAACTCAAAAGCATGCCGTAGCACATGAGCAAAATATAAACAAATGTTCAAGCGCAATGGTTGATTCATGCCGTACTTGTTCCAGGATCAGTGAAACAAATAACGTATTCTCAAAAATACAAGTGAGCGACAACGACCGTCGAGTATTTCCACCAATCTACGTTACATTCAGTGGCTCTACTGCTTCCCTCAAAGAAACTCCGGATTGAAAGCAGCTGTAATATTTTTTGGGAGCTTGGCAGATTCCAACAGGTTCACTGTCTCACTTCCATGCTTGGTCAAGTGAATCCAGCCTGTTGCTTCCCGGAAGCCCTGAAAGGGGTCCAGTTACGGCTTCTACGCTTTATGGAATTGCTCATTGCAGCCCACAATTGCTCTCAGATACCTCACACTTCAAAGGAGCAAACCCGTATTTTAGGGCAATTAGAATTCCCCTGACTGCCCGCAAGCGTTCCTTCACACCAGCATTTCACGCCTCACCCCGTATGTGATCCTCCGCTCTGGCGAGAATTCCGGGAACGTCCATATCTACCAAGCCTCCATTATGTTTAGAGGCCACTTTGGGTTTGCTCATTTGAGGGAAGATTTAAAATCTTACATGATGTCTTTTTTCAGTGGATGATAAATCTGGGGCTTCGCTTCATAGTTCTTATGGTTCGTTATCACTAGACCCAAGAAGAAAGGCGATCCAGAGGTTACGTATGTGGTATATTTCCTCGTGTTTCTGGGACTGTGCTTTTAAGTGCAGCCTCAGGAGTTATCCCTCATTTTCGGTTCCCGGGAGTACGTGCCTCGTTTACTTAGGTCACGTGTGGCAGATTGCAGTCTCCAATTGTGAGGATCCTGCTGGCTTCCTTATCCAGCTTTGTAAGCACTTGCGGAGGACGAATGTCATTTCTACTGTATGTACCCGGTGTGCTGCACACACAGGTCACATTTATATCTCTGCCCCGATGTTCGAGCCCATTCACCCACAGCCGTATACTTCGAGAACAACCCAGCATCTGCTATTCCAGACGGTTCGCGCCTGTCCCACTGAGGAGAGCCACCCTCCCCTTAAACAGCCATATTCCCTGCCCCGCTCATGCATAACAAACCCATTTTGTGTTACTTTGGATAAATCATCATCTCCAGTAAGCCATATTTCAGTTACCGTAACTATGAACGTGTTGTGCACCTCAGCGGCTTTCAAGAGCCCCATCCACTTGTTCTTACTACTGTCATTGTCCCGCGCTATACGCCCAGTCAAAATGGAGGACACGGAATGCGAGAGAGGAATGTGTATTGGACAGGGATGAGCGCAATGGAAATAAGTTACACAGGTCCCTTATACTTCGGGTTTCTCCGGTTCAGGATTGCCGCGTTCCTCGAGAATAGCAGTACGCCTCGTTGCCCGAGTCTCCTCACCAGTATTCGTCCAGTCCAGACGCCCGACAAGTGCACCTGTAACAAACCGGCGGCAACGAATCAGCGAGTTCAAAACACCCTGCACTATGAACGCCCTCGATCTTCTGTTTACACGAGTTCAACTCAAAAGCATGCCGTAGCACATGAGCAAAATATAAACAAATGTTCAAGCGCAATGGTTGATTCATGCCGTACTTGTTCCAGGATCAGTGAAACAAATAACGTATTCTCAAAAATACAAGTGAGCGACAACGACCGTCGAGTATTTCCACCAATCTACGTTACATTCAGTGGCTCTACTGCTTCCCTCAAAGAAACTCCGGATTGAAAGCAGCTGTAATATTTTTTGGGAGCTTGGCAGATTCCAACAGGTTCACTGTCTCACTTCCATGCTTGGTCAAGTGAATCCAGCCTGTTGCTTCCCGGAAGCCCTGAAAGGGGTCCAGTTACGGCTTCTACGCTTTATGGAATTGCTCATTGCAGCCCACAATTGCTCTCAGATACCTCACACTTCAAAGGAGCAAACCCGTATTTTAGGGCAATTAGAATTCCCCTGACTGCCCGCAAGCGTTCCTTCACACCAGCATTTCACGCCTCACCCCGTATGTGATCCTCCGCTCTGGCGAGAATTCCGGGAACGTCCATATCTACCAAGCCTCCATTATGTTTAGAGGCCACTTTGGGTTTGCTCATTTGAGGGAAGATTTAAAATCTTACATGATGTCTTTTTTCAGTGGATGATAAATCTGGGGCTTCGCTTCATAGTTCTTATGGTTCGTTATCACTAGACCCAAGAAGAAAGGCGATCCAGAGGTTACGTATGTGGTATATTTCCTCGTGTTTCTGGGACTGTGCTTTTAAGTGCAGCCTCAGGAGTTATCCCTCATTTTCGGTTCCCGGGAGTACGTGCCTCGTTTACTTAGGTCACGTGTGGCAGATTGCAGTCTCCAATTGTGAGGATCCTGCTGGCTTCCTTATCCAGCTTTGTAAGCACTTGCGGAGGACGAATGTCATTTCTACTGTATGTACCCGGTGTGCTGCACACACAGGTCACATTTATATCTCTGCCCCGATGTTCGAGCCCATTCACCCACAGCCGTATACTTCGAGAACAACCCAGCATCTGCTATTCCAGACGGTTCGCGCCTGTCCCACTGAGGAGAGCCACCCTCCCCTTAAACAGCCATATTCCCTGCCCCGCTCATGCATAACAAACCCATTTTGTGTTACTTTGGATAAATCATCATCTCCAGTAAGCCATATTTCAGTTACCGTAACTATGAACGTGTTGTGCACCTCAGCGGCTTTCAAGAGCCCCATCCACTTGTTCTTACTACTGTCATTGTCCCGCGCTATACGCCCAGTCAAAATGGAGGACACGGAATGCGAGAGAGGAATGTGTATTGGACAGGGATGAGCGCAATGGAAATAAGTTACACAGGTCCCTTATACTTCGGGTTTCTCCGGTTCAGGATTGCCGCGTTCCTCGAGAATAGCAGTACGCCTCGTTGCCCGAGTCTCCTCACCAGTATTCGTCCAGTCCAGACGCCCGACAAGTGCACCTGTAACAAACCGGCGGCAACGAATCAGCGAGTTCAAAACACCCTGCACTATGAACGCCCTCGATCTTCTGTTTACACGAGTTCAACTCAAAAGCATGCCGTAGCACATGAGCAAAATATAAACAAATGTTCAAGCGCAATGGTTGATTCATGCCGTACTTGTTCGGGGATCAATGAAATAAATAGCAAAGTCTCAAGAATACAAGTGGGTGACGACGACCCAAATATATTTCCATACATGTACTTAACATTTTTCTTCCAAATTCCCCCAAGGAACGTCCAATATCGAAGGAGTGAATGGAGTTAATGCCAAGCCGTAACCCACCTGGGCCCTAATGTCAGCTTGTAGCGGTTGCCCTCTTCATTCGTACTTTTACCACGTTTGTTGTTTAACTGAACGCTGACTGCCAAGCGCGGTTGCCATTTACCGTTGCTCTTGCGAACGCTCTCACGCACGCTCCCAAATACACGCTAACCACTATCTCTCCCAATCGCCTTCTCGTTCTCACGGGTCGTGGAGAATACTGTTCTGGTCAACATATTTGTGCAGTGCCGCACATTAGAGTAACGTGCAGGTGGTCCACGCAGTACAAAGGACCGAAGCACGCGTTTACTAAGGAAAACGCGAAGTGAGGTCTAATGAATTTTACAAGCGTGTACTTCAGTCGCCATAGGCTACATTTATTGTTGGTTAGTTGCAGACGCCCTGGAAAGTTTTCTTGAGATTATTCTGCACACTTCCGTGGCTGAAAGTTTCATCTAAAGGTGATACTCCTCTATTGACATAAGAAGAAACGCGTTTCGGCGTACTTGGGAGTCCCAGACAGTTTAGCTAATCTAAAGGGCAAAATGCTTTTCGGTCAAGAGTAAGGTGCATATGCAAACAAACGCTGAGAGATCTCGACGAAGAATCGAGATGTCTACAAGGTGCTTGAAACATCAGGGGGCTCAGCGCGTGACGTAATCACTGTAAAAGTAAGTTCTGGCTCGAAACATATATCAATTAGAACACAGATTGGATAAAAATACAGACTAGAAGTTCCGGAAAGAGGATGGTTCCAACGAAAGGTCAAATACTGCTCGTTCCAAAGTTCCCACTACTTCATAAACAATGTCCTGTAGTGTGTTGAATTGGGGTTTCTTCAAACTCACTCCATCGTAAATCGTGAACACAGTACCAAATTAGACGCACAAGTTGGAGCCGGACTGCTCAGGATTGTAAACATGTTATCAGGCAGCCACATTTCTTTTGCGTGCTCCTATGCTGTCTTACGGGTAACGGACAGAAAACATCGACGTCATTTTCCACGAAATGGGCACCGTCTCGGTTGAAATCCTAAAACTGGAAGGGAGTCTATCACTTGTTAGCCCTCTACCACTTTCGGGCGATGTTAAATGATGTTGTTGCCGGTGACTCGCTTGCATATCACTGGTCCCTTGTTCGCCCAGAACCGTCGACCTCTATTGTTTGATGGGTGGTTCAAACCTGGGTGTCCCTCTACTCGATGTCCGTGATTTACCAAGCATCTCGTGATATGGTGGTTACCAGGAACTGTTATTAATTTCTTTGTTTCGTACTCTTGATTTGTGTTCGTCAACCGTCCTCCGACCCTCGATATCCTCTTTGCCCGCAAAAGGTTCATACTTCCGGAGCTACTGTGCAAAACCTTGCTTCTTTTGGTGTTATTGTCTATCCTAAATAGCTTACGGGTCTCGAACGGGAAGGCGTGCAGTAATAGTAGTAGTATTAGGCAAAAGGACGACGATTTTAGCTTGCTTCGGCTCGTCTGGTAGTAGCTTTCCAACATATAACCTGTTCTCTGGTAGTGTGTCTTTCAGAATCGGTAACGTTATCTTGTATCCCGTGCACCGGACCACTGCTCTTAACACTTTAATCGAGCCCGGGAAGTGGCGCAGCCTTTCTTTTAGGCTTACGCTTCCGTTGGAGTTTATAGCAAGTATTAGTCATTTCATTTCAGCTTTGCCATCTTCAGGCTTGAATGTCGGCCATGTCAGCCACGTCTCTTTAGACGCAGTCAGGAAGTCCGGTCCAGCTGTCCTCATCCGCTGCCTTTCTAGTGCTCTTATACCCTTCAGGCACAAGTCGGCCGAGTTCCTAGCTGATTGCGCATAGTGCCACTGACCGGTCTTAGTCGGCTCATGCATCATAGTGAGTCTGTTGGCCAAGAAGGTGTAAGTGTTGCTTACGTGATGAAGTACCTTGGCTGAGTCCGTTCAAAAGTTGGATTCCCTCTTTATCTGATAAAAGAACCTTCTAATCAGCGTTTCAACTTTCACTGCCAGTACTGCTAAAGTCAATTCTAGCCCCAGAATGGACACAGTCCTCAGTGGGGCAACTCTTGACTTTGCGAATACTGTCTGACTGTGCCGCCCACCATTTTCGTCTACCCAGTAGCCACAAACCACTATTCTGTGGTCAACTTCTGATGAATCTGAAAACCAGTAGAGGTGGGTGTCGCTGGTACACTTTGTTCCTGTCAAGCATCTTGGTGTCTTGATTTCGCCACGTTGATCTGGGCTGTGTAACCAGTCATGCCATCGCTTTTGGTCGTCTTCCTGGAGAGTTTCACCCCAACCCGCCCCCCTTTGGCACAGAGATTGCAGCAAGCATATCCCAGGTAGCATCTATGGTGAAGCTAAACCCGAAGGACCGTAGAGACTTGAAACTGATGATGGGATTCATCTTTGTGTGGCTAATCGTTTTGATAGGTCAACAGTGAAAATGAATCCGTCACCATCGGACTTCCATCGAACTCCAAGCGTGCGCTACGTTTGCAACGAGGATTCCAAGAGCTTTCTCGCGCACTCAATTTTTTCGGACTTCGGGATTACATTGGAAACCTCAAGGCAGTCTGAATTCCTTTTTGTGAGATTGAACCCTCCTACATTTGGAACGGCGGTCAGTTCGGTCATATATAGAATGACCGTACTTGGGTCGTCAAAGGAACATAGAAAATCTTCCATGTAGAACGGGTACACTGCTTTTCCTGACAGACTGCCGGTGCTGTCGAAACGCTTGAGTGTTTCACGGAGGGCAAAGTTGGCACAGGAGGGGGTGACACCATTCCAAAGGGATGAACTGTCAGCCCGCACTCATCATGTGTACGATCTACGTTGCTGGCAGCTCACCAGAGAAGACGAAAGACATCCCTATCTTCAGCGGGTACCTGTAGCGGCTTAGCAGACACCAAACTCAATAAAATGCAACAGCGGGCTTAGAGCTCAGGCGCGCCTTGTTTACGAATAGGCATTTTCACTTGGATGCACTTGGAATTTCCAATTGAGTATTGGGAGATTAGATTTGCATACAATATGATTCACCATGCAGTTTGAACGCTCAACTCACCATTGAAAACCATGGAAGCACTGTACAGATGTTTCATCCTGCTAATGATTCCCAACAAGGATGAAACAGCTGTACAGTGCTTCCATGGTTTTCAATGGTGAGTTGAGCGTTCAAGCTGCATGATGAATCATATTATGCACTTGGAATTGACAACCGCTCCTCAAAAGCGGCCAACTCCGGTGTCAGGCCTCCCTCTAGCTAAAGGCAATCTTCCTTTTCGAATCTTTCTTCTCAGTCACATAAAGTGGCCTATAGCCAGGACAAAAGTACTTCAAAGTACTTTCACTCATCCAGACCCGATTCAACCAGTGCGGTATTATAATATCCTTCGGTCGGACCCATAAGCCTATCTTAGAATCCCCTCAGGACATTTGGGTGATCCTCACCAGTCATCCATTGAGGTACGCAACTGGCTAAGCAAATGTTGACCAGGCTTTTCAATAGGTCAGGAATTCGGTCTAGCATTGGTTCCTTCAATCGACTGGTTGCTTGAAGTCTGATTTTTGTAGGTCCACTTGGTACCAGAAAAGTCGAGACCATCGAAACATACGTCACTCTACATAACAAACGTCAAGGCGCGCTCCAGCTCATCAACTGTGGTCATTAGCTCGTTCAGTCCCCCTTCTCCTGTCATTTATACAGGGTAACCAATACATCTACTAAAACCCATCAATTGCTATTGTTCTGCGTCTCCATTCGCTGGAAGGGAATCGAATCTGCAAATCGTGCGTGCAACCAAACACCTTTGCTTGTGGAAGCATTTCCCGTATGCCCCCGGAAACGACCACTTTTTCTTGCTGCACACGATATAAGACCTTGAATTGTGTCGTCAAGTCTTGGCCCTGTAATGTATGGTCCATGAGTGACACACCCCGACATTTCGCGGCACAGTCAACGACCACCCTGACCTTGCCCGGTTTCTTTGGTTTCTCGACCTTAGAGACGGAGTGCGTAACACATGAAACTTGCGCTGATCACTGCTGTACCTGCTCTTTCTTTGTAACGCAAGTCTATGTTACTTTGCATGGCTAGCATGTATTCTATCCCTAGGTGTGGTTCTCGAATTAGCCTGCTTTAGAAGAAGCATAACCTTTCCAGGGATATTTCTCTGCTGTTCAACGATGGCTTCATGTTGGGTCTCCACGGCACATGAACTCCAAAGCGATTTATTACATGCTTGAAACTTCTGGCTTCCATTTTCAGGGCCAGCATTTTTGCTTTCTAGCATCTCTTAAGGTGGCCATGTCAGCAGATTCGGCGTTATACCACTCATAGAACGCCTGTTCAACTCTCCCCTCTTCCATTGAAATGCATTTGATTTGGAGCTGTTTGCTGCATCTTCCTTTTGTACCACCGCAAAATGTCAAAACATGTATTGTGCTTACTGCTTACGGTGCTGTACGACCTCCTATTCTTCTACCCAGAGCCCAATATGCTTCCGGTACGTCGCAACATATCGGCAGATTTATTTTTTTATTCTGTCACTTCTCGGTTCTGACCCCGTCTTGGTCCGGCCACTGACTCAGAATCGATTGTACTGACTGAGATGCTCTCACCCCCAGATCTTTTGTGGTGAAAGCTTCTAGGATTTTTGCTCTATTGCTGTCGATCAAATGAAGGAATTGTAGGCGCAGTTCGGTTGGTTAGATGACCTGGGTTCAATTACCGTGCTCACCGCTGGTGAAGACTGATCCCCTCTAACCCCATGTTTCTGCCACTTCCTTCCTCACGAAAGCGGTATCCAATCCACTGTCTTCGGAGGTCAAAGCTCTTATCACACCATACTGGGGTTTTTACACCGACTGCTATTACTCCCGGGCTAATAGGCTTATTAAAAGAGCGAGAAAATTAGAAAACTCTTCTTAGCTTCGAGGTTCTTTCGGCATTCAATCTCTTGGGTTTTGTGGTAGCTAATGGTGTTTTCCGCGGCATCTATACTGATTGCAACTTGTTTTCCTCCGGTACACAGCTCCTCGATGTGAACCGTTAGGACAAAAAAGCAAGCACCCAGTTTCCCAGCCATTTTCCACCGTTCATCGATATCCACTTTGCGGAAGCAAGGACGTTCCACTGGGAAATGTAGATCACCACAGACCTCACTTACAGGCAAATTTTCACCTTTGCGGGATAGTACACATGTTTTGCCTATTTTCAGCCTCTGTTGGGACCCTTGATCCAGCTTCTTGATGTTGTCGCAGTCCTGGGCAGCCTGGTCGTCTCACTCACAAGTAGACCGGATTGACTGTTTGCTATTCGGGTCCGACGGCATATAAATTGCGTCAGGTCCTCAAAAGTAGTTTCTCGCCCAAATCTTTTGGTCCCCTCGGATCCTCAACCCATCTGATCTGTAGTTACGTGGGTGAACTACGAGCTATAGCCTCCAAAATGTGAAGGGTTTCAGGTCCGATCGATAATCTGGGTGGTTCATGAAGCCTCTGCAGTTTATCGTTTTTGTCACCAGACCGAATAGAGAACCCGACATCCCCTTGGAACGTCCGGATTCTGACGGTACTCCATCAGTCAAGCGTCAAGCGAACTTAAATGGTTGCCAAAACAGGTTCTTCAAGATTTCGCTTGTTCGGGTGCAACCCTCTTCGGGATCCAGCATCGAGCACCCGCCGATCCCTTCCAAGGCCGTTCCTTGACAGTAACCTAGCAGATACCAGATTTTCCGCCCTGGATCAAATAATGTCCGATCTGCAAGGTTCTCGTATTGTTTATAGAGTTTGCACTGTTGCCCTGCTCTCCCATCAAATGGGGACAATTCCACTTTCGGTAAGTCATTGGTGTGTGTTCCGCTGGCAGAAATCGATTTCAGTTGTTCCATGGCACTGCTGGGCTGAATGGTCGCGTGCTCCATGGTTTCCAAGATCACAACTCACTCGTGTTCGAGGTTGTTCTTTCCTGGCAGGCTCAGCTTCTTCCCTAGCCTGCATTAGATGGTTTTCTGGTATTGCCGTTCCCAGTCTAAAAATATCATCACGTCAAAATTCTATATCATAGACTGAAATCCTTGAAGTTGGGCAGATTAGACTAGTAGATCTAGCCATATCTAAAGGATCAGCACAACCCAAAATAACCCCCGGGACTAGCCGGGTTACTTCACGTCCAACTTCGGTTCGCCATTGTCTTCCAAGCATTACTGATTGGTTTCCTCGTGATGATTCCAAGTTAAGTGCTGTGACGGTTATTCCGATCGTGAGAAACGCGTACCTCAATTTGCAAATCTCAAAGTCAGAACAAGATTGTTTAGCCTATTCTACGGCCCTGAATTACTAAAGTGTGCGCGCATAAAATTATGTACAAACCCCAACTGTACGGACCCAACGTTTAACAACAGAGACCAGTGTTCGGCAAAGGGCATGGTTAGGTACGACCTTCACGGCAGTCCGAGTGTAACGGGCTGGTTAGCTGGAAACAGACACATGTGTCTGTTTCCAGCTAACCAGCGTATGCATACGCGACCCATCAGTCATTGTCCTGCGCTATTCGCCCAGTCAAAGTGGAGGACACGGAATGCGAGAGAGGAATGTGTATTGGACAGGGATGAGCGCAATGGAAATAAGTTACACAGGTCCCTTATACTTCGGGTTTCTCCGGTTCAGGATTGCCGCGTTCCTCGAGAATAGCAGTACGCCTCGTTGCCCGAGTCTCCTCACCAGTATTCGTCCAGTCCAGACGCCCGACAAGTGCACCTGTAACAAACCGGCGGCAACGAATCAGCGAGTTCAAAACACCCTGCACTATGAACGCCCTCGATCTTCTGTTTACACGAGTTCAACTCAAAAGCATGCCGTAGCACATGAGCAAAATATAAACAAATGTTCAAGCGCAATGGTTGATTCATGCCGTACTTGTTCCAGGATCAGTGAAACAAATAACGTATTCTCAAAAATACAAGTGAGCGACAACGACCGTCGAGTATTTCCACCAATCTACGTTACATTCAGTGGCTCTACTGCTTCCCTCAAAGAAACTCCGGATTGAAAGCAGCTGTAATATTTTTTGGGAGCTTGGCAGATTCCAACAGGTTCACTGTCTCACTTCCATGCTTGGTCAAGTGAATCCAGCCTGTTGCTTCCCGGAAGCCCTGAAAGGGGTCCAGTTACGGCTTCTACGCTTTATGGAATTGCTCATTGCAGCCCACAATTGCTCTCAGATACCTCACACTTCAAAGGAGCAAACCCGTATTTTAGGGCAATTAGAATTCCCCTGACTGCCCGCAAGCGTTCCTTCACACCAGCATTTCACGCCTCACCCCGTATGTGATCCTCCGCTCTGGCGAGAATTCCGGGAACGTCCATATCTACCAAGCCTCCATTATGTTTAGAGGCCACTTTGGGTTTGCTCATTTGAGGGAAGATTTAAAATCTTACATGATGTCTTTTTTCAGTGGATGATAAATCTGGGGCTTCGCTTCATAGTTCTTATGGTTCGTTATCACTAGACCCAAGAAGAAAGGCGATCCAGAGGTTACGTATGTGGTATATTTCCTCGTGTTTCTGGGACTGTGCTTTTAAGTGCAGCCTCAGGAGTTATCCCTCATTTTCGGTTCCCGGGAGTACGTGCCTCGTTTACTTAGGTCACGTGTGGCAGATTGCAGTCTCCAATTGTGAGGATCCTGCTGGCTTCCTTATCCAGCTTTGTAAGCACTTGCGGAGGACGAATGTCATTTCTACTGTATGTACCCGGTGTGCTGCACACACAGGTCACATTTATATCTCTGCCCCGATGTTCGAGCCCATTCACCCACAGCCGTATACTTCGAGAACAACCCAGCATCTGCTATTCCAGACGGTTCGCGCCTGTCCCACTGAGGAGAGCCACCCTCCCCTTAAACAGCCATATTCCCTGCCCCGCTCATGCATAACAAACCCATTTTGTGTTACTTTGGATAAATCATCATCTCCAGTAAGCCATATTTCAGTTACCGTAACTATGAACGTGTTGTGCACCTCAGCGGCTTTCAAGAGCCCCATCCACTTGTTTTTACTACTTTTATAGAAGACGTTTGAGAGCGCCTGGTGAACGTGTCTCCCACTGAGACTAGCAGCGAATACCAACGTTATCCACTCTATCGGACGAAACGAGAAGACGCAAGTCGGTTTACAGGTGCAAGGTGTATTCTATATATCGTGGCACCGAAACAGTACCGATACGAGAGATACACTGAACAGGAAACGAAACGAAACGCAACGGCTATGCAGAAAGCGAACCGCGAGCGTGTACAATCGGTGAGCGACCGAAAGTGAAAGTGATTTAAAAAGAGGTCGACGGAAGCCTCGAAAGTTATTACTGCGAAGTGCAATGGTTAAGATCGTGTTTAACCTAGTCGAGAAAACGTGCTGGGCAAACGATCTTCCGACCGGAACGTGAGACGGGAGCCCCATTCACGGACGGGTGTGCAGGCGTGCTCTGCTGACTTGAACTTCAGACGATCGATGCTAACGGTATCGACGCGACCATGTCGATCAACCTTAAAGGTCTTATCGTGACAAAAAATCTTGCGAAATGGACTTTCGTAAGGCTGTTGTGATGGTTTCCGTACCGAATAAACACGAATGAATACATGCGAATAAGTTTCGAATTCGGTCGGAACAAAAACCTGTCGTCGCTGTATTCGAGTCTGCGCCGGAGCGAGATTTTGCATGTATGTAGACAAACGGTGAACGTAAGTCTGTAGGGCAAGTGGGTCTATACTCCGTGCCGTAAAGAATTCCCCAGGCAGTCGTAATGTCGTGCCGTAGACAAGTTCTGCGGCGGAACATTGGATATCTGCCTTTATGCAAGTCCTGATACCAAGCAGAACTAGCGGTAACGTTTCGTACCAGTCGGGGCTGTCGTGTGCTCTAAGAGCCGCTTTGAGTTGGCGATGAAAACGTTCGACTAAACCATTCGATGCCGGATGGTACGCGGTCGTGCGAATGCTTTCCGTACCCAACATGTGAGTTAATGAAGAGAAAAAGCGGACGCAAATTCTTGTCCTCGATCGGTAGTGATTGTAGAAGGACAACCATATAAAGCTATCCATCGCTCTATCAGATGTCCAGCCACTTACTCGGCCGTGACGACAGAGATGGGAATAGCCTCGGGCCACCTCGTAAATCTATCGATGCAAGTTAATAAATAAGCCTACCCGTGTGATGGGGTCAATGAACCCACAATGTCTACGTGGATGTGATCGAAGAGAGCATCAGGCTAGAAAAAGTGCCGATAGGCGAAGCTACGTGCCTATGCACTTCAGATCGTTGACATTGTAGACACTGTTTTGCCCACATACGAACATTTTTATTCATGGACGGCCAGAAGTATCGTGCAGCTACTAATCGGAGACTGGCTGCTTTGCCTGGATGTGATAGTCCATGTAGGGTATCGAACACGAGACGTCGATATGTAGAGGGTACGACTGGTCGAGGTATGCCAGTAGATATGTCGCAGAGCATAGTCCCAGCACTGGTGGCCAAAGGTACGGACTGACACTGTAGCGACGATGACTGAGCGGCTTCCATACAAGAAGAATCCTGTGCCTGTGCTGCAGCCATGGCAGGGATGTCTAAAACCGGAGATTTAATTGCATCAGGCGGAATACGCGACAATGCATCTGCAGTTCGACTCACCTTTACCGTGTCGTAGGTCAGTCGTGAACTGAGAAATATAGTCTAAATGTCTGACTTCTCGTGGGGAGTATTGGTCAGACTTAGTATGCAATGCATACGTCAAAGGCATATGGTCGGTATAGATGATGAAATATCGACCCTCGACTGCATGGCGGAAGTGTTTACCGGTATTATATGCAGCCAGCAGTTCGCGACCAAAAGCAATAAATTTAGTTTCTGTGGGACTGAGGCGTCGAGAGAAAAACTCTAATGGTTGCCATATCGCAGAAGCAGACTGTTGCAGGACCACTCCGATGGCAAAGTCGGATGCATCCACCGCTATGCTAAGCGTCGCGGACGGAACTGGGTGCATTAGGAGCGTGGTCTGAGCTAATGTCGCTTTAATCTCCGAGAACGCTACTCGTGCGGCATCCGTAAGTGACTTTGGTTTCAAGCACGATTTGCGGAAACGTTTCCCGTCCAGCGAATGAAGACGCAGAACAACAGCGATTGATGTTTTTTGTAATTTTATTGATGCTCTGTATAGAGTACAGGATAAGGGTAACTGATCGAGCTAATGGCCAGAGCTGATGAGCTGGAGCGCGCCTTACCGTTTGTAACGTGGCGTATCGAAAGTCTTTTTTTCAGAGAGCTAGTCTTTTTCCGGAACCAGGTGGACTTAAAGAAGGCGCACCTAAGCTCTAAACTTGAGATTGCATTTTATTGAGTTTGGTGTTTGCGAAGTCGCTACATCAGTCCCCCTTCAGAAGGACGACCGAGTAGGAGAGCTTCTACCTAAGAGAGCTGCGGGAGTTGAGCCAAAATCCAGCTGAATAGTTCCAGCTGGAAAAGGTTTGTGCTCAGCACCTCTTAGGTGATCTAAGGACCTCTGGGCCATATATAGCCGCATATAAGGTTACTCACGCGTGAACTGGTGGGGTATCCTCTCCCCGCGCTCCCCATCTAGAAACCTTACGTGAGGGATAGGGACGTGCCAAATCCTGTACAAGGCACGTAAACAACAACAACAACAAAATTGTAATGTCCATAAAGTGACACAAATCCATTGTTAGTGGTGTGCCAGATCCTTTCCAGGTAAAAAAACGACTGATCCTGGAAGAGATCGGAAAAACTGGATACAGTATGCAATCAAAAGGGAAGTCTATGTAAGAACAATAAAGTCAACGAATAGTGAACATGCCTACCAGACCTAGTGGAACGTGATAGGGGTCGACCTGTGACCCACAAGTGATGTAGCTAGATGTTGTTGGAGTAGGGCAAACGTCTGTGCTTTTACCATCGACGGGCAACGGCGAAGGCTGGGTTTCCGGGTCAACGAAAGCTTGCTTAAGGTGGTCGATGCTGACGGTTTCTTGACGACCATTGAGATCGATGATGAACGTTTTCTCTAAACGCCGAATGACTTTGCGCGGACCAGAATATGCTAGAGTCAACGGGCGGCGGCTCGGCGTACGCAGAAAAACGTGCGTGCACGTATGTAGGTGACTGGGAATAAACGACGGCCGGTCAGCCGAACGGACAGGAATACCAGTCTTCTGACGCATGTAGATCATGAGACGTTGAGTGTGGTCTCCAAGGTTGGGGACAGGTGCACTCACCTTGAGTGCGACAAATTCACCGGGGAGACGAGCGGTGGTGCCGAATGTCATGGACGCAAATGTGCAGGGAGTGTCGCTGCGCAGCGCATTGCGAATGCCCAATAACACCAGTGGTAAGACGTCCGTCCACTGAGGATTGTTGTGGGCACTGAGCGAAGTTTTGAGATGCCGGTGGAAACGTTTAACCAAACCATTTGCCTGGGGATGATGAGCTGTAGTGCGAATACGCTTAGTGCCAGTCAGTTGGAGGAGATTGTCGAAAGTGGCAGATTCAAGCTGAGCTCCTCGATCGGTGGTTACTGTGTTCGGACAACCAAAACGGGAAATCCAGTGTTCCATGAACGCACGGGCGACAGTTTCACTGGAAACATCCGGAATGGTTATGGCCTCGGGCCAACGAGTGAAACGATCAATACACATGAGTAGATAGATCATACCTCGGGATGGTGGCAAGGGTCCCACAATGTCGACATGCACGTGAGCGAAGCGGGAATCTAGAGTCTCAAAAGATCCGACCGGACTGGTAGTATGTCGCTGAATTTTGGCTCGCTGACAAGCAATGCAGTTACGTGCCCACTGACGAACGTCGCGATCCATGTTTGGCCAAACGAATCGGGCACTGACCAGTTTGCATGTGGTCTTGATACCCGGGTGGGATAAGCCGTGCAACACATCGAAAACATGACGGCGATGTGAAAGTGGTACGATTGGCCTTGGGTGATCCAAAGTGGTGTCGCAGGGGATAGTGCCAGTGTATGATGGAAGAGGCAAAGCCAGCACTCGGAGACTTGTATCGTGAATGGATTGTCGAAACTCAGGATCCTGCTGGTTTCGTGCCAGGTCCTCGAGATTGATACCGGGAACAGCTGGAGATCCGAGACTGTGGATCCTGGAAAGAGTATCTGCCGCCACGTTAGCTGACCCGGAGATATGACGAATGTCAGTAGAAAATTGTGATATGAAATCCAGCTGGCGAATTTCTCGTGAAGAATGACGATCAGATGCTTTGCGAAAAGCATACAGTAGTGGCTTGTGACACGTGAAAATGATGAATTCCCGTCCTTCCAGGGCGTGGCGAAAGTGACGGATGGCGGTGTAGACGGCAAGTAACTCACGACTAAACGCGCTGTATTTAGATTCTGCCTAAGACAGGCGGTGTGAGTGAAAGGCCAGAGGCTCCCAAGCGACGTCCACTGCCTGCTGGAGGACACAGCCAAGTGCGACATCGGAGGCATCAACGGCGCTACTGACGGAAGCGTGGGGATCCCGATGCCGGAGAAGAACCGCAGACGACAAAGCCTGTTTGAGCTGATAAAATGCCTCCTTGGCTTGATCGGTCCAGATGAGGGTTTGTTGTTTGCCCCGCAAAATGTCGGTGAGCTGTTGCATTAGAGTGGCGCAGTGCGGAATGAACCGGCGGTAATAATTGACAAAGCCGTTAAAACATTTGAGCTGTTTGAAGGACTGTGGTAGTGGGAATTCAGCAATATCACTGACCTTGGTTTCAGCCGGACGAATGTCGTTGGCGTCGATGATATGACCGAGGAAGAGCAATGACGGCTTCCCTAATTCGGTCTGGGCCGCATTGATGGTAACACCGTGCTCTGTTTACCGCTGGAAGAGCTCTCGAAGATGAAGCTGATGTTCGTCGATGCCGGGCCTAGCGACAAGAATATCATCGATGTAAGGGTGAACAAAGGGTAGCCCGCGGGTAACACCGTCAATAAACCTCTGGAACTTTTGGGACGCGTTGCGCAAGCCAAATGGCATACGGAGAAACTCGAATAAACCAAACGAAGTGATAACGGCGGTTTTTGCAACCGGAATTTGATGACAGGCCCGGACCAGGTCGATTTCGCTGAAGATGGTGGATCCAGCCAGAGCATACGTGATATCATGAATGTGAGGTGAAGGATATCGATCTGGCGTCGTGAGCTGATTGAGGCGACGATAGTCACCACACGGACGCCAATCACCTGAAGTTTTCTTCGGCACCATATGCAATGGAGAAGCCCACGGGCTGTTCGAAGGACGGATGATGCCTGGGTCCATCATTTTCTGGAATTCAAGACGAGCGATGGCCAGTTTGTCCGGGGCTAGGCGACGAGGACGGGCAAAAACCGGAGGTCCCTCGTCACTAGTGTGATGTACAACCGCCGAGCGCACCGCGGGTAGGTGGTTTACCGGCCCGGTTAGAGACGGAAACTCAGCTAAGATTCTGGCGAAGGCGTCGTTGGGAACGGGAGCTACGGACGGTCGAACAACGTTGACCAAGCAGACGGATCCAAAAACAGCACGATGAGTCACATGGTCGGTTAATTTAAGAGAAACGGGATGTAACGAAAGATTGAAATGATGCAGAAGATCAACTCCCAAGATGGGCTGGAAAACGTCAGCAATGACGAAAGACCACTGAACAAAAACGACAAAAGCCCAGGTCTAATTTGAGATGCCCAGTACCAAAAGTGGATAAACGAGACCTGTTGGCGGCCTGAAGCTCTAAAGTGTGCCGGTGCTGACGATCAGAAGGGTTAGGGGGAACGACGCTGATCTGTGCGCCAGTGTCAATCATAAACTGACAGTGGGAGATGAGGTCCTTGAATAATAGAAGACGGCAGGGCGTCGGGAGGCCAACGAGCGCTGCCGTACCTACTCGTTGGCCGACGAGTTTCCCTGGTCGTTGTGGAACGCGCACGGGAGTGTACATTTCCGGGCGCTGGCACGATACTGGCGGTGATACCAACACCATGTCCAAGTGTGCGCATCGGGAGAGGCTGGCCTGGGAGGACTGCGAGCGGCAATAGGCCGGCGATTACGAGTTGGGGAGCGGCAACGACGTGCCGAACGTAAAGACTGAATAGCGGTCACGTCCGCCCGAAGAGCACTGAGTTGTGCAGCTATATCCGTGAGAGTCACCTCCGTAGTGGTCGTTGTTACGAACGTTTGAGCAATGCGTAGCCAAATTCGCAACGGATCCCGAAATCAGAAGGCGATTATCCGTGATAATTCTACGATACTAGATTATTAAAATAAACAATGACATAAACAATATACAAACCTCAATAATACGATCACAAAGTCTCAACAACGAGAAACCGAATAGCAGCGTGTGAGCAGACAGCACGTGCGTCACGCAGGTCCTGAACAAGGATGTGCCAAAATAGCGCTCTGGGCGCGAACAAACAACAATTGGTCCAGAAAAACAACCAGTTCGTAAAGACAAGTCAATAGTGTATGGAAATGAGTGATGTTGGGAAAAAACACTGAATCGCGAGGGAAAAGGGGGATTTTCCACGACCGGCTGTTACGCCGCCCATTAAAATCCTCCTGGATCCTTAGCAGAGTCAAGGGTTCGGTATAAAGGTACTGATTCTTCCTACCTGCCTAGGCCCTGCTGTCAGTGCGCGCATCTAATGCTCGTCGTCGACGTTCTACTACTGGTCGCACCTAATCCATTGGCTACATAGACGTGAGGCTAGTCTACATCTTCCACAAGACCAAATGACCGATGGCGGGCGTGAATGGTCGCATAGACGTTGTCCTCGTAAGGGGCCGTCCGGTCCTGGATGTACGTGCTTGAGTGTGTGTGTGTGTGCGTGTGTGTGTGTGCCGGGGTTACAATGAAATCACAGGTGTGACTACACATCAAAGGAGGACTTTCTGCAATGTCAAAAAAAGACCGCGTTGCAAGAAAACGAGTAAATGTAGCATGTATGTGTGACCTGAGCTCCGCTACTTCCACATATGCAAGGGGCATTCTGTAGCGTCAACCAAAGGCAAACAAAGAACACTGTCACATGTCTGATGGGTTTACGGGATGTAGAGTGCGTCGTGCATGCGTGTATGTATCGGGATGTATAATGGAATCGCACTCATCACCACATATCGGAAAGAACCTTCTGTAATGTCAACGAAGGGACCGCGAGCACCTTAACGTGTTTGACGGAGATTGTGTGGTATATATGGTGTTTCTTTATCCACCTCGATTACTGGTGTGAAAAAGGTTTACTAGGCCTCAGGGTTATCAGCTCCTCCGTCTTCGCTCTCGAGTAGGTTAATACTGCGTATGTCACGAATGAGCACTCCGTTAGCCGTCTTCACCTTCACCGTTCTTATCATTTCGTCAGTGCTTTTGATGGTTTCCGTAACTACTCCCAAAGACCAAGCGCTGAAATGTGCGCGTTCGTCGGCGATCATAACCACGTCCCCAACTTTGAATGGTCTTGTTTTGGCCAGCCACTTCTGTCGAGTCTGCAAAGCCGGTAGGTACTCCCGTAGCCATCGCCTCCAGAAGACCTTGGCCAGATAGTTCGCTTGCTTCCACCCGTGGAGGTAGCTCCCACGAAGGTTTACCGGCCCCTGGAAACCCTCGTTCGACCTTTACGTCAATAAGTCGTTCGGGGTGAGCGCCAGGTGGGTGGGGTCGCCGTTCAATACTGGAACCAGGGGGCGGTTGTTCAGGATTCTCTCCACCTCAGTCATGACGGTGTTCAGCGTCTCGTCGTCGGGCGGCTGCTGCTCCATGATTGACAGCAATATCCGTCTGGCGGACCGGATCATGCGTTCCCATAGGCCGCCTCGGTGACTGGCCTGTGGGGGGTTGAAATGCCATCGTATGCCGTAAGCCACGGTTCGATTCTGCAGTTCGTCCCTGTTTATGTTCTTGTGCCAACGCTGCAATTCCCGTTGAGCGCCCACAAAGTTCGATCCATTATCTGAGTATATATCGGCCGGTACGCCTCTTCGGTTGATAAATCTTTGCAAGGCCCGTAGAAAGGAATCGGTCGTCATCGAATGTGCGACTTCTAGGTGTACCGCACGTGATTTCATGCACGTCATGATACATCCGTATCGCTTTTCTAATCTTTTCCCGCACTTGATCCACAAGGGCCCGAAATAGTCCAACCCGGTGTCACTGAACGGCCACCAGCTCGTAGTCACCCTGCATTCTGGTAGTGGGGCCATGAGTTGTTTGCCTGCTGTGGCATTGCGTCTCCTGCATTGCACACACCGTCGGATTACGCGTTTTACAGTCTCTCGTCCTCTCAACAACCAAAGACGCTTTCGGATGACGCTCGTCACGTGACTTTCCCCGGCATGTCCCCCCATGGCGTGGACGTGTTGAATCATTAGCTCTACTACAGGTTGTCTCGCAGGCAGCAGTATAGGATACTTTGTGTCGAAGTTCAGGTGTGCGTTGGTCAGCCTACCATCCACCCGCAGCAGTCCGTTGACGAGTTTGGGGTTTAAGCGCTTCAGCTCGCCTCTTGGAGATGGCATGTCTTCATTGGTCGGCTCCACTTCTTCCGCCCTCTTGAGTTCTTGGGCGAAAGCCTCGCGTTGTATCATTCTGAAAATATCGTACTCTGCCGCTTGTAGCTCATCGGGACCTATCGGGCCGACCGGTATCCGACCTGAGGGCCGTAGCCCTTTCATGACTAGTAAATTTCTCTTGAACCTGGTTAACCAAACTAGCGAACGAAGCGTCTTCATCCAGGAAGAAAACCTGACCAGTCGCGATAGAATGGACGACGCTTCGACGATGTTGGTTGCTATCACTACGCCTTTGATCTCCAGTTCCAATTCCGTAGGGGGTTTTAATTCGAACACGGGCCAGTCCTGTTTGGGCAATTGCAGGAAAATTGGCCCTCTCGTCCACGTGTCCAGTTGCCTGAAGTTGTTCGCACCTCGGGAGCACAGGTCGGCCGGATTATCGCCAGACCTGACATGACTCCACTGGTGCGTGGCTGATTCATCGTGGATAATCGTGAGCCGGTTAGCAACGAAAGTACTAAACCGGCTCCGTACGTTGTTAATGTAGTAAAGTACTATCGTTGAATCCGTCCAGAAGCTCACCGACCAAATGTAGAGATCGAAACATCTCTTCACAGCTTGCACCACCCTGACTGCCAACACGGCTGCGCTGAGTTCAAGGCGTGGGATTGAGACCGACTTCAGTGAGGCAACGCGGGCTTTGGCAAACAGGATCCTTGTGGTATATTGTCCATCTCCTGCGCACCATCGTCCGTACACCACAGCTCCATAACCGACTTCGGATGCATCGGAAAATGCATGTAGTTCTCCAGTCCGTGTCGTATGGCCAGGAGTCAAACATCGTGGGATTCTTATGTCCCCTAATTTCTTCAAGGTGTTCAAAAATTCTTCCCAGTCCAGCCGGTCCCCTCGGTCCAGTGACTGGTCCCAATCAACTTTCTTACGGCACAGCCGCTGCAGCAAGATCTTTCCGGGTAGCAGCCATGGTGAGACGAAACCGAGCGGGTCGAACAAACTTGAGACGGCAGATAGTATGCCACGACGGGTTATTGGCAGCTCGGGAACGTTCAGTTCAAAAACAAAATCGTCCGTTTCCGCGTCCCATTGTATCCCTAAAGTGCGCTCGATAGGAAGTGGAGAGCCGTCCAAATCTCTTACCCTTTCGGCCTTTTCGTGATACGGGATGACCTTCAGCACTTCCGAAGCGTTCGACATCCATTTAGTTAGATGGAAGCCTCCCTCTTTCAGCAATCTCGTCAGACCCCTGAACTGCTCTAGAGCTGATTCCACATCATCGAATGACCCAAGGTAGTCGTCGACGTAGAAGTTCCTGCTGACGCTTTCTACCACCGTCCGATGTACTAGATCGCCATGTTTGTTCGCTGATTCTCGGAGGGCGTAGTTTGCACAAAATGGTGACGATATGGCTCCGAACGGGTGGACGGTCATCCTATAATTCACCACTGCGTTGTCCCGGTCGCTCCCTTCCCACCACAGGAAACGCAAAGCATCTCGTTCTCCTACCGGAATCTTCACCTGATGGAACATTTCCCTAATGTCAGCAGACAAAGCCACTTTACCCACTCTGAAACGGCACAGAACATCGATCAGTGGTGTGGTCCAGTCAGGCCTCTGTAGTAGGCGATCGTTTAACGACTTGCCCTGGAACTTGGCCGCACAGTCGAAAACCACGTGCAGTTTATTGGGTTTCTTGGGGTTGATAACCGGATGGTGAGGCAGATACCAGATACCCCTTTTGCTGTCGGTGCTAACAGGCACCTTTTCAACGTAACCGAGGGCCTCGTTTCGCTTCATCAAATCCGCGTATCGTTCCCACAGATTCTGGTCTCGAATGAAGCGTTCTTTTAGTCGTAGTAATCGTTGGAGAACATAGTTTCTGTTGTCAGTCCACGGGTCGACCGGTGTGCGCCATGGGAGGGGAACCTCGAACTGTTTTTTGAGGCCTCTAGAGCCTTGCCGCACCGTTTGTAGAGCGAAGTGATCCTCTTGAGACAACGTCAGTCTTTCGTCTCCAATGTCATGAAACTCCTTTTCATACAGCCGTTGCAGATGATACTCTATGCGGTCCGTTTCGGCGGATAAATAATTCACGGAACCGCGTACCCCTACTGGACCGTATAACATCCATCCCAGAGCCGTGCGTACGGCATAAGGTGCCTGGCGGTCGCCCACTCTTTGGTCAAGCACCCAATGCGCCTCTGGCACGTCGCATCCGATGAGGAGATCCACCTCATCATCTTCCCAGTCTACGACGGTTACATCCTGCAGGTGGGGCCACCGAGTCAAGATTGCGTTCACCGACCTTGGTGCTCGCATGGGGAGATCCGCTAACGTGAATGCCTCCGTTGGTTCAATTTCCTCGTTAGTGTCTAGAGAGATGAGTTGCAGCCTTAATCTACCGGCAGTCATTACCTGTGTTCCGCCCACCGTGCTCACTGCTAACGACGTCGCACCTTTAGCCAGTTGGTGTTTGTCGGCAAACCGCTCTTTCACTAAAGTGGTGTCGGATCCACTATCAACGAAAGCCAACGCTTTGACTATCCCAGTCGGAGTCACTACTCCCACGGCCACTACGCCTAAACGTACCGGTTTACTGGCAGATTGTGAAGTTGAACAAATCACGCTGGGCTTGGCAATCGCCTCGGATATGGTTACTCTCGCCTGATGCAGCAGCCGATGGTGTCTGCCCGTGCAGCCGTCGTAACCACATCGATTCCTTGTTCTACAGGCTGCTGCCCGGTGCGTGGTGTTGAGACAGATGAAACATGCTCCTGCCATCCTCGCCATTCCCCACCGTTCGTCTATTGTGGCGTTGCCGAACTTGGGGCATTCTGGTAGGCCATGGCTAGTACCACAGGATCTGCAATTTGGTTTCGCCGTAGCATCTCGTAAAATGACGTGTGTGTTGGTCCAAGGCTGGTACTTTGGATATTCCCGTACAGGGGTTTGGACTTGGCTAATACCGGGCTTGTTTGCTCGGTTGCTGTCCCGGATGAGTCGGCCGAATCTGCTGTCAGCTATCTTCGTCTGCCTGTCTAAGTATTCAGTCAGGTCTTCGAAGTTGGCTTCTCTGTCGCCTCGGCTTATCCGTTCAGCTTCTTCCGCCCACCGACCCTGTAGTTCGGGAGAGAGGTGACGGACTATGCCTTCCAAAGTGTGCATGGCGTCTAGGTCAGCCCTGTAACCTAAATGGTCGAGGGCTATTGAGCAGTTCTGCATCTTGATCACCAGGTCGGCCATGGTGTAGACGTCGTCCTTGGTTCTCTTTGCCTCTGCCATCACGCCCTCTATTAGGTTACGGGCTACTTTGAAAGGTTGGCCAAACAAGTCCCTCAGAATCTTTCTTGCCCTTGTGTAGCCTTGTTCTGGATCGAGCATGGTGCACCCGTCGATAGCTTCTCGCGCTCGGCCTCGGCAGTAGTGAGTAAGATAAAGAAGCCTTTGCCCAGGGTCGGTTACCTTGTTTTCAACGAACGTCTCGAACTGTTTGACAAACTTGCAGTATTGCTCAGCTCGCCCGTCGAAAACCGTTAACTCCACTCTAGGTAGATCGATCGATGGTGGTTTGTATTCGGCGACCGGCGTGGGGTTCCCTACCTTATTGCACTCTAACCTATCGGAAGTGTCGAAGTAACTGGTCTCATTCTCTCGCTGTTTCTGTGTACACTTCTCTGCTTCATGCGCCTGTAGTCTAGCCGAAAGTAACTGTTGCTCTAGTTCTAGTATTCTCAGTTTATATAAATCGACATCCTTACGATCAATATTGCTTTCAATAACACATGAGCTAGCACTGACAGGACTAGGCGATCTAGCATTAACTAAAGAATCATATGTACCCAAAACCTCCCCAGAGACTTGCCGTATTACTTCCTGTCCGGATTCGACTGATTTGATCCTTTTCTTGGCATTTTGCGTGATTTTTCCTCGTTCCAAATAGATCTATTGAGTATTGTTACGAACGTTTGAGCAATGCGTAGCCAAATTCGCAACGGATCCCGAAATCAGAAGGCGATTATCCGTGATAATTCTACGATACTAGATTATTAAAATAAACAATGACATAAAGAATATACAAACCTCTGATCTTGCCTTGTGCATGTGTATTGACCACGGTCAAGAAATATACTAAAACTATAACTATAATACGATCACAAAGTTTCAACAACGAGAAACCGAATAGCAGCGTGTGAGCAGACAGCACGTGCGTCACGCAGGTCCTGAACAAGGATGTGCCAAAATAGCGCTCTGGGCGCGGACAAACAACAATTGGTCCAGAAAAACAACCAGTTCGTAAAGACAAGTCAATAATGTATGGAAATGAGTGATGTCGGGAAAAAACACTGAATCGCGAGGGAAAAGGGGGATTTTCCACGACCGGCTGTTACAGCCGTGGGAGAACGAAGACACTGACTAATTGAGGCGGAGGCGGTTTCCATAAAACGGTCCGCCGCCAAAGCCAGTCTGTCTAGGGAGACTTCATCTACGAGAAGGGTCAGAGTGCATTGCGCTTGTTTCGGTAGCTGATGCATCCACAATTCTCGCAACATCATGTCACCAACTTGGATGCTTTTAGCCAGTTGTCGCATATGATGCAGAAGCTGTGAAGGCTTCTGCTCGCCGAGGGAAATGCCACTGAGCAGCTGACAAAGACGGTTTGAGTCGGAGACTCCGGTGCGGCCTAAGATAGTCTGGCGCAGCACATCATAGGGCTTGTCCGTGGGTGGGTTAGAGATGATATCCTCGACAGCCTCAAGAATATTTAAAGGAAGTTTAGCAGTGAGATGCACATACTTCTGGTGCTGGGAGGTGATTCTGGAAGCAGCACACTGTGCTTCCAGATGAGTCAGCCAAAGCGAGGGAGTACCCGGAATGAACGGTAAAGCCTTCACTGGGCGCACAATAGAGAGCGTTTCAGGCACCGCAGGGTCGGAATTAGTTAACTTAGCATCATCCATATCAAATAAATAGTGAACAAAATACGATGACAGACCGAAATCAAACACCAGTAAAAGCTCAGTACGTATGTGCACAACGACAACAAGAGGAACGTTGAAGGGCACGGAAAATATAAGAATTAAAAAAAATTATAAATAACTTGGAACGGGCTCACCAATTTGGTTTCAAGCACGATTGGCGGAAACGTTTCCCGTCCAGCGAATGAAGACGCAGAACAACAGCGATTGATGTTTTTTGTAATTTTATTGATGCTCTGTATAGAGTGCAGGATAAGGGTAACTGATCGAGCTAATGGCCAGAGCTGATGAGCTGGAGCGCGCCTTACCGTTTGTAACGTGGCGTATCGAAAGTCTTTTTTTTCAAAGAGCTAGTCTTTTTCCGGAACCAGGTGGACTTGAAGAAGGCGCGCCTAAGCTCTAAACTCGCGATTGCAATTTATTGAGCTTCGTGTCTGCTAAGCCGCTACACGACAACTCACATGGATTGTCAGGAAGTAGGTCAGGTTATGGAAGCAAAATTTCAGCCGCATGGGGTATGAAACGACGATAGAAGTTAACTAACCCCAAAAATGCCTTGAGCTTCTTGATTGAGGACGGTACGGCGTAACTTAGAATAGCGCCCACTTTATCCTCGCAAAGCCCAATACCCTCACGAGTGATATTGTGGCCGAGGAACACAAGTTCCCGTTCGCCAAGCTCACATTTATCAGGATTAACTACTATTCGATGTTCGGACAAACGTTGAAATAGTAGCGTCAAATGTTGGAAATGCTTATCTACGCTCGACGATGAGATTAGCAAGTCATCGATATAGACGTGAACAAATTCCAAGTCTCGTGTATTGCTATCGATAAACCTCTGGGATGTCAGAGCAGCATTTCGCAAACCAAAAGGCATACGTTGGAACTCAAACAAACCAAAAGGAGTCATGACAGCGGTTTTCTCGACATCTTCAGTGGCAACTGGGATCTGGTAATAGGCTTGCACCAAATCGATCTTAGAAAATACAGTCGTGCCGTAGAGTGATGCCGTGATGTCGTGTATGTGGGGTACCGGATAACTATCGTGTCGGGTAACCGAATTTAGTGCGCGATAGTCACCACATGGTCGCCAGCTAATGCCATCTTTCTTAAGAACCATGTGCAGAGGTAGGGCCCATGGACTGTGAGAAGGACGAACAATACCTTTAGAAAGTAAAGTGCCAAACTCACGTTTGGCGAAAGCCAATTTGTCCGGTGCCAGTCGGCGAGGTCTTGCCGTGACTGGTGGTCCGTTAGTGACAATGTGGTGTGCCACACGATCGGTCACTGTCTATATCTCTTCAAATGGTTTAGTCAATATGGGGAATTTAATAAACAAAGGCTGAAAATCGTGCGGAATGTTAGAAAACAATCCTGTGATTCGGTGTGCATCTATTCGAGCTGCAAGACCTGTAAATTTAGTGTTCGACGATAGATCGATGAGCTGCAGCCTACGTGAATCAACAAGTAATTCATAGTGCTCCAGAAAATCGATCCCCAATACGCCTGTGGGAACATTCGCAAGAGTGAACGTCCACAGATACCGTCGTCGTGGTCCCAGGTTGACCGCAAGCTGTCTCGTGCCTTAGGTAGAAATGGAAGAACCATTCGCCGCTGACAACCAAAGCAAAAAGCTAGTAGCTTGTCTTTACCAACCGGCAGGATTGAAACGTGGGCCCCAGTATCGACTAGGAACCTAGCGTTGGTGCACGAATCATGCACGTAAAATAAACGGCCAATCTGAGACCGACTGCCGGCGACTCGGCCACTTCTAATCGCCGGCAGTGGCGTTTCTCGCCTCGTATGAACACGGCTGTCTGCACCTACGGGCGGTTGGTCCGAAAACACGGTAGAACCAACAAAAACCGTTGGTAGGATGATCTGGTTTGGACGAGGCAGATGAGATGGATTCGCGGCGAACGTGGGCAGTGGAGGGCGCCCATCCGCGCCGTTGTTTACGTGGGCAACTGCGAGGAGTCGGTATTTTAACTCTGTCCTTAAAGGACAGTCGGCGCCGAATGGATCAAGGTTGCTGAGGCCTCTGCGGCGATTCATCCAAGTCATCACCCCGAGGATTGCGCGATGTCGTGGCGATGAGGGGATTAGCCCCACTGCCGACACGTGCGACAATCTTGTCAGCCACGGCGGCTGCTCGTTCCAAGGACGAGTCCTCGAGGAAAGCAGTTACGACGGTCTGAACATGGAAGGGTAAATAGTCCAACCACAGTTCCTTGACTATCTCCGAATCCGTATCGGCTGGCCCTGCCAAGGACCGGAGGTGAGCTAGGTGGCGGCAGGGTTTCGTGTCCCCTATAGGGTGCCGTGCCAGTAGCTGACGCAACCGTTCCTCCCAAGAAGGAAGGAAATTTTGCAGTGTGGTCTCCTTAAGCCAACCGTATGGCTGCACTTGAGGGGGATTTAATGCTAAATCCCTCACCGAGGCGATAACATCTCCCGGTGTTGCCTCTAAGGCATAGGAAAATTGTTGGCGTTGGCCGATAATCCTACGTGCCTCACATTTCAGCTCTAAGGCTGCAAACCAAACCTCAGGATCATGTGGGATAAACGCCACAGGTTTAAAAGAAACCGCAGACAAAGTGAGATCGGTGTCGAGCTGCATTTCATCCTCTGATATGGTTATGTTGCGATAATATATCGTAAAATATATATATCGTGCAACAAAAAGAGGACGTGAAACAGCGAAAAATCACAGACTCACCGGGCGGGTGAATGATCCAAGAAGTTCTGGAGTTTTCGGAATCACCAATATAGAGGACGTTTGAGAGCGGCTGGTGAACGAGTTTCCTATTGGGACTAGCAGTGAAATACCAACGGTATCCCCTCTGTCGAACGAATAGAGAAGACGCAAGTCGGTTTACAGGTGCAAGGTGTATTCTATATATTGTGGTACCGAAACAGTACCGATACGAGAGATACACTGAACGGAAAACGAAACGAAACGCAACGGCTATGCAGAAAGCGAACCGCGAGCGTGTACAATCGGTGAGCGACCGAAAGTGAAAATGATTTAAAACGAGGTCGACGGAAACCTCGGGAAAGTCAGTCCAGTTAAACGCTGGCAATCGGAGAACGCTATAAGGTCGATGTCAAACGTCAGAAAAGACCGTAGAGAAAATAGGTCCAAAATGGTTTCCAGAAAATAGTCATATTCTCAGAACGATCGAGGTCACTACAGTTCTAAGGTAGGGTTGTTCTTGTTTGGCGGACCATAAGAATTTACTAGCTGACAGTACTGTGAAAATCTAGAATAAAATGCGAATATTATCGGGAAGAACCAAATAAAGAATGAATTTCAGTAATGTTTTGGGGGACACACATGTCAAGCTAAGAAGTGAGGCCATTGGGACCAGGTTGGTAACCAACTTGAGTTGCCCAAGCAGCAAGCCCAGCGCGCTCTCGACTGGAAAATATCAAATACTCTCTGAAGAGAATCATCTAAAGTTGTGATTTATAATAAAATTTTACTAAGCTTAAGAATGCCTGGGGAGGTCTTTATTACTTCAAATGAACAAAAAATATCCCAAGTAGCACGTTGCCCCAACCTTTGGGGTAAACCTGGGGCATGCCCCAAGCTTGCCCCAAGTTTAGTTTTCATGTGGGAAAGATGCTAATTGGTTACGGATTCACTAGGATTATATCCTCATGTACATATATTGCCACCCTGAGGAACGCTTATTTTGGCCCGTTTTGTTTTGTTACGTCACTATTAGTGGCGACCTTCACGCGGTCCCGTGCAGTCGTCGTTCTGTCCTTCACGTGACTGGCGTGCTTTCTCAGGCACGTGATGCACGAGTTCGTACGAGTTTCGTACAGACCGTGTTGAACACATAACCATATATATGGCTTGCGATCATTATAAATATGTCTGTCTGTCTTTCTATATATATATATATATATATATATATATATATATATATATATGTGTGTGTAATTATACATGTATGTATAATTGTGTATATGTTTTATACTATACATCATCTTTTTTGCCGATAGCGTCAGTACCCGGTATACGCATGTTTGATGTTTATAGATATTTGTTTGTAATCATCATCAGTTGGTTCATCAGTCAAGTGCTGCTTCCACCGATGAAACGGAGAAGCAGACATACTTCTCGCAGCACTACTCCACAAGAGAGAGGTAATTAAACATTAATATTCACATACCTAAAGGGTTCCCGTGGAATTCTCTTCCGACGAGAGTCCCCAGGCGATGCGGAGAAACCTAAAACCAGTTACGCTGGACTTACCACCCTCCCCACCGCCCATTTTGGAACGACTTGGGGGAATGCAAAGGTACATTTCCAACATGCACAACCAAATTCCGTTTTAGTTCGCCTCAGTTGTCCTCACAGTCCACGTTGTCTGCAAACGCTAGCACCCGAGTGCCAGTCGCATCCTCAAGGTAATTATTACTTTTGTTTCATATTGCCCATTTAATTACAAGTAGCGGCTCAAGCACCAGCGCCACGCAAATGAACTTGGCCCCTCACCTGCGCCAATTACTATGTAAGTTCACATGCAATGCCATTACCTTATGTTTAAGTAAACCAAGAAAAAATTCTACTGTCTATAGACAGTCTCACAAAAACTGTGGAGAAACTGAGTGCCTCCATAGAGTCTCTTTCCAACACTATCGGGGCGTCATGTTCACAAGGTATACCGCAGCCAATCACACGTGTGAACACTGTGGATGAATTCCACCATTTACACGACGTCCTGGGAACGCCAGAAGCTTTCAATAAGATGGTAAGTCACTATACGTGTATGTGACAAATGTAGGTAACGACACTGCGGCGGTATATAAATAGAAATCTTCAGGATTCAGTAAAGCAAATGCTGTCTGCCGTGGTGAGCGACGACGTCGCAGTCAGGTGCTGCTGGCTCGGTAGCAGCAAGAGGATAGCCGTCTGCAATCATAAACTCATCAAAGCCATAAAAGGTATATCGGTTTATTAGTGGTCTCACCATCTACTAGACGCTATCAGATTCAGTTCGTTTTTTTTCCGAGGAACCAACTATGAACATCGACAGACACATCAGAAATTGGTTCCACAACGCTCGTGATCGCGGAGCAGGTAGCAGATGTAGTAGGTAAGTAGAATGAAACGGAGTTGCCTTATTGCTTCGCAACGGTTAGCAGAAACAAGTTTACTGTAAGACTAACGTTTGAAGTACGTTTGTCGTTTCTCCAATTACATCGGAATTACGCTTTTTTCCCTTACGCCACTTTCGCTATCCGTTTCAATTATGTTCTTTGTGCAAAACCAGCAGTTATATGCAAGCGTGTGTTGCTCGGTTTACATCGAAAGACCGCTCCATTACCAATTGTTAACATAAATTGATCTTTTTTCAACTTGCAACCATCATTGAAAAATACCATGCCATTTGTCCATTATATTTGCATCGGATGTCATTGTCACTTCTTACATAATGGTGCAGTGATTTACTGACAGTTCGCCAATAACAGTATACATTTTTTCCCATCTGCAGATATCGCGATCACCGACAAATGTATCAAACGTTCAATGACAATGTGCTTTGATGGATCATTACAAATCTGTACAAAATACACTTTTTCTATGTAAATAAATTTTTCGTATTCAGAATTTGGCATTCAATTTTCAGTTACATATTAGACAGAAATTGATGCATGTGGGACGCGTAAGCAAACGGCCAAAATAGATGTATACATTAGTAGTAGACCATGAAACGGCGGTTGGATCTGGTTTCGTGTAACGTATTATAAAGGTTGGGGCTAGCCCCCAGTTTGCCCCATGCGGCTGCCCCAAGGTTGGGGCTAGCCCCAAGTTTGCCCCAGGCTTGCCCCATGCGGCTGCCCCAAGGTTGGGGCTAGCCCCAAGTTTGCCCCAAGCTTGCCCCATGGGGCTGGCCCAAGGTTGGGGCTAGCCCCAAGTTTGCCCCATGGGGCTGGCCCAAGGTTGGGGCTAGCCCCAAGTTTGCCCCAAGCTTGCCCCATGCGGCTGCCCCAAGGTTTGGGCTAGCCCCAAGTTTGCCCCATGGGGCACGCATGGGGCAAACTTGGGGCTGCCCCATGGGGCAAACTTGGGGCAACGGTAGCGCTGCCCCAAGTTTTTCAATGGTAAGCTTGGGGCAGCCCCACGTTTGCCCCAAGTTTGCCCCATGCGTGCCCCATGGGGCAAACTTGGGGCGTGCTACTTGGGATCTCAAAAGAGAAACTATCCTGAGATTTCTCTCTCTCAAAGATAATTATAATTTACTAACCCGCATTCCCATTTTGCATCGCCTTGATTTCCAGCATTGATAAACAAACGCTTTATGTCTTTTATATACAAACGCATGTTCTTCCGCGAACCTTGGGATGGAACGAACACCGTCTGGAGTTGAGTCAAGGACAACAAACCCCAATGACCTACTCTTGACGGACAAATGACCATGCTTTGTACGGGATTTTGTTCCGTACTCCTAAACCAGCGGCACACACGGTTCATCCAAGCAGTATTTCTCAACCAGATGAAAAATTAAAACAATACCAAAGTGCTAACCTGCATGGATGATGGGATTCGATGTGCTGGTGTAAGGTTGATTAGACCTTACTTCGCGGTTTCCTTAGTAAACGCGTGTTTCGGTCCTTTGTACTGCGTGGACCACCTGCACGTTACTCTAATGTGCGGCACTGTACAAATATGTTAACCAGAACAGTATTCTCTACGACCCGTGAGAACGAGAAGGCGATTGGGAGAGATAGTGGTTAGCGTGTATTTGGGAGCGTGCGTGAGAGCGTTCGCAAGAGCAACGGTCAAATGGCAACCGCGCTTGGCAGTCAGCGTTCAGTTAAACAATAAACGTGGTAAAAGTATGAACGAAGATGGCAACCGCTACAGGGGCCTCCTCCTAGAAGTCCGACGGAGTTGGGCTTCGATCGTGATGGTAAGCCGGAATTATTGGTTGTCCAGGAACTCCTCATAGCTTGTCCGTTATATTGTTGTTGACGTCGAACGACTGCTGATGAGTTTACCGGTGCCTGCACTCTCGAGGTCCGATGTGCGTTGGTCCACCTGTGTTTTGGCGCCCACGGGTCTCATACGAATGCAAGCCGGAAAATGCCTTGTCAAGTCCATCCAAAAAGGCGTCCAGTTGCCGTCTCCAGTGCCAGGCTGACCAATCGTCCCGTTGTCCAGTGAGCGGTTGGCTCCTTGAACGTAAACGGGAGTCAGCCAGGCTACGGAAGAAGCCAATGTGACTGTGTAGATCCGTCTGAGAGAGGGCAAGGTAAACTGGAACAAAATAGCGCCTGAGGGCGCCGGCGGATGTTGGACCGTAATAACAACACACAAACGATGTTCGGTGTTGTTGGATTCGCTAGGAGACCAGAAGAAAATGAAATCATAACTACCGATTGTAATTTCGCGGGTCTGTTGTTTGGTAAATCCATGGCGAACTTCCCAACTTATTGCTTACAGTCGGTTGCAAAAATCGTCACGAAATCGGCGAAGCGGACGGGATTTCGTAGTTGGCGACCGCGACGGCTACTTTGCGTTGCGGGTACGGTTGGAGAATCTGATGGACTAGCTGCCGAGTCCTCACTAGGCGTAATTGGGGGTGGTTCGAGTGTCATGCATCCGCGTTGGGCGCTGGATCCAACACGTAACAGTCCCAACCAGAGGTAACAACATCCTTGATTTGTTGTTTACTATTGGTTTATCAGATGTTTCAGCCAGTACGCTCGACCTCTTTCCAGGAAGCGACCACAGAATGGTGTCCTGCACCTTCGTGGTTCCGCAATCTTTTGACAAATCCCACCCACCCAATCAATACTCTTCAGCAGTCAACTGGGTTAATCTTATCTGCACGCTTCGATCGCTAGACTGGGACGACTTTTTCCTGCAAAGCGACCCTCAGCTGGCTGCTAATTTACTATATTCTAACCTATCAGACTTGCTGTCCAAAATCACTACTACTCGTATCACATCAAACCGAGTCCGTAGTTCAATCCTGAGCCGAATGCAAAACAAGTATCTGAAGCTCCAGAAGGTGTATCAAACCAATAATGACTTATCGTCATTCTTGCGGCTCCAACGTCTCTCGGTAGCAATCAGAATGAAGACTGATGATATGCTCAAAAAACAAGAAGTATCTGCCTTGCAATGCCATGATACTTCCTCCAAGTTGGCATACCTAATGAAGAATAGAAATCAGAGCAAACCAGTAAGTATCCCCTCTCTAATCTTAGAAAATAACGACCACATTACCTCACTTGTAGCGATAGCCGAGGCGCTTAACTCCTACTTTGCTGCATCCATGACTACGAACCCCCTTACTTTATCCCCATGCATAAACCCTGTCACCGAGCACTCACTGTCTGATTTAGAATTTACTTTAAAAGAGGTGACCAACCAGATTACCCGTGTCCGGAAGTCCTCACACCTTGGCCATGATGGTGTTCCGCCGACACTTCTACGTCTTGGAGGAACTGATGTCGCAGCCTTACTATTGAAGGTCTACAATCTATCCATCAAGTTTGGCATATTTCCCTCACAGTGGAAGACTGCGGTCATCATCCCAATCCATAAGAAGGGACCAATACATGACCCCTCAAATTACCGCCCTATCAACCACACTCCAATTGCTTCTAGGTTGATGGAACGCCTCATCAAACAGCGGATGTCCGACTTCCTGTTGTCCCATAACATCATCCATAGTGGGCAGCATGGCTTCCTAAAATCACGTTCATGCACCACCTGTCAGTACGACTTTTTTAACCTCATAACGGCGGCCGCCGACAACGCTAAATCTATCATCATCATATACCTTGATATGACAAAGGCTTTCGACCGCGTCCCTCACGCTTTGTTACTAACCAAACTCAAAGCTCATGGCTTTTCCGGTTCGCTTTTATCTTGGTTAACATCTTATTTATCGGACCGTTCACAAGTGGTTTCCATTGATGGTTGTTTCTCACAACCTGCTCCAGTCACCAGTGGAGTTATACAAGGCAGTGTACTCGGTCCTTTACTATTTCTCATCTACATAAACGACATATTTCCCATCTTGCACCATGGTACCCCATTCCTTTTCGCTGATGACGTTAAGATTGTCTATGAGTTTCCTCATCAAAACCTCAACATCATGCTGGATGATATTTCTAGTGACCTAAAGCGACTCGGGGATTGGTGCAACTTATGGAATATGGACTTTTCGACCTCGAAGAGCTGCTTCACAACATTCAGATGTCAAGTGACCCCCGGAACCCTGCTTATCCACGACCTACCCATTTCGTACAGCCCTTTAGTTCGAGACCTTGGTCTCCATTATTCTTGTAGCTTTAGGTTTTCTGAGTATGTTCCACTCCAGATTGCAAAGACCAGAAGAACCACCGGTCTCATCTCCAGAACTTTTCGGCTAAATGATTGCAAACTGCTCATTTACAAGTCTCACGCCAAGCCTCTCCTTGAATACTGTCCCATTATCTTCACCAACATGACGAAATCCGACCGCATTTCTCTGGAGTCCGTGCAACGCCAATTCACCAAACAATTAGTAGGCTTTTCCTCCAGTCTGTGTTACAAGGATCGATGCATCCTACTCAATCTTGACCCTCTATGGTTGCGTCGCATGAAGCTCAATTTGTGCTTCCTGTTTAAGCTGTACCACCGTACGGCCTTTTCGTGTACCGAACCCATTCGTCTCACTCCCTCCACGAATTATGCTCTACGCCATCGGTCATTGCAGCTCTCTATTCCTAGATCAAAACTAGCGTTGAGATCTAACTTTTTCCTTATAAAATACTCAAAGTTATGGAATAAACTCCCGCTAAACATCCGCGAGAGTCTCTCAATTTCCCAGTTCAGAGGCTCGCTGGATCAGTTCTTGACTGTTCCCAATGTGATCCTTCTTACCGGCCTGACCGTCACCGAAGAGGTGGCCTACGAAAACGGGTTTGATTACTAGGATTACTGCACTAGAACTTCCATTTCTCACCCGATGACAAACGCCAGGGCAACTATTCTCTCTTACGTTATATTGCTTACAATCTATACTACTGTAGCCACAGTTTGCTGACTTTTATAACTACACCTAGTTTAATGCTTGCCGGTTCTCCTAATTTTAGACAATGTTCCTGTTCTATTGCCAACCAGTCTAAGTTTCTTAGTCTTAGATGTCTCCACAGCAAATAAGTACGTGGCTTCGGACCCTAGGACACTGAGTTCCGCCGTCTACCACTTTACTCGATCCTTTCACTCCTCTCCCGTTCATCTTGGCTACCACCACTCACCTGGGTTTTATGCCCGGCCTCAATTCGCTTTTCTTAATCACCTCATTCCAGAATCTATTATTCCAGAAGCCCACCTGCTAGTACTTACTTGGTGGCTTTTCCTCTCGTCTCACCTCTGTATCTACCATCCACCAACTACTATCATATTCTCTCTTATGCACCACACCATTTCCCATCAGCAGAGCTAAACTCATCTGCACCAGCTAGCCCGGAATGGACTCTGATGGTCTTAGGCATGGCCTGGCGCTGTACGAGACTGACACACGTATGCTAGCTTGTGCTTTACAACGTTCGTTGTCCTACTCCGTGTGTTGCATAATCCCATCCTGCATTTTCCCAGCCCATGCTAGCGAAACCCCTGATGTCAACGGCACCCATACCATTGCGTCGTTGGAACGTGGGGAAAATAGACCACCCCCAGCAGTTGCGAAAAATGACAAATACGCATAAAATTACGATCGGGCGGAGGGGCTATGGAAAGTTCCTATATGGGCTCAACCACCCCTCTGTTAGGAAACAAAAAAATAATAATAATAATAAAACTGAAAAAAGGGAACAGTGGAAACGAAAAAGACCTCGTGGGATCTATTCGATCTCCAAATACCACTGACATCGGGCTGTGAAGGAATTGGGCAACCTTCATCTATGGGAAAGTATCCCATCAGCTCAGACCTGGTCCTGCGAAAGGGGAAACCCCACATCGCCCTTGTTCGCTCGACAAGCTTTGGTCTTCACGCTCGAGACTGACTGGGGTGACAGCGCACTGGACTCTCCACATACGCTTTCCCACCCCCCGCTCTAAGTTTCAACCACCCCATACCCACCATAAGCGCACCTAGCATGCACGTCGACGTCAAATACAATCGCTACCACAGCCCTGACCTTCAACCCATTGACCTGGACAGAGTATCGACGTACCTGACGAATAACGGCAACCTCGATGAAGCCCGAAAAAAAGAGATAAGAACATAGTGGAAACCGGTCACCTTTTCCTTCTATACCCTTCTATCTTCCGTCATCTTTTTGAGAAAGCGGTCTTCTCGATGTCCTAGCATCCAAGCCACGCTTAGGTTTACAACCCTACCTAACAGTAACCACTGCCTCCTGCCAACTACAATCACTACCGCAGCCTGCTCACAATTAAGTTAAATCTCTGAAATGCAGACGCAGCAGCCCACCGGGTTAACGCTATTTTTGCTAGCCTGTAGTAGTACTTATCAACCCCTTGCAACCCTACGTTACTTAAGCTCTCTATTTAAAACCCAGATCAAAGTACGAAATGTAACACTGACAGTCCACATAAACCCAGCCAGTTCTTTATTAATTGTCGCTATTTATTATCATAACCAACAGCTGGAACCACGTCCAGACTGCTATCACCATTTATTTCAGGTTTGTCGTCGCCCACTCTCTCGGGCACCACTTTCGGTGACCAATGTCCACACTTTGACCTGTACCGACAGAGACCTTAATGGCATCTTTTATACCAAACGGGATTGCAATCGGGCCACACGACCTAAAACACCCCCAAATGCTTCCAAGCAGATTGATAGACGTCTCCTAACGCAACACCTCTACTACTGATGTCACTGTTGGAGGCTTCAGAAATAACAGTTCGCAAGCAACCTTCTATTGATTGATTGACACGTCCCTTACCCCGCCTGATGAACCATACCCACGAGATGCTGCACATCACCTTGGTCTCATGTGAAACAATCCAATAACAGAGCCAGAATACGCAACACAGGAATTTTTTCTCATTAAAATTCGATACGTTATCCGAACGCGAGTCCACTTGTCCCTCACATCCTTGGTTCCCAACAATGATGCCGAAGATCACTGAGAATCACTAAGTCAATATATTTGTCAGCATAACAGAACAATAAGGCGCAAGCCTACAAGGAGATTTTTCGCTCCGTTTTCTCTTCCAAGATTTCATTTTTCTTTCGATCGGTATCCAGCTTGAAATTGACTCTTCACCAGTTAAAGGCCTTCAAGTTGCGCTGCCTTTTTTTCTGAATGATAAGGGTTATTGATCCCGAACCTAAACTCACCTTATATATGGATTGCTGTTTCCTCCACATTCATCAACGTTGCCTGTCCATTTCCACAAAGTTTCCTCATGTCCCCTCGTTTCATGATGAACTCCCTCTATTAGAATCGGGAATATCCATCATTCCGGGCCAACTTCATCTCCATAGAGAGCCGCTCTCTTCATATTCACCAAAGTTCACGGTTGTACTCCCATTCACTTCTTTCACCTCTCCATGTCCATAACTTACTCCGTGCATAGAACCAGCAATAGGCCTCAGTTACCCACATCTTGCATTATTATGACGTATAACGCATTCCTAGCGCTATATTTTCACGATATATTTTGTATTTTCACGGACCACCACCAACCAGTCGAATCCGAAACCAAACCGTATTTGCCGCGCAAACCTTTATAATTTCAGTCGACTCAAACTATCTCTAGCTATATTGTTTTGCTTCTGACGACTCCACTCGCTTTCTTGAAATTCGTGTATAGTTCATTGTTTTGAGTAACGTTGTACACCATGATCATGCGCTTGCGCATGTTAAGACAGATGAAACATGCTCCTGCCATCCTCGCCATTCCCCACCGTTCGTCTATTGTGGCGTTGCCGAACTTGGGGCATTCTGGTAGGCCATGGCTAGTACCACAGGATCTGCAATTTGGTTTCGCCGTAGCATCTCGTAAAATGACGTGTGTGTTGGTCCAAGGCTGGTACTTTGGATATTCCCGTACAGGGGTTTGGACTTGGCTAATACCGGGCTTGTTTGCTCGGTTGCTGTCCCGGATGAGTCGGCCGAATCTGCTGTCAGCTATCTTCGTCTGCCTGTCTAAGTATTCAGTCAGGTCTTCGAAGTTGGCTTCTCTGTCGCCTCGGCTTATCCGTTCAGCTTCTTCCGCCCACCGACCCTGTAGTTCGGGAGAGAGGTGACGGACTATGCCTTCCAAAGTGTGCATGGCGTCTAGGTCAGCCCTGTAACCTAAATGGTCGAGGGCTATTGAGCAGTTCTGCATCTTGATCACCAGGTCGGCCATGGTGTAGACGTCGTCCTTGGTTCTCTTTGCCTCTGCCATCACGCCCTCTATTAGGTTACGGGCTACTTTGAAAGGTTGGCCAAACAAGTCCCTCAGAATCTTTCTTGCCCTTGTGTAGCCTTGTTCTGGATCGAGCATGGTGCACCCGTCGATAGCTTCTCGCGCTCGGCCTCGGCAGTAGTGAGTAAGATAAAGAAGCCTTTGCCCAGGGTCGGTTACCTTGTTTTCAACGAACGTCTCGAACTGTTTGACAAACTTGCAGTATTGCTCAGCTCGCCCGTCGAAAACCGTTAACTCCACTCTAGGTAGATCGATCGATGGTGGTTTGTATTCGGCGACCGGCGTGGGGTTCCCTACCTTATTGCACTCTAACCTATCGGAAGTGTCGAAGTAACTGGTCTCATTCTCTCGCTGTTTCTGTGTACACTTCTCTGCTTCATGCGCCTGTAGTCTAGCCGAAAGTAACTGTTGCTCTAGTTCTAGTATTCTCAGTTTATATAAATCGACATCCTTACGATCAATATTGCTTTCAATAACACATGAGCTAGCACTGACAGGACTAGGCGATCTAGCATTAACTAAAGAATCATATGTACCCAAAACCTCCCCAGAGACTTGCCGTATTACTTCCTGTCCGGATTCGACTGATTTGATCCTTTTCTTGGCATTTTGCGTGATTTTTCCTCGTTCCAAATAGATCTATTGAGTATTGTTACGAACGTTTGAGCAATGCGTAGCCAAATTCGCAACGGATCCCGAAATCAGAAGGCGATTATCCGTGATAATTCTACGATACTAGATTATTAAAATAAACAATGACATAAAGAATATACAAACCTCTGATCTTGCCTTGTGCATGTGTATTGACCACGGTCAAGAAATATACTAAAACTATAACTATAATACGATCACAAAGTTTCAACAACGAGAAACCGAATAGCAGCGTGTGAGCAGACAGCACGTGCGTCACGCAGGTCCTGAACAAGGATGTGCCAAAATAGCGCTCTGGGCGCGGACAAACAACAATTGGTCCAGAAAAACAACCAGTTCGTAAAGACAAGTCAATAATGTATGGAAATGAGTGATGTCGGGAAAAAACACTGAATCGCGAGGGAAAAGGGGGATTTTCCACGACCGGCTGTTACAGCCGTGGGAGAACGAAGACACTGACTAATTGAGGCGGAGGCGGTTTCCATAAAACGGTCCGCCGCCAAAGCCAGTCTGTCTAGGGAGACTTCATCTACGAGAAGGGTCAGAGTGCATTGCGCTTGTTTCGGTAGCTGATGCATCCACAATTCTCGCAACATCATGTCACCAACTTGGATGCTTTTAGCCAGTTGTCGCATATGATGCAGAAGCTGTGAAGGCTTCTGCTCGCCGAGGGAAATGCCACTGAGCAGCTGACAAAGACGGTTTGAGTCGGAGACTCCGGTGCGGCCTAAGATAGTCTGGCGCAGCACATCATAGGGCTTGTCCGTGGGTGGGTTAGAGATGATATCCTCGACAGCCTCAAGAATATTTAAAGGAAGTTTAGCAGTGAGATGCACATACTTCTGGTGCTGGGAGGTGATTCTGGAAGCAGCACACTGTGCTTCCAGATGAGTCAGCCAAAGCGAGGGAGTACCCGGAATGAACGGTAAAGCCTTCACTGGGCGCACAATAGAGAGCGTTTCAGGCACCGCAGGGTCGGAATTAGTTAACTTAGCATCATCCATATCAAATAAATAGTGAACAAAATACGATGACAGACCGAAATCAAACACCAGTAAAAGCTCAGTACGTATGTGCACAACGACAACAAGAGGAACGTTGAAGGGCACGGAAAATATAAGAATTAAAAAAAATTATAAATAACTTGGAACGGGCTCACCAATTTGGTTTCAAGCACGATTGGCGGAAACGTTTCCCGTCCAGCGAATGAAGACGCAGAACAACAGCGATTGATGTTTTTTGTAATTTTATTGATGCTCTGTATAGAGTGCAGGATAAGGGTAACTGATCGAGCTAATGGCCAGAGCTGATGAGCTGGAGCGCGCCTTACCGTTTGTAACGTGGCGTATCGAAAGTCTTTTTTTTCAAAGAGCTAGTCTTTTTCCGGAACCAGGTGGACTTGAAGAAGGCGCGCCTAAGCTCTAAACTCGCGATTGCAATTTATTGAGCTTCGTGTCTGCTAAGCCGCTACACGACAACTCACATGGATTGTCAGGAAGTAGGTCAGGTTATGGAAGCAAAATTTCAGCCGCATGGGGTATGAAACGACGATAGAAGTTAACTAACCCCAAAAATGCCTTGAGCTTCTTGATTGAGGACGGTACGGCGTAACTTAGAATAGCGCCCACTTTATCCTCGCAAAGCCCAATACCCTCTCGAGTGATATTGTGGCCGAGGAACACAAGTTCCCGTTCGCCAAGCTCACATTTATCAGGATTAACTACTATTCGATGTTCGGACAAACGTTGAAATAGTAGCGTCAAATGTTGGAAATGTTTATCTACGCTCGACGATGAGATTAGCAAGTCATCGATATAGACGTGAACAAATTCCAAGTCTCGTGTAATGCTATCGATAAACCTCTGGGATGTCAGAGCAGCATTTCGCAAACCAAAAGGCATACGTTGGAACTCAAACAAACCAAAAGGAGTCATGACAGCGGTTTTCTCGACATCTTCAGTGGCAACTGGGATCTGGTAATAGGCTTGCACCAAATCGATCTTAGAAAATACAGTCGTGCCGTAGAGTGATGCCGTGATGTCGTGTATGTGGGGTACCGGATAACTATCGTGTCGGGTAACCGAATTTAGTGCGCGATAGTCACCACATGGTCGCCAGCTAATGCCATCTTTCTTAAGAACCATGTGCAGAGGTAGGGCCCATGGACTGTGAGAAGGACGAACAATACCTTTAGAAAGTAAAGTGCCAAACTCACGTTTGGCGAAAGCCAATTTGTCCGGTGCCAGTCGGCGAGGTCTTGCCGTGACTGGTGGTCCGTTAGTGACAATGTGGTGTGCCACACGATCGGTCACTGTCTATATCTCTTCAAATGGTTTAGTCAATATGGGGAATTTAATAAACAAAGGCTGAAAATCGTGCGGAATGTTAGAAAACAATCCTGTGATTCGGTGTGCATCTATTCGAGCTGCAAGACCTGTAAATTTAGTGTTCGACGATAGATCGATGAGCTGCAGCCTACGTGAATCAACAAGTAATTCATAGTGCTCCAGAAAATCGATCCCCAATACGCCTGTGGGAACATTCGCAAGAGTGAACGTCCACAGATACCGTCGTCGTGGTCCCAGGTTGACCGCAAGCTGTCTCGTGCCTTAGGTAGAAATGGAAGAACCATTCGCCGCTGACAACCAAAGCAAAAAGCTAGTAGCTTGTCTTTACCAACCGGCAGGATTGAAACGTGGGCCCCAGTATCGACTAGGAACCTAGCGTTGGTGCACGAATCATGCACGTAAAATAAACGGCCAATCTGAGACCGACTGCCGGCGACTCGGCCACTTCTAATCGCCGGCAGTGGCGTTTCTCGCCTCGTATGAACACGGCTGTCTGCACCTACGGGCGGTTGGTCCGAAAACACGGTAGAACCAACAAAAACCGTTGGTAGGATGATCTGGTTTGGACGAGGCAGATGAGATGGATTCGCGGCGAACGTGGGCAGTGGAGGGCGCCCATCCGCGCCGTTGTTTACGTGGGCAACTGCGAGGAGTCGGTATTTTAACTCTGTCCTTAAAGGACAGTCGGCGCCGAATGGATCAAGGTTGCTGAGGCCTCTGCGGCGATTCATCCAAGTCATCACCCCGAGGATTGCGCGATGTCGTGGCGATGAGGGGATTAGCCCCACTGCCGACACGTGCGACAATCTTGTCAGCCACGGCGGCTGCTCGTTCCAAGGACGAGTCCTCGAGGAAAGCAGTTACGACGGTCTGAACATGGAAGGGTAAATAGTCCAACCACAGTTCCTTGACTATCTCCGAATCCGTATCGGCTGGCCCTGCCAAGGACCGGAGGTGAGCTAGGTGGCGGCAGGGTTTCGTGTCCCCTATAGGGTGCCGTGCCAGTAGCTGACGCAACCGTTCCTCCCAAGAAGGAAGGAAATTTTGCAGTGTGGTCTCCTTAAGCCAACCGTATGGCTGCACTTGAGGGGGATTTAATGCTAAATCCCTCACCGAGGCAATAACATCTCCCGGTGTTGCCTCTAAGGCATAGGAAAATTGTTGGCGTTGGCCGATAATCCTACGTGCCTCACATTTCAGCTCTAAGGCTGCAAACCAAACCTCAGGATCATGTGGGATAAACGCCACAGGTTTAAAAGAAACCGCAGACAAAGTGAGATCGGTGTCGAGCTGCATTTCATCCTCTGATATGGTTATGTTGCGATAATATATCGTAAAATATATATATCGTGCAACAAAAAGAGGACGTGAAACAGCGAAAAATCACAGACTCACCGGGCGGGTGAATGATCCAAGAAGTTCTGGAGTTTTCGGAATCACCAATATAGAGGACGTTTGAGAGCGGCTGGTGAACGAGTTTCCTATTGGGACTAGCAGTGAAATACCAACGGTATCCCCTCTGTCGAACGAATAGAGAAGACGCAAGTCGGTTTACAGGTGCAAGGTGTATTCTATATATTGTGGTACCGAAACAGTACCGATACGAGAGATACACTGAACGGAAAACGAAACGAAACGCAACGGCTATGCAGAAAGCGAACCGCGAGCGTGTACAATCGGTGAGCGACCGAAAGTGAAAATGATTTAAAACGAGGTCGACGGAAACCTCGGGAAAGTCAGTCCAGTTAAACGCTGGCAATCGGAGAACGCTATAAGGTCGATGTCAAACGTCAGAAAAGACCGTAGAGAAAATAGGTCCAAAATGGTTTCCAGAAAATAGTCATATTCTCAGAACGATCGAGGTCACTACAGTTCTAAGGTAGGGTTGTTCTTGTTTGGCGGACCATAAGAATTTACTAGCTGACAGTACTGTGAAAATCTAGAATAAAATGCGAATATTATCGGGAAGAACCAAATAAAGAATGAATTTCAGTAATGTTTTGGGGGACACACATGTCAAGCTAAGAAGTGAGGCCATTGGGACCAGGTTGGTAACCAACTTGAGTTGCCCAAGCAGCAAGCCCAGCGCGCTCTCGACTGGAAAATATCAAATACTCTCTGAAGAGAATCATCTAAAGTTGTGATTTATAATAAAATTTTACTAAGCTTAAGAATGCCTGGGGAGGTCTTTATTACTTCAAATGAACAAAAAATATCCCAAGTAGCACGTTGCCCCAACCTTTGGGGTAAACCTGGGGCATGCCCCAAGCTTGCCCCAAGTTTAGTTTTCATGTGGGAAAGATGCTAATTGGTTACGGATTCACTAGGATTATATCCTCATGTACATATATTGCCACCCTGAGGAACGCTTATTTTGGCCCGTTTTGTTTTGTTACGTCACTATTAGTGGCGACCTTCACGCGGTCCCGTGCAGTCGTCGTTCTGTCCTTCACGTGACTGGCGTGCTTTCTCAGGCACGTGATGCACGAGTTCGTACGAGTTTCGTACAGACCGTGTTGAACACATAACCATATATATGGCTTGCGATCATTATAAATATGTCTGTCTGTCTTTCTATATATATATATATATATATATATATATATATATATATGTAATTATACATGTATGTATAATTGTGTATATGTTTTATACTATACATCATCTTTTTTGCCGATAGCGTCAGTACCCGGTATACGCATGTTTGATGTTTATAGATATTTGTTTGTAATCATCATCAGTTGGTTCATCAGTCAAGTGCTGCTTCCACCGATGAAACGGAGAAGCAGACATACTTCTCGCAGCACTACTCCACAAGAGAGAGGTAATTAAACATTAATATTCACATACCTAAAGGGTTCCCGTGGAATTCTCTTCCGACGAGAGTCCCCAGGCGATGCGGAGAAACCTAAAACCAGTTACGCTGGACTTACCACCCTCCCCACCGCCCATTTTGGAACGACTTGGGGGAATGCAAAGGTACATTTCCAACATGCACAACCAAATTCCGTTTTAGTTCGCCTCAGTTGTCCTCACAGTCCACGTTGTCTGCAAACGCTAGCACCCGAGTGCCAGTCGCATCCTCAAGGTAATTATTACTTTTGTTTCATATTGCCCATTTAATTACAAGTAGCGGCTCAAGCACCAGCGCCACGCAAATGAACTTGGCCCCTCACCTGCGCCAATTACTATGTAAGTTCACATGCAATGCCATTACCTTATGTTTAAGTAAACCAAGAAAAAATTCTACTGTCTATAGACAGTCTCACAAAAACTGTGGAGAAACTGAGTGCCTCCATAGAGTCTCTTTCCAACACTATCGGGGCGTCATGTTCACAAGGTATACCGCAGCCAATCACACGTGTGAACACTGTGGATGAATTCCACCATTTACACGACGTCCTGGGAACGCCAGAAGCTTTCAATAAGATGGTAAGTCACTATACGTGTATGTGACAAATGTAGGTAACGACACTGCGGCGGTATATAAATAGAAATCTTCAGGATTCAGTAAAGCAAATGCTGTCTGCCGTGGTGAGCGACGACGTCGCAGTCAGGTGCTGCTGGCTCGGTAGCAGCAAGAGGATAGCCGTCTGCAATCATAAACTCATCAAAGCCATAAAAGGTATATCGGTTTATTAGTGGTCTCACCATCTACTAGACGCTATCAGATTCAGTTCGTTTTTTTTCCGAGGAACCAACTATGAACATCGACAGACACATCAGAAATTGGTTCCACAACGCTCGTGATCGCGGAGCAGGTAGCAGATGTAGTAGGTAAGTAGAATGAAACGGAGTTGCCTTATTGCTTCGCAACGGTTAGCAGAAACAAGTTTACTGTAAGACTAACGTTTGAAGTACGTTTGTCGTTTCTCCAATTACATCGGAATTACGCTTTTTTCCCTTACGCCACTTTCGCTATCCGTTTCAATTATGTTCTTTGTGCAAAACCAGCAGTTATATGCAAGCGTGTGTTGCTCGGTTTACATCGAAAGACCGCTCCATTACCAATTGTTAACATAGATTGATCTTTTTTCAACTTGCAACCATCATTGAAAAATACCATGCCATTTGTCCATTATATTTGCATCGGATGTCATTGTCACTTCTTACATAATGGTGCAGTGATTTACTGACAGTTCGCCAATAACAGTATACATTTTTTCCCATCTGCAGATATCGCGATCACCGACAAATGTATCAAACGTTCAATGACAATGTGCTTTGATGGATCATTACAAATCTGTACAAAATACACTTTTTCTATGTAAATAAATTTTTCGTATTCAGAATTTGGCATTCAATTTTCAGTTACATATTAGACAGAAATTGATGCATGTGGGACGCGTAAGCAAACGGCCAAAATAGATGTATACATTAGTAGTAGACCATGAAACGGCGGTTGGATCTGGTTTCGTGTAACGTATTATAAAGGTTGGGGCTAGCCCCCAGTTTGCCCCATGCGGCTGCCCCAAGGTTGGGGCTAGCCCCAAGTTTGCCCCAGGCTTGCCCCATGCGGCTGCCCCAAGGTTGGGGCTAGCCCCAAGTTTGCCCCAAGCTTGCCCCATGGGGCTGGCCCAAGGTTGGGGCTAGCCCCAAGTTTGCCCCATGGGGCTGGCCCAAGGTTGGGGCTAGCCCCAAGTTTGCCCCAAGCTTGCCCCATGCGGCTGCCCCAAGGTTGGGGCTAGCCCCAAGTTTGCCCCAAGCTTGCCCCATGGGGCTGCCCCAAGGTTTGGGCTAGCCCCAAGTTTGCCCCATGGGGCACGCATGGGGCAAACTTGGGGCTGCCCCATGGGGCAAACTTGGGGCAACGGTAGCGCTGCCCCAAGTTTTTCAATGGTAAGCTTGGGGCAGCCCCACGTTTGCCCCAAGTTTGCCCCATGCGTGCCCCATGGGGCAAACTTGGGGCGTGCTACTTGGGATCTCAAAAGAGAAACTATCCTGAGATTTCTCTCTCTCAAAGATAATTATAATTTACTAACCCGCATTCCCATTTTGCATCGCCTTGATTTCCAGCATTGATAAACAAACGCTTTATGTCTTTTATATACAAACGCATGTTCTTCCGCGAACCTTGGGATGGAACGAACACCGTCTGGAGTTGAGTCAAGGACAACAAACCCCAATGACCTACTCTTGACGGACAAATGACCATGCTTTGTACGGGATTTTGTTCCGTACTCCTAAACCAGCGGCACACACGGTTCATCCAAGCAGTATTTCTCAACCAGATGAAAAATTAAAACAATACCAAAGTGCTAACCTGCATGGATGATGGGATTCGATGTGCTGGTGTAAGGTTGATTAGACCTTACTTCGCGGTTTCCTTAGTAAACGCGTGTTTCGGTCCTTTGTACTGCGTGGACCACCTGCACGTTACTCTAATGTGCGGCACTGTACAAATATGTTAACCAGAACAGTATTCTCCACGACCCGTGAAAACGAGAAGGCGATTGGGAGAGATAGTGGTTAGCGTGTATTTGGGAGCGTGCGTGAGAGCGTTCGCAAGAGCAACGGTCAAATGGCAACCGCGCTTGGCAGTCAGCGTTCAGTTAAACAATAAACGTGGTAAAAGTATGAACGAAGATGGCAACCGCTACAGGGGCCTCCTCCTAGAAGTCCGACGGAGTTGGGCTTCGATCGTGATGGTAAGCCGGAATTATTGGTTGTCCAGGAACTCCTCATAGCTTGTCCGTTATATTGTTGTTGACGTCGAACGACTGCTGATGAGTTTACCGGTGCCTGCACTCTCGAGGTCCGATGTGCGTTGGTCCACCTGTGTTTTGGCGCCCACGGGTCTCATACGAATGCAAGCCGGAAAATGCCTTGTCAAGTCCATCCAAAAAGGCGTCCAGTTGCCGTCTCCAGTGCCAGGCTGACCAATCGTCCCGTTGTCCAGTGAGCGGTTGGCTCCTTGAACGTAAACGGGAGTCAGCCAGGCTACGGAAGAAGCCAATGTGACTGTGTAGATCCGTCTGAGAGAGGGCAAGGTAAACTGGAACAAAATAGCGCCTGAGGGCGCCGGCGGATGTTGGACCGTAATAACAACACACAAACGATGTTCGGTGTTGTTGGATTCGCTAGGAGACCAGAAGAAAATGAAATCATAACTACCGATTGTAATTTCGCGGGTCTGTTGTTTGGTAAATCCATGGCGAACTTCCCAACTTATTGCTTACAGTCGGTTGCAAAAATCGTCACGAAATCGGCGAAGCGGACGGGATTTCGTAGTTGGCGACCGCGACGGCTACTTTGCGTTGCGGGTACGGTTGGAGAATCTGATGGACTAGCTGCCGAGTCCTCACTAGGCGTAATTGGGGGTGGTTCGAGTGTCATGCATCCGCGTTGGGCGCTGGATCCAACACGTAACAGTCCCAACCAGAGGTAACAACATCCTTGATTTGTTGTTTACTATTGGTTTATCAGATGTTTCAGCCAGTACGCTCGACCTCTTTCCAGGAAGCGACCACAGAATGGTGTCCTGCACCTTCGTGGTTCCGCAATCTTTTGACAAATCCCACCCACCCAATCAATACTCTTCAGCAGTCAACTGGGTTAATCTTATCTGCACGCTTCGATCGCTAGACTGGGACGACTTTTTCCTGCAAAGCGACCCTCAGCTGGCTGCTAATTTACTATATTCTAACCTATCAGACTTGCTGTCCAAAATCACTACTACTCGTATCACATCAAACCGAGTCCGTAGTTCAATCCTGAGCCGAATGCAAAACAAGTATCTGAAGCTCCAGAAGGTGTATCAAACCAATAATGACTTATCGTCATTCTTGCGGCTCCAACGTCTCTCGGTAGCAATCAGAATGAAGACTGATGATATGCTCAAAAAACAAGAAGTATCTGCCTTGCAATGCCATGATACTTCCTCCAAGTTGGCATACCTAATGAAGAATAGAAATCAGAGCAAACCAGTAAGTATCCCCTCTCTAATCTTAGAAAATAACGACCACATTACCTCACTTGTAGCGATAGCCGAGGCGCTTAACTCCTACTTTGCTGCATCCATGACTACGAACCCCCTTACTTTATCCCCATGCATAAACCCTGTCACCGAGCACTCACTGTCTGATTTAGAATTTACTTTAAAAGAGGTGACCAACCAGATTACCCGTGTCCGGAAGTCCTCACACCTTGGCCATGATGGTGTTCCGCCGACACTTCTACGTCTTGGAGGAACTGATGTCGCAGCCTTACTATTGAAGGTCTACAATCTATCCATCAAGTTTGGCATATTTCCCTCACAGTGGAAGACTGCGGTCATCATCCTAATCCATAAGAAGGGACCAATACATGACCCCTCAAATTACCGCCCTATCAACCACACTCCAATTGCTTCTAGGTTGATGGAACGCCTCATCAAACAGCGGATGTCCGACTTCCTGTTGTCCCATAACATCATCCATAGTGGGCAGCATGGCTTCCTAAAATCACGTTCATGCACCACCTGTCAGTACGACTTTTTTAACCTCATAACGGCGGCCGCCGACAACGCTAAATCTATCATCATCATATACCTTGATATGACAAAGGCTTTCGACCGCGTCCCTCACGCTTTGTTACTAACCAAACTCAAAGCTCATGGCTTTTCCGGTTCGCTTTTATCTTGGTTAACATCTTATTTATCGGACCGTTCACAAGTGGTTTCCATTGATGGTTGTTTCTCACAACCTGCTCCAGTCACCAGTGGAGTTATACAAGGCAGTGTACTCGGTCCTTTACTATTTCTCATCTACATAAACGACATATTTCCCATCTTGCACCATGGTACCCCATTCCTTTTCGCTGATGACGTTAAGATTGTCTATGAGTTTCCTCATCAAAACCTCAACATCATGCTGGATGATATTTCTAGTGACCTAAAGCGACTCGGGGATTGGTGCAACTTATGGAATATGGACTTTTCGACCTCGAAGAGCTGCTTCACAACATTCAGATGTCAAGTGACCCCCGGAACCCTGCTTATCCACGACCTACCCATTTCGTACAGCCCTTTAGTTCGAGACCTTGGTCTCCATTATTCTTGTAGCTTTAGGTTTTCTGAGTATGTTCCACTCCAGATTGCAAAGACCAGAAGAACCACTGGTCTCATCTCCAGAACTTTTCGGCTAAATGATTGCAAACTGCTCATTTACAAGTCTCACGCCAAGCCTCTCCTTGAATACTGTCCCATTATCTTCACCAACATGACGAAATCCGACCGCATTTCTCTGGAGTCCGTGCAACGCCAATTCACCAAACAATTAGTAGGCTTTTCCTCCAGTCTGTGTTACAAGGATCGATGCATCCTACTCAATCTTGACCCTCTATGGTTGCGTCGCATGAAGCTCAATTTGTGCTTCCTGTTTAAGCTGTACCACCGTACGGCCTTTTCGTGTACCGAACCCATTCGTCTCACTCCCTCCACGAATTATGCTCTACGCCATCGGTCATTGCAGCTCTCTATTCCTAGATCAAAACTAGCGTTGAGATCTAACTTTTTCCTTATAAAATACTCAAAGTTATGGAATAAACTCCCGCTAAACATCCGCGAGAGTCTCTCAATTTCCCAGTTCAGAGGCTCGCTGGATCAGTTCTTGACTGTTCCCAATGTGATCCTTCTTACCGGCCTGACCGTCACCGAAGAGGTGGCCTACGAAAACGGGTTTGATTACTAGGATTACTGCACTAGAACTTTCATTTCTCACCCGATGACAAACGCCAGGGCAACTATTCTCTCTTACGTTATATTGCTTACAATCTATACTACTGTAGCCACAGTTTGCTGACTTTTATAACTACACCTAGTTTAATGCTTGCCGGTTCTCCTAATTTTAGACAATGTTCCTGTTCTATTGCCAACCAGTCTAAGTTTCTTAGTCTTAGATGTCTCCACAGCAAATAAGTACGTGGCTTCGGACCCTAGGACACTGAGTTCCGCCGTCTACCACTTTACTCGATCCTTTCACTCCTCTCCCGTTCATCTTGGCTACCACCACTCACCTGGGTTTTATGCCCGGCCTCAATTCGCTTTTCTTAATCACCTCATTCCAGAATCTATTATTCCAGAAGCCCACCTGCTAGTACTTACTTGGTGGCTTTTCCTCTCGTCTCACCTCTGTATCTACCATCCACCAACTACTATCATATTCTCTCTTATGCACCACACCATTTCCCATCAGCAGAGCTAAACTCATCTGCACCAGCTAGCCCGGAATGGACTCTGATGGTCTTAGGCATGGCCTGGCGCTGTACGAGACTGACACACGTATGCTAGCTTGTGCTTTACAACGTTCGTTGTCCTACTCCGTGTGTTGCATAATCCCATCCTGCATTTTCCCAGCCCATGCTAGCGAAACCCCTGATGTCAACGGCACCCATACCATTGCGTCGTTGGAACGTGGGGAAAATAGACCACCCCCAGCAGTTGCGAAAAATGACAAATACGCATAAAATTACGATCGGGCGGAGGGGCTATGGAAAGTTCCTATATGGGCTCAACCACCCCTCTGTTAGGAAACAAAAAAATAATAATAATAATAAAACTGAAAAAAGGGAACAGTGGAAACGAAAAAGACCTCGTGGGATCTATTCGATCTCCAAATACCACTGACATCGGGCTGTGAAGGAATTGGGCAACCTTCATCTATGGGAAAGTATCCCATCAGCTCAGACCTGGTCCTGCGAAAGGGGAAACCCCACATCGCCCTTGTTCGCTCGACAAGCTTTGGTCTTCACGCTCGAGACTGACTGGGGTGACAGCGCACTGGACTCTCCACATACGCTTTCCCACCCCCCGCTCTAAGTTTCAACCACCCCATACCCACCATAAGCGCACCTAGCATGCACGTCGACGTCAAATACAATCGCTACCACAGCCCTGACCTTCAACCCATTGACCTGGACAGAGTATCGACGTACCTGACGAATAACGGCAACCTCGATGAAGCCCGAAAAAAGAGATAAGAACATAGTGGAAACCGGTCACCTTTTCCTTCTATACCCTTCTATCTTCCGTCATCTTTTTGAGAAAGCGGTCTTCTCGATGTCCTAGCATCCAAGCCACGCTTAGGTTTACAACCCTACCTAACAGTAACCACTGCCTCCTGCCAACTACAATCACTACCGCAGCCTGCTCACAATTAAGTTAAATCTCTGAAATGCAGACGCAGCAGCCCACCGGGTTAACGCTATTTTTGCTAGCCTGTAGTAGTACTTATCAACCCCTTGCAACCCTACGTTACTTAAGCTCTCTATTTAAAACCCAGATCAAAGTACGAAATGTAACACTGACAGTCCACATAAACCCAGCCAGTTCTTTATTAATTGTCGCTATTTATTATCATAACCAACAGCTGGAACCACGTCCAGACTGCTATCACCATTTATTTCAGGTTTGTCGTCGCCCACTCTCTCGGGCACCACTTTCGGTGACCAATGTCCACACTTTGACCTGTACCGACAGAGACCTTAATGGCATCTTTTATACCAAACGGGATTGCAATCGGGCCACACGACCTAAAACACCCCCAAATGCTTCCAAGCAGATTGATAGACGTCTCCTAACGCAACACCTCTACTACTGATGTCACTGTTGGAGGCTTCAGAAATAACAGTTCGCAAGCAACAGTCGACTGAAATTATAAAGGTTTGCGCGGCAAATACGGTTTGGTTTCGGATTCGACTGGTTGGTGGTGGTCCGTGAAAATACAAAATATATCGTGAAAATATAGCGCTAGGAATGCGTTATACGTCATAATAATGCAAGATGTGGGTAACTGAGGCCTATTGCTGGTTCTATGCACGGAGTAAGTTATGGACATGGAGAGGTGAAAGAAGTGAATGGGAGTACAACCGTGAACTTTGGTGAATATGAAGAGAGCGGCTCTCTATGGAGATGAAGTTGGCCCGGAATGATGGATATTCCCGATTCTAATAGAGGGAGTTCATCATGAAACGAGGGGACATGAGGAAACTTTGTGGAAATGGACAGGCAACGTTGATGAATGTGGAGGAAACAGCAATCCATATATAAGGTGAGTTTAGGTTCGGGATCAATAACCCTTATCATTCAGAAAAAAAGGCAGCGCAACTTGAAGGCCTTTAACTGGTAAAGAGTCAATTTCAAGCTGGATACCGATCGAAAGAAAAATGAAATCTTGGAAGAGAAAACGGAGCGAAAAATCTCCTTGTAGGCTTGCGCCTTATTGTTCTGTTATGCTGACAAATATATTGACTTAGTGATTCTCAGTGATCTTCGGCATCATTGTTGGGAACCAAGGATGTGAGGGACAAGTGGACTCGCGTTCGGATAACGTATCGAATTTTAATGAGAAAAAATTCCTGTGTTGCGTATTCTGGCTCTGTTATTGGATTGTTTCACATGAGACCAAGGTGATGTGCAGCATCTCGTGGGTATGGTTCATCAGGCGGGGTAAGGGACGTGTCAATCAATCAATAGAAGGTTGCTTGCGAACTGTTATTTCTGAAGCCTCCAACAGTGACATCAGTAGTAGAGGTGTTGCGTTAGGAGACGTCTATCAATCTGCTTGGAAGCATTTGGGGGTGTTTTAGGTCGTGTGGCCCGATTGCAATCCCGTTTGGTATAAAAGATGCCATTAAGGTCTCTGTCGGTACAGGTCAAAGTGTGGACATTGGTCACCGAAAGTGGTGCCCGAGAGAGTGGGCGACGACAAACCTGAAATAAATGGTGATAGCAGTCTGGACGTGGTTCCAGCTGTTGGTTATGATAATAAATAGCGACAATTAATAAAGAACTGGCTGGGTTTATGTGGACTGTCAGTGTTACATTTCGTACTTTGATCTGGGTTTTAAATAGAGAGCTTAAGTAACGTAGGGTTGCAAGGGGTTGATAAGTACTACTACAGGCTAGCAAAAATAGCGTTAACCCGGTGGGCTGCTGCGTCTGCATTTCAGAGATTTAACTTAATTGTGAGCAGGCTGCGGTAGTGATTGTAGTTGGCAGGAGGCAGTGGTTACTGTTAGGTAGGGTTGTAAACCTAAGCGTGGCTTGGATGCTAGGACATCGAGAAGACCGCTTTCTCAAAAAGATGACGGAAGATAGAAGGGTATAGAAGGAAAAGGTGACCGGTTTCCACTATGTTCTTATCTCTTTTTTTCGGGCTTCATCGAGGTTGCCGTTATTCGTCAGGTACGTCGATACTCTGTCCAGGTCAATGGGTTGAAGGTCAGGGCTGTGGTAGCGATTGTATTTGACGTCGACGTGCATGCTAGGTGCGCTTATGGTGGGTATGGGGTGGTTGAAACTTAGAGCGGGGGGTGGGAAAGCGTATGTGGAGAGTCCAGTGCGCTGTCACCCCAGTCAGTCTCGAGCGTGAAGACCAAAGCTTGTCGAGCGAACAAGGGCGATGTGGGGTTTCCCCTTTCGCAGGACCAGGTCTGAGCTGATGGGATACTTTCCCATAGATGAAGGTTGCCCAATTCCTTCACAGCCCGATGTCAGTGGTATTTGGAGATCCCACGAGGTCTTTTTCGTTTCCACTGTTCCCTTTTTTCAGTTTTATTATTATTATTATTTTTTTGTTTCCTAACAGAGGGGTGGTTGAGCCCATATAGGAACTTTCCATAGCCCCTCCGCCCGATCGTAATTTTATGCGTATTTGTCATTTTTCGCAACTGCTGGGGGTGGTCTATTTTCCCCACGTTCCAACGACGCAATGGTATGGGTGCCGTTGACATCAGGGGTTTCGCTAGCATGGGCTGGGAAAATGCAGGATGGGATTATGCAACACACGGAGTAGGACAACGAACGTTGTAAAGCACAAGCTAGCATACGTGTGTCAGTCTCGTACAGCGCCAGGCCATGCCTAAGACCATCAGAGTCCATTCCGGGCTAGCTGGTGCAGATGAGTTTAGCTCTGCTGATGGGAAATGGTGTGGTGCATAAGAGAGAATATGATAGTAGTTGGTGGATGGTAGATACAGAGGTGAGACGAGAGGAAAAGCCACCAAGTAAGTACTAGCAGGTGGGCTTCTGGAATGAGGTGATTAAGAAAAGCGAATTGAGGCCGGGCATAAAACCCAGGTGAGTGGTGGTAGCCAAGATGAACGGGAGAGGAGTGAAAGGATCGAGTAAAGTGGTAGACGGCGGAACTCAGTGTCCTAGGGTCCGAAGCCACGTACTTATTTGCTGTGGAGACATCTAAGACTAAGAAACTTAGACTGGTTGGCAATAGAACAGGAACATTGTCTAAAATTAGGAGAACCGGCAAGCATTAAACTAGGTGTAGTTATAAAAGTCAGCAAACTGTGGCTACAGTAGTATAGATTGTAAGCAATATAACGTAAGAGAGAATAGTTGCCCTGGCGTTTGTCATCGGGTGAGAAATGAAAGTTCTAGTGCAGTAATCCTAGTAATCAAACCCGTTTTCGTAGGCCACCTCTTCGGTGACGGTCAGGCCGGTAAGAAGGATCACATTGGGAACAGTCAAGAACTGATCCAGCGAGCCTCTGAACTGGGAAATTGAGAGACCTTGGTCGAGAAATATACCATTATTATAACTCGCTCGATGCGGGTGACTGAGCGACTTGAGTGGGTGTAAATTGGCCGAGCGGCTTGCACTCAATGACGGCAGGCTTGAGACGGTCGATAGGTACGGTTTCGTGTCGTCCGTTGATATCTATGACAAATGTTTTGCCCTACGTTTCATCACCCGAAACGGTCCAGTGTATGGCGCTTTTAGTGGTGATCGAAAGCCATCGACGCGAAGGAACACATGAGTAGCGGTTCCTAACGCAGTTTGGACATAACTTGTAGACTGTTGTTCACGCGGCGGACTGGCCTTGAGCACTCGCATGTGCTGCGCAAGGCGCTGAGCATAGTCACCGAAGTCGAAAGTTACGGTTGGTGAGGGGGCTACCAACTCCCCAGGCAGACGAAGTGTACAGCCATATACTTGTGCGGCCGGTGTTGTGTGTAACTCCTCCCTAACGGTACTACGCAGGCTTAAGAGTGCTGATGGTAGTGTTTCACTCCAAAGGGGGTCACCGTTTGCTCGAAGGGCGGCTTTTACTTGCCGGTGGAAACGCTCAACCATACTATTGGCCTGAGGGTGGTAAGCTGTCGTCTTAACGTGTTGGCAACCGAGCGTAGCGAGTAGGCTGCCGAAAGCGCCGTCAAAGTGTGGACCGCGATCGGTGGTCACTATTGCCGGGCAACCAAAATGACTAACCCAACCGGTCAGAAAAGCTTTCGCGGCCTCTTCCGAGGTGGAACGGGGGATAGGGATGGCCCGCGGCCAGCGAGTAAAACGATCCACGCATGTGTGAATGTAAACGTACCCAAGCGAAGGTGGGAGTGGTCCTACGAGGTCGACGTGCACATGATGAAAACGTGTTTCAGTGTGCCTATGGGTCTTGACACGTTGACACTGCAGACAAGCACGATCCCATTGACGCACATCTCGTTTGACATTGTGCCAAACAGAACGCTCAGTTATCAGTATCACCGAGGCAGTCACACCCGGAAGAGCCAGATTATGGAGTGTCAGGAACGTAGGATAACGGTGGGCAGCAGAAACTACTGGCCTAGGGCGACCTTGCGACACATCGCACACGATGGTATTCTGGGAAGCTGGGATAGGCACTGTGGTTAAACTCAAAGAACCGCTTTGTCGAAGTTGTTCGATGTCAGGGTCCATAGTTTGAACCTGTGCCATTGCGTCCAAGTTGATGTTAGGCTTTTTTGACAGACTTAGTTGATATACGCGCGATAAGGCGTCTGCGACGGGATTAGGTACCCCAGAGACGTATCGTATGTCCACAGTAAACTGTGAGACAAAGTCCAAGTGGCGAATCTCGCGTGGTGAGTATCAATCGGAAGCTGACTTCAGTGCGTAAACCAAAGGCTTGTGGTCTGTAAACACCGTGAACGAACGGCCTCCGAGTGCATGTCGAAAATGACGGATTCCCAAGTAGATGGCTAATAACTCTCTACCGAACGTGCTGCACCTTGATTCCGCGGGTTGTAGGCGCTTGGAGAAGAATGCTAAAGGTTTCCAAGAGTCATCTACGAACTGTTGCAGTACTGCTCCAACCGCTGTGTCCGAGGCATCCATCGCTACCGAAATAGGAGCCAAAGGGTCGGGGTGTGTAAGAAGTGCTGTGTTGGCGACAGCATCTTTGACCAAGGCGAATGCGGCTTGTGCCGTGTCGGGAAACACGAACTTCCGCTTACCTACGCGCAACAGGTCGGTGAGGGGTTGCATCATTTCCGCACAGTGAGGAATAAATCGGCGGTAGAAATTCACCAGGCCGGCAAACTGACGCAACTGGCGAAAAGATTGGGGTTCAGGGTATTCGCGAATAGCGGAAACATTATCTGACAGAGGTCGGATACCCGAGGATGAAATAGAATGTCCTATGAAAGTGATATCAGACCGGCCTAATTCGCATTTCGCGATATTAATCCTAACGCCGTGCTGGCTAAGGCGTTCGAAAAGTGCTCGTAAGTGTGTAGCGTGCTCTGGCTCTGAAGAACTAGCCGCCAAAATATCATCCAGGTATACGTGGACATTTTCCTAACCACGAGTTGCCTTGTGCATGAACAGTTGAAAGGTCTGGGCTGCATTGCTGAGTCCAAACGGCATTCGCAGAAACTCGAACAGCCCGAAAGGTGTAGTGACGGCGGTTTTAGGGATATCGGCCTCTGCTACCGGGATCTGGTTGTACGCCCGAACCAAATCGATACGGCTGAAGACGGAGCAACCTGATAAAGACGAAGTAAGATCCTGTATATGGGGAATCGGGTATCGGTCCGGGACGGTGACTTTGTTAAGTGCTCTGTAATCACCACAGGGTCGCCAGTCGCCACTAGACTTAGGAACCATATGAAGGGGGGAAGCCCAAGGGCTACTAGAAGGGCGTATTATACCCAGTTCTAGCACATGTTCGAATTCGGCCTGTGCAACACGAAGCTTGTCTGGTGCTAAACGACGCGGCCTACTGAACACTGGGGGTCCCTTAGTATCGATATGGTGAGTGACACTCGTGGTCACTGCTGGGAGAGGCCCGGCCTGCCGGAACATGGCTGGGTAGGCGGCGATAAGTTCGCCATAAGGTTAGTGTGCCGGTGGTTGAACGTAAAAAGGCGTGACGTGATTCACTCGCGAATTACAACCCGCAACAGCGAGAGTGGTCTGACGATCCACCACTCTGCGGCGCCGCGCATCAACTAACAAGTCAAAGTGCTGCAGGAAGTCAATGCCCAGAATTGGGTACGAGGCGTCGGCGATGATGAATACCGAACGAAAATTACGCTTTAAACCCAAGTTTAAGGTGAGCGACCGCTGGCCAAACGTTGGGATGGCCGTGCCATTGGCAGCGCGTAGTGTTTGGGCCTGCGGTGTGCTATTGTCGTCTTTCGCTCGGGGGAGGACGCTCACTTCGGCACCGGTATCTACAAGAAATAGGTTATTTGAAATGATGTCCCTTACGTTAAAAAGACGACTATTGATGTGATACCCGGCTTCGTGGGTCGCCACCACGGGCCGGGGGTTTAGTTTCCCTGATGAGCACCGGGAAACGTACACCCTGGTTTGCATCGTTTGGCTCCCTCACCGAAGCGACTGTGGTATTTACAATACCCTTCTTTTGAAGAACCGACGAAACGTCGTCGCAGTGACGGACTTTGGAGCCTAGGTGAACGTGTGCGGTGCCGCTCCTGTGACCCACTTCAAACTGCTGGGCGTTGCAGGCTCGCGTCGATTCTAGACGAAACTGACGCGAGGTCGTTAGATGTTGGCAAGGCAGGCACCGTTGCGACGGAGGGCCTGGTTACTCCAGCTACAGCGGGGTTGTATCGTGACATAATGTCATCAGCTTTCGCGGCGGTTTCCTCCAGCGAGCATTTGCGCGTGGCACTTAGTAAAACGGGAATGTTATGCGGCAAACGCTGCAGCCAAAGTTCCCTTAAGAGCGGGTCCTCGCCTATTGTCGGTCCTCTCAAGCGCTGCATCTCATGCAGCAGTTCGGAGGGCTTCCTACTTCCAAGCTCAACGTTTTGAAGTTGTTGCATACGTTGGTCTTGCGTTGGGGTCGTGCGGGCAATGACAGTCCCCTTTAAAGTTTCATAGTTTCGGGAAGAGATTATTACGTCCCTTACTTGCACTGTGACCTCTGGCGGGAGGCGGCCTGCTACCCACCTGAAACGGCTGGCGTCGCTGGTTATACGGCAGTTTTCGAATTCTAACTCGACCAGCGTGAACCAGAGTTCTGGATCAGCAGGCGTGAATGCCGGTGGGGTCTGAGCAGGGTTTCTGTTCAGTAGACATAGTGATTGCTTTATCGAACACAGACGGGAAAAGAAACCAACGATCAATGGGGCACTATAATCTTCGCGAGAAAAGAACAAAAATCACAACGAACTACACACCAAAAATATGTATGGACAAAAAAAATTATTTGGTAAACCGACCAAAAAAAAATCAACAGATAGGGAAACAATAAAACACAAACGTACGCAGACGGGACCTTGAACGGTAGAAAACAAGGAAACTCATGTGACCTGAGGATCACGTCGGGCTCACCAATTGTAAGGTTGATTAGACCTTACTTCGCGGTTTCCTTAGTAAACGCGTGTTTCGGTCCTTTGTACTGCGTGGACCACCTGCACGTTACTCTAATGTGCGGCACTGTACAAATATGTTAACCAGAACAGTATTCTCCACGACCCGTGAGAACGAGAAGGCGATTGGGAGAGATAGTGGTTAGCGTGTATTTGGGAGCGTGCGTGAAAGCGTTCGCAAGAGCAACGGTCAAATGGCAACCGCGCTTGGCAGTCAGCGTTCAGTTAAACAATAAACGTGGTAAAAGTATGAACGAAGATGGCAACCGCTACACTGGTAGTGGGTAGATTGCGGCTTGAAACATCCATAGACTCCAAATCTTCTGCTGGCTAAACTCTTGTGGCTTTGATTCAGCAGCATGGGCATCAGGTGTAACTATCTACTGTGATTTAGGATTAAAGAAATACTTGGCAACATTCGGTTTCCCTTAGCATACATATTGACTGTGATTAAGACCATGGAAGCAGGTGCTGCCCTTATGTCCCCTCGTCAAAATAAAGCACCTTGCTCCTCCAATAACTCTCCTACCTCGTCTCTTTAGGCATAACAACGTATTCTGAGTCCAAGAATCTGGATATGAATGAACAACATCACAGCGATTAGTACTCAATATTGCATGAGTTACACAAGGTGGCGAACAAGCTCGTTTTCAGTGATTCGTAATCATGCCATTACATCACATTTTATGTGAACAGTGTTAGGTGAACGACAGAAATCAAAATAAGGCGATGAGTCAAAATTTAAGTGGGGGAGAGGGGATCAAATACCACATGCGTGACCTCGATCCGTCTCTGGATCGTCAATGGGTGTCTGCGATGTCATTAGTCGCATCGACGGATCTGTGGTTAGTTTGTGGGTAGGAGGTGGGCCAAGGAAGCCTTAGAGCTTGCACCGCAGACACCCATTCAAGGTCAAGAGACTGATCGAGGTCACGCATGTGATATTTGATCCCCTCTCCCCCACTTAAATTTCGACTCATCGCCTTATCTTGATTTCTGTTTTGTTCACCTAATACTGTTCACAAAAAATGTGATGTGATGGCATGATGACGAATCACTGAAGACGAGCTTGTTCACCACCTTGTGTTGTTCTCCATGTGCCCTGTGGGATTATTCGGAAAATTGCATGAATTCCACAGAAAACAACACTGCAAAATGACTACTTCCATGTTCAAGGGTACATACGCACGTATACACGTACACGTGAATATATAGATGGAATTATAGATAAGGAGAGATAACAGTATGCTAGGGTTGGATTAAACTGTAAAAATGTGCATTAGTTGTCTCTATGAGCGATGGATCACTTTTCTCCATAGAAAAGCCGAACAGTGCATCCTATCAGCAGAGAATGAAGAAAATCAGTCCGTCACCGCCTGGCCACAGAGGCATTCAATAAAACAAAATGTGCTGTTTCTGTAACGGAGATATGTGTTAATAAATACTGTAGTGCTCTCATTATTATATTCCTTAGGAAAATTCATGAACTCCTGTGCAATCTTTCAAGCCATGTGTCAGGAGTCAATTTAGCCCAACGTTAGCCCAACTTTAGCCCAAACGGGTCATGTATTGCCCTACTTGGGTATGCAGCATCCCAGTAAATCAGGAAAAGTGGGAATAAACACACAATAAGTGGAGTTATCGGCGATGGTAAACTCAAAATGGTCTCAATAACTCTCTGAGACCATCACAAAGAGCTGTCTGTGTAACACACTTTTGAAGGAATCCTAAAACTAAAACACGATTGATCCATGAATTCCGCGATATTGAATTATTAAATGAACAATACCATAAGACATGTACAAACCTCAATTTTGCAATCACACAGGCTCAAACTTCGAGAACCAAGTCTATGGCGTGCGAGAGACAAGCACATGCGTCAAGCAGGTCCAAGATGGGATTTGGTAAGTTAGGGCTTTGGACGCGAGCAAACGATGGTTGGACCATAGCAACAAAAAGTGTACAGAACACGCAAATAGTGTAATCAAGAAAGTAATATCACGAAATCACAAAACTATAGTGTCTTTGAAGGATTTAAAAAATAACCGATATTTACACAGCCCACCGAAACCCTTCAGAATCCTAGCAGAGTCAAACGTCTGGAATAAGGGTACTGATTCTCTCTACCTACCAAGACCCGGCTGTCAGTGTGCGTAACTACTACGGCTGACTTCTGTACTCTAATCACATACTTACGATCGCACGGGATTCAGTGGCCAGGCCGATGAGATGTTCCTCTTGATTGTCCGCGAGAGCTGCTCCTCAGCCGTAGGCGTGAAGGAAGACGTGTGGATTCCGACTCCCTGCGTTGTCCTCGGGAGAGTGGTTGTGAATGAGTAGGTGTGTGTGTGTGTGCGTGTTCAAAGAAACCACCATAGTGATCACATAAATAATCGCCTTCATCGATGTCAATAATGCAACGGGAACTAATGAAGCAATATCCTGTCTTGATAGGGGATATGGAGCGGAACCGTGTTTCGTGCACGTGCGGGTGAGTGTGAGTGGTGATGTAATTTGGTACGTGGGGGAATCACAATTGCTACCACATACGGGAACGTCTTTAGCAATGTTACTAATGAACTAGAAATTGTGAAATAATGTCGTGTCTTGTTGGAGGTATGAGGCGAAATCGTGTTTCTCATGCTTGTATGTGTGTGTGAGTGTGAATGTGGGGGTGAGTACGAGTAGGCGTGTATGGTGGAAACAGCAATCACGATTCGTGGAACTGTCTCTTGGGTGTCCCACGACGGTTGGACATTCACGGGGCTATATGGATCTTCTGGGATTCTGTGATAAACGTTCTACCCGCTCATAGTGTGTTCGCTAACCAGTGTGGACGTTTTAGCAACTGTCGACTGTTGGTGCCAGCAATCAGACGGTCAAGAATTTGAATTTCTAGTTGATTTCCAAATTGGCAACGGGCAGCTTGTGTCTGAAGCCAGGAAATAGACTCTCGGGTATTCTGTGAACTTTTCCATCGCAGATGATGAAATTTTACGCGTTCAGCAATTTCGAAGTTAACGGGTGGGTTATGACAGAGTACAAGATTCCTAATATCTTCGTATTTCGGGGAACCAGCTTTATGTGGTAAGGACAAGTTCTTGATAATAGAATATGCAAACTTTCCGACAGTACCCAAGAATACAGTGGTGTTGCGTTCATCCGAGATTTTCCCACAAGCAACACGCCACATTTGGAATATTTCAAAAAAATTCTCATTCACACACAGGTATATTCAAATCCAGAAATTCTAAACCATAGGACTGTGTGAGTTAGGATGACTGCCAGGACGATAACTGTGAGATTCTAGCTCCGTGAAAGAACGGTAGCGGTTATCCCGAGTCTGAACCGATAGCAGAAAACAACAGTTTAAATTATTGAACATAACTAATTATTTCCACTATCCAAGATCACACTTGTGTAATGACGCAAAAGCGTTGTAACGAATAGCTGCATTACGGACAATCATCGCAAGAGTAATTAAAGCTTCCTTACTAGGCCCACTACTGTTCCTTCTATTTATATATTAACTGGCCTCAGCCCTACAGTCAACATGTTTCCGTTTTGCAGACAATGTGAATCTACTGGAACCTCAAGGTCGGGAGGATCTGATCAGAGACGTAGTTGCTGTTCTGAACTGTGCTGGAGAAACCACCTGTTAACACGGACTGCGACCAGCCTGACAGCCGTACGCGACCAAGATCCATTTACCGTAAATGCAGTAAGCAGGGTTGCATGCCTTTTGATTTTCGTAACTTCTGATCTTAAGTGGTCCATTCAGTGTGCAGCAGCTGCGCAAAAGTCACGCAGTGGGTGTTGCGGTGTGACGCAGAGGGTGAGCGTGCAACTTCCACGTCCACAATGATTTTAACCCCACCAAAATATGTACGATCAGCACATGTATCTTCCTTATTGCCCCTCCTTCGTTCCAAAGTCCAATGAACCTATGGCATGTCTAGCCCCATTAACATCGAATTCCGAAATAGAAAGGAAATTGAACGGGATATCTTTTAGGCGACCCCAGTTGGGCAGTAAAGCTACCGGAACATCCAGGATTGAAAGAATCGTGTACCCTGCCTTCACTTCTATCATCTCACTAACATGTGCAAACTTCCCAAGTAGCGGTACCCGTTTACAGGTACAAAACGAGGATTCTGTTGGAGCACTCAAAAGCATCTTTTTCTTCAAACCAATTCAAGGATGCTCCTCCACCGCAGTTCTGATAAAATAAGCTTCACTTCCAGTATCCAACGGAGCCTTAATCACGACTGATCCTTTGGGTCCTCCGAATTATACAGGCACTATACCTAAACATACATCTCAATCGTTTGAGACAGTTTGACAAGTGGCCCTCACAACTTATGAAGAAGCATTCTGACGTGGAAGCCGATGATGATGTACACGGTTTTCTGCACGCATAGCGTTCGGTGGTGGCACTTATCAGCTCGATGCCCGAAATGCAAACAACTTGAATAGTTTATGTTCCAAATCTACCTGCCAACACTGTTCTACGTTGAACAAATAAAAAGTCCGGACATTCCTCAAAAAAGGCTTATTTCCACATTGCTCGCACGTAAAGTCACCCAAGTAGCAAATCCAACGTTTACCCAATTGAGATAGGGCTGCGATAGGATCGAGTTGGCCCATCGGAACGTTTGGTGTCTGATTGTGAAATGTTAGGAAGAACTATCAGCCCCTAATAAGAATAGCCTTAAGCGCGCCCGAAGCATGGCAAAAACCTGAAGAATTTGTTCATCCTTTCTGTTATCAACTCAAAATTCATTTTGTTGTTCAATCCAAAATTTTTATATTCCCCATCCATTACGAATTGACCACTAGAACACCAATATTTGAAAAAATAACAACATATTACATGAACGGAAAGAAGTGTATTATACGAATACATAAAGTGCTTGTGTACAAAGGACTGGTGTCGATTCGGTTTTCGTCATTCTCGTCTTTCGTACGATGTCCCAGATCTTTTTCCAACTTGTGATCTGTAAGACAAAATGCAAGTGCTATAAGCAGTTTTGTAATTCAGGTGAAAATTGCGTTGTTTAATCGTGGAATGCTAAGGGATAGTATCAGACTGCTAAAATCAAAAGCCATGAAAAGTATAATAATTCCGATCACCGAAAGTTGCATACGGAATTGGGAAAACAAGAAAAAGCGAAAAAGTGAAGGAAATGTGATCGGGTATATATGTGTATTTATGTTTATATAAATATATATCCCCTAGCAGCACTAGCGTCACTTAAGTGTCTCCTGACCACCACCTAAGTGTCCCCTTTGAAACAAAAAATATACACTCAGGTGACGGTCAGGTGACTTTCACGTCAGGGTCACCGAAAATGGTTAAAGTGGACCCCTTTACTCCCAAATAGTTCTGAATACTAACTTGAACTTAGTACACCTGAATGCACGCACCCCTTTCATTATTCCACTATCATTCTACTGTATAATAGAAATTCGCCCCCGGTGTAACAGAAATCTTAACCATAATTCTGCGTGCATCATTTAGTGGAAATAATTCCCAAAGTGCATGAAAAGCCCGATTTTTTAAAACAGTAGTTATATTAGTAAAATAAGTTTATACAAACATGTTTTACGAATCAGTTATATCCTGCCAACTCGATGCATGCACGTGCACCGCGATTTTCAACGAACAAGTGTTATTCGCCCATGTGTTCTTGCAGTGAACTTCGCATATTCCGGAACGAAGAAAATGATAAAGATTTTCGTCGAACCAGCGTAGTACAGAATGTGAATATAAATTTCTAAGTTACTAATGGAATTATCAGGTGGGTGGGCAAAGGATCAGAAATTAACTCTCATCGAATCATAACTGAACCCAATACCTTCAGTTTGTACTGTGACGTCCTGAGAAGGTGAATCGATGATCGTAACCCCATTCGGTCTACCTCGCTGTAGTCCACGTTGTATTTTTTCTTTGGTAAAAGGGATTGTAGACCCAGGAAAATTGTCTCAGTTACAGCACTTTCAAATACAGAATAGGATAACAGAAAGCCACTCTCACCGACAATAAATCTGCAAACTTTGGTATTTCCAAATGAGCATAGCCTATGAACACCCCGCTAAGTTAATTTTCGCAGAATACAATCCAAAATCAGTACTTGCATAATTTGAGACACACATTCCTCGATAGTTCTTGTTTCCGTGGAGACCAGGAATCGTAACTGTGAATTTCGGGATGGTAAAAATGGAGGTTGCTATTTGTTCGGTAAAGGTTTCACCCTCCAGTTTTTCGTTCAGTCTGTTGAACTCTCATGTAATCCTCTCAGGAATGATGCAATGCAACAGTTCCACCGATGCACCCGCATTGTGCGAATATGCAAACAGAAAGTTATGATCCTCTAACGTTTTCTGTATCTCGAGAACATGAACTGTGAGATGATTCATCAAAAGTGCCAAGACTGTAAGCAACATCCGAACTTAAATATACAAACTAAAGTTTCCCCATAAGTACCGTGTTCGGAAACTCAGTCTTTTACACTTGTTATCTTCGTTACTGCTTACGTCTCCCTAGGAAAATAATACTCGACAACTTATGTTGAGCTCATGCGTACTCTATAATGTCTCGCATAGTCTCTGATGGGGGTTGACGTAATTGGTATCACCAAGTAAGTTATAACATGGAACCGGAAAAATTAATGAAACTAATTAATACGTGCGTAGTGAAAACTAGACACAGGTCATATTTTTCTATGGTTTTCGAGTGTTCACTCACTTGTCGCACACCAATGACATCCAAAATGGGTCGGCGTCCAGAACTAAGTCTATGCCAAAAACCGATTAGTCGTCGCATTATTCTAAGACAAACTCTGTGCATGTAGTCGTTGGGAAACAAGGCTAACGTATCCACCCGTAGTACTTCAAAAGGGGAACAGTCAGTATGATGACTGCCTTGACGACGATTTCGAGAACCACCGTCAGTGTGTGGCCTTCCGGTGGTTGACGAGAAGACGGGCTGGCTTCGGATGCGATAGCCGCGTTGTGTGCATTTGTAACGGCTGTATAACCTGTTTAAGTACTGCATTTCACTTATCCCAAAATGTACATATCCTCCGGCGCCAGCACTTTTTGTTTGGATCCTCCTTAGTGTCTCCAGCAACGACATCGGATCCAATGGGAAATGAAGCTTTAATCGTCACGGAGCTCGTAGTGAAATTCTCAAATAGGCCACCGATGAATGCATTTGTGTTGCAACTTGCCTCACAACATCCCTGGCCAAAGCAACAACCTGAAAATATGAATTCTAAAACCCAGTTACCTTCTGCAAGCGTACTTGTAGTTTTGTTATGTGTCTTGAATTTAGCTTCTTTAACCCCGAACAATAATTCTGTTGCATTTATAGCTAGTCACCATGAAGCTTACCGTTCGTGAAAGTTGTCGCAGTCAAATCAGTTGGTGCCAATTCCTTGTTGGGTACGCACGTGGTATGTTCCATCATGTTATCACAACTATCCGTATATAAAAGTTCAGTGTGCATTACCTAACAGCGGTACTGGTAGTAGCAACTATGATTTGTTCCTCCGCAACTGCTACAGGTGAGGTCTTCATTGTTTCAGGACTGTCGATATCACCAATTAAATCATCTGGCTCGTTACTAGTTGAACCGGAACAATGGCCTGAAAAATTATAATAAACTTCATAGTGGTTAACTTTCTACATCACATTTCCCTATGAGGGATGAATTGAAATCAGCTGTACTAACCCTATGAACGGCCTCAAGAGTGTAGTTCTGGAATAGCCAAGCAATTCAGGGAGTATTCTTCCAATATATAGATGAAGAGACAGGTGAGAATAAATCGCATGCATCCCCCGAAGAGAAGCAAGAATTGGCTGGACCCAGAGCAGTATCTAACAATGTTACCGAAGCAGCGACAACCAAGACCCACCTCCAAAAACTGACGGCCATAATGAAAATGTAATAAAAGAAATGAAATATCTAAATTCATAATATACAACTAACTGGACAATAAACGTCGCTATTTATTATTGTCATGGCTTTTAATCACAGAACATTTGCTTTGAAATTTTTAGGCATTCGCGATTGAAGAGATTTCTGTATCTAAAGTCAGTTGGGATCAAGCTATTAGGTATTCCCGAAAAGTGGCTTAACAGGGACCCCCTTTGGAAATTTTTTACATTTATGAGAGATTCTCCGGTATTTCTATAGATTTCGATTGATTTTGGGGGCATTTCAGTGAATTTCTGCGACCATCCCATAGGAGATACTCAGGTGACGGTCGAGTGTCCGTTTGTGCTACTTGGGTCTGTGGGTGAAAAATATGATCGCAGGTACGAGAGATGAATTTAGGCGGAAGTGACCGTAGTAGGAAAATCAATTCAACTGGCGGAACAATACGGCAATAGGTAAAAAAAATACTCCACACCATATTTTTTCGATTAGCAGCGATCTCGAGAGTTGGTAAGCCAGCACTAGATATGTGCGTATGACGGACATGGGTTATTCCACGAACAATCACCACTACGAACAATATCTGGTGGTTAAATGATAATGGAGGTGATCAGCAAACTCTTGACTGCCGTAAATATTTTATGACCATTAGCTGGTTGCAGTCTGAGACTATCGGACCAACAACAGTTCATCGAGACTTATCCGCCAATCAATCCAGTCAACATGTTCCACTTAGTCGCAGTCAAATCTGTGCAGACATAACGTTTGAGTGTTGCAACCTGAAGATCGTTTATCTCAGTTGACAATCCTAATGTGCTCACTCACGATACTTCTGCCACTTGCCTTCTTTGGGCATTACGATGTACATCTTACTTGGACGACTACAAACGATACACAGCAAAAAGGTTTCTGGAACAATGAAAGAAAGACATCCCCCATATTGTATTGACTATGCAGGTTAAATCGTCTATCATACGTGTCTACAAAGATACGTACTGTAAAAAAATTCATTATAATAATTATCTGTGTAGGGATGAGCCACTCATATATCATAAAAAATGCCTAAAAGTAGGCAATAGGCTGCGTTTATTCCACACATACATGTAATAACGAGGATATTTACCGCTAGATGACTTTCTTTTACAACAGACAACCGCCTTCCACCACGACAAGAACCTAGCCAATATGGCACCACCTGACCATAAGGGTAATGAAAAAAACCAATAGGCCTAACTGGCCCATAACTGTGGCTCCGGAATCTTCGTGAAAATTATTGTTTTAGTGTCTAGTATATTTATTATTAATCTGTGCAATATTTCGTGAAATTCACTGTTCCGGTGTTTTACCGCAACGTTTCGGTGAGAAACGCCCAACAGCTTTGGGATTTGTGCGACATGGGCACTAACTGCTACCGCGTGAGCCCATCTATAAGGTATTCGTTCCCTTTTCGGGTTTTCTACTCTCGACTTACAATATTTCAGTAAGTAACTAGACCTTTTTCCGTTGTAATCAAGCATAAAGCTTTAAAAATTATTACAGATCACGAAAATTAGGTTTCCTGCTGCTTTCATAAATTTATTCTGGCTTCTGAACCCACTCCAGAATCGCAAACCGTGCTAACTCATTCAAGACCTTTCCTATGGTCTCGATTGCATTCAAATCTGAAACATATCCCAACTGTTCAAGAGCATCCGCACAATCAACTAACTAATTAGAATAAGAAGATAAATGCTCTGAATCATGAGGTACCACTTCCGGGCCTGTAACCTTATCCACCAAGGACCTTACAGTCAAGTGTCGAATGCCAAACAAATCTTCTAACATCTTTCCAGCCCGTCTGTAACTCTTTTCTGCCGGATATTGCAAACATCCTTCTACGGCTTTCCTGGTCTCTCCCTATAAATAATGATAAGGGTAAATCAACCTCAGCCAATCGGCTTGCGCGCTTCTTTCAATTTGCTGATCAAACTGACGAAAAAACAAGATGTAACTGCTACGTGAAGCGTCAAATGGCGGAAATTCACACTTCGATAACTCTATCCGAGTAACGAGGCTTTTTAACTTACGTACCTCGAGGGTTGAACTGCTGTCCGGTGCACCGGATTTAATTCACCTTGGCTCTATTTAGGTTTATTAAATTAATCTCATCTACACATACCTGGCTGCCTTGATTGAGCGTCTTCATCTATAATCACTGCTTCGCTTCCCGCTGTCCCTTGGTTTTCAACTTTCAACAAAGCCGCTGCTCTACGCTTAGCCTCAGAAGGTCTTCTCAAGGAATTAGCTGCCTTCATCTCTAGTTGTGCATTTTATAATTCCAGCTGCATATAACTGGAGTGATCACCAATAGTTGCACTTTGATTTGATGTCGCCGGTGAGAACCTACCCGACGAGTATTGCTCCGTGTAACCAGAAAGGTAAATCCCAGGGGGCAGATCCATTACCAGGGGAGAAATTTAAAGTTGACGCAGAGCGAATAAACGACAAGGAAAAAGAACTGAAGGATCAAAGTCCAGCCAAGCTGGAGCAGACAACGAGGAGCTTCCGGTTCTTGATACCCGCCCCCCCCCCTCCCAAATGAACAAGTCGCAAATCCGGTTATCCAAGAATAATCCCGAGTTCCTGTACAGTCAGTTTCAAGTAGGCTTGTCAAATACTGCAGCGGCAACCAAATAATGGACTCCGAATACACGCGTGAACCGATACCGATAATGAATAACAGCCGCCCAGGCAAACTAACCAAGGTTCCAACCCGGAGATATAAGCGGCCGATCAAAATTCAATGTCCCTCGGTAAATGGAAAGTTTTTGTTCAATCAATGCGGTACCTGAATTAAACACATTGATCAGTAAAACCAGTACAGTGGATACTTGGTAGTTGTCTTCCACAAGCTGACGGCAAAGAACAAACATTAAAAGCCGTGAAAGAAGGAATCAGAAAACGAATGGCTGAAGTTTCGGGAAAGAGTAGAAAAAACTGAAACATTAAAACAAATGGGGAATTTGAAAATAAAGATGCCACTCCCGTTAAGACTAAATCAACTTTGGATCCGGCTCATAACCATCTTACGAGGCCTCACTAGTCGTAGCTGCAACAATAATCCTGATGAGACGCTTCACCTGTTGCTCAGTTTGTATGACAAAGCCTGAATTACCCAAGTTCAATCTAAATCTAAATATGGTCTAATTTCACTCCCCTGTCAACTGTTGTCACATCATTCCATTAATTGCCTACGATTGAGCATTTATGCCAGTCACCAGCTTGAGTGATTTTTCTCCAATCTTCCGCTGGAAATTAATCCTCCACGCTCTTGATTATTAATTTCCTGAATTCTTCTCTGTTGTCCCTGGTCGGACTTTCTACAGACCATACAGGTAAGCAATAACCTGCATTTCCTGACAGTTCCATTATTGCGTTACTTTTCTGGGATTCTTTTAGATCTCCACCGTGTTTTTGCCTCTCATGTCCGCTCTGTTGGCAACCTGCATTCCTCTCATGCCAGTCGTGGATTAACCTAAACAAATTCATAACCTCAGTCTCATTTCACTGAGCTCTCAACTTCTGTCACTTTATTCCATCGATTTTCCAAAATGTTGCATCTATGCCACCTGGCACAGTGAAAACGTTTTCTTTAAGCTCCCCCTGGAAAGTGATTATCTATATTCCGGGTTAATGGTTTTTCTACATCATTTGACCACTTCATTACCCCTTGATACTCCTCCTGGAAACTATTCCCCCATTTTCCCGGATCACTGATCCTCCCAGTTCGAATGTACATTCGTCATCATCAGTAATTCGCACGTTATTCGCGAGTGCTTCTTTAAAATATTTCTTGTCTACAGATTCCCTTTTGAGAATACCCTTCGATTATATGTGCTTTCCCAGTCATCCACTTTCATTTCTGTTCTGTATTTAGGTGTTCCGACTACCCAGCCAGTTCCACTCATCCCTGGAAGATATAGCTATCTGAACTTAATGTCCGATTTCGTGAGCAATCACTCATACTTCAGTTCAAACCTACATCCTTTGCGTTGTGCATATATCTGTTTACCCGTACTAAACACCCGGTTTTGACCTCACTTATACCATATAGTCATGTATTTAAGCATGCCTTGGAATTCCTCGAAATAGACCATTATTGTTATTAGTTTTATTATTTTGTATTTACTTCTTCAAGTGTGAATGCGGGAGTTGTGAAGCAGTAGTCACTCTGAGGCATCTGAGGCTTCGGTAACTCCTCTGGGGTGGCATAATTCTGAGCCGGAAGCTCTGATTTATCATCAGTTAGTACTCCGCTATCTTACAGTGTCGGGATTCCTGCGCGAGACTTGATCCTACTACCCAGGTGTACAAACAGGTGTTTTTGTCCCGAAATCGAGTAGGTTTCCAGTCGCTCCTCAAGCGCAGCCTTTTTGAAATCTTCATTGTTGAGCACATTTCAAACTTCCTTGTACTTATTGTAAACATTGCCGATAGACCGAAAGTGCTGTCATACCCTGCTGCTTCGACGATGCAGACTATATAATTACGTGGCCAACTGTGGAGAACCACTGAAATGCAGGCGGATCTTTTACGGTAGTGCACATCTGTTCACTAGGCCCGTGATAGCTGATTTATAGCCATACCAGGATTGCTCATTTCCATCGCCGGTTATTGTATCCCGTGGAAGGGAACAGCTGCTTCTCTCATTTCACCGGAAGGGACTTTTCATCTGTTAGGTCGTCAGAGTAGTTCCTGGTGAAGGTAGTAGCCAAGACTCCATTTGATTAGGAGTCTCGCGTGATGGCTGGGGGCAGGTCGACAGCTGCAACGTCGGAAGTACGCGAAGAGAAGACTAGGTTAAGGATCGATGCTTAGCCTGAGTGATTACGGGTGAGTTCTTGCACACTATGATGCAGGGAAAGGCCATAAGCCTCCTCATTTGGGCAGTGGGAGAACCTGTCCTCAACTAGGCTATATATATATATATATATATATATATATATATATATATATATAGTCTACATATGGTAGGCTAAAATCGCCTTATATATATATATATATATATATATATATATATATATATATATATCGACAGGAAGAAATATTATCATTCAGTTCGGAGAATAGAACCAGTGAATGAATTTGTGGATGGGAACGAAATTTTCAATTTTGCTACACCACCAGTCAAAATAATGTCTCACCTGATTGCGGAGGAGACAAATAGTTTCCTGCTGACCCCAAATACTAATGCCGTTTGCAAACCAATCCCATTATTTTAAAAGAAAAATGAATGAACATCATTAGTCATGATGAGGCTATGGGTATCTGGGTACACCCACTTTTTCACTTTGGAGGAATTCGATCGCAGTCGTAAAAGCGGAAATTTGTAATCAAATTCCGTCACCGATTTTGTGGTCGATGGTGACTACATAGGTTTTTTTCTCCGCCAACAATGGTACGTACTATTCATTTCTGGGTAATGAAAGCAGTTTTAGTGATAAAACTGAAATATGACTGCTCTGATGTGTTCCCGTTATTATTGGTTCGACTAAGCATACCTCTGTATACAAATACCTCGCCTACTACATTTATTCATAAGCAAATAATAAACAGAGAGATGTAATAGCACAAATAAAACTAAAAAAATGAAAAGGTTGTTCAATTTCAAAACGATTTGTACTTTGAGCTAGTTGAAAAAAAACGAAAGTATAAAATATCCTAGAAGTAACGAAAGAACATTGAGAAGAATCGCAAGACTTGCTGAGAACTACATAATCACAGTCCGTCAGGCCAAATACATCAAAGTCATACCAGACAGAAAAACGAAGAAGGAAGTGGAAGTGTATTTTTTTTCTTGGCACATGAAGGAAGAATAGAAAGATAGGATACAAATGTCTTCCTGAAAGGAGCATAAATTTTTACAAAGTGTTTAGCAGTTGAAACGACTTTGAAGCGTAGTAAATGTAGGTAGTTCAAAATAAAATAGAGACTGACATGAACATATAAGGAAAATAGCAAAAGGAAGAAATTGTGTCATAAAAAACTCATAATTTTTCTGCAGAATCCATGCCATAATAACCGAAAAGTGCTGCAGGTATTGGATGTGTACTTGATGTTGGCGGCGAAACTGGTTCTCGTGAAAATTTCCATCTTTGGCGTAGAATTCCCGTGCACTGTGCCAGAATAATCCGATCATAGTTTTCCGTCAATTCCAAACACAACCCATTGTTTTTGATTAAATTTTCCTTTGAATGTGGAGAATACGAAAAGTATAGGTATGTATGCCGTTTACGGTTAATTGCTATTCAATGTTGAAATAATTAGCAACTGGACATTTGACAGAGTTTGCTGATTACACAGTTCTCGAGGTTTCATTGTTTTGTAAAGTCAAATTAAATGACGACTCCGATACTGTTGGTTGGCAATACCACGATTTCTACATTGTGCTGATACAATAAACGAGCATTTGACTAGATGATACCGTGTCCACTTATACTCTTGGGGCAGAAAAAATAAATTTTACTAGCTGTTGTGTTTGGCCTGAACAGGTATGTGCTTAGACAGACAATCTCGCCAGCACACACATGCACGTACACGGCTGACGTTCGCCGTGCTTCTTCCTGGACAGCATTGATCAATCAGATCGTATCACGTGTTGCACGACCTTGCGCGACTTAATCCGATTGTACCGTTGTCTTACACTTCCGATTACATACACGACTGACTCACGCACTTGCATACTCGTTTGCGTTTTCATGTGCCCGCTTTTACTGGCGCTTAATGTATGTTGTTGCGGGAATATACGTTTATCCATACACGTGCGCCTTTCTTCTTTTACCGAATTGTGAACACAATACTAGTTCCTCGTTTTGTTCAACGAAAATGTCACACACACACACACACACACTCACTCATTCACGCACGCACACACTTTCTTCTCTGAACCCTGTTAAATCGGCGTGCTTCCCGTTTGTTTCATTGCTCTCGACTGATTACTTTATTGATTTACACCCTCTACTAATCTGACTGCCTCCTTGTTCTGTAGTGTCGTTTCTAAACTATTGCAATTCCTGTGTGATTGAGCGAGTCAGTTTTTCTGTGTCGGAAATACAGTCTGCTTCTGTGCAACAGTTGAAGGTTGCTGCCGCAAGTCAGGACAGATCATGCACAAACACTTCGTCAATAATTTAGATGACGTTGGTAATGACTTAGGATCTACCTGTTATTGTTTGATATCCACTATTCTGTCGGTCTACCTTTGAGTTCAATAGGCGAATTCGACCTGTAATGGTTTGTGAAGTGCAACTAAAGGTAGAAGAATTTGGCGAACAGCAGCCGCCTTAAGATCTTCCTTTTGATTATAAATATCGGTTCACGGAAGATGAACTTGAGAGTGAAATCACAGATTCGCAGATTTATTTACTGAAGCTTTAATGTAAGTATGTGGCCGATCTTGGTAATGAATGGTTTTTTGTCCAGTGTCATAATGCCCTTTCTGACAAAAGAAACTATCGAAGCAGCACACGTAGACATCCGCGTCCTTCGTAATCGAAAAGCTTTCTCAAGACCAGCCAAGTAAAAAGACAAATTTAGTTAAATAGGTTCATTGCCTCAAGGATATCAGTCAAGATTTTTAATACGCTAGTCAGCAAATATGCAAGTATGACGCGAATCGTTAGTCGCACTAATGGATTGTGTGTACTCAAACTCGCTACCTTTGTTAGCGTGTGTTCTTATACTTTTGTCTTCCTTTGTTGTTTCCTTGCTCAGTGTTCTTCATTTCATGTCTTCCTCGGTTGGGATTATATTGTGAGGCAGGAATCAAATGAGTAGTAATGAAATGTGCGGTCGATAGCTGATACTAGTGAAAATGAACAATATGAATCGCCTATCTATAGACCATGATTAAAAATTACCATACTTTAGAGTTGCGGATTTTGCTAACAAGCATTGTTGCACCACTTTGATGAATGTCTTAGATTTCATAACTAAGTTTTCTGATGCGATTGGTGAGGGATGCGCCTTTGCGTGCTAGCACTAATTTGCCACATGGATCAAAGACCCCCGAGTCCATAACACTAACTTATTCAAGAACACTTTTGACACCTGTTTGTTTCCGTTCCCATAAAATTTACACACAATCCTATGGTTTTTCTTCTGCTATTTCCAAAATCTACCTTGTCGGTACAAAATTCATCTTACCCATCTTATTTATTTGGTCAAGATAGGTCACTGACTGGTTAGGAGAGCTTTCATATCAGTCGCTTTTCTTCTCTTAAAATCACTTCATTTGATAGTGATCATTAGACTTGATTTTTCTCATTATCAGGTATCTCGTCCTTGCCTCATATCAAACATCCAGGCCTATTATTGGCCATGTTATTGTAAAACTCATCAGCATTTGAATTACTAATGAAAGGAATAAGTTGCTACCCGATAAAATCTGACAAAATTTCCCCGAAAATAAATGCTGTTTTACTGAAGGCTACACAAACTTCGTGTTGATTCCCTTTCCCAGGAATCAACGGTGGATTGTTTTCCGACCGCTCATAGTCACTTACACGCACGCAAACCCATGTGGCTCCCCATTACTATTCTATTTCTGCAGTTCCGAACCATTTTCCCTACCGATCAACAGTTTCGGTATATCTGTTATGATTTATAACTGATTGCGTCGTTTAATTTTTTTTCGCCAACCTGTTTTTCATTGCTTACTCCAGAACTTACCACCTAAAGTGAGTTTGATGTGTTTTCTCTTACTGATTGGCACCAGTCCCTCCTCGAATAAGTTCTTTGCTGTGATAGTGCACTGTCGATTCAGACTGGTTAAGCTCATCAGATAGCACTTTATTGTGCTGTCAGACTGACCAATCGACCATTCGTCACCCTCAGGCACGTTGTTCTGGTGTCAACTGTACATTTTGGTTGCATGAGTCGGAGTTGATTATTCTACAGGTTCCTTCCAACCGTATCTCAATTAAGTTAGACTGTCGATATCTGTTTTCTCTCTGATATTATATAATTATTCAATTCATCTGAGATCATCCCATGCAGTTTTCTATCCGCATTTGGAGCTGCTGTCTGAAGTACACCGCGTTCATCTATTACTTGACAGTGCGTTACTTTTATGTTCGATAATCTTGCAATCTAAAATCCACACTGCGAAATCGCATGACAATTTTGCTGCCTCTGATTTGGTTTTAGTAGAAAATTTGGAACTGTTACCAGTTTATTCGCTTCTGTCTACATATTTAAACTCAGTGCTCCTCTACTTGCTTCTGACTGAAATCGGGTCGATTGGATTCATGTTATTGCACTAGGAATGTGTATTCTCCAGGGGTTCCCAGAATTCTTCACTCAGTTCCTTGTGGAAATCACAGAACCTGAAATTCGTTCCAGTTGTTATCAGGCGGAGTCAATATTTCCTACGTGAAAAATTTAATATGACTCCTCTCTAAAACTATGAATAACAAAATAAAACAAACAACAATTCAGGACACTTGGACTGAAGCCTTCTAATCATAAAATAATCGCGACTGGTTGGGTTCTCGGAGTGAAACTCGCTGAATTCTAAGTATCATAGAGTGTTTATTTTGAGGCTGGTTGAAAACTGGTCTCGGTAATCCCGAATAAATCTTCTGGGGAGCTGAAATTGAAGCAGTCACAAGGATTGTGAGTACAATTGCACAGCAGTTCATGGAACATAAGCGAACTTACTTGAGTGTAAGTAAATTCCTGTGTATCCCTCAGACCGTGACAATTGACCATTCCCACCATTTCGTTATCATCACCTACGGTCCAGCACATTTTGTCACGTCGGATTTCATTCAGTTGGGACAGGTACCAAAGCTGATAGAAAATAGGAATGTACAATATTGGTCATGCGCACACAATATCATGCAAGAACACCAGAATATTTCGGATTCACTCGTTTCGCTTTAAAACTTGGGGTACAGTGCCAGAGAACAACGGCAGCACCGTGATTTGTTGCCGCAACAAAGTAGAGTGTGCCCTTGGACACAACATTTACCGCGTTCTTTTAATAATCGATGAGCACCGGATTTCGCTCAGCGTACAGTGCGTCATATCTGCAAACGCTAACAGGAGCAGTACTGATCTGGCATTAAAATTTCAGCAACAGTAAGAATAAATGTGCGATGGACAAATATAAACGGCCCAACAGCGTGAGACGCAGTAACATTTCTGGTGCTTGTTTTCCCTAGTAGCATACAACGTATTATCAAATTAATTCCCAAAAGCACTCGGCAGCCTTCCCACCTGAGGGTAGGATATGACACTGACTTTCAGTTGTTCTCATACATTATATGCTGACCATTATCCTTTACTTTTGAAAATGCACATCTTTACGACTTATAAGTGACTTAGTTAATTTTATGCTGATAATCACCACATAAGTTTTGCCAGAAACTGATACTCGCCCTATTTACGTGCTCATTCACGAAGACAGGCGAGGCACAGGCCAGTGCCAATCTATCTATACTATGTCGTGATGGCATAAAACTGCCGTCAATATAACATAAAGCAAAATGTGCTCTAACTATTTTCTGATTTCGTTAAAAAACCGAAAGCCTGAGGCTTTTCTTTTTCACTTGACCGTTTAAAAGTAAAGATGTAAGCAAATATAAACCTATGGCTTGGACTGTTATTGCCCTCGAACTAATAAAAGCGTACGTTATTCCCTGACTCAAGATGCACTTTGATAACAGCAGGTTCCTCGTGACAATGGATTGGGCCATTTACGTAGTTGTATGCCCCTTCCAAAGCACTAAAATGAAAAGTGTTCCAAACCGCCCCACTCACTCTAGTGAGAAGTCTATTCCGCCCACGAATCTTCTCAATTTATTGTTTCAGAATATATCGTGATCGACTGTCCAGAATTAAAAACAGGAGTGGAACTAGCCCAGCGGATCAGTGAACCAACCAGCAGCCGTCGGTCGGATCAGTTTCAATCTGTATAAGTCGTCTATCTGGTATATTAGGATTGTTTCAATATCAACTATCCGATGACTTAAACGGTTTTCTTTTTCTACATCAATTCTGTACCCATTAAAATACTTACCAGTATCCGTAATAAGAAAAATCCACTATTTTATTTGACTATCCCCTACACCTATGGGTAGTAAATTGGTGGTTGTGGCCTATGCCCAACTGTGAGCCGCCACCTGGATGTCAAGCTGAAAGGTCAGGAATTCATTTGAATTTTGAGTTAGAGCTGCAAGCAACACCATTACTTAAAAACCTCTGTTTATAGTCAATCAATGTTGCGGATATGTCATGGAGGTTGGGCTGTGTCGTGGTAACGTAGTGGAGGTGATTGTTGTGGCTACACAAAGGGGCATCCCTGCGATTTATGCGGTCAGTCAGGAGCCACAGAGAAAAGAAAAGAGAAACGATTATTTAGGGAGTAGCGTGAAACCATGAAAGGGCTGCCACCGACGAGGAAGCAGACCTCTGTAGGAACTCAGGTAAACATCAGTTTGACCTAAGTTGAAAGCTCAAGATCAAGATATTATTTGGGACAATTGAACCAACGGAACAATAAGGATGATATGCATAAGAACAAACTCATTATCCCTAAGCTAATAGCCAAAAGAAAGTCGAAAAGTGCAGTTAGTGCGAGGACTGGGGTGATCGTCTGACCACTCCCCCCCCATATTTGTTGCTTGTTTGACAGCACGTTTCGTGCACACAACAGCAGCAAACGATACTACCGACTCTCTTCCTCGGTGCAAGCCAGCGTATGATGTTCGTGAGTAAGCTCTGTCAGAACGCACGCGGTTCACTCTGCATGGTCTCTTCCCGGTGGTCTCCCTGGCGAGCGTTGAGCTTGCCAGTCATTTAATTGAGGAAGTTTGTCGGAGGTGCTATTTATGTTTGTCGCGTGCGCAAAATGAGAGACAGACGGAGCGGGGATGATCGAGCTATCACTACAGGATCGATGTTACTGACGTGCATGAGTGCAAATGGACAATCTAAAAGGCCCTATAGGCCTGACCAAACAAAAATGACTCCACATTCTCTTTTCGCATTGCAACAGGAAGTCAGCATAATTCAAAAACAAACTTCGAATAGCAAAAATTAGGTTCACGTATGTGCGTGTATACTTTTGTTTTCCCCAAAAGAATGAACCACACATAGCTAAAGACTGTCTGGGCTAGTTTGAAAAGCACATTTAGGGAGATAAAACTGTACCCGGGTATCTCAGATTACTTTCCCTTTCATGGGACTTTTAACTCCCGTCAAAAGTTTGCATCCATTAGTGCTTGTAGTTGTGTTAAAATGACGTGAGGGTTTGGTTCAGCACCCTGGATTCAGTGCCACACACACACACTTGTTGGTTGTTTTTATTCCACCCCTTAGAATGAGGATAACAGATGAGTGAAGCACCATGGTCACAGAGAAAGTTGGAAACCTAACTATGGTAATCCATATGGAACATTAATACACTAAGAATGAGAGTGAACCAAGTGAAAGCAGAGATGTCTGGCACGAAAATGTTGAACAGTAGTTGCTGGTGTTAGGAGCCTCTTGCTCGGATTCGGTAATTTACTTTATTTTCGTGGTGGGTTGACTTAAATGATAATGAACCACATGAAAAAGAACCCCACATACTTGATGTCCACCAAGCCTGTGACAACCATACGGTCGAATGACATGTAGTTCAGTGAGTTTCGGATCCGACGATGCATCCACACAAACGGGAGCGGCAAAATTCTCAATCTGTATGTGCAAGTGACCGAGGGAAGAGAATGTGCAACGACAGTCCGGAAGTAAGTTATGCGTACGAATGAAATGGAAATATGCTTTGAATAGTGTGATGTCCACTTTCTAGATATGGAAGAATTCATTAAAATAGTAGGCTAGGATTGAAATCATATCCCACTTTTAAGTTCACAGAGCCTTTGTTCAATATTTATAAATTCAGCTCACGTTTTTAAAGAATATTTACTACAGACACATGAGAACTACAAAGTAATTTACACTTTTTACCCGATAATCTTGAAAAGGTGAAAAATAGAGAAAGTTCAACAGTTATCTATTTACAGATGCGCTTCGAACTTTACGTTAAATCTGAAATATATTTGAAGAAAGTATTAGTTTTGTAAATCGACGAAACCTACCTTGTAAAGTATAAGTACGAATCTTATCACGTTATTCGGCATACTGCGAACAATTTCCACGAAGTGGGTTATAAAAATAATGGTAAAAGTCTTTTGTTTTGCATCAAGTGAACTGGTTGAATTTCATTATTACCACGTGGAAACTAATGGTCATGGAAGGATCTACATTCGAATGCCTTTTCTTTCCAAAGGCAGCCCACCGTAGAACGAGATAGGACAAGTCCATCATGGTACCAACTGATCAGAAAGTGAGCTGAAAGTGTGTGACTAGTGCTCACATGTTTGATTTATTTCTTACGTTGGTGTTCTTCATATTCTGCGTGTTCTGTCAGATCCATTACTTGGTAGCATCAGATGAACCAGAAAATGGCTACCTCGGCTTATTTCACGATCGCGTCATGTTAACCATAATTCCAGGTAACAGATAGTTTGGAGAACATATACTCACACATGACTTTGCAGTTATGAGAACAAGCACAACATAGGTAATCGTGGGTACTGACTGAACACGGCCAGCTTAGAGTTTGGCGGTCAGGTTCATTGATTCCCGCGCTGTCTTTTTTGTCAGTAGAAGCTACTGCACCTATCACTTGACATCGTTGAATCTGTATCCCTTCCTTCAGTCGTCCATGTGAGTTCTCCGTAATCAGCTTCATCGCTGTGCCCAAACAGGAGATGATCAGGGGAATGCTTTTCTGGCCAATTACGTGGGTGTGTAATAGAAAAAAACCGGCAATACAATCCATCTTTTCCTCATACTGCATTTTCCGAGTGAATTTCCGAGCCACGGACTTCTTTCTCCCCAAGGTTCCGACTAGAATGAAGTTACTTCCGTAGAAACTTTGGCAGAAAAAAGTGGGTTTATCGAAAGTTTGGTAGGTCCCACTTCCTCCAAGTGTACCTATTTGCAAAGTTCATCCAGATACAGGTATGCTTCGAAATGAAGCTCCGACCGACCGTCACCTGAAACATTTTCATACGATGTTCAAGGCCTTGTAATTTTACGCACTTCATATCCAACTGGGTGACACTTTCAGGTAGCAACGAAAATCAGGACACTGAGTTGTGAGGATTTCAGCTGATAGAACCAATGAGTTTAGTCGTTGCTTGCGTATTAGTCAAGTCCCGGTCCTCGTTTACATCCTCCTTTTGCTCACCCAACAATGGTAATACAATAACCAAAATTAGCACAACTATTGAAAACTGAACAAATCTCATTCCCTCTGAGCATAATAATTGCCCTCCATTGCTCATTTGCATCGTGAGTTAAACTCATCCACCCTTGGACATCACCGGTTTAGCTCCGGTGAAAAAGTTGCTCACAGAAAACTCACATGGACAACTGAACGAACGGATGTGAGTGCGAAAATGTCACGCGATAGATGCAGAACAGTGTTCCATGTCAGGCTGGTCCAAAGGTATGAGTTCTTGCATGATAATTCCAGGTGCACCCAGTTATCAGTGCTGATCGTGATCCGCCTGAATTATTCCACAGGCTGACCTTGTACCGTGGTAAGAGGCAGTTGGTCAGAGAGGTTGTAGTAAGATCAGTAGACCTGCTCAGAACCCAATCATTTTCAGCTTATTTCAAATTATTCTATTGGATTCCATAAATGATCACAGGAAGAAAATGTCTGGTATTTTACCGGCAATCTGGGCATCCAAAGTGTCGAAAAACAGGTAGCTGTTAGAACACAGACCTAACAGGTTATTTTCGCTTGATGAAAGACCGGAATCCAGTACATAAAATCATGCTTGATGCATCTCATTTCGATACGGACGGCCGATTGTAGCATTGATATGCCGGGCTAAAATCAAATTTCTGGTCTGTTTTGTTTAACACAGTTCGTCGGGCGGCTTCTGGTAGATGTTCCCGCTGCTTCTGGACCGTAATTTACACTGAAGTGCGCCTGTCTAGAGGATGGCTTATAGCTCTTTGGATCTGAAATATTCCCTATTCTTACCACACTTAGCTGATTGTTATTCGAAATAGCATCCGAAATCACAGCCTCGGCCCTGACGCTAAAAGTTACACCAGTTGTCATTTTACCGGATGACGCAGATAAATACTGAAGTATGACTTTTCCGAAGGTTCTGCTGGAGGGTTCAGTAGATCTATGCAACTGGGATCTTGTTTGTTATTTTCTCGAAAAATAAGTTCTGAAGCGCACTGACCTCCTTTACCTTTTATATAACACTCCGACTGATATGCGCACGTCGAATTTAGCTAACCCGGTCGGGATGTCTATCTGAGGCACCAGTGATCTCGCCTGCTGCCAGGACTGCTGGTAATAGTTGCAGGAAGAATATATGAACATGCAGTACTATCGAGCAGAAACAGTGTGTTGTGGGCAGAACAAGAACTCTTGTAATAAGCACAAAGTTGCTCGCATAAAATCGGCTTTTCAATGAAGCGCATCACAGGCTTTATTGTTGAGTGCTGTTACTGATTATAATATTTTGCTTTCCAGGCTGGCGTGGGAGGTTAATTACCGGGGACCGATTTTCACCTCATTATTTAAGCGTGCATTTCCGTTGGTCTCAAAGTCAAGTACGACAGTTTACTGACGTTTTATATTTCCGTTAGTCTATATACCTTCGAGATTATTTGTGGCACTGTATTCCATTTTCGTGGGATCTTAATCCGTTCCACTTCCCTCATTCAGTCACTCCTGTGACCATATAATTTCAAAATATCACTTTGTCGAGATTCCATGATCTCATCTATCCTCTATTTGGCTTCAGCTGCTTGTTGTGCGACCTACCGGGGTTTCTGATGATGACCAACTTCTATTCTATGGACAGCTCTCCCGTCTCCAAACACTACATATGACCTGGTAAAAAACCAATGTGGTTCTTCACCCCTAGTTTCGAAGTACAGCAAATTCTCGATAGTATGGTTTACCTGTACACGTGAAAGCGCGGGGAGGGACACTTCATTTACACACTAAAGGTTAGCTCACTTGCTCTTTTCTATTCTCAAATTTATATTTCTGAACCATACTAACGCCCATAGATGAATTCACGGCTTCCCGCTGTTGGGGAAACGCAAAATTACTGAGCAGTCCAGATTTCGAGTGGAGTGGTAAATTAATTCCGCTTTGATCAGAGCTTGTAAAACTCGGGTGTGATGATTTAAACATAAGTATGGGTTGTTTACATATCACAGGTTTGATTTTGTTGTGTAAATATTCAGAAAGACACAATAATATCGATAAATTTCTTACAGCTCTGAGTTTCTTTGTGTCAAGACATTTCATTGAGGTTATACAATGCCTCTTTTTCTGATTCTGCACCTTAAGGCTAACGAGTATACCACATGATTTTCCTCATCAGCCGAATATCATTCCGATCGTTCTTGCATTACAGCCGAGTCCGACTGTCTTCGTTTACTGCCCGGAAAGCTTAGGCTAACAAGGATGAAAAATTGCACAAACTCGCATCACATAAGAAGTTTGTCCTGCATAGTCCTAATCAGTCCATCGGAATACGACTTTTACCTTTGCAGTGTTAAGTACTGCCGCATGGCTGGCAGGGATCCTCTCCCATATTAATGCTTGGTATGGTCGCGTTAGAAAAGTGCGCTTACCTAGGGTGTTTGGTAAATACCGGCTGTCAGCAATCGGAAATTGAAAATTTATAAGGTATTCGGAAACATTTGTCACTTATGGATATGAGCAACTTACAACGTTACTTAGAGCAGTCTGTCTCTTTACGTCTGCGAGGATTTGGGTAGATGTGGATCGGCCGAATGCCTAAGATCAGCATTAATGAGAGGCTGTCGAACGAGTTTTGTTGCATTAACCAATCAATAACTTTTCCTTATGAATGGGCGTTTCCGCGGCCTTACTTACCGTTCTTTCAATCAATAGACCGGCAAAACATCATGTACCACTGCGTCAACACCCAACTCGCTGAGTCTAGAGTTAACTGAACAAAACACCGTTAAGGTTAATTTATAACGTGGTCGATCAAAATAATAAAACCGAGTTTTGCTCTGTCGGTCTCTTATAATTAGACCATTGAGACCTGGAGATCCTCAAAAAGCTTCGATAGAGACCCTGCAGCACACAACTCACAGTCTCGGTCAGCTGTAAACAGTTCCGTTTAAACTTCGGATTATTTTCATTCCTCTAAACTTTGATTTTTAGCTCACATCTCGTTGCTCTGCCTTATTCCATGATACATTTGCATATAAATGCGCGTTATTTGTATCGAATATTTAATTCACATTATTTTGCTTGCAAGAGCAGTTTAATGTATTGCTCGATTGTTTATACGCCTAAAATGTTCACAGCTGTCACATCACTTAGCAGATTTCGAGCTGAATTCTATTTGTTTATTTACTGACTTGGAAAAGAAAAGCCAGAGTAGCAAGGTTATTTCGGGAAAAGCATGTTTCTATTTACTGATTGGAAAATTTGCAAAAGCAGGGTAAATTTTATCGTTAAAAAACTAAATCTACCTAGTCATGACAATCATATGCTTTGGTTCTGTCTCACTTTCATACACTTTATGGAACTCATTCATTTTATGCACCAGTTAAACTTCAAGATTCACCAGTTCCTTAAATCAACTCCGGCAAAATCCCTTCTGCTATTAGGATAAACAAAACGAGTGTAAAACCGAAACCACAGTGGACAGTCAAGAACAGACTCACATCTCCGGAGGCTTGAGCTTTTGATGGGACAAACAATTCCGGATAGATGTTGTCCAAATACCAGCTAAATGAGTGACATTTGTTGCGTTCGCGAATTGCTTTGCGGTCAGACACATTACCATAATCACCCTGTTCAAGTGGGAACGGGAAAGTCAAAAGATTGTCATGGGTCTGTGAATAAAAGAGCAATTTATAGTCCCTTTTTCGTTATTCTTATTTCGTTTAATAAATTCCGTGTATAATATGGTACGCCATGCAGCTCGGATGCCCAGCTCGCCATTGGAAACCACGGCAGCACTGTACTGCTGTTCCATCCTTGTTAGGAATCATTAGCACTGCACATTCACTGAGCCCTCACGGGGACTCGAACCCGGGGCGAACGACCGTGAATCGAACACCTTGACCACAAGGCTACCCCGGCCGCACAACGCATTTATGGTTTTCAGTGGTGAGCTGAGCGTCCAAGCCGCATGATGAATCATACTATACAAATATAATCTCCTACTACTCAGTTGCACAAATACCGTGTAATCAACAACTGATATGCAAGAAAAGGGTATTTTTTACAAAAGAAGAAAAGAAAGTTCGGTAAGGAATGTATTGTGAATTTGTTTTAAAAAACGTCACCTACGGTCACTGAAAAGTCGGTGAATAGAAAACACCCACGACATCCCCGTGCTATTGAATGTTAAACAAGCGCATATGATTTCTTACCAACAATTCTGTTGTTTCAACATCGTAGTATCTGATCTAACCAAGTACCCCTAGATTGATGGAAACACTGTCATTAGGCAAAAGGGCTTCAGTTCAAAACGGGGTGGGACTGAATCTAGAGTATGCAGCATTCATCAGCGATGCTGTTGTCTTTGTACCTCTCTGATGCTCAGAGAGAATACAACATAGACGTTAAGTACGATCATCCGTTCACGAAAGAGAACGATAATACGAGGGTTATTTTTTATACCTCGTTTGGGGAATTTAATTACATAGTTCTTGATAGTCCAAGAATAAGTGTGTAGCTATCACAAGCAAGGAGTTGGAGGTGATTCAATGAATTCAGTTTATTGACAGCCAAGATATGTAGATCATCGCACATGCAAAACTGTTAAAATTCAGGTTGGGATGGGGAGAGTCTGAAAAGAGGTGCCACTAAGGGCTCACTTTATAGGGCCAGGACAAAATCATTGGAGGCAAAAGATTGCGTTGCATTCATGGCTAATGTTTCGACATACTGGTTGCTGGCGTACGTGAGAGGTCGCTTAACTAAACCTTTGCTATGAGCCTTAGGAGTTTAAAGGCCAGTTTGAGAGCCATCATCGATCAGATTTTTACCATGAACCTGGTAGTTTAGGCCTGCACCGCTGATAGCTCTACCCTGTCCATTCGTAGAGCACCGGGAACATCTGTTTCTCATTTTTACAAGTACTGTTCGCATCTATATTGCACTAAGCTGTACGAAAACACGTGTGTTGATGAACAACGAAAAGGTTAGACTGTTGAAGGAATCTAACCTTGGACTGCCAAACCATACACGGACCAGCGTAGGATATCACCGGAACATGAGCAGCGAGGGAAGATGTCCTAACGGCTATAGATAAGTGGTATCCCAGTCATTCCAAGGGTTTATCATTCAACGACGGAATACTAGCGAACTAACTGCACCTTTTTCCACTGTGGCGTTTATCTCTCCTGATATTGGTGCCTGAGTCAATCAAGATATTATATGATCCGGAGGGCGTCTCTTGTGTTTCATTACACGATTCGAGGTTTGTTGGATGCAGATATTTCTGACTTTGTACTTCAGGCAGTTGATTAAGTTCATTTTTTATCTTAAAGCTTCAAACAGTGAACATTTTTGTATTATCCTACCGAAGCAGACTTACGGAAAACTAATTCTCACGCAAGCTTCTCTTATTCCGCTTAGCCATACATCACGCAGCATAAGTATATTGTCGTTTCCTAAGTTCATCATCTACTGCTGTATGAGCTTTTTTAGGAGCACGAAAGCCTGTTCAGCTTCTCCTGCCCAGTCGTAGGTAGTGAAAAAGAAATCCTTGTATATTTCATTCGTGTTAAAACTGGGAATGATGCAACGCGGAGGTCCGTGCTTCCTTTTGATCACCAAAAAGTCCCCCGGAAAGGGGCCTGGGCCATACCCCCTTTCTACAGCTTTATCTTCTCATAGCACTCCCAGTTGTGTAGAACTGTCCATTTCACACGCATATCGGAATCGTTTTTTTCATTTTAGGCACACAAATATCCTTGTTGACCTCATTCTCAGTGAAGTATAGGTAGACGAAATATGCCACTAACCAAGAAAAGATTCGACAACACGGGTTATTTTCTAGCGGATACTGGTTTCCATCTTCCCCAACAAGGAACAAGTCCCTTCTTCTAGTAATCCCTCGCAAAACGGTCCAACAACTTCCGTAATTATTTGGCTGTGGTATGATAAGTTCAACTGCTCACGTTCATTAAGGGTCTCGAGGGTACTTTGGGTACGTACATAAATTCAGTTCTATGAACCTAGATTGTGCCGTTTGTTGATAGCATACCAAAATGTTTCATCCATGGGAACTCGCTGTTTGTTACAGCTACAAATCTGCTGAACCCTACCGGAGCACTCTAAGGTACTTATGAATACCTGACTCGAGATATCGAAGAGAAATTCCTTGATATTACCTACTTTTACATTGAAAACATGATCAAGCCTGGTTCGCATTTCTGTACGGTGGGAAGAACCGTGTTTGCTGTGCCCCAGAATAGTCACTTACATCGGTCGACTTTTTGAAAGCTTCTGGCAAATAATCAGTATCCTCGTATCACGTAAGTGGTGATCATTCTATTGAATCATCCTTAAATCATGGACAAAACAACACGAAGCATAATCGAATAGACCTATCATAAACGTAAAACTGGGTGTGTCTACTCATGAGTAGTTGTTGAATGAAGGGACAAAACGAACGTACCAGTCGGAAGTAGAATCGATCGTAGAAAAAGTTGCGAAAATCATCCATCCATACTTCGGCTAATCGAACCATATTCCTTTTCAGTGCATGCTCTCCCGCTCTGTCCGCCATGTACGGATTTCTCGTGCGAAACACGTGACCGATGTGGCTGCATACAACAATTTCCAAAGTTCCACCGCACATCCATGTCTGGCGAAAATCAGGAACATCAGTAAAGTAACCGGTCCAACAGATAATGGCCATACAAAGGCCTAATTTATTGGTAAGTAATATTTACTAAGCGTTTTTCTAATGACTTTAAGTCGTTTTCTGTACACCATCGAACATTCTCACTCTATCCAGTTAGCCCATAAATCATGTGGAATAAAGAAAGCATGTGTACAAATTTTTCTGCAGAAAAACATTCTGAACCAAACCATAATCTAGTCAGCACTTATATGAGGTAATTCCAACAATCTGTGGAACCAAACTATTCTCCTTGAATGGTTTATAAAGCAGTCTACGAAATAGTTCAGTCCATATGTTAAACATGAGAACCCCAGAGTGACTGTCAAGTAGCAGCAATAGCTTTTAATTTGCACGTTTTCTTCGGGTTTCATCTCATGCATGTCGAGGTGCAACGCCGACGTGAAAATCTCTACTGTGCAATAGACAGTAAGGTGGCCTTAGAGCTACTGACAAAGTGTTTCTATAAAGAAAATCCACACGAACAGTAGGCTTGTCCGAATGGCAACTCCTTGACTGGTTGCTTGGAAATGTGATTACTTGGTGTGCAGTTTTTTCGAAAACGTACGTCAAACCCAATTTTTTCCTCAAATAAAACCCAGAAGTTTAATCAACAGAATAAATAAGATATTAACATTTCGGCTGAGGCAACGAATGAGTTGGTGGTGGCAATTCTGCCACAGATGTGTAGATTTTCAACAAAAAATGACTCGCCTTGAAGGATATCTCCAAGTTTTCACCGCCCCATACTTCCATTCCTGGATCATAGTAGCCCAGTTTGGCGAAGAAATCGCGATGAATGGCAAATAATCCACCAGCAATTGTGGGAGTGCTGCGTCGTAGTGCGAAACCCATTGGCGATTGGGGAAACGTGATAAGCATTTTAATAGTACAAAGATCGAAAGGTTCATAGAATGTTTATGGGATGACTATACAGTAGTCCCTCGCTATAGAGTGGTTTAGTTAATGTAGCTTCTCTCTATCACGGTTTTTAATACATCTAATTCATTATCGAGAGGCTTCCTCTGTATGGTCGAAGTTTGCGGTAGATAGGTATTTAAACAATATTCAATATTTCAAATAATTTTGCTTAAGCACTTTAAAAAAATAATAAAATGTTAACTCTAACATATTAAAGGGATACTGAATAGAATTGAAATACAGTGCATATTTTTCATTACAGGATGAATACCGTGCTGTACACAGTGGAAACCCGGTACGTCAATATTGCCTGCGTAAGATCACCAAGGCTTGATTGCACACGGTGCACTACTGGCTAATGAAATGTGAGGCGACTAACCAATGCACTGTATTCTGTGTATGTGTTGTTAAAATTACGTGCTCTTAGAAGAGTACAAATTGCTTAACATTATGGGAAGGATGGGTTAGAGAGCAAGAAAGATTTATAGGAGGGTGAGAATTGTTTAGAACACTTTTACTGATCAACTTGGCTTCACTGTACGACGAAAGCCACTGAAAAAGCCACAAAGTTGTTTTCGTATGGGACAAATTAATAAATTTCGATGAATGTAATGGCTAAAAGTGAAATTCAGCGAGCATATGCGACATTGATATTCCAGAAGTTTTTTTCATGAAAAGACCTCTGGCGATTTTTGGGATAATACCTAACATCGGCTTCCGAAGAGTGGTCTGTTGTAATGACACTTCCGTGTTTCCTGCTTTTCTTTCTGAGGCACATAGCTCAGCCCAAAAGAATGCATCCCATAACCAAGAGTTTTCTCCGGTAGTATTCGAGAAAACCCACTTGTCGAAGTATCATGGGATCATTCACTTGAGCGAAAATATTCCACTCAATAGAAGTAGCTTCATACCCGAACAGTATCCACTTTTCTGTTTTCCACCTATACTAGTGACCTCCCGATTTCTTTTTTTTCCAACGTATTCAAACAAGCCGATAATGCTTTCTGCGCAGCAATTTCCCACTCCTCAAGTTTCAGGAGATTTTATGGAAGCCAGTCTCGAGTAGAATGTTTCTGTTCCCAGTTGGGTCTAAGACTGAATGCACGGAAATACCTTGAATGTGTTTTCAGTCTTCCCTGCTCACCTTTTCCTGCAAATCCTGCTACACTGAATTCCAAGTCCCTAACCAGAGTTAATTCGACCGAGTCTCTTGGTGTTAGCCTAGACACACGTCTAAGATGGACATTTCACATTCTGCACTGTGTTGGTAAACTGCGACGCCTAGCTTTTTAAATAAGAAAACTCAGGCAGTTTCCGAATTTATTCTTCAATGTATTCTTCCAGTCCGACTGCATTTATCATCCTTAATTTTCCCCGACCCGTTGAAACAAAACTTCAATTATTAAGGGCGTTTCATCCCGCCCCTTTGAATTTCTTTTTACTGAACTTGTCCACCGGCATTCTAAATCATATGAAGCTCTAGCTCACAACATATGGTGGGAGTAAAATCATCCACCACACCCTGACTTATCTGTCTGTCGTTTTCTCTCATCTACCAGATCTCTAGTTCTGCACCTTTCCTCCAGAAACAAATTACATAAGAACCCCCCAAGTGCCCCAACTGGCGCTGGGTAAAGACCAACAATAACAAGACTAAGAGGGAATCACTTTCTGAATTTAATTGATATGTTATTTTTCCTTTACACTCTTTTACACCTTTAGCGACCATTTTAGTATATTTTGTTTATTTTATACCAGTTTTGTTCAAGCTTTTTGACTGAAATTTAAGCTTATTGCCTGCAGAATACTGTCATACTAATACTAATACAAACACTTGTGCGGAAACACAAACAAATTAATCCAAAACTGTTTGTTTTCTTTGATATCCGAATCAGATACTGACTTCTAGATGCTAATATTGCAAGTAGATTTTTCGTTCTATAGGATCCAGACTCCTAGTGACAATAAATACTTTCTGTGAATATACCTTGAAGCCCATTGAATCATCACATTCCGCTGTGTGCTGTTCGCTCCTTTGGGAAGTGGCTAACGTGGCTAGTTCAGTGATTAAAACCACGGAGTTTGCCATGTATCATTGGAATAACGGTTTGTAAATCACTGGATATTTACTGGCACTGTTAACACCAGACTTGCTGTGCCGTAATAACCCAAGTGATAGAGCGTTCATCGGCCCGATAAACGGTTAGTCGCCGTTTCGGTTCCTGCGCGCCGCATTTGAAATTTGTATGCAAAAAATGTAAATGGATTTTCCAGTATCTAAGTGAGGAAGAATTTAGAGTAGCAAAAGCCCAACCTCACACAAACCACCCCCCCCCCCCCCCCTAAATGATATGTGATACTAATAAATACCGAGAAAGAATATGAACACACCGAATCGGTGAATAAGGAGCTCCGGGACGCAGCTTATCCTTTGTTGGTGGGACATGCCAATCGAAAGTCAAATCCCAATCGAATCCGCCAACTTGAACCTCATTGGCATGCAGTACCGTGTACTCGAATGTTGCATCCACAATTCGATCGATAACGGGTGAGACCACGTTGGTCTTATCCTCATGAACTCGAGCAAGTAAAGGTTCTAGCCAGCCTAAGTGGAAAAACAATCCATAATGAAAATAGATGATTTGATCGTACGCAGGAAGTTCAACATGCAGCTGTGAGTTAAAGTGACGATAAAAAGGATTTCAGGAAATTTCACTGATAACAAATTTAACACTCAAACAAGTAAGTGCTCTTCACAAACTATAGCTTCTGTTCTCCCCAATTTCAGCCTGTCCGAATGATAAAGCATCGATATTTAGCCGTGTTTTCTCTGAATAATCACCTGATTTGGAATCAATTCCCCAACCACAGCTCCCTCCCAAAGTATAACCTCTCGTATGTCCGAATTAGGTACTTCCCTGGCTATCTTATAACTTCACTGAGACGATATAGTGCATTGGGTTAGATAAAAATGTATCAAAAACGCAAGAGCAAAAATTCCGTAGAGCTCCAAGGCGCCGTTCGTTCTTTATGCTTATATTCTCCTACACTATCTACCTGTCTGCTATTTCTACTGGATTTTTTTGCGTACGCAGACGATGTCGTTCCGTACCAGACTATACGACGTTTTCCTGATTTCGGTGCAATTAACGGAATTCGTTAAAGAGTGGGGAAGAGTGCTAATGTAGCAAGGACGACAAGACGAGTTACGATACGTGCATTTCAACAGCCAACCAAGTCAAGTTCATGAAACACATGCAACCGTTTATATAGTCCCTTTTCAAGACTGCGTGAAATCTACATTGCTCTTGCGGCTGCTTAAGTGTTTCGGCTGCTTTCTGGTCAGTTGCCAGTGGCCGATAGCTTGCTTGTCTTGAGCATCATTTCTATCCGTCTGATCCAACTGTTCCAGTTGACGGCTTGATCGGCAGCCCTTCACCTGGGCTATCTTGCTGGTTGCCTGAGATCCCGCTGCTTCCCCTTTGCTAGTCCATATGCCTCCTTTTGTCTGCTTCGGGAAACCTCCGACACATTCGCCGTCTGTTCTTTTGTCTGTGGCCCTCGGCTAGTTCTTCCTTTCGCCTTGATATTTACTTCATTCTCTTGCCCGAGCATTCCCCGCTACACTAAGTGCAATTTCAAGATTTAGAGTGAAGTATCATATAAGTCCTCATTGGATCAGACTTGGTAACGAGCCTGGCGACGAATGTTTTTGGCCTACATTTCTCGAGCATCACTAGCCAATCCTAGAGCTTTTTAATACGGCCGAGATGAAAATCAATCAGAAATGTCTACATTGCTAAAATAATAAATCCAATGATTGGTGAGGACCGAAGAGGTACCTTTAAGTAGTATCTCAAGAAATGACTGTTGTTTCGTCATCTAATGAAAGTTCCGACTTGTACTGACAAGGTATTTACCTTTGAAGTTTGTTTTCTGCATCATCCAAGCAGCAAACAACATTACTAGAGCGAATTAATCAAGCCGCTAAGGGTGTGATACATCGGGGGCTTTAAACTTCACCTCTAATCAAAATGTCGTGTGTAGCATTGTCCTATTTGCGTCACCTCGTGTCTAAACTCGCAGATACCAATTTAAAGTTTGACAGTTCACGATTACGTTTTCCGGGATATTCATCGGTATGAAAGACTTCTGACGTGGTGTGACATGACGTCACCCGCTCGATGACTCTCGAGGACAGACTTTAACCTGAGGCTGCTTCTGTTGCAGAGATGGCTGGAACATCACACAGCCCCGATCCTAACCAACTCGTGAAAGCTTGATTTCCGCTCACCTCCGTTATCATAGAATATGCCAATCGATTCATGAAAAAAGCTTGTCACACAAGCTTTTTCATCAAATCTGTGAGCTACTTTGTTGTCCAAATTTCTTTACCGTCATTTTGCCGAGCACTGGCGCTCTTTAATACTGCATCCAAAGAGCTTTCTGTCTGAGACCGTCTTTTGATGTGGAACTCATTTTCACATTCAGCGTAGTTTTGGAAGTTTCCGTTTCACTACCCCATTAATTCGAGACGTCCTCTTGATATGGGACCACTTAGTCTGCTTATTGTCCATAATCGAAACCAGGATTTTGCCCTAGAACCAGTCAACGAAACAGGTGCCCATTTTGTTTTCCTCATCACGTCGAACACTGTCTCTCTTTGTCGTTCTGTAGTAGGCATCACCTGAGATGCAACAAAGTAATTCCCGAAATAAATTGGTGCATTTCGTAACTCTGATTTATAGCGTCAAGTTTATCCGGGTATTACAATATTTCAGAGTCACTGAATCGACACATTTTTTCATCTTATCTGCGTTACATGCAGTTCAATTCTATATTTTTCCCATTCTTTAGAACCAATAAGTCGAAAAAACTAGTTCTGTATGTACTCGTTATTCCTCATTTGTGATAAGTCATGGCTGACCATCGTTGATTTCATGGTAATGAACAGTCCTGGACAAATCTATTCCCGGGCAAGTGGCTGGTTCAGATAACCATCTGAACTAGGTTGTCAGTCGCTCGACGTTCAAAGTTCCTAGAAATCTTGTCAGATTATAATAGGCAAGCGTGAAGTCGTATTGGATAACAACCATTCATCAAAGGTGGAGATAAATAAAGGGTAGATGAGAACCAGAATATTTTGATGACAACTGACTGGTTGGCACAGTTACCAGCGCTATCACCAACAACAAGATACTCCTCATCTGGAATGCCTTCCCTAACGGAAGATGCGTCTTATTTTCCAGTCACTCAGTGATAGGCTTTTTGATCAAGGAAAGTAATATTAGGTTATCCTACCGGATGATACTTGCTTTGGGATCAGAATTGCCAAATGAGATGAGAGAAATTCAGTTACAATCTGGAAGAAGATCAGTTATAAACTTTGTAAATAATTTCTGGCCCACCAGGGACAACTAGGATGTAAGAAAACCGAAAAGAATGTTTAGTCTACTTCGTCAGAGTTGAGCGCTCTATTGCATTCTCCTCATTAAATAAACGTATGCATACAATGGATGTGAGTATTATGTGTGCGCTACCTTTTACCAACCACTGCTGTCCTCTTGATCGATAGAATACAGCTTCTCAACACAGTTTAGTTCCGTCATGCTGCTGCAGCTAAACGAATGGCGAACGGTAAAAACGTCAGTGATTACTGATGTGTCATCGATTCAACGAATTTTGAATGTGTGCATATTCATCTCCAAAACAAAGTAATTTTGCCCATTATCACAATCCTGATTGCTGGTTAGCAACCGGAGCTTGGCATTTCCTTAATTCGGCTCAGTTATCTCAACAAACCATGTGCAGACTCATTCTGAAAGCTCTAAACATCCGATCACAAAATAGAGCCAAATAATACTAGATTTCTTATATACCTTTAATCGTGATAGAAAGTGCAAGATGCTGTTTCCCCTATTCTCATCAGTTCGTGTCTCGCTGTTGTGAGTACGGTTTGGTAAGTCAGTCTGAGGAAATTATTCTTGGTTATTAGGATACACCTCACAATTACTTATGAGTAGAGTGTGGGATTTATGGTGATATTCTGCTTGGCTAATTGCACCTCGGACTCCGCTTTTCACGCACAATCCTCAGGCCATCCGACGAACCTTGGACTCAGAAGCACCAGACTCGAGTTCCGCTCTTGCTATAGCTCATCAAGGGTGTACATTCACAGCCGTGCCCAGGGTTTTAACTTAGGCCTTTCCACTTGGAATACCTGTGCGTTACCAAAGCACCACCAGCACCTGTCCAGGCTGATCTGAATTATCAAGTTAATCTTGTACAGAAGTCTTCGAGTTTGGAGCTTCCTAGTGCTAGGTTGGGCGGATGACCTGAGGTTCGTGTGGGAAGGGTGAAGTCCGAACGGCAGCCAACGAGGCTAGGTATTCTTCATTAGTCCGGCTAACGAATTACACGTAATGACCGAATGATTCCTGACCCTGTTTTTAATCATAATTACGTGTTTGAATACCCGTGGCGGAAACCAACTGATGCACAACAGATAAAGAATGCCGGACAAGGATGACAAACAAGTGAAGAACTTTTACGTGTGCAGTTTAGTTTGAATATACTATTCAGAAAGAAAACATTTGCAGTTTAGCGGTTCTCGTGATAGCAAGATAAATCAAATGTATACTTCTATATAACTGAGAATATAGCTACAGTGGTCTGCGAGGGTGATCACGAGAGTTTGCGTTCCGTATTTGCCAGACATATTTAACTCACAACAGACCGCTGACTTTCAACAGGAAAGCTGAGCAATAAGCAGAATCTTCACTCCCTATTACAGGACTGCTGAGGGTTGTAACTGTCATAGAATTAAACTGTCTTTCTTTACTTACCAGAAATCAGTTGCTGGGTCTTACGCAATCTTGTTCCAACCCACCGTAGTAATCTTTTCCACACTGGCGAAAGAGGTAGATGACTAAGAACGGTTAGAGAACCTTGAGCTCTTGGAGTTAGTCCAGTAAAATGTGGAGTCCACGGAATCCGTCTTACGTGGCAGTAAGTTACGCATTTCTATTAGTCATCTTTATTCACTTACGATTCTCTTGTTTGTTTTTGTCTTTGCTTTGTTTTATGCACTGCTAGTTAGTCTGTTTCTTTCTGAAAGTCAATTTTTCCGGTAAATCGTGAACAAAACCAGAACATCAATTTGAGTCTTTAGAAGTTTGCAGAAATGAACGGAACCTACCCTCCGTGCATTCGATATGTGAATCCAGGAATGTAACTACGTCCGACGAGCTTGCATTCATTCCGATCATTCGAGCCCGAATTAGGCCCTCACGCTTTGGCAAGTGAAGAACACGCACCTTGCCCAGTGCGCTTACATAGTCGTCAAGTGGTTTCTTCAAGTGTTCTGTGTGAGATCAGTAAAATATTAGAATGGCACTGAAGTGATATGGCAATTTTCAAAGAGCGTTTAGCTCTTTCTACACCGGAAGTTCATTATTATTTGGTTACATTGACTGCAGCTGAAATATATTCTGAAATATATTCTTCGAGCCGTAGAATTACTAAAGGGGATAACTGCATAGTAACTCGGATGCCTCTGTTAGTACATATTTATGAAAAGCAAACCACCACAGGACAATTTCTGAGCCAAATTTAACGGAAATTTATGATTTAAAAAACGCATATTTAAATGTGTAAATGCACATAACGGGTTGATAATACGGAGGGATAAAATATCTCCTAAGATTGAGAAATAGTGCAGATCATTACAACTTCAGTGTATTTTGTTAACAGAGGCCACTGGTACCTACTGAGAAAGCGGAACAGTTTATATGCATCTGGGTTTTGATCCCTACCCATGTAGTTTAATGTTTGTGACGAACCACTATACTTGACCTTAGTACCGTAACTGGAGGTCGGGATCTACAAACTAAGGCTGGCCCCAGGATCAGCTTCTTCGTGTTTCTGGACCTAAACATAGAGTTACCGCCGCTTGGTAAAATTATGATGGCTTTTCAAGACTGGACCACTCCATGTGCAGTATAACCACAATGTATGATTTCCCTGTCATCCACGGCATGATTTGCCCATCGTAATCAGTGTCCCAGTGAGAACTCCGAAGACTGTGAATAGTTGTATGAAGTTATCGTCTGATTCAAAATGAACCTTCAGAAATGCGTGTCCATCAGTAAACCCTGGTGAGAGCTGAAAGCCGATGCACCTAACCTAGCGGTACGTTGTCCTCAATCCTTCTGTACTCACCGTAAAACGTGAGTTGCGATTTTGCCTACTGAAAATATTGGTAGTAGCCACTTGGTTGGTACAAATGAACATTTGTTGAGTACGCTGAGCTTTTAACGTGACCGTTGTCCGGCTAAAAATTTATAGGAACTAGATGAAAGACTTTTGGACTAAGTGTAATGTTGTAGATTTAGTAGTTTTTCGGCACCTGCCCAGCGTTAGTAGAAGGGGAAAAACTAAAATAGGAAGGAAAATGTTTTCAAAGGACCGTAGTTGGATAAATGGGAATAATGCCTTCGAATTTGGATAAGGTCATGACATTGTGTAAAACTCTAGACTAGACGGAATGAGATAATTTTTGGTTCCATCTTCAACTACCCATTGTTAATCGGGAAGATTGGATATGGAACAGATCCAGGGTTCTTCTCAAAAACGCAAACTGTTCACAGCTGTTTTCATTCAAACTTCCTGGGTTATTTTAACAGTGCCTGAGGAGAGATTATTTACTGTCGACCAATATATGTTAAAAATGGGTTCTTTTATTATACTGAATGAAAAAACTGTCAAATTATTCAATAACTTTTAAACGCTTGCGCGCCCGAACACAGCCTAGAAGAATTACTATACATTCCTATGTTAGTAAATCAGGAATTGATTCCCTTCATTTTGCAAAACCTTGACGACCATCTATAGTTAGTCCAACTTGAATTATTTCTATAAAGTTAAACTTTGAGGCAAGTGTAAAATAAAGTCAAGAAACGGCAGTAATGCTATTTCGACGAGTCAAGAGATTTTGTTGGTGGGTTTTAATTTCCAATCCCATAACCATCATGAAGTCTTCTGGATAAGCAAATTTGCGGTTGCCACTAAGCGTACTTATTCTTCTGCTTTGTATTTGGTATCGTACTTTCCACTAGTCAGGGATCATTTGCTATCTCCTCCACAGTGCCCCCATTTACCCCCCTGAAAGCTCTATTCCTTTCATTTTTTATTTTGGAGTTTCGAATGACAGTCAGGTAAGGCCTGTACACAATGCTGAGTAGACTGCTAGTGCCCTTGACATCACCGTGAAGAGCCATTTGCAGAAAAATGAAGGTGAACTTGTATATGATATTCCTTATTTTGTCCCCCATTACCGCTCCCCCTCCATAAGAGAGCTAAACCAAGTACAGGTTACATTTTTCCAAAACAACGTAAACTCCTACAAGCTAGACGACTGCCATAGCGTGGAACTGTTTACGTCATATATGAACGTCGTAAACTCCCCAATCACTTATTTTGTTACATAATGTAAACTCATGCACCGTGAAGATGAAGCAATCAATCCAGACTAACTGTTCTCTACATTTCTTTCTCGTTCCCTTTGAAATCATACGACACCAAGTTTACCCTACAAACACTGTATTTTGTCACCAATGAGCGTGATTCCCCAGACTGAAAATCAACTGGTTGAAAAAATGCTTGTCTAAACTACTTCCTTCGTTTTAACTTTATGAAGCTATGAACTGGTTAGCCGTTTTTAATCTAATCCTAACGTACGTTAGTCAGTAATAAGTTAAGGAATTTCAGAGTAAGGCAGGTCCCCGAAGCCTTAATCCACGCAACCTGAGCACTGCTATTCCAAGAAAACATTTTTACAGTGTGCTTGACCCTAGTAGCTGGTAGATTCATTGAGTCACAGTTCTACTGGAAACAAAAAAGAGCGGATTTCCTAGGAGTTTACCGAGGGTGTTCTGCTGCTATCCGATTTGACGGTAAGTAGTGGTTCACTGTCTCCCGACCCCTTGCCACACCTGACCTGTTGTAGCTTTATGTAGCACTCCGTTCCTAGAAGTAGGATCGGTTTGACGGTTATCCCTAACGGAGCAAAAAACTCTTTCAGGCTAGATGTGGGCCGCTCCCACCGCTCTCGTGCACAAGTCTTAGGGGTAGTGTTTCCGGATCTCTGCTACTAAGAGTGATGAGAGCGAGGGAAGCAGTAAGGGAAACCTTTGCCTTGATGCACTCTTTAGGATTCATGTGGTGTGAAAGAGCTCCGAGTTTTTATGAAGTCAAATGGTAAGCACTTATTCTGAAATTGAAACACCAAACAATTTACAACAGTCAAAGTGAAATGACAACAAACAAATGTTGACATCTTTTTTTCAGTACCCTTGTTTTCGTACTTCATCGTTGAAAATGCTGTGATAAATTGGACTTCAGAATAGCCTATTCTCACATTTGAAGATTCAAATTAGGATCAACTGTAAAAAAAATCTTGTTTGACTGAAACATTTATTGATTAAGTAATTGGCAAAATCAGGAAGGAAGAAGAAAAATATTAACCGGGATGGATTTCCATAGTAGTTCATAATTTATGATACAAACTAAGCTTTGATCTGTCAAGATTAACAGTTCTTTTCAAAACAGAAACCGTCCATATTGAAGAAGGTGAATCAGTGAATTTCGTCATATGTGGGTGATGTTTCAAAGCATTACAATATAAGTTGCTGGTTGACGATCCATTTGGATAGATCTGTAAGGCGACCGGCTGTGTGTCGCTCTCAAATGTTCAAATTCTGCAGCACACAGCCTGCTGACCAGTCAAATTGATTCTTGCTGTACAACAAGCTGCAAAACTGTCATATCCCACGATTTTTCTACGAATCGAATACTAAGAAAATATATCATATTTTCAGCCTTTTGTGCTTTTTTGAATAACACTATCATCAGAAAACAAGTATACAGTATGGTTTAACCAAGGCGAACTGTTTCCAAGTTAAACGTCCAAAATAAGAATAACCAGTAACCTGGCTTTTCTTGAACCACAATCCAAATTCTGGGTTAGTTGCAATTCGTGTTTCACTCCACTGAGCCGCATAATGCTTAAATGCCAAATCCAGTTCCATCAGTAGACTCAAAACTAGGCCTCGGATAGTTCATTTGTGAATCTTCCTTTTTAACCTCACTGAATACGCTTCACTCCCCTCTGAAGTGTGTCAGAGTGACTCAGAACAGTACAGCTTCATCTAGTGTGCGCACACACCAACGCACTTATCAGGAATCTCACAGACTGTCAGAAAAGTAACCCTCTACGAGAATGATTCAAAAGAAGTTACGTCGTATAGAAAGGTTGGCTGAAAAACCAGACGTCCTAATACTAGTTTAGTATACTTCAGAGTGAAAGTGGTTTTGCTGTCGTCATTGAGAAGTTGTTCCCAAAAATCAGGTCTCAATTAGTCTGGTTTCATAATTTTGATGTGGTCCATCTATCTCCGCAAATGAGGCCTATTAAAACAGTTAGCCAACAAAACCGGGATTATATGACCCAACTGCCAAGGAATATAGACGCCGTATATTTTTCTACAGTTGAACAGAACTCTGATGATCTTGTTTTGGTCTTTTACGAATACTAGTAAGTTCAAAAGCAACCAAAAAACCGCACACAAACAGACACTGGGAGATCCAATTCTGTCTTAAAAGCACTGTAGTTTCGACTACGAATGTAAAAACGATGAAGAAATCCAACCCTATTGAACTACAGTCGGGGCCGAACTGGAACTTATTGTGCACATAATAAATACTTGGTTATGTGTTCAGAACATTTTCGGCTAACTGGTTTTTATTTCGTCTTCTGATAAGACGCAGAAATCAATTGCTGTAAAAGTACTGAATTTCTGCTTCAACCAATATCAAAATAGCTTCATGTAGATTAAAGTTGTCATGCTTCTCCGCTGACTAGCAAGCACCAAAATCAAGTGAATACTTTACCGGGACGATCTGTGTGGATATCCATGAATGACCCGCGTTTTCTCTCATTCCCACACTGATATACAAGTGTTTACCTAGAGGCGTACTTCACTATCACAAAGATTCACTGAGTTATCAGGTAGAACCGTGAATCGTTAGCATGAGACTTGCAGTGGGGAACTGAGTGAAGCACCGAACAGTTTTGTGGATTATTGAGCCATATGACAGTGGAGCTGACTGCAGTAAAGCATAGTGCGCACATCTAGCTGATAGCCAACTACACGCAGTTTACTAGGCTTTATTATTGTCATTACAGCTTTGATGGAGTCACTTCTACGGCATTCTGGGTTTTACTCCGTTCTTGAATAAAGTAAGGTAGACTCCTTATAGTTCAGACTATCCTCCTACTCTGAATAACGCTTGCTGATGGCGGTTGAGTCATCAAACAAGTGAATCAGAACAAACTCAGTCTTATTAGGGCATTCTAAACTAGACACAAGCAGTGACCAGGACGAGTTGTTGAGGTACATTCCATGGACTCGGCTGTTTGATCCAATATATTATCTTGGTTTGCGAAGAGCGAGAACCTTACGCCATATCCTCATTTATGATCCTAATACAAAATAAAAGTTTTCATCTTCCCACCTCTTCTCCTACCACTTTACCAGCACCTGTGGCTATTTCATCCTATCGGTCTATTAGGGTAACTCTTGAGTACTGACTGAAGATTTTGGCGACCAAAGCAATCCTCGAAGGTTTCATGTGGGCCTTTAAACTATGACCAGGGTCACCGAAAGATTCTTGTGAATTTACTTCATCAATTGAGAAACTTTGTTCTATTGTTTGTCGGTTCGTGACGATCTTTACTGCATAGTACAAGTATCATGGTAGACGAAAAGTTTACTTTTAGTATTGGATTTTGTAACCGAAAATCGGATCAGTGTCTTGGTTGTCAATAGCATTTCCAATACAGCTAAGCCCAATCTTAAGCAGAACTATTGGAGACTACCTTAACCTCAAGTATTATCCCCAATTCAAAGTTTACTAATTCTCAGGTCTGACAGCGTACGGTTGATCTGGCTCTTCGAGTAGTGTTTTAACCGATAACGGCAAATCAAATAGAAAATTTGAACACATTTTGCTTTTTTCTTTACTTCTTTTTCTCCCGCATGAAATGATTAGAGGATACAACAAAAACAAGAATAATTTACAACAAAACAGAAGAATCTGGTTTTTGAGAGAAACAGCGCAACAAAGAACAAGCTTGTTTTTCAGCCGCTTCACCGGCCGGCTCATTTAATTGTAGATAGGGACTTGAAAAACCTGAATTGCTGCCATTGTGCCGCACCTCGCACACACGAGAAATCGGATGAACGACGAAGCCTAAATTCACCAAAAGCCGTTCGTAAACTCTGTTTGTCAACAACTCACCAAAAGTAGTCTGATCATAACCAGAAAATTACGATCGAACTCTAAGTGCTCTCGACCTTGACCTTTTGGTCGTAGTAGAAAGCAGTTAATCCATCTCGCCTGTATTTATCTGCCGGGCTTTTCCCAACCAACATCCGTAAACAGTCCCCACTTTCAGAGTCATATAAAATTTATAGCTTTAACTAGTGAGCCTTATTCTGATAATGCTTTTCTACCAAATATGTGTGACGGTATCCACCAGAAGATGCAACTCCAGGAAACGAACTGGTTTGCCATCTTGTTCGCCATCTCTATAGTGCACTGAGCCTATTTTAATCTTCAATTCTAAACTGAGTGTAAGAAGATAGATCACATCACATGGTTCTTAACATTTAGCACTACGTCTGGCAACTGTTCATTAGCTTAATGAACCTGCGCTAAATCCTCGCGAAATGGTGCCTATTAATAACGGAATGAAATTTTCGATAAACCGTAGTTCTGAATTGCTTGAAAAATCCCATGGTCACTTTTAAAAAACACTGGAGAGCTAACAGTTGCTTTCAATGATTCCTAATCTTGCTCTTACACATCATGTAGGTGACAGTTATGCATTTGATTGGCTGACGGCTGGGTTGAAGATCATTTTTTACAATAGGTGTTTAGTGTGAGGTGGGGAGATGGTGTGGTGTTTGTCAGGTAGTGTGTGGTGATGCTGAATCGACCACTGTTAGTGGGTTTTCAGGGGTCATTTCGCGTTTTAGATGCTCCTACAGTGGCCACACCACGCACCTATTGTAAAAAAAGACCTTCAACCCAGCCAACGGCCAATCAAATGCATAACTCTCACCTATATGATGTGTAAGAGCAAGATTAGGAGTCACTGAAAACAACTGTTCCCTCTCCTAATTGTAGTTCGTATAATTCTATGCTTCAGCTTCGCAAATGCTTATAGAAGAAGGACGGCTTTTGTGTCCGATCATGCTGCATACTACGAAACATGATAAAAAGCAGAATTTACGCACAACAAAATACTGACTCCGTCTAGCTATCCCTACCCCGTTGTGTCAGGTTTCGTTTGGCACACAGCCTGAAATCAGACATTGTATATATATATATATATATATATATATATATATATATATATATATACTACACCTTAGTGAATGTGCGAATAATGGGTTATTTTGCAGACATCAAATCATCGATTGGTGTCCATAAATGCTGACAGTTTCAGACCGTTTCAAATCAAAGAGTAAGTTGTCTAGCTTGAGGAACAATAACGAGAAAATGACTGCCCTTCTAACTTTCCGTAAACATAAACTTTAGAGCACAAGTAAAAGGAAACAAACAAAACGAATATCATTTGACTGAACTTCTTCAGACCTATGGAGAAAGTATCCTACTCCATGGTAGTAAACATTCTTCTTATCCGTGCTTCCGAAATTAGCCAATCACAGCACATCATGTTAATCCAGCAAGCAATGACAAGAAAATATAAATGTTCAGTGTACAGATACGGATAGATATGAGTACAACTGGTATTCCCTCAGTTGAGGTACAGGTATTTTAAATAATCTGTTCAATCGGTTGAAGGAGGATTTCCTTTTTGTATAATCTCAGCGACAGCGGCTTTTTTTGAAGACTACTTTACCCATCTGAAAGTCCATCTTTAAATTCTTGATTCACTAATGATGGGCAATCTACACATGAAAAGTCAAAGTAACAACAGGGACTATCTCCTTTGTTGTCTTGCACTCAGTTGTTTCCATGGCACAAACATCAAGTTTTCGAACATAATTTTCATTCATTATTCACTAGATTTATAAAATGTATTGTAATTTGTCAGCCCAAACAGGAGACATGAGGTGGAAAAACAATACGAGAACGCCAATCAGTTGGTCTGATGTAGTAAAACACGTTAGTTTACCGGATTCGGGTCCGTGAAACTTGTCTGTGATATGGCTAAAGATATAAGACTATATGTTTGGGTGTTACTCTCAGTAGAGTAGTTACATTCGAATTCTTTCTTTTTCCGGACGATTTCTTCAATACTCGTCTTTTTTGTTTAGTTGCACTTTATTTTTTCATTACATGCTTTCGCGTGAGTGCAACGGAAGGGGGAACCACCCCATAGCCACGAAGACCCCCTGCACCATTAGTGATAACCGGCAACCAGACCCTGAGACTTGGAGCAGCGAAGAATCACATAAGGTACCCATAGGCCAGGTGTGGTAACGATCCGGAAGACAGTGGATTACTGTCCACCACCAAAGTAACCGGTTATGGCAGGGAATCAAACCTCGGACCTCCGAGGCGGAAAGCCAACGCTCCAAATCACACGACCACCACCGACCTAGACTTATTCCACCTCCAAAGCTGTCATACTTCGAGGAAGCTACCAAAACCAGATCAAAATTTGCAGCTTTGACGGTTAGAATTACTAAACTGAACTACCAGATTACAACATACTACGAACCGCTTTGTCTGCCAGCATAACTTGTAAATAAGAGAAAGGAACCATCTAGTAATTTCTCAGTCTAAAGGAAGATTATATATATATATATATATATATATATATATATATATATATACCCATTTTACGCTTGCTTGAGAACAAGCACAGTGCCAAAGCAACAACGAAACAAAAATCACAAACTAGCGGGGTTAGGAGTCACTATTAAGACTACAACAAGTAAGGCAGAATATCTTTCGAAATATTTTCACCCTGCGTGTTTCATTTTTCTGTCACAAAGATAAATGACTCACTCAGATCCGAAAAGTCATCAACCAGTATGATTTCCTTGATCAAATGTGATGGGGATCTGTCCAGCACGGAGTGCACAGAGCGTATCAAAGTAGACCAGCACTCATTAAAGAAACAGATTACCACACTTGTGGAGGGTAAATCTTTCGGGTATAGATTGGTCAAACATCTGGCAGAAAAAAAATGGCCGGAGTGGAGAAGAACTTTATTACAACGGTCTTCAACTCTCGGCTCTAAAAATGTTGAAAATAAAATTTACCCTCACATAAGTCAATAAAAGTAGCATTTTTTTGTAGGCTACTGCAAACTTTGAGCTAGTGTACTGGGCTGTATACCGTGTTCACACCTGCTTTATCCCTAACTGCAAATTAAAGTAGGGCAAGCTGGATGTTCACAGGAAGACTGGAAGTTGTTTTTTTGAACATAGTGGCTAAACAACTTGTAGAGGTATAAGCTAAATGATGGAGTGAACAAACAAAAATCCTAATATTTAAAATCATCCAAGGCAAACATTAACCCCGTTTGCCTAACCTTTATGGCTGCTTTGGTTTACAGAGACTTGCCAACTGGTCCTGAAAAAAACTAATAACAAAAGATAAAATCTTGGCGAGCAATATGACTAATCTACTGTTCTTTGTATTGAATTGTATACTGATAACGGGACGAAATTTCTCGGGAATCATAGGGCCGGGTTTCGAGGCTGTTGCTGCTAATCAGGTATGCATACCTGGTACTCTCTTATCCAATCTTCCCCTCACAGTTTAAACCTAAACCGGGATTCTGCACTTCATTCTGAAATAGGCTTTCAAAATTTTTACTAGCATATGCCGCACGAGTGATCAATTAAAAACACTGAATGGATTGATTTCGGTGAATACACCTCACTACCATTGACTTACGTCCCTTCGCGATAGTCAGGTAAATGTCTTCTTACACTAATCCGATCACTGGCAAACTGGTTGAAAGCATTGTTTTTCCAACCCCAATCATATTCTTCCTGTTCAACTGGCAACAAAAACATTCGGTCAACTTCGTATGCCAGTCCATGTTCACCTGGGGAGAAGAACGTATCGGAGAGAAACAGTACGGAGAGAAAGAGTTTCATGGTACAATAGGTCCGGGCTGTCATTTCTCTTTGTATCATTCGTTGAAAAATAAGAACAAATATTATCACTTCAGGCTATATATCATTAGTATGCTTTGCTTCAGTAACCTTATAGTATGCCACAAATATTGATGATCTGTTTCCAGTGAAAAACGGAATTCATCAGTGTGTGTCATTCAACAAACAGTTTCATTTGATAGTGAACGGCAAGAAGATCTTCATATCTTTCTTTTCAGAAATTTCGTCAGTCTCTTGAAGAGTCAAAGCAGAATAATGAGAAGCGACTACTCCGATTTCGCTTTAGTATCAGTTTTTTTGTTCTGGCATTTAAGTTATTAACACTTTAGTCGGCTTTTAATTTGCACTCAATCGGTGATTTTTTTCTACAATGAGGACTGTAATATGATTACAGCATTGTCAAATAACAACACCTTTGGTGCTAGTGGTTAATTGTGATTGTGTTTGTTTGGTGCACTTTTACGGGATAATTTCAAATATCCATAAGATATTTCCCCTTCGATATAGCTCCTAGAGCTTTCTCCTCATGACGCTGAAGCTTACTACTTTTTGCGCCCAGTGAGAGAAGCTCGATGGACTGAGGTGGTCTTTCTGAAGACTAGCAACTGAATAAAATCCTCAACAGGTGCACCTGACCGAGTAAGGTGTGTTCATCTCATGGCTTGCAATTTCTGGGATACGTCTGCTAGATCATGAGAGACTTCGGAATGCACGACTAGCTGTCGTTTTGGTGGGGATATCACTCTTGATCCCTTCCTACATCTACAATATTTCCACCCATAAATCATTTCCTTCTATCTCCTTCTTGTGCTTCAATTTACTTCACTCTCTAGAGTTATGTTGCAAGGTGGCAACCAGAACGAGTATGCAAAACTGTGAGGATGATGGATAAAAGTACTGCTCTGAACCAAAAAACTCGATCCCGTCAGTCAGTTTAGTAAAAAGCAACGTTTTCATTTTTCGTCTGTAAATGTATACTTGCGTGTACATATAACACAATTTACTGCATAAATAATTCTTTACTTCCTTTATTTATGATACAACGAGGTATAATATCTTTGGAAGAGAACGGCGGCCAATCGAAGACTAAAAATCGAGGGCGACCAGCAATGTTAATGATCTAACTCAAAAATACCAAAGTCTGAGATTCACGATGATGACTATTTGACTATAGCCGATCATTTCCTTCGTATTTGATATAAATCCGTCACAGACAATGTGAACGTTTCTCACTGTAGGCAAAGCGTTACTTTCAACAATATCAAAAGACTCTCGAATATTAATCGTTAGGCTTTTTGACGGTTATTTTAGTTATAAACGAGATCCATCCGTTCATTCAATTCAGTCGTCAGTCCTAGCCACCGCAGAATACAACTCTGCGCAGGGTTTTGGATATAGACTCTTGTGCAAGTCCGCATCGAAATATAAATGTTTCGTGATAGAGTAGGTTCAAAAGCGGGCTGTGAAGCAATCCAACGTTTAATACGCTGTAGTGTGTCATCTGCAGCAAAATATAGATAGAGTTTTTGACGTCAATGACAATTACATAAATGCTTCTGATTATTCTGAGCCGAGCATGACTATGCTGACGGCATAACACAGTTTACTTATCAGTGATTTTTGTCCTATTCTAAAGCATCGTCTTCTGACAAATCGTATTGATTTTGCAAATAATTTCCTTGTAGAGGCGTGCTCAAAATGTAGTGCAACCGAAGGCAATTATTCGGAGTGAGTAATGATAACCTGCAGTTTGTTTCAAATTATTTTTGCATAACTCTAGGGTGGTTAGTACAGAGTGTTTTCTAGGCCAGAGGATTACTTTGGACATCATTATTAGCAAAGGTTGGCTACCATTGTGTGTGTTTTACTGGTGACTGTTGACGCCGCAAATGTATTCACTTCGTGGATGAATTAAAAAGGGTAGCACCAACGACTGAGTTAGATAAAAGTCGAATGTGACTTCTCATATGATATGATGCTTATTTCGGCAAATCCTAAGGTATTTTTAGCAAATTAGAGCCCACAATGTTTTTGAGTTCTACCTTCATTATTAATAAACAAATATTTTATAACAAATGAATATGCTGGACGAAAGACCAAAGAATCTGCCAAACTGATAGCAAAAAATGTTTGGAATTTTAGACCCCATCATGAGCAATAACAGAAGTGAATTTAGTTCTCGAAATATGTTAGAAGTTGGATTTTCTTATAATAAAACCATGGAATAATGAAGCGCAGCTAAATTCTAGATCAAAACATGTCCTTAACAGTCTTTTCAGTGAAATTTATGTTGAACATAAGTTTCTCTGCAAGAATCTGTCTATTTTCACCCATCTCACTAAAAAGAAATTTTCTCTTTGTTGCTAAATGTTCAACCTCGGGTGTAAAACACATAAACCCCACGCGACTTTTCTTGATTTAACTTGACCAACTAACTGATAAAGTAAATTTTATAATAACTATTTTTTTCTCTAAAGTACACAACATGGAACCTGCTCGCCTTATAACTAACCACGTTGGCAGAAATTTTCCAGGAAATAAACCCCAAATTTTTGATATCCATCTATTATTCGCATTTATTGACTGGTTGAGCTGTTGACCAGAAATAGGGTAACTGTTGTTTGAAACTGCACCGTATAGCTGTAGACCTGTTTTACCTTGGGAATATATAGTTATTTATTTCTAACCGCTGAAGTTAAGGCTTTTGTTATGCAAGGTTGAACTGTAAGTGAATGAGATAGTTAACCAGATTCCGGCTCACTTTGTCATACAAACATCATTGTAACACTTACCTGGACCGGCACTATCTTGATTACTTCTGATTGGAGGTATAATAGGGTGAATTCGCTCCCTATAATCGTCTTTTAAATGAATGTGGTCATTTGAGTGCTGCTTTTGTCCCATATGGTGAAGAGTTAATCCATTATATTTATTTAAGTTCTGTGCTTGTGTTCGGGAAATAGAGTTCAGCCACGAATTATCCAATTTGTTGCTCGCTTCTAGCAGCCTTTCTGATTGAATCGTTTCTTGCCTGCTGATTTCCTCAGTTTTTGTATTGATTGACATAAAAAACATTTTGTCGCAGTCAGGAAAGGTGAAGCGGATCAAAATCGCCATCAGCAGAGAGGTAGTCATCCACAGCATTCCCGTTATCAGCAAACGCTTTTTTCTCCAAACGATTATTGTCGCATCCTGTAACAAAGCAATGATTACGGATGTAAGGATTGTCGGCAGATTTTTCCATTTTTCAGCACTTAATAGTAATGAGAAGGTCTATCGTCCACGCAAAATCAAAAATAAAAACAATAGTGAGTTTCGCTGGCGTACATTATCTACATATCATCATAACCATAATAACTAAATCCAGAAGAATAGGTTTGGTCGCAGAAATGAAGCGCTCCTTAGAATAACCACTTATTTGCATCACTGTCGGTAGTACCTGTGTTTTTCGTAATCTCCTAATGAGAATCCTTCTTTCTAGATACCTTCTTCCGTCACAAGGTACCAGTCCGCGAATAATTCTTGATTTAACAATTCCTTCAAAAGCTGATTGTGTCTCACTGAAAAATATTGATTTCTTTTGCCAATATATCTCTAAACATTTATCTTTCTTTTGTATCAATACAAAATCACTGTTATCATTCGAAATAAAGTACTAGTAAGGTGGCTAAAATCCAGCTTCTGATGCAAAAAGCCACGTCTTTTCAGTGCTTTGTGTTGGTTTAATTCTCAAAAACATTCATTCAAGATCTGCCAGTGGCCGATTTATTGCAGCGTCCCATTCAACAATATAACTTCTTTAAAAAAATTGTGCTTTTTGTGACGTGACTAATGTAAATTAACATGACTTTCTGATAAAGTATACATTAGCTGTATACCATTGCGCGAGAATTAAACTGTTGATCATGATAAATATGTCAATCATTATTTTGCACGCGACTTCCGAAACCCACGCTATTACGCAAAAACTATTTATGAATAATAAATGTACAACATTTTTGCTGTTTTTCACCGCTTTTTATGCAGGGGTCGTGACAGTCTTATGATTTTCTCAAGAAAATATCATGCCAAAATCTTGATCCTCAAACGAGCCGTGATCAAAACATTCAGTTAATTTGTTGTAAAATTATATGAAAAGTGCGGTTTAATTCACATACATTTTCCTGGAAAACGAATGGGCTTTTATTGCAACTAACACTATTGGTCCCAAAGTGACCCCCAAAGTTTCCCAAGAAGGTCAAAAGAAGGTCGAAAATAGTCCCATAAAGGGGCTTGTTTGAAACAGCTCTGGGACATTTTGGGGGGGCTCTGTGAAAACACCAAGAAAGCAGTGGCTTACATTTATCTCCTTTGAAATTCCATAACTTGTTAAATACATTCATTATAGATGCTCAGTTTGAGTCCCAGAAAGGTCCCCGGAGGGACAAATTTGTTACGTGGTTTCAGATAAATTTTACCATCGAGCTAGATTCAGGTGGCTCCCAAAGCAATACAGTTCCCAACACTATTCGGCGAAAGTTAGACTAAAGTTGGGACGAAGTAAGGCCAGTATCAGTAATAACTTTTTGCACCTATGATCAATAACTTTCGAAATAAATGTGGTGGCATAAATATAGTAACAGTTCTTTGATAGAACTTCCACTGTTAGATATTTTTCGGTATCGGAAATAGTCCACAATAGATTTTTTATTGATAGTTGCATGTAAATTCATTTGTTATCCAACATTTCGGTAAATTCCAAGTCAACACACTACCTGCCAAATTTTCATTTCACAGATGGAACGACCGTATATGACGACAACGAACATCATTGCCCGGCGAACAGAAATAAAGCTGCTCCAACACCATAAGTTTTTGAGTATTTTCAATGAATGCTTTTCACGAAACACTTATTTATTTTCAGGAATATTATAGATGTATTTCAAAATGAAATACTGGAAAAATGGTGTTTGGTTTCGAAAGCATAGATACTGGGTAAATAAATTAGAAATGGTGGCACAACAATTAAATGGAGAAAATGTGGCACTATTTTCATCTCAAAGTTAGCTTAATATGTACCAAAGCTCTTCCATTTTGGGACTCCTTTGGTGTTTTGTTTGAAGCCACAATGCAGAAATTAAATTTATCTTTCTCAAAGACTTTTACGAATTATCAGCCCAGCCAGTGCAAAAGGAGAGCATTTAGACGCAAAAGAGTCACTGAAGGTACAAAGACAATCATTTATTTTCAAATGAAAGGTAGTAATATGACTTTTGTCATTTACAGTAGAAATAGAGAAGACGTTTTTTAGATAAATCACTTTTCAAGATTTTTCAGTGCCTTGTGCAAAATAATACAAATAGTGCAACAATATAGGAATGTACATTTGCTCAAATTCTTACCTTACCTTTAGTCTATCTTTGAAAAGTTGCAAAACAGTGCCTTCAGCGATACAAAAAATGGTATTTATCACTTACTTAGAAGCGAAATAATGAAAAACTAAAAGTCTCAATAATTTTCAACTTACCTGTTTCCTCTCAGATTTTGCATACTTCCTTCGAGCGGGCCTCATATAACCTTGTTAATTAGGCTATAGTTTCCATTTTTGTAATCAAGTAACAACCATAATCATCCTTTTGCTGTCACTTCAAGAAACCAATTCTCTATTTCCAAAAGTAGGTCTTTTATGCGTACAGCATGCAAATTTACAAAGTACTTTCAGTAACAAAAACGCTAACCACTTTATTCAAAGATTACAAGAAAATCATGTAAGTAGCATTGACTAGAGTCCAACAACAGAATTCCGTAAAAAGTGGACACTTTAAAATTTAACGACTGACTTTTCTCTTGATAGCAAAGAGACGACTTCTGGAGGTGAATTTTCCAAGCACAAAATGTTGAAAAATATGGACGATCTACTCCGTAATTGGCTTTTGGAGTAGTGGTCACGCAACTTTTAAAGAACCATTTGAGTGAGGTGAGACGGGCTTAGACGCGCTTAAAATAAAGCGATCTTTACCGAGGTTTTCCGGACAATCCGATGAATTAAACCAAAACATTCAAATAAAACGTACGCTAACCGAGCATTGCACATCACTCCGGCCTTCAGTTTCTTTCGTATAAATTCAATTTCGATCCGTGTAAAATGGTTGCCTAAAGATCGACCGAGAACTGATCGTAAACCCATGTTACGAACGGGCTGGGTGCTACAAGGGTTGTTACTTTAATTGATATAACTGTGCACAGTGGTTTACACTCTCTTTGTAATTCCTTATCCCAGAATATCTTATTTCGCACAGTGAATTTAGCAAACGGGGAACAACGCATCTCGTTACCTTCGATTTTTCGGCTTTGTTGTTCATTCCGACCGAGACCCTCTGCTTCTTCTTCATTGTGCGCGGTAACATACCGAAAAATACTAGTCTGGTGCACGTAATCGACCTTGAAAAATTCAGTTCACTGGAGTATTTAATGAAATTCAGTTCTAGGTCTTCATAGCGGAGTGACTGAAAGTCCGGACTCTAGCACCGTTGAGCTCCTTGGATCTGGGTTCAGTTTAGTTCAATTCAGTTTGCACAGGACAGGTAATAGCCACGGCCAATAGAGCGTCCAAAATTCCTTCGACGGTATGCACACCAGTTAGGCACCCACCACTGTCGAGTGTATTTCGTCGAACCCCTGCTCAAATGACAGGGAAACGGAGAATCTCGTCGCACATCAACTGCGAGAGCCAATATGCGTCGTGAGCGTTCACTGACACCGTATGCAATGAGCGAAAAAGTCGACTAAAACATACTCCAGAAGGACCACAGTGCTACCCGTCATCTTTCTAGTTGATATGCTCAGGGCTCACTACGAGGAAATATCTCGTACCACTTACGATCCAAGGCACCTTTGAAGGATTGGACTGTCTGCAGATCTACCATTTCACCAGGCAGACCGTTCCAACTGTTCACAACCCTGTTGCTGAAGAAGTGCGATCTAGCCATCAACCTAGATCGGGCTTTTATCAGCTTCTTTTCATGTCCCTTTGTTCTGGAATCTACGGCCACTTGGAATAGACTATCTGGTCTAAGGCCACAAAAGCCCTTTATTACATTGAACGTTTCTATGAGATCCCCTCAACTTCTCCTCCTTTCCAACGAGAAAAGATTCAGGTCACAGAGTCTCTGCTCGTAAGTCTTACCCCTCTGCCCTTCAACCATTCGCGTGGCGAGGCTTTGGACTTCCTCCAGGCAGGCGGCGTCCTTTTTGTAGAAGGATGACCAAGACTGCACGCTACTTTCTAAGTGAGGTCGTACTATGGCCATGTAAATAGGTACGAATACCTCCGGCCGCCGGCGAGACAGAGCTGATCACAGCCTAAAGAGCTCCCCACGAGCCTTATGGGCAGCAGCTTTGCACTGCTCCGACCACTTGAAGTCACTGTTCATGATGAACCCAAGGTCTTCAACCTTACGGACTGCCTCTATGGTGAACAGCCCTTGATCATGAGCGACAGTTAGGCTCTCTGTTGCCCTTGACAACAAATAGATTTTTTGAGCGTTCAGAGGTAAGTCCCATTTGTATGCCCAGTTCATGACGGTACTTGTTTCCCTGCCCAAGTCCGCCCTACCCTTAGATCCAACAATCTTCACATCATCCGCAAAAATTAGGCTGGGCGATTGAAGAGTGGATGCTAGGTCATTAATAAATAACAGGAATAAGACCGGGCCTAGGACGGATCCCTGAGGTGCACCACTGGTGACGTTCACCAAACTGGAGCACCTGTCCCCCACTTTGACGTAAAACGTCCTCTGGGAGAAGAAGTTCTCCAGCCACCTAATTACTGGCCCACTTCGCCGAACGTCTCCATCTTGCATAGCAAAAGACAATGAATCACGGAGTCGAAAGCCTTGCTAAAGTCGAGGTAGCATACCTCAACCTCCTTACCTTCGTCCAATCGTCGAGTTACTTCATCTAAAAAGCACAGGATATTGGTAAGACAAGACCTCTTTTTCAGGAATCCATTCTGCGCCGGACTTAGCATGGAGTGCTCCAGTAACTGCTGGCAGATATGGGCACGGATGATCTTCTCCAGGACTTTACATAAGATGCTAGTTAATATTATCGGCCTGTAGTTCTGCACAGCCGACTTAGGCCACGACTGCCGCGGCTTTCCAGTCCTGAGGCAGCTTACCCTGGTCCAACGTGGATCTGTACAGCCTGCATACCGATGGGGCCATGATATCCGCCAACGGCTTGATGATAGCTGGATGAATGCCATCCGGGCCCGCTGACTTGTGGCTGCTTAACTCCGGTAGGTACTTACGCATGCTTTCCTCTGAGAGGTTTAGCTCGTTTAACTGAGGATAAGGATACACCAGGGTCAGATCTACTCGTACCCCACTGTCCATTCTAAGTACACTACCAAAGTATTCCCCAAGGGCGCTTGCTCTTCCGTAGTCATCAGTGACAAAACCATAGCCTCTAGTGGATAGCGGACAACTTAAAGAGAGGGGCCTTCTCTAACACTTGGATATAATCAGGGAATGTCCAAGCTACACCTCCTGTTCCCTGTCCCCTTAGCAACTTTTCGGATCCCGGCCGCTAATTGTACATGCCCCTCCTTCAATCTCCTCGATAAAAAGGGTAATAAAGAAGAGGGTGGTTAGTACTAATTAAGCTTTCTGCTTGGAATGGGGTGAAAGAAGCTAGTCAATTGTCTAACGAAAGCGGTAGTGAAGGCTCCTGGTCACATTTCTCCAAAAGCACTCATCCACGCCTTATCTAATCTCTCCTTGAACTAAGCTACTGGGCTCGAGCCTATCACAGCCCCTGACAGTTCATTCCAATCATTGGCTGTCCTAACAGCATAACACCGATTTCTGATTTGAGTCAAGTTCTCTCTTTCTTGATTGTCAGTGCGCGCCCTCTTAGGCAACCACTCCCCCGCAGCCCATGTGAGGCCCCTCTGTGACCTCTTGCTTCTGTGAAACCTATTGTTATTTTGAAAGCCGCCATGAGATCACATCTTCCCCTTTTTTCTAAAGCAAATAACCCTAGTTGCTTTGACTTGTGTTCGTGGCACAAACGTCTGTATTCCTCAGACCATCGCATGAATCGCCGTTGTATTTGCTCAAGAGCCTTGATGTCCCTAGCTGGATATGGCCTCCAAGATTGGATGCAGTTTTTTAAATGAGATCTTTCGAAAGCCTTGTGCAATGGTAATTAGACCCGTGGTTTCCCAGAGACAACCGTCCTCCGTGGCTGGTGCAGGGCTCTGCAGGCTCTCTGCATTACCTTCTGACAGGCGACTTGGCTTCAGTTCAAAGCTTACCATCGCCCCTAAGTCCCGGGCGTCTACTGTCTGAGCTAGCATGTCCTGACTTTCTGGTGGGCCCACATATCGGGTGAGCCGTGGTTATTCCTCTTCGATGAATTGGTAACATCTGCCCGGATTGAGAGGATGATCCCACACCACCGGCCACTGGTATACTCTATCTAGATCACACTGAACAGCAGCATAATCTGGTACTCCTACCACCTTGTCATCATCTGCGAACGGGAAGCATGGGTTTTCCGGCCCATCTGTTAGGCCCCTAATGCACTTGGGAAACATCTTTGGTCCCAGGACTGAACATTGCTTAACTCCAATATACAAGGTTTTCGGTCTTTAAGTCTGACAGTAGTTCATGGGTGCTGGGATTGAGCCAAGACGTTCCCGGCCCTTGTTTGTATCTAACTTTCTGATGGGTTACCGAGCCGGAATAATAAACCCCACTATAAAAGGGCAGCCACTTTCTCGAAAACTCCATTAGAATTGGAATTAAAGTTTCGAATGCTGTGCAAGAACTTAGACATATAAATAAGGGTGCATCGATGCATCTGTACCAGTTTAGTTGTTTTTATGATTTAACTATGAAAGAGGTATGCTTACATATTTGTACTAGGAAGGAAAATAGACCCATCCACATCGGCTTGCTTCTAACAATGCATATGAGTAGAAACGGAACACGTAAATAACGGGCAAAATGTTCCATTCAAGGGAAACCGGAGAAAGGAGTGAACATGAAGTTAGCTCTAATCCGCTGCCCAATCTGGTTGCTAAGGCTTCCTTTGAAGAGACATTCGCTTCCTCTTGTGGGAGGGTACTCTACAAAAATATTCCAGACAAGAACGACGATGTCTAATGAGGATACGTGGTGGAGGTTTGAGATATTTCCTTATGTCCCACTGGAGCCTCCAAGTTTGGACGAGCACAAGACTGATACGCCAAGTCATCTGAGTAGATATCAAACAGCAGAAAGATGTCTCTCCAACGCTGCGCTTCACAGGCCAGATCGGACCGCAAGATATGGAGGCCTGGGCCGAAAATGAATCAAGTTTCTAGCGCCCGAGACTTCAGAGCTCTTCAGTTGCTGAGATGAAAGAATGAACGTGGTGCAGGGACCCGGAGATGACTGGGTTCATCTGTGTAAATTCACGGACGAAAATGTTTGTAGATGAACCCAGGTCACTTCTACCCAGTTCTATGCTGTATGGTTATTAGTCGACTCCAGATCTTTCCCTGTCTGTTTGCTCGCCATAAGACTTCACTCAGCTGATCGACTGCACTGCACCGCGACGTGGAAACGAAGGGTGGTTCAGCTAGGATACTGACCCGACATTAGGGGAAAAGGACCCTGTCACAGGAGTTGTATATCCAGCCGAATTTATCAAAAGATCACTGGAACCATTCCAAGCACACCCGCCAACCTGCAGAACAAAACGGAAATGGGAACCCAAACAGCTCCACCAGCCTTCTGAATTATACAAAAAGAGAACAAAAACAAAGGGGCTTTTAGCTGACGATGAACGATGGACAACTTTTTATCGGCCAGGACAAATACCTAAAGGTATGTTGCTCCGCTGTTACCGCCTGTGGCAGGACCTGTTCGGTAATTATTGCCTAAACACAACCATAGTAGCAAATCTTATCCTCGGGAACTAGTCTTCAAAACTACCTCTTAATCTCTCAGAACGTTATGGTTGCTGGGTCTTTCGGCCACGGTTATGAGGCCACCCGCGTGGGAGTCGAAAGAGTGGCATGGAAAGGTGTAGAGATGAGGTGCGTATGGAGGGCATACGGTGCGACGCCTGTGAAACATGGTACCACCCTTAGTGTAGGACACTACGGGAGCAACATACGCAGTGTGCTGTAAACGAAAGAAAAGAACATGGGCTCGCCCTAAGTGAGAGACCTGAGCCAAGACTAATGGTTGGCAGACGAGACCAGCAGCCTAGTTAGCAAGTGGCGCTGCCAAGAACAAAGCTATCAGTCTTGTAGAATTGGGTCCGAATCAGGGTGCAAGTAAGAAAGGCGGGAGAACTGGCATACGGGAGACGGTATCCAACTGGGGGGACCGGCCCTCAAAATTAAGGCACATGGAACCCACAAAGTTGTTGACAAGGATTCAGTCTATGGTGAGAGGTCACAGGGGGTCTAAGGGTAAGAAGACACTACTGAGGGCTGGGATGGAATCAATGGTAGGCGCAAGTCAATATCTCACAATTAAACCACAGCACCTGATAAGAATAGCAACCTTGCACTGGGACCAAAAGAACATGTGGTTATCGGAGGGGAGCCGGATCCCAAAATCAAGGACAACAGACGAAGGCAGCGTGCATACGTTACGGCATAACGAAATTGCTAAGGATGGTGGACTTGCCGGGAGACATGGTCAGTAAACTAGCCTTTTGGTTGGGAAGACGGCAGCGAGAAGGCAGAACATACCCCAGACCAATGCTCGTAAGATTAGCGAATAGCGGAAACCGCGACGGATTCCAGGAAAAAACTAAAGGCACAAAGAAAGTGCCTGAGGATGAGACGATGGTGGAACCAAATGATCACTCCAACCATAGGTATAAACCATGCACGCATAGCTCTGAAGCGAGTTGACGAAGTGAGAGCCCACGGTTTTCAGAACACAGGCAAGAGAAACATTCTACCCAGAATTTCTGGCCAGGAGCCATTGCGGGGTAGTACCCTAAGGATCCGCTATCAGGAGATTTTGGCGGCATTCCCGTCAAAAAAGGAAAGCTTACTCGGGACTATAAACCGAGTAATACACTGCCTCCTCCGACGTTGACACCATGGAAGGGATGGCTGCCAGGAAGGCTGCTGACATGAATGCATCGGGCATAGGAAATGAGTGGGGCGAGCTCGAGGCTCGCACGAACGTGGTAGATGTCATCAAAGCAACGAAAATGTGGCCGCTGCCGGAGGAGAAGCTGAATCACCTGGCCCCAGCGAACTTCACTAAAGTCGGAGCAGACAGAGAGGACGAGAGAGCTGGTGAAGCAGCCATGCTGCCGGCAGTGGGCGGATACAGATGCACTGGCGTACAGCGGTCAGCAACATCAAACTTGCAGGCAGTCCAAATCATACAGCTAATAAAAAGGTTTAATTTAGTCACGTGTGCACATACTGGGGACTAGAGGAGGGGGGTAATGTGCACGAGGATTTACTTGGGTTTCAAAAATCCATCTGACCCACTGCACGGCGAGATTATTATCCGTTTTTGCAAGTTTTCACCATGGGATTATTTGATAACTCTAAGCCTAGAACCTATCCACAGGTATGGTAAGCACCTTCGCTTAAGTAGCCCCGATAAATATTAAGCTTGCTATAGCTCCAATAATCTAGGTTGCACATATACCTACTGCAAATATTTTCTGTTTCCTCGGGTAGAGTGATTCATGCCTACATGAAAAACCCTTATAAAACATGCGGAAAACTCTGGTAGGCTCAAATCTTATACAGGCCATTTTTTGTCACTTATCCTTGTCACTTATCTTTGATCATGCGTAAGGCACGCTTCGGGCGCCTCCGAAATAAACTATTATGTTATAATGTATTATATTGTCCAGTATCCCAACCTACAGGGCACAGCTGGGTATACCTAGTTGACTGCTGAATCGTGATATACCTGCCAGCCGTTATTTTTCATATCTGTTCACAATCGCTCTTTCATTATTCCGTAATCCTTCGCTTTTAAGCGTCTAGGCTTTGCAACTACCTCCCCCTTTATTATGTGTGCTGGTGTTATTTTCGCCACCAGCGGCGAGCCAACCGGTCCCTTTTTATACCCACGAACCTTCAAACCTGACCTCTTCTGAGCTGTGGTTCTTTTGAAGTTCATGCCTATCTCTATTTTTTCTCATCCACCCCGAGCCCCTAGGAATCAGACTATCTCTGCCTGTCACCAAAATATCCAAAGGGCCAGTCCGTTCTCCTAAACCTGTTGTTATAACCCCTGCCTCCGAAAGAGGCAGACGGTTTAGCGTAGAGCGTTTTGAACAAATCGTGTCCGAATTCGGAAGAATGCGGAAACCAGAACATGAGTGATCCGCAAGTTCTACTGTATTGAACTACCGAATGGGCGATAGCCTTAAACATACAAACCTCAACCATGCGATCACACAGACTCAGGAAACGAGAACCAAGTTCACTGCGTGTGAAGGATAAGCGAGTGCATCACTCAGGTCCTGGATGGAATATGACTAAGTAGAACGTAGGACGCAAACAAGCGAAGGCTGGGTCATAGGAACATAAAGCCTACAGAACACGCAAATAGAGTACGTAAGGGAGTAATATCGCAAAATCACGAAGTGAATGTCTTTGAAGGATTTTCTACAACCGATCATGACAGCCAGTAAATTTTCCCACCAGCCACCATATGACTCAGAGTCACCACTCCATGCTCCACCTGACTAGAGAACATCCAGGATGGTGCGCATGGCAAGATAGGCAGCCTCTTACAATAATTAAGCTCACTCGAACAGCAAACGGAAGCGATTGACGGAGCCTCTGGAATTCTGATCCCCTTGGCCCAACTGCTCGGGCCATCTACAATGACCACGGACTGTAATTTATTTGCCACTTGGAACTTTATTGATATTATATCTTCAGAAATGTCGAAGCAAATACGAAATTCAAGCCGCACCATTTTATATGACATTCCCGAAGGCCCCGCTGAATACAGTCAACAGTAACTTGCTAAAACCGCCAACAAGGAACGGGCAATTCGACTTAGCGTCAGACTACGCAAACAACTACAGCGGAACCCGTTCCCCGTGCTTTTTCATTTTTCGAACTCATTGGATGCTAGTGAGTTTATTCATAAGCAAAGTGCTATTGCTGTTCACTCACGACGCAATAACGTGCGAATAACGTCCCACAAAACTCCACAACAAAGACAGCCCCTGGTAAAATCGAGCCATCTCAAGCGCCCAGCACAGGATTCCGCCAAAAGATACGTAATTCCTGCATTCTCCCACACCTCCCTCCGCAACCCAAGTCTGCTAGTAAAACGTTGTCCGGTGTAAACCTTGAAGTACCGTTTGCATCTTCTCCGAATATGCCGGTCTTAAAGAGCTCCATACTGATCGGCAGTGACACAATCGCTTGTGGCTTCATTCCACCAAGTCCTGCCAGCCAGCCTCGCCTTAGGCATCACAAACTGGCACCCAAGTCTCGTAACTTCCTGACCTAACGGCTCTGCTTCGATTTACCAAGGCGAAACACACCAACTTACCGTCGTTCTAGTTCCCTTCCCTCGGCAGCTTCTTGAAATTTTTCGTCGGAAGGCACCGTAAAACATCCAGGTCGCTCTCGAATGAAGCTAACCCGATTTCCCTCAGGGAAAACCCCAGCAGTTAGACTGTCACGGAACAACCTCCCAAAGGATACATGCCCATCTCAGCCATCTGGTTCATCACCCTCGTGTCAAAAGCCTTGGCTTCAAGTCAAAATATCGATACCCCCCTCCTCCCTTACCAAAGGCTTCAACGTCTAGTTTACTAGATAGCATTCTCCTAGTCTCCCCAAGCCACATCGTGATGGTCCTGCAAGCATTCCAAACGAACAGCTACCATGATAGACTGTCACAAATTCCAGTGCCCTTTCTTGCTTTTCCTGAACTAGACAATATCTCAAACCGTAATTCCTCCCAATGAAATCCCGACTCCACGTTCTTTTATGCGGATGACACCCGCCATCAGCTGCATAGCCGTTCTCTGATGCTGACTTCGCCAAACCCACCATTTTCTAACCTTTACGTGGCTGTACCAGTCATCCCACCAGCTCCATCGCCTTCCCAAATGATTTGGTTTCTACCACCGTTGCCCAACCCACTGCAGCCCTCTTACATCCAGGGTACTTCCACTTATCCGCCTCATATAAATTTCCACCACCCGGTAGCATTCAATCCCACAATCTCTACTTCCCTGCCCTAATGACCCATTTTCCAAAACCAGCGATTTGTCAGTCATTTACATATTCCCGGACAGCACACCATACCCCGCGGGCCAACTACGCGGCACAGCCTGGCCCCACCACCACCCTCCAAAATAGTCTTGATGAACCTTGAAGTAACAAACCCTGACATGCACAAGCCGCTTCGCCACACCGTGTTACGAATCGTCACAACCTACATACAAATTACCAACATTTTGAATGCGTGTAGTTGGTGCTCACCCGGTGTCAGTGGACTCATCAGCTTGCACAGAGAAACTAAGGTTTATCCTCATCAACATACCTGCTCCGAGATTCTGTCAGTAAAATTGGTGACTTCATAGTCCTGGTCATGGCGTAAAGCATGTGCCATTGACAGCTAAGAGGAAGTATCACCTTCGCCGTGTTTATACAAATGCGCCTGGCTCATTATATCCCGCCTTCTCTTGCTTCCCCAACCCACAGCCAGAACCATTTCCAGACTGCCAACCTCTCCATTTACCCTGGACCTTGATTACTCCGCTCCCTAAAGTGGAACTTGTTCGATTTCTAATAAAACGGTAATCATAACACCCAGCGGGAACATCCTCCAAGCCGCCCCACCCCCGATGTCTCCCAGATCATACCGGATACCTGGGTGCCAATGATCCACTAGGCGTTACTCCCGGAAAACCGAGCAGGGTCTACCCAGGTGACTGGTCAAACTGGACTACTTCCCACGCTGGGCGGCCGTGGCTGGAACTTCAGCTTCCGCTGTCCGATGCAGTTAGAAGCCCTTTGCATCGACCGCACGGTTATCAAAGTCCCACCACCCGGGGACTGGCCACCATGACAGTTTCACCGGACCGGCATGGCGGTTTCACTAGTTAACCAAAACCAAAGAGTCCCATGGGCTGCCCCAGCCATTATTCCCCGCATACCATCCGAACAGTTCTGTTCATAGTGCTTCACTGCGCTCAAATAGTGACCAGAATCCAACCACCTCCGTTGTAGTCACAATCCTTCGTCCCCCGTTTCGTCGACCAACGCCATCTTATACCCATTTTTGTCTGTTACTCTAAGCATTTCTCCCATGGATGTTCAGTTACTTTTGGCGAGCCCGCCCATGCTCGGGCCTTCATTCGTGATCCGACGTCGGTAGAAAACACGATTATCATGAAATAAAACACCAGGCACACCCTGTTGGCTGGAATGCGGCTGTATACTCTTTCCTTTTAATCATATAACGTTTTTTTTCGGACGTAATTGAAATAGTTTGTCACCTCGTCTTAGTTTTCTGTAAATCACGACTGTGTGCCTTCGCATTCTCGTTCATCCCACCGTTTCACCCCCACCTATCCACTTTAACGTATTCGCTCCATTTTCCAACTCCAGTTGACGGTCTCTTGAGCGACTCCATTTTGGAGTCCGCAACTGAATGTCAAAATGCTGTTCGTGCCATTTTTGTAACACATTACATTCCTTGTGATGTATTCTCCTTCATTTCCATCTTCATGTGAATTGTGGTTCGCCCCATATTGCAACTGGATATCCTGAGGCAGGATAACCACAATATACTCATGTGACTTCACGGGCTCCCCTCTTCATTACGCAGTTCAAACCCTCCTCCTCCTGGCCCATTGGTACTTCAGAATGTTGTCAGTGGAGATAAACTTCCCCATGTACAGCTGGTATCATTATTCATACTTTGCTAACCCCATGATGCCATGACGGATTACTCGTCCGTGGAAATCTCCCTCCAGTTTTCCATACGGACCCTCAAACATCCAGTCGGTGCTTCCACGTTTTTCTCCCTTTAAATCTTTACCTTTTCCTAGCTCCGTGGTTGGAATAAACCCGCAAATGCTTCATCTTCAATAATTTCTTTTTGCTTTTCGGTAGTTTCGCTAGGTGCCCTGCTACTTCCTCTACTGTATTTGCAACAGATTTCAATCTATCACGTTAACCGTTTCCTTTTCTGATCAGTGAAACACTGCCAAGCTCCTTTTTTTTTTGCTGACCTGTGCGAACCCTATCTTAGTGAGCTGTGAATGTTTTATTCCGCTGTTTAGTGCTGCACTCTATGATCATGCCTTGCACAGGTTTCTTGGACATGACCTAGAGTTATACCAATTTCTCCGTTGCTGCATTTTGATGTCCATAGCATATTAGTAGGATGAACATACCACCCTCTTTGTACCGAAAGTTTGTAGAAAATCCCTCCAAAAAAACTGCAGTTTCACGTTTCCTTAAGATCACTCACTCATTTTCACCATTGTTTTTTTACGCACTGTATTGTATTTGTTTGTTCGCTTCCAACGCGCTGCTCTGTCGTATCCTTATTCAGGACCTGCGTGAAGCACATGCTCCCTTCTCGCACGCCTCAATTTGGTTCTCGTTTCCTCAGTCCCAGTGATTGCGTAACCGAAGTTCGTATCTGTTTCGTGTCATTGTTCATTTGATAATCCATTATCGTAGAATTTCATGGAATATCGCGTTCTGATTTCCGGATCCGTATCAAATTTGGCTACGTGTTGTTCGAAGGCGTCTTTTACTATTCAGTTGATCGACTGAGAACCAGAGAAAACGCAGCATGCCAAGAGAGGGATCGGAGTAATTGGAATGTGGACGGGAGATAATACCGCAAGTCACTGGGGAGGTTTTGGGTACTTTTGGTCTTTTAGGTAATGTTAGGTCACCTGGTCTTGTCAGTTCTAGCTCGTGTTATTGAGGGTAATATGGATTTTAAGGATGTCGATCTATTCAAGCGGAGGATATTAGACCTAGAAAAGCAACTGTTAACGGCTAGGCGACAGACCCAGGAAGCAGAAGAAAAGTGCATACATGAAGAGCGTGAGCGAAGAGCCAAAGGCTACGACCCATCCGACAGATCAGGACAGAATAAAATAGGAAATTCTGCCCCAGCCGTCGAATATAAAGCGTCGACCCAACCGACGATCGATCCGCCAAGTGTAGGACTGACATTTTTTGACGGGCGACCTGAACGCCACGGCAGGTTCATCTGGCAGTTCAAAAACTTTCGTTTAAAGCAAGATAACAGACCCCGGAAAAAGGCCCCTCTGTCTGATTCATTACTGTCGAGGTCGGGCAAGAGGGGTTGTCGATGTGTGTACCGTGCTCAACCCGGAACAGGGCTGCACACGGGCAGGGAAGATTTCGAGGGACCCTTTCGGCCAGCCATTCAAGGTAGCCCATAATCTAATTGGAGGCTTGACAATAGAGGCCAAAAGAACCAAAGGCGAAGTCCACACAATGGCTGGCATAGTGATCACGGTGCCTAATTGTCCAACAGCCCTTGGCCATTTGGGTTACAGGGCTGACTTCGGTGCAATGCATACCTTGAAGGGAATAGTCCGTCGCCTCTCTCCCGAAATAAAGGGTCCGTGGGTGGAAGAGGCAGAACGTACAAGCCGAGGCGACCGTGGGGCTAAGTTCGAAGACTTGACGGAATAATTTGACAAGCAAACCAAGATAGTCGACAGTAGATTTGGCCGACTCATCGAGGACAGTAACCGAGTAAACAAACTTAGCACTAGCCAGGCTCAAATGACTGCACGAAAACGTCCGAAATATCAGCCTCGGACCAATGCACACGCCACTTCACGCGAGGCTATAGCGCATCCAAATTACAGGTCATATGACGCTAGCCACGGACTACTAGGATGCCCGAAGTTCAACAACGCTACAAAAGACGAAATTTGGGGAACGGCGGGGACGACAGGAGTGTGATTTATATGCCTCAACACCACACACCGGGTGACAGCTTTACGAACGTTGACCAGAAGTGGTCAAGAGGGTTGCGCGGGCAGACACCATCGATTGTTACACCTGACGAGAGAAACTACACCAGAGGAGAACACCAAGCCCAAGTAATTTGTTCAGCGTCTCGGTCTGCCAGTAAACCAGAACGTTTAGGAGTAGTTGCCGTGGGAGTGCTGACCCCAACTGGGGTGGTTAAAGCGCCGGCCTCCGTCAGCAGTGGATCGGACACTGCTCCGGTGAGGGAAAAGTTTGCCGGAAAATACCAGCTTGCAGTGAGCGTGGTGGGCGGAACACAGGTAATGACTGCCGGTCATTTAAGGTTACAGCTCTTTCCCTCAGAAACTAACGAGCAAAGCAAATCAAATGAGGAATTAACATTAGCCGATCTCCCCACGCGAGCACCAAGGTCGTTGAGAGCAATTTGAACTAAGTGGCCCCACCTGCAGAATGTAACCGTCGTAGAATGGAAGGACTACGAAGTGGATCTTCTCATCGGCTGCGACTTGCCAAAAGCTCATTGGGCACTTGAAAGGAGAGTGGGCAACTGCCAAGCACCTTAGGCCATACGCCCAGCACGGTGATGGATAATATATAATCCAGTGGGGGGACGTGGTTCCACGAATTACGTATCGGCCGAAACGGACCACATAGAGTATCAGTTGCTGCGGCTGTCTAGAAAGGAGTTTTACGACATCGGAGACAAAAGACTTCCGATGTCCCCAGAGGACCACTTCGCTTTGAAAACAGTGTGGCAATTAACCAGAGACCTTGAAAGCGATTCGAGGTCCCCTTCCCATGGCGCACACCAGCCGGCCCTTGAGGTGATAACAGAAACTACGCTCTGCAAAGACTACTACTACAGAAAGAAAGCTTAGTTCGAGACCAAGATATGTAGGAAAGATACGCAGAATTAATGAAGCGAAACGGAGCTCTAGGCTACGTTGAAAAGGTGCCTACTGACACCGACGACCGAGAGGGTATCTGGTATCTAACTCACCACCCGGTTATCAACCCAAAGAAACCCGAAAATCTGCGGGTGGTTTTCGACTGTGCAGCCAAGTTCCAAGGCAAATCGTTAGAAGATCGTCTGCTATGGGGGCCTGACTGGGCCACACCACTAATTGAAGTTTTTTGCCGTTCCAGAGTAAATAGAGTGGCTCTGTCAGCCAAAATCAGGTAAATGTTCCATCAGGTGAAAATGCCGGCAGAAGAACGAGATGCGCTGCGTTTCCCGTGGCGGGAAGAGAGCAACCGGGACAACGCAGTGATAAATTATAGGATGACCGTCCGCCCCTTCGGAGCAATATCGTCACCGTTCTGTGCGAACTACGCCTTTTGAGAATCAGCGAACAAATGTGGAGCTTTGGTTCACTGGTCGGTAGCAGGTAGCTTTAGCAGAAATTTCTACGTCAACGAATATCTTGGGTCATTCGACGATGTAGACTAGACCCTGGAGCAGTTCACGGGCCCAGCAAGATGGCTAGAAGAGGGCGGCCTCCATCTCACGAAGTGGATGTCGAACGATTCGGAAGTGCTCAGAGTCATTCCGTACCAAGTGAGGGCCGAAATGGTTAGAGACTTGGACGGCTCTCTACTCCCTACGGAAGGCACAGTAGGAATACACTGGGACGCGGAAACGGACGACTTCGTTTTCGAGCTAAACATTCCCAGCCAATCAGTAACTCGTCGTGGTATACTGTCAGTTGTCTCTAGTTTGTTATTCCTGCTTGGTTTTGTCTCTCCCTGGCTGTTACCCGGAAAAATCCTGTGGCAACGGCTCTGCCGTGAGAAAGTCGATTGGGACTAGTCACTGGACCGAGAAGATCGGTTGGACTGGAAGGAATTCCCGAACATCTTAAAGAAACTAGGAGACATGAGGATTCCACTATGTTTGCCCCCTGGTCATACAACAACGACGGGAGAACTACACTCTTATCCCGGCGCATCTGAAGTCGGTTACGGAGCTGTGGTGTACGGAGGGTTGCGCACTCAAGGCGAACGATATACAACGAGGATCCTGTTTGCCGAAGCCCGAGTTGCCACCTGAAGTTTATTTTGATCCCGCTCCTTGAACTCAGCACAGCCGTGTTAGCAGTAAGGGCAGTACAAGCGGTAAAAAATGTTTCGATTTCTACATTTGGTCGGCCAGTTTTTTGAACGGACTCGACGATAGTACAGTACTACACGAACAACATCAGAAGCCAGTTTAGTACTTTCGTTGCTAACCGACTCACGATCATCCGTGACAAAATGGACATGAACCGGTGAAAATGTGTCAAGTCTGGCGATAACCCAGCCAATCTGTTCTCCCGAGATGCGATCAACTTCCGGCAACTCGACACGTGGATGGAAGGACCGATATTTCTGCAAAAGCCTGAACGAGACTGGCCCGTGAACGAAATAAAGCCCCCTCTGGAATTGGAACTGGAGATCTAAAAAGTAGTGATGACGGCCACAGCCGTCAAAGCGACATTCATTTTGTCACGATTGGTAAGGATTTCCTTTTGGATGAAGTCGTTTTGTTCATTGTTTTGGTTGGCCAGGTTCAGGGGACATTTGCCGGTCATGAAAGGGCTCCGCCCCTCCAGGCGTGCATGACTGGGTTTGATAAGCCCCGATGAACTACGAGCCGCAGAACACGACATGTTCGAGAAGGTTCAACTGGAGGCTTTCAATAATAATAATAATAATAATAATAATAATAATAATAATAGTTTATTTCGGATAACCCCTAAGCTTGCTGCAATGCAAGATAAAACAGTACAGTTGAAAGCTGAATCAAAGTTACAGAAGGATTGTACAAGTATGTGAACGCGATTGAATGTAAGAGAAAGCATTCAAGTCAACTGTTGTGGTGCCGCTCGGAGAATTTAAACTCAAAGTCAGGTGGTCCATCCGGCTGAAGGTAGAGTGTTGTTTTTCGGCCAAAGTGTGGAGTGTATGGGGAAAGGTAAAGAACCACACAAATCCTACGGAAGGAAGACCGTTCTGTCGGAGAACCAAAATGGATTGATGGATACATGGATATCGTGGAAAAGGAATATTCCTGAAGGAGATATATTCAAGCAATGGAACTTCGAAATGTATGAGAGGGGTTACGATGTAAAACAAGACGATGAAAAGCGGTGGCAATAAACATAAAGAACAAGAAGACCATCCAAGGATTACAATTATGGAGTTCAGTGAACGTATATCGGGTTGAGCCATTTGTAAAACAAACGGACAGCACACTGGACTGTGGGTGTCAAAATGTTGGTAAAAGAAGTGACCGGATAAAAGCATAGAGACCAACTAAAAGGCAAGTAATTATTTACACACTGATATTTCTTGGAAAAGGCCTCATGTGGTTAAAAGAGTGTATGAAGGATCGGAAGTGACCGAAACGATCTATCAAAATAGAGCATGGGGAAGGAAATACACAGAAAAACCGGTGGATAGATTGCAAAGTTCGGCGGCCGGATATGGACGGAATGTATGATAAACCTAATGGACTACACACCTGAACCGCGTTTGCCAAAGTAATGTTGGAAGAAGTGCCCGGATAAAAACATACAGACTTTGAGCGGATGGTTAGCTTTCAGAAGAAAGGAATGCAATACATCGACATGAAACTGAGAACTTGCGAAAAACCGGTGTGGTGCTCAGCAACAAAAGTAAGAAAGACACAGCTGGCAAAAATGACGAAACGAAGGGTTGAAGACTACCAATTTATGTTCATTACAGAAGTTGGACAACTTTGTGGAGACAGAACAGAACTCTGCGGTACAAGAGGTTGTCAGATATGCATATGTGGGGCATGATACCCTGCAAGATGGGGGATATTGCAGTGCAACAGCCCTAAGTGTGCGAACAACGAGACCGACAGAGAAAGCAAACAAACACAGAATCACCGATTATTGGGAATCTCTACAGATATTTTTTCGCAGTATCATATGCTAGTTGAAGATCGTGGTGCGGAAGTAAATGACAGCAGTAAATGCGTTAGTTTTCGAATGTATCGGTAAAAGTAGCAAAAAAGGGTGAGCTTTATATTATAGAGTGGTTAAGTTTACAAATAAGACTGGTGAATAGTTTAGCATGAAACTGCGGGGAAGTGGACCGGGAACAACGAGCCAAGAATGTTGATGGGTTTTTAAGTATGTGATAATCATGCATCAAAGAAGGCAAATTTTGCCGGCGGCTGAGGGCAAATTTGGAAGCGAGCACGATGGACAGTCCATGTTAGCTGGAGGAGACAGCAGCATATTTGCAGCATTTTGAGTATATGAGCATTGTTCTTTTTGTTTGGTTTTTTCAACCCGTAACCGGTGCTAGTGTGTTGGGCTGACCGTGCGCTGGACACCCAACCTGAAAACCACATCTGGAGGCAGGAGGTGCAATCCACCAACCTAGTTGCCCCCGCAAATCGTTGCAGACTTCCTGCAAGCCCGATATGCCTCGGCCGAAGCGGTGGATCTGTCCCTGCCCGCACCGGCGGAATTCGCAAAAGTGACGTTGATCGAGATCACGCAGAAGTAGAGGTGGAGTAGTCTAGGAGAATGCTGAGGATCCTGGAAAACAGGGTCAATGAGAGAGCGACGGAATGATGGGCAGGTATCAGGTTTTCAGCCGGAAGTGTGAGCCAGATATTTCGCCGGTATTATCCCGAGATCGTTCCTAGACATCAAAAAGGAGATGCGCGTAAGTGTGTGTCTGAAAGCATAAGAGTAGACAGACGCAGTCTGGGATGCTCCCAGCTGAGGATCATGGGTCAATGGTGAAAAGAGAAATCCAGTAATTTTGACGCAGACTACTTTGAGAAGAATGAGGGCTATGAGCCACTGAGAGTGAATGATGATTTAGAGGCAAGTGGTGGTCGCCGGAATCGGATTTAGTGTTGGGAATCCAGGGCAAAATGAGGGCGGGAAACGCGGCCAGTCTGGACCAAGTAAGGCGAATTAAGCATAATAGAGGTAGATGAGAAACTTTAGGGCGCATGAAATGGGGAGAATTCAACAAGAGCATTGTCACTGATGTAGGTCATTCTAAGGGGTACTAATAGGCTGGCAATGGAGAAGGCATATGGAGTAGGTGATGTCGACGTTGCAAAGGATGTTACCCGGGTCATGCTTTCTTTCTCTATTCAAAAATCTAGGTTACCCTCCGACGTGGTGCATGTACGGGTTAACTGTAGTGCTTTGGTTACATTCAAGTATTTTGTAAGGACAATTTTGAAGCGGTCTAGTGTCTGGCGGGCACGAATACTTTCAGGCAGCCTGTCCCAAATACGGGAAAAGGCGGCAATAAAGGACCTTTCTCTTAGTTTTGTCCTGGAGTGTGGGACTTTGGTAGTATGATTCCGGTTACCAAGAAGGTAGGGTGCCTCTTGAGCGAAACAAAGATCAGTGGTGGAGGTATGCGCTCTAGAATGTAGGAGGTTGAAAAGAAGATGAAGAATGAGTTCCACACGTCGTAGCCATAAGGGTTCAAGCCTTAGTAGCTCACATCTCTCTTTATAATTCAAGGGGGATGATGAGCCGAGTAAGTGCTTGGTGAAGGATCGCTGAACTCTTTCGATTGCAAGTCTGTCAGATTTGCGCGCGTGAGTGTATACCAGAGGGCAGTGCTCAAGCTGTGGTCTGGCGTGGGATTTAAAGATCAGAAGCTGGCTGTCGTGCATTCCTAAAATTCTGCAGATGAGGGCAATAGTTCTCTTTGTCTTAGCCACCTGATAGATGGCTTGTTCTTGAAAAGTGAAAGTACAAATATACTGTAGGCCCAGATCTCGTATTAGCGAAGTAGGAATTAACGAGCCGTTTAAGACAAGGAATTCGGGAGGAATTTGACTTTTAAACGTCAAAATGGCACTTTTTGCAGCGGAGCAACTCATTTTCTAAGTGTTCCACCATATATCAAGAGCTTTCAGGTCGTCAGCTATTTCAGTGAGGGTATAGGCCAAGGTACAGGGTTCAAGGGAATACACAGTTTTGATATCAACGGCGAATAGAGACGCGGTGGCATGGCGTGTTACTTTGAACACGTCGTTAATGTAGAGAAGAAATAAAAGTAAGCCTAAAGCACTGCACTGTATGACACCACTTTTGACTGGCTGGGATGATGAGAGGTAACCCTCAAAGTTTACTGCTTGCGATCTTATGCTAAGATAGGATGATAACCAAGAAAAGAGTGGGCCTGTTATGCCGTAAGATTTAACCTTGGTTAGAAGATGAGCGCGAGGCATGCGATCAAAAGCTTTTTCATATCAAGGACGATAACGATAAACGCCTTTCCGGAGTCAGCCGACGTTGTGATTAGATTGGAGAAATCAAGTTGGCAGGTCAAACACGACCTAGACTTTAAGAAGCCGTGTTGGTTTTTATTTATTAACCCACAAGTGAGGATAAAATTTTCAATCTCATCTTCAACTACTCGTTCCATTATCCTAGATAAAATGGAAGTGTGGTTTATGGGGCGGTAATTAGCAGGGTCATGTAAAGCACCCTTTTTATGGAGTGGAATGATAACAGAGATTTTTCACTGGGGTAGGAAAAAGCTTTATGAAATAGAGAGGTTAAATAAGTTCGGCAAAAGCATCACAATGTCCGGCCACCAAGACAAAACAGGGCTAGAGGGACACCATCTGGTCCAGGGCGGTCCAGGGGCCGGGAAGTATTCAACAGCTTTCTCACTTTGATGACTGAGAAAACTACGGTTGACAAGGTGTCCATAATCAAGGAGGTGGAATCCTGGGTTGGACTACTGTAAAATTATTGAATGCCTCAGCCATTAACTGGGGCGAGTTAGTATAAATGTTCTCTGATAGGAGCAAATATGGTATTTTGGTTGTACAGCTGGGGCCTCGAGTCTTAATATGGCCAGAGAGGTGGGCTATTTTGTTCGGCTGATTGAGAGCGTGCAGTTCTTGCTTCTCCAGCTCGTTCTCCTTTTCGCTTAGTAGCTGGCATGAGAGGTGGCTGAGGCAGAGGAAGATAGAGAGGTCGTTGATCCCTTCGTAGGCACTCTGCAACTTCTCGAATTTACTTTGCATCTTTTGTTGTCGACAGGTCTTTTTCAAGCCGAATTTGATTATTTCGGAAGAAGTAATGCTTAACGAGCATAATAAGTTAGAGCGCGTCACATCCAACGCCAACTGAGGATCAAATGTTAGGAAGAATTCATCCCAGGTCTGATTACGCAGGATGGTGGGTAGAATGTCCCAATTTGCATTTTGGAAGGATTTCCGATTTTGAGGACTTTCCTCGTGGCGCAGTTTGTAAGAGAAACTTTGAGAACGTCTTACGAGTATGGCTAATTGAAGTTATGGATCTTCTACTCCGTTTCAATCGGTCGTATCAACCTTGTACAAGCAAAGGAAAAACTGGAAGAAGTTGAAGAAACCACCAATCTGGAAGAAGGTGCAACAATCCAAGAAGACTGATTCGTAATGTGCTTGTATTTGTATTTTTACACTAATGACAGTGTGCTACATATTTTAGATAAATCCTTACATTGCTGAAGTTCTTCTTTTCGCCTTTGGCTGACTGTTACAGGTTGAACGGAGAGTTCACATGTTATGACCTTATGATCACAAACAGGAAATTGGCTAAAGACATCTGCCTTTATATTTCGGAGGCCTTAGGTAAAGATAAGGTCAAGAATATTTTTCCTTCTGGTTGGTGATTTTACGTGCTGCGTCCATCCGCCAGCATGGATACATGAGGTAAAACTGCATAATTTCGGAGAGGAATTCAGGGTTTTCCGGCAAACGCCAGGGAGTTTGAAGTCCCCCGCTATGATTTTAGCAGCGTGCGGGTTTTCAGCTACGTGACAGAACGCATCGGTGATTGCATTTACATCGCCCATATTGTAGCCTGGTGGGCAGTAAACACAACCAACGACGAGCTACCCCTGAAGCAGTGGTAAAGAGATCCAAAAAGGGTCTTGAACTTTATCAAGATCAGGGAGTTGAAGTAAGAGTGTTCCAAGACTGCTCTTACTTTAAGCAAGACATCCCCCACCACGTCCCTCAGATCCATTCGTAGCAAATATATTATAACTGGGTACGGTAATGTGTCGGAGGAGAGTTTTATCAGTGAGCCATGTTTCGGTTATGAGGGTTACTTCTCGGTGAGATTGCAGTGCAAACGGGCGGACGGATGTAAGTTTACTCACAAGGGAGCGAGCATTGAAAAGTACAGTTGTGAAACTATCATCATCATGGCCATGACGTACAGTGAATGTATGACCCGCTAAGTTGGCTGCCAGGTTTGAAGAAAATGGAGCCGGTGGTGGGCTGTGGGATACTGTGTGAGGAGGAGGGACTTTCAGAGGAAACGGAAAAACTGGCAAATTAGGATGAGGTGGCATTGAGTCCGAAAGCTCACGACTATTTGGAATTAGGGAGCAGGATGCATATTATTGGGTAGGCCGTGAGTAGTCAACCGGAAATTCATTTGGATAAGGTACTGGCATAATGATTTGAACAGTCTCGCAGAGACTTTCCGTTGTTGCAAGAAGTGTTTTTATGTTTCACTCTGCCTGGAGGCGGAAGACTGATCGGGTTCAGAGAGCGAGGCTCGGGTCTTCGAGGTGAGTTGACTGATTTTGCCGGTAAAGTTACTCTATCTATTTTAGAATTCTTTACGGATACCAGTGCAAATACATCTAGTCCCGCACCTTTCTGAGGTATGCAAGAACTGACTGGTTCTGACGTCGACAGTTGAGGGAGTACTGATTTTACTTCAGGTATTGGACGGCTTTCCCAAGCCGGTGTTGGACTTCGGACTCCTGCGGCGGTCAGCCCTTATTTTATGAACTATGTTCTGCCAGAGTGGTTTGCAGGTTCGACCAGAGACTTCTTGAGCTAGTTGAAGGGATCATATCAATCGGGTTTTTGTATGAGGGAATTTTATCAGTTTTGTGGACTTCAGGGAGCACATTGATTTGGATTGCTTCATTGAGACTGTTCTGCAATTTTTGAGGTTCGCGTCGCTGCTCCGATGGAGTGAAGACCAACGAACTATCTAGGTTGACAACCATTTTGCGACCAACTACAGAAGAGGCCTTCGCATGATGGCCGACGCTTGATGAGTTGACCACCTGGGAGGGACTACTGGCTCAATGTTCACCAGGGTTGTGGTTCATCACACGGCTTTTGTGAACCTCACTTTGTAAAGAAGTTTTATCGGGAAGTATTTTTGCCCGCTTGAAACCTGTATTGGCGTCGACAGAAGACTGTCAGCTAATAAACTCCTTGGCATCAATTTTGGTATTAAACTGAAACAGGAGTTGGAATGTATTTTGCGGTGAAGTTTTGCGGATTCCGACAGGGTAGCAGGGTTGAGAATCTATGTTGCAAGCATTTAAGATTAAATTCTTAGCAGTCCAGGGAAGTAGTCTATCTGGATTTTTGAATAGTATTGCGTTGTTAGCTTCCTTGATGCTTCTAAATATTTCACAGGCAGCGGTATTGACGAACTTCGTGGCTGAGATAAGGTTTGTCTAAGTGTGGTGTAGAGATGGGTCAAGCGAGAACGCTAATGGACCTAATTGATCGATGATTTGATCAAAAGCTTCAAGCCGAGAGGACAAACTACTCATAGTTTCGCTTACTTCGGCAGTTGCTGTGGTAGCATCTTCAGGTATATCCACGAGGCATACCGAACAATATTTGAGCGTGCTTTGGAGGTGAGAGGTCTCAAAAAGGCGAGTACCCGTGGGCAGCAATGGAAAGCGAAGCTAAGCTGTTGGAGTGATCAGTAATTAGTTCGACGTATTATCGCAGGAAGTAAAGAAGTGATAGCTGACAGATAATGGGCAAATTAACGAACTATGTTAAATTGCGAGGTATCAAAAACGTGGGAGAAAAAGTGACTAATTAAGTTTGGGAGGCCGGATTGGAAGAGACTACCTAAAGAGGGTTTTAAAAAATGGATTAAATTAGTTGGTAATCACAAATCTCCAAAAGGTTCTATTGCACTGATTTGCGATAAAAACTTACGCCCGCAGGTTATTGACTTCAAACTCCAGTCTTCAGTGTTCAGGTAAAGAACCGCGGAAAGGCACCCCTTTATGATCCCCATCACGTACTCTAATGACTCAGTTAGATGTCGGTTCTCTGCCAATAATCCTTCAGGGTCTGATCCATTTTCCTCTTAAATGGCGTCTTGGTTTCCTCTTCTACCACTCCGGTCGGTAGAGCATTCCAGAGATTGGTCACTCTCCATGAAAATCAATAGATGGCCGGTAATCCGGTGAAATACATCTTACAAAGCGCCATACTGCGTCCTCTGGTACGACCATTATTGCTAAGCGGTAATTTGGGCCGTAGTTCCCGGCCCAACTCACCACGGATTATTCGGCCGGCATAGATGAGGTCGCCTCGAAGGGTTCGATAGGCAATGAGAAAAAACTCGGTGACTTCTAGGCGTCCCTCATAGCCGAACCCAGGCAGTCCAGCCACGAGGCTTGTGGCAGCGCGTTGCACTCTTTTCAGTTTGGCTACTCCCGCCGCCGTGCACGGGTAGAAAGCCGGACCGCCTTAGTTCAAGCGAGGATGTACCTGTGAGACATACAGCAGTCGGAAATTGTCCAGGGGTAGAGGCCCAAACGAAAGGCGAATGGAACCAAATACCCTCCGATCAGAGGCGCGCTCTCTCTCAGTGTTATTGTCTTCAGATTGTTGGTGACAACAACTCAGAGGTCTTTTTCCTCCTGCTTGTGACAAAGTACGATACTCCCAAGGCAGTAGCCGGAAGTCTCGTTGGGGCCACCAATCCTCATGCTCGCGCATTTGTCCACGTTTATCGGTAGACCTTAGGTGGTCGACCAATTGACGAGAGCCTGGAGATCCTCTTGTAATATCTCGCGATCCTCTGCCGATCGAATGGTGCGCCCGATCCTTAGGTCATCGGCGTAGGTAAGTCACTGGGATTGAATGGTCTTCGGTAGGTCGTTCACAAACACTAGAAACAACAGGGGTCTTAGCACGGAGTCTTGCTGCACGCCATTGCTTACTGGACACCACGCGCACTGTGACTGTGCAACTCTCACGGAAAAAGTTCTCTCGACCAAGAAACCCTCAATCCATTGAAGCATGGGCCCTGAGATGCCGATGGTCCGGAGTTTGAGCAACAGCCCATTGTGAGAAAAGTTATCAAACACCTTGGTAAAGTCTACAAAGATGACGACGGTGACATATTCCTCGGCCTTGGAGGTCGACTAACTTTCACGGGCAGTCAACAGGTTTGACAGACATGATCAGTTTCTCCGAAAATCCTGTTGATGTGCGCATAGCAGTTGACAGCTCTCCAGATGCTTGCGTATGCGAGCCGCCACCGGCCTTTCCATGATCTTTCCAGCTACGGAAGCGAGGCTAACTGGGTGTTATTTGGCCGACGTGGATTCTATCCCACCCTGGTGCAGCGGAAAAACGACTGCTATTTTCCACTCCCGAGGTAGACTGCCAGTGGCCAACGATAAATCGAACAACCGCGTCAGTGCTGTAGTTTTGTGTTCCGCCAACTTCCTCAACATCAACGGATGTACGTCCTCCGGTCCCGGTGACTTATGGGTTTTGAATAATTTAAGCGTCCTATTCACTTCCGGCTCCCCAAATCTATGCATAGGGGACAGCTGCAAGCGATCCACCTTCGGAATTGGTGCACATTCCTCCACAGAATAAACGGACAGATAATGATTGGCAAATGTCCTAGACTTTCCGTCGTCTGTTTGAATCCGTTTCGTCGCTGTTCGTCAGCGCCGGCATGTCTACCCTTGCTCTGGTGCGGCACTTTAAGTATGCAAACGGGCACCTGGGTGCTCCCACCGCATCAACGGCAAGGGCCTCCTGGAACGCCATGCGATTATCCGTTTTTGTTCGGTACTTTGGTTACAAATCGTGCAATAGAGATCATAACCCTTACCTGCAGACCGGGACCGCTGCCAGATCCGATTCCGTCGTTTGAGCAGGCGTCTGAGCTCCAGATCAAACCATGGCGGGCCCTTCATCCAGGGTCTACGTCGGTTGAAGGGCAGTAGGTGTTCATAAGGCACAAGATGCCGTCAGGAATAAACTCTCAAGCTTCGTTCGCATCGTGGTGGACGTCTGAATCCGTGGGAAAGCAGTTGGCGTCTAACGCCGCTCTCCGGACATCTTCGAATGGAGTGCTCCAAAAGTTACGTCCTACGTGTGGTCCAGGGGATGGACAAGAACCACTGCCCCAGTAAATTTCTAGCACCGCATGCTCACTGCTTCCAAGCGGAGAGAGATGCTTAACCTTATCGAAGTTCGAGCTCCTGAGAAAAATCACCAGATCTAGAGCGGAGCCGTGGCTGGATTGCCTCCGGGTTGACTCCTGAACACATTGGTGTAGTGCCAGTTCTTGGACCGTTGTCATTAATTCCCGAGAGGAAAGATCTGCCCTGGCAGCTGTCCTGCCTGACGTCCAATCAATATGCAGAGCATTGAAGTCGCCCAGGAAGAGGCAGTGGCCGCAGCACGCCCATATCCTCAATAAATTCATCATATCTGGAAGAATGACCGCAGGTGTCCGACAGATGACTCCAACTCTCCTAAAGCCTCCGGTGGTAAGCTTGACGCACTTATTGCTACTATCGGATCCGCGAACCAGTTGAAATAGCAATAAATATCAGTAATAGCTAAATTATGGACCTTAAGTCTGAAAAGCAAAACTCTGAGACAACCCGATTTTGCGTCACAATGACCTTGACTCATCGAGAGGGCGGAAGAAGCAGGACCAATCGACAGAAGAATATCACCTCCAAAGACGATTTGAAGCATTCAAACCTCAAAATTATCACTGGACTACTACGTGCAGATGGTAGGCTGACCATCTCCCACCCGAGCTCTGACACGAAAGACCCATGTTGCTACCAGCTCGACAACCTGTGATAGAGCTAATGGTTCGACACATCCACGCCGTAGAGAGACACGCCGGAGAAAGTCAAGTGACAAGCGGCATCGGAAAGCGCCTTTGGTTGCTGAGAGGAAGAGCGACCGTAAAACGAGCCACCCGAGGTTCTGCACATTGTAGGAGACGCAATGCCGCAGCGCACAAAAACACATGGCCCCGCTGCCAGAATGTCGAGGGACTTCGGGTTGGTGGCCGTTCAGCAACACCGGGCTGGACTATTTCGGGCCACTGTGGATCAAGTGTCGGAAAAGATTGGAGAAACGACACGGATGTGTTATGAAGTGATGCGCGGTGCACTTAGGAGGCACGCATTCGAAGACAACCGACACTTTCCTCCGGGCCCTGCAAAGCTTTATCAACGGAGGAGTTATGCAGCAGATGTATACCCCGACAATGGGTCGAACTTCTTGGGCCCTCACCGAGAACTGCAGCGATGGCACAATGACGTGAAAAGGAGTGAACTGCAAAATCGAACCGTGGCCTATGACACACCATGGCACCTCAATCTTCCGCAGGACAGTCATCGCGATGGAGTAAAGGAACGTCCGATACGGTCCACCGGACGAACACTGCTGTCGACCATTGAGCATCGGCCGCCCGACGACGAAACTTTGAGCACCGTCAAGACCGAAGTCGAGAGAATTCTGAACAACCGCCCCTGGTCCCAGTAACGAAGGACGATGGATGGAAGCAGACCAAATTTATTGTCAGGGTTTTTTGGAGGCGATGGCTGCGGGGGTACCCACCGGCTCTGCAGCCTCGAAGGAAGTGGCTGGTCAAAACAAGACTATTCACGGTTGAGGATGCAGTGATGATCGCAGAGGAACAAGCGCATTTCAGCACCTGGCCTTTCGGCGTGGTTATGGAAACCATCGGAAGCTCGGACGAAATGATGAAAACTGTGGAGGTGAAGGCCGCCAACGGAAAGCCAGTCCGTGGCGTACAGAGTATCCGCCTCCTCGAGAGGGAAGACGGAGAAGCTGATAAACAGAAGCCCGGTAGATCATTCCCCCATTCGTGTTTGAAGTGGTTGGAGGAACCTCCCATGTGTGGGGGCATTCATGACATACTGACTCATTGAACTATCATACACCCTGACACATACGCACTTATGTGACACTTTAATACTTCATAACCTCCATCAGAGACGACGCAGTGCTCACGGTTTTTCCTTGACTGTACAGAAGGCGTTTCTCATGTGTGGTAGTAGTCGTGATTCTATCACACAAGCAGACACACAAATAACTCCTACATAATACACGTTTATACTTCATGACCTCCATCAAAACACGCCGCGGGGCTGATTGTGCCTCGTTTATCATTGGCATTATAGAAGATACTTTCTGTAGGTGGTAGTCGTTACTATTTGCTCATATAATAGCATGCAACCTCACACATGACACACACTGGCACACGTAATCACACGTAGATGAGGCACAAAGACTCTTCCGAGGACAGCACTTATGTTTCTCCCTCAAGCCCGATATCGAGCAGCCGTCTCCATGGACGATGCAGAGTACCATTGCGTCGGTGTGGCCACCGGCTCAAGGGCGATGGTGAGTGGAATGTTGACGGCAAAGTATTGGGTACGAGCACTGACAGCAGGGCCTGGGTAGGGAAGAAGAATCAATGCCCTTATTCCAGACCTCTGACTCCGCCAAGATTCGGGAGGACTTTGGTGGGCGATGTAACGACCGGTCGTGGAAAATCCCCCCAAAAACACTGCAATTTCACGTTTCCTTAAGATCACTCACTTATTTTCACCATTGTTTTTTTACGCACTGCATTGTATTTGTTTGTTCGCTTCCAGCGCGCTTCTCTGTCGTATCCTTATTCAGGACCTGCGTGACGCACATGCTCCCTTCTCGCACGCCTCAATTTGGTTCTCGTTTCTTCAGTCCCAGTGATTGCATAACCGAAGTTCGTATCTGTTTCGTGTCATTGTTCATTTGATAATCCATTATCGTAGAATTTCACGGAATATCGCGTTCTGATTTCCGGATCCGTACCGAATTTGGCTACGTACTGCTGAAAGGCATCTTACACTCTTTGCCGGGACTTTTTCAGCCTCATAATTTTTATCGAATCGCCCAACTGGGAGTTCGACTATCTGAACACTGCAAACAGCCTCGCAAGCGACTCCAGTCACTGGCTCCACCGGCTCCTCCGGCTCACCCTCTCATATCTCTTTGACAATGAACCAAAACGGTGACTAGTCCTGCTAAGGGAGTAAATGTTCCGGGCCTCCTCTTAACTCACAGTCACTTGGTGGATTCTAACTACCTCCTAGGACATTTTCTGTTAGTGAAACCAAAAATATCAGCAGTGGATTCAAGCCTCTGTTGAGTATTGTGAACCATGCTCCTACTGATGGTACACTTTTCGGGCAAACTGGTCATATCCTTCCTGCATCATTGGGTCTGTCAGCTGGGTTAGTTTATCTCTAGCGTACTTCCCTCAGACGGCAGTTGACTTGCCCTAAATTAAGCTTTCTGTATGCCTCACCGAACTTGGTACCCCCTCCAGCCAAAGCCTTGAGGACGGGAATCAGTATGGCCCGTATCGAACGAGGGATTCTTGAATTTCGGATTGAGCACTCTGTACCTCGTAAATGTTCCCCTATCGTACGCGAAAGCTACCTCTGCAGCTTTCTTTCAACTATAAAGAAACGACACTGTGCACCAAAACTCGAGCGTGGAATGATCTCAACAAATCAGTTCAAGTGGCAAGGCCACTTAGTCAAAGGTCTTCTCCTTCACCCAGTAATACCCCGGGTTATTAATTTCTGGTTCATTTAAACTTATATCACCTGCTGCCATCGCAGGACTGTTCAACGATCAACTTCCTCCTTCCTTGACAGTTTCCACCCAGGCCCTGCCCCATGTTTTCTCCCTCCACTAGTGCCAGACTTTCCCCCGTTAGTTTCAATTCCAGTGGCGTCGACAGGCTAACTTACAAGACCAGATCAGTCCTGGATGGATTTCCGCCCCCATAGCAATATTTCGCTCAGCCGATGTAACTTCCTAAATGATTGGAAGTACCTCACCTGTTGCCTTTATTTACTTTCCTCACGGATTTCGGACCACTGCTTCCCAGCATACTCTCGCTGACCCTGTTTTGTGGTCGCCAGACACTCCGTGATCGAGGCATTTGTTGTTTTCTATCTCGGTCGCGGTTTCTTGGTGGGATAACTTTGAGGATACCCAGCTTTGCAATAAACCGCAAGGACTAGGAGCAGCTTGTTTCATTGCGGTTCATTTTTGCCTTCTCCCTCACGTCGACCTATCGTAGACCTTTAGCCCGTTTACGTTGAATCTTTTGCTGCACGCTCACAAAGTTGTTTGTTGGGCCTGATTAGGCGTGGAGAATTTGTTCTATTTATTTGGCCAACTGGACAGGTGACTTCCTTTTTTTCTTCTTTGTCAACTGCTTTCTTTTTTACAGATTTTTGTCCCCTTTTTCAGTTTCTTCTGGCTGGACAACGACTAAATTGGTATTGATATGGACTTGTGCTTTCTGTGTTGAACGGCACCGTCCATAAACAGTGAAATTCCTCAGAGATTATTCTAAGTTTTAAAACAGTTTTTCTTCTGATATCTGCCGACCAATAAACTACATGCCAGCTGCGTGTAAGCTCACGGAGAGCCAAGTCGAAATTCAAACCCAGAATTTCCTGACCTCTAACATCCTGTCAAGTAGCCATCACAAGGATTTGCTAAGAAGCTTCCGTACATCTTATGTTCTTTGGATTTCTTCAGCGGTCCAACTAATTCCCTAGACCGTGGTCATCCAGCCGTCGTTTTATTTTTTGAAATGACAAGGGAATTTGGTCGCGTGCCGCATGCTTGCCCTTAGTCCGAAATTTGCTTTTTCTGTAAGGTCGATTATTTTGCACTCTCGGATTTTGCTTTTACCTATCTGACCGTTTCCAGGTGACCCTGATCGGCGATCACCTACAATCACCCAAAACTATCACTGCCGGTTTTACCCAAGGTAGCATTTTTTGTCCACTCCCATCCCTCATGTACGTGAAAGACTTATTCCGAATGGTTCACCATGAGACCGATTCTCAACCTTTCCGATGACATCGAACTTCTGTATGCCAAATCCTCGTCATCGCCCCAAAGGAAATATAAGCTGATCTAAATTCCATTAGCCTCTAGTTCTTCACTTGGCATATGGAATTTTCTCTTGCAAGAACAGCATACTTTCCTAAAACTTTTATGCTCCCATTGACGCCCTGACCATAGATAGTCCCTTAGTCCTCTTTACTCTCTTTCTTCTAGATTTAGGGCTGCATTACTCATGCTCGATGAAAGCCTTTGAACGCGCTTCTTTCCAAATTGATCAAGCTAAGCGCAGTACGGGTCTCATATTTTGATGCCCCAAGCTCTGTCAGAGCCGACTACTCGCCTTTATTATGCGTGCTGCACCCCTTCTGGAATGCTGTTCTCTTATTACTTCTGACATGCCATGCTGGAACATCATCATGAAAAATATTCGACGGCCGTTTACCAAGCGACTGATGGGTACATCCTCCGCTCCACCGTACCCACATGTATACGAACTCTTCCAGCGTGACCCAGTACGGCTAGGTAGCACAGGGTCCTTCTTCTACAGGCTTTTGCACTGCCACTTACATTCTTCCCCCCAGTAACCTTCGTCCCAAGTTGTATCTATCCTCCAGGCACAGGGCCTTCTCTTTACCGTCCCAATTTCGAGGCACTCATTTAGAGCTGAGTATTTTATTGTCGTACTTAACAAAATCTGGAACAAACTCCCAGATAGCATACCTCTCTCTGACTGCCGTCACCAGTTCCACAAAAATAGAAATAAATATCATACTGCGAGCGCTGCCCAGCAGCCAATTAAAAATAGTATACATATCGACACTGCTCTAAAAATAAACCTCCAGTTCTACTTTATTTTGCGAATATCCTAGCTTTTATATCACGTATGCCCGTCTGTAGTTTTATCTGTGCTGCTTGCGGCATTTTATCCTTGTGTGAACTGGTACTTCGGTCAGCATGAACCCCGTCGAACCAGTCCTACCCGAATTTCGCCCCTCACAGTTACCGAACCAGTCTTCACACCGGCGCTGCCCTGCTTGCAGCGGGCTATTGGTCAGAAGAGATCACACTAACCGCTCAGACTACAAAACGTGGAGCTGCCCTACCGATGCAGAAGTGTAATCATGAGGTACCAGCAAAACCTCGGTCGGAGAGTAGTCGATCCCAAGTTTCTCTCATTGTGAGTGCCGTTTTCTCTGATTCATCACCGCTGATCCCCCCAGTAGTCACCCCTGGTAACTTACTTCCCTATTCTGTCATTCCGGCCAAGCTCAACGTACTTTGCTGCTACCACTAGCCGCCAAAGATATCATTCTAGTTGTCTTGAAGTCTTGAAGTCTTGAAGTACTACACTGGTTCGAGGCTTTGAGCCCAATTGTCCCGGTTCTCGAGGAAATCTTTGATCTTCTGTCAGATTTACTGAGTTGAAACGGGAGCAGAAGAAGCGGGGGGGGAGTGGCAGCAAAAACAAAATACACATAGCATCTTGCGGTGTCCCACTTTTGACAGTGCCTTAAGCGGAATGGGGGTGCGAGTTTCATGAACATTTATGCCATAAAAGACATCTATTTCGTTTTTTTGACAAGGAATTATTGGGAGAGACCCAGACAGAGGTCTAGCTTTTTCTTGAAGATAGTTTTATTCCGCGAGAGAACACTATCTTCCAGAAGTGCGTTCCACAGAATAATAATCTTATAGCGGAAAAAATAATCCTTAGTGAGGTGCGTGGCCTCGGTTTGAAAACCCTTCTGCTGTGACCACGGAGGGAAGAAGGTGGATAGACGGAGAAAAAGCAATCGCTTTGACCTGATTCAAAAAGTTGGAACATCAAAAACAGATCACCCCTTACACGTCTTAAGTCTAGAGGATAGAGACTGAGGAGTGAGAGGCGAACGGGATAAGGTAGGTGGGATAGACCCCTTACTGCTTTGGTGGGAGCCCTCTGAACTCCTCCTAGGATCTCACGGTCTTGAACAAGACCAGAGTGCACTATCTAGCTACTGCACTCTATCAGAGTTTGGATATATGTGCCGAAAATTATGGGGAAATCATCCCTAGATATGCTCGAGAGGGACCTTTGAATCATATCTGGGGCTAGAAAGACAGACTTGCTTGCAAATTGGTGATAATGAGAGAAGGACAAGTTGCAATCTAACCAGAAACCGAACACCTTGTGTCGGTCAACCCTAGGCAGTGTGATTGATCCATTATTGCAAAACGTGTGACCAGTCTGTCTGCCGAAAGACATGCTCACGCATTTGTCATCCTTACTTGTGAGGTTCCAATCCTCGGACCAGCGTTTTGTTCCATCAACTGCAATTCACAGGTCTTCAAAGCTTGAACTCCAGAGGGTTACATCGTCTGCGCACATGGCGATGTTCTCAAGAAGGGCTGTCAAAAGATCGTTTATGTAGATCAAGAAAAGAAGAAGACCTAAGACCGACCCTTGGGGGACCCCAGTTTTTACTGAGGGGGGGGGGGGTTGAGACAAAAGATTACCGACTTTAACCACCAAGGTGCGGTCGGTAAGGAAGCTGCGCAGGATGACCAACATAAAAACTGTAATCCCGTATGTCGGCAGCTTAGTTCCTGCCAGCCTTCGATAATTTACGGCTACTTTACAGTTCATGGTAGCCTGCCACTTTCTATCAGATCGCAACCTTCTTCATGTTGGGATACTCATAAGTCACATCTATTTGAAGCATATAGCTGTCTTTCCCGAGTACCATACAAAGTTGTCTACTTCCCATCAGGTTCATAAACACCCACTAGTACTTTCCTCAGTGTAATTCGCCCTACGTCAAGCATACCATCGACTCACCTCCCAGCTTCACTACCTACTTCAAACGTCGCCATTTTCTTATGCATGCCTACCACAACAATTCAGCCACTAGTGTTTTGTGAATACCAAAACATTTACTCTTGCTGATCGTAGTGGTTCCACTCCACATCAACTTAATTCACTTCGACTATCATTTTTCCAAAATCTTTTGACTGGCGTCTCCAGTCGTCTAACCCCCCGGAGTTTCACGCCAAACTGTATCCGACACTTCCAGCCAGATGGTAATCCTCATTCCTTTGGAGACTTACCTACAGTGCCCGTCAGCTTCACCACAACTTGCCCCCCTGAGTAAACTCGGGTAAGCCTGCATTATCCTCGCATATACATGCACTCCGTAATCTACGATGCCATTCCTTTGATCGATTCCAAGTTCCGCCATTTTTTTTACTTTTTTGGTGCTGACTTCAAAGCCAATGAGTATTCATCGAGCAACTTGATGTCGTTTTACTTTATTCGAGCACCACCCAGATTTATTTCAATGTTAGGGCACCTTGCTCTTCCTTTTGTTACGATCTGTGACTATTTTGCCCTAGTGGATAATGTTGTAAACTTTGGCCATGCCCTTATGTGCTTCACCCCCACCATGGTTAAGAAATATACCTTTATCATTGTCGCCATCATTGCCAAGGTGCACAACAGTATGTTTCCTATCACAAGGAGCTTGTGCATTCATGAGTTTAATTTGCCAACGGGGCACCTCCGGTGGAGTCTTTTGGGGGAAATCTGGCACCCTTGTTGCATGAAGAAGCAGCTATCCAACATATCGATCGAAGGATCAGGTGGGTGTTGGGCAAGCAGCATCGACAGTGGACCTTGTGATAGCAAGTTGCCCTAATGATATTGAAAATGTGAACACGGAAGCTCTACTGGGCAAGCGCGGCCACTCAGTGATACTCACGATGCACAACCATGCAGTTACACAGGTTCCGGGAAAAACGAGAAGAATGTCCGTCAAGATTACCGAAGATTATCTCCGGATGAGGGCCCTACCGCTAAACTGAGAAGTGGAATCGGGAGCATTCACCGTTCGAACACGGTGAAAGAAAGTGAAGGGCAACATCTTGAGGTTAACTGGTGAGGTTGCTCCGATTCAGAGTGTCAGCAGGGCTGGGGTACTACCGTCGTAAGGAACTAGGGCCCAAAAGGTAGACCGCAAAATGCAAGCGCAGTGTAAAACGTACACGAGGGAAGGGCACCACAGCCTCTTTCAGTAACAGGCTGTTAAGAACCGATCCCCAAGCGTTCAGATGAGTTTCAAGGGGGCTACGAAGAAGCACTTGCTAGGAGCGCAAATATCGCCCACAAAGCAAGCTGTGGGTATATGCTTTCGAAGGGCGGCCTGCGAAGTGGAGCAGAATGGAGTACAGACAAACAGGGATGCTCAACAACGGCAGACCGTAAAATGTGTCAATTTCATGTGCGGATTCTTCCAGAGCGAACAAGGAAGGCGGAGGGGCAACATATACAGAAATTTCCCTTCTTGTCACGGTCTTCACGGAGAACTACCCAGCGGGGGAGGATGAGGCTATGTGTGGCATCAAAATGCTAGTGAAGCCCAAAGTAGCGAAACAGGATGGCACCCGCCCGGCGGTCTTGAAGCCACTACCAGATGCAGTTGCTGGAACACTGACGAACATATCACATGGCTCACCTGAAACCGTGGTCTTTCCTGAAGAGGGGTTGACTTCGACTACCACTCCGACATGAAAAAGGAATGGTAGAGGCAGTTTTGAAAACTACCACCCAGCGAACATCACCTTCGGTGTGCCGAAGTTCAGGGAGATGGCCATTCAGGACCCAATCGTGATGCATCTAAAACATCATAGTCTTGTCCAAAAATCCCAGCGTTCATGCTTGTCCTATTTCCTGTGCTGCTCGGGAGGACTGACCAGGACAGTGGAGGTCTGCGGGGAAGATGCTGTCTTTTACCTGGAATTTCAGAGGACTTTCGACTCAGTGAGCCAAAACTGGTCTACGGGAAACTACGAGGGCTCAGAATGTTGAACCTGGCGATGATATGCATTAGGGGTTCGCAGTTTGGCAGGGCCTCTAAAGTAAGAGTGGAAGAAGCTTATCTCTGGCTGAAAGCACGCAGAGAGGCGTACTTCAGGGGCTTTCCCCTGGACCTCTGCTTTTTCTTCTGCTTGCGAGTGACTTATGAATTTGTCTAGGGAGCCCCTGTATGGAGTTTATCGAAGACGCAAAAATAGTAGTGGTCGATGGTGAATCAGCCCGAAGGGGTCTGGGAAGGGTGCAGAAATGGTCGGCGAAGTTGAACATGCTGCTGAACTTGCTTAAGTTCGCTTGCCCGATTGATGAGGAGTAACCCCACCAGCTAAATGTACCGGAAACTGAGGGTGTGGCAGCAACAACACCGGTAAAAGGTGAGGCTCAGGAGTTGGAGGCCATGGTTAAGGCTGAGTTCTAACCTTCAACTCAGATTCAAAAGCAACAACAGCACTTCCAGGGCGCCCTTCAGCCCCTTCGGGCAGCGAGCTGTAGGGCAACATCGACGCTTCTCCCGCCCCACCAGACTTTCATACGTCCTCACTAGGAAAACTCTGTCCATGCCTGCAGTGCATACCCCTTCGGGATAGGCAACTGATAGGGTAATACTATTTACCAGATCCTTTCCCATGTTAGGGAAAGAGCTTATGAGGGCAGCCTAGAGCTTCTGAAGTTATTCTCCATGGAAAATAGAAGGAAGCTAGCGCTACTCAGATAAGTATATAGGATACTAACAGGCTGGATGAGCTTCGGCTGTCAATGTATGCATCAATACCGCCCTTTGTAAGTCATAATCTGGGGCTCATGCCTTCATGCCCGGATGAGGTTTTTCAACAGACCACAAATGAAACGGCAGGTCCTCATTCCCGGTCCCAAGCCATTTTTCCCAGCTGGGGAGCGTGCTTTCGCAGTCCGACGCTCCCTCGGAGGCCTAAAGAAGATGCCCCATTTCTGACTTATTTTTTCTTCCTTCCCTAAGCTCAAGAAGACTTCTGCAGGCTCTCTTATTCTCCTCGTTTTTCATTGGGGGTAGACCTATCTTTCCAAAACAGTGACGTCGTGTACCCAGCGGCAGTCTCCGAACCATCTAGTGGATTGTCACTGTACTTATCCCGGGACAGTTTTGATCACCCCCTTAAGACAGACTCCGGGCTTGGCTGCAGTGTTTTAGCTGGAGCCACAGGACTATCAGTATATTCTCAGCAAGACTTCTGGTTCCTACAGTCTCACCGTGTGTTTCATGATGCTAACGCGCACGCGAGGCTATTTTCTACATACTCTGAAACTGGCTGCCTGCGTTTAAGCCTGCCCTGACAACAGCGCCCAAGCCCTCCCCAAGCACAGCTAGAGCAAGCACCGTCGGGTTGCCTGGTTTCTGTATGTGGCGACTTTGTGGGGGTTCTCGCCCATTGAAGCGGTGTGAGTATTTTTTCAAAATGAGCTGGAGATCCCACTCTAACGAACACGCAAGTACTTTGACTACCTTTCCTAGTACGCCGCCACCTGAAACCGCTCCAAGCAGCTTGATATCGTCGCAAACTCGTTTCACTTGTTCACCAGTCCATTTGCTAAGCTACTGACAAACAGGATGAAGGCTGAGGCCTCAGGACCAGTCCCTGAGATACACACCCACCGAGTTTCCCAAGCTGGATAGTAGTTTCTCCAACAGCGTTCAAAACTGCCTTCCATTGGGTCCTCTGATGATCCGTCTCTCGATCAACCGGATCGGCCAAAGTTCGTCCTACCTGCCAGCACCTTGTTTAAATAGGTCCGAATGTCCACTGACAAACCAAATAATAATCCAGCCCTCTTTGTCTGGTTTCCTGGCCACTCATTCATTTATTGTGCCCGGTTAGTTAACCGTGAGTTATAGTGAATGAATTTGTGCTGCCGGGTCTACGATAACGGACTAATTTTTCCATGAATTTCATTATTTATTGAGGCCAGTTTCATCCGGCGATAAATCGCGCCCGTTCCCCTGTTGCCACCTTTGTGGATCGGGGTAGCTGCAGAAGTGTGTTATTCCTGCGGCACCTCACCCTTACAGGGAGGCCCTAGATAGGGGCACCAGCTATCTGGTTAAAAGGTAAGCTGATGGCTTCACTACCACTGGATTGATTTTATCTGATCCCGCTGCCTGACAAAACGTCATGACCTTAAAATACTGCCGAAATTATCTTTTACGGACTTTGGCATTTATCGCCTTAGGAGAGAAAACGTTTTGGCCAATGAATTTATCAGGACATTTATCCTCCAGGTCCGTATACCCAGTGGAAGAATCCCGGTAGATTCTTGCGGCGTTGTATGGATTAGTTTAAGTACTGTCCCTCACAGTATGTCATGAATTCAGAAAGCCGATAAGGCATACAAAGTACCGTAGTACTTAACTTATACTCTTCTTGACTGGGGCTTTATTCCCGGTGGAAACATAGCAGCAGGTCCTCGACTATTTTGTGCTTCTTGCAGACACCCTTCCCTTTTTATCCTTAGCACCCCTTACTGCTTTTATCGAAGTGGTCTTTCATTGCCTCTTCACGTCCTCAGTAAGATTTGGCTTTACCTGGATTCTAGTTGTATTATCGAGGTCTCAGTTCTATCGACCTCCTATTGTAGGAGGAGTAATGCCCATTTATATGGACATGCATTTGCCGGGCCAACTGCTTTTGCCTGAAAGACTTTCTTAAATTACTGTCTTACCACTGAGGGGTACCCTTCACCTCTTCTTTATTCAGCGGTTATTTCCAGTAGTGCTCCTTCAGCCATGGTCCTAATCCGTCGCGTCGTCTTCAGAGCCCATGCTCGAACTCGAAACTATTTTATATTCACCGCCTAAACCTGTGTCATTCTAGTTCATTTGAGTTTCTTCAGTTTCACCTTACCGCAGTTAGCTTATGCGGTTGCGCTTTTGCGATTTTGTACAACTTTCACTTCTCTCATTCGCGTTGTACGATCCGGTCACGCGCCCACGCGTACACCCTGACAGCGATCAAACATATTCTCAGATAGGTATTTCTTTGATTTGGCTGGCAGTAGCCGCCCCCATGGCCTTTTTCACTGACTTCGGGAGAAAGGTCCTCTGAATTCCCACTTAGAAAGTCATCCTCGGCTCCTTTGTAAAGCTATATTTCCTGGCCCCACTCGCTTTTATTCAGCCTTGTGTTATTGGGTGCAACCAGGAAGACTCTCCACTGGTGGGTTCTAGACATCAGACCACATTAAGAAACCTGCCTCTGCCGTGAGTTGACAAATTTGAAGTGTGTAGGAGGCTGCCCGGAGCCGCTTCTATTTTTTGCCTCGATCCACCCCGCTTACATGGGGATATGTCCGGCAAAGTAAGCCGGCCCCAGATCTGTTACTACATGGTTTCCGGCAACCCTTAGTAACCGACTAAATTCTTTCATATGGGATCTCAGTATGCTCCCAATGTGGGCTGTTCAGTTTCACTCGAACGTCGTGCAACCTGAGCTGTGCAACTTCCAAAAATCCAGCCCTAACTTAGATAGCTTCAGTTACCCAGAACAAAAGTAATTCGGGAGGCTAAAAGCAAGCTGCTCAGCATGGTCGAGTGATTTAAGCGGCAGTAGAGTCAGATTTTTAAATAAGAGGACTCAAGTGAATGGAGGAAAATCTTTCAAAAGCACACATATGTCGTGGCCCTCGGAAAATTTGGATGCGAAATCGAGTGAATGAACCAACCAAGTGCGAGATAGATTGGGCTGGGAGGGTTAAATGTACGCACAAATCGATCATAAGTGGCTGAAGCGAGCAAATATCGTACAAAAATGGAAGAGCATTTCGTTTTTCCGTGTGACAGGAATAATATTTCCAGGGAGATATATAAGCTTGGTGAATTTTGTTGCATGGAAAGGATTTGGACTGAAAACCAGACGATAAACAGGAGTGAAACAATGGACGTGGAATAGGTCGGCCAATATTTTGGTGATATTCAATGGATGGATGGTGACGGGATCAAATAAGTGCCAAATGAACAACATCTGGCAGGCTACACACAGATTGACAGATGAAGAATGTCTAAGTGGTCGGAGAGGTAAGTAGAGTTAGACGAACCGATCAAATCAAGGTAGATGACTAATGGGGTAGCAACATGAAAAGGGATGCGTACGATAGGCTCGTGTGTTATGCATAGCTACGGCCAGAGTATATGCGAGTAGTGATGCAAAAATGATGAGAAAGTATCCGGTAAGTAAACGGCGGTCAACGGATATATTTTTTGGAGTCTTGATCATAAAAATTAGTCCGATGCGTTTACCCGAAATGGATCACCAGAAGCGGAATAAAATGAATCTTTTGATGGATTTGGTGGTAAAATTTTATGATTGGATAAAGATAGAGTTAAATATATGCCAAATAAAAAACACGTTAAGCCAAAAACTGTCAGGGCGATGATGAAGTGGCCGTCAAGAAGCAGGTAAACTCGAACAAATTGATAATTTTTTTGATAAATTCATCTCAAGGTCATCTAGACGTGAAAATCAGGTTGTCCAGTTTTTTTTTCTTGGTTATTTCATCATTTAGGCTCGGCTTTGTACCATATCTAGCGGGAATTTTTATCCACACTGAAGCGTCGTATTTTCAGAGCTGTTAGCTGCGACACCCCACCGTGAATTAGTAATTGGTTATCGTGAAATAATAGCACAAGCCTTTTCCAGGAAATTTCGGTTCAAACCTACCCAAACTCAACCTTAGCGGCCCTGTCTATAAAGCACACACTGATTCTTGGCTGGATCATATCATTTAAGCACCTACCCGTACCTCGCTGTGAGTTGTTACCTCCCCGGCCTTATAGAGTATTCAGTGCTTGGTTGGGCGTTACTACGGTGAGGCTAAGTCTAGATACTCAGAAGAATTCCATAGTTTTTTTTTCTGACACCAGAAATCTAACGAAACTTCTGCTGAAGCTATCCCTGATATTTCGGCCAACTTTGAAATCCGAGCCCTCCAGCCCTCAGTCACTCTCCTTACACACAGCTGCACATCAAGCTTGATTTATACGAGCAGCTATATTTATTGACGGAGTGACTTGGTGATCTGTCCTTATACTTTTCTTCCTGAAGTGTATAAATTTCTGCTGCTATAGAGGCTCAGTAAAACGCACCCATACACGGGTTAGGTATAACCTCCAGGCCCTCTTCAAATACGGCTGTCCTTGTTTTAGACCCAAAAGAATGTCTAAGTCTGTATTCAAAGGTCATTTTCTGCCTGGTCCAAAACGAACCGTTCGGGCCTCCAGAGCGAAAAGAAACACAAACCGGGACATGACGGCAGCTGTCAACCTGTAGCGGTTGCCATCTTCGTTCATACTTTTACCACTTTTATTGTTTAACTGAACGCTGACTGCCAAGCGCGGTGGCCATTTGACCGTTCCTCTTGCGCACGCTCTCACGCACGCTCCCAAATACACGCTAACCACTATCTCTCCCAATCGCCTTCTCGATCTCACGGGTCGTGGAGAATACTGTTCTGGTTAACATATTTGTGCAGTGCCGCACATTAGAGTAACGTGCAGGTGGTCCACGCAGTACAAAGGACCGAAACACGCGTTTACTAAGGAAACCGCGAAGTAAGGTCTAATCAACCTTACAATTGGTGAGCCCGACGTGATCCTCAGGTCACGTGAGTTTCCTTGTTTTCTACCGTTCAAGGTCCCGTCTGCGTACGTTTTTGTGTGTTTTATTGTTTCCCTATCTTGATTTTTTTCGGTTGGTTTACCAAATAATTTTTTTTTTCGTCCATACATATTTTGTGTGTCTAATTCGTCGTGATTTTTTTTCGCGAAGATTAGTGCCCTATTGGTCGTTGATTTCTTTTCCCGTCTGTATTCCATAAAGTAATCGCTATGTCTGCCGAACGGAAATCCTGCTCAGACCCCACCGTTGGGGCGATCACGCTGCACATACCGGCATTCACACCTGCAGATCCAGAACTCTGGTTTACGCTGGTCGAGTTAGAATTCGAAAACTGCCGTATAACCAGCGACGCCAGCCGTTTCAGGTGGGTAGCAGGCTGCCTCCCGCCAGAAGTCACAATGCAAGTAAGGGACGTAATAATCTCTTCCCGAAGCTATGAGGCTTTAAAGGAGGCTGTCATTGCCCGCACGACCCCAACGCAAGACCAACGTATGCAACAACTTCAAAACGTTGAGCTTGGAAGTAGGAAGCCCTCCGAACTGCTGCGTGAGATGCAGCGCTTGAGAGGACCGACAATAGGCGAGGACCCGCTCTTGAGGGAACTTTGGCTGCAGCGTTTGCCGCATAACATTCCAGTTCTACTAAGTGCCACGCGCAAATGCTCGCTGGAGGAAACTGCAGCGATAGCTGATGACATTATGTCACGATACAACCCCGCTGTAGCTGGAGTAACCAGGCCGTCCGTCGCGACGGTGCCTGCCTTGCCAACATCTAACGAACTCGCGTCAGTTTTATCTAGAATTGACGCGAGCCTGCAACGCCTAGCAGTTAGAAGTGGGTCACAGGAGCGGCACCGCGCACGCTCACCTAGGCTCCATAGTCCGTCATTGCGACGCCGTTTCGTCGGTTCTTCAAAAGAAGGATATTGTAAATACCACAGTCGCTTCGGTGAGGGAGCCAAACGATGCGAACGAGGGTGTACGTTTCCCGGTTCTCATCAGGGAAACTAAACCCCCGGCCCGTGGTGGCGACCCACGAAGCCGGGTATCACACCAATAGTCGTCTTTTGAACGTAAGGGACATTATTTCAAATAACCTTTTCCTTGTAGATACCGGTGCCGAAGTGAGCGTCCTCCCCCGAGCGAAAGACGACAATAGCACACCGCAGGCCCAAACACTACGCGCTGCCAATGGCACGGCCATCCCAACGTTTGGCCAGCGGTCGCTCACCTTAAACTTGGGTTTAAAGCGTAATTCTCGTTCGGTATTCATCATCGCCGACGTCCCGTACCCAATTCTAGGCATTGACTTCCTGCAGCACTTTGACTTGTTAGTTGATGCACAGCGCCGCAGAGTGGTGGATCGTCAGACCACTTTCGCTGTTGCGGGTCATAATTCGCGAGTGAATCACGTCACGCCCTTTTACGTTCAACCACCGGCACACCAACCTTATGGCGAACTCATCGCCGCCTACCCGGCCATGTTTCCGCAGGCCGGGCCTCTCCCAGCAGTGACGACCAGTGTCACTCGCCATATCGACACTAAGGGACCCCCAGTGTTCAGTAGGCCACGTCGGTTGGCACCAGACAAGCTTCGTGTTGCACAGGCCGAATTCGAACATATGCTAGAACTGGGTATAATACGCCCTTCTAGTAGCCGTTGGGCTTCCCCATTCATATGGTTCCTAAGGCTAGTGGCGACTGGCGACCCTGTGGTGATTACAGAGCGCTTAACAAAGTCACCGTCCCTGACCGATACCCGATTCCCCATATACAGGATCTTACTTCGTCTTTATCAGGTTGCTCCATCTTCAGCCGTATCGATTAAGTTCGTGCGTACAACCAGCTCCCGGTAGCAGAGGCCGATATCCCTAAAACTGCCGTCACTACACCTTTCGGGCTGTTCGAGTTTCTGCGAATGCCGTTTGGACTCAGCAATGCAGCCCAGACCTTTCAACGGTTCATGCACGAGGCAACTCGTGGTTTGGAAAATGTCCACGTATACCTGGATGATATTTTGGTGGCGAGTTCTTCAGAGCAAGAGCACGCTACGCACTTACGAGCACTTTTCGAACGCCTTAGCCAGCACGGCGTTACGATCAGTATCGCGAAATGCGAATTAGGCCGGTCTGATATCACTTTCATAGAACATTGTATTTCATCCTCGGGTATCCGCCCTCTGTCAGATAAAGTTTCCGCTATTCGCGACTACCCTCAACCCCAATCTTTTCGCCAGTTGCGTCAGTTTGCCGGTCTGGTGAATTTCTACCGCCGATTTATTCCTCACTGTGCGGGAATGATGCAACCCCTCACCGACCTGTTGCGCGGAGGTAAGCGGAAGTTCGTGTTTCCCGACACGGCACAAGCCGCATTCGCCTTGGTCATAGATGCTGTCGCCAACACAGCACTCCTGACACACCCCGACCCTTTGGCTCCTATTTCGGTAGTGACGGACGCCTCGGACACAGCGGTTGGAGCAGTACTGCAACGGTTCGTAGATGACTCTTGGCAACCTTTAGCATTCTTCTCCAAGCGCCTACAACCCGCGGAATCAAGGTACAGCACGTTCGGTAGAGAGTTATTAGCCATCTACTTGGGAATCCGTCATTTTCGACATGCACTCGAAGGCCGTTCGTTCACGGTGTTTACAGACCACAAGCCTTTGGTTTACGCACTGAAGTCAGCTTCGGATCGATACTCACCACGCGAGATTCGCCACTTAGAATTTGTCTCACAGTTTACTGTGGACATACGACACGTCTCTGGGGTACTTAATCCCGTCGCAGACGCCTTATCGCGCGTATATCAACTAAGTCTGTCACAAACGCCTAACATCAATTTGGACGCAATGGCACAGGCTCAAACTATGGACCCTGACATCGAACGACTTCGGCAAAACGGTTCTTTGAGTTTAACTACAGTGCCTATCCCAGCTTCCCAGAATACCATCGTGTGCGATGTGTCGCAAGGTCGCCCTAGGCCAGTAGTTCCTGCTGCCCACCGTTATCCTACGTTCCTGGCACTCCATAATCTGGCTCATCCGGGTGTGACTGCCTCGGTGAAACTGATAACTGAGCGTTTTGTTTGGCACAATGTCAAACGGGATGTCCGTCAATGGGCTCGTGTTTGTCTGCAGTGTCAACGTGTTAAGACCCATAGGCACACTAAGGCGGCGTTAGCCAGGTTCCCAGAACCTGAAACACGTTTTCATCATGTGCACGTCGACCTCGTAGGACCACTCCTACCTTCGCTTGGGTACGTTTACATACTCACATGCGTGGATCGTTTTACTCGCTGGCCGCAGGCCATCTCTATTTCTCGTCCCACCTCGGAAGAGGCCGCGAAAGCTTTTCTGACCGGTTGGGTTAGTCATTTCGGTTGCTCGGCAATAGTGACCACCGATCGCGGTCCACATTTTGACGGCGCTTTCGGCAACCTACTCGCTACGCTCGGTTGCCAACACGTTAAGACGACAGCTTACCACCCTCAGGCCAATGGTATGGTTGAGCGTTCCCACCGGCAATTAAAAGCCGCCCTTCGAGCAAACGGTAACCCCCTTTGGAGTGAAACACTACCATTAGCACTATTAAGCCTGCGTAGTACCGTTAAGGAGGAGTTACACACAACACCGGCCGTACTAGTATGTGGCTGTACACTTCGTCTGCCTGGGGAGTTGGTAGCCCCCTCACCAACCGTGACTTTCGACTACGGTGACTATGCTCAGCGCCTTACGCAGCACATGCGAGTGCTCAAGGCCAGTCCGCCGCGTGAACAACAGTCTACAAGTTATGTCCCAACTGCGTCAGGAACAGCCACTCATGTATTCCTTCGCGTCGATGGCGTTCGATCACCACTACAAGCGCCATACACTGGCCCGTTTCGGATGATAAAACGTAGGGCAAAAACATTTGTCATAGATATCAACAAACTACACGACACCGTATCTGTCGACCGTTTCAAGCCTGCCGTCATTGAGTGCGTGCCGCTCGGCCAATTTACACCCGCTCAGGTCGCTCAGTCACCTGCATCGAGCGAGCTACTACTCGAACCACCCCCAATTACGCCTAGTGAGGACTCGGCAGCTAGTCCATCAGATTCTCCAACCGTACCCGCAACGCGAAGTAGCCGTCGCGGTCGCCAACTACGAAATCCCGTCCGCTTCGCCGATTTCGTGACGATTTTTACAACCGACTGTTAGCAATAAGTTGGGAAGTTCGCCATGGATTTACCAAAAAACAGACCCGTGAAATTACAATCTGTAGTTATGGTTTCATTTTCTTCTGGTCTCCTAGCGACTACAACAACACCGAACAACGTTCGTGTGTTGTTATTACGGTCCAACATCCGCCCGCGCCCTCAGGCGCTATTTTGTTCCAGTTTACCTTGCCCTCTCTCAGACGGATCTAACAAGTCACATTGGCTTCATCCGTAGCCTGGCTGACTCCCGTGCACGTTCAAGGAGCCAACCGCTCACTGGACAACGGGACGATTGGTCAGCCTGGCACTGGAGACGGCAACTGGACGCCTTTTTGGATGGACCTGAAGAGGCATTTTCCGGCTTGCATTCGTATGAGACCCGCGGGCGCCAAAACACAATTGGACCCACGCACATCGGACCTCGAGAGTGCAGGCACCGGTAAACTCATCAGCAGTCGTTCGACGTCAACAACAATATAACGGAGAAGCTATGAGGAGTTCCTGGACAACCAATAATTCCGGCTTACCATCACGATCGAAGCCCAACTCCGTCGGACTTCTAGGAGGAGGCCCCTGTAGCGGTTGCCATCTTCGTTCATACTTTTACCACTTTTATTGTTTAACTGAACGCTGACTGCCAAGCGCGGTGGCCATTTGACCGTTCCTCTTGCGCACGCTCTCACGCACGCTCCCAAATACACGCTAACCACTATCTCTCCCAATCGCCTTCTCGATCTCACGGGTCGTGGAGAATACTGTTCTGGTTAACATATTTGTGCAGTGCCGCACATTAGAGTAACGTGCAGGTGGTCCACGCAGTACAAAGGACCGAAACACGCGTTTACTAAGGAAACCGCGAAGCAAGGTCTAATCAACCTTACAAACCCATGTTCTGTATCACTGATCGATATATACAGCGGAGCCAAAAATGAAGTCAATGATTTGGAACAGAAGATAAACGATTTATATGATAAATGGCAATCGATTGAGTGTGTACTATCAAAGATTTCCCCACTGACAATCATTGCTGAATCAATAGATCAAGCTGACCCCAAAATCTTTTCCAAAGCCGGTCGTTATATAGATGCAATAGCCTCGGAAACTTACAGGAGGATAAAATACGCTAACAATGCTATAGTGTTGAACGTCCCGGACAAACTGTCAACACAGTCTGTTAAAGCCACAATACTGAATGCATGCAACATGGCTCATCACATGTGCCATTGCACTAGGCTACGGAAAAGGTCACCACAATACCCCTGCTCTTTGCTGTTTCAATTTTCTAACCAATTTACAGCCGCTGAGTTCATCAGCAACTGTCAAAGAATTGCCGCAGCTACATCATTTAAAACCATCAAAATACACACCGATAAATCTCCTCTACAAAGAGAGATGTTCCGCATGCAGAGAGGCAAACCAGCGCCTCCCACTGGCTCTGATTAAACGGGACCCGTAGATGCATCACCACATACTCCAATGAACAGGACTTTAGCCAGAACACCTACTGTAACGAACGAATACTGAAAATCCTTCTAAATGTTCAACGTGCTTTGTGAATTTGACTATATTTAACATTATCTTGGAAAGCCCGCTCATACACCACACATTTTCACGTTTGTTTATCCATGTGAGACATTTGAATTTGGCCTTGAACCGTTTCTGACTGTCGTGCTTGAGCCACGGGGCTTTGGACCTTTGGGTTTTACTGTGAAGTCTATTTGGCCGCATACTTGAGGTTCGTATATATTTGTATCCTTTGTGCATTTCAATTTAGTACCGTAGAAACAACGAATCAATCTTGTTCTGGTTTTGGGATTCGTTTGAATTGGCTACGCGTTGCTCGATTTGCGAGATTCGACTTACAGTACTCAAGTAGAACCTGGACAAGAAAACTCATTGGAAATGCCCAGACGAGGAAGCAAGGACATTTTGAGACAACAGGAAATAACTCGGCAAGTCTCTGGGGATGGTTCGGGTGTTATTAATTCTCTAGATAATACTAAGTTTACTAGCTCTGTCAGTGCCAGGTCATATATTTCTAACCGCGATGCGTTTGACGATATTAGTACTTATAGAATGAGAGTAATAGAATTAGAAAACGAGCTGCGGTTAGCCAGAAAGGAAGCAGAGCCCCTTACACAAGGAACTGGTCTCAGAGAGCCAGCAAAGAGTCCACGTAGTTCACAATGTCAACATCGAAAAGGCACTGTGATCGACGAATATAAACCCTTGAGACAGCCTGAAACTACCGAGGTTTTGGCTCTTGACCTGCCGAGAGTGGAGCTGTCCCACTTCGACGGGCACCCCGAGCAATACTGTATATTCATGAAACAGTTCGAAAATTTTGTTGAGTGCAAAGTTGCAGATCCTGGTCAAAGGGTTTTGTATTTATTACATTACTGTCGTGGGAGAGCCAAAAGTGCTATCGAAGGCTGCGCGATGCTTGATCCACCGATGGGGTACATCAGGGCGCGCAGAATCCTGAAAGATTTGTTTGGACAACCATTCAAGGTGGCTAGAAGCCTAATTGATAGTGTTTTATTGGAGGCGAAAAGGACTGAGGGCAAGGCTGAATCACTGTCGAGTTTGGTGATAAAAATGCAGAATTGCAGTATAGCACTGGAGCACTTAGGATACCAGTCTGATCTGAATGCATTGCACACACAGGAATGCATTGTCCGATGTCTATCTATTGATTTACAGAGCCGATGGGCAGAGAAAGCTGAAAAAATAAATATGCTTGAGCGGGAATCTACGTTCAACGATTTGGCGGAGTTCATAGGTCGTCAATCCCGTATCGCCAACAGCCGATTTGGACAAATCGTACGCGAAAGTTGCAGACTGGCGCGAAGGGAACCAACATCTCGAATTGTGGAGAAGGACTGTAACCAAACCCAGTCTTTGGCTAACATGCACATGATAAGTCAAGAACCCGAGAGGTCAGCTGAATGCAAGCTATGCAACTCCCTGCATCGGTTACCAGATTGTCCGACCTTTCATGGGATGAGTGTACCCGATCGGTGGTGCGCGGTAAAAAGGATTGGCTCATGCTTTATGTGTTTGAACAACTCTCATCGAGCCTCTGAATGCAGCTTAAGAGTGAAATGCAACCAAGACGGTCTTGGGTAATCATCACTGGTTACTGCATGGCCTTCTCAACAATAGACCTATTCAGCCAGATGAACCCAAAATTGTCTGTTCAACGGGACATGATGATTTCAAACCGGCAAGATTAGGCATCGTACCTGTCGGTATCGTGACACTTAAAGGACTGAGGAGGGTCAATGCATTTTTGGACACGGGGTCGGATGCCTCGCTGATTACTCGCGAGCTTGTAGAAAGCTGTGAACTAGTAGGCGAGCCTACCTCGCTCACTATCAGCACGATTGCAGGGGGTCATGTTAGCAACTCTAAGAGGCTGACCCTGCAGTTAACGTCTTTATCTGATGAGGGGACAGTAGAAATTCCGGAAGCTTTCGCAATAGACAGCTTGCCAATGAGACCAGTCGACTCTGTTAGATCGATCGCCAAGAGATGGTCTCATCTCAGGGACATAGCGTTCGAAGAAGTGTATAGCCCCCACGTCGACATACTAATTGGATGCAATGTACCAGAGGCTCACTGTGTGCTTGAACAGAGCATAAGCAATCGAAAAGAACCATTCGCTACGCGAACGATACTAGGCTGGACACTTCTCGGACCCCTGACGAGCGAACTTCAACAATCGGCATCAATAAATTGCTCAAATGTTGCTGAGAGAAGTGCCTCTGTAGAACACGATCAGCCTTTCGATATTGAATCCAACGGTCCATCTCAGGAAAGCGAAGTTCACTCGAAGGATCAGTCGGCGCTTTCGATGGCGAATTCAAAGACGGGACTTCACAGTGGGCAACATGAAGTTGCTATACCCGAGAGACCACCGTCAAGTCACTTATTGAGAAAAGGAGAAGTTGCCCGGAGGCTTTTGAAATATCTCAAAAAAGGACACCAGCAGGTCACCCAAAGCAGCTTGAAATTTGCCGACCCAGTGACAGTGTACGGTACCTGGGTTAAACTGCATGGCCGGCGGCGAAACAAAGTACCCTTTGCCAAAACAAAAATTGCTGAGCTGAAGTCAGTATCCCTAAACGAGCTCAAAACGATTGCACTGATATTGGGTTTTAAGGTAGCACGAATGCTAAAAGAGAACTGCACCACCGCCGAACTGAGCCTTGCCTATTGGACAGATCCTACAGTTGTGTTACATTACAGGAAACGGAAGAAACGAAGAACGTGTTCGAGACATCAGAGAGTTAATCCACTCGTAGCAGGAAACAGCGAGAAAAATGTTGATAATTCGAGCTCGAAACCACATACAAAAGACAAAGTAGCTCGCAGATTGCCTCGCTCCGAGTTACTCAGCACTTTATTGCATTTCATGCCCTACAACTAATCAACTGGACCCATTTTTTCTGAAAGGTTGCAAATGTACTTAGTTCCAGTTTCTATCTAGCGTGCACATAGGTGAAGAGGAGAAATTCACCAGTATTTCACTTGAACAGTTCAGGTGAGGCATACTAGCTGCGAGCACATTGTGAAACTATTATTATCTTTAAAGAAGAATATTTATTTACATTTTATACAATATTGATTGTCACATATTTTGTGCACAGAAAAACTTTGAAATACTCTGATAGATGCCAGTATTCGATCAATCTCCGTGTTCATGTGTATTTCGATACTGTCCGCCGTACACTTGTTTTCGAAATTTATTCATAATCAGAAACCGGTTTTCATTTCTTTCGGAAGATTTGGTGCGTTAATTTTATGTAATTCCACTGGTTCGTGACCTGTCAATTTTACGCGATATCTCATTAGGCGTTGCACCTGCGTTCAACTTCTGCGCTCATGCTTGTAAGCAAAATTAGTCTAACCAGTTGCTGCAATGGGTTACTGCTTGTGATGCTTAGACTTATTTCGTGCGGCGAAACACTTCACTCTGCGAAGCCTTCATCTTCATCGTGCGTCTGACTATATGCGCCGGTCTCCTGATGAATATGTCAATCTCAAGTTGTGCAGCGGGATTTGGAATTGATTCCTTATGGATTGTGCGATGATGACTACGGCAAAAACCTGTTTCACGTTCAGATAACACAGGAAGTTAGTATCCACAGGCACTGACAATAAGTTAAAGGTAGATAGGGTGAGAATCATGACCCCTTCCTGAACCTTAGACAACCATTTTCGCGGAAGGATTTTGGCCGGCGGTGTAACGAACGAATACTGAAAATCCTTCTAAATGTTCAACGTGCTTTGTGAATTTGACTATATTTAACATTATCTTGGAAAGCCCGCTCATACACCACACATTTTCACGTTTGTTTATCCATGTGAGACATTTGAATTTGGCCTTGAACCGTTTCTGACTGTCGTGCTTGAGCCACGGGGCTTTGGACCTTTGGGTTTTACTGTGAAGTCTATTTGGCCGCATACTTGAGGTTCGTATATATTTGTATCATTTGTGCATTTCAATTTAGTACCGTAGAAACAACGAATCAATCTTGTTCTGGTTTTGGGATTCGTTTGAATTAGCTACGCGTTGCTCGATTTGCGAGATTCGACTTACACCTACTACGCCTGTGGCCCCTTCGGTATCCGTGGACCTCCGCCAGTCTTGTCCCCAGGATCTCACGCAAGTTTCGTGCAATTCAACCCAGAGTGCGGCACAGTCTTCTTCTGACAAGCTGAAAAGGCCATCACAAAACGTTCATGTAAAGCCCATCAGGCAAAGGTTAAATGTGGCGAAAACCCAGGGTAGCAAATCTGCAGTGAGAAATGCATCGGCATTGCCATCGGTGCACAGGACGCCAGCAGAGACCAAAGACTTAGACATATCGCCGCATGTGTCACCGACCTAACAACCAGGAAAACGTCGGCACCTTGCCTCCCCACCTACCACGTCCGCTAGAATAAATAGCAAAAATCGACCTCATCAAACCTATCATTCCACATTTTCAGGGTCTTCCACAAATCTACCCAGAAGTTCTCCATCCCAGTTTAGCCACAAGACAACTGATCTACCAGTGACATCATCTCTACAGCCTAGTACGTCCACCTGGAGGCCTCATAATATGACTGCGACAATACTGCCGCCGCCGCCGCCGCCGCATACACCTAGAGCTATGATGACCAAGCTCGGTTAGCACTGCTCAACAGGCATGCAACCAACTAACCCCCCCCCAGCCACTATCAACAGCTGCCGCCCCTCCCTCAAGTCAGCTACCAGGTCGCCACCCCACTTCACGATCTTCCCTATTCAGATGCCGGCTGTGGAGTTCAGGCGGGCATCGGGCCCTACAGCCACAACACAGTCGCCCCGCCTCAGCTCCCTCTGACTAACAAACCTGTAAGCCCTATGAGCCTACAAGCTTCTTCCATGTTGGAGGCCCTATCGAATCCACTAACGTTAAACCGTCCTCAGATAATGTATGGCATGCCCCCATCATTCCTTAGACCCTCTCTCCAATGGACAAATCCTCTAAATCCCTATGATAATATCGCACCAAATAATGGCCATTGTTTCCTTAGGCACATTCCACCACCGTCTGTGCCCTACCTTTGACAATGCCATGTGTCAAAGTTGCCGGCTGCCCATTTGCTAACCCTACCTTCGTGTGAAAATCTGTATTCCAAACCGGAGCTGTTAACGAACTACACTGTTATGCAGTCTCGTATCTTCAACCCTCCTCGGACAAATGGAAATGTCGTTATATCAGACACTTCAGACATCCCGCACTTCTTAAGGGGTTTGTCTACATCGGATCCTAGCACCGCCCGACACCATAGCGTAACCAGCCCTCCGTTTTCCAACATCGCGCCATACTACGCAACAGCTCATAGACCAAACCTCCCAATTCACGGCGCTGATTTGCCACCTGCATATGGACATGCTAGTCAGACCAGGAATCTAGACTGTTCCTCACCACACAATCTACTTGACCAACCGAATTCCCTAAAACTAAATATCAATAACAGTATCTCTTTGGTTCTTTTTAATAGCCGATCCATAATAAACAAAATTCGGCACTTACGATATCTGGCCACTAGTTCTAATTATGATATAATCTTGATCACTGAAACTTGGTTAACCAATTACACTCCAACAGACCAGATTTCTCTTGTAGGCTACAATGTCTTCAGAGTAAATAGGGAAACTCGACGCTGTGGAGGTTGTTTGGCATTTGTCAAGCAAACCTTTAATACAACGGCACTTCATCATCCTCTACTCGACTCTATTCCCGATTCACTTTGGATAACTGTCCACATTCCTGGCTCTCAACTTCATGTTGGATGTGTTTACCGTCCACCAAGCGAAAATTTCTCCGGACTCTCATATCTAATTGATGCGTTTGAATACCTATCCTTACTGCCCTCAAGTATAAAAGTTATTGCTGGTGACTTTAACCTGCCCAAGATAGCTTGGCCATCTTTATCTGCACCCGCAAACCTTTTACCATTTGTAACAAGTATTACTGTAGGAGGGTGGGTACAGCATATCCGCTCTCCTACGAGAAAAAACAGCACTTTAGATCTCATTTTCACCCATGGCGTCCCTTATATATTTGTCTCAATCTCCCGAAGTTTGCCCGGTAGCAATCACAATCTGGTTAACTGCCGCATTCCCACTCACCCACAGCCTAACCTGAAATCACACTGCATCAAACCCTCTCCTCTCCCTGACTGGAAGGTTCTCCCTGCTACCATTCGACAAGCTGATTGGAGTGAGTTTTTTCTCTCTCGTGACCCACAAAACGCCACTGATATTTTCTATGCACAGTTCTTCAGATGTCTCAATAGGATTACCTACCTCCCCCAGCAAAGGAATAATAGGAAATCCCATATCACTTCGCTGCAAACAAAGTATGCCAAGCTCCAAAAAATTCATGAAAATACACACGACTTTGCAATTCTTATTCAACTTTTTCGCTTCACTTCTACTATCCAAAAGCTTGAAGAAACTACACTACGTAACCAGGAAATAAAAGCTCTGCGACACCAAAATAAATCTCTTCGACTGTCATTATTGTACAGGACCAGAACCTCTCATAATCATGGAAATATTCCGCACACTGTTTCAATGGACAGTGTATCCGCCTCTACTCCCCTTTCTATTGCAGAGGCCTTCAACTCACTCTTCGCCTCAACTATGGCCCCTATTATTAATGTTGACCCTCCGCCTCTTCCCCTAGTTACCGCTTCAACTCTGTCCACAGTGGAATTTGACGCCTCAATTATCTCCCATTTATTAACCACTTTTAAGCCATCATCTTACCCAGGACCTGACGGCTTACCGCCCACTGCAATAGTTAAATGCGGACCTGACTTACCTTACCTACTACTGAATATATTTACCCTATCAATGAACTCCAGTCTGGTGCCCGCAAACTGGAAATGCTCAGTCATAATCCCGCATCACAAGAAAGGTCCACTGCATGAGGTAACAAACTACCGTCCCATTAACCATACACCTGTCCTCTCTCGGCTAATGGAAAAAATCGTAAAAGAACACATCGTCAAGCACCTCTTTCAATTAGACGTTATTAATCCTCGACAACACGGCTTCCTTCAGTCAAGATCTTGCGCAACCTACCAGCTCGATTTTTTAAATCTCATCACTGAAATGGCAGACAGTGGAATGGCCTTTATAGTACTTTACTTGGATATGTCAAAGGCATTTGACCGCGTGCCACACCCACATCTTCTGGCCAAAATCCGATCATTTGGCATTACTGACCCTCTACTATCTTGGATCAATTCTTACCTGTCTAATCGCTCTCAGGTTGTCTCGATAAACGGACACTGTTCCAAGCCTAAACCAGTTACAAGCGGTGTTATACAGGGTAGCGTCCTTGGCCCTCTGTTGTTCCTCATGTATATAAACGACATATTCCTCTCAGTGAGCCATGGCACCCCATTTATTTTTGCTGATGACATTAAAATTGTATACTCATTCAAGCCTGAATGCATCGCCTTGGCTATCTTAAACATCTCTAAAGGCATATCTGCACTCCATAGATGGTGTTCAACTTGGCAGATGAATTTTTCCGCTGACAAATGTGAGGTTCTTACATATAAATGCAAGCTACCTCCAGGATCCTTAACCGTTTGTGGTTCAACCACTGCTAACAAGCAAATAGTTCGGGACCTTGGCTTGAACTATTCCTGCACATTTAATTTCTCGGAATATTCGGCCCTCCAAGTCGCTAAGGCCAGAAAGCGTCTGGGGCTAATATTTCGCTCCTTCCAACTTCGAAACTGCATTCTTTTCCTTCATAAATCTCATGCCAGGCCCTTATTAGAATACTGCCCACTGATCTTTTCTAGTATGCGGAAATCAGACAGAATTGGTATCGAGTCAGTTCAACGTAGTTTTACCAAGCGACTGATTGGATGGAGCTCAGCCCTCACTTATAAAGAACGCTGCTTATTTTTTAAACTAGACCCTTTATGGCTTCGCCGTATGAAACTGAACCTTATCTTTTTGTATAACATCCTTCACAGTCGGACATACTTCTAATCCACTGCACTTTGCGCCCGTTTCTAGCTATCCACTACGTTCTAGAATTCTTAGCCTTTCAACCCCTATTACCAACACCAGCTTACGTTCACATTTCTTAATCATAGTGTACTCTAACTTATGGAATAAATTACCGTTAGAAATACGCAGTTCTACTTCCAGCCATCGGTTTAGAAGTGCGTTGGATAAATTCCTCACGGTTACCCAAACCTTACAGCTCCTAAATGTAGACATGCCCGATGACCAAGCCTATGAGAAGGGTCTAGACTTTTGAATCGCGCAAACACCGGCGGTCTATGACAGATGAAATTAAATAACCATTCTTAGTTTTTCCGCCTTCTGCAATCGAAAAACTAGTCTCAGAGGGTCACTGTCTATTATTGTTGCCTCTTTGTGTCGATTCTCATTTATCCTCAGCTGGGAGCATCCCAGACTGCGCTCCTCTACTTTTTCTCTATTTCCAGACCTTCATTCGTGCGTACCTTTCTCTCGATGACTCTTAATACTCTGGAGACCACACCGGTCACTAACCCGGCCTACGCATCTACCTGACCGTTGGCTATTCATACGCTACCGGAATGATGCTTCCTTGGTTACGTTCCGGGATCCCCTGGTGCCTGGTCGCCTTATCGCGGACTTCCTGATGCCTACGGCCGTTTGGCCCCACCAAGAAAACTCATGTCAATCACAACGGTGCGAGGCGCGGTCAGATCCACCGCTTTGGCCGGCGCACATCGGGCGTGCAGGCCAACTGCAATGATACGCGGGCGCATTTAGGCCGGCGGATCGTACCTCCTGTCACCGGAATTGGTTTTCAGGTTGGGTGTCCAGCGCACGGCCAGCCTCACCCACTAGTGCCAACTGCGGATCGAAAAACAACATCCCCTGCATATTACTGCTGCCACCCATTGCCTCCTCCAACGTTCCTGAACAAGGTTTACCATACCGGCATTTATATCCATCGACTTATCTTTTATTTGTCTGAACTGATGCCATGTTTACCCTCATTCTATTATATCCAGTTACCGAATTCTGTACCCCAAAACATGAAACGGTTTCACTGTTCAGATCTTTATTATGAATATGACAATTCCTGGTATACTCATGAAGAAACCATTCATCCAATTGGTAATTTATTCGTCTCTCACCTGCCAACAATTCCACACAAAACGAAATGGTCCTCCTTCCAGCGCTTAATCGGCGTGACACCACCTCTATGCTGCATCGTTGCACCTTTTCTCATTCAGCCATTTGCATTTCATGACAGTTGCATTGGCAATGAAGTATTCACAATCCAGGACAAAAATAGTTCGACACTGCGAAAGCGATTTCTCCAAACCTTTGCTGGCAATGAACTATACGTATGCCAATTTACTGACCTTCCAGTTGTTTCCCAAATACCCCATGTCAGACTCTTACCAGCGCATCCCGTTAAGCGATTCTTTACATGTTTTGACAGTATCGTTTATGCACCATCTTCTTGAGACTTCATAAGATCATCGTATATCAACTGCTGTTGTCAAATTGTGTTCACCAATTAACCTGGAACGAACCCTTTATTAGAATCGTGTTTCACTCACCTGTCAACTTTCGTCACCCTGCTCCAGTGAAATTTCCAGGCTCGGGCAGCTACATCCACTTCTTTATGAGGGCGTTCTCCACAACCTCTTGATGAATAGCAAATACCAATTCCGTGGTTGCACGGACTGTTTCATTTACGCATTCCCCCTCCTCGAAGGACACAACAAATCCTTAGGTATTATATTTCTTCCATTTTCCGGGTCATCTGGACTACTGGTTCAAGTGCATGTCCTTCATCACCCAAAATTCTCCAATTTTTCGTTGGTGCTTTTTCGAAAGTTTTCTTTGTCAGTTTACTCACCCTTGCGACTTTACATCGACGCTATCCAAAATACTGCGCGTTTTTACTTCATGACCGCTTTACTTCATCACGTATCTCGACGGCGGAGCCTATTTCACTCAATTCGCAAATGTGGAAGTACGGCTCTAGTCCAGCATACCCGGTGTACAGCACGCGTCTGTTGATGGGAAACGAAAGCTCAGATGGTATTTACGGCTAAATTGTTATGGTAATTGGCATGAAAATTCGCATATGGTTATAACTCGGTTTGAGGATGTTTTGTTCAATGAAGGTATTTATGTTTGTATCTTGAAAGGTGATTGGTTCATCGGTGATATATAAGCCTGAGCGCACTGGAATTCGCTGTTATTTCGTTGCGTGTTGTGCTGTCGCGTTGCAAATGGAGCGCGTACCAGTGGACGATTCAGTTGTGTTTCGGCGTTTGGTCCGTAGTGTATACCCCGATATCGACGCATTCCAAGCCGATTTTTGGGAGTTTCAAAAAGAAACTTGCACGTCTTTCTTCGTGTACAGTTCCGAGACGTACGCAATGGCCAAAAAAAGGGGCATCCATCTGCCAGATGGTGTGCCTTATTATTTTAAAAAGTACTGCTGCGTTCACCGCAAAAGGAAATGTGATAAGTCGTCCAGGTATGTTATCATTTATCGGTAAATAAATCCCTTTCAGGTATCCTAATTTGGAATGCGGGGCTTTCGTCACGCTTCGATTTGCGGGTTCCTGTTACTGTGTCGTCAGTTGGTCGATGAAGCATTCGCATAGTTTTCAAGTAGGGAATGAGGGATTTTATGTACGAAATCGTAGACTGACACCTGAGCAGAATGCTCATGTGTTGCAACTGATGGACACTTTCAGAAAGAAGTCTGAGCTAAGGGAGTATACGTTTAAGAAATTCAATCGGCTTCTTAATAATGACGATTTCAGGTCGATAAGAAGAAGAATGAACAAGAGAGACTTAGTAAGTGAAGTAGAGGAGGTTCAAAAATTGCTGCAGGCCCATGGTTATTCGGAGATAATTTCCGATAACCGTGAGATAAAGTTTATATTCTTCTTCCCTTTTGTAAGCAAACAGTTATGTCCTAGGTTCAGCAACGTTATTTTGGCAGATGCTACTCACCAACTCAACCGTGGTGGGTACATTCTATGGCACACAATGGTAGTTGATGGGACGGGGTTAGGTCGCAGTGTGTTCTATGCCATTCTCCCAAATGAGAGTGGTGACTGCTATCGTAAGGCTGTTCATTTTATGAGAAAGATGCTCCCTGAAACCGGCAATTGTAAGACAATCGTAGTTGATAGGAGTTTGGCGCAGTTTAATGCGTTCACGGATATTTACCCAGAATCTCGTGTGTTATTTTGCCGTCTCCATGTCATGCAAGACATGAAACGTAGATGCAGCCGCCTACATGGAATACAATCCTGTGAAAAGCTACGCATCTTTCAGTGGATGCGTAATCTAGTGTTAGCTCAAACTAGGCTTCGTTTTGAGAGGTTTAGGGCAGCAATAGAATGTAGGAGCAATGAGGCGGCTGCATACCTGAGTAACACCTGGATACCACTTAAGCAGTTTTGGGCTGGATATGTGACACGTGATGCATTGGTGTTAGGCAATTTTACCACTAACAGAGTAGAGACGGAAAACAGGCATTTGAAAGATGGCCTGTCCAACCGTTCAAACATCCTGGACGTATTCAAAATCGTAGTCAAGCGTGTTCAGTCGTTGACTGAAAAAAGCCGTCATAGGGTTACTAAGGATCAGATGGCTTGTTATAGGGCACCAGATGGAACGCAATGGTTTCAACCCTTGCTTAAGAGATTGACGAGTTACGCACGCCATTTGTTGCTAGAGCACTTGCGTCGAGAAGTTGTACAATCAATAGAGCAGATCAACAGCGTATGGTGTGTAGTAAATCGCAGGGGTGTCACGCACCACGTTAGTCTAAACGGGGATGTGAAGTGTGATTGTTCGTTCAGTCACCAGTGGGCACTCCCCTGCAGGCATTTGTTAGCAGTTTGCAAGGAAGCAAACTACCCAGTTGGGGAAGTCTCGTTGGGCCGATGGTCACTCAGCGGAAACATTTCCAGCAGCTTAGTACACCTTCATTCCGTCGAGGTTGATCAACAAAGATCACCGATAACGGCTAAAAGTGATCGGTTATCAGAGTCCGAATTTCTGGCCAAAGATACAGTTGTAGCTCTAAGTATGCTAGGGGAGAAAGATTACAGGTATTATTTGAAACAGTTAGGCTTCCTAAACAAGATTCTGGCTTCATGTCCTGGAACGAAAATTCTGTACCAAGCTCCAAATAGCGAGACGCCGGTTGCAGTTGAGTGTGATGCGGACATATCCAAGATGGCCGCAGCCGCAAAGAGGAAAACAGCAGTTCAAAATGTTGCAGTTGCCAGCACTAGTCACGACCCTAGTGACCAATCTCAAGCTGTCACGTATGAGGAAGGTAAGTCCGTGCGTCTGTCATCAAAACGGAAATCCGTTTTGACAACAAGGAACATAGCCAATGAGGGAATCTTGTGTCTAAAATAAGAAAAAGTTGGCACTATCGTGCGCGACTGTGTGGCAGTCTACCACCCAATTCAACATATTAATTCAGGGAATTCCCTGAAAGAAGTTCTCGTTTAATTTCAGAGACTCTATATCAACAGTTCCATAGTTTTAAGTTTCTTTGATCCAGAGCCACAGAGTTACACGTTTTTATTTCAGTAAGCCTGTACATTGGGGAACGTAAGACTACTCTGTGTATTTAGCTCTCTAGTGCAATCGCGGTCAGTGTTGCAATGCCCAAACTGCCGGCTAGACAAACCGCATCCTCACTGGTTGGTCGTACCAACATCCGACCAAAAGTACTCGCCAAGTCGAAAGTCGCAAAACTCCCACTGGATCCTTGTTCCGTTAGCCTGATCGATGTTTTTGGCGGGGCAAACAAAAGGGCAGAGACCATAGAACACAATCCCCTTAATCTCAGCAGCCACATTTCTTTGATTGATACGACCCTATCCAAGCTAATTCCGCTCACGTATATCTCTGACCCTCCAACAAATCCGTCAACCCTAGACCTAGTCACGGCTGGGCGTTTCATAGACGCCATTGCCTCAGAAATAGTTCGAAGAATCAGTAACTCAAAAAATGCTGTGGTATTTAATATTCCCGACAGAATCCCTGTTGAGAAAGTAAAACATAACCTTCTAAGTTCTATTAATATGGCACACCACCCCTGCCAGTGCTTTCGGCTACGAAAGAACATTCAACGCAAACCCTGTCCAGTGTTGTTCAAATTTCTTGAAGAGGAACCCGCTAAACAATTCATTAGGAGCCAATCCACCGTCGCTTTGAGATCCCCGTTCAAGAACATTAAAATTGCTGCCGACAAAACCCCATTACAAAGGGAATTCGCCAGGTCCACCAGCACGCATTCAGCTTCGTCAAAAATTGTCCGCTCTCAACTATCCGCTTCTTCTCAGTCTGACGATGTGCAAAATGCATGCAATATCAATTCGGCTTCATGTTCACCAGAACATCGATCCCATATGTTTGACGTCGATTCAGATATATCCAGTTCAACGTCACCTCACCAGCCAGCGCCTAAGAAACCAAGAAGCATAGAGTTTACCCCTGGCAAGCTGTCCTCTCTTGGGCTGACTAACTCGATTCCACCATTACCTATCACCGAAATATCGGCCACGATCGATGACGATGCGAACCGCCTAACTGGCTTAAAAGCCATACCCAGAATTCCTCAACCCATCAACGGAGTCACCCCAAATTCTTCTTTGCCATCTCTCCACTCGACTCCAATAGCCACTCTGCAATCTACGGTGCCTAGGCCATCCCCCAAACCAGCGAAAACATCATTACTAGGTGGACTGCACATTGTTGACACTACGGTCAATCCTAACTCACTCATCAAGCCACACTTCCAACGGCTAAGGACCCCAAGCGAGGCAACACGGAGTGCAACAATGGACAAGAAAACGTCATTCAAGACCTATCTCCCCAATCCAAACCACCAACCACTAGTTGCACCGTACATTCCACCCAGTATCGCGTTTTCTTCACCTGGTTATCATCCTCATCAGGCTGGTACAACTAACCTCCGGGCCTCTTCAACAACGCCACCATTCATACCAAACGATTACTTTAGTGTTCTACATAACTTCTATCGTAGCCTAAGTAATATTTTCTCACATGAATCTCTTTCCTTTTATCGTTCACATATCTCACCCACCCTGAATCCCTTTTCTACCGCAGGCCACTTACAACAGTACCCACGACCTCCCAGTCTCTACGCCAACCAACACCCGTATATCCCACTTTCATTTTACATTCCCCCTCCAGGTTACAGCCCATCAAATTACTGATGTCAAGAGGGCACCTGTGTTACCGCCCGTATTAAGGCAGGTGCCAAGATACCTGAGGCTGCTACACGTCCTTTTTCTTTCCCACTTAACAGCTACCTAACCCTCCCTCCTCATATTTCTACGTCCTAGCCACCAGTATCTACCAATAGTAAAGCACTCGATAGTGATCTTTTGCGGTGTTGTTCCGCACTAAGTAGACTTACCAACCGCCGACATCCTTCCAATCTAACGAATCTCATCAGTACTGGCCACACCCAGCTTAGCTTAACAACCAAGCTGACTGCCACGCCAGGTGTTTCTACCCAGCTTATTTCACCATCCACATTACCGACTACTCCATCTCAAGGAATAATGGTTGCGTCATCCGACCTGCCTTCAGCAAATGCAATTTCGGAATCCTATAAAGATCTTAACGTTAACCTTGACTCCACTAAACGGTTCTCATTGTTTATGCTGAATGCACGCTCAGTAGTGAATAAGATGCGAATGCTGCGTATATTACTGCTCACGTCTGATTACGACCTTATTTTAATTACCGAAACCTGGTTGACAGACAACACTCCAAACGAGGATATCGCTATCACCGGATACCAAGCTTTCAGGAAAAATAGACTCACTCAGAGAGGGGGAGGCTGTCTTATATATGTAAGACAAAACATGCGAGCGAAAATATTTCACCACCCCATACTTGATAACTTGCCGGATTCAGTTTGGCTACAGGTCACTACAGGATGTTCTGACTTCATTGTTAGTTGCATCTACCGCCCCCCGAATACTAGTCAAAACGACTTTCTGCCTATCATAGAGGCGTTAAACGTTGTTGCGGACATACCCGGCCCAAAACTGGTGGCCGGCGACTTTACCGCACCAGGCATACGTTGGTCCACTTTGAAAGCTCCACATCACTTACTACACTTCTTGACCAGCATTCGTTTAGGAGGATGGACTCAACATGTGATGTGCCCAACTAGAGGCAGTAGCATCCTTGATCTCATTTTTACGGTAGGATTATCTCGCGTGCACACATCTATCGTGAACAGCATCCCAGGTTGTGACCGCTTGCCGGTAAAATGTGAGTTTTCACTGCCAGCACGAACCGTTCACAAACCAACCGTTAAAAGACCGTTCCACCAAGCTAGCTGGAATCAATTACCCTCACTCATTCGCTTGCAGAACTGGGATACTTTCTTTTTGTCTGATGACTTGCATACCGTGGTGGATCATCTTTACTCCACACTAAATGCATGTCTTGACGTAATCACCCCAACCCAAGGTCTACCTGGACGAGATAAACCAAACAGTTTTTGTCGATTAAAGCAGAAGCTTTCTATGCTACAACGCAAATTCCTTAGGTCGAGAGACTTTTCGTTGTTCTTGCAAATGAACCGTTTATCTAATTCTATGAAATTGATTGAAATGTCCCGCAGTAAAAAACAGGAATTAAGGGCGCTGAGTCACCCCAAGAGGTCCGAAGCTTTATCTAAGCTTATGAAGTTGAGAAACAGCCAGTGCAGTTCTCCTATCTCATCCATTATATATAACAACAATTATATAACGAACTCCCAAGAGATCTCCGAGGCATTCAGTGCCTATTTTGCTTCGTCTCTAACGACCGATGACTCCCCATGCCTATATCACGTTGAGCCGCTGACATCTGCACAGTTCTCAGCGGTTACATTTCACCCGAACGACTTAACAGTACAGCTAACTAAAATTAGGCGGTCATACCACCCCGGGCCAGATGCCGTACCACCGGCTACTTTTAGTCTAGGTGGCACTGATATCCCATTCTTGCTATCAAAGGTTTTTAATTTGTCTATGAGCAGTAGCGTTTTCCCCTCCCATTGGAAAACATCAGTTATTATCCCAATTCCTAAGAAAGGTTCACGCCAGGACCTAACCAACTATCGACCAGTGAACCACACCCCTATAGTTTCCCGAATTATGGAAAGACTGATAAAAAATAAGCTGACAACTCATTTACTAAACAATAACCTGATTAACACTGGACAGCACGGTTTTCTTCAAAAAAGATCCTGTGCCACCTGTATGTGTGACTTCCTTAACCTAATAACTACGGCCACTAACAGTGGTAAATCAGTGATTGTAATCCTCCTTGGCATGACTAAAGCTTTCGATCGAGTATCCCACAATAGGCTCATGGCGAAGATGAAAACCTACGGAATTGTTGACCCGATCCTGAGTTGGTTTTCATCATATCTAACATCCCGAAAGCAGGTGGTGGACGTTGATGGCAGTTTATCATCACCTCTACCGGTTACTAGTGGAGTTATTCAGGGTAGTGTACTAGGTCCCTTACTTTTTCTTATATATGTTAATGACATTTTCAACGTCATCACACACGGAGCTGCGTTCCTTTTTGCATACGACATAAAAATTATGTACTCCTTTGAACCTGACGCCTTAGCTTCTACCATTGCTAGCATAACGAGCGATTTACTATCGCTAGACTCATGGAGCAACCAATGGTTGATGAAATTCTCCGCTGTCAAAAGTTGTATCCTTATGTATAAGTGTCAGGTTCCCGCGGGAATGTTTAAAATTATTGATCAGTTCATCCCCAACAGTCCGGAAGTAAGGGACTTGGGATTACAATATTCTTGTACATTTAATTTCTCCGAACATTCGGCCGTGCAGGTTGCTAAAGCTAGACGGCTAATTGGTCTGATTAATAGAACCTTCAGTCTTACAGAGAGCAAGCTAAGCATTTTTAAAACTCATGTCAGACCACTTCTGGAATATTGCACTGTCGTCTTTTCTAACATGCGGCAGATTGACAGATTTGCAATAGAAAATGTACAACGTAGATTTACCAAACAACTACTAGGATATTCCTCGCCTTTAAATTATATGGAAAGGTGTGAAATATTGCACCTAGAGCCCCTATGGCTGCGCCGTCTACGAATGAACCTGTCTTCCTTTTGCAATATTGTAAAACGTACATCTTGCAATTCAGCCCCCCAGGTCAAAACTCCCTCCAACTATTCTTTACGACATAGGGACTCTATGGTCTTGATTCCAGTATCCAGGACTGCGATGCGGTCAAACTTCTTTATTGTTAAATATTCTTCCCTCTGGAACAAACTCCCACCTCAACTTAGGTCAATGTCTTCGGCCTCTTTATTATTCAAAAAAGAAATAAATAAACATCTAACTGTCCAAAAACTGATCCGAATGCATGATCCCTATATGTCTATTACCCGAGCCTACGAACTGGGCCTGGGATACTAACCAAAAGCTTAACAACTTTGTTCAGTAGACAGTTATTACCAACGAATGGTAAGGAGCATTCTGTATTATAGTTAGCAAATAAAAGCAGTTTAACCTATACTCCATGACTGTCAACAGCACACTCCACGTGTTTGTCTAGCCACTTCCTATTTTCAACGCTTCTGACCACGACCCCCTACTGGCCACCGTTACTCCGGTGATTCTTTTTTTCATGCTGTCAGATTTTACCATAGTCGGTTAGGTTCTTTTTATCAGCTGCCGCCAGGTATAAGAGCATTTATAATGCTAGAAAATACATAGCAGCATATATAATATGGTCCTCAAGGTACTAGTCTCATCCACGCTTCAACTACTTACTCATTGAGACCCTATTTCAACACACGAGATTCCAGGCCTCGTTCTGATGAACGAATCGCCACAATCGATGTGGTCTTCCATAAACCATTCGTCGAACTGCACATAAGTATTTGCCCCCAGTGTCGCCTATTCTCGCTTCCTTGCTTTTTTGGTAACTCTCACTAAGCCTCACAAGAATTAGTCGCTAGTACCGGTCTTCTTCGCTTTCCGTATGTTGTTTAATCCAAAAAACAAGACCTCAACGTCGCGACCACCCATTTCTGTTACTGGCATGATATTGGTGTTCTGTCTTTCTCCCCTAACCCACAGCTGGTAGAATTGCCAGACTGCAGCCCTCTCCGTTTTGTTTTCAGAACCTGTACCCTAAGGACGATTGTCGCCTTCCACTTCCCAGGAATAACTTGGACCCTCTCTTGCTGGACAGGACAAACGAGATTTACACACAACTTCATTTTCGCCCGTCTCACGATCGCTTTCCCCAAGATTCCCACCAGACTTATTGAACCTGGACTACTCGATCTCACTGCATTCATACAACTCATTTTAATCCCATATGTCATTATGCCCGTTCCGTGTTAGAACCCGCTAATACTGTTCAAACACTGGTACCTTTATTGTCACTTCATTGATTCATCGGTCACCAAAAAAAACGTCCGGCGCTGACATATCTTTCAGTAGTCCTCCAGTGGGTATCAAAGTAATTAGTAACTACCTGCACTCTTCATCGGTCCATCCGATCGCATCCGCAATGCTGTATCATCGAGTGTTCGGGCTCTGCAGATCACAGCGTTCACTCCACGATTAAACGTCTTCGATACACTTCCCATGCTGCATCGCCGCTCCGTTCCAATCATTTGTTACACCTGTCAAATTGGTCATTAGAAATGTGACACTCACCCTCTACTTACTATACCATCACCGTTATCGAGACCTTTGATCTTCCAGATGTTGCATTCGTGTTATATTACCGAAACTGACCCCGTATGCAGCCTCTACATCACACCACTATCTGCACCGGCTGATACATTTTATTTCAATATTCGTTGATCCACGGCCGCTTCCCGCGATATACCTGGGCAGTTTTATTGATCTGTCATTTTTGCATGGTACATACCACACAGCATTCATCTATTGACGTACACTTATCTGTGGATTACTTTACTTTTCCTCTCGCAGACCTGAACACCTGTATAATGGATGTAACCACACGGTCAATATTGATTAGTCTTCCACTTACGCTTTGACATTTCATACCAACCCTACATAAAGTTAACAACTTGCCGCACGCTCACCTGTTTTCCTCCGGCCGTTCCCTGCCACCATCACTCTGGTAGTATCCCTCCCAAGAAATACGCAATTGTTTGCAACATACATGATTCCTCCAGTATACAGCCACCACTTTATATACTACCATCTTTGCAGACTGAAATATTTCCATGTTAACACTTCTTGACATATCTGTAGTAAAGTGAATAATTCACCGAACGCTTCGACGAGACTTCTATCCATATGCCTCTCATATTCTGTAGCGCACCAAAAACATTTCCTTTGAATATGTTCGAATTTCCACTAGTGGTAATTATTTCATATACCACTTATGCATGTACTCCAGACCAACTCACATCATTCGACCTTGACCTTCAAATTTGCCGGGCATTACTACAGTTTTAGTTCACTGTAACACTATCTCTGATACTCTGCATGCACTTGTTGTACCCTTTTGTGAATTGTCATTCCGGCATCATTATAATCATCTGATCATGCATTATAGCATGCTTCGGGCGCATCCGAAATATACAATTATTATTATTATTAGAAATTTCAGGGGACCAACTGCACTCAGTGGCCTTCAGGAGGTTCAAAGTTACAACGTCCACTATATACAAGACAAATTATAAAAGACGACGTCTACAAGTGGATTACTCGCCAATTCGTCAGGACGTCTGCAGCGTCTGCAAAAACAGTGAACCAAACGTGGATTTAGACGAGGACATTCAGTGGGTCCAATGTGGAACCTGCGGACGATGGACACATTTCCGGTGTGCGGCATTTCATAACGAAGAGAACTACCGTTGCGTACACTGCATGGCCCATTGACACCGACGCCGCAACACGTGAACGAACCCAAGGCCCTTTTCAGGGCCATTCTGATTACCATTTTCTTTGCTGCTTTCTTAGCATGTAAACGTAAGCGGTTGGCACATGAGTCTTCCTTTATGTGCGCGACTCCGGGATGTGACTCGATATTGAATGTAGATAAATATGGATTTACAGTATACAATTATTACCCTTTCGATTTCCAATATTTAAGACTGGAAATACAGCATTCTTTATCAGCCAATGACGTAAACTAACCGTAGTAAAATTGGGCAGCACTGCCGCGGATTACCCTTCCGCATTGTACACGAGAACGGCTTTTGGCCGGTCGACGATTTCCTTAGTATGAATTCACTGTTGATTCTTGTGAACCGCTATATAAACCACCAAAACTGTCGCTTGTAGACTCATGGATTAGCACGGCAGATAATGTCACACAGCGAGCCGTATTACATGTACTGATAGATACACCTTAGTGATGGGAAAAGTAAACGTACGAAGCAGTTTCCGTAACCCTTTGCAGCACCGGAGGCCTTGTAGTAAGCCACTTTAAAAAAATGAAATCATGTGAGAGAATATTCCCACATGATTTCATTTTGAACTGCCTTCCAGTCCGCCGCCGTTGCTACAAACAGTTATGGAAGCTGCTTCGTAAGTTTATGTTTCCTATCAATAACCTTTTCCTATCAGTACATCAAATACGGCTCAATGCGAGACATCATCGCCCGTGCTATTCCGTGAGTCGAACATAGGTTGATCGCCGCCGTAGTGGGTACGTCGATACAATTATTAACACGAAACAACAGACGCAGTACGTGGGACAGAACGATTTGCAGATGAACCGAGGTCTGTCATAGAGAGGCACATTAAGCGTTGGTTTATCAACGCTGGGGATCGAGGCGAAGGAAGACGGCTACGCCGGTACGTCGTTTATTTATTTTTTGTTGTTGTGTTCATTCATTCAGGGTTTCTGCGTAACCATTGCTTCATTTTAAACTGATGGTGCAGAATGTCATCCACCAATATGCGTATGGAACTATGAAGTGGTGACACGGTTTATCTATTACAAGTAGACGCTGCCTCGTATAATGTTAAATAACAGAACACGCATAATTTTGTGTGCAGTATATACGTTTCTGAGTTAAACTTACAAAATCAGGTTGTTCCATATTTTTCGAACGGTTATTACGTCACTTTCCAAACTTTCATTTTACAGATCCCGTGAACAGCAAGAAGACCCAACAAGATTCCGTGAAATACAAGAATGAGCAACAACGAATGTCGGAATTTTATGTACACTTTTACCGCCTTTTTATACAATAAATCTATCCTTATTATTCTACAATTGGCAGTTTTACTTGTTCATATATATATAGGCAACTTAGTGGTTGAACTGAAAACGTGGGGGAATATTGTATTAGCCGATTCTGCAGTAAAACGAAATTTTGGGTGATTTTTGGAAAGGAGGGAACTATTTTCCGCGATTTTCCTAGAACGTTGGGCATGCCCAACCCTAGCCCTATTGGGCGCTGGTGGCGCTGCCCAAAGCATTTCAATAGAGTTGCCCAACGTTGTGATGGGAAAACCCTACGTTTGCCCAACCCTAGCCCAATTGGGCAGTGCTGCTTGGGATGTCATGTAAAACAGTTTACCTGTGCATATAGCACTGACGCTGTTCTGCTGACTTTTCATAGCGTCACCCGATGGAAAGGAAAACAGAGTTCTCGATTCCAACAGTGAGCCACCGTAAGTCAGGTATATCATTGACACATGATTCAAAAGCATCCCTTTAATATTGCGATCTAAAGAATATCCCTAAATGGACCCCGCAAAGCACAAGAAGGAATCAGCACAATGACGGCATTACGTCCTTCTTCTATAGCCATATATATACAGTTTTAACTAGTAAAATACCGCCCCAGGTTAGCCATACCCCTCCGACATAAGTTCAAAACACTCTAAATGAAAGTGCAAAGAAATTCAGCATAACAGATGTCATATAATACATAACAAACATATAACAGTCCACATGAAATATATGACATGAATAAAATATTAACATAATGCCTATTGTAATTATAATTACCTGGTACGTATATATATATATAGATATATATATATACATATATATAATATATATATATATATATATATATATATATATCAACAGGATGTTCCCTTTGAACTCATTTTAGATTACATCAATGGCTAGGAATTTGCCCTTATAAACCAAAAACGTGCACCTGATTACCTACACAGAACTGGACTAATTATGAAAAACAAATCGCCCGCTTGTGACGGACAATAGAAACCACCATAGAAACGGCGGTACTTCAAATTCCAGTGCTGGACTAGTGCCGCCTTACCCGCAAATGTACGTCCACCTGACCTTCAAACTCAAATTTGCCGGGCAATCGTTCGTGCGACCACTAAAACCTGTACACTTTTAGGCCGCATTTACCCAAATGAATATCCAAGGAACCTTTTTGTGACCTCACCTGTATCATATGATCATGCAATCGAGCATGCTTCGGGTGTCCCCGAAATAAACCATTATTATTATTATTATTATTATTATTATTATATAGAAATGGGAACAGATGATTAATTCATATGTTACGCAAAAATCCGACAACAGCATGCTTGAGTAGTCTACTAAATAATGACAAGGTAGATGGCTATTTACTGATGATCCGTTGCCAAGGTGGATCACGTGATTATGAAAACGTCAGCAGCGGCTGCCCGAATGCATCATAGGTGTGCCAGCTTTCAGAGGGCTTGTTGCCTCACGAGGTCAGTATGGTGAAATATAAGAGCCTCATATGGGCAAACAACCTGGACATACGGTGGATGCTGTTGAACTCCATCAAACAGCACACTGTTGAAGTATTCTGGAAGAACATTTCACAAGGATGTTTTTGGTGGATGTAAAGGGGAGGTAGACGGCAGCAACGTGACGGAGGTTGATCAGACTTATCCCGCTGAATGGGTATGATTACGGATGGGGTTGGCGAGTAAATAGGCGTGCAATCTCAGGAGGGAGGACAATGTAGGATGAACCTTAAACGACAGTGTGTACTTGAATTTGCCTTTATTGTACGCTGTGGAAAATAAATCAGGAACTAAACAGTTATTGGTCCTGGGAGCAGTGGTAAATTTTTTCGGGCATACAAAAGAAGGTCACAAAGCTTTGTGGGACGCAAGCACCACGGAAAATAGATGAAAATAACAGGAAGCACCAGGACAGGTGCGAAAGCGGCTTTGAGAGCAAAGAGAGTTTTTTAATTCGAAACCGTTGTTGGCTGGCGGACATGGTCGTAAGCTGGCCAGCTAACCTGAAAACCGGTTACGGATACAAGAGGTACAGTCCAACAATTTGGCGGCTATCTCATACCTTTGCAGTCTTCCTGCTCTTCGCAGTTTTCGCCAGCCAAAGTGATAAATCAGACCAAGCTCTGCACTCTTGGGACTGACACTAGACAAAAACGGGGACATTTTGACGGTAACAAAACGTAACAGTTGAAGTTGTGTAGTTCCAAATAAAGTGGCAGGATTGAGTATGGTCCAAAGGGGCCAGCGCAACAAAGCTGGTTTGTGGATGCAATTAGCGTGATAATGGCCAAAATTTTACCAACTGCAGCAAGATATTAAGGGCCGATGTACAGGCATTGATAGTCAATCGGAAAAAAATAAAAAATACAAGGAAAACGTAGACGGAGTGGGCCTCGGCTGACGAAGTGCAGCTCAAACTATAAGAGTAATCACGTTTGCGGTGGAACACCAGGACTAGTTGGGAGAATTCAATAGATGTAAAGGACTACGACAAGTACAGTGCTGCTGTCTAGGTGGATGTGGTGCGTGATGAGGTAACAAGTCAATGACCGTATGGGGGAGAGTTATAGGCTGTGAATAAAGAACCGTCCGCGTGGTCTGGTGAATACGGGTGACCGTGAGCCCTTCTCGCGGGAGAATCTAAAAAGGTAGAGGAAAGGTGCACTCCTTTAGGCTGTGACGCTGTCGGTCACAAGAGAAATCTAAATACAGTTCTGACGCTGAGTATAGCACAGAACTAGGAAACGACTATCAGAAAGATTTGGGTAATAGAAAAGCACATGTCCGGTCATGGGGTGTGCCACCGTAAAACCCCTATAGAACTCGGTGAATCGTATATAAAGGAAGGAAATCCACATGAATTTTAATTGCTTTCCATAAGGACCAGGGCTACAACTTTACACTTTGAGATGAGATCGCAAAAAAAGGAATCGTCTATGTAGTCAAGCGGGTTAGAAGTAGTAGAAAAGTATGATGTGTCAAGAGTGCGTTACAAATGGACACCCCTTTCAAGAGGGTGATCAATGTAGGTGCATCCACATTCCAGGTGGATGGCATTGAGGTCTCTGGGGTGTGCCTTCAGAGTTCGCTTGCAGGAAGGAAGATAAGACAGAAGACGTATAACGGCAGAATTTATTCCTTACTCTACTACAATAAACGAGGAAATTACACCCTATGGCTACGCTTCAGAGTGGTGCAGGTAAATATGAATAACGGTTTTGCCGTGAGTAAACAGAAAGTATGACCAAGCGGTGGAGCAAATTTGCACTTGCACCCAGTTGTAAAACATGATGACATTGGGCTTAAGGTGGTGTGGAAAAAGATTCTCCATTTTGAAGAAGCTACGTTGTTTACTATGGGATAGAAGTGAGTTTATTCCAAATAAACTTTTGCTGGAGGAATGTCGGAGGCGATCTACTGCAGCTGATATTGCCTTCATCACAATGAAGTTCACGAGAAAGCGGCAGTCGATAGTGAGTCCAAAGTCGGAGCGGTAAACAGTGCGGCGGTTGTTCCTCAGCTTGACGCAATAAAAGGTAAGAATTGCAAGTCGTCTTGCCCCAAGGTTTTGATGGAAAGCTTGTTTGGAGAAGTTAAAAAAGGCCAGCAGCGCAGTTTAAGTTTGGGAATGGCTGGCCACTAAGCAATGCGGTCCAAGGGCTCATGGTAGTTTGAGGGTAGATAAAGTACACTGAGGCTCCGAGAAATGAATATGCCATTTGTAGCACCTCTGGTCAAGGGAGGTTGATTCGTCAGGAGTGTCGTCTGGAGTAGCTGAGAGGTTGCTCCAGTCAAGTGTGCATACGGTTTTAATGCCTTTGGCAAAAAAAAACGGAGTGCCATGGTGAGCTGCCGGAAAGGACACCGTTTGAGTACTTAAGGAAGAGAAGGGGCCTAAGATACTCCCAGGAATCACTTCACCTGTTATGGGTTTTGATGATGACGAGTGACCACCAACCAAGACTATTTTGGAGCTAGATGAGAGGTACGAATGCAATTAAGGTGGAAGAGCGGCAGTAGTGTCAAAAAAACTTTATTCAGTAGGTGATTACGCGATATCGTGAACTGCCTTTGTCCCACTGCACTTCTCAGGCTTAGCGAAAAGCCCTCTTCCACCACCCAATGAACTGTTTTCCAGTTCACCGGCAATACAAGAGGCAAAATGCAGCCTAGACCAGTATCCTGAGCCTCTTCGCGTTGCCCAGTGGTCTATCTTCCAGCTCGCCGGCAATGCCAGATGCAAGATACTGTCAGAATTTGTATTTCAAACCCTCTCCCTTTTTCCCATTGTCCATTAGCCATTGCGCCGTCTTTAAGCTCACCGGTGACATTCAGATAACCAGAAAACTGCACGATTCGGAACCATTTGCGCTTCTGCCTCACACCCGTGTACTGCTTCAAGACTTCGGAACATCCAAAAGAGGACAATGACCGAATTCGTTTTGTCCATTGCAGAAGTAACGTTGCTGGAAACCTCGAACTGACCAAAGAAGCGGGGCCTGACTTTGATAGAGCCTTGGTAAGAGGGGTCTGACAGGTTGTTGTTTTGCGAATAATAAAAATCTGCATTCTAAGGGTCCGTTTTATCATCTTACGCAAAACAGGAGAGTGGTTTATGAGGTGGTAGTTATAGAGGTCAAGTGTTTATCCTCTCCCAAAACGAGAAGTTATGTCAGAGGTCTTCCACTGTTTTTGAACTAGGCCGCTTTTTATGGACAGCGTTTACAGTTAAACGGAAGTTCAGGTCAAACAAAGCAAAACAGGGTTCCGGGCAAGCCCATCGGGGCCATTTCGAGGGGATGGCACTGGAGGAGTAGCCAATAGCAAAGGTAAAGGCAACGGTGCCACCGTCGATACCATGTGGATCACTGTCGGGTTGGTTATATATGCAGCCTAGTGGGCAGCTATTGTTATTCCAGCCAGTAGATGACCATACGGAGTCTATTATTGGGTTAAAATAGTATGAGGCCCAAAGAATATATGGGAGGAAAGCCGAACATATACAAAGCACTCACCGCCCCGTCGAGGATGCCCCGGATTAGGGAAAGCTTTCTAACCAGAAATAATAATGCAGCTAGTAAGTGGGCGCTCCAGGAGTCGTACTTCGGTCACTTATATAATACCTGAGCTAGGAGAAAGTATCGTGAGCTTTAATGAACCTAGTTTTTTATAAAAGATCGAGAAATAATAATGAAAGAATAAGGGAAGTCATAAGAGCCTAAAAGAGGCTTAAAGAAGGGCAATGCAAAGATGGTGACAGGAGGCATAGTAAAAACGGAGCGGTTGGATAAGATCTCGGGAATAAGACTGATGGAAAAGCCGGGCATCTCACAGGGCTCCATGAAGCGGGCGCGAGGTGATGATGCGAAAACAAAAGGGCTGATGATGGGAGAGGACTTGATTGGTGGGGCAGGCTGAGTTAGTGCTCGGTGGGTTCGAACTGAAATGCTACGGCATCTGTTGGTAGGGTGGTTGTGGTTGGAGTGAAGGGGTGGAATACGGAACATATGACGAAGTAACGCGGAACAGGTCGTGAGCTACACTTTGGGGAATCGGTCGACTTCTATGCGACAGGCTCATGCGAAGTGATTCACACATGGAGGACTTATAACCGATGGTTAGCAGAGCGCTCCAGAGACCTTGGGACGGCCGATCTGTGGAGTAGGTTGACTTAATATGGTTGCGATCAAAAAGGGGCTGTTCTGATCAACACTCTCGTGCATCAAATACTTAGGTGGACAAGCTCCCAGGTGGGAGTTTCCATCATGCATCCTTAATGATTTAAGAGAAGCTCATCTGTGTAGGTTGGTTAGTTAGGCATGTAAAACTGGGGAGGCTATAATGACTAAAGTTTTGAAACATCTTGCCGGCAGGGGACAAGACTGAAGTACCTGGTGAATGCACTGTAAAAAGGCGCGAGTAGAGAACATTAGGGCGATCAGGGTTTGGTTTGATATATCATTGAAAGATGGTAGCCTCCAGATCAAAAAATGGCTCCAATGATGTTGCATCAGAAAGGGCTAACTTAGAGTATGACAACAAGGTTATATGTATGCTGCGATGAGTGCGGATCTCATGAACTTCGCGACATAGGGTCGGGAGGAGGAGACTTTGGTTGGCCCAGTCCGCTCATTGCCATTCTCGTTTCCCATACACTTGATATCCTGCTTATCCTTTTGTATCCGTCATCTACCTTTTACGGACGTTTATTATACCCAGCGAAAGTTTTAGTAGCCACCTGTGAGACAACTTTCACATACTGCTTACCATCACCATTTCAGCTTAGCATAATTAGCACTGTTTTATCATGTATTGTCGGCTTCCGAACCTTGGCAAGTCCGCAAATTGTTATAGTTCACATCTGCACTCTATCCCTCATTCCTGGGTCTTTACCTAGTCACTTCCTACTGCTCGGGCCCCCAAGTCTCGTCTTTTTCAAATCCAGGCTCCCCTCGTATTTTCACTGTCAGCGGCAAACCAGTCGGCTTTTATACATGCCTCCTAATTTTCTTACTTGACCATATTTTTACCCTCCAGCTGCCGTAACCCTTGCTTATCCAGTACCTTAGCTCAGTAGCCCCACTTTTTCAAAGGCCACATTTTCTGTTTTCTGCCAAATACTCTACAAAAGTAGTTTATTCTCCCAAGTATGTTACTGTAGAGCGCTGCTCAAAAGAAGCGGGCCGACCAGTAAGGTTTTGCCACTCGTAGCTGTATGTCTCCAAGTCGCTACGCCATGTTCCACCTCATTAACGAACATCCAGGGTGACACGCAAAGCGAGAGCGACAGACAATCACAGCAGGTAAGCTCCCTTGGACTGCAAGACGAAGCTCCCAACACCGCCACTGGGCTTCTGACGCAGCTTAGGTCACTGCTTGGACCATCTACGATGACCATGGACTGCAATTCAGTTGCCGTATATGGCTTTATCGGCGGTATACCTTCTGAATTCTCAAAGTGGACATGAAATCCAAACCAAGCCATAGTAGTGAGCATTCCTGGCAGGACCTGGTTTAACTCAGCAAGGGTTACCCTGGTGAAGGCCGCTAACATGAGAGGAAAAAGGTGTCGTATCACCAGGTTTGGAGAAAAAAAACAGCAAGGCCAACCCCCCATCCTTTCCCGGTTTTCGGACTCCCTGGCAGTCACTGGATTTATTCAAAAATAGGGCCCTATTGCCGTTAACTCACGATGAAAGTATGTATACATAATTTCCGACGAAAAGCCATCGAAAATAGAAGTGCAAAAAGGGCTGGGATCTTTTAAACATCCAGGACCTGAACCCGCTAAAATGACATCTACGCAGTGCAACCCCAAGCCACTCCGAGCAGCCGACATCTGCCAGCCAACCATTACCTGATGTCATCCCCGAATCAACGCCTGGATCTTCTCCCAACCTGCAAGTTTTAGGTGCCCTGAAATGATCAGTAAAGCCATCGAAGCTTGTGGCTCTTAACTACCAAGTCCTGACAGTCAGCTAGGCCTGAGGTACCACGAATGGTCATCCATGCCTAGCAGCCTCCTGATCTAAAACTCTCCTTGAGTCTCTCGAGGCAATGCATAAACCAAAGATGATTTTTCCAACCCTTAAATTCCAGCTGTGGCTAGATCTTATTCTTTGAGGGGTACCAAACTGCGGCTAAATCAATGGACCGAAGATTCCCCTCAAGTCCTTGTGCACAACCCCACAACCCAGCTACCACCAGGCCGCGCCTTCAATGACACATGCTCGTCCTTATGATCTGCTTTTCCGGCCTTTGGTCAGAAAGATTTTGTTCTTCGTTTCGGTCCTCCACAGTCACTTGGCAGCCTCATCTGAAACCTTTAGTCTCAAATCGGAAACTCGGTAAACTGCTCTTCCCCCTTTACAGGGGCTCAAACGTCCAGTACACTGGATAGAGACCCCTTGAGCTGTTTTGTTTCTCTCCAATTGTTATGCAAAACCCACAGCCAAACATAGTCCATTGTGGACTGCCACCAGGGCTACTTTTCCTAAATTCTACTCCAGAACTTGAAGCCACCCTTTCCATCCCTTTTTGCTCCAAACAAAGTTTCAGTACCACTCCCTTGTACGCGGCCGATACTGGTAACCCAAAAAGCAGCCCTTCTTAACTGACTCCCCTGTAATCGTTATTGTCCAACCGTCCCGCACCTCCATCCTTCATTCCATGAGTTTCATCATTATCCCAACATTTTTGGTTGTTCCAACATTCCCGGTCCCACTACAACCCTTTTGCTAACAGGGCATTTCCACCAACCAGCTTCGTATAAGTTCCTGCCACCCCGTAGCATTCGATCCTAAAATCGGTCAGTCTTCCTTATCCAGTTGAGCCACTCTCCAAAACCAGCATTTTGTCAATCGCCTACACCTCCCCTTGTATACAAGATCTTACAAGCCAAATACTCAACATAGCATGTTTCTATTAGCTTTTGCAGAACAATTTTAATATAACCCTTCTATTGAATACTGATGCATCCCTTACCCAGCACGAGCTAGTTGCACTGACATGCTTTGAAACCCCTTAAACCGTGCCGGTTCCTGTCTTCTAAGATCCACTCCCAACACAATACCAACCTTTCTCACTGTTGCCACATAAGATAACCCACACACTCCAAGCCTCCAAAGCTACCGAAGCCCCCCCCCCTTCACCCAGCTCTCTCGCCTACTTTCCCCTCCCTCAGCTTCCGCTAGCAGTTCCCCCAGTCAAACGAAATGTTCCTTCCACTCTACTGAATTCATCCTTTTCGCATCTTGACTTACCCAGGCACCACAGTCACACGAGCCCTTCTCATCCTGGCGTATGAGGAGCTTTTCAGTCCATACTGGTCTAGATATCTCCAATACCACGCCCTCAAGAGCTTTGCAACCTGTAGTCCCCACCGAGAACCCTGCTACGACCAATGTTCTTAACCTACTGCCTCGCCATGCTGCTTCCTTTCCATCTAAACTAGTTGGTCCACATGCTTACATTTCCTGCCCAATCAGTCACCTTCACATCGTTTGTAATAGTAACTTCTTGGTAACCAGGGAAATTCCACAAAATAAGGACTTTGGCATTATCCGCCGATCCCAACACATGGCCACTAGAGCAATCTCACTTAGACGATTTAAGCCCCGTTGTGCCTCGCAGCTCCTTGTGCCCTCGCCAATTTGAATGTGGCGTGTGCCTAGCCTATATTGGACACAATATCTTAGCAACTGTTCGACATCACCCCGCTCTGGAAGGAGTAAGCGACTGGCTTTGGTTGCTAACTAATACCAGCAACCATGCAATCTTATTAGGTTGTTTCTCATTCTCCAACTTTATCGACAACAACAGTCAAAACCATTGTTGGAGCAGTCAGTGCAGTTTTAGACTGTCCTGTTAGAGCCAAGCTTATTGGGAAGACTCTATGTATCATTAGGTTAGCTGGTCTACCAACGAGGGCCCGCCTGATCCATTGAATTTTTCTTCATGTTTTCTCCATAGAGGTTCCATTCAACATACAAACAAGCCCAATAAAGGGCAGAATTCCCTTGGCTTATTCTCCATGCATAGCCTGCCCAGCCTCGAAAAGCAAGTCCTTTGTTCATTCCCGGGTGGCGATCACAGGGCAGTTTTGCGTACATTCGGCTTCTTCCCCAATAACCCTCATTCTCATAACGCCATCAATCCTTGTGGCCACTGAAACTAGAATCTGCTACCAAAAAGGAAAACCCCTGGAGCCTGAGGAGCTTCTTGTCTTGCCTTCTACGCTCGGATTTTAGCCGACTCTTTCTACGACCGCACGAATAGCTGCCTCAACAGTATTGGTTTAATCTCCATCCCATTTACTCAGCCCCAGACCTCCTTAACACCGAAAACTGCGCGCATGCCCTTAACCCTGCAAAGCAGGTATAGTCAAACAGACTTCTCCTCTCCGAAACAAGTCAGTGGAACTAACCTCGAACTCTATCGCTCCGCTAAAATGCCCATTACAATCTCCACTATTATTTTATGCCAGCTGAAATAAAATAGTTGATGCTTGAGGCAAGGTTCTTGCCAAAACCTGGGCCAGGGGGGATACCGCCGTTCCTCATCCTTTTCGGTGTCTCCGACAGATTTTTTGCCGCCTTACTTATTTACACCTTCTAGGAATAGCAGTTCACTTCCACATCTGTGGAGAACTTCCTTTATCACGCCCCGTCTTGGAACAAGCTAGCAGCATGACCTTGATAGTCAACATTCAACCAGCCACATTCCTATGGTACTCGAGATTACGGGGCAAAACACCACGTCTCAACTACTCGACAGTCCCTCATCCAACGAGCGACCAAATCCTCACCAGAATGGCTTTATTAAATATGGCTAATTTTCTGCATGCTGAACAGACTTTGTTATAGTCCGAAACTCAGAACTTGAAGACGGGAAGTCTGCAATCATCCTATTCCTGGACCTGTCGAAAGCTTTTGAACACTTGCCTCACCAGCTTCTGTCGATCAAACTCAAATCCATGCATGCAGCTTGTCCATTCCTATCACAGTTGTTTTGTCCATTCTCCCGCTCCCAGCTGATGCTGTCGATGGTGGCTTATCTTCTGCCAGGCCTAAAACTGGTGGTATGATCCAAGGTAATACTCACGGACCATCACTGTCTCTCGCGTATAAGAATAATATCTTCCGGGTAGTACGCCTAGGCACTACGTTCCTCTTTGCTGATGACACCAAACATTTTTGCTTGCTTCCTACAGATAGTCTGTCATCTACGTAAAGTAACATCCAACAGGATCTAAACTGGCTTAGTAGTTGGTGCGTACTGTAACAAACAGAAGATTTCGCATTCAAAAATTCTTCACCTCCCTAACAATACCAGTTGCTTCCAGGTGAGGTTGCCGTTGATGGACAACCCATTCCTAACAGCCTCGTAGTATCTGATCACGGAGCACAAAAACTTCTGTTTTGTCAACTTTTCCAAACGGGCCATATTATCAGCCGCCAAAGCCATAGTTTTCACTGGCCTCATTTCCCGTTGCATCAAGCTGCAACACAGCGGACTGTACCGGTCTTCCATGTCAGGCACCTGCTTGAATGCCGTCCTGCCTTTCGACCAAACTTCCAAGTTCATCAAAAGTACCCGGAAAGATGTGCAGCTCACGTTCACTAAAAACTGGTGGCTTATGAATTGATTTATCTTAAGTGTAGTGGACCGTTCAAGCCTAATCCAGCATAGATTCGTGGACTTCGACCGAACTCGACCTGATCATTCAAATTAATCTGGCTCTGTATACACTTAACTTGTCAATTGTCCCGTTCCGCTGCGGGCCCTTACTTCTCCGGCATAGTTTCTCTTCTCTTCCAGTCCAACTGTGTAGGTCAGCTGTGAGGTGCTGGACGCCTCGAGCGGCTCGTAGTATAACAGGGAATGCTGGAGCGAGGGAACGGCGTGAACATCAAGACGAACGAACGAACCAAACGAAGGCCACAGACAAAAGAACAGGTGGCGAATATGTCGGAGGCGTCCCGAAGTAGGCAAAAAGAAGCACACAGACGATCAGAGAAGAAGCAGCGGGATCTCCGGCAACCAGCAAGATAACTCAGGTGAAGGGTTGCCGATCGAGCCGTCAACTGAGACAGTCAGGCCAACCGAAGGGAAATGACGGGCAAGAGAAGCAAGCCATCGGCCACAGGCAAATGGACAGAATGCAGCCGAAGCGCTCAAGCAGCGGCAATAGCAATCTTGGTGCCGCGCATTCTGGAGAAAAGCCTATATAAGTGACTGTATGCTTGTCATGATTTGACTTGTGTGATCGTGGTAATACAAGTATCTTGCCGTGCGTTGTCATCTTTGTTACATTGATGCCGTGACCACGCTCACGTGATGAATTTTCCCTGGCCTGTTGCGTTTGCGGATGGAGATGTGGAGGAATGGATCACGGATTTTGAAAGGATAATGGCATGCAACGGAGTAAAAGGAGAAACACCTTTGTTGGCGGCGCTTGGGGCATTGCTGACTGGGAGTGCCAAGGCGGTGTATGATCTGAAGATGGGGGGGGGGGAAAACAAGCCCCACTTATCGGGAGGTCCGTGCGGGGCTGGTGAAGGAGTTCACACAGGAAGGCGATCGGCAGAAATCAATGGATCGATTCAATACGGCTCGTTACGACAGTATCCAAGACCCAGTCGTTCATTATCAGTACCTGTTGCGCCAACTATCGATCGGGCTGCCCGAGGCAAGTGGCGTAACTAGGGCACGCCTTGTTCGTGATCGTTTCGTTCAAAGCATGGCCTCGGATGTCCAACGCAGGTTGAGAATGGCAATTGCGTGCCGCGTGAATGGTATAGAAAGCCTGTTTATGATTGTTCGTGCAGACCAAGAAAAAAGTGACAGTTTCCCGATTTGAGCAATCGGATTTGGAGTCCACGTTGCAGAAAATGAGCGAGGAAATCGCACAATTAAAACTGGAACTCAATTGACAAACACAACGCAATAATGACGCATTGACGCATGAAACACGAAGGAGGTGTATTTCATGTGGCAAGGTAGGACATTTCGCCCGATTTTGTCCAGAAAAACGCTTCTTGTCTTGCCTTTCTTTATTCATATTCAAGTCGAGGAGGGTGCCTATGGTTGGGATCAGAATTGGGGGCGAACGTAAAATTGCAGTCGTAGATACGGGGGCTGGGGTATCTGTGACATCTCGCGTTGAGGGAACTGTAGTGAGGCCATGCGAAATACGAGTGCGTTCAGTCGGAGGAGAGGCTCTGAAAGTAGTGGGAAAGCAGCAGCTAACGACTCAGATCGGCGACGTTCGTGTGACGCATGAGATGTTACTGGTCGAAGGGGTCGCCAAGACAATCGTTGGGGTTGATTTGTTGGAACGTGTAGGAGCAAAAATTGGTTTTGAAACTCATCGAATGCGGGTTGGGGAGAAGGATGTCGAGCTGCGATCCCGCTGGGGCCGGCTGAACCGCGTTAGTATTGTAAAAACTTCCTCAGTCCCAGGTTGTCCAGTCCCGTGTGTTAGACAGTGCCTCGAGAGGTATGCGGAGTTATTTTCGACACCAGATGATGAGTACGGCTTTTACGATTGGCAAGAACACAGGATCAACTTGGTGCCGGGTGCGGTGGGCAAACCAGTGTATCGGAGGCAGCCACGGAAAGTCGCACCGGAAGTTGAGAAGCAAGTTCGGGACATGCTGTCGAAGGGAATAATTCAGGAAAGCACTAGCCCGTATTCCTAACCAGTTTTGTTAACGCGGAAATCGGATGGGACGTATAGATTTTGCGTTGACTTCCGGGAACTCAACCGTGTCACAATTAAGGACGCGTTCCCAATGCCACTGACCAAGGAGGTATTTGAGCAGCTTCATGACGCGAAGGTGCTGTCGTTAATCGACTTGAGGTCGGGCTATTGGCAGCTGCCGGTGGTTGTGAGCGACGGAGAGAAAACAGCGTTCCGTGTCAATGGGAAGCAGTATGATTTCCTGCGGATGCCTTTTGGGTTGTGTAACGCACCGGCTACTTTCAGGCGTTTGCTACTCCAGGTACTGGAGAACCTGGATGGTGTTGTGGTGTATGGGGATGATATTGTGGTATTTTCAAGGACGATTGACGGGCATGTGTCCAGATTAAGCGCAGTCCTAAAAAGAATCAAATCGGCGGGTTTAAAGTTGAGTGCAAAGAAGTGCCAGATAGCGCGTGACAAAATCGTTTGTTTGGGACATATTGTTGGAGGAGGAAAACTGCAACCCCTATCCGAGAAAGCGAAGACGATTAGAGGCTTCCCCTCGCCAAAATCAATGCGCCAACTGAGATCCTTCCCTGGCTTGGTCGGCTATGACGCCAAGTTTGTGCCAAATTTTGCCCAGAAAGCTGGTGTCCTGTTTCAACTACTGAGGAAGGATAAGAAATTCGAGTGGACGTCAGATACGGAGGGGGCGTTCAGGAAACTCAAGGGAAGTGCAAAAAACCCTCAAAACTGTTTGACAAAACCAAAGCCGCATGAGAAATTCACCGTAGCTGTGGATGCCAGTGACGTCGGAATTGGCGCAGTATTGTCACAACCGTCTGGGGTGATCAAGTACGCCAGCCGACTGCTCACAAGTGCCAAGAGGAAATACTCCACCACGGAAAAGGAATGTTTGGCAATCGTGTGGGCACTGGAAAAGTGGAGAACATATCTGATTGCTACTAACTTCTGTATCAAAACGGATCACAAGCCATTGACGTGGTTGATGACAACAAGAGATCCAGGAGGGAGGTTGGCACGGTGGGCATAGCTCCTGCAAGAATTCACCTTTACAATCGAGCATGTTAGCGGACGAGAAAACGAAATACCTGACGCATTATCCCGCTTTATCCCAGACGACCAACTGCCGGCTGTGGCGATCCCAGTGAATCGGCTAATGTCAAATGATGGTGTTTTCAGCCACCAAAGAAATGACAGTCTGGTGCGGACGGTTTGTTCACATATTCAAGCCAAAACAAGACCAGACGGGAGCTCACCTGCACTGCACAACCTACTGAAAATTTGGGAGCGATTGCATGCGGAAGATGGCAAGCTGTTCGTTAACGTTGATGTGGGACACGGTTGTTGACGACTACATACGAATTTGCACTGATTGTCAACGGAACCGGGAGCACGCAACAGCTGCACCGCCAATGCAGCCCATGGAAGCACAGCGAGTCTTTCAAAGCTGGGGTTTGAAAATCTTTGGTCCTTTGCCTGTGAGTGTTACTGGAAACCTGTACATCATGACAATGGTTGACCACGTGTCTCGCTGGGTGGAAGCAATCCCGATACCGGATCAAACAGGCGATACGGTCTCTCTAGTGTTTGTTGATAATGTGGTGGCGCGATTTGGTGTACCAGAAACGGTCATCACTGACCAGGGTCTCTGCTTTGAATCAAAGAAATTTCGAGACATGTTGGAACAGTGGAGGATCCGGCGCATACGAACGTCGCCTTACCACCCCCAGGCAAACGGAATGACGGAAAGATTCAAAAAAACGCTGCAGGAGTGGCTAAATAACCACTGAAGTGATTGGCAAAAAGGACTATCGGAGATATTACTCAGTTACCGCGCAACGAACCATTCAGCAACGGGGACGACGCCGTTTGAACTGGTTTTTGGGCAGGAACCCAGAACGCGACTATATATGTGGCTCAACATGAAGAATGATAAACCTCTGACAACCCGCGAGCGGAGGCATCTAGAGAAAGTGGCCGTAAAACAGACAAGAATTGCTCAGAGTCGTAACAAGGCAAGGTACTATAGACGGAACCAAACACAGAAGTGGGAGCCGTTCATGTCCGGACAGGTGGTAAAAGTGAGGAATTGTAACAGACCCACAGTGGCCGGTCCGGGGGCTATCAAGTTCCACAAACGATGGAGTGGACCCTACACCGTACTAGAGAGGAAGAATTCCAGTTTCAAAATCGATCAAGGACCAAAAGGCAAATGGGTTACCGGATGCGACTTGGCACCCTGGCACGTCCGGACCGAGTGTTTTAAAGGAAGGGTGAGTGTAACAGGGAATGCTGGGGCGAGGGAACGGCGTGAACATCAAGGCGAACGAACGAACCAAACGAAGGCCACAGACAAAAGAACAGGTGGCGAATATGTCGGAGGCGTCCCGAAGTAGGCAAAAAGAAGCACACAGACGATCAGAGAAGAAGCAGCGGGATCTCCGGCAACCAGCAAGATAGCTCAGGTGAAGGGTTGCCGATCGAGCCGTCAACTGAGACAGTCAGGCCAACCGAAGGGAAATGACGGGCAAGAGAAGCAAGCCATCGGCCACAGGCAAATGGACAGAATGCAGCCGAAGCGCTCAAGCAGCGGCAATAGCAATCTTGGTGCCGCGCATTCTGGAGAAAAGCCTATATAAGTGACTGTATGCTTGTCATGATTTGACTTGTGTGATCGTGGGAATACAAGTATCTTGCCGTGCGTTGTCGTCCTTGGTACAATAGCAAAACTCGGAATAAACCTCCTCCGCTGTAAGTCGTACCACCTCCCTATTCGCATTTGGGATGTACCTCGTGACTATATCACTCTTCCTAATGCCCCCCCCCCAGGTTATTCTAAGGAGCGCGTCAGTGTCCATAAAGCATTCGAAAGGTCTTCCATTTAGTCAATAAGACATGTATCAAAACCATCAGGCAATAAGATCTTCCCTTCCGCTCTTGTTCATCTATTTCACATAAATGATGATTGATATATCTTATTTCAGAATAAGTTTCTCTCACACATCTGCGTCTCTTTGGATCTCCTCAAAAGAAAGGCCTGCTCCCGTGGCCCCCAATATTACAGAAGAATCTTGTAAATTTCTGGTCCGTTCATCTTTCCCCTCGCATATATTCCCGCCCCTTTCCCTCATGGGTCTACTCAGAGTGCATACTTAACTATTCACTATACCCGTGTCTTTTCTGTTCCGCATTTGTTTCCTGGCTGCTGCCTACATATGGCCTCAGCTGATCACGTACCTTTCTTTCATAGCCAGCATTCAATAAACCTTGCGTGAAGTACGTTTTCTACACTGCATTCTCCCCTTCCGTGGTACCAATGCACAAACCTGGACAACCATCAACCATGCCTTTATCTGCTCGACACATTTGTTGGTTTTAAGCTGCATATGACTCGGCCTGGCATATACCACTCTTTTAAAACCTTCGGTGACTCCTGGGCATATAGAATGCGCATTGTCTCCCATGTCTCTACCCTGTCTTTCTATAACCTCAGCCAATTTCAGTGTCTGTAACCGTCTGCTAGCCCGGTTTCCCTTAGGTTCAGCCTTACACTTACGATGTAGCCCCAGTCAGCGTGCATATCATCCACCTCCTAGTAGTTGTTTTACTAGCTGATGGTAATGGCATAAAATTAGCCATGCCTTTTTCCATCTTTGTTTCACATTTTCTGATTTTAATCAGCATAGGTCACTTGCACGTAAATAACACTCCTATAAGATAGTTGGTGAACAAATGTCACAATGTGTACGTTTTCTACAACTTATCTGCCCCCTACCGCGGGAAAAGCTGCCAGTATCAATGTTTTCCATTCATTCGCATAAATTGATTTTGCCTCGACCCTATCTGCTTTTGCAGCTGAGTTTTTGGCTTCCCGGCTGAGACCCGCCTAGACTGCATTTCTCCTCTTTTCTTCCCATTTTAGTATTCCAGTGGTAAGGCTTTATCATTCTGCGACGTCTTATCCCTTGAGATACTATTTCTGCCGCTACCGATGCTGTCTCACCTGGATACTAATCAGTTACATGCCGCCAGTCAACCGCTGTGTTCACTGGCCTTGATTTTCGGGACACTCTGTAACCTCAACAAAATCAGGGAACACATCTTTTTTCCGGTTACATTGTCCACTAAGCAAAAAAGTAAAGATGCTTGTTCTTGCTCGTCCCAATGGCGCAAGTGGCGGTCCGACCCACAGCTTTGGCCAGAGCAAACCTGACGTGCATGAATTCTGGGAAGATACGCGGGCGAAACTAGGCTGGCTGGTTGAACCTCGTGTCGCCGGCTGTGGGCTCTAGATTGAATGTTCACTGCTTGGCCGGTCTCAGCCACTAGCACCGTTTGCGGATCGTAAAACTACTTTTTACTTAAGCATGGCTTCGTATTCAAGTATTTTGTGTGGTCTTCTCTAGCCAACACTGGTTTCTCCTCCAGAACGCTGTCAGTGTTACCTTTATCAATCCCCCTTTTATTTCCCGCAGATCCTCTCTACTCAACTTCTGAAATTTTTAGTGAATCTCTTGCCTCAAGCTATCACCGTCTTTTTCTTGGCCCACTTTGGTCGCTTACGCAGAAAATTCAGTCATTTTGTCGTGTTCCCTATTACCCGCATTCCACGAGATTCGAGCCCAGCTAATCGCCAGCCCCATCCATAATCATATCTATTCCCCTTGGCGGCTCTTGTCACTAACATAGATATATTCACTCATTTGCGCATTCATCGAAGCTGTCAATTTTTGGACGTCTCTCGCTGAATTATCCTTCCATAAGCTTTTAACATTCAGTAAATAACCCATGATTGTCGGTAATTTCCGCCGGTCCTTTTTTCCTGAACACAATGCTCCTCCATTGCTTCATCTTTATCGTGCAGAACATCATGTTCCCTCTATATGTGCTTATCTCAATTACATCCCCCGCGAATTCACCTCTTTGTTGCTAACACGCGACATCTACCGAAATAATCGCTAAAAACAGTTGGCCTACCTCGTGCATTCTCCGCAATCTACTTCGTATGCTAGCCGATCCTATATTCGTCATGGTCGTGCATTCCAGAATATTTTATTACCCGGTTTCCTTTTTCACTTTGGTACATCATCAACTAGCCAAATGACCAATACGCTAAACCCTCGCCGGTTTTCCCTCCGCAACCCCTTTCTTGCTCACCCTGGCAGTAGCTTTTTATCTCCAGATATGTCACTCGTTTGTGGTGTAACTAATTCTGGAAGCATATGACCACCAATCCTTAGAGCTGTCTTCGTCGAATGATTTATTCCGTTCCATACTGACTGTCCGACCCTGCTTCTTGCGTCAGATTCCTTGGTAATGCGGCATGTCTCCGCTGTAGTTGCATGTTTCACCCATAAAGATGGTAGCTGGAAGATGTTCACCAACCTCTATTGGCCCCATCACCTTCTTTGCGTGCATTTTACGCCGTGACCGCTGCGGCTTTGCGTACAAGACCAACCTATCAACTACTCCGCCGTTTCTTAGTTTGAATATCGGGGTCCACCCCCTGTGCCGTGGTTATTTGCCGACCAGTTTTCCTCCGTCAGTCTCTCGCACCGTTACCATATTGCTCTCCCTCTATCTTCAAATCCACTGTCCGTTTAACGAACATCTCACTACGTCAGACTATACATGCAGAAATCGATACTGCTGTCTTTGTCAACTGATCCATCTTATTTTTATTGAACATTGGATTACACGTCTCCGTTCCTTGCCAAAGATCAGTTTCATGCGTTTTTGTAGCTGGTCGACGTCACATGGCCAGCCTACCGAAATAGCCACTATCAGATGCATACTTATCCTCAGTGTGCTTCGTACGCCCCACCGTCACCCTTGCATCCTATTGATTCCCGTACCTACCTTAGCTACGTGCTCAAGACTTAGTTTTTACTAGTCTCCCAATTAGAAGCTGGTATTTCATGGATTTCTTACAATGAAGCAAACAATTCACGGATAGAATACCTGCCGTTCTTTCACCACTTCCTCCATCATCCCCCTGCACTCTCCCCTTCGGATGTGTTGGCTTCTCCTATATTACCACTGCCATTATTGCACTACTTTAACATTTTACTAGTGTTCTTTCTCACTGTCTCATGGTATTCTGTTTTTGATGTTTCAGCCCCAGCCCGCTACTGAGTTTGCTGTCCATATCCCTATACTTTTCGGCAGTCCAGAAATGATTCCTCATACCTTTATTTCGTGGTATTCGTCACTTTTCAAGCCCACTGAGGTAGTCAAAGTATCATTGAATCATTAAGCATTTAACAGTGGCCATGATTATTTTTGATAACTGTTGTGTATACGCCCCACTTACTTGAGTGATCTCACTTGCCACCAGCCGACTTAATCACCTAACCTTGTGTTTAGCCGTCCCTGCTAGATTTTTGAACCAGTCATACTTTCCCCATGCCCCCAAATATGCGTATATCTGTATTTACCTCATGGAACCTTCGGTTGTATCGTCACACGTATTATATGTTCGTGCCCAGCCGCAAGTCATGGGCTTCTCCAAAATAAACCATTATCATCGTCACTACGTTGGAAGGAACAATAGGCAGGGAAGAGAACAGGGTGGTGTAAGTTATACCCAAAGCTGACTAAAGATTGGACAGTAAGAAGTTATCCCTGATCCGGCTTCGCAAGATAGCGTTGAGAATCTTCTAACTTGCATTTTGAACGGTTTTCCAATTTTGTAGGTTTTAGCTGTCATTAGGTATTGAAGTATTCCACTGGACAAAAACTCCCCGTTTCCCATCTGTATCTTTTCAACCTCGCCGCAGAGCCGGAAATGTAAACTTGCCAACAAAAGGGCATCCATTTTCTGGGAATCACCATCGGAATAAGAATTTAGGTCTCAAATTTTATGCTTCAGACCGAACAAATGAGCATGGGTGTATCAACGAGTCAATACTATTTTGATGCCTCTGTATTTTATGACCAGAAGTGATACGCATATGTATATATTTGCAAGAGGGAGGTAAACAAATTCTCCCACTACTGCATACATGTTTAAATACATAGGGTTTAGGACAAAACGTGTGAATACGAAAGAGAATATTCTAGGTGTCGGGAACCGAAAAAAGGAGTGGGCTTGAAGTCAGCCCTAAGACGTTGTATAATCTGGACTTCGACGTTTCTTTTGCGGAGGCATTCACTACCTCTTGGAGAGGGTTATTCTATAGAGGTTTATGAGAACGGAAAAACGTTGTCTAATGAGGACGAGTGAACGAGGTTTAAAGTACTTCTTTTATGCCTAAAAGGTCCTCTAATTTCGGATGGGTATGAACTGATGGGCTGAGCTCGCCCTGCATAGATCGAAAATTAGAAAGGGATCTACCCCGAAGAGGCCTGTCTCATGTAGACAAAGGTAAAGTGATGGAAAGCGAATGGGGTGCGCCGTAAACCGCAGGCCGTGTACTATTCTGATCACATTTCGTTGTCCCCCCCCCCTACCCGGAATTTTCCATTTCTGACGAGTCTAACATACACCACCTGGCTGCTGTATTCTGCAGGAAGTTGACCATAGTTTGTATAAAGTGTTCACAGCAATGGCCTTATGATAGCACCAAAAGGGCGGTCGAGGACAGTTGCTCTTACTTTCTGCAAGCCCAAGGTAACGATAATAAAGGAGGAAGCATTATCTCAGGGCAGAGAAATTGCATTGTGTGCACATACTCGCGTGAACAAACTATAACTTTTGCACTTCAAGTGAAGCCTTCGTAACTTCAAATGAACCTTCGGTACCTTTGACTGAATCCAACATAACTTTGAGGGGAACCCAAATAATAATAATAATAATAATGGTATATTTCTGGACCGTGGTCAAGAAGCACGCATGTAAGCATGATCAGAGTTTACAATATCACTGAATGAAATGGAAAATTTCACAAAATTGAAGGAGAGATTAGCAAATCACGGTAACAATGGAATAAGGCTGCCGAGAGTTTTAATGAATCAAAACGAGCAAAGAACACACGGCGAACACTAATTGATTTCAAGTCAACGGCGGCAATAGTAGTGAATCAGCCGGATATAGGAAGGTTCAGACGGACATTGGCTTAGGACGCAGGAAATACGATATTTACAAGAATAATGCGAGGAAAAGGTCGGCACTGCATATTCATGTTCACTTAAAAAGGTGATTGACGTTGAGACAAAGGAGGCAGGGAAGAATTTCACGAAGGTTCGCAGAGGAATACTAATTTTCATAGACTTGCGGATGTGAAAAGGAATAGTACCCCTTGAAAAGGTGAGACAATTTTCGTGAGAGGTGATGTGTGTCATCTGGTGTCAGCAGTTCGCCGCTGGTGGAGGATGGATGGAGTTCCAGGAAGGAATAAGCAACAATCGGAATGTCGTGTCCATGCGGAACAAAATAAGGCAAGACAAGAGTAAAGACCTTTGCAATAGGCAGGTTATGCTGGTAAATTGGCAAATACATCATTTTGTTGAGTTTCTTGTGGGTTTTCTGTGTCCATGTTGGGCTTTTTGGGCAAGGGTTGACTGCGGTTTTGTTCGCTTTCTCATGGAAAAGAGGCGGGCATCGCCGAATCTGGACCGATCACAGTATAATTAGAAGTCCTCGCACGGCAGCTTCGACATCGGGAGGGCCTTGTAGTGAGAATTCTTCAGTAAGCCTCAGAGTAACGTATGCAGTGATACCAGGACTTGTTTTGGGTGAACCCCGTTGCTAGATCGTATTCGCGGTAGCCAGCCTTTGGTGTGGTTGTAGACGGGCAGAGAAAAAGACAAGCTGTCTTCACGATATATTACAGCCAGGCAACGTGATGGCCGGGTGGTTCTGAAATTGAAAAAGGGAGGATCGCAGTCTGGGAGATGTTCCAGCTGAGGGTTAGCGTGAGCAAAATAACGAGAGTACGGATGTTGGAAATGAGGCACAATGGTCTTAGTTAAATGTGGGGTCGTTGGTATTGTGGTTCGGTGTTCGTGAGGGCTAACTGGTATTATACTACTAGGCAAAGTTATTGGTTACCGAATCGGCCGTTCACCGGGAAGTCTTATCTTTATGAGTTAATGAAGTCGTGGAAGTGCATTTGGACTAGGGTCTGAGGGCTACGTGAGAAAGCTGCTGGGCAACACGAAGAACCTCGAATGGCAAGTTTGCATAGTAGGTCTAGGGGATATATGACGAATCCCACAGTGGTGTTTTACAGGTCACAAAGAAGCAGCTAGGACACACCAGAACCCGAATGGCTAGCTTATATGATAGATCCGGAAGATGTATGACAAATCCTATCGTGGGGTATCTACAGGTCTAATGCTGCAGGTTGCTGTTCGTTAAGGCTGTAAACTGGAGAGTAGGCCGGATTCTAGGACAAGAGGAATGCCGCTTTCTTACGAAAAGGGGGGAAAACATACTTGGGCGAAGAATACGGGCGCTTTTCTCTACGTTCTTACATATATGTTTATATATAAAATAATATCTACATGCGAATGACATCGCTACGCAAACACAGACATGATTATAGTGTATTTCTTGACCGTGGTCAATACACATGCACAAGGCAAGATCAGAGTATACAGCAATACATGTCAATGTGAGGTATTCACAAATTCTAAATTTATAAATCACAGCAACCGAAATACAACAGTAAAGTCATGTAGTGTTTGAGTAAGCAAAAGTGGTAATGGTTGAGGCGGGAATTTCGAATCGGTTTCGAAATCGCTGGGGGCGGTGTGGATAGCTGGACAGTCGTGGAATTGCTGATATAAGCAACAAATGGACGGTAACTAACAAGTAACCGGGCGTAAGAGATGCAAAAGAACATTGTTAGAAGTAAAGCAAGCGTGGGGCTTTCAAAGTGCAGTCAGAGATACCAGCGGGATATTGGACACTGATCCAGCATTGGGTAACTAATTGTGGAGGAAGCATGTGAAACAAAGGCAAGTGATTCAAAGGTGATAATAAAACGGACCTTTTGTGCAGGTGATTACAGTGTCATATGGAAATTCAAATGAAGGCGAAAAGCTTCGCAGGGACTTCAGTGAACTTTTGAAGAGCATGAATGGTGTATGGACATATAACGGACTATTAAAGAAAAGAAAAGCCGTCAATGAAACGGATTAGTGGAGACAAACGTCAATGGTTCGGCTAGGCAGGAGTTGGAAGAATGTAAAATGTTTTTTTTTGTATTTGATAGAAAATTGGTAATCAAATTATGGTTGGCTGCAGATGGCTGGTATTCTGTTCCGTAAAGACCTTGGTTGCAGGCAGAATGTTGTGGGAAGCAGGTAAAAAAGGGCTGGTTTGACGAAGTTGACAGCTGCGAAGGCTGGGTTCCGGCCATTGATTTCGTACTACAACGCGGGAAGAATTGAACTGTCGGGTTGGGTTATTTGGGAATAGACGTTGACCGGATGTGTTGATGGTTGCTGTCAGGAATCATCTCTGCGATCCGGTGAGACTTTCATGAGGTTTTGTTAATCCATGTACGGTGCCCCATGTAACGTCAGCAGGCGAGAGTATAGGTTTAAACCATTGATCAAATCGCGTAGTCCTTACGGTAATCCGGAATAAACGTCGATTTAGCCGATGGATACCCAAGTAACCAATGCAATCTGAAAGAGATCAGGAATGCGGCAGTCTGGAGAGTGTTCCAGCTGTGGGTTATGATTATCGTTTATATGGAAGCAAGAAAATGAACATTTTGATATCCGAACAGTTAGTTATCGTTTGGCTAGTGAACAGGTCTATTAGGGATCCCTAGATGGAGACTGGTAGCTTTCTAGGGTAGTTGGGTGATAGTAGAGATTTGGGGCGATATCAGGTAGGCAGTGGATGAGGAGAGGGTGTCCGTTTGGGAACCAGGAATAAAACAATAGTAGATGGTATGGTCTGGACGAAGAATGAGAAAATAGGAAGAAAACAGTCTGGTCAGTTCACCAGCTGTGGTAAAGGACGGCAAACAGTAAAAAGGGGGGAAAACAGTGTTAAAATGAGGATTTTTCATGTGGGGGCAAACGTGCTGGTATTCGGCAGGGGCATACGGATTCCGGTTGGAATGGGGTCTTAACTTACCATGAGCATGTGCGTAGAGAAGTGGAGCCTAGTTACTAAGGAATGGTAATCCGTGTGGCAAGTAAGAGAAAGGCACAAAAAAAGCAGGATGGGACGGCTGAGTTCTAGCCTGAGCCAGGAATTAACTGAGAGCGAGCACTCATCGCTAAAGGACGGAACGGTTTTATTTATATATACGCAAATTGTGTGTAGTAAAATGGCACAATCTAGTTAGGAAGGGGGACAAGTGAGTGGAGCATACCCAAGGTATATATGTATACATATATATATATATATATATATATATATATATATATATATATATATATATACGTGGGTGCGATCATCGGACGCAAAAGACTACGGCAAGAAAAGTGAGATAGAGTGACGCAGCCGAGGATCAACGGTTAACGGAAAGAAGAACAAAAGTTAAGCACGGGCTCATCGGTGCGGCGGATCCCAAAGGCACATTGAGGCCATGAAACGTGAGACTAAAGGGGAAACGCCTAAGTGTGGCTAGAACTTTCAATGGGAAAGTTAGTATTTCGCCTAGAGTGGTCATTGAGCAGGAGTAAAGACCAAGTTCTGCATGAAATTACAGAAGAACCTTAGCTGGGGGATAGGGTGGGAGCAGAAATGGTAACGTCATAACTGGGTGTTGAGTTCAGTTAGTGAGTCACGCTAAGTGCGATGAATCAGACTGGATTTTCCAGTTCGAAATCGCAGAGGTGGTGAGCGAAGTATGAGTGGTGGGACCTGGTGCGGAAGAGAGGCATTATAAGCTAAGAGATATCGAGGACCGTTGAGTTACTCACCATGATTTTGTTAATAATTATAAGACAGTAGTGAGTATATATATATATATATATATATATATATTGTATATAAAAATGTTATATATTTACACATATATATGTATATATATGAAAAGGTATATATATAAATATATATATATATATATATATATGCATATATATGTATATATATGAATAGGTATATATATATATATATGCATATATATGTATATATATATATATATATATATGAACAGATGTATATATATATATATGTATATATAAAATATATATATTGCTGTATACGTGGGTGCGATCATCAGACGGGTCCTGCGAGAGCGGTCGGACGCAAAAGACTATGGCAAGGAAAGTGAGATAGAGTGACGCAGCCGAGGATCAACGGTTAACGGAAAGAAGAACAAAGGTTGAGCACGGGCTCATCGGTGCGGCGGATCCCAAAGGCACATTGAGGCCATGACACGTGAGACTAAAGGGGAAACGCCTAGCAGCAGTCACTTACCTGCCCACGAAATCTCTACCCCTACGGTCTTCCACATCGCGATGGTAAGTGGTGAGCTGAATTCCCGTTGACAAATGCAGCAGTATGTGTGGAGGCCTGCAGAAGGAGATGCGACACGCTGAGCTAACCGCGTGATTGTACAGCAAAGGACCGGGAACAACTTGAGGCGGCCAACAAAGCGATAGCGTCAGTTGGGCTTGAACCTGTGTGTTTGTGTGCGTGTAGCCTAACAAAACTGTGCAAATTCCAATACGTGACTAAGATTTGTTCTGTATAAAGCCTGGTTGCTTGTGGAGTGGCAAGTTTACTTCAGTTGGACGACTAGACTCACATTCCATACACCTGACATCAAGTCACGTGTCTTGAACGCGTATGGTGTTGGGGGCGGCTAATGTTTGTTAGCCGTAGCACTCAGCTTCGAAAGAAAACTACAATAACCTGGATTGCTAGAATCACTGCAGCACTTTCCACGTCTACTCTGGATGGGAAACGTTTCAAGCGTTTTTCTGATCAAAACTTCGGAGAGCTAATTTCCTGAATTGAGTGATATTGTAGACTGTGGCTTTGCCTTCAGGCGTGCTCCGCTACCACGGTCGAGAAATATACCAAAGCAAAACAATAATGTTGATAACAAACAAGAAGCCTCTCAGCTACGCGAGGCCGGTTGGAGGTTGAGTAGGAAAAGGGTGTTTCTATGAATGCGATCAGCAACCTTCCTAATCAACAGCCTATAACGTTTAGGATGGTCCTCCAAATACTCGTAACCAAGAATTTATTGCGTGACGAGCGGAATAGGGAGAGCCATGTCTGCAAAATTCTCCTAGCATATTTCGGCATAGTTCAGTAGCACGGCTGCGGTGGTGAGAGGCACAGAACGATGAGATCATTTGGATAGGAGAGGCCAATTTTATCCTGCTCCGTTCGTGAAATTTTGGTAGGGCTTCAAGGGAGCTAAGGGCACAAAAACCAGTGTCAGGAGGCCGCGATAAGAATCTGCACTCGATAGTGCGAACAACACCGAAGGCCTGGTTGATCTGACCAACAAAAGACGACCTTACACCGCAGCAATATGTCTGCAACTGTTGAACTGTCCTGTGGGTCACCTTTTGGATCACACAGAGAATTCGTTTGCCTTTTTCTGTGATCTTTTCATCCTAGACTTCAGGATTTGGCGACATTCATCAGATGTGTGCTGTATCCACCGGCCCATTTTCCGACTGAAGTGATACGGAGTGTGTTGAAGCAACTTAGCAAGGCTGAATCCAGAAAGGGGCACTTGCGGGTGACTGCTGGAGATCATGAAGGGTGCATGGGTCAGCAGGAAAGGTGAATGATTGTTTGGAGAAAAAAGCCACGAGCACTAACTGTACCATCTGGCGTGCACTTCGCTTGAATACAGCACATCACTTTTGCACCTCCTACCGTAATTCCAAACAATTTATTGATTTGTAATAAACTTTGAGTTTTAAAACGGAACCGTGATTCTTTTGCACTTTATCATATTAGAGGGGTCAGACCTTACGTGACAGTTAAACGGAATTTCTATGGTGGTTTCGCGTTCGCTGTTTAACTTCGCCTTTTGTCGCTACGAACAACTACCAAATATTTCTATAAGCATGATGAGTCCAGCAAACAAGCAAGATTAAATAACCGGTAAGTATAGGTAAGTCCAGACGTGGCCCTCAGGCTATGAGTATAGTCGCTTCGATTTCGCACAGATAGTTGTTGAGAAAAACAAATGAGTTCCCCTACATAATGAAAAGTATTAGGTACGGACTCCAAGCAGTCATCGAGATACGTCTAACACAATCCAAAAAAGCCAAGCGTTTATTTGTGGTTTTCAAGGCGGTTTCTTATAAAACCATCGTGAATACTAAATAAAACCGTACAAACCTCAACGATAACCGCTCGGTGAATCGGAGTCAGCCTAAGGCAAGTAAATTCAGGTTCACTTGAGGTTCAAGCGGTCAAGTCAACGAAATGTCTGCGAGGACGGTCGGTCAAGGGTCATAAAACGAGTCAAAGCACCCACCAGTCAGAGGTCACTTAAGGTCAATGTCCGGTGTGTGGTTCAGCGGATGAGCAATTGTGGAGCAAAACGTTGATAGAAAACATAGATTGGAGCGAGGTTAGGGGGGTCAGATCGATCCTGACTTAGTGCCTAGAGTTTGATTGTTCTGTCGATTACACCGCCCGCCAAATCCGCCACGGATTTCCCTAGTCGACATGCTCAAATCAGAATTGAGTTCTGGCTCCCCTTTCTTACCTACGATTCAGCACCCTCCAACTTCCCTTGGGATGTCAGGATTTACAGCAGTACAAGTGCGCACCCCCTAGCCTAAGGTACCGTCGCTTCTGCTGCACCCCAGCACAAATGGTACAATTTACTCTTGCCACAAGCGCTGAAATGCCAACAGAGCGGCAGCACCCGATCAATCCACTCCTTCCAGCAAACACACCTTTCTTACATCCCGGTTGATGAGCCCATCTTTGGTTCGAACTGACACGAGACGCACGAGGCCATCAACAGAAGGCTTACATTCTGCGACAAACCCCAGGGGCCATTGCTGTCTTGGTCCAATATCGGATGCAATCAATACCAAATCACCGACCTTCAAGTTCCGATCCTTCGATATCCACTTTTGTCTTTTTTCAGAAGGGGAACATATTCCCTAGTCCGTCGGCGCCAAAACTCGGCCGCCAGGTGTATGACTTGTCGCCATCTTTTGGTGTATAGGCATCCCTAGTTGCCTTCAGCGTCCACATCGAAATTCCCCACAGAGCAGCAGTAGATGATTCGGCGTCAAAGCATAAGCTTCCTTGGAGTCATACGTCACTGGGACCAGTTGGACCATTGTTCAGTATCCTTTCGGCCCCGGCCATTGAAGTAATCAATGTTTCGTCCAAAAGTACATGCTCGTGTCAAATGGAATAAGTAAGTTTTTCACAGACCGGATCAGTCTTTCCCACACACCTCCTCTGTGACTAGCGGCCGGTGGCTGGACGTGCCAATGAGCGCCCCTTGAAGGCCAAAGGTTATTAATTTTGTAGCATTCCAGCTGTTCACGCATAATCGAGGCTCTTTAACGGCACCTACGAAGTTCGTTTCGTTACTGATATAGACATCTCTTGGACAACCCCATCTAGCTATAAATCGTGTGAGAGCTAAGATAAATAAATCACTAGTGAGACTATAAGCAACCTCTATATGTGTTGCTCTCTTCTGTAGGCAGGAAAAGAGGCTTGAACAGTGTTTCTCTGTAGACCATCCTCGTCGAACAGGGAATGGGCCGAAATAGTCAACACCGACCTCTTGGAATGGATACCATTCAGCCTCAATTCGCATCGGCGGCAAGGGTGCTATTTGTTGGGCACTGCGATTTGAGCTCCTTCTATGACAGCTGACACGGGAACCAACCACCCTTTTGACTGTTAAACCGCCTTGAACAATCCAGTATCTTCGCCGTGTTGCGGTCAAAACTTAAGACGTACCGCAAAGCCCTTTCATCGAATGGTAAGGACGAATGGTTAAATCCGTTACCGGGTGTCCCTTCGGCAGGAATGCAGGGTGTTTAATGCTTGGCTCGTGATTGGAGTGGTCCAGCCGCCCGCCGACACACATAACTTCATCAATTTTTACAGGACATAAGGTCTTCAGGTGTCCGGATTCTGAAGGCCGGGACTTCCACGGTTTGGAAACATTAGATTTAGGTCGATTTAGGTCATCGGCAAGTTCACTGCTCTGCACATTGCGCACAATATCATTTTCGGCCCCACGAATTTCATCGAGTGTTATCCGCCCCACTGATATTTCAATGCGAGTCAGCCTACCCATCGGTACAGCAAATAATCTTCAAGCCAAATTAGCCAGGCCATAACCTTCAACAGTTTCGTCCAACTGGAAAACTTGACAACTATCGGGTTCGACTCTCGACTTATTAAACTGACATCTGCCGTCGGTTGTTTGAACTCAGTCTCTGTTGTTATGTCTGCATTTGGCCAGCTAGTCGGCCATCATGCACGTGGAAGCCTCAAACATTCCGGGCCAGAGATCCACTGTTTTAATTCTACTAGTGTACATGACCCTCTCGAAGCTGCCTCTGCTGGGTTTTCCTGCAGTGGTACATGCCACCACTGGTCAGGTGATGACGACGCATGGATGAAACGGCCTGTTTGCCACGAAAATACTGAAGCGAGTAGTAGTGTTGTTTATGTAATAGGGGACAATCGACGGATCTGTCCAGAAGAAAGTCTCAGCAGATTGTCATCGTAGGAACGATTTTACTTCCTTTACCGGGCAAACGGCTAGCCTGTCGGCGGCCAACTCCAGCCGGGGTATGGCAACAATCTTTAGTGGAGCTAGTGGCGTCAATAGTCAAATCTAACAGCCTACCCCAAACATCTATCTCATAGTCACCCGAGGAGTAAAGTAAATGTGCATATTGAACATAGAATAGAAAGATGTCAGATACAAAGTTTATCAAAATTACCCCAATAAGAAGTGAAGAATTATTGGAATAAAATCATTACCAGTTTTATAACCAATGCACTACCTGAGGGGTGCTTGAACAACAGGTGTTCATTAGTAAAAAAATTCAAAAAACAAACACGAGCGAGTGCGGTCAGTGATACTCCAAAAAATTAACCCATAAGAAATCCCGCTTGAAATTTAAGGTTTCGTAGCTTAGCGAAATAACAGAGGTGGATGGGAAGATTGCATTTGACTAACTTCCATTGAAAAACTAATAAAAATTGCATTGCTATAAACGAGTTTCTAATTAAAATCGTTTCTCTGATCTCAAGGAAATGAAACTTTGTTTTGCCTTTCTAGGTTTTTATCCTCAAAGATAAAGGATATTTTTTAAGGTAAGCTTTGTGCGATTGTGATGAGAAACCAGTGTGAGAATGGGTCCCATGTTTTGGGGAAACTCGTTAGTTATTGTCTCATGCCAACTTTTTGTGATTTTCAACAACGCTTTATGTAAATTTCGGGTTAATAACCATTGGGAATTGCATGTCAAGTGCCTACACCCTGTGTCACTAGTCCTGCTTTAGTACCAACCGACTGAATTAAAGAAAAACAGCGCCGTGAGAATAAAAACAGTCTTCCGCTTAAATTCAGTCACTGACCGTCGGTAGCCAAATTTTATCTTCATTGGATTCCTTCCTGCTACCAGCAATTGAGACTTCATGAATCAAACCTGGTTGCCCGTAATACAAGTTACTGCAGTTTTCTCAAAGCTGAGTGCCACGGCTACCAAACACCATCCGCTCCGAACACCATACGCGTTCAAGACAAGTGAGTTCGTGTCAAGTATACGGAATGTGCGTCTCGATGTCCAACCAATCTGTAACACACGTTTTGGCAATGCGCAGCCAAATTCCCAACGGATCCCGAAATCAAAAGGCGATTAGCCGTGAGATTCTCCGATGCTAGATTATTGAATAAACAGTGACACCAAACAGATACAAACCTCAATTATGAGACCAAAAGAACTCAACAAACGAGAACTGACTTGCAGAGTGCGAGCGAAGAGCACGTGTGTCACGCAGGTCCAGAACAAGGATATGACAAAGTAGCGCTGTGGGCGCGAACAAACAAAAATTGGACCACAAAAACAAACAGTTCGTAAAGACACGTCAGTAGTGTAAGCAAGCGAGTGACTTCAAGAAAAATATGGAACTGCAAATGTTTTAGGGGATTTTCATCGACCGGTCGTTACACCGCCCACCAAAATCCTCCCGGATCCTTAGCAGAGTAAAAGGTTTGGTATAAGGTACTGATTCTTCCTACCTACTTAGGCCCCGCTGTCAGTGCTTGTGCCTAATGCTTGTCGTCAACGTTCTACTCATGGTCGCACCTAATCCCTTGGCCACATAGACGCGAGGCTGTTCTACATCTTCCACGAGAACAGCTGACCGATGGCGGGCGTGAAGAGGAAATATAGATGCTGTCCTTGGAAGGGCCATCATGCACTGGCTGTATGCACTGGCGTGAGTGTGTGTGTTTGTAAGATGCAATCGCCGCTACTTCAGCATATGCAAAAGACATTTCATGAAAGTCAACAAAAACAGATTGCGAACACTGTCACATGTTTGATAGGGGTTACGGGGTATAGTGTACATCGGGTATGTGCGTATTTGTCTGGGTGTACAATGGAATCGCTTGTACCACCACATATCGGAAAAACATTCTGTAACGTCAACGAAAGACTGTGAGCACTGTAACGTGTTTGACAGAGACTATATGGTATAAATGAGTATAATGTAGGTGTGTGTGTGTGTGCGTCGGGGTGAATGATGGTTCGATACGTCAGTGTGTCATGAATGCCCTTACATGTGTGGAGTTTCCTTACCCACCTCAAAGAGGAATGCGACACAGTCTACTGGGCCTCAGCGTTATCAGCTTCTCCGCCTTCGCTCTCGGGTAGGATAATACTGCGTATGTCGCGAATGAGCGCTCCGTTGGCTGTCTTCACCTTCACCGTTCTTACCATTCCGTCAGTGCTTCCGATGGTTTCCATAACCACTCCCAGGGGCCAGGTGCTGAAATGCGCGCGTTCGTCTGCGATCATCACCACATCCTCAACCTCAAATGGTCTTGTTTTCACCAGCCACTTCTGTCGAGTCTGCAGAGCCGGTGGGTACTCCTGCAGCCAGCGCCTCCAGAAAACCTTGGCAAGATAATTCGCCCGCTTCTATTCGTGGACGTAGCTCCCACGAAGGTTTACCGGCCCTTGGAAACCCTTTTCCGATCTAAACGTCAATAAGTTTGTTCAGGGTGAGCGCCGGGTGGGTGGGCTCGCCGTTCATTACTGGGGCCAGGAGGCGGTTGTTCAGATTTCTCCCTACCTCAGTCATGGCGATGTTCATCTTCTGGTCGTCGGGCGGCAGTTGCTCCATGATTGACGGCAATACCCGTCTGGCGGACCGGATCATGCGTTTCTATACGCCGCTGCGTTGACTGGCCCGCGAGGAGTTGAAATGCCATCGTATGCCGTAGGCCACGGTTCGATCCTGCAGTTCGTCCCTGTTTATGTTTTCGTGCCAACGCTGCAATTCCCGTTGGGCGCCCACAAAGTTCGACCTAATATCTGAGTATATATCGGCCGGTACGCCTCCTCGATTGATAAATCTCTGCAAGGCCAGTAAGAGGAAGTCGGTCGTCATCAAACGTGCAACTTCTAGGTGTGCTGCGCGCGACTTCATGCAAGTGATGATACACCCATATGGTTTTTCCAATTTCGTCCCGCACTTGATCCACAAGGGCCCGAAATAGTCCAACCCGGTGTCGCTGAACGGCTACCAGCCCTCAGTCACCCTGCATTCCGGTAGAGGGGCCATGTGCTGTTTGCCCGCCGTGGCATTGCGTCTTTTAAATTGCACACAACCTCGGATTACGCGTTTTACAGTTGCCCTTCCTCTCAGTAACCAAAAGCGCCTTCGGGTGGCTTTCTTCATGTGACTTTTCCCGGCATGTCCCTCCACGGCGTGGATGCGTTGGATCATTAGCTCTACCACAGATTGTCGAGCCGGCAGCAATAGGGTTCTTAGTGTCAAGGCTCAGGTGGGCGTTGGTCAGCCTACCGTCCACCTGCAGCAGTCCGTCAATGAGTTTTGGGTTTAAATGCTTTAATTCGTCTCTTGGAGATGATACCTCTTTGTTGATTGATCCAACTTCTTCCGCCTTATTGAGTTCTCCGGCGAAAGCTTCTAGTTGTGTCATTCTGAAAATATCGTATTCTGCAGCCTGTAGCTCATCGGGACTTATCGGGCTGACTCGTTTCCGGCCTGAGGGGCGCAGCCCTTTCATAACAGATAAATTTCTCTTGAACCTGGCTAACCAAACTAACGAACGAAGTGTCTTCATCCAGGAAGAAAACCTGACCAGTCGCGATTGAATGGATGTCGCTTCGACGATGTTGGCCGCCATCACTACGCTTTTGACCCCCAGTTCTACTTCCGTAAAGGGTTTTAATTCGTACGCGGGCCAGTCTTGTCTAGGCACTTGCAGGAAGTTTGGCCCTCTCATCCACGTGTCTAGCCGCCTGAAGTTGGTCGCGCCTCAGGGATACAGATCGGCTGGATTATCGCCAGACCTGACATGCTTTCACTGGTTCATGGCTGATTCATCGTGGATAATCTTGAGTCGGTTAGCAACGAATGTACTAAACCGGCTGCGGACATTGTTGATGTGGTAAAGCACTACCGTTGAGTGCGTCCAAAAGCTAGCTGACCAAAAGTAGAAGCCGGAACATCTCTTCACCGCTTGTACCGCCCTGACTGATAACTCGGCTGCGCTGAGTTCAGGGTGTGGGATCGAGACCGACCTCAGTGGAGCGACGAGTACTTTAACGAACAGGATCCTCGTTGTATATTGTCCATCTCCTGCGCACCATCGTCCGTACACCACAGCCCCATAACCGACTTCAGATGCACCGGAAAAGGCATGTTGTTCCCCTGTCCGTGTTGCATGACCAGAAGCCAAACATCGTGGAATCCTTATGTCCCCTAATTTCTTCAAAGTGTTCAGAAATTCTTCCCAGTCCAGCCGGTCTTCTCGGTCCAGTGACTGGTCCCACTCGACTTTCTTACGGCAGAGCCGCCGCAGCAAGATCTTTCCGGGTGACGGCCACGGTGAGACGAAACCGAGCGGGTTGAACAAACTAGAGACAGCGAACAGTATGCCTCGACGGGTTACTGGCAGCTCGGGAACGTTTAACCCGAAAACAAAATCGTCCGTTTCGGCTACCCATTGTATTACTAAAGTGCTTTCAGTAGGGGCTGGAGAGCCGTCCAAATCTCTAACCCTTTCAGCCCTCCCTTGGTACGGAGTGATCTCGGGCACTTCTGAAGAGTTCGACATCCATTTTGTTGGATGGAAGCCACCCTCTTCTCGCAATCTTGTTGGGCCTCTGAACTGCGCTGGGGCTCATACTATATCATCGAATGACCCAAGACATTCGTTGACGTAGAAATTTCTGCTAAAGCTACCTGCTACCGACCAGTGAACCAAAGCTCCACATTTGTTCGCTGATTCTCAAAAGGCGTAGTTCGCACAGAACGGTGATGATATTGCTCCGAAGGGGCGGACGGTCATCCTATAATTTATCACTGCGTTGTCCCGGTTGCTCTCTTCCCGCCACGGGAAACGCAACGCATCCCGTTCTCCTACCGGCATTTTCACCTGATGGAACATTTACCTGATATTAGCTGACAGAGCCACTCTACCCACTCTGAAACGGCACAAAACTTCGATTAGTGGTGTGGTTCGTTCAGGTCCTTGTGGTAGGAGATCGTCTAACGATTTGCCCTGGAACTTGGCGGCACAGTCGAAAACCACCAGCAGATTTTTGGGTTTCTTGGGGTTGATAACCGGGTGGTGAGGTAGATACCAGACCCCCTTTTGGCCGTTGGGGTTGGCAGGCACATTTTCAACGTAGCCTAGAGCTCCGTTTTGCTTCAATAGTTCTGCATATCGTTCCCACAGATCCTGGTCTCGAACGAAGCCTCCTTCCAGTCGCAGAGGTAGTCGGGAGACATAGTTTCTGCTATGAATCCACGGGTCAGCAAATGTGCGCTATGGGAGGGGAACCTCGAAATGCTTTTAAGACCTCTAGCGCCTTGCCGCACTGTTTGCAAAGCGAAGCCGGTGTTTGTTGGTAAACCACTCTTTCGCTAGGGTAGTGTCAGTTCCACTGTCGACGAAAACCAACGCTTTGACCACCCCAGTTGGGGTCGCTGCTCCCACGACCACTACTCCTGAAAGTACTGGTTTACTGGCAGGCCGCGACTTTGAGCAAATTACACAGGGCTTGGTACTCTCCTCGGGTGTAGTTTCTCTCGCTTGATGTAACAATCGATGGTGTCTGCCCGTGCAGCCCTCTTGACCACTTCTGGTCCATGTTCGAAAAGCTGTCACCCGGTGTGTGGTCTTGAGGCATATGAAGCACTCTCCTGTCATTGTCGCCATTCCACAAAAGTTCGTCTATTGTGGTTTTGACGAACTTGGGGCATCCTAGAAGCCCATGGCTCGCATCACAGGACCTGCAACTTGGCTACGCTATGGCCTAGCGTGAAATCGCGTGTGCATTGGTCCAAGGCTGATATTTTGGCTGTTCCCGAGCAGTAGTCTGAACCTGGCTGGTACTTAATTTGTTTGCTCGGTTGCTGTCTCGGATAAGTCTGCCAAATCTGCTGTCGGCTACCTTGGTTTGCCTGTCAAAGTATTCGGTCAGGTCTTCGAAATTAGCCTCCCCGTCGCTTCGGCTTATCCGTTCCGCCTCTTCCGTCCACCGTCCCTGTAGTTCGGGAGAGAGGTGACGGACTATGCCGTCCAAAGTGTGCATTGCATCTAGGTCAGCCCTGTAACCTAAATGGTAGGGGGCTATTGAGCAGTTCTGCACCTTGATCACCAGGTCGGCCATTGTGTAGACATCGCCCCTGGTTCTCTTTGCCTCTACCATCAAGCCCTCTATTAGGTTGCGGGCTACTTTGAAAGGTTGGCCAAACAGGTCCCTCAGAATCTTCCTTGCTCGGGTGAAGCCTTGTTCCGGGTCGAGCATGGTACTCCCATCGATAGCTTCTCTTGCTCGGCCTCGACAGTAATGAGTCAGATAGAGAAGTCTTCGTCCGGAGTCGGATATCTTATTTTCGAAGAAAGCCTCGAACTGCTTGACGAACTTGCAGTATTGTTCAGGTCTCCCGTCGAAAGCCGTCAGTTCCACTCTTGGCAGATCAATCGTTCGTGGCGTTGATGTTTTAAAGTCGGCGACCGGCGTAAAGTTCCCTATTTTATTTTGCCCTGATCTATCGGAAGAGTAGTAGTCGTTGGTCTTCTGCTCACGTTATTTCTCTCTACACTTCTGTTCTGTTTTCTGGGCCCGTTGCCTGGCCGATAACAATTGTTGTTCTAAGTCTAACATCCTCAGCTTAAATAAGTCGAAATCCTTACAATCTATATTACCCTCAGTAACACATGAGTCAGCACTGAGAGGACTAAGTGATCTGGCATTAACTAAAGAATCAAAAATACCCAAAACCTCCCCAGTGACTTGCCGTATGACTTCCTGCCCAGATTCCAATGTCTTTGATCCTTTTCTTGGCATTTTGTGCAGTTTCTCGTTCCATATTGATCATTCGAGTAATGCAACACACGTTTGAGCAATGCGTAGTCAAATTCACAACAGATCCCGAAATCAAAATTCAATTAGCCGTGATATTCTACGATACCAGATTATTGAATGAACAGTGACACCAAACAGATACAAACCCCAATTATGAGACTCAAAGGACTCAACAAACAAGATACCGAATCGCTGCATGCGAGCAAAACGCACTTACGTTTGCGCTCTAGGAGCAAACAAACAACAATTGGTCCATAAAAACAAACGGTTCGTGAAAACACTTCAATAGTGTAGGCAAGTGAGTGATGCTAAGAAAGACATGGAACTGCAACGGCTTTAGGGAGATTTTCCACGACCGGTGGTTACACTATCTCCGGCGAAGTAAATTGGCCACTTCACAAGCAACCAGGCTTTATACAGAACAAATCTTAGTCACGTATTGGAGTTTGCACAGTTTTGTTAGGCTACACACACACAAACACACAGGTTCAAGCCCAACTGACGCTATCGCTTTGTTGGCCGCCTCAAGTTGTTCCCGGTCCTTTGCTGTACAATCACGCGGTTAGCTCAGCGTGTCGCATCTCCTTCTGCAGGCCTCCACACATACTGCTGCATTTGTCAACGGGAATTCAGCTCACCACTTACCATCGCGATGTGGAAGACCGTAGGGGTAGAGATTTCGTGGGCAGGTAAGTGACTGCTGCTAGGCTAATCATGTCTGTGTTTGCGTAGCGATGTCATTTGGGTTCCCCTCAAAGTTATGTTGGATTCAGTCAAAGGTACCGAAGGTTCATTTGAAGTTACGAAGGCTTCACCTGAAGAGCGAGAGGTATAGAAGTTACTGCTTTGTTGTGGAGAAAGTGTTTGGGTTCAAATATTTCTGGATTTTTCTGTCCCCGGCACGACTCTACCGACGATATGGTATCCTGCTACGTAACAGAATGTTTCCGAGCTTGCTTTTATACCATTCGTTTTATTGCGTGGCGGGCAGTAGACAAAAGGATGGTCAGTCTTTGCCAGTAGAAATGGTGTAGAGATCCAAACAGCCTAGGATTTTGATTATAAGCTGGAGTTGATGTGCTCCTAAATCGTTCTCACTACAAGCACGGCTCACCCCATCACGTCTCTTCGATTTTCTCTTAGCGAAAGTTATACCATGCGAAGGAAATGTTTTGAAAGAGAATATTATCAGCCAGCCAACTTTATGCATGAGGATCTCATCTGGATGAGAAGTCTGTACGTAGGACCGGATGGATGTGATTGTTAATCAATTTGGCCTTCAATGGCAAGATTATACTTTCGGTGGCCACAATGCGTGACTGGGATATGAACACTGTAATTGGCTTACAACTGTGGGGGTATTGCATAAACAGCCATGTGGCGATGTGTTTTAGAGATAGATAGTCAACAGGAGAGTGCGTGACACACGAAGTATGCGGAAGCAGTTTGGATGAAGAAGCAACGAGCAAAAGTCCGCGCTGCTTCGGGTATACGGAGAAGGAAGATAGATACACCGAGGTAGGCTGCACGCTAACGAGTGATACAACACTGGAATGAATGCTGGGATTCAGGGCCGGAAAGTTTTTGCGGAAAAGGGGAATTGTTAGCCAGCCCATTTTTCCTATAATATATTGAAGTGAATACTATTATTGGCAATGGCATATTACTTGACCCTGGCCTGGAGTCATGCCAAAAAGCATGATCGTAGTGTATAAAACTCCTCAACAAGATGAAATATTATGGGAAGACAGATTGGCGAACAAGCTTGTTTTCAGTGATTCATACGCATGCCATTACATCACAATATATTAAGACAAGTTGAGGAATTGAACCAATTAGAGAAACAGGAAGTCATAGAGATTATTAGTGACATAAAAAAGGAAGAGAAATATTTATAATGTAGGCTTAACCAAGACCAGATGTGGATTGTTCCTCGCATATTGTGTCAGTTCTAATCCGATCTGTGGCCTGTTGTAGAGTAGAAGGAGGGCCAGGGCAGCCTGAAAGCACACACAAATTGCTTTTGAGCACACAGAGGGGGGTTGTGTAGGCGGATGCCGACAGCTTCCTGGCCACTGCGGAGGCCACCAAGTTGAAAAAATGATGGAACGGCACCGTCGCGGCCAAGGAAAGTGGGTGATCTAACTCGGATAAACGAGGGGGCATGTCTTTTAAGCTTAGTTCAATGTCAGGGAAGGCGTTACTGGTGAATATAGGTCTGAATTCTGGTTATTAACGGCTTCGGTTATCAATACCTATAGGAAGAGGTTACTGAGTGTTTAGGCGATTACAGCTGTGGATTTAGTTTACTTATTGTTTCCCAAAATTAAACAAGGGAATCCTAAGGACTTACGGTGGCTTCTGCTCCCCAACGAACGATCCAATCAATGGGATCTACAGTGTTAAGTGAAGGTAGATGTTTTCTGTTTTAGCAGGTCATTGGTTCAAAGACTGTTGGCTGAAAGAAGACGGTGAATTTATAACGATAGTGAGGAGCCTATACCATTACTGTGAGACTTCTGCAGTTTCACGCTTTTATTTTTCAGCCTTTTTAGGAAAGAGCTAGAGGCTCGAGAATGGCTGGACCTAGTAGTGGTGATATATGAAAGGCAAATAGATAGTTTAGCAACAAGTGTATCAGTAGCAACCCAAGGATCATATCGCAGAAAATAATCGTCCCAGCTCAAGCAGCTAGGCATGGGCACGAGGATGTCGACTCCGCACTATGCTGATGTTTTCACGGAATTGCTGATTCTCACAATAACGACCTAAAAGCGCATGAATTCAGGTTCGATATGGGGTTTTCCTTCTGAGCCTGTGTTGAGCCTCGAACTCTTGTGTGAGTTCCTGTGTTATGGCTCAAACCATGTGCTGCAAACGTCGTAAGTTCAGTTAATCAACTAGTCATTTAACTTGAAGACGGAACGATGCCACCTAACACTTTAGGGAACAGTTGTGGTTACTGGGGGGATATTCTGGTCAGCGTTTTGTTCTGCTTTCTATAGCCCTCAGCCGATCATTACCCCCTACCTCTCACCCACTCGATCGTACGTTCAGCGTATGCAGAGACCACTGGCGCCACTTTCGACGCTCTTCCTTGTTTCGAGCCAGCTTGCGGTCTCTGTACCTAGGCCCAGTGTGATTATGCGCGGTTGGCACTCCACGGTTTTTTCTCGTTGGTCTCCTTGTTGAGTGCGATTGTAGAGGTTGAGGGAGGATGCTCCGCTGCAGCATGAGTGTCCCCTTGACCACCACCTGGGTGTACCCTGAGTGCCCCTCCGACCGTGGCCCCCAGTGAAACACGAAAAGAGACGCTCAGGAGAAGGCCAGCGAGGAGCATGGAAAACACCCGTAGCCCACACCGTAGTTCCATTTTCGATCACTGAGTAATAATGATATTGCCCCTCATTTATTTGCTGCCACCATTCCAAGGTATGCCCACTGTTGCTGTGACGCCAAGACTCATGCACAGGCCCTGTCCCGGGGACGTCCGGTGAAGTCTCCTCAGCAAAGCACTTTTGCTCTTGATCGCATCATCCTGGACATACGAGCATAAGTAGAATAAATGAGGAACGACAGATACATCTACACATGAAACAATTCTATTTACGACATGTATATTTACATATCCTTATTGCAAGGAATTTCCAGGCTGGTTTCCGTCGTCCTCTTCCGAAATAAAGAAATAAAAATAGTTTTAACCGGTGGCATAGATATGGTTCACTTTATCTAGAGCCGTGGTGATAATAATACTATTATTGTTACTAGTAACAAAGCCACTGCTTCTAAAGCGAGCCCCGAATAACGTTGCTTACCATAGTCGTACAATGTTGAGAGTTGGAGAAAATATGCTCCAATGAGCTTCAACGCACATCTCGAAACTTTAACTCTGTTGCTGATTGTATCTCATCGGAGCTATCCGGTACAAACCAGCGGCTGGTGCAATTATCGGTGGCCTACTTTGGTTGGGACCGCCGTGTCCATCGTTGTATGAACGAGACTCTACAACTGATGGACCCGCTCAATTTATTGTTCCTAACTTATTGTATCCAAGTGAACAAGGCAGATTACGTCCACTGCAGGTTTTTCCCTTCCCGCCAACGGATTATCCTTGTAAAAACCATGCTGATTAAAAAAATTCTTCTTCTGCTCACCTTCAAATACTTTCTTACCAATTTTGGACTTCTATCCCCAACCTTATTTGTACTGACGCTGCTTTGTGGTCGACATATAATCTACTCTCCGTGAATCCACTTTTCCTTTTGGTGGTCGTGCTTTCTTACTGAGATTACTTTGGGGACAGTTGGTACAGTGTTGAGTAGCACAGTTTCAGCACATTTTTGTTTTACCACGGCTCGGTTTCACTTTCTCGCTTACGTCAACTGATCACATACATTCAGGTTGCTCACGCTGATTTTTGGCTACAGCGCTCAGGAAATTGTTCTTTGGGCCTGATTAGGCGTGGAGAACTTGTTCCAATTTGTTTGAACTCCGGGACAAGTACTTACCGTTTATTCTTTTTGGCCGTCTGTTTCTTTCTTACAGAATTTCGTCCTATTCTTGACTACTTTTCTGGCTGGATAGTGAACAAGGCTCACTGTCAAAGGTACGATCGTGCTTGTATTTATATTTTAACTCCCTAATAGTACCGTAGAATATACGGAGCAGTCGTGTTCTCGACTTGGATTCTGCATTCATTTGGGCTACGCGTTGCTCTGAGGCCCCAAGGTTTATCCAGAAAGAGTGAGGCTTATCATTCGGTGAATTGAGCATTGAACCATTGGTCAGGCTTCACCCGGACCGAGACTTGAGAGCTTTAATAGTTACACCCCATCGTTAGTGGGAATTTTATTATATATATACATATTCCATTAGAGGCATCGAACTACGTACACCTTTTTGAGGACAATCATATCCTTTTCGTTTTTGGGTCGTCGTTATGGCCTTTGTCAATTTCCATGGGCTTTCCTATCAGCCTTGCTTATCAGGCTTGGCTAGCATTTATAATTACAACCTAGTTTGTTTCCACAGAGAACATCTTTGTCGTTGTGAGCGAGCAGCGTAAGCCTGATTATGAACCAGAGTTCTAGTCAAAGCACATGAGAATCCTGGGTTCCATACCAGGATATCTGCGGTGTTTTCGTCGCCAGTCTAAGGTCTCCTTTCAAGGGGCTATCTTCTCTAACCAACTATCCAGATACAATGAACTATTATTGACAACCTCAAACAAAATGATTTTACCAATCAAGGCCATTTTCATGAGCCCACCTCCTCTTCGGAGCATTTATTGTAAGCCACTCTCCTGAAGGCTATCCGAAAGTGCGAGTTGGCACTGAAAGAGAAACCAGTCCAGCGCTTTTTTTCAAAATCCAACTGAGATATATTATTCCGTTGAGCTTGTTACGGTAATTCCCTTCATTAGCAGGTACGATGTCCACGGACGATACTGTCCCGCGTCAGGTGTGGATGCGACTACTCCCACCGTATAACCATGGCATAGCAGCCTTTCCAATACGAATCGATAGCTTACAAAACTTTGCACGGGATAAGAAACAAGTCCTTGAGCTTGAAAGCGCACTTGCCTTACCATCGCAAGCGTTAACTAGTGCCATCGCTGCCCTGCTAGACGCCTTCATTAACCCGACATGGACAAGCACTCAACAAAACGCACTCAGTAGCAACGGTGACACTTAGGCTTTACTCCAGGTGGTTGGCTTTTTGACGCAGGCTTTTGTATGGCTGGGGCGTACTCTCAAAGTCCTCTTCGGACAGAGCCTAACCACCCGTCGTTTCACTACCTCTGCCCCTAAGCCAAGTTTCCGACCTGGCAGGTGTTACTTCCACTACCCCTTCGAGCCTCATGCTCGCAAATACGAGATCGTAGGTAGAGCAGCCTCGGTTTCCCGACACATGCTCAGTCGCCAACAACCTCCACGCCGTTTCCCGCTTCCGAACCACCATTTGGCAGTTTATTCTGTTAGCACTCTATCATGTGCGCTCAAACTACAAGGTGACTCCAATTGCTACTAATGCGGCCCTCCTAGTCGTCACACAGGGACCCACGGTTTACGCTCGGCCTCGCATGTCGGTCCAAGACAGACTCCGTGTAGCCCAGTCCAAGTTCTAAAGTGCTCGACCTGGGAATTAGACGGCCTTCCATCAGGTTGCTGTCTTCTTGGCTACACGTGGTCCCGACGAAGCCAGCTGGCGGCTGCAGGCAGTGTAGAAAATGTCGCTCACTCGGCCGAGTGACATCTGCCGACTTATATCCTACATAGCGTATCGCGGAACTCACAGCTGGTTGGTTACGTGTTTCTCAGTCGAATAAATTTTATGCTCTCACATAACCTGATGCCAGTGGCGTAGACAGATATCCCCCAAAATAGTAGCAACGACCCTTACTGGACTCTTCTAGTTTCTACGTACGCCTTTTAAGAGTACTACTGCTGAGCTAGCTTTCTACTGCCTCATCCCTATGTTATGCAGTGGTTTGGATTTTGCGTCACCTTATGCTGACGACATCCTGTTTGCTAGCTCATCTAAGACAGAACATCTAGCACTTCTAGGCGAGCTACGTGACCATTTGTCACGGCATGGTGTCGGGGCCAAATTGAAAACGTGTGTAACGTGCATCGACGCCATTGAAATTCTAGACCACGAGATTGCTTCCAGGTGGATAATACCACGACGAAATAAGGCGCAGGCAATCCTGGGCCGTCCAGCACCTAAGTCATTCAAGCAACTAGGGCTTTTTGACAGGTTGGTCAACTTCTGTCGCAGTTTTATTCCACAATCCGCCTAGCTAGTGCAGCGGCTCAGATATCTGTCAAAAGTCGAGGCGAAGCATCAGGATTTCACGGAAACAGCCCTTGCTGTGCTGACGCAGGCTATCAACAGCATGACTTCGTTACCACACCCAAAACCCTAGGCTTCAAACGCGTTAGCCACGAAAGCTTCAGGAAAACCATAGCCGCGGTACAGTAAAGATACCCAGCCGACGCTTGGCATCACCCGAATTACACCACTCAGTTATCGAGTGATATACTTCATATCACAGATTCCGATAATCCTGTCGAGGAAGCACTATCTTCATCCGGAACCCGAACCTCGAAGCCTCAGGCATGATAAATTTTGAAGCCATTACACCCGCTCAAGTAAACGAATCTGGAGCAGAGGATCTTCGTAGCACTTCAACACTGCGGCTCCAGCCGGTTCCAATTCTTTTAGTCGGAGGTCACATACGGTACGAGATCTTAAAGCCACCCAAGGCCAGTCGTGAGGTCAGCTTGCACCCAACAGGTTTTTCAAACCGTACTCGGGGTGTTCCATCCAGGCATAAAAGCCTCCACCAAACTCATCGGCTACTGGTAGGCTTACCGCAGTGCGAATCGTGAAGCCACAGCATTTGCTCGCACCCGCACCCAGTGCCAACCATCTAAATGCATAGAAACAAGAAAGCCCACTATCCAAATTTTCGGCCATGGCCTCAACTATCCAGTCGGTGTACTTTGAGCAAGTAGGTGGAGTATATCTTCTTACTAGCGCGGATCTCACCACCCCCGCACCAAACAGCAAGCAAACTGGTCACTCAGGTTTTCTCGGTCCCCCGGGTCACGGCTTTTTATACTCCAGTCATAGTTACCACAGACTGCAACCCACATATAAAAGTAGCCTTCAATGGTCTTTTGCGGCTTTGAGGCCCCGTCACATTCATACCACAGCCTGCAGTCTGTTAGCAAGCTGAGTGGTGGGAAGTTTTCCTCGGCAACTCAATGAAGCCTTAGTGGCTCGCAAAAACCCACAGCGGCGAAAACTGTTACCGCTAGTACTCCTAGGTTGCGGAAACGCCCTGAAGGCTGACCCGCAAACCATATCAGCCGAACTTGTAGGGGTATTTGCTGACGCATCGACAGACGGCCTAGTTTCGTTTACAGACTGCAGGTTACTGTCTGTCTGAAATCGGCGGCGAAACTCAGGTCAGCGAAGTGGGTCGATGGTTCAGACATTTCGTGAAGAAAAGCGCCGACGCCATCCAATCAGCCGTAAACAGTCAACCTTACCAAACCTAGCGGAGTCGACGAACCAGCCGCCAGACGTCGTTTTAAGGGGAAGCAGAGGATGGAACCAATCAGCGGCCATGAGTAGTTTTATCCGAACGGAACGGAAAGCAACCACTTATCAGCCAGCAGATGTTTTACCGACCGCAAAGAAATTGGCCGATCGGAGACTTGAGCAAAATATTCATTCAGAAGACCCGTTTTGGCGAAGAGCTCTGTACCAATGAACCCAGTACAATGGCTCCAATTTTGCTTACCTAATGATCAATAAAAACGGTTTGTTTTTGCACTATAAGTGAGATGATTCGAAAACAAAAGAGTGAGACGGAACAAAACGGAACTCCCATTCGGCTGGGTACTTTGAAGTCCTGAAGACAAGCTGGTTCCAAAGTCCATTTCTACTTTTGAGTGCGCTGCTTTTGCCTCCAGGGTAACGCACCAGGTTTAAGTCAAATCTCGCCAATCGAGAAACGCGTAGCCAATTCAAACGAATCCCAATACCAGAACAAGATTAATTCGTAGTTTCTACGGTACTAAACTGACACTCACAAGGGATACAAATATATACAAACCTCAAGTATGCGGCCAAATAGACCTCACAGTAAAACCCGAAAGTCCAAAGCCCCGTGGCTCAAGCACGACAGTCAAAAACGGCTCAAGGCCAAGTTCAAATGTCTCACATGGATAAACAAACGTGAAAATGTGTGGTGTATGAACGAGCTTCCCAAGCTAATGTTAAATATAGTCAAATTCACAAAGCACGTTGAACATTTGGAAGGATTTTCAGTATTCGTTCTTTACACCAGGTGCGTATGCTTTGCGCTTCCCCGGCCCGAGAACAAAACGAGACGTTGGTGTACACCAACACTTTCAACCCTGTAAGCTGGTTGTCCCGGCCACCTTCTTTCGAGCTCCTGCACAAACTGCCAGCTCCGGCTCCCACAGGGCACCTTGCTGCCTAGCAATCACATTCGTCATCAACAACAACGGCAGAAAAGAAGCGGAAAACTTGTGACGACTCAAACCAGCTTTTCTGGTCAAATCCATTTCGCTCATTTTCACCTGTAATCCTCCAGGTCCGGCACTCATGACAACGGTGTTCCATATCCCGGCCCAACCGTCACCCGTGGCCCAAGTGCTCGCCCGTCTCGACACAACCCTTAAAACGGAGGCGCCTCCATTGACTTCCAATCGCTACCAAGTGGTCAGGAAACCCGTCCATTTTACAGATACTGTACGCTTTTGGTCCACAGCTAAACAAAAGCCGTACACTTAAACAAAGTTCTGGTTTATTGATTTCTCCGTGTTATGGCACCTCACAAGAAGTCTGCCTCCAATCTGCGGCCATCTACTACTTTCTTTTATCACCACACAAATTCCGGACCTTAATCTGTTAATGTACATTCTCCTGGCAATTACTAAAGGCCCGCAGACTTAAAGAAAATTCTCATGGCCTCCAGAATACCAGTCTGCCAACGACACCAGCCCGACTGTCCTTCGGTGGGTCTTCGCATTCACCATCTACTGCGCTCGCAATGTGCCCATACGCAGGATTCGTAAACCACCTGGGAGGCCGACCACAATGCCCCTTCACCAAGCCAAACTCGCACTAGATCATCCAACACAGTAAGCGGAGAGAAGACTCGAGTGATTTCATATCCGTAAGTGCCGGGGAATCCCCTTTCCAGCATTGAACCCCAGAGGTTTTCTCATCTGAGTGACCGGCTGTGCGGCTCCCCCCAATGTCCCTCCCGAGTGCCGGCAGCCCCACTCTAATGCATGTAACCGTGCTTCCCCCCCCCCTTTCGTATTTCTGCCTCCCTCCTTGAGGGATCCGTGCAGTCAAGTTATTTTTACCATTAAAAGGATAAATTCAGTAAGTTCTTCGTTTGTTTTATTTTTTTCCGAAAAATCCATTTACTTGAAATAGCCCACCACTTCTTTTTATTGCCTTTTTTGTCCGGCAGGTGACGGGATGCCATTCACAGAAGCCACCGGAGATCGGGAAGTCTGGAGGTGTCAACCAAACCCACGAAAGATTTTGAAGTTACAACGGGCTGCAACATTCATTTTCCCCAGTTGCTTTATCACATTCGATGCAGTCATCCCCTTCTTTCGGGCGGTCTTCTAGGAGTAGGCCTCCATGATGACCAACCAATCACTCCCCCACATCTGTCACTTACATGGTCGTACTTTTAGCGTGCACAGCAACCGCTAGCGTCGCTTTCGATGCATTTCGTTTGTTCATGCCAGACTGCGGTTATTGCAATTAGGTCCGGTGGTAATACGCATACTAGGCACCCCGCGGTTTTTTCTCGTTGATCCCCTTGATGAATGCCATCCTAGAAGTTTCGCCAGTGTGTCTTTCTATATGTTCTGGAGATGTTGAAGCTCTCCACCAGTCTCAGATGGATGAAAGGCTGACAAACAATCAAATGAATAACTAGTTTTTTATTTGCAACAAATGACATCTTAGTCTGATGGCCACTGTTTGATTAATCAAAGCATCGGGAGGCAATAAAGTAGTTGCTTATCTGGGTATGGCTTTTGTGGGCTTTTAATTATATCATGGCTTGTAAGGAATTGCCTCGGACAGTTAAGGGCTTATACTAGGCTCTACTAAAGGTTGTCGGCTGATAAAAGCCTTTCGACATTTTAGATTGCAAATAGGGGGGACAGCTTTTGCTTCAAGAGGTATTACGAAGCCTGGTGTGGTAAGACGGCCGCCAATCCAGGTATCAAGCCCTCATGAATGAATTTTTGGCAGTTGAAAAAGCCAGTCTATCTAGGTTGTTTGTTGCTTTTGCACCGTTTACCCTGATGACATTTTTCGTGCCTTCCGTGTGAAGTATGTTTGCGAACTTGGTGACCAGTTTTAAGCTTGCCCGAGCATGATGTGCACATGGTTCGAGCGAGAAAGTCATTGGTAAGGAATAATAATTTTAGTGCGTGCGTTCCTATCGAGAGGACAAAATGCTTGTCGATTTGCTAATTTTGGTATCGTTCCTATTACCTCTGTCTAGTATACCCACTAGGCACGCTGAACGGTTATCAGATGCGTTTTGGATGTTGTGCTCCTGTGACGGCGGATACTGACAATGGCCTTCGGTCGGTTGGGGGAGTATTAGGCGCATCTTTGGTGGTAAAAGATTCAAAACTAATCAGACGGAATGTAGTTGAACTCCGAGATGAGCGAGTAGGGTTAAAATCTGGAGATATTTGTTGAATATCCAAGATATGGTACATTTTTCTGATATCCCGTTCTCCTGACGAAAAGGGAGGTCAGTCAGTGGCATGGGTTACTCTAGGATTATTCCAGCTGGATGCTGAGTTCTACGCCGCAGGGACACAGCACGAGAAGATGGGTTGAAAAAGACTGCTAATCGGACTTGGACTGGAGGAGAACAAAAATGGATATTAAGACACAGTTGCGATAGATTTTTTTAACTTTATTGGAGACCACGAATCAATCAAGTGCTCTGTCATACTAATTGGCGATAGTGGATGGAGCTTCTACCTTAGTGCGGCACAACGGAGAAAACTATGAGAAATAAATGGGACCAAAGCGGCTTTGGTAGGCATGCATCTTCCGCAGATACATTCCATCGACCCTGAACTTGGGGTGATATGTGGCGCCAACTTTCCCATCACCTTTCCTCCTTCTAGCTAATATAGCTCGAAGACCTCTTGCAGTATGTCGCCGTTGCTTTCTTCAGAAACAAAGTACGTACGGGCCAATAATTTTCTCGTGACACTCTGCTATATCTCACAAGTGATTTGTCTCTTTGGAATTAGCCTCCTACAAGAATGGGGGCTCATCGCGTCCGAACGGACATTCTGTGATGATCAGTCTAGTGGGAGGCTGCTGTGTCAACAAACACTCTCTAGTCCGTCTATTCCAGAATCTAAAATGGAGGACTCGCAAGTTTCCATCTCAAAAAAGTGTCATATTATGTTTACTGCACAACTGTGGATCGTCGTCCCAAGTTAGAGCAAGGCCTAGCTAAATGAACCAACCTCAGAGAAAACAAGATTGATCAGGATATTCTACGGTGCCAGGCCAGCAAAGTATATACGTGCAAAAAATATACAAACCTCAACAGCGTAGCCAAAACGACTGCAAAACGGAAGCCGAATTTTAACTATGTTCAAGACCAAGGGCGGTCACCACGCTGGAATTCAGGGTCAATCCACATCAGTCACAGCCAAAGGGAAAGCTCAATATAAACAAGCGTATTTGAGTGTGCTGAGTGATGTGTGTCTCAAAATGTGTGATATAGACTGCGAGCTCACGTCATTGGGGAGTGGGCACGTGCGAGAAATACTCCGTAGGGGAAGTATTCATGCGGGTAACACTGAGTGATATAATCAACGCTCCTAAGTCCGGTCAGCGAGGACTATTCATGAAGTCAGTTTCGCACAAGTTCTTCCGTCACATATTTTTGGTTTTCCTAGAGGCCCCAATAAAACTGGTATAGAGTGAAACAAAATTACACTGCACTCTTTTGGCAGTGGTTTCCCTGAGATTTAGCATGCCTCAGGATACTCCCGCATCGATCCAGCTCGTTCCGCTTCACCGTGAAGTTCAAGTCGTCCTCTGAATATACGCCCTTGGGAAACTTTGTCTAGCTATGAATGTTTGGAGTTTATCCAAGTAGGAAAAAGAGGTTATGTTATTTACTACCTCGAAATGATTGAGACATGGTGTGAGCAGCCATATATCTGCATGTTCTTTTGTTCTCGCGTGAATAACAGACCAATGTATCTGACATCGATCCCCGTAAAGGGACACCATCCCGGTTGACACCTGTCAACTAGAAGAAGGGCAGTCATTCGTTTACCTGCAGACTCATTTTGGTCGCCTCATAGTGGGCAGCGACTTTCACTAACTTAGCTGTCTCTGGTTCGTTGGCCTCCCGAATTTTCATAAATATTTTTAGACAAGTGTATCCTTCTTCCCAGGGTAGGTAGTCGGTTTTCAGGGGCTACCTCCGGAAGCTCCATTTTTTACTCTAGTTTTAATTTGCCGCTCCCCTCTCAATTCTCATTAGCCCATTGGCTGGCACATGGTTCATTTCTTAGACACTACTCTGTAAGAGCTCGTCTATCTCTGCATTGTGGCCATTCCTGGATATCTGGACGACCTCAAAGGGGGTTGCTCGTAGCTGGGGTATAAACAAAACTTCTTCGGCTCGGTTCAGCTGGCAGAGCAGTACTGCGGCCACACCTAGCCTGACTTTTAGTCCAGAGCCCTCTATAATCGTCATCTCTACCCCAAATCATGTTTTCCAGTACACGACTCTTCAAACTTTAGCCCACCTTGAGAAACAACAGAGCTCCTTCAATAGGCTCTCGCTTTCAGTAGAGCAAGTGGACAGAAATGGTGGCTTTATTTTTACAGTATCATCCTCTGGCTTAAGTCTTGGTAGCACTGGTAACTTCCTTATCGGTGCAATTAGGAACTCCGACCCTGTGGTTCACATCCGTAGCTTGTGTAGCTTTCTGTAACTCCTTGAACAGAAGCACTTCTTAATCTCTGTGGCTGATCTCACGGCCGTTGCTGTGGCAGTTAGTTTTAGTCTCTGAATACCGTCTTTGATGAGACTAATCTTACCTTCGCAAGCACAATCGGGCCGCATCGCCCGCCATTTTCATCAGCACGGCAGCCACGGGACATTGACATAGACACCACTTTACGCATTGCAAAACAAGTGCCGATGGGTCTCCCGTGCATATTCGCTTTGTGTCAGGAACACTGATACCCCGGTATCGCTGGGCTGATCTGGGCAGTCCAACCAGTCACACCATCGCTTGTAGCCATACCCCCGTAAGTTTTCATCCAGTAGGTTCTGCTCAGGCTCAGTGATAGAAGCAAGCCCTTTCCAGATAGTAGCTATGATGAAGCAAAACCTAGTGGGCCGTACACCCCCAAAGTAGATGACGAAATTCCTCTATAACCGAAGGATCTTTCCACCGTCTTCAGCCTAAAATTTGGTTCCCTCAGTCCCCACTGCGAATCATATGTTCGATCCGTCGGTAGCACTCAGTGATTTGGCTCAAAACCACTTATTGACCGCCCGCTTTTCAGTTCAGCTTTGAGAACCTCGATGAAGTTGAACCTCCATCTTGCGAGCCGAAATCCATCTATCTTTAGTAAGAGCGTCAGATCTGCAGCACGATGTATGGCGGAGTTCTCATCATTAAAGGGTCCAAGATAATCATCAACACAGAAATTGTCAGTGATACTCTCCACAGATGTGTGAACATTAGATCTACCGCATCTCGTTGCTGTCTCTAGTGAGGATTAGTTGGCGCTGAAGAGCGAGATGCCTTCCAAAAAAGTGAACCTTTATAGGATAGTCTAACATCGCGTTGAATGGGTTGTTTTCGTCCCTCCAAAAGAAATTGAGTGCTCTGTCATCTTCAATGGGGACCTCGACTCACGAAAATATATTCAGTACGTCCTTTAAACCGGCAATCTTTCGAACTGGATAGGTATATACCCACAACTGGAGGCGTGATGAAGTCCCAGCCTCTTTAAAGACAACCACCTAATCACATTTTGTAGGGCCTTTCAGCTCAACCAAAAACAACACGAAACTTTTCGAATGTTTGTGATTCAATGCTGGGTGATAAGAGAGGAACGGAGTCATTTCTCTTTCTGCTGCTGGGGTGCTGACCCGTTCTACAAATCCATATGTTCACTACGAGTCATCATTCCCCCGTAGCCTTTCCATAATTGCCGACCGAGGTGGAATCATTCCTAAAACTCAACCATTTAATGAAAATTAGACTTCATTGGTAATGAAGCTACCTTCCTGTCCGCGCCACGGTCAGGGTGGACTGACATTAATCCCGTAGGCCCTTGGTTTCTCTTTGGGCTGTACCCAAAGCCGTACCGAGTTCTCGTTGCAGTGAGATGCGGCCATCCCCAAAATCATGAAATTTGCCTTGTTTGAGTGTCTTGACTTAGTTTTTTGTGGCACCTGATAAAAAGGCACTGCTACCAGAAAACAGCGAAAAATCTTTTTTCCTCTATTGGCTATGTGCCATCCACCCGAATATCGCAAGTGCAGCATATGCTGCTCTAGTCTATATATTCTCTGGTCCAACACCCAATAGGCAAGGGGTTATGACGACCGATCGGCAGGCTGATCTAACCGTTTCCCTATCCTTCAACGGCCACGTCTTTCAGATATGGCCATTGCCGCGAAATCGAATCCTGAAAACTGGATGAGAGTATTGGTAGGGCCCTAAGAGTAAAGGCGTCAAAAGCCCAATTTCTTTCACCGATCCTCAGAGGATGGGCATAAGCGTATTTCACCGGATGATACCATTCGAGTTCACCTACTGTGTTGATGGCTAACGAAGCTGGATTACTTCCCAGACCGGTTCTTCGCGATTGCTCTTTCCACCAGCGTCGTATCAGAACCACCGCCGATAAATTCCAACGTTGTCACTACTCCAGCAGGGGTCAATAAGCCTACAAGTACAACTCCCAGAGGTTGATAGCTCAAGAAGTGAAAAGATTACTCTTGGTTGAAGGGTTTCCTCGGCAGGAGATTCCCTGGCTTTGTGCGGTGAACAATGGTATTTTCATGGCGCTCATTTTGGTTTGTGACGTATTTCTACTCGCCACACCATTGCTTCATGGGAATCTGCGAAACGAAGGAACCCGGCCCCCTAGCCGTTTGCCTTTTACAGGAGTAACTAAAATCTAGAGTGCAGCACTGTGGTCATTCTTCTGGATGGCGGGACACTACGCACACTACGTACAGATGTGTTTTCAGCTTTGCAGGACACAACACGTGCTCTCCAACAGGATACTTCTATCAGTTTTGTGATGGTGTTGTAGCCTTGGGTACCTGGCTGCTTTCATACACGATTTGGCCACAAAGACCGTGATCGGCCCGGGCTAGATAATATAAGCTGTTGCACGTAATAAGATATTGTCTCTCACAAACATAAAAATTCTCTCGGTTCTCCCGCCCCACCTGCCCCAAAGCTCCGTAAACACAATGCAAACTACGGCCTCCAGCGTGCGCTGCGCTTTCAGGTCCAACCTGCAACCAAGACGCTGCGGCAGTTTCTTATTTTAACCACCAGGTAGACTGGCACCTTTAGCCGCTGACAGCAAGCCACCAACCAAAATTCCAAAGAATCCTCAGTGGCTATCCAAATATGCCTGAATAATTGCAGGTGTTCGAGTGTGGCCCTCTATTGGGTCTGGCACTGGACACCCCTCTATCAATGACCCGGCAGCTCCGCGACAGTAAGCAAGGAAATACGAAAACAACGACCTAATAAAAGACAAACTTTGTCTTACAAATTTCTCATATTCTTTGATGGACTCGCAATACTGGTCTGCTCTCCAGTCCAACGGTTAAAACTCTACCTTGGGTGGGTCGGGCGTGTGCATTCTGGTTGCATAACTTTTTTCTACGGTCCAATAAAGTCACCAGGCCCTTTGGTCTCTTGCTATGCGGTTTCAGGCATTGTATCTCTTTTTAAAAATATCTTACTGTCAAGGACACAGCGTTGTCGGTGAAAATTCTAATTAGCTGACTAGCCGAATTGTCGGCTAGTGAAAATATCTAAAGACAACGCTGTGTTTTTGATAGTAAGATATTTTAAAAATCCACAACATATGGCGCATCGATTCCTCGATACACTCCGAACCTCGTTTTGTCCTGATATACTAATTACATCTCTTTCCCCGTCCGCGAATATGCCCACTCTTAGCCGAACTGAGCATTTTCCTCCATTTAATATTCATTTGTTTTTGGTAGCGAAGCACATTTGTCGCCTATCCTACAGTTTGACTTCTGTTGCATTTCACATAGCTTGGACTCCTTTCGATAAGCCAGCTGACAACTACGATCGTGTTCGCTGGTTCTCCTACTGATCCTTCTGGTGAGGCAGAATTACCGTTGATTATATTCAAGTTCGAATAAGTCGTGCCCGGACAGTCCAGAATCAAAGGGGATTGTACCTTTCACTCCCTTGGGTCCCTTCAGGGTGACAGGCATTGCAGCCGGCGAAGTTTTCTTTTATCTCACTTTCCAGTAAATTATCATAGACCCTGATCTGCGAAGCATTACAAAGGTTGTCGCAAAGCTGAACATCTGCTCGTTTAAGTTAATTTCGTCGTCACGAATAATAACCTTCGGTTTTCCCCTGATGGCCAGGAGATAAACTGGCGCTCACATGGACTAGTCGGTGGCAAAGAAGTGCCCTAGCTCTATATGCACCTCTTTGAGGTTCAATCAGGCGAAATAAAAATCGTGGCGTCTTCCCCAAGTCCCATCACTTTTGCCGCAGCTGTCCACAGTTAAGGCTCCCCTCTGAACAAAAGCAAGGAGGTGCAAACAAGTAGGTTCCTTCGGCGGAAAAGCCGTTTGCTGACAACAAGGATGGACAGACACTCTCAGCAGTGATAAACGATAACCGACAACCCGACGGATAACCGACCTACGCTGCACAATTCATGGCATTCCACAGAATTTGGGAGAGTATCGGGGTGTACCTAACATAGCCTCCTATGCCATTGTTGTACTGGGGTATCAAATCTGGTACTCTTCGTTCACTTGGCAGAATGATGGGTCAGCCAATGATCTCCGGTAACTAAAAACATCTTAGGACTATGCAAACAGATCCAATTCCATTGTTTAAACCAAGCTGAGTTTTTGGAGTCGACTGCATGTCACACACAATTCAGTGGCAGAGTCAGCCGGATTTTCTTCGCGTGGACCCCCGGTCCTCTTCTCACGGGCGCTCCATAATCATCGACTTTCAGCAATAGATGCCGATTAACGAGTATGAGAAGAAAATGTGTGTAACAGTTCCAAATTTACAGAAAGTGTTTGGTTTGTTTTTACGCATAGGTGAATTATTGCGCTGTGCAAAACAGCACTTGAAAACTCACAAGACAACTTCATGACGCGAAACACTGCGCCACCAAAAGAGAAAATCATTTATGACGAAAGCTAACTGACCACTGTAGGTGAATTCCCCCAGAATATGTGGACTGTCGTCCCTGTACACAGGTGCGCAGTGATAAAGCTGAGAGTGCAGACAGTGACGACGCATGGCAGGGTTATCAAATGACCGAAATGCTGGACTCATAACTTTCAGGTCAAGTACCTCAAAAGCGACAAGGTGACTTACTCGATGTAAGTGTTCGCTGAAACTTGTGAGGATTTTTATGTCCGACCATCACCTTCATTTCAAAACTCGAGGGTGAATGTCTGAGTTACTGGCTCATTTGGCCCGCCCCTTCCCCCCTTCAAGTTAGGTAACACTTCGCACATCACCGTCAAAGTTCTCGTTTTGGTCCACAGTGCTCACCAGCCCGTCGCAACTCATTGCGAATTCTCCGGCAGGGCCCGAAGACCATGAACCAAAGCCAGCCTGTTCACCGGAGGGCAAAACTACATCAACAGCCTTGAAGTTTCTTTCATTGATGAACCTCCATTGCCAGGCATATAAAGCCGGCCGGTACTCGCATAGCCTTTGCCTTTCAAACACTAGTCAGCTTTTCTCCCATGTGTGTAATGACTGGGCAGACTCAAAGGACCAATAATTTCAGTGCTTGACCTAAAAATGAGAAAACAGTTTGAGACCAGCGACGAATGAGTGGGGTCACGAGGTTTAACTGGCAGGACTCTGCAATTATTTTTGGTTCTCCCCATAGCCCTTGACGTGGTGTTTATGGTCTATTTTTCCGGTATTCTCCGTTCCGTAGGGATAGTAACATTATTCTGAAGGATCAAGTGAATCATTACCAGGGGCTGAAACGCCACTGGATGTTGGGTGTGGCTGTTCAGTTTCTCATTTCGTGCTAACTTAGCCTTTGGCTCAAACGTGGTAATTCCCATTGAGTCCCTGCAAAACTTGGCCTACTTTCAAAGCCTACGTTGGACTGCACGCTTTTATGACACTGCACTCAAAGCCGAGTGAAAACGTCACACTTGCTCTTCGCACCTTTTTTCAAAATCGCTTCTGGATAACGGTTTTCATTTGTTTTTTCAGCATTTCTTTCTACAGCGTGTATTTGTGTGAACGGTCCAAAAATTACTCGCTTTGAATCGTAGTTGGGATTTCATCAGTCCACCACCCGCTATGGCAACCTGCCCAAAATTTCTTGATTCACTGTTCTCAAGATTCCCTCCAAGAAAACTGATCCGTCGCTGCTGTTTCTCAAGTCCCCGAGAGTCTACAGTTCTCTGGCGATTACCTCTAATTGTAACATCTTTCTGGCAGCTCTGTCCAAGAGGAGCGACTTGCCGAGAGCCATTAAATACAAGCATACACCGCACCGGTGAAGACCTCTTGCTGATAATTCCTTCCTAAACTTAGACTTTCATACGAGCAAGTTAGGCAACCTGTCCCAAGAGGAGAGTCTATAAAACCTCGATGACAGAACCGTTGCCTCCGCCAAGCCGTCGTTGCTCCGGCGCTTTTGATCTTTTCCGCGGTCACTGACGATATTTGGTCCAGCAAATCTTGTCCGGGCATGTACAGTAATTTGGACCCGTTAGTCCACTTACGTAGCCACCGTAAATTTGTCCCACCCCGGAAACACGGATCTGCTAGACTGTTTGCGGATTTTGCGACCTGTCCACGCCTGCCCCATCGCGTACAGCTGTAAGCCCATTAGCAATGAATGTTACTAAATCGTTTGGGAAGAAGCTGAAGTAGTACAACGCGACCGCCTGGCCTATTCAAACAAAGCCGACCATGCGATAGAACTGAAGCACCTATTTACTGCTTGCGAAGCAACCAGCAGTACTGCACCGTCTCACACACGGGATGGGGCTGAATTTTGGGGCGCAACCTGAGCCTTAGCGAATAGGATCCTAGGGGTGAAGTGACCATCACTCACGGATAATCGCCCCTAATTCCTTGAGAGTGATCCGAAAATGTTCCCAGTCCGGCCAATCCTCAGGGTTCATCGGCGTGCCCCCATCGACCCTCTTCCATCAAAGCCTTTGCGGTAGGATTTTTGAAGCAGCAGCCAAGAAAAATGTAAACCAATAGGGCAATACCAACTGGAAACCGATGACAGAATTCTCCTACGTGCAGATGAGCGGTTAGGAGTGTTTAGTTCAAAAACAAGTACATCATTCTCAGCTTTCCGCTCCATCCCTTGGGCGCGCTCAGCCGGAAAAGGTGATCAGCTGGGTCCTCAAACTGCCCCTTTTTCTCGTTGCCCATAAAGACTTATGGGATCTCGGGAGCTTTGCCTTCCCATTTCGTTAGTTAGAAGCCCAATTTATCTGATAATTCCGTCAAACCCAATGAGTGGCATGCGGTTATGCCAACTTCGTCAAACGGCTGAATATCGGTCCCAAAGTAAAAATTACTGTTAGGGCCGCTGGCACGCCACCGACGAGTTCATATAAAAAGGCACTGAATTTGGTCGATTACATCAGAAACAGTCACTTCTCCATTTTCAATCCTTCTTTAACTACTTCAGTTTTTCCGAGTCTTTGAAAACGGTCCGGTTATTTTGGTTCTTGGTTGTTCGAGAAAGTTGGTTCTGCTTCGTACTTATAATCAGCCTGGGAACAAGCCCAGCCAGGTAGGACTTGTAATGTCCTGATCCATTATTGTTCATCAGTTGCACACCTCGTTAATCACCATAACGTTCTTTCTCCCAATAGATCTAAATTCGTTTAGTCTCTTTACTTCCGAGTTTGCAAGTTGGAATAGTCCGTTCTACACTGCCATTAGAAGCTATTGTGCCGGGCAGTCTTACATTTATTGTGGAATAACTGTTGCGCTGCTTTCTACCACCAACTTTTCCCTGCTTTTCCTGTTCCACTACAACAGATCTAATAGATATCGTTCCAACTGAAGTCTTCACTCGCCAGCATTTCCACTGTACATAACATAGACCGAAGATACGTTGGTTAACTGCATTTTCCGATTGGGCCCTTGTACCAAACGACTGTTCAGTGACTCTCCTTGGAACCTAGCTTCATAGCTGAAAACTAAACGGCTATCTCAAGTTTATTTAGATTACACAATGGGTGATGGTGAAGGCAACATATTATGTCCTCGGCCTTTGACATGGCAGTCACCTTTTCTACGTAGCCAAGAGTTCCGGTGCACATCGTCAAATCCAACGCCCCCTTCGAAATCTCTCGTCTTTACCAAACCTTTCTTTTAGGCGCAGCAACCTGTTGGGGGCTTTACTCTTGTTGTCTTCAGGGCAGTTAACTTCTTCACAATCCGGGAAGGGCTGCTTGAGACAATCAGATAGCTTCTGGTCCTCTAACACACTATTTCCATATCGAAAAGATCCCCGAGACTACTCTAAGCGACCATCTCCAAGGTCGTGCAACTGAGACATACGAAAGAAGCATAGCTGTTATTCTGTATTCTCCGTTTCCGTAGAAGCACATTTGGCTAGGCTATTTACCCTACGAGGCCTTATAGCACCCTCCCGAAGTCATGTTCATTGAACAGAGCTCCTGGTGACTGTCTACATGCCTACGGCTCATCGCGACCAAGAAGGAGATCCACCTCTCGTTCCTCCCGGTATATAACCCTTGAACCTCAAGCAGAATATTTAGCCTGGGTAGAAATGCTCTTGATGGCTTTGGGGCCCACATCTGAGGACCATTTTGTGAGGTCATCTTCCTGGACCGGCTCCGTTCATCGTTTTCAGGCCAGACGAGAATCAGTCACACTCGGCCCGCGGCCACGGTTTGAGTCCAGGTCACCATGCTCAAGACTGTGAACTTGGAAGCCTTCTAAAATGCTCACTCATAAATGGCTTCCTTACGAATTTCGGATCGGATCTGACATCAACACACGCCAAGGCTCTAAGCACCTTACTAGGGGATCGACCATCCTATAACCACCACTCCTGGAATCATGGGTTTGTTCCTAGGCTGTGGTATCGAGAACATGGAACTCGGCTCCGGGATTTTTCTGACTGTGATTCCTTCACCAGGTGTGGTAGTCAGCAGTGGATGCCTGGGCAAACCTCTTGATCGCACTCCCTTTTCATTCGCCAAGCTACCCTTCCGTGAGGGTTATTACTGCACCTAAGGTACGGACCCCCCGTCTCCGCCGTTTCCCAGTCCCCATCTATCATGGCAGTAAAGAACTTTAGGCCGCCTGTCAGACTGATTGGCACCGCTTGCCTTGCAATAATGCCAAGTTCCATCCCCACAAAATACGGTCTGCTTGTTTTTTGCAGGACTGGCATTTATCTTTTCCCAAATATTATTTCGTGTAGGACCGGCACTCAGCCTGGTCACTGTTGCGACTTTAGATTCTCCGACCAAATCTAACGTCAGCTATTCTTTCCCGACTTTGAAGTTTCCACCCGATTCTCGGAAGAGGTTTGACCGTCGCTCCAGCCAAAGCTCTCCGGTCTTCTGGACTGTAGTGCAAAGGCTGGCGAGGTGTGGCTACAAACGGATTTATTCAAAAAGTGAATGATGAAACCAAAACACGAAAGGGCCGTTCTTGCATCAGTGGGGTCAGCCGACTGCAGATCAATGGACACACGAGACAAACGAACGTGGGTGGTATAGCTTGGCGGAAAAATATTCAAGTCGGTAAACATCTAAACCGAGGTGCAAAAATCAATACGAACTCCTCAGCACGCCCTCCCAGAGTGTCGGACAAATGAGTTTGGATGCTTGTGAAAAAATTGTGGGATCGGAAAGAGTACAGGCTTAACAAAGTTCCAGCCGGAACGGGTTGTGAAGGGAGGAACAGTGTCAGTTTCGTGGGGAATACTCACACAGTGTGAAACGTAAGGACTGGCATCATTGGAAAAGGAAGTAGAAGCTCTCATTGGGGGAACTTTAACCTTATGGTCCGAATCAAGGTGTGCTAATTTGAGGCGATCGATACTGGTTTTGTCTGGCTCACCAGCTTTATCAATGAAAAAATTATTTTTTGGGACAGAAATGACGCGAAATGGGCCTGAGTGCGCTGGACGCGGCTGGGGTTTAGCAGCATCACAACGGAGAAAATACAAGGGAACACGTAGTTAGTTCCTTGAGAAGGTGAGTGGAACGAATAGGGAGCAGGGCTGGAAGAGAACGGAGTGATTTTATGTACGACTGTAATTGCCGAACAAAATATGAAGCTTCATCAATATCAGGACTTTGTTCCAGAAGCTCAGGGGGACTTTGTAGAGGTATGCCAAGCATCGTCATCGGGACAGAACCCAAAATCTTCCTTTAGGGTGGGGCCTACGGACAACATGGTTAATGCAAGGGCGTTCGTCCACCTAACAGAATGAGAGTTGGAGGTGTGAAAAGCTTTTAATTGTCTATGGTAGCCTTCCACTAATCCGCTGAATGACGGGCGACATGTCTTTGTACTAATATGTTGGAATCCAAGGGGGAGAGTTAAACCACGGAAGAGTTTTGACTGAAAAAGTGCACCACTATCCGTGGTGATCGCACACGGAACACCAAACACAGAAATCCAGTGGTGTGTAGGGGTCCCAGAAAGTTTCACTGGAGGTGTCAGGTACGTGGACGGACATGGGCCGACGTGCAAGACGATCTTCACATATGAGGGGGAAATGGTATCCGTCAGCTAGTGGTGGGGAACCAACTCTATCTAAGAGGACATAGAGAAACGTGAATTGTCCGTAGGTATTTGGACAGGAGAGGAGAGTACAGGGCGGTAATACTTGCTCCGTTGATAAGGTATACACTTTCTAGACCAAATACGAATCTCTTTCCATGTTTGGCTAAACATATCTATGGGAAACAAGTCTGGCTGAGGCGCGTATTCCAGGATGGGATGTGGAATGTGAATGCGTAAAACTCAAGCGACCAAAGGGAACGGGGAACAAACTGGCTAGGCTTGCCAGTGGGGACATCACAAACTATTGTACGTTTTCCGTCGCGTAGGGGTAGATCTTTTAACACCAGCAAGGATGATGAGCGATAGCCCAGTACTTCTTGGTCAGTCTCTTGAGCCCGTGCCGTCTCGGACCGGCTGAATGCCGTTGGATCGGTTAGGTAATGGATACCTGGCCGGGACGGGACATCGGCCACAAGATTTCTGAATCTCTGTGTGTACCGTATATCGGTGGTGTATTGGGAAATTTAGTCAAGATGTCTAATTTCCCTGGGCAAACAACGGTCGCCGCTGGAGGCCAGTTCGTAAGTTAAAGGTTTATAGTCGGTGTAGGCAACAAAGCCTCCACCTTTCAAAGTTTGTTGAAAGTGTTTTATTGCAAGGTGGATTACAAACAGTTCACGGCCAAAGTTGCTGCGTCGAGTCTGTGGCTGTTGCAGATTTTGAGATAAAAGGCAATGGCTGTGTGGCTTTTTGAATTCTCTTTATCGATTAGGCCCCAAAGGCTGTTTTGAGACATCAGTCCTCAGTACGAGAATTGAGTTTTCATCATAGCTTAAGTGTGCAAGCTTGGGAACTTTGGACGACACTTGCTTATCCTCTTAGAATGCTCATTAAGTTTCGGAAGTCATTGAGAACTGGCACAGCCTTTTCTTTAAAAGTTCAGAAAGTGGTGGCAAGATCTCCGAACCGTTTGGTATGAATTGACAATAGAAGTTGACAATGTCCAGGAAACGATACAGACTGCTGAACGGTTTGGGCTCCGGATTTTCCTGGATAGCACCCACTGTGTTTTGAAGTGGTCGGATACCTTCACTGTCAAACTGATTTCCAGGGAACCCAGCAGACATGGCACCAAGGGTACACTTAGAGGCATCAAACGAGATGCCATAATCTTAGGAGCTTCAGAATACTTAGCGCAAATGCTCGTGATGTAGATTTCCGTCCATGCTAGCAACCAGGAAGTCATCAATGTAAAAGACAGCAAAATCCAGACCACGTAGAACTTGATCCATGAATCACTGGAATGTTCGAGCGGCTCTGTGCAAACCAAAACGAGTACGCAAGAACTCATACAGCCCGGACGATGTTGTGAATTCGGTCTAAGAACATCTTTGGGAGCGATGGGAAGGTGGCAACACGCCCTTACCGGATCAAGTTCGGATAAAATGCGTTTGCCAGGCAAACCGTTGGAGAAGTCGTAAATGTGTGGAGTTGGGTCACGGTCAGGTACTGTGGCGTTGTTATGGGGGCGGAAATCACCGAACTGGCATCGTTCACCGTTAAGCTTTGGTACCATACGAGGCTTGGAGGCCCAAAAACCGCTCGATGGGCGAATTATCCCCTATTTTAGCGTATTTAGGAATTTTGCTTTTGTACCGATAGACGTGCAGGTAATAACCGACGAGGACGCGCTAAGATTAGTAGACTTCTGGTGACGATGTATTGCTTAAAACCGTGTGGTGCTTGGGAGTGGGATCTTTGTGATCGGTTGGCTGCCGGAGAATCTTCCATAGTGGAGGAAAACTGAGAACTTACCGTCATGAGATGTATGTCGAGACAGTGACGGGGGTACTTGTGCCGCGTCTTCATAGGAGTATTGCCGTCCAATGGAACACGGTACCTCACTTCGACCATAAGGAAAAAAGTGGGAAGGAAATTACCAGAGAATAGAATAATTAGCGTCGGTAATAGTGAAAATCCAAGGGAACTGCCGGAGTAATCCCATCTCAAGTGGCAGTGGCCTTAGACCATATATCCTTATTGGGGGGCAGCTAGCCACTTGCAAAGTGAGAGTAGTGATCCGCAGATGGTTTCCGAAGGAGGAAACGAAGATAACACTGATCCGAGCACTCGTACCAACCAGAGGCCGCACTGCAGTAGGCTGATCGAAAGTGTGAAAGAGGCCACCAGTTTCGAAGTCAGAAGCAGTGGTCGCCATCACTGACCAGCAGTCTTATACCCCTAGGCTGTTGTTTGGAAATTACAGGGCTGCTGGCAACAACGGATTTGCTCCCTAAAGAGCCGGTGGTGCCAACAGTACGATAGTCTAGACGAAGAGGCAGAGCTGTTGCTGCAGAATTTTGAGCGAGAAATGGAGCTGTGGCGGGTGACATGCTGCGGAACAGCATTCATCTGGGAGGTAAGGTTAACAACTTGCTCTTGGAGGTCGGAGATACAATAGGAAGCCACCCACCATGTTTCTGGGGTTCACTTCCGGGAGTCTGCCAGCGGCGGCTGCTGGTTCCTCAACCGAAACCTCTGAGTTGAAGGGAGCAAGGATCTCCTCGGTCGACAGATGAAGTGGTTTCAGCCGCAGATGTCACAGAAGAGGGTCATCCATCTTATGTGACCCCCACAAATGCTTCGTCTATAGTAGAAGTTGAGAGGGCTTGCGATCCTTAAGAAAAAGCTTTGTGAACAACTTTTCAGTGCGACGATGAACAGATAATCCAGCCCGCTGGATAATTGCTTGCTTGATTGTGTCGGAGGGGTTGTTTGGTGAGGTTTCAAAAGTGAGATCACGCGGGTTTTCCACAACTTCTGAAGAAAGGCCTTGAATAACGCAAGAATACTTTGTAGGCTGATAACACATACGGCTGACGCGGAAAATCGCCTCTATTCGAGCAAACCGCAGGCGGGGAGTTGGAACACACAATGGAAGTAGTTTCACCATGATTGAAACTTCGAGGGTGTTGTGGTTGATTTTGGTACCATTAGAATCCAAGTCCGATGATGACAGTGCACGAAAAGTAGTGGTAGAATTTGTAAGTGATAAGTATTGAGCGCAATACGCAGAAACAGAAAATCGGGCTCACCAGTTTGCTGTGAACGGCTCATGCGGTGTGACTGCAAAAGCGCTTAACCAAAAAGTGAATGATCACGCCATTACGCGGAAGGACCGTACGCGCGTCAGTAGAGTCAGCCTGCTGCAAATGGGAGGATAAAGGAGGCAAATGGGAGTGTGCGTTATTGCTGGACTGGGAAAAAAACAAATAGGTGAACGTCTGGACGGAGGCATACAAGTCAATACAAGCTCTACAGGCTCTGTGAACCTGTAGTTCTGGTGAGAGACAGCAAATCATCTCTGTCCAACCGATCCAGGGATTCTGCATAAATTCGCTTTCCTGTGACAAAGTCAGGTGTGGAGCAGAGGTCACTTTCGGTTTGCTTGGCCCGAGACGTTACGCCATCAATAAAACTCTGAGCCTCATTGGGATGTGCCTGGACGTCCATCCTGGCATTTCTCCATCTTACAAGGCACAGCTCATTTGTGCAATAATCAACACTCTCGTGGATGCCTTTACAAAACCTTCGCCAGTATATCTGCTTCAAAACAACTTGCGTCGTTCGGTGATCCCGAGTAAACATCCGCCAACTCTTATCTGCGTCAGCCTTGTACATAATATATTTTCCACATTTGATTACATGGTACACCTCAGCAACTTCAACCCTGGCCTACTCATTATATTGCCACCGTTGGATCGAAAGCGACTAGTACCTGCCACGTATGACGCCTCCGCTTAACCCCATTTGAACTCGAACCAGGTTTATTTCACCTCTGCTAAGGTGTAGGACCCTTCTTCCAAGAGTTATAAAAATTTTATAGTGTTGAATATTTTTCCACTCTTATCATGCTTTCAGGCTTGCTTCCCTACCACGGCCGAGAAATACGCCCTATATTTATTGTTATCGATGACTCATTATCAGGTCAATAAAGACACATTTACTTGTCATTGGAAAAGGAGAGGGGCTTATTGCTTTTAGGTAGACTGAACAAGTCCCCCAACATCTTCCTCGCTTTTGAATAGCCTCGCTCTTAGTCGGGCATGAAACTCCCTCGGTATTTTCCTATGACGGTCCTAGGTATAAGCGTGTGGGGTATAGCAGCCTTTGCTTGAGATTGGTCAACTCGGAATTGGCAAAGTTTTCAAATTGTTTGACGAACTAGCAGCACTACCATAGAAATCCGTCGAGGGCGGTAAAGTCTACCCCGGGGAGGTTGAAATCTGGCCGATCCGGAATTATGTTAGGCGACCTCCTTGAGCCTTTCTTCCTCTTGCTGACGTTTTTTTGTCCATGTATTTTCCAATAACTCGCTGATTCAGCTCCATTAGCTTAACCTTATCACCTGCCTTCTAAGCTCGCCGCCTCGCCAGCACTAACCATCATTATAACTACTACGTTGGCTTAAATATATCATAATTCGGATAATAGCCAATATTCTCAGCACCATTTGAGCTTGCACCGACAGAAATGATAGATCTAGCAGCTTTCAAAGAATCGAGTTTACCCTAGCTCTCCGCAGTGACTTGCCCTATTACTTCCTGTGCAGGTTTCGGTCTTCTCGGTCATCATCTGGGCATATTTGGGTAGTCTGTCGTTGTATGTTGGGCAGTTTGAGTATTGTAAGACTGCTCCGAGCAAGCTTCGGCAAGATGAGACTCGCGAATCCATAAAATGATTGATTCGTGGCTTTTACTGCACTGTACTATGGGTTTGTCAACTGAAAGCACATCTATAGACTTCAAATTTGTGGCTACAAGTACTCAAGAGAGCCAAAGCCATATTGTGATAAAATGATCAGGTGAGTCACGCAAGATCGAAACAATGCACGTAAAAATTATGCCTTTAACGAGAATAAACAAAGGTTCGTGGCCGAAAACGTTATCAGGACAAAACACACAAAAAATATGCATGTTACGGAAACCTCAAAAACTGCGGCTTTATAGTGCTCTAGGAGGATTTTGTACCAGTACTTGTTACACCGGTTGCAACATGGGGCTTTTTGATCTTTGTTCTGACGCCTAGAATTATGGTCGAGTGTTCCTCCGTCCTCTGAGTTGAATCAGCAGCCACGACGAAAGCTTTCATAAAAAGCGGTAATCATTGGACTGTGAATGGTACCTAGACATTTTGCTGTGTTCTAAACAAAGAATCTAATTGAGACCACGGAAGGAAGATGTGAAGTAAGCTCTGCTGTAAGGCGATTTAGTAGAACATTTTCGAAGGGGCAAAGTTGGTGTCTACAAAAGTTTCTGCTGTGGTTTCTGCAGATGTTTCTCAGTGGGAATGGCGAGGAGCCAATAGATGAAGTAACTGTCGTAAGTTAAAATGTAGACAAAACCACTGGAAGGAGAGAAAAAGCCTAATTTTTTAATGCCTGTTTGCATGATACGATCGTCGAACTAAGTAGTTATATAGCGGTGAAGTTCAAAAGATCGGCATGGCAAACACCGTTTTACCAAGTGTGAATGTCTTTCTGCACACTAGGCCAACTTCCGATGGCAAGTTTCGCAGAAGAACAAACAACTGGATTGAAGATGTGATGAAATTGGGTAAAAATGGCTTGCCGAAAATAAGGACGCGGGAGGGGACAAAGTTTATTAGTGGAAGCTTAGAAAACGATGGTTTACGTGTGAAAAAATAGATTTTCAAAGGATGCTGAACGAGGGGTAAACTGAGCTGCTGGAGTTCCCCACCTGATAGACGCGCGGTGGCCGTGCTCACCAAGCCAGGTAGATGTGGTTTTAAATCATTGATGTATGCTTGGAACGACATATCAAGCACAACATTATCGGATTCGGGGATGAACTCCTAATCCTTAGAAACTTGTGAAACATAGTCCAAACGTCTGACCTATCCTGGCTTGCGAAGATCCGCGGGGTTTTGGGCCTCGTATATCTGTGGCTTGTGATTTGATAAAGTGATGACAGACTGACCTTCTGGAAAGTACCGAAAGTGTTTTACGGCCAGTGATTCCCCACCTAGCGTGCTGTACCAAACATAAGCTGGCTTTGACTTCCCATGACAAATCGGTAGCTTAAGGCTGATGTCGCCGCCATTATGTAAAACGGGCGCAAGGCAGTCGGGAGGAATAGCCTCCATTGGCAACGAAGAACGGACTATTCCAACTTGCAAACTCGGAAGTAAAGAGACTAAACGAATTTAGATCTATTGGGAGAAAGAACGTTATGGTGATTAACGAGGTGTGCAACTGATGAACAATAATGGATCAGGACATTACAAGTCCTACCTGGCTGGGCTTGTTCCCAGGCTGATTATAAGTACGAAGCAGAACCAACTTTCTCGAACAACCAAGAACCAAAATAACCGGACCGTTTTCAAAGACTCGGAAAAATTGAAGTAGTTAGAGAAGGATTGAAAATGGAGAAGTGACTGTTTCTGATGTAATCGACCGAATTCGGTGTTTTTACGCGCAACTGGCTATGATTTATCAGTGGCCGTAACACCAACCCTCGGGTTGGTTCCTTGGCTTTTATTCCGTCTGACACTTTTCATCGGACTCATTTGTGTGGCTCATTTAGCTGTATACACAGGTGGACATGGAAAGAAGTAATCAGTTGGTGCAGAACTGAACAATGGCGACTTGCTTAAAATCCAAGTTTATCATCAGTCGTTCTCGGTTTCCTCACTGAGCTAAGGCAGTCATTCGGAGGGCTAAAAGTGTCAATGACAGAATACTTCTGAGTTGTAACGACACAGCAATACCGGTGTGGAATGTAAACAGGAACTGCTCCGCTGACCCCGTAGGAAGATTATGGTTCCGGTAAAATACCTGGTCAATACCCACACAATCCATGTTTTAATAGCATTGACTCTCGGGGTCATAGCCGCAAAGCACCACCATTCATGGAAAGAAGGTAAGTTGGAGCAAGCAAACGTGTACTGATTGCAAACACTTCCTACTCTTCAGGTAGTTTTTCAATCAACAGTGATCAGAGGTGGAGTCCAAGGGGGCAAATCATTATTTCTTTCCAACTATTCATAACTTCTGTGTAAATCTGATTTTCGGCGTTTCCAATAGATGAGCAGTTGAAAGCCGGCATCGGGCGACCGAGAAGAGAACCAAGTGAGGGGGGCACTGAGAAGGACCAGCTGCATCTGACGGTTAATGTCATAACAACTGCGCAGAGTCATTGATCAAAAGCGAATTACGGGCGCACCCAAATGAACAACAAAGCCAAAGGCGACCTACTTCTTTCCATTGGTAACTAATCCAACACAGTTCACAGGTATTGCAGGAGCCCCGAAGTAATGAAAGTGTCATCGCAGCCACTTTATGTTAAACAGAACAAACAGACAAGCGCAGGGATGTTAAAAGTGAGTGCAATGGAGGAATAATTGACGGTTGAACGTACTGAAGATCAGTTTTGCAGTAAACCTAATTAAAAGAACTACCCTGGACTGCCGAAAACTCAGCTGTTTAGCTCATTTTAATTGAAACAGTGATTCTACTTGCATTAGATGCGGTGGCTTTGGATGCAGTCTCCTGGCAACAGCCTTAATAGGAAGCATTTTGAAAGAACAGAAATAATAGTGCAGTCAAAGGACGACGAATACTGGTATCTTGCGAATGAAGAATGGTTGTGAAAACAGGAGCACCACTGCTCACAAAATTTGGCCACTTCCTCTGAAGTATATAACCACTGAGTGGGAGGGTCACTTGGACCTCAACCAGGAAGTTCAGTACATCCTGCGCAACCGGGTCAGCAGGCCAGGTTTTTCGTGCCATGCTTCCGCTTCATGGGCTGGCTGCCCTTACTCATATCCCGATCGTTATCCACCCCAGCGGACAAGGTGCACCGAGAAATCGTGTCAAGGGATGTGCGCAAATCATATCCAACCACTTTAGTCCGGGACCTTTTATGTTCGATCTAATGATTGGGTTCATGAACCCTAGGCTCTCCGCCGAATCTCAAGATTCCTGAGAAGGTGTTCCCACTAGGTCAGAGCAATGGTACAAAAATACTGGTTTTCAAACATGGACTATCTCTTTAAGTCCTCTGTCGTACCAGCCATGTACCTGAACCACACAGAAGCACAGACCTTACAGTCGCAGCTTACACTTGACCCTCGATAGATAAACAGATATCATCTCGAGGCTACATATGACTCAGGTTGGCAAAAACCAAACGGAACTTTCATGTAAGCAAAGACATTCTGTATGATATTCGTCAGCAGGGCGAAATGCAGGTGCTCATAAAACAGAACTTATCTACCAGGTCGATGACCTCTCCAGGCACTGAAAGGTTTGGCGTTGGGCCGATTTAATCCTACCACAGAACCTTGCGTTTTGAAGGTGTGGAAAGCATGCCGAACATAGTCAGGCATTCCGTCAAGCTGTCTAGAAGGCTTGAAACCTACCTGGATCCTCACTTAGGTAAAATGTCTGGTCCGCGTACTCAATGTACGATACCTTTCCATTAGGGAAGTTTTCAATGCCGCTATCCTCGACTGACAAGAGTCGTCTCTAAGACCATACTGATGACGAAGTTAGAAAGGAAACGAGAGAGGTGAAGACCCCGAAGCACACCGCTTCTCCTGAGGAACTCGGGTGAACGATCACCGTAGGTCCAAGCTCGGCTTCGTTTATTAATGTGAAGGGACTTTTTGATGAAAATAAATTTTTTTAGTACATCCTTCGGTCAGCTTAGTCGAAGGCCACTTCGAGATCGGGAAAAAAGGAAGTAGTAGGTTAACATAAGATATGCTAATGTTCCAAAACTTGTCCAGTAGTAAAGATGCGACCAGTAAAACCATGACCAAGGCTAAGCCAGCCCTGATTTTCGCGCGAGAACTGTTATCGAGCGGTTGACAACTGGCGAAGAATAATACAAGCAAGCAGTTTAGATGCGACGTCAACCAGACTTATTGCCCTGTGGTTTTCCCAGCAGGGCCTGTAGCCTTTCTTATAAATAGGTACGATCAACTATCCACACCAACTTTTTGAAACTATTTTTTTATTCTATATCAAACAGGAGGGTTTCGTCAACTGCATTAAAAGTGCTGGGCCACGGTGTTTGAAGATGAAAGGAGGCAATTCGTCCGGCCCGAAGCGTTACGTAGTCTTGGATAGTTTATCTCACGAGGAATCTCCGCTTTTTTGACTGACGGCTGGCATTTACAGCCGCTGCCGCATATATGTTGCCACAGCAGGTTTGACGTGAATAAAGGCCAACTGGGTTGCTCCTCGAAAAGCCACGCCCAAAGAACTAGAAAACACTCAAGCCTGAGTCAGAGGGCAGTTCGCCTCTTTGATCAGTTCATTCCGGTTCGTTATTGACTGCTAATTCCGGCTAGAAGAAAAAGATTGTGGCTGCTTCCAGCCGCCGCACCCTTTTCAACCTCTCCTAACTCCTCAATCTACCACTGCTCATGATCATTTCTCAGGTTAAGAATCACTTGGGATTTGGTGGATTTTCGAATCTCATCGTACCTAAACCCGGAGGAGTAGATCCTTGAGCATCTGACGGCGCAACTGAGGATGCGGATACCTACTGTTTCTGTGTGTGTCTGGTTGTTGGGCCTTGGGCAGCCTTAGCAGCCTCTAATAGGCCCTGCCTGATATCTGTTCATCGCTCTTCTGGATGCGGGGTGAACGGCTGCTTCGAAAACCTGTTGAATGATTCTGTTTTGAAAGCGGAGCCATGGTTTTCACCCAGTAGCAGCTGCGGGGGGCGGTAGTATTTGCTTGCATTTCGGCCTCTATCGAGAAGTGGGCCGAAATGCATAAGGACAAGAGCATGGTCAATCTCTACGGAAGTGGACCAAAATGGTCGACGATCTTGAATTGGACCGCGAAAGCTTTAATCGATAACAATACGGTCTATCTAAGTCCAACCTTGTGAAGGTGCAGGGGCGCCAGGTTGGCCGGCTTGAGTATTTTGTACGAGAAATTGCCACTACCTAGGAGCGGCCCACCTTCGGAACATAGTTGGACGGGTCGATTGTCGTCATGAGTTCGATCGGCTGGAAACAATATCGGCCTCCCACTTTCCTCTTCGTCTGGTCTAGGCTTCCGACATGAGCACTGAAATCGCCGGCAGCAACCATGATGCCCTTAGAGCGCACGCTGAGGAGCAGCTGAAACAAATCCTGGTAGAATTTTTCTTCAGCCTTAGGAGAGCTACAGTCAGATAGAGCATAAACAGAAACGACGAACGGTCACCTGTGCTTCAATCTAGTGCTTTTGACATGCACAAAACTATTCAGCCGGACTCACACAGACGGCTCCTCACTGAGATCCAGTTGAGCAGCGCATGCCCAGCCTTCACGCCCAGAGTGATGCTAGCTCCAGCCTGACCACGGGCACTAGATGCCGTATACACAGACAGAACAGACAAGTATCATAATTTCGGTTTTATATTATTTCTCCGTGCAAAACTGTCCAAATGCACTACACACAAATCACTGCTGACTGGAACCCAGGCTAGTAGTGCATGATCAGCTCTTGTTTTCAAAGCAATCCCAAGGCCAGCCTGACCACCAGCACCAGATACCGGATCATCCGACACGCGTAGAGTGAAACAAGAAGCCGAGCTTGTACTTGGAGAGAGATACGTTACAGCTGAGGTTGGGTCTTGTATGCTTGTTTCGGAGAAACAAAACTAGTGAGTTTTAAAGGTTTCAAGAGTCCTAGCTGGGGCAGCCTGCTGCCCCGTTTGGTAAAGTGCGCGGACGTTGAAAGCAGCTAAATGAAAAAGTGCTTGGGTCGGAGAATGGATTTTCTTTCTTTCTTTCCTTGTCTCTTATTTGCTACCCTTTCCGAGAGCTACAAGTCCACAGTCACAACTCATTGTAGCCACTAGTAAGCATTTAGAATTGGAAAGTAAGGGATGAAGAAAACAGAGATAAGGAATGACTCCCGATTGACCGCTGGAGATTTCTGAGTACATCGTTTTTCGCGGCTGCCTATACCGCAGAAGACGTTTTTCTTCGGGAAATCTAACCGGAGCCTTTGATTCAAAAGTTTAACTTACAAGTTGGCGGAGCGTTACCACAGCACTGGAACGCGACTGAAGTATCTGTGAAGGATCCTCTTCCGGCCTCTTACTTGAGACCTGATTATTGCATGGTTTTCACCCTGTCTTTGCTGGTGCCTTGTTATCGATCTGCTTTTCTGACTCAGTTCTTGGCCCCGTACACCCAGCAGAGCAAGCGGAACGTGGATGGGGCAGCATCCTTTGGGCTGGGAGCTGCCCAGCTTAGGCGGCCGATAGCTGCCCAATGAAGTGTGATGACTTCTGCATCCGTCGAGGGAACCCCCAGGTACTCCACTCCTATGCCCATCTAGTGGAGGTTTTCAGACAGCTTAACTGCTTCCGTCCGTCTTTATTCGCTGGAGTGTCCTCTTTATGGGTATAAAGGTTGAAGTCAGACGTTGCCCTCCAACTGCTTCAGACTGGACTTTGTTTAGCCTCCACCCACTGACCCGTCCTACATGGTTGAGTCTCCGGCTCAAGAAGTCCATCCAGCACAGTTCTTTGCTTTATGGAGACAAACACGATTTGACAACGGTCAAAGGTGCAGTCTCGTCATGAAGGGGAAAGTTTATCAGATTATCGAATATGAAAGCCTGTGCGCTCCAGCAGTATCAATGATTACTTTTGTGGAATTTTAGGTCAAGACAAACATTCACAAACTGAAGATGTTGTGCGCGGTTTGCATGTCACGCCAGAACAACCTGTGGACTAACGAACTGCAGCTTCCCTAAAGGCCCATTCTTTCCAGACCGCATTTTGCTGGCGATCCGCGGAGGCCATTGGTTCCTTCGACAACCACGACTGACTAAGAGGACCAAATTCCCCGTCTTCAGACTTTCGGCTTTCATTAAGCACCCCTTCCTTTCTTGCAACATACTTATATGCTCAGTCTTCCAACGTCTTCAAAATGAATCCGCCAGCAACTACACCTTTCTAGGCTGTCTGGCATGGGTGCGGGAAAAATCCCGACAACCAAACACAGTCTTATGATAGTAAAGTATCATACATACGAGTGAACAGATATATCCTTTCCTCTCCGCTACGCCACCCCCACCAAAGTAAAGACCGGAATGACCTTTTCTCACGCGCGCAGAGGCCCAACCGACTTTTATTGTAAGTTCAAAAGGAAGAGGCGAAATTTTTTAATTACACGGACACAACAATGTTCAGCTCTAGTGCAAGCTTTTTATAATAACACGCCAAACGGCCGCTATACTCTGTACTATCCAGAATAGCAGACAAATATTCGATAGAACTTGGGAACAGCCAACATGACCTTTCGTTTCACGGGTAGGCTTAACAACCAACACGGCGGGTTTGTGCACCCTTGGTGAAATAATAGGGTGCTTGGTTTCCCCCGAAAGATTGTCCCAAACCAATCGTCCAGCTATGCACAACCTCCCGTCCGTTAGAACGGAACTCAGTTTTCTTATAGAGCAGTGTAAGATAGCCTCTCGGGCCATCTCCTCGTTCCACTGAGTCCATCTCAGTATGAAAACGCTCTCCTTATAACCACCGGGCAATTGCCTCAAAATATTTCTCATCTTCCGAACCGTTAAATGAACCACTTGCAATGACATGTCACTTCGCCTTCCCGAGGTTATGAGATGTCCCTTTTATCACGCTCTCCAAGCAATTCTCCCAAATTCAGTTTTCCAGGACGAACAGTATGAAGCACGACTGGAATGAGGCTAAGGTAACCACGCTAGCCACCATACGCATATTCATTTTCAACAGTTGAAGCCGCACTCTGACAATCGCTTCATCTCCGCATCCAGTAGCTCCCTAGGCCTACAAAATCTTTGGACTATATTACCGTAGTTGATGATCCCTCACCCCGACTCTTACCCCCTGAGAAACCAGGCAGGTCGAATTCTCTTTCGCTGACACAAGTCTCTTTTGTGTGGGAACTCAGCGGGCAAGTACCCTGGACTCCGTTCGTAACAAAAGTGGCGAAGTTCTCCTCATCGCTCATCATGTACTAAAGAAATGCCACAGAATCGATTCAAAGATGGACGTCCCGTACAGCGGCGACTGCTGCAGTCAACTCCAACCTTGGTATGAAGATAGTTTACGGAGTGCTGCTTACGACTTGGCAAACACAGGTACATGTCTTGATTCCGTGTGTCCGACACAAATTTAGGGTGGGACACTGATCCAGGACCAGCTTCGGAGGCGTCACAAACTCGGTGTGTTTCAACGTCAGCATCTACATTCAAAACGTCGCATGCATACTACAGTCACGCTTACCAGTTTGGTCTCTCCCACACTCCTTCCTTTCTTCCCACCAGGCCTCAGCTTTAAGGACCAGCGGGTTATTCCAACCTATATTCTCTTGGAACAAGTCTTGGAACAGTTTTTCACGGGTAGAACGAAATAACCAACCCGACGTAGAGGACGATGGATTGTGGTCAGTTGGGCTGGCTAGGCTGTTCTTGCTTTTGGCCGACCCTGGGTGTGGACATGGTATTTGAAAGGGCCTAGGTAAACATCCCAGGGCAAACCCAAATCTCCTACTGTAGGCAAACATTCTGCCACCGTGTTTTACAGATCTTTTCTTTCATTAGACGGAATGACATTTGAAACCTCTCGCTCGTCACAAAGATTCTCCGCTAACCCAAGTCCTTCAAGGCTTAGGTGTCCACTCTATCCCTCGAAGAAAACACAGAGCTTCTGCTGCTTTAATAACGGAAGTTAAACAACCTTCGAAGCGGAAAGTCTTTAAAAGAACTTGTGATGCCGCCTACGAGGAACGGTGCCCGAATAAAGCGACTGCCTTTACTGCAAAACTGGCGCACTACCGTGAACAAACCGCCCCAGAGGGATGCAGCATCATTTTGAATTCTTCTAGGCTAACAGCATCACACTCAGACCGCCTAAGCATCTTGATCCTCCTCGGTCACCCTTACTTGCAAGAACATATCTTCTGTATCGGCACAAAATGCCATGGGTTTCTGACGAGACCGCAGAAGTACACTTGCCAGACGCGGAACCGAGTTGGAACCTTGTAGTAAATGCGCACCCACTGAGTCCATTTGGAATACCGCAACACAACCGCGGACTACCCCGACATTCTTATGCTTTTCGAGATTCAGCACAGCATGGTATGGCAGATGTCCCCTCACTCGCCTACATGCCATGGGCTTTTCTGGCAGCTGCACGGTATATCCTCGCCCAAGGTAGCCCTCAGTTACCGGAGTACTCTTAACTTTGAATCGTGGGTCCCCGCTAAACCTACTTCCCAACAACCCTAAAGGATGTAAAACAACCGCTCGGCCCTAACGTTTCACTAGTCCGTTGTCCTTCCACGGCAAAGTAACACCAAGAACTCGCTAATGGAGAGGTCCAGAGGCCGCAGAGTCTTCTCTATAATTTTGCTGGCACTTTCGTCCTCCGTAGACTGGGGCTTTCAACGGATCAGTCACCGAAATATTTTACGCAGAACTTTCGCAGGTTATTCTTTATATCTTGCGGAAAGATTTTAAGGAGAAAGGGTTTACATTCATCTGATCTAACCTAGGGCAGAAAACAACGTCCAGCACAGAGTAACCGTTAAGCAACCGATCCGGGTCGTCCAATGACTGATAAATTGCTCCAAAATGCTTCAGCCAAATGCTGTACAACAGCCTGGAATAATAGCCTCCAATTACAACAAAGAACGGACTATTCCAGAATACAAACTCGGAAGCAAAGAAAAACGAATTCAGATTCATTGAGAGAAAGAACGTTATGGTGATCAACGAGGTGTGCAAATAATGAACAATAATAAATCAGGACATTACAGGTCTTACTTGGCTGTACTTGTTCCCAGGCTGATTTTAAGTACGAAGCAGGACCAATTTCCTTGATCAACCAAGAACCAAAATAACCGGACCGTTCACAAAGACTCGGAAAAACTGAAGCAGTTAAACGAAGATTGAATATGGAGAAGAGGGGGCTCCTCCCGACGGAATCAACCGATTTCTGTGGGCTTTAATTCACAGACAATCTGCTGCGTACCATCAGCCCTCGTAACAACAAAATTGACCTATGACTGAGAGGCATGAGTCTTCAGTGCAAGGCGTGATTCCTTTTGCAAATCATAAATGCACCAGAGAGGTGACTTTTGACAGCACAGGTTTTACACCAGCAGAAGCTTCCGCTTCTGTTTCAGTAAAGGTATTTTTCTGACCCCCTTGGAGGACTTCAGCGGGAGGGATTTAAAACACGCAGAGTTTTTAACGTAACCCTGGTGATTTTTCGCAATCACAAGGAACTAAATAATCCTTTTAGCAATTCCGAGAGACCGTAGTTATGTATGGCTCTGATTTGATCGAGAAACGGCAAGAAGCCTCGAATGTTCATTCGACGTTTCAGGGAGTCGTGACTCCGAACTCCAAAAACACTTGGCTGCATTCACTTGATTACAGCTGCTTGAGCCATCAAAGAACTTCATTCAGATGATGACGTTGTTCAGCCCCACCTTTACTGGTGGCTTTTACATGGTCAGTGGAAGTGAACACAACGCATGGACCTCGAAGAACTTGGTCAGCAGATTTCCGGGGAAACTGTGCAGCTGCTCTCAGACCAAGAGGTAACCAGGAATTCGAAAAGACCGGGGAGTGTGGTTGTAAATCTTCCCGGCATGTATCATGGAACCAAAGGTGTTCTCTGTGAGTCTTGATTAGGTCTATTTTGTAAGAGCTAGTCTCTGACTAAGCTAGATGAAAATCGTGGAAGTGAGGGATTGGACAACAATGAAGAATCATGGCGTTGTTTAGGACAAGGTAATCATCGTAAGGTTCTCAATCTTAGGGACTTAGTTTCGACCGATGTGTAGTGTTTGGGGCCCATTGGATATCATCAATGTTTGGAGTATTTGCAAATCAGAGATGCACTTCTGGAAGAACCAATTATCCCCCTCACAGGTTCAAGCAATAATCACGGTATTAGTGGGGCTTCTACCAGGGCAACCATTACCACCAGGTTGGTCAGTAAGAGGTTGTCGGCACGACGGGGTTTTAGTTATACGGGGTGTTTCTAAAAGTAACCAAGAGTGGATTCAGCAAGTCAAACTGAAACGGACAATCTGGGAGAGGAAATGTGAGAAAAGAGCTGACATTTTTTACTTTACGTGTAAACATATTTTGAATATACTGTCTTCTGTTCAAGTCGACTCTGATTTACGGTGGCCAAAAGTCCTCGACCCTAGGAAAGCACTGGTGTCTCCAGATGGCTTCGGCTTGCAGATCAAGGTTTGCCAAGGGAAGACGCGAAAACTGGTAGAAATGAGGGCAACTCCGGAGTGGGTAGATGGGAAGCTCGGCTAGCTATCACCCTTGATGGGCGCGTAGGGAAGAACTAGTGACTTATGTGGCCAACAGCAAGTAGGCTCTGTCGTTAGTTGTCCACATTTTCAGGGCGCGGCCCAGGTTGAATGTTGGAGGCGACAATTTCTCTCACAGCCATCTCGGGAGAGATATATTCCCCGAGTGATGTGTCCAATTATTACGATTACTTTTACATAGGAGTGGCTGAGCTCCTTTCAGGATCTTTCTGTAGCCCCACCTCCTCCCGTGTTTCCACGCGTACTCACGTATTGCTCAAAACTGCCGACGGCGGACTGTTTTCTCTACTCTCAAGAGTAGTTGCCGTCCTAATGCCTTTGCCTCCGAGGTTTTAGATGATTTGAGCACTCGGAATGGAAAGCAGTGAAAAGTGCACAAGCAGAGGGGCCCAAGCCTGACCACTCACTTCCGTAAAATGCAAACTCAGATGCTTACTGACACTCATACGAGCCAACATCTTTCTACCCGGTGATTTTTTATGGAAGGAATCGACAAGTTTGGTACTCGCTGAATAAGTGGAGGAAAAGACGAAGGAGGACTTGCCAGGGAAGAATTAAGTTACTGCTACTGAAACGGAGTAAGGTTAGATGCCCTAGGTTTTAATGGCTTCGTGGAGGGCATGGGTCGCTGCTGACAACATCATTTCCTGTTGCAGTCTGGGCAAGGCGCCTGGTCATGAGTAACGTTGAGGAGACCATAACTGTAGAGTACAAACGCGTTTGAGCTTCTGTTCATTACTGGCCATATTGTACAATGCAGGGTTATGAAAATTCCAAAGCAAACCACCGGACATTATAGAACCCTTTATAATAGGGAGCCTGATGTGGGTAAGCCGGTCGGGATGAATAAGAATAGAGTCAGCAGCCACGTCTGAAGGGTAGAGAGTTAAGAGAAGGCACCAAGACTGGGTCCAACTCCAAAGTAATACTCAAAACTTTTCTCAGGTCGACAACCGCATACTGATAGTTTCACATAGAATCTTTTGTTTAGCGATTTCATGGTTGTAAAATTCGACTTCTTCGTCAAAGTACTGATCCTCTCTGGCGAAAGAGGAAGCTATTACTCGTAGGTCGCTAACAGCTAGGTAAGATTCCAGGGTTGTGTTAAATTGGCCTATAGAACGTGAATAAAGATTCAGGTGGAAACTTATTCCATAGCTTTGGGTATTTTACAAGAAAGAAATTAGTTCTCATCTTTATTCCGGAATGGGGGGTAGAACGTTTGGGGGCCCTGTAACGCGCAGGATATATTGTGAGTAGAGAGGACCTTACTGAGCCGGTTAATTAGAATGCTTCACTGTGGGTAAGCCTTTACAAGAAACAGATTGGGCCTTATGCGTCTCAGCTGGATGCGGTTGAGAAGTATATTAAGGCAGCTTTCCTTATTGGATATGGGCAATGAATACCCTATAAGTTGCTTGGCAAACAAACTTCGTACTTTCTGAACTGGAAGACGGTTAGTTTTTGACTTACTGAAATATACAAGGGACAGTATTACAAAGGAGGTAGCTCAAGAGGTAAACAAGCGAAGTAATATTAGTAGCAATAATGGTATATTTCTCGACCATGGTCGGGAGGCAAGCATGAAAGCACGATCAGAGTTTGCAATATATCATTCAATAAGATGAAATATTCATAAATTTCAGAGAGGCAGCGGCACATTTCAGCGGCAGAAGAATTAAGCTGGGGAAAGTTTAAATTGGGCAGTGGGACAGCGGAAAGCACCGTAAGCATGGCTCAGTTTCGGGTCAACCTCGGCCGTGATAAAGAATTGGCAGGATGTAAAACAGTTGAGACTAATGTTGCCTGGGGAAGCAGAAAGTACAATATTCACAGGGATGCTGCAAGAAAATAGTCCGTGATGCATACTAAAGTTCACTTTAATAGGTACGTGGTCACGAAGTAGGAAGACAGCCAAGAACTTCATGAGAGCACAAAGAGGAACACTCCTTTTCATAGATTTTTTAATATGAAAAGGAGCAGTATACCTGAAAAGGCCAGATAATTTCTACGAAACTTTTTAAGCGTCATCTAACGTCGAGAACTTGCAGCTAGTAGGATAAGGATGGAGCTTTAAGGAGGAATAATTGGTAAGCAGAATACTGTGCCCTAGATGAAAAAATAAAGCGGAAAGAACGTTGGACGCTTTGCAACAGGCCAACGTACGCTGACAAAACAGCAGACATATATTTTGTTCAGTTTTCTTTGGCCTTCCTGTATCTGCTTTGGACTTTGTGGGCGAAGGTTTGCTGCGGTTTGCGTGCCCGTTTTCATGACGGGAAGAAGAAACGCATCGCCAAACCCGGACCGTTCGTTATATAACCAGGAGCCCTGACACGATGAACAATGGCATCGACATCGGGAGAGCCTCGTATTAAGAAGTTCCCAGTAAAATTCGGCGGGGCATATGTAGCAATATCAAGGCTACTTGTGGGTCAAACCTGGAAACAAGATCGTACAGGCGGCGGTCAGCCCTAGGCCCGGTTGTCGACGGGCACAGAAGGAGATAAGCTCTCTGCGAAATACAATACGGCCAAGTAGCACGAAGACCGGGTGGTTTCTAAATCGAAGAAGGGAGGGTCGCAGTCTTAGAGGTGTTCTCCTTGATGGTTATCGTCAGCCAAACAACAGAGAGAACTATGGAGGTTGATAATGGAGCACCACGGTCGCGGTGACGCGGGAAGTCGTGGGTACTGTAAGTCGGTGTTTTTTAGGACCAACTGCGTTCGCACTATCAGGCCTAGTTATTGAGTACCGAGTCACGAGCTTCCCGGAAATCTTATCGTTCGGGGTTAATAAAGCCGTGGAGGTACAGTGACGATATTGAATCTGAGGGCTACATACAGAAGCAGCTGAGGAACACTAAGAACCTGAATAGTAACTTTGTATGTTAGTTCTACGGAATATACAACACATCCTGCCATGGGGTGCTTACAGGTCTAATGCTACAGGCTGGCGTCAGGTCTTTGTATATGGAAGGTTGCTGCTGGGTTGGACGGTAAGCTGGAGAGTGGGTCGAACGCTGGAACATAGGAAGAGCAGCTTTCTCACAAAAAATAAGAAAGACGGATATGTGAGCCAAAAATACGGGCGGCTTTCCTTACTTTCTTACGAATATTCATGTATGCTTTCACATTCACATATAAATGTGTTTAGTGCTACGATGAGGGGGCTTCGTCCACCGACGCATCAACTTGCTGTCTAGAGGAGTGGGACAAGTGTCAGAGCCACGGCGGTTTTGTAGAGGAGGTTAACTTGCTTGCCAGGCGAGCACAGAGGGACTTCGGGTGGGTAAAACTAGGAGATGGAGGAATGTAAGCATGTGCGGATTGTCCAGTTTGCTGTCACCCCGGTAAATCTCGTGCGTAAGAACTGAGAGCGTGTCGAGCAGAAAAGGGTGGTGTGGGGTATACTTTTCCGTAACCTCAATGAACGGAAAATGAGATCCCTTATCTGCTTGGATTCCGCGGTTTGACGGGACTTGGGTTCTGAAAGTTGGAAAGTGCATCAATAGAAAGTCTTAAGGTCTCGAACTGATGAGTTTGTGGCAATGGCCAACTGGTTCAGCTCTAAGGTTGCGGGAGGAACTTGGCATCAGAAGGTGGCGTAGCATCTGTTTCATCTTGAGAAGTTCTTACGCGAAGAGCTTCACGAGTCAGCTGGTCGCTTTAGATCGCCAATAATAACAATAGTGATGGTTTATTTCGGAGACGCCCGAAGCATGTCAGGTGCATGATCAAATTTTTATAGGTGATAAAATGGACAGACAAAATTTGTACAAATGTAGATTTATGCATGACAGAATAGAGGTAGGTAGGCTCAGGGGAGAGGTTGAAGGTAGAAGTAGGTATACTAAATGTACGCTAACCAAAGAAAAACGGGGAGAGTTTAAACGTTACCAGTGATAATAATAACAGCAACGGTGGCTTACTCCGGAGAGGCCTGAAGCATGCCAGACACATGGTCCAAATGTCACAGACGGATACGTGGACGAATAGTTCGTGACTACGTGGAAAAATGTATGGCTGGTACACAAGAGATGGACTCGATATAGATAAATGGAAGGCAAATGAAAGATAAATGTAAGATAAGCTTACGCACACATGGGAATGGCGGGGGAGTTTTAAAGTGGCCCATCGATTTAAGGCCCGCCGAATCCAAAAGTCAGGGTCAGGTGGTGGGGTCTGACTGGTCCAGGTGGAGGTAAGTGAGAGTAGTGGGCTGTACATGACAGAGATGAAAATAAGGTTGAAACAGCTGTGTTACTAAAAGACGATAATCAATAAACATTTATATCCGTGGAAAAAGAATGGATAAAATTATGTATTTCTGTGCCACAATAAGTGACCGGTGGCAGGCTGCAGAACTTTGTGGAACATGGAGCAAGCCGTACAGGCTTTAAAGGCGAACCATATGTACGGTATAACCTCACTATAGAGTACAAGTACTCGCAGAAAAGACGCATATCAAGAGAGGCAGTTGGAAGTAGCAAGGGATATGGATGTCGAAAACTGGAGGACGTGGAGCGAAAATATGTTCGGTGTCAATAATTGAGTGTAGGATATCGGAGTAAAATCATGACATATTGGTTTATTTTGATAAATCGAAAAAAGGTAGATCTGCAGAGAGAAAAATCGGCTCCGAGGACACTGGAGTGTTTGCAGCTGTGTTGAACTGTTCGTAAAGGATGGAAGAAGTGATCGAGGAAAGAGAATAGGGGTAATTGGATTAACCTTTGCAAAGTAAGCGCACTTTGAGTTGACGGTTGAAAATGAGAGAATCAGTGGGGAGTGGAGGTACGTTCTAAAGCAGCAAGGTGATGACGACGGAGATGGCCAGGAAATGCAGAGAAAATATAGTTCTTTAGTGGTGGTAGAAGTGAAGACTAACAGCAGTGAAGCAAAACTGGGCAGTAAATCGAAAGGGGTGCATGGATACAGCCGCAGTAACGGTAAACAAAGTAGGAATAATACCGACGTACGGGAGATCAAAGAGGGCAGATCACGTAGAAACCGTTTGTGAAATTCATGATGCACCGATTTTCTTAAAACAGGTAAAACATGGAGAAACGAAGCAACCAGAAAAGTGCCGAAAAAGTGTCTATGGCGAGAAAACACAAAACGGGAGACGACAGAACTGGCCGAAATGAAGTAGGTAAGTGACGAATAACTAGATCTTTTTTACCTCGGGTGAAGAGTGATTAAGGTCGAGGAAGGGGGGACTCAAGGACAGGAAAATCTGAGATGGAACGGAATCACGGGAAATATGTAAACATAACGGAGGTTGTGAGATAGAGCTGGAGAGCCGCACGCGTGCGGGTAGTTACATGAATTGAATGAACCGAAGATACCAATCGAAGCTTTTGCGGATGGAGACCAAGAAGGAGTCCTGGAGCCGAGAAAGAATTATACTGTGGTCACGAATCGGTAATAGATTTGGTCATAAAAATTGCAGAAGTTGGACGGCGATTTCTAACGTAGGGATTGGACGTGGGTGCTGATGGGAAAGATGATGGAAAACGATAAACGAACGATTAAAGAATGGGCTAAAAGGATAAGTGTGCAGACAATGATGGAAAGATGACCATGGTTATAGGGATGATTGGCTGGGTGTGCATATGAGAACTTAAAGCTGCAGGCGGTTAGACGGATTAAAATAATAGGTAGGTGAGCGGAGACAATGAAAGCACGCAATCCGCAAAAGATTACATCGAATGCGCCGGGGCTGTGACAGCGAGCGTAAAACCGGACATCGGCACTGGTGGGTGGGGCTGACGGTGCGCTGGACACACAACCCGAAAAATACTTCGTGAAGTGGGCACAGAAGGCATGATCCGCCAGCCTAATTTCACTGGCATATCGTTGCAGACGACATGCAAGCCCTTCATGAGCGCCGTTCAAGGCGGTGGATCTGACCGCGCTCCGCACCGGTGGGATTGGCTACAATGTTCGTCGGTGGTCATGCATGCGAAGGGCAGTTCTATTATGAAATCATAAGATCCGAGGTCAGATGGCCAGGTCACGAGTGGTATCAGAGAGCGGAACCAGTGTGACCGGAGGTTGTTAAACGACTGTACGGCAGTTTTATCCAGGAGCATTCACAGTGAGAGCGATCTTCATGATGCTAAAGTAGCTGACCAATGCTGAGTGTGAAAGCGCACAAGGAGAGAGCTGGAAAGGGATAACAGATAGATAAATGCTGTCAGGCTGTGCCTCTGCCGTGGAATAACTAGTAACGGGGACAAATAAAGATCAATAAAAGGTTTCTGCGACCACTGGAGTAGGGAGAGGTGAGGTGTAGGAAAATAAAGGTACTTCAATTCCGTTTACTCAGGGCATGAAGGGCCACGGCTAGTCAAGCTTTGAGAACTCAGTCAGATAGATGAACCCCGGGGCGGATTCAAATGGATGCATGTTGAGTTTGAGAGTCAAGGTCAGGTAAAGAATCTGGCTGGTCCGGATGGAGACAAGTGTAAACTGACAGATATGCATGAGAGGGGCTAGGAATTGGTATGGGAAACTGTGGTAGAAGGAGAATATGGAGAAAAACGTGAGATGCTTCGCAAGGGATCAGACAGCCATGAAGCATTGCTACACTGCAATAGACGGCCAACGAACAAGGAACGAAGCTCATTGTAAAACAGGAAGTGAGCAGCGCAAGACGTAAAGCTTTAGTCAAGTGACAAAACTGATTTGAAAGGATTGGATACGATAGATGCAAGGCACGGATGTAGAAAGAATGGACGCATGTAATGAGGTTCAGCGGGATGGTAGCACGAGGAATAGCCGGCGGAGTACTGCAGGGTGCAGAGCAAATGTATGCATATATATATATGTATATATATATATAAGACGAGTAGCGGTAGAGCAATGGAGTGCTAGAAAAAATGTCTGTGACTGGAAGAGGAGGTTAGGGTTATATCGAATGGCATAGAACCAACTTGGAAATGTCCCGATAAAATTTCCTAATGACAGGTGACCACGGTGGACCATCAAAAAGCGGGGGACACGACTTTGAGGGCGCAGAATTGATGACGGCTTTAGAGAGCAGCGCATGAATAGGGAAGGTGGAGGACAGGATAGAGGAGAGCAGGTAAGAATGGACCCAATGATCTGATTATTGTAGGTGAGACAATAGATGAGGGTCCAGAGTGGGGGAGGCTTTAATGAATGGACTTACATTATTCGGTGGGGAGATGATGGGAGTGGAAATGGCTAGGGAGCGCGAGGTGAATATAGGTGCAAAGGGGAGAAAGTTGACTGTAGATTGAGAATGACTGTGGAGTAAAGACGCAGCAGTTGTTGTAATAAGCCTCTGAGTAATGCACAGCCAAAGTCGAAACGGATCCCGAAGTCAGAACGCGATTATCCGATGATTCTATGATATTAGATTATCGAATGAATAATGACATAAAACAAATACGAACCTCGATTGCGCGATCACAGAAACTCTGAAAACGAAAACCGAACCGTGGCGTGCAAGAAAATAGCACGTGCATCACGCAGGTCCAAAATAGGGTATGGCAGATTAGCGCGTTGGACGCGAACAAACAGAGGTTTTTTTTCAGGAAAACATAGTGCACAAAAACACCCAAATGGTTTATGTAGGCGGAGATGTCAATGAAACATAAAATTGTGGCTTTTCTGGGGGGTTTTACTCAACCGGTAGTTGCAGCTGTGACGGCCAACAGTGTGGAGGACCGGAGGAATCGGATAATTGCAGATCAAATGGAATGGAACTTTCAGTAAAAATCATGACGTAACAGTGACTTTACGTTAGGTGGAAAGTGAAAATGCGGACCAAACGGAAAGGCATACAGAAAAAGCCTGCCGGAGGGCAATATACGAAACAGAAGTTGGGGGCACCAACCGAAGAGACACAGGTGAGATGTGACAATCAGACCGTTTCATTAAAGGTGAAACAAAATGAAGGCTGAAAAGGGAGAAGCAGCAGGACAGGTAAACCCGCGGTAGGACAAAATGCACGAGAAGCGATTGCACTTCAGAGATGGGGCAATGCAACTGCGGAGCTGCTTGCCTGTAGGCGATTGCACAAGTGGATAGAGCCGGAGGATGTTTATCGGGGCACAGCCTGACCGTAGATCCACAAGGGAATCGCGAAGCCAGGCAAGGAAAACATGACAGTGGTGATCAGGTAATAAATGTAGCCGTAAAAGAAGCAAGGTTCAGAAAGCGAGTTCTAATATGGCGATTGGTCGTGGGTGTGGGTGGGACTGTCGTGTAATGGTTTTGGACATTAGAAGGGAGAATGAAGGAGTATTTGACAGGACCGTGGGCAGTGGGGTATAAGAATGTGATCAATGAGCTTCATGAGCATGGATAGATAACAAGTGAATAGAGAATAGAAGCCGGCAATGACGACATGGATGAAAAGTCAAGTATTGGCAGGCTTCGGCACGGTAAGGTGGGTTGGACCATTGTGACATGCAATGAGAGGTGACATGGTGAGAGCCGATAGGAGCAGGGACAGAATGGGCAGGTGGTTAAACCGTGGGAGAAGGACAGAAATGGAAAGTGATAAAGGTGATGACGAGAACGATAGGTGGGCTTACCGTGGCGAGGCAAGGACTTTGCGAGCATGCGACCTGAAACTGACAGTATTGAATGCGGTAGGGCGAGGAGGGCTAGATTGTGCGATCCGCAACCCGCGCCAGTGGGTAGGGCCGACTGCTCGCCGGGCAATCAGACTGAAAAACACTTCGTGAAGTGAACACAGAAGGTATAGTCTACCAGCCTAATTGCCCCAGCACATTGCTGCAGACGTGCCGCAAGCCCCTCGTGTGCTCCGTCCAAAGTGGTGGATCTGACCGCACCCTGTACCTTTGGGAAAGGCACGAGTGACCATTGATGATTTTACAGGGGCAGACCGACCGCAATAGGGTTGTGTTGTCCTGGATCAAGTGGCCAGGTTTTGAGAGACAGAGGACGGCACAGCCAACAGGAACAGCGAGTGATAGACGTCCATATAGCACTATTATCCATGTATATCTGCCATGGGTTTAGTCAGTACAGCACAATCATCGAGGATAACTGGAAATGGAAATGAGGTAGATAAAAGCTGTCTGGGTATGCCCCAGATTGGGATCAACGGATAACGGAGAAAGAGAGAAAATGAAGCGTGAGCTCATTGACGTAGTGGATTCCTAAGACAAGTGGTGGCTAAAACCTTCTGTATTTGGCAGCAAGTGTGGTTATGGGAGCAAATTAACAGCGCAAGACATAAACAGATAAGTGGAGTCAGAAAGGACAACGGGCGAAAGTGGGCGAGCAACAGGGTTATCATAAGAAAAGCAGGAGGTGAGTTTGCCGCGGATCAGTGATGGCAATAATCATGGTTCGTGGTATTGAGGTGGAGGGAAGTGTCAGGAAAGAAACCCATTGACCCGTGAAGCAGTGATAGTAGTGTTGCAGTGTGAGGCCTCCTTCAAAGGCCAGATCGGTGGAGATGCCCTCATTGGTAAACAATAAAGCACTGGGAACAGTTAATTATATCACAAGTGCTCGCCCAAAAGCATGCATTGGGGAGGCACTGCTCAAATCATGGGAAACAGTTTTCCATATTTTAGAATAGGCTGCCGAGGAGGGTCAATGCTTCAGATTGACATTAGGATAAGGGACAGGGACAAAAAAAGGCATGAAGACGGAGGGGATAGGAGCAGAGGGCAGAAAGTGAGATGTGACAAGAAGTGTAGACTTGATTGTGGATCCACTTGAACAGAAAGACCGGGTTGAGCCTCATATGACCGATCCACAGGGGCCCGATTTGTAGCAGCTCACAGCAATAGCCGTGGGTAAGGGCTACGGATACGCCCAAGAGCTTTTTGGTGAGTGTATGCTAGACTTTTTCAATAGATAAGGCAGCGGAGCGTGGCCAGAGGCTGATGGTAATTGGACAGTATTCTAGGGGTGTTCTTAAATGTGGGAGATGCATAGGGAGGCAACTGGCCGGTAGCAGGGGCATCGATGTATCATGCCTAGGATTCGCCTAACCTTTGCTATTTGGAACGATGCATGTTCCGAGAAGTTAAAAGGAGAAAAACACCGTACGACAAGATCAATGGCCGTGGGGTGTATGGGGACGGAAGGACCGTCTAGACTGAGTTGGCCGGGCGGTACAGTGCACTTGTAACACAGTAGGAAGCTATCCTCTGCAGAGAATTTCATGAACAGTGAGAAGCTCCAGGTTTGGGGAGGGAATAAGTCACGTGATATGTTGCACAGGGTCACGGATAGGTCATTACGGAGGAGGGAGTACACCGGTTTTGTATCAGCTGCACAGGTTAATAGGGTACCGTGGCAAATAGAAGGGAGGATATCGTTGACATAGATGAGGAACGGTAATGGGCCTCAGACACTGCCTTGGATGACGCCACCAGTAATAGGTTCGACAGAAGATAGGTGGCTATCAGCCAACACAGCTTTTGGTCTGTGAGAGACACGATGATAATCGGGAGGTGGCGTAGCACCTGTTTTATTTTGAGAAGTTCTTACGCGAAGGGCTTGTTGGGTCGGCGAGTTTCTTTAGATCACTAGATAATTCAAACAGCAGAGTGTCGAGGTACTGATAAAGGAACTCGTGGACGATCTTGATGTCGTCGTTAAAGGGAAATGGGGTACGATGGTGCAGAATGGTAAGTATAACATTCATGCAAGTGAGACGAAGCAGGGGCAGAGTACACTCTCTTGAAATGCCCCACTGGTAAAACGATTCGGTAGTGCGACGCATCCATCATAGGAAAAGGCTCGGGATCAGTTCGATAGGTCTGACGTTAGCGACAACAAAAGGGAACCGGAGAGGCCAGGAGCCTTGTGTTCGGTTATTGGCGAGGAGTGCGGGGCACACTTAGGGACTTCGGTCATATCAAGGTGCATAACAATGATAGATCTGTCACTATGGGCGGCAACCTTTGAGACTGAAAGAGTTGCGCCGAAGAGTGGTACATAAAATGTGGTTTTAAAAAGAGCTTAAGCCCACTACGGATGGCGTTATGAGAAAATAAGTTAGATATATGCCGCTTGATGAGACTTCCCTTTAATCTAAAAGCGACTGAAGCGTGTTTTATGGGGCGGCAGTTTCACGGGTCTTTTGGGGTTCCTGTTCTGTGAAATGGGATGATGACTGCGGTCTTCTACTGCGAAGAAAATATACTGTAACTGACGGACCTACTGTAGATCTTTAGTGTGGGGCCGCAAGGTCGGTTCCTCGAAGAGGTCGAAGCGTTGCTGGAAATTCGTCATAGCCGCGGCATGAGGACCACCGGGCTTGAGTAACCTGGTTGTTCAGCTCATTCAGAAAGAATTCAAAATCTGAGATTATGTTCGGCGACAGGGCTACGGAGGGGCTAGAGGGGAATTCCACGGCTACGGAATCAGCAAAGTGAGAATTCAGTGCCTCGGCGGCCGCAGTAGGGTAGGTGACATGAGCTGGGGAAGCCATCCGGATTTGAGGCCGCTTCACGTCGGGCTCGCCGCCAATCTGCTGGCCTGATAAGAAATAACGCAAAGCAATTCACAGTTTGCCAACAGTGCCCAGCAAACTGCGGTCAAACTGGCTGCATATTAGTGTGGCCCAGGGCTGGCGTGAAGCAGCCTTCGGTTGACAGTATGTTTTTCAAAAGAGCTCTCGACAGCGAAGCCCTCGATGTAGATTTCCTAGAAATGGTTTTTGAAGGTGCATGATTTTTCCTACTGCTACAGTTCTCAGAAAGCTCGAAGACAAAGTAGGGAGAACAATTCCCGGTAACCACTTGCGAAAGCACTGAAAGTTGTGCAATCACTTAGCAAAACGGTCAAAGGCCTTTTGCCAAGCAGCAAAAACAATATGAAAAATATGCCAGATGTACAAGAGCCCACAACACTGATCCCAGAAAAGCTCACGAAGGGAAGACCGTTATTCCTGAAGTTTAAACACCTGGGGATCAGAGAAGCTCACAAAAGCAATGGAAGGATCGACCTGGTAAGCCACCATCAATCGGTAAAAGCTGAAAAAACTGAAGGAACTTGTAAAATTGGCAGCGGCGGAAGCCGACTCCTGTGTATACATCCGAGGGAAATTTGGATGCCCGAAAAGCCCCGGCCGCCATCCGTTCTGTGCAAACTGAAATAAACTGAGATGGATAAACAAAACGCAGAGAACCATACGGGATTCACCTAGCCACTATTCGTCCTCCAGCCGAAGTCCTAAAGGCCCCGGGGACTCAGCTGTATGAAAAAACACCTGAAGAGGGAAATGTGCCGAGGGGCCGAAGGAAGGCGAAAGTATTGGGGAAATATGACATCAGATTCCGGCAGAAGATCAAAAGTTGATGACAGGTTTGCCTTACTTCAGCACTGTGTGGGTGCTTGGAGCAGACATCTGAGGGATAGATCTCTAGGCGTCTCGTTCAGTGCAACCTCGCACCAAATATGTAGCAATGGTTTGTGGCAGGACGACCAGGTTGGACGAATCACCCGAAGCTCCTTGAGGAGGGACCCAGGTGCATGGACGAATGACTTTGTTTGAGATCCGTTAAATGAACTGCGTTTGATTACCTTAACCGTGGGGTCCTGGGCATCAACCCGAAACACGAGAAATATTTGAAAAAATAGGCAATCTGTAAGAGGTTTTCCCCCGGGGTGGACTTTCAGTGTTAATGTGGGTTTTATGTCTCGGAATCACATGTAACTAGCGGAATGTCAAAGGGTTTGATGCTCTGCCCTCTGCTCCTCGTCATCTTCCTCAACGATCTGGCTTGCTAACCTAATAAACCTGCCTTCATGTTTGTCTATAACGTCGAGTTATCTGGAGCTGTTTGTTGTGTCCAACATTCAGTAAACAAAACGGATGTACATATGCACGGCACAACTTGTATTCAGGCTCACCGTTCTGCAAGCGCAAGCGTAAGCGTGTAAATCGGACCAAAGCAATTAACAGATATTAGTCACACATGAAGCAAGCTGCATGTGACTGGTAGAGAAGAGCAGAGCAGAGCGTGACACAGACAGATATTGCAAGTGCGAGTGCAAGGCGAATGCTTTTGGAATGAGTCACAAGCGAAAGCCAATGCCACATGGATTAGCGTCACAACATCGTCTCCCCTTTTAAGAAGAACATTCACTACGTTTACACAATATGTGAAACGATAGAAAGCGCAAATTTGGACGTAGAAGGGAATGCTAAACAACTGCAGTTATTGTATGAGTGATTGTATGGTGGGGAACAAAGCCCCCTTTTTCTAAAAAAAAATGGAACAAATGGAAACAGTCCATAGGTCATAAATTCGGCCCAAGTTATGAATGTGAGGTCTGTAAAAAATGTAGTGTGCATGGGATGTGCGTTATTCACTGTAATTATAAACATCAGACTGGTACCTATCGACTGACAACCGCACTCTTCCTGATCTTCTAACCGAGCGTCCCGAAAAGTTCACTTCGTTGTTACCCTCCCTATCTCGAGATGGGAGAGATTTTGGAGGTCGACCTTTGGTTAAGGACGTATAGAGTCGTCTCCCATTTATTATTGATCCATCTGACAATTTGTGAGTTCCTGGTGTGTGTATACACCCCAAGTCTTCGTGGGAGCTGTTAGTCGGTGATCACCCTTCCTCTGAACGGTCGGAAAACTCTTACTTGCTGGCCAACCTTACGTGGTTTCACCGGTCTGTAGTATGAAGCCTGATAATTTGATCTTCTGTAGATTCCATCCGATTTGTTTGTATTCGCAGGTTGAATTACCGCATTCAGCTTTGTGTAGATCTGTCTACCCAGGATCAGCTCCGCTGGAGTTTCTGCGATGCTGAATGGGGAACTGTTTGGTAGGTACTTGGGTCAATGAGTAGAGCGTCGTCCCACGAGGTACCCTCTTGTTGCACAGTTTGTATAGTCTCACTCAGCGTTTGTCTCAAGCGCTCGACCATGCCATTCGCTACTGGCTTATATAGAACTGTCCTCGAGTGCTTGAAATCACTCATACGGAGGAATTGGTGAATCTCCTTCCTTCTGAGTTGAAGACCGTTATTTGTCACAATTTCCTCTGGCAGACCGAACCGTGCAAACAAGTGTCTGAGCCATTTAACGACGACGACAGAGGTCACTTCTCCACCAAGGAGAGCTTCGGGCTACTTACTGAAGAAACAAGTGGCAACTAGAATATTTTGTTTACTCGATGGAGCCTTCTGGAACGGACCCATGATGTCCATAGCCACCTTGGCCCGTGGACTCACTGGATGCACAATCGGCAGTATTGCTGCAGAAATCGATTTGGCAGACTTATTGGAATGCCAACATGCCGAAAAATCTCTAACGGCAGTTTTAACCGAGGTGTTTAGTCCAGGCCACCGATAAAACTCTCGGACTCGCACTTTAGTACGGACAATCCCCGGATGCCCCTCATGTGTGCACCGGATGACGGTTGATATCAAACTGCGAGGAACAACGTATCGGTCCCTGCGTAGCACACAGTTGTCAACGACGGACAGTTCATCGCAAAGAGTAAAATAAGGAAGAATGTCTGGAGAAATTGAACGTCTTTCTGGCCATGAAGACTCCAAGAACCTGATTATTCGAGTCAGTGTTGAACCTGTTTCCGAAGGTTCCTCCTGATTTCGGGACCCCGGGGTGAACTGTATTTCGACGTCATATTTAACAAGGCGAGTGCACCGACAACCAATTCGAAGTAGCCTGTGACCTTTGTTGCCACGACTCAGGAGACTAGTGAGCGTTGAATGATCCGTGCTCAAAGTAAATGAGAGCCCAAACAAGTACAAACGCCATTTTTTGACAGCTTATGCACAAGTAAGAGATTCTTTCTAGCTTTTGAAATACCTCCTTCCAGCTGGGGACAAAGATCGTGACGCAAATGCAACTTCTCCCTCGTGACCACTGTGAATCTGGGATAATACAGCCCCCAGGAGGACCTCTGAAGCGTCAGTTGATACAACAGTTTCCAGGTACTCGTCGAGGATCGCTATAGTATGTGCAGTAGACACCATGAAACGAATCGAATTGAAGTCATCTTGCTGCTCCGGACCCCATGAAAACTCCATTTAATTTCGTAAGCCTCCTCAGGGGTTTCGAAACAGTTGAGAAACTCTTAAGACGACGAAGACAGTAAGAACATAGACCCAGAAAAAGTTTTCTGGCATTGGACAGTTTAATATCGCTTGAACGTTGTCAGCTTTTGGGCAGACCCCATTGACTGGTATATCATAACTCAGGAACTTGATTCCATGTACCGCAAATAAACACTTGGTCGTATTCAAGCGTAAATCTAAATTATTCAGTCGCTAAAGTAGGGCAGGCAAATGGTCGTGGCGATCTTCGGATGAGGAGCCAAAAAGGCAAATACCGTCCATGTAGGCAACGCATCCACGCAAGTCAGCTAAGACAAATGTGATAAACTTTTGTCAGGCAGCAGGGACGCTGCTCAAACCCATTAGACGTATTCTGTATTGGTGCAGGCCGTCCTGTGTTAAAAAATCTGTCGGTGGCTTGGAATCCTCGGTGAGGACCATGTGGAAATAAGCATTACGCAAATCCAGCTTCGAGAACACTTTAGCGCCAGAGTGTTTAACCAGTAATTCTTCAGCAGTGGGAAGAGGAAACTTTTCAATAACGATCTGCTTGTTCAGCATCCTAAGATCAGTGCATATTTGATGTTACTGTCCTTCTTCAACACGGCATCTAGAGGATGTGCCCATTCAGAACATCTACAGGGTTCAGTCAAACCATCATGCCCCATATTAAGAACAGCCTTGGAAACGACTTCCCTTCTAGCAAGGGAAACTGGCCGCGGTTGAGAAATAGCGAAAGGAACAGCTCCGTGTTGCAAGACAATGCGGTGTTTTACTTAAGGAGTCCTGTCGACAATCTCTTGGAATAACTCCGCAAATAAAGACCACAAGCCGTCGGTTCATATGGCAGAAAAGCTCATTCTATCCATGCACGGAGACACTTTCAGGTCCATCATAGCGCTTCTACCAAAAAGGGGCTTGTTATCGGTGTTAGAGGCGTACACCGCGACATCCCTTTGTAGTGCGTCTGTCAAAAACAGATGAAGGAAGACGAATCCTAGGATAGGAACGGGATTATTAGAATGCCAAATCTGTATGATGACCTTTGAAGTGGTAAGTGTTTGAAGTGTTTCGTGTAGAAAACGTGGAGGATAATAGTAATGGGTAGTACAGAGTTAAATTCCATGAGCAAATGAATAATCCTATGCGATACAACAAAATACACAGTGCGGATATCGGCAGGAGGTAACCGGGGTTCGACAGAGGAAGAAGAATGTATAGACGAATGTGAACTAACAGGGCACTTACAGCCACCGCTGGGCATAACATTCTCTGAATTATTCGATAGGTCATCAATCTCGGGAACAATGCCTGAAAGACAGGCCTTAGCGAAAATGACCCAACTTGCCTCAAATGCTGCAATGGGATGCAAAAGCTGGACATGGATTAGCGTCACAACACTGTTCAAAAGTGGTCTCGCATATGGGACCTTCCGATAGACCTCGCCAAATATCAAAGCATTACCACAAATAGAGCATCCAGTTGGAATGGCTTTGGATGTTTGTAAATGGTCTCTCAAGTCAAAGACCGGGGCGTAGTGTTAGATAACAAAGTCAAGCCGTCGAAGAAGAGCACCGCAGCAGCGAATACACCTAAAGGGAATCCTTTCGATTCAAACTTATCGTGATGCGAAGATGGCAGGAGGTTTTCGCCTCGACCTGCAAGGCCTTAGTAGGGCCTCGCCGGGGTTACTGCCGGCAAGCCTAGGCTCCGTGCTACAAAAAGGGTACAGACAGCCCCGAGGTGCAAATGTCGACCACTAAAAGGGTGACGGGGCAGGGGGGGACTAGCTACACAAGCAGCCTCCAAACTCTGGATCAGCTCCCAATGAGGGATTGGAGCTTGCTCGGGGATTTGACGGAAACCTTCAAGGTAAAGAAGAGGCTGCCTGGCACGAGTCGGAAAGATCTCCCGATTCCAGAGACAGGCAGAATGGAAAGTAGCTCGAGATTGCAACGAAAGCGCGAAAGGCCGTAAGTTAGGTAATATCACCCTCAAGGTAGAGTAGTACTCCTTTGGAGTAAGCTTCCGGTGAAGGTGGCCGATGGCAAAACAACTGGGACACTAAGGAAAGCAGAGCCAGCAGCAGTACATCCCCAGCTGTTGGGTAGTTTAGGGTCGGATAAAACGTGGCCTGAGCACATCGTCCCAAGTAGCTGAAGGAGAAAGTAAGGAATAGAATGAGGACAAAATTTCCTCGGTCAGGTTGGTCAGTGGTTGGAATAGGTTACAGGACGAAGAGGATGCAGCGTCGGCAGCTAGGGATTTCGAGACAGAAATTGAAAAAACATGTTTATCGAAAGCAGGAAGTGAGCGGCATTACTTCCACCTTACACTCTTCCCCTCACTCGTACTTGCCTCATCAAACGAAGCCCTCCACGGCCACCTGAATCATTGCTTTCCTCACCTTGGCATACCAGAACCCGTTAGCCCTGAATGACTTCTTGTTAGCAATGGCCGTTTGAATGGCTGGCCACCAGCTGCTGGAATCCACCTACAAGGACCTTAAGCACCTTTCGGGTTGGTAGACGGTGGACGGCGGACTTCTCCTTTTCCATTTTTCTCACGGTTTGGAGGTCGATTCTCGCAAATCAAACGAGGCGTAGCCAAGTCAAGCGAATCACAAAACCAGAACAAGACTGGTTCGTAATTTCTAGGGTACTAGATTGAAATTCACAAAGGGTACAAATATATACAAACCTCAAGTACGCGGCCAAACAGAATGAACGGTAAAACTCAAGGGTTCAGAGCCCCGTGGCCCAAGCAGGACAGTCAGAAACGGTTCAAGGCAAATTCAAATGTTTTGCCCGAACAAACAAACGAGCTTTTCAAAGTAATGTCAAATATAGCCAACTTCACAAAGCACGCAGAACATATGGAAGGATTTTCAGTATTTGTTCTTTACCTTGCCAGTCAAAATCCCTCTGCGAAAATAGTTGTCTGAAGTTCAGGATGGGGTCATGATTCTCACCGTATCTACCTATAACTTATTGTCAGTGTATGTGGTTACTAACCTCCTGTGTTAGCTTCGCGTAAAACAAGTTTCCATCGCAGTCATCTTTTTCACAATCCATAAGGAGTCAATTCCAAATCTTACCACACGACTTTAGATTGACATATCCACCAGAAGACCGAAGCACTTACTTAGACGAACGAACAAAATGAAGACGCTCCGGAGTGGAACAATTAGCTGCACGAGCTTAGTCCACAAACCTCAAGCGGTAAACTACTACAGCAACTGGTTAAACTAGGTTTGCTTACACACTTGCGCGCAAAAGTTAAATGCACAGGCAGCTTTCAAGTAACAGCGTGTTATCGCGTAAGACCGAAAGGTCAAGAAACGGTGGGATTACGTAAAATCAGCGCACCAAATTTTCCGAAGGAACTAAAAATCGGTTTCTGGTTATAAATCATCTTCGAAAGCAAGTGTACGACGAGCGGTATTAAAACACACTTGAACACGGAAACTGACCGAATACTGACACCTATCAGAGTATTTCAGAGTTTATCTGAGTACAAAATATATGACCAGCAATACTCTATAAAAAGTGAATAAAAGTTCTCCTTCGAAGGCCGAAATAGTTTCACAATGTGATTTCAGCTAATGGGCCTCACCTAAACTGTCCAAGTGAAATCTCGATGAATCTTTTCTTCCCACTTTCGCGCACACTGTATGAAAAACTGGAACTCAGTAAGTCCTGCAATCGTTCACGAAAAATGGGTCCAGTTGAATAGTTGTTGGACATGAAACGAAATAAAATGTTAAATAACTGGTAGCGGGGCGGCCTGCAAGCTGTTATGTCCTTTGTGTGTGGTTTCGAGCTCAAACCATCGACATTTACACCGCGATTTCCTGCTACTATTGGATTAGCTCTCTAAAGTTTTAAACACGCTCTTCGTTTCCTTCCTTTCCTGCAGCGTAACACAACCGTAGGATCTGCCTAATATGAAAATCCCAGTTCGATAGTGATACAGTTCTCTTTTATCATTGTTGCTGCCTTACAACCAAATAAAAATGCAGTCATTTCGAGTTCCTTTATAGATGCAGAACTCAGTTCGATAATAGCTGTTTTGACAGAAGGTACTTTGTTTCGCCGCCGGCCATGCAGTTCCACCCAGGTACCGTACACTGCCGCTAAATTGGCGAATTCCAAGCTGCTTTGCGCGACCTGCCGGTGTTCAACTTTCAACTGGACTACCCGGAAAAGTCCTTTATGAGAAGGGTCAAATGTCTTCTGGCCACTCCTTCGTTTCCTGATAGATGGCTTCACGGTAATCACTTGGGTGGAGCAACTTCGCGTTGCTCATTTTGAAGCTTCATCTTTGAGTTCAAAGTTTGAAGCGCCGAATGGTCTTCTTCTGAGTGAACTTTACTTTCCTGAGATAGATCGGTGTATTCGATATCAAGAAGTTGGTTGTGTACTACGTAGGCATTTCTCTCAGCAACCACTACTCAAACTGCTGACCCCGATTGTTGAACTTCGTTCACCAGGTGCCCGAAAGGGATCCAGCCAAGTGTCGTTCGCGTAACGAATGGTCCTTTTCGATTGTCTATGCCCTGTTCAAGCACCCAATAACCCTCCGGTACATTGCATCCAGTTAGTATATCACCATGGAGCTAGACACTTCCTCGAACACCATGTCTTTGAGATGAGACTATTCCGTTGGCGATTGATCTAATAGAGTCCATTGTCCCATTGGCAAGTTGTCTAGTGCAAAGGCCTCCGGAATATCTACGGACCCTCCATCAGTTACAGATGTCAACTGTAGGATTGGCCTCATCGAACTGTTAACGTGACCCCCTGCAATCGTGCTGACGGTGAACTAGTTAGGCTCGCCGACTAGTTCACAGCTTTTTACAAGCTCGCGCGTAATCAGCGAAGTATCCGACCCCGAGTCCAAAAATGCCATGACCCTCCGCAATCCTTTGGGTGTCACAGTGTCGACAGGCACGATGCCTTATCCCGCGGCTTGAAATCATCATGTCTCGTTGAACAGACAATTCCGGGCTCATCCGGCCAAGTGGGCCCCTGTTTAGAGGGCCATGTAATAACGGGTAATATTAACCCGCGCATCCTTTCTGGTCACTTATCACCCTAAAGCGGCATCCAGAGGTTCGATGAAAGTTGTTTAGACACATAAGGCATCATCCGATCCATTTTATCTCGGACCTCCGATCGGGTACACTCCTTCCATGGAAGGTCCGACAACCTGGCAGCCGTTGCAGTGAGTTGCATAGCTTGCATTCAGGTGACCTTTTGGGCTGTCGACTTATTGTGTGCATGTCAGCCAGAGGCTAGATCCGGTTACAGCCGTTCCGTGCAGTTTGGGCCGATGTTGGTTCCGTTCGCGCCAGCCTGCAACTCTCGCGTACGATTAGTCCAAAACAGCTATTGGCAATGTGAGGTTGACGGCCTATGAACCCCGTCAAATGGCCGAAAGTTGATTCTTGCTTGAGCATATTTAGTTTTTCAGCTTCCTCCGCCCATCTGCTCCATGAACCAACAGGTGGACATCAGACAATGCACTCCTGTGCGTGTAACGCATTCAGATCAGACTGGCATCCTAAATGCTCCAGTACTATACTGCAACTCTATATATTTATCATCAAATTTGGCAATGATTCAGCGTTCTCCTCAGTCCTTCTTACCTTCAATCAAACACCATCGATCAAGCTTCTGGCCACCCTGAATGGCTGTCCGAACACAACCTTTAGGGATTCTGCGTGCCATGATGTACTTCTCTGATGGACCAAGAATCGCGCAGCTTTCGATTGCACTTTTGGCTCTCTCATGACAGCAACGCGGTAAATACAAAAACCCTTGCCCAGGATCTGCCATTTTTTACCCAACAGAATTTTCGAATTGCTTCATTAATATACAGTATTTTACGAGGTGCCTGTCGGAGGGGCTAGCTCCACTCTCAGCAGGTCGAATGACAAGACCTCGGCGGTTTCAGGCCGTCTCAGAGATTTATTTTCGTCGATTACGTCGCCATTTCATTGTTTTTATCGTGAGCCACGTGGCTTTCCTGCTGAATCGCTGAGGTCAGTTCCTTGTTTAGGACGCTCTGTTTCTTTTCTAACTAACCGCAGACGGTTCTTTAATTTCACCACTTTCACATTGTAAGAAATAAAATCAGCAAATTCATAGCGATTAGAAATATATGACCTGGCACTAACAGAACTAGTAGACTTAGCATTATCCAGAAAATCAATAACACCATAACTATCCCCAGAGACTGGCCGAGCTTGTTCCTGTTGTCTCATAAACTCCTTACTCGTCTGGGCATTTCCAATGAGATTTATTGTCCAGGTTCTCCTTGAGTACTATAAGTCAATTCTCGCAAATCGAGCGACGACTACACAGATCAAATGAATCTCAATAACAGAACAACAATGCTTCTCAGTTTCTAGGGTACTAGATTGAAATTCACAAAGGGTACAAATATGTACAAACCTCAAGTACGTGGCCAAACAGAATGAACGGTAAAACTCAAGGGTTCAGAGCCCCGTGGCCCAAGCAGGACAGTCAGAAACGGTTCAAGGCAAATTCAAATGTTTTGCCCGAACAAACAAACGAGCTTTTCAAAGTAATGTCAAATATAGCCAACTTCACAAAGCACGCAGAACATATGGAAGGATTTTCAGTATGTGTTCTTTGCATCGTCTGACCGAAGAAACCCTGGGCTTTCCGATTTCCGCAGCACCTTGCGATCCAACGAGCTTGCAGTGCAATAAACTGGACAGTTTTTGCTCGTCGCCATAAGTATCCTGTGAGCAACACCGAACTTAACTGGACTGACTGCCTTTTCTTTCCTCTACCAGAGCTTACAAAGCACAGAATATCTGCTTCCCAGAAAAAGAAACACCACCTATTGCTGGAAGCCACGAAAGATTGGCAGCAACGCTATTACCTGTACACACAATTGGCTTTAGTCACGCAAGATCCGGCGCGAGCCGAGCCAAACTGATCTAGTCCTCGTTGTTCCCCAGTGAGAAATCCTCAATTCCGTGATCTCCAGGAGGAGCCGCCTATCTGGTAATATGTGAAAAAATGCTTTCGAAACTAGCAAATCAGCCGCATTCAAAATAGTTACTAGGCCAGACCATAAAGGTGAATCCACTGCCAAAACTACCAAAATTCTCTTTGCTGATTACCGGATTTTCTTATGGTTGCTGAAGTGAGCCACTGGCTGAAACTGATAACAATGCCCTCAAGACCATAAAACCTAATTCTGTTTGTAGGGGCATCAAGCGGTCTCTTGAGGCAGAGGGAGGAATAAGGTGTGAGATCGGTAGCAGCTGGTTACACCGGAAACGCGGTCGATAGTCCTTTCTAGCGATCAATTTTTAAGATGAACTCCACTCTTGAATGGGCCTCCTGAAATTACCTCCACATCTGCGAAGGTTAACTTCCAGTCGTCAAGAAACCAAGTATACTGGAGGCTACCAACGGCTCAGGCTCCTTGGGGATGGGTGGCGTCACTGAAAGAATCCCAGAACTCGGCTCCATTATAAATGGTTACAGTAGTAACGTGCTGCATAAAAGCCTCGGGAGGGAAGTGTCACAAATGCGTCAAAAGGTTCGCAGGAACGAAGCACACTTGGATGCTATTCGGGATGAGCTGAACTCAGCGACCCAACCCTGGCAAGTTGCTAAAGGATACAGAAATATCCCTGGGTAGAAATCTTAATGTCCTGATGAAGGCCATCCCTCAGCCTGTCTGTCAGATAGCCAGGCAGAGGGATAGAGACTTTCGACGCAAAGCATCAAATCCGCTACGGGCAACTGGCTCTCCAGGGTCACCTGTACCGAAGAGTCTCCGGGCTGGGTAAATGGAACTATATACAGGGGAACAAAAATCCTTTAGGCTGGGGCAGCTGGAGTTTGCAAGCCCTAAGGGGAGTTATACGTTCCTGGCTTCGGCGAAACTGTTAGGGGCCGCCACCCAAAAGGCGTTCGTACTGGAGCCAGACATCTTGGCTAGCTGGTGATTGTCTTCACGCGGACACAACTTCGACCCTGGGAAAGGTCGTTAACTTCCTCTTAGCGCTGATAAATACGGAACCAACTCCCAGGAGCGGCATAGTATCAGTCTCCCTAAAGCAGATTTCAGAACACCAATAAGGCCCCTCATTAACAGTCAGAAGGTACAGGTGGAGGACAAAATAAACCCTTCCCTCGTCGCCATAAAATGAGACCAGCACTCTGAACTAGGTTCTGAGTGCCACCCCTGCCGGCCCAAAACCGGTGCACGAAGAAAACTGGGAGGCCCAGTCGTAGTTCACAACAAAGCACGCAGCGTTGGAAACGAGTGACACGAACTGGCAGCAGTTTGTTAACGCCAGTGGCAAAGCCGTTACCGAAGCTGGTCTAAAAGCGGGGGTGAAATTGGGGTCCCCTCACCTCTGGCCACTGCATTAGTTGATCTGACGGGTGGATAGAAGGGATGGTCGAGGTGTCATAATGATAGTCTCAGACACAATAAATCAGATGGCCGGGGGAGGGACCACAACATCAAATATACAGGCGGACCTCTGTGACTAGTAATTACACCAAGCTACCTGTGCCACCTGCCAAAGGATCCAGCCTTGATATGCTACCTTCACCACATTGTATCCAGAGCAGATGAACTAGAACTCCTTCAGGACTTCAACCTCCCGGGGTAGAGTGGATGGGCCTGTGGATAGTGGGTAACAATTTCCCTGTCAGACCATTAGACCTCGGGCTGGAGGAGGCACCTGTCCAGTATGTCCTACTGTCAACCAGGTGCGGGTAAGGACAGACTCCCAAGCTACTGGATCTGCTAGTCACCAAACACACATGTGACAATGAGGGCCTACAGGTACAAGGGTCCCAAGGAAGAAGCGGCCGTAGGGAGATCCTTCGCAACTGCCTGGCCGTGGAGGACAGGGCACCCCAATAACTTAGAACTTGCTTCAAAAATCTTGGTGTACAAGGCCTAGTCATTGCAGCCCAAGAGCTGACATGGGAATTCACTACGAAACTTCATGGGAAGCACGGGCGAGATTCAGAAACATTCTGTAGTAGCTCACAGAGCGGTTGGCTTTAGTTTTCAGAATCCACAGGATGGGAAGGGCGCCGTGGTAGACCAGCAGAGCAGCTAGGGCTCAAAGCCAAAATCGCGAGGCGTGATGTCGGTACCAGCAGACAGAAAGCCACAGGAGATACCGAAGATTCAGAATGACTTGAGAATTAGCCACCATGGTCCGAAAGCAGTGCAGGCTATCTTATGAGATCACCTAAGCTATAAAAGCTAAAAGGGGACCAAAAGTCTACTACGCATATGTTCAGTCAAAATCGGCCATGAGAGTAAGTGTGAGTTCTGGTAAGGGCAGAAACGGTAACCATGAACTCGACAGTAGCTCCAGGGCCGAGATATTGCGACAGCGGTTTGAGACAGCGCACCAGCGGGACAACGGAATAAACCAGGCACGTGAGCCCCTCCCCCACCAGACCTCAGGTAATGCCGTCAAATCTTGCTTCCGCAGACGGAGTAGAAAAAGCTCTGAGGGGCATTGACTCACACGATGCAGCCGTTCCAGATGGCACCTACCCTGCGGTTCCAGGCCTTCTTGCCCAGGTACCAGTGAGCCTTCTTGCTCTGCTTTACACTAAGCCGTTGAATAGTGCGCTATTATCTAAAGATTGGCTAACGGCCGAAGGTGTCCCAATAGGCAAAGGGAGTTGAAGGAAGAGGCTCGAAGCTATGGGTCGGTCAGTCCACTACCTGTGGCATTCAAAATAATGAAGGAGCTGATTGGGAACCACGTGGACCTTCACCTGGCTGAAAATAAGATAACTCAGAACAGACGACACGAGTTTGTCAAAAATATATCGAGCTCGTCTAACTTGCCATCTTCTCTGGACGAAGTAACGGCCGGGTTAGACAGGGGCAAACGAGTCAATGTCTGATATTAGGACTTCCGGAAGGTTTTCGACTCCGTCAACCACGAGCTTCTGCTGCACAAAATAGGAGCCCCGGGTAGAGCGCCCAAGGTGCTGTGGCGGACCCGGCCACTATTCACAAAGCGGAAGTACGAGTGAGGGTGAATGGGAGCGAGTCCACGGAGGCTAAAGCTACCAGCTGGGTCCCGATGGGGACATTCCCAGGCCCCATACCGTTTTAGTCTGCTTCAGCTGTCTACTGGAGAGTGTAAATTCCAGCCAATAGTACGAATGAGTGACGAGCAGCGACCAATTCCGGCACCATTCCAAACGGGGAACATTCCAAACAGCTGCAACGCCATATACAACAAATTAGGCAATTTCGCAATAACCACACCTCAGTAGTGTTTCCCCTGGGTTTGGTGCCCCAAAAACAGACAACTAGTCGACAGTTGCGGTGAGCAGAGTCACAGCAAAGTTCAAGACTAGCGAATAAAGCTCAAGGCAACGGTGAGGGTCCGATTGTTGACAAAAGATTCAGTGCAGTAAAACATCCAATCGGAATTCCGGTAAAAGTGCACCACGTGAATGAAATAATGCCGTTTTTATTACGAATACTGATGAACGGAACGAGGTTTCTTGAGCTCCTTTATACCGTTCTACAAGATCCGACCCAGATTTTTCTCATGCTTTGCTGGGTGTAGTCGGCCTCATGCACCGGCTCGTCCTACGGCTCCCTATTGCCTAAATCTTATCATCGCCCGCTTCAGCCCCTGAATAGAAAGACACTTCGACTTCTAGTGGTCCCTCCGGGCTAGGCAAATACGAAGACCAGTCCCCCGTTTGAGGAGAGTTGGCTGTTGAACTCGTACCACGAGGGCCCAGTTCAACGTCAATAGGACGAATCTTTCTAACTTCACAGAGCACTAATCCTTCCGTTTTGCACACTCTTGCCTCTCGCACCGGGCCGTCGTCTGAGGTTGATGTGTTTCCGATAACTCCAATCGGTCACCGGCTACGCGACAAAGTCTGAGAACCTAGTGGCACTATTTCACCTGATCCAAAGTAGCTTCCTCGAGTGGCCCGTTTCGGCCGCTATTTTCAAGGTGGGAGAAGTTCCCCGGTTCACCCTCTCCAAAACACAGACGTAAGGTGGTTTGCTTGTCTCCACTGAAAAATAACTCTATCTCTCTGCGAATTCGCCAGAATGTTACGCGAATGGATTTGACCATAAGTAGGTCACTGGGTGTGGGCACTGGCAGATCAGGACAGTCCGAGGTGCCGGGCACTGGCAGTCATCTGCTTGATATCTGCTCAAGCCCCGTGAAAAATTTCAACAATACTCCGCCAGACATCGGCTGTTCGTCACAAACTGAAAGAGTTATTCTCCTAACCAAACCACCTATTATCTCCTATATACCACCAAGCTGACAAGCACCAGGGGATTTGAGGTGCCATTGCAAACCCCGTTGCCACAATCTACCAATGATTTTATCGCCCGACAAGTTTCCTGCTAGGCTGTTCGATCCGCTCCGAGATCCAACGGAGTTTGTACCATCATCACTGAAAGTCGTTGACGGAAAGCCTTCTCTATGCAGGAAAAGTTGCGGTGGCATAACGTATGAGGATGCGCTCAGAGAACCAGGAACTTCCATAGGTACTACACGCATCTGGAGGCATGTGAGGATGCAGCCCTTTCTCTCGTCAAAGCTACTTCCACGTCCAGCCGAAAAAGGAAAAATAACCTTTTTCGATGTAATTGAAGGGAAATCAACCTAGTTGGACCTGAACGGTAGTTAGAAGAGCCTTCATCTGCTTGCCTGTGATAGCGAAATGCCTTTGACTTCTTCGGTACAGCTGAATTCTTTTTTATCGGACGTCCTTTAGCGCAAAACTTACCATTCCTGTCTGGCCACCACCTTACTTCTTCACTGTGAGCCCTGGCTTGCAGGACAAGAATAAGACTTTCCTCTGCCTCAGCAGCATCAGATAACTTCTTTTGCCCGGTTTTCAATCCTGGATCTGTGCTACCTTCTCTTATGAGTGTTACGCTAAGGATCTCAGCGAGTGAAACCACCTGGAGTACCTGGCTGGCAGTGAGCCCGTCCAAGTACCCCACAATACTGTGAGAAACGTACTCAAAGGTTGCTTCAACTCCACCCTCGGTGTTGTTGCAGTAACCTCGGGACTGATGGGCCACGAGGAGTTATTGTTCATGAAGATGTAAGGACCTTCGAACCACAATGGATAGCACTGGGTGGTGTTGTGCCCCTCGGTGCCAAGTCTTCAGGACTGGCTTTCGATCGGACAAGATTTAGATCGCTGGTCGATTTCAGCAGCAAGATTTCCAAATACGTAGTGAACCTCGCTTTAACATACTTTGTATAATGCAAAGTTACAGCATAGCCCATCCAGCAACCAGTCTTACTGAATTTGGTTCCGGTCTCTTATATAAGAGCCCGAAGGACCCTACGGCTAGTCTTGCTGCGGCTAACCCCAAGTGAGGAGTCACAAAAGCCTTCAGAAGAGATACCCATGATTCTGAGAAACGTAAGGTGTAGAAGGGGACTGTGCCCCTTGAAATCGTTCTGGAGCATGCCACCACTCCATAACGGACTTCAGAAGCGCCACAAAACACCTTCGGTCATCGAATCACCTCTAAGAACACAACGCTGAACCTTCAACGTGCAAAGTTGTTCTACTCTCCCAAATCACACATTTTTGCAGCGTGGAGGGTTTTCTCCTGTTGGGTCGGCCCAACCAAGCTTCAAGTGACGTAGTAATTGCAACCACACCTTGCCTGGCAGAGCGAAAGGTAAAGCTGATCCCAGTGGGTCGAACGCCGATGGCACTATAGACAACAACCCAGGTCTCGTTCGAGATTTTTCGCTTATCACAAACGAAAGCTGGAACCTGTCTTCTATGGTGCTCCACTTCGATCCCAACGCCCTCCCCTGCACTGGCGAGTGATCGTCGACTCCCAGAAGAAGGTGCGGCTGCTCAGACTTCGGCAAATATCCTCCTTACGATTACACAACAACTTGTGAAGCCGAAAGCCACCAGGTGAGTGGTTCACTCATCTGGATCCCAAATGCTGCTGCATTCCACAGCGTAGGCAAGTACACAAGACAGCCGTCTAAATAGAAGTTTTCATGAACAGCCTGGGGAAGATAATCCTCATACTGTTGTCCCCGGTCTTCTCCCGTGCGATATAATTCGAAAATCGCACGAAAAGGGGAGGAAATGGCACCAAATGGGTGAGCATTCATCCAATATTCAACCAGATTACCATCAGGCTGACCATTTCTCCATCGGAGGAGCCTCAGTCTTCTGTCCTTTGTCGAAACTCGACCTTGCGTAAACAATTATTCAGTGTCCGCAGCTGATGCAACAGGTTCCTTTCGAAGGCGAGACAATACTCCTACTCCCTGGAAATCAGTCGTAAAGTTAAAAGCTGTCTTCAATTTGTTAGGCTTTTCCTGTTTTTTACTGCCTGATGCGGCAGGTGCCAATTGTAACACACGTTTGAGCAACGCGTAGTGACATTCACAACGGATCCCGAAATCAAGAGGCGATTATTATTCTACGATACTAGATTATTACATGAACAATGACATCGAAATATACAAACCTCAATAATGAGATCACTAACGAGAAACCGAATTGCGGCGTGTGAACTGGAAGCACGTGCGTCAGGCAGGTCCAGAACAAGGATATGACAAAGTAGCTCTCTGGGCGCGAACAAACAACAATTGGTCCGTAAAAACAAACAGTTCCTGAAGACACGTCAATAGGGTAAGCAAGTGAATGATGTTAAGAAAAACACTGAGTCGCAGAGGTTTTAGGGGGATTTTCCACGACCGGTCGCTACAACACCTATCAAGGCTTGCTCTCTTGAACCCTCCAGATTCTGCCCTTCGGCCCAAAGTAGGTGAGACCGGGAGAAAAAGTCCGCACTCCAGCGGGGCTAAACTACTGGAACTGGTGGAGTTCAATAAGGTATGCGTGCTTTATATTCATTTCCAAACAGTGAGCTTAGTTGCAGCCCCGTTATTCCCGAGTTCCAAGTAGTAGTCCAATTTAAGGTCAAAATTGAAAGTGAAATAGGGATCGACTTCAGGTCTACCAGCTCCGGGAGGTCTTCCTTTGTTGAATTCATATCAGACCCGCTAACTGGTAGAGCGTAGGTCTTCACAGAGCCTCTGGTCCGTCGACTCTTAAAGGTTGAGGACTGCAACTGACACGACACACTGGCCTAGTGGCAGCCACAAGATTACTGGTCCACTGGCCAGGTTCTCGTCCATCGCTCAGGCTCAGACTATCCAACTACAACCACTGAATCGAAACATGCACAAGGCTGTCGGTAGATCGGTTTTGTGTAACATACAGCACAGGATGATGCCGTTTCTAAGAAGTTGAAGATAAACATGGTTTTGAAATAAGACAGGCCATTGATAAATGTCTACACTTGGGACGCGAGTGCCAAGCCTTGAGTTCTTAAGGAAATGTCCAACAGCTGGGCATGTCACAAGATGGAGACACTGACGCTCCCCGAATGCGTGAATTACATCACATACCAGGCATCTATCAGCTACGACCAACAACGAACTAGCCAGTTTCGATTTGAAAAATGTCGCTTCAGTGTGCGGTTTTGCACGGAACTCCTCAAAAGGGAAGGCAGCATGTACTTCTGGACCTAGATATCGGCAGCCCGTTTACCATACCTACTTCCAGCGACCCGTGCACCACGGGACACAGAACTGCAGATCCTGGAACCTGTGTTCATCCCCACCCCTCATGACATCATTATAACGAACGTTTGAGCAATGCGTAGCCAAATACGCAACGGATCCCGAAATCAAAAGACGATTATCCGCGGTATTGTACGATACTAGATTATTACATGAACAATGACATAAAAAATATACAAACCTCAATAATACGATCACTAGGACTCAACAACGAGAAAACGAATAGCAGCGTGTGAGCAGACAGCACGTGCGTCACGCAGGTCCTGAACAAGGATGTGCCAAAGTAGCGCTCTGGGCGCGAACAAACAACAATTGGTCCACAGAACCAACCAGTTCGTGAAGACAAGTCAATAGTGTAGGCAAATTAGTGATGTTAGGAAAAACACCGAATCGCGAGGGTTATAAAAGGGGGATTTCCCACGACCAGTTGTTACACCGCCCACCAAAATCCTCCTGGATCCTTAGGAGAGTCAAAAGTTCGGTTTAAAGGTACTGATGCTTTCTACCTACCTGTCAGTGCGCGCGCCTAATGCTCGTCGTCAACGTTCTACTACTGGTCGCACCTAACCCATTGGCTACATATACGTGAGGCTAGTCTACATCTTCCACAAGACCAACTGACCGATGGCGGGCGTGAAGGGGGCACATAGATGCTGTCCTTGTAAAAGGCCGTCCTGTCCTGGATGTATGTGGTTGGGTGAGTGTGTGTGTGTGTACATGCCGGGGTTACAATGAAATCACAGGTATGACTACACATCAAAGGAGGACTTTCTGCAATGTCAACAAAAGACCGCGTGGCAAGAAAACGAGTAAATGTAGCATGTGTGTGTGACCTGAGCTCCGCTACTTCCACATATGCAAGGGGCATTCGGTAGCGTCAACAAAAGGCAAACAAAGAACACTGTCACATGTATGATGGGTTTACGGGATGTAGAGTGCGTCGTGCATGCGTGTATGTATCGGGATGTATAATGGAATCGCACTCATCACCACATATCGGAAAAAACCTTCTGTAATGTCAACGAAAGGACCGCGAGCACCTTAACGTGTTTGACGGAGATTGTGTGGTATATATGGTGTTTCTTTATCCACCTCGATTACTGGTGTGAAAAAGGTTTACTAGGCCTCAGGGTTATCAGCTCCTCCGTCTTCGCTCTCGAGTAGGTTAATACTGCATATGTCATGAGTGAGCACTCCGTTAGCTGTCTTCACCTTCACCGTTCTTATCATTCCGTCAGTGCTTTTGATGGTTTCCGTAACTACTCCCAAAGACCAAGCGCTGAAATGTGCGCGTTCGTCGGCGATCATAACCACGTCCCCAACTTTGAATGGTCTTGTTTTGGCCAGCCACTTCTGTCGAGTCTACAAAGCCGGTAGGTACTCCCGTAGCCATCGCCTCCAGAAGACCTTGGCCAGATAGTTCGCTTGCTTCCACCCTTGGAGGTAGCTCCCACGAAGGTTTACCGGCCCTTGGAAACCCTCGTTCGACCTTAGCGTCAATAAGTCGTTTGGGGTGAGCGCCAGGTGGGTGGGGTCGCCGTTCAATACTGGAACCAGGGGGCGGTTGTTCAGGATTCGCTCCACCTCAGTCATGACGGTGTTCAGCGTCTCGTCGTCGGGCGGCTGCTGCTCCATGATTGACAGCAATATCCGTCTGGCGGACCGGATCATGCGTTCCCATATGCCGCCTCGGTGACTGGCCTGTGGGGGGTTGAAATGCCATCGTATGCCGTAGGCCACGGTTCGATTCTGCAGTTCGTCCCTATTTATGTTCTTGTGCCAACGCTGCAATTCCCGTTGAGCGCCCACAAAGTTCGATCCATTATCTGAGTATATATCGGCCGGTACGCCTCTTCGGTTGATAAATCTTTGCAAGGCCCGTAGAAACGAATCGGTCGTCATCGAATGTGCGACTTCTAGGTGTACCGCACGTGATTTCATGCACGTCATGATACATCCGTATCGCTTTTCTAATCTTTTCCCGCACTTGATCCACAAGGGCCCGAAATAGTCCAACCCGGTGTCACTGAACGGCCACCAGCCCGTAGTCACCCTGCATTCTGGTAGTGGGGCCATGAGTTGTTTGCCTGCTGTGGCATTGCGTCTCCTGCATTGCACACACCGTCGGATTACGCGTTTTACAGTCTCTCGTCCTCTCAACAACCAAAGACGCTTTCGGATGACGCTCGTCACGTGACTTTCCCCGGCATGTCCCTCCACGGCGTGGACGTGTTGAATCATTAGCTCTACTACAGGTTGTCTCGCAGGCAGCAGTATAGGATACTTTGTGTCGAAGTTCAGGTGGGCGTTGGTCAGCCTACCATCCACCCGCAGCAGTCCGTTGATGAGTTTGGGGTTCAAACGCTTCAGCTCGCCTCTTGGAGATGGCATGTCTTCATTGGTCGGCCCCACTTCTTCCGCCCTCTTGAGTTCTTGAGCGAAAGCCTCGCGTTGTATCATTCTGAAAATATCGTACTCTGCCGCTTGTAGCTCATCGGGACCTATCGGGCCGACCGGTATCCGACCTGAGGGCCGTAGCCCTTTCATGACTAGTAAATTTCTCTTGAACCTGGTTAACCAAACTAGCGAACGAAGCGTCTTCATCCAGGAAGAAAACCTGACCAGTCGCGATAGAATGGACGACGCTTCGACGACGTTTGTTGCTATCACTACGCCTTTGATTTCCAGTTCCAATTCCGTAGGGGGTTTTAATTCGAACACGGGCCAGTCCTGTTTGGGCAATTGCAGGAAGTTTGGCCCTCTCGTCCACGTGTCCAGTTGCCTGAAGTTGTTCGCACCTCGAGAGCACAGGTCGGCCGGATTATCGCCAGACCTGACATGACTCCACTGGTGCGTGGCTGATTCATCGTGGATAATCGTGAGCCGGTTAGCAACGAAAGTACTAAACCGGCTCCGTACGTTGTTAATGTAGTAAAGTACTATCGTTGAATCCGTCCAGAAGCTCACCGACCAAATGTAGAGATCGAAACATCTCTTCACGGCTTGCACCACCCTGACTGCCAACACGGCTGCGCTGAGTTCAAGGCGTGGGATTGAGACCGACTTCAGTGGGGCAACGCGGGCTTTGGCGAACAGGATCCTCGTGGTATATTGTCCATCTCCTGCGCACCATCGTCCGTACACCACAGCTCCATAACCGACTTCGGATGCATTGGAAAAAGCATGTAGTTCTCCAGTCCGTGTCGTATGGCCAGGGGTCAAACATCGTGGGATTCTTATGTCCCCTAATTTCTTCAAGGTGTTCAGAAATTCTTCCCAGTCCAGCCGGTCCCCTCGGTCCAGTGACTGGTCCCAATCAACTTTCTTACGGCACAGCCGCTGCAGCAAGATCTTTCCGGGTGGCAGCCATGATGAGACGAAACCGAGCGGGTCGAACAAACTTGAGACGGCAGATAGTATGCCACGACGGGTTATTGGCAGCTCGGGAACGTTCAGTTCGAAAACAAAATCGTCCGTTTCCGCGTCCCATTGTATCCCTAAAGTGCGCTCGATAGGAAGTGGAGAGCCGTCCAAGTCTCTTACCTTTTCGGCCTTTTCGTGATACGGGATGACTTTCAGCACTTCTGAAGCGTTCGACATCCATTTGGTTAGATGGAAGCCGCCCTCTTCCAGCAATCTCGTCAGACCCCTGAACTGCTCTAGAGCTGATTCCACATCATCGAATGACCCAAAGTAGTCGTCGACGTAGACGTTCCTGCTGACGCTTTCTACCACCGTCCGATGTACCAGATCGCCATGTTTGTTTGCTGATTCTCGGAGGGCGTAGTTTGCACAAAATGGTGACGATATGGCTCCGAAGGGGTGGACGGTCATCCTATAATTCACCACTGCGTTGTCCCGGTCGCTCCCTTCCCACCACAGGAAACGCAAGGCATCTCGTTCTCCTACCGGGATCTTCACCTGATGGAACATTTCCCTAATGTCAGCAGACAAAGCCGCTTTACCCACTCTGAAACGGCACAAAACATCGATCAGTGGAGTGGTCCAGTCAGGCCCCTGTAGTAGGCGATCGTTTAACGACTTGCCCTGGAACTTGACCGCACAGTCGAAAACCACCCGCAGTTTATTGGGTTTCTTGAGGTTGATAACCGAATGGTGAGGCAGATACCAGATACCCCTTTTGCTGTCGGTGTTAACAGGCACCTTTCAACGTAACCGAGGGTCTCGTTTCGCTTCATCAAATCCGCGTATCGTTCCCACAGATCCTGGTCTCGAATGAAGCGTTCTTTTAGTCGTAGTAATCGTTGGAGAACATAATTTCCGTTGTCCGTCCACGGGTAGACCGATGTGCGCCATGGGAGGGGAACCTCAAACTGTTTTTTGAGGCCTCTAGTGCCTTGCCGCACCGTTTGTAGAGCAAAGTGATCCTCTTGAGACAACGTCGGTCTTTCGTCTCCAATGTCATGAAACTCCTTTTCATTCATCCGTTGCAGATGATACTCTATGCGGTCCGTTTCGGCGGATAAGTAATTCACGGAACCGCGTACCCTTACTGGACCATATAACATCCATCCCAGGGCCGTGCGTAGGGCATAAGGTGCCTGGCGGTCGCCCACTCTCTGGTCAAGTACCCAATGCGCCTCTGGCACGTCGCAGCCGATGAGGAGATCCACTTCATCATCTTCCCAGTCTACAACGGTTATATCCTGCAGGTGGGGCCACCGAGTCAAGATTGCGTTCACCAACCTTGGTGCTCGCATGGGGAGATCCGCTAACGTGAATGCCTCCGTTGGTTCAATTTCCTCGTTAGTGTCTAGAGAGATGAGTTGCAGCCTTAATCTACCGGCAGTCATTACCTGTGTTCCGCCCACCGTGCTCACTGCTAACGACGTCGCACCTTTAGCCAGTTGGTGTTTGTCGGCAAACCGCTCTTTCACTAAAGTGGTGTCGGATCCATTATCAACGAAAGCCAACGCTTTGACTATCCCAGTCGGAGTCACTACTCCCACGGCCACTACGCCTAAACGTACCGGTTTACTGGCAGATTGTGAAGTTGAACAAATCACGCTGGGCTTGGCACTCGCCTCGGATATGGTTACTCTCGCCTGATGCAGCAGCCGATGGTGTCTGCCCGTGCAGCCCTCGTAACCACATCGATTCCTTGTTCTACAGGCTGCTGCCCGGTGCGTGGTGTTGAGACAGATGAAACATGCTCCTGCCATCCTCGCCATTCCCCATCGTTCGTCTATTGTGGCGTTGCCGAACTTGGGGCATCCTGGTAGGCCATGGCTAGTACCACAGGACCTGCAATTTGGTTTCGCCGTAGCATCTCGTGAAATGACGTGTGTGTTGGTCCAAGGCTGGTACTTTGGATATTCCCGTACAGGGGTTTGGACTTGGCTAGTACCGGGCTTGTTTGCTCGGTTGCTGTCCCGGACGAGTCGGCCGAATCTGCTGTCAGCTATCTTCGTCTGCCTGTCTAAGTATTCAGTCAGGTCTTCGAAGTTGGCTTCTCTGTCGCCTCGGCTTATCCGTTCAGCTTCTTCCGCCCACCGACCCTGTAGTTCGGGAGAGAGGTGACGGACTATGCCTTCCAAAGTGTGCATGGCGTCTAGGTCAGCCCTGTAACCTAAATGGTCGAGGGCTATTGAGCAGTTCTGCATCTTGATCACCAGGTCGGCCATGGTGTAGACGTCGCCCTTGGTTCTCTTTGCCTCTACCATCAAGCCCTCTATTAGGTTACGGGCTACTTTGAAAGGTTGGCCAAACAAGTCCCTCAGAATCTTTCTTGCCCTTGTGTAGCCTTGTTCCGGGTCGAGCATGGTACACCCGTCGATAGCTTCTCGCGCTCGGCCTCGACAGTAGTGAGTAAGGTAAAGAAGCCTTTGCCCGGGGTCGGTTTTCTTATTTTCGAAGAAAGTCTCGAGCTGCTTTGACGAAATTGCAGTATTGTTAAGCTCGCCCGTCGAAAACCGTTAGTTCCACTCTAGGCAAATCGATCGATGGTGGTTTGTAGTCGGCGACCGGCGTGGGGTTCCCTACCTTATTGCACTCTAACCTATCGGAAGTGTCGTAGTCGCTGGTCTCATGCTCTCGCTGTTTCTGTGTACACTTCTTCTCTGCTTCCTGCGCCTGTAGTCTAGCCGAAAGTAGCTGTTGCTCTAGTTCTAGTATTCTCAGCTTATATAAATCGACATCCTTACGATCAATATTGCTTTCAATAACACATGAGCTAGCACTGACAGGACTAGGCGATCTAGCATTAACTAAAGAATCATATGTACCCAAAACCTCCCCAGAGACTTGCCGCATTACTTCCTGTCCGGATTCGACTGCTTTTGATCCTTTTCTTGGCATTTTGCGTGATTTTTCCTCGTTCCAAATTGATCTATTGAGTATTGTTGCGAACGTTTGAGCAATGCGTAGCCAAATACGCAACGGATCCCGAAATCAAAAGACGATTATCCGCGGTATTGTACGATACTAGATTATTAAGATAAACAATGACATAAACAATATACAAACCTCAATAATACGATCACAAGGACTCAACAACGAGAAACCGAATAGCAGCGTGTGAGCAGACAGCACGTGCGTCACGCGGGTCCTGAACAAGGATGTGTCAAAGTAGCGCTCTGGGCGCGAACAAACAACAATTGGTCCAGAAAAACAACCAATTCGTAAAGACAAGTCAATAGTGTATGGAAATGAGTGATGTTGGGAAAAACACTGAATCGCGAGGGAAAAAGGGGGATTTTCCACGACCGGCTGTTACACCCGTCGTGGCATACTATCTGCCGTCTCAATTTTGTTCGACCCGCTCGGTTTCGTCTCACCGTGGCCGCTACCCGGAAAGATCTTGCTGCAGCGGCTGTGCCGTAAGAAAGTTGATTGGGACCAGTCACTGGACCGAGGGGACCGGCTGGACTGGGAAGAATTTCTGAACACCTTGAAGAAATTAGGGGACATAAGAATCCCACGATGTTTGACCCCTGGCCATACGACACGGACTGGAGAACTACATGCTTTTTCCAATGCATCCGAAGTCGGTTATGGAGCTGTGGTGTACGGACGATGGTGCGCAGGAGATGGACAATATACCACGAGGATCCTGTTCGCCGAAGCCCGCGTTGCCCCACTGAAGTCGGTCTCAATCCCACGCCTTGAACTCAGCGCAGCCGTGTTGGCAGTCAGGGTGGTGCAAGCCGTGAAGAGATGTTTCGATCTCTACATTTGGTCGGTGAGCTTCTGGACGGATTCAACGATAGTACTTTACTACATTAACAACGTACGGAGCCGGTTTAGTACTTTCGTTGCTAACCGACTCACGATTATCCACGATGAATCAGCCACGCACCAGTGGAGTCATGTCAGGTCTGGCGATAATCCGGCCGACCTGTGCTCTCGAGGTGCGAACAACTTCAGGCAACTGGACACGTGGACGAGAGGGCCAAACTTCCTGCAATTGCCCAAACAGGACTGGCCCGTGTTCGAATTAAAACCCCCTACGGAATTGGAACTGGAAATCAAAGGCGTAGTGATAGCAACAAACGTCGTCGAAGCGTCGTCCATTCTATCGCGACTGGTCAGGTTTTCTTCCTGGATGAAGACGCTTCGTTCGCTAGTTTGGTTAACCAGGTTCAAGAGAAATTTACTAGTCATGAAAGGGCTACGGCCCTCAGGTCGGATACCGGTCGGCCCGATAGGTCCCGATGAGCTACAAGCGGCAGAGTACGATATTTTCAGAATGATACAACGCGAGGCTTTCGCTCAAGAACTCAAGAGGGCGGAAGAAGTGGGGCCGACCAATGAAGACATGCCATCTCCAAGAGGCGAGCTGAAGCGTTTAAACCCCAAACTCATCAACGGACTGCTGCGGGTGGATGGTAGGCTGACCAACGCCCACCTGAACTTCGACACAAAGTATCCTATACTGCTGCCTGCGAGACAACCTGTAGTAGAGCTAATGATTCAACACGTCCACGCCGTGGAGGGACATGCCGGGGAAAGTCACGTGACGAGCGTCATCCGAAAGCGTCTTTGGTTGTTGAGAGGACGAGAGACTGTAAAACGCGTAATCCGACGGTGTGTGCAATGCAGGAGACGCAATGCCACAGCAGGCAAACAACTCATGGCCCCACTACCAGAATGCAGGGTGACTACGGGCTGGTGGCCGTTCAGTGACACCGGGTTGGACTATTTCGGGCCCTTGTGGATCAAGTGCGGGAAAAGATTAGAAAAGCGATACGGATGTATCATGACGTGCATGAAATCACGTGCGGTACACCTAGAAGTCGCACATTCGATGAAGACCGATTCGTTTCTACGGGCCTTGCAAAGATTTATCAACCGAAGAGGCGTACCGGCCGATATATACTCAGATAATGGATCGAACTTTGTGGGCGCTCAACGGGAATTGCAGCGTTGGCACAAGAACATAAATAGGGACGAACTGCAGAATCGAACCGTGGCCTACGGCATACGATGGCATTTCAACCCCCCACAGGCCAGTCACCGAGGCGGCATATGGGAACGCATGATCCGGTCCGCCAGACGGATATTGCTGTCAATCATGGAGCAGCAGCCGCCCGACGACGAGACGCTGAACACCGTCATGACTGAGGTGGAGCAAATCCTGAACAACCGCCCCCTGGTTCCAGTATTGAACGGCGACCCCACCCACCTGGCGCTCACCCCAAACGACTTATTGACGCTAAGGTCGAACGAGGGTTTCCAAGGGCCGGTAAACCTTCGTGGGAGCTACCTCCAAGGGTGGAAGCAAGCGAACTATCTGGCCAAGGTCTTCTGGAGGCGATGGCTACGGGAGTACCTACCGGCTTTGTAGACTCGACAGAAGTGGCTGGCCAAAACAAGACCATTCAAAGTTGGGGACGTGGTTATGATCGCCGACGAACGCGCACATTTCAGCGCTTGGTCTTTGGGAGTAGTTACGGAAACCATCAAAAGCACTGACGGAATGATAAGAACGGTGAAGGTGAAGACAGCTAACGGAGTGCTCACTCATGACATACGCAGTATTAACCTACTCGAGAGCGAAGACGGAGGAGCTGATAACCCTGAGGCCTAGTAAACCTTTTTCACACCAGTAATCGAGGTGGATAAAGAAACACCATATATACCACACAATCTCCGTCAAACACGTTAAGGTGCTCGCGGTCCTTTCGTTGACATTACAGAAGGTTTTTTCCGATATGTGGTGATGAGTGCGATTCCATTATACATCCCGATACATACACGCATGCACGACGCACTCTACATCCCGTAAACCCATCATACATGTGACAGTGTTCTTTGTTTGCCTTTTGTTGACGCTACCGAATGCCCCTTGCATATGTGGAAGTAGCGGAGCTCAGGTCACACACACATGCTACATTTACTCGTTTTCTTGCCACGCGGTCTTTTGTTGACATTGCAGAAAGTCCTCCTTTGATGTGTAGTCATACCTGTGAGTTCATTGTAACCCTGGCACACACGCACGCACACACACACACACTCTAGCACGTACATCCAGGACCGGACGGCCCCTTACGAGGACAACTTCTATGTGACCACTGACGCCCGCCATCGGTCATTTGGTCTTGTAGAAGATGTAGACTAGCCTCACGTCCATGTATCCAATGGCCTAGGTGCGACCAGTAGTAGAACGTCGACGACGAGCATTAGACGCGCGCACTGACAGCAGGGCCTAGGCAGGTAGGAAGAATCAGTACCTTTATACCGAACCGTTGACTCTGCTAAGGATCCAGGAGGATTTTGGTAGGCGGTGTAACAGCCGGTCGTGGAAAATCCCCCTTTTTTCCTCGCGATTCAGTGTTTTTCCCAACATCACTCATTTCCATACACTATTGACTTGCCTTTACGAACTGGTTGTTTTTCTGGACCAATTGTTGTTTGTTCCCGCCCAGAGCGCTACTTTGACACATCCTTGTTCAGGACCCGCGTGACGCACGTGCTGTCTGCTCACGCGCTGCTATCCGGTTTCTCGTTGTTGAGTCCTTGTGATCGTATTATTGAGGTTTGTACATTGTTTATGTCATTGTTTATTTTAATAATCTAGTATCGTAGAATATCACGGATAATCGTCTTCTGATTTCGGGATCCGTTGCGAATTTGGCTACGCATTGCTCAAACGTTTGTAACACCTGTCGCTTCGGCTTATCCGTTCAGCTTCTTCCGCCCACCGACCCTGTAGTTCGGGAGAAAGTTCAAGGACTATGTTTTCTAAAGTGTGCATGGCATCTAGGTCAGCCCTGTAACCTAAATGGTCGAGGGCTATTGAGCAGTTTTGCATCTTAATCACCAGGTCGGCCATTGTGTGGACGTCGCCCTTGGTTCTCTTTGCCTCTACCATCAAGCCCTCTATTAGGTTACGGGCTACTTTGAAAGGTTGGCCAAACAAGTCCCTCAGAATCTTTCTTGCCCTTGTGTAGCCTTGTTCCGGGTCGAGCATGGTACACCCGTCGATAGCTTCTCGCGCTCGGCCTCGACAGTAGTGAGTAAGGTAAAGAAGCCTTTGCCCGGGGTCGGTTTTCTTATTTTCGAAGAAAGTCTCGAGCTGCTTTGACGAAATTGCAGTATTGTTAAGCTCGCCCGTCGAAAACCGTTAGTTCCACTCTAGGCAAATCGATCGATGGTGGTTTGTAGTCGGCGACCGGCGTGGGGTTCCCTATCTTATTGCACCCTGATCTATCGGAAGTGTCGTAGTCGCTGGTCTCATGCTCTCGCCCCATTCTGTGTACACTTCTTCTCTGCTTCCTGCGCCTGTAGTCCAGCCAATAGTAACTGTTGTTCTAGGTGTAGTATTCTCAGCCTATATAAATCAACATCTTTACGATCCACACTGCTTTCATTAACACATGAAATAGCACTGACAGGACTAGGCTATCTAACATAAACTAAAGAACCAAATGTACCCAAAACCTCCCCAGAGACTTGACGTGGTAATTCCTGTCCGGCTTGCAATGTTTTCAATATTTTCTTCGGCATTTTGCATGTTTTTTCTCGTTCCAAGTTGATCTATTTAGTATTGTAACGAACGTTTGAGCAATGCGTAGCCAAATACGCAACGGATCCCGAAATCAAAAGACGATTATCCGCGGTATTGTACGATACTAGATTATTAAGATAAACAATGACATAAAAAATATACAAACCTCAATAATACGATCACTAGGACTCAACAACGAGAAAACGAATAGCAGCGTGTGAGCAAACAGCACGTGCGTCACGCAGGTCCTGAACAAGGATGTGCCAAAGTAGCGCTCTGGGCGCGAACAAACAACAATTGGTCCATAGAACCAACCAGTTCGTGAAGACAAGTCAATAGTGTAGGCAAATTAGTGATGTTAGGAAAAACACCGAATCGCGAGGGTTATAAAAGGGGGATTCTCCACGACCGGTTATTACAATCATCAACCGTCCTGGCCCACAAATCCTGGAGAAGCCAGTGTAGCACCCGAGTGATCCGTTCTATGGTCTGCAGTCAGATGGGTTCTGCCACGTGATTCATCTGCATGAGCGCTACTTCACAGGTGAGAATTTTCTATGATAACCTGGTCAGGGCATCTGTACCTTCAACAAAAGGCTTTAAACCTTGCAGTAAGCCGTCAGCCAGTGCACCCGCCATCATGTGATCATGTCCAAACAGATCCTTCGACATTTGCTATCCGTATTGTGCTCCAGCCTTTGAAGCAACATAACATACTCCGAAACCGCATTCCCCGCTTGCCCCCTGAAGTAATGCATCAGATACAGTAAACTCTGGACACCGTCCCGAACCCTACCTTTAGAGTGATATCAGAAAATTATCACAAATCTCCAGTAGGCGGAAGAACAGCTTGAAAATGATCCCATTCAAGACTATCCAAGATGATACCGGCAAATCACAATAGGCAGAAGGGTGAGGCTAGATGATCAGACAAAAATATGCTAGACAGAAATAGAAAGGGGTCATATAGCATGGAAAGAACTCGCAACAGTCCACCGATGGATTTTAGGTCTCCGGTTGAACAAGCTCCAGAAAGAACCCAAGTCAGAAAATGAAGTTACATCAGAGACTGGGGTTTTATTCGAACGTCTGCATTGGCGTGTATCGTGATTGCGTGTGTGTATGTTTAAAAGAGTTTACTGACTTTTTACTTCCGAATGTTGGGGGGGTGCCTTACCCAAAGAACACGATAAACCCAAAAATGTGTGAATTTTACAGTTACTTTACATGTTATGTAATTCCCCTCCGTTGAGCGCTGTCAACTCATGGAACGCGATGCCGGCTAATATTGAGTCTGCCACGTCGGTTGTAGGTTTTATCTCGGGGCTAAACCTCTGTTCGCCTCAGGTGTCCCCTGAACATGTCTAAACCTACATCCCTAAATGGCAAAGCTAGATGCGGTGACCTTCCCCCTCCAGTCACGACTATCCATCAGTATCACACATCTCTTTGACTTCCACCCAACCCCTCCCCCACCATGCCCCATCCCCTTCCCCTTCCAACCGACTTACCAACTTACCAATGCTACCACTTTATCTAAGGGCTGCCTGTAACTGGGACTCTCTTGGGGGGAGCTAGACTTGCAGTGTGACTCAATTCGTGGCCATGTGGCTGCTACGCTGTTCCGGCTGAGAACGGAGTCCGAACCTTATTTCATCTACAGAGTAAACAAAAGAAGCAGAACGCGATCGCATAAGTCGCGGTCGGGTAGGATACGTCTCGATGCTTACCGGTGCAAGAATATGGCCGGCTTTAAAGGCTCGAGCCCCAAGTCCGAAGACCTAACCTGACTTGCCGAAAATTACCGGCTAGTTAGCTTAACTCCTGTACTGTGCAAGTGACTGGAGTGAATAGTCAGGAAACAGATCTCCAAACATTTGGCTCAACATAAGCTCATATCAAATGCTCAGCATGGGGTTTTGGCAGGACGATGTTGCCTGATAAATCTCCTGCTGTTCCTTGATGAGGTGGCCAAGCGCCCGGACGAAGGGCAGTCGACCATCTTCTGTTACTTGGACTTCAGCAAGGCGTTGGGTTCTGTGAATCACAGATTTCTGGACGTCAAACTGCAGTCTACCGGAGTTGTTGGGACATGCAAGGCAATGGATGAATAGTTTTTCAACAGAGCGAGCCTTAGTGGTAAGGTGGGTAGTCATGTCTCAAAACCGGAAGGAGTGACAAGTGGGGTGCCACTGGGCTCGGTGCTTGGAACTCTGCTCTTTCTCATCTTCATCAATGATCTAGCACGTGAGCTTACAAACCCCACCTCAATGTTTGCCGATGACGTGAAGATAGCTGGAGCCGATATAGAACTTGACGTGTTAGCAGTAAAAAACTGGTCGCACAAATGGGACCTTCCACCAAACCTCACCAAGTGTCAATGCTTGATCACATACTGAGGGGCTAGTGGGAGTGGTGTGGGTTCGTTGCAAGTGGCCTCTCAGGTCAAAGCCTTGGGGTGTTATAGTGAACAACAGATTCAAGCCGTCGAAACAGGGCACCGTAGCAGCAAATATGGCCATGAGAGAACTCTCTCCAGTGAGAACCATTATGTCGTGTAGAGAGCCGGAGATTTTCGTTCCGATATACCAAGCCATAGTTAGGCCGCACATGGAGTACTGCGTGCAAGCCTGGGCACCGTACTATCAGAAAGACATGGACTATCTGCGGAAAGTGCAACGGCCAACCACTAGAATGGTGACTGGGCAAGGGGGTTTAGCTACACGGAGCGTCTCCGTATCCTGGACCTGTTATCGATGAAAACGCGGATCTTTCGCGGGGATTTGATAGAAACCTTCAATGTAATGAAGGGACGGTCAGGTATGAGTCGAGAAGGCCTTTTCTATTCGGTCCCAGAGCAAGGAACCGGGGAGGGCATAGCCTTAGACTACAAAGAAAGTACTCGAGACTCTAAATCAAGGCAAATTACTCCTCAAGTAGAATGGTACCCTATTGGAATACGCCCCCGGGGGAGGTCATTAATAATACAACAGCGAAGGCATTTAGGAAAGCAGTAGACCAGTGTTGGGTGGCAGTATACATCGAAGTATGTTAGGCAGTTTTAGGGTCAAGGACAAATAACCCATTGTTTCTACCTTTCTCTGCCAGGGCTGATACCGTACAGAATTTCTGCCGTTCAGAAAAAGAAACTCACATAGTGTTGGGAGCTACGGAAACGCGTCGACAGCACAACTAGCTGGACACACGATTGGCTATGGCCTCACCAAGTTCTAGGCAAATTGAACTGAACTGAACCGAGCTGAACAGCCAGTTTGTTTTTCCGCATCACTTGGCGCGTTGCAGCGGTCGGGAGTCTCACGTTCAGCATGGTGAGTGTGTTGTGCTGTAGTTTACCTCCATGTAGCCGCCAAAAACAGCCTCAAAGACTTCAAAGAAGGAACCACCGAAGAAGAAGCCGATGAAGCCCAAGGAGGGTGGAGGCGGTGGCAAAGCAAAGAAGAAGAAGTGGTCTAAGGGCAAGGTCCGAGATAAGCTGAACAACATGGTGTTATTTGATAAGGCAACGTACGACAAGCTACTGAAAGAAGTTCCGCAATACAAGGTTATCACTCCGTCAGTGGTATCGGAGCGATTGAAGGTTCGTGCGTCACTTGCACGCCACGCACTCACAGAGCTTCACCGACGGGGTGGGTTGTTATTGTTTCATTTTCATTGGCTTTCATAGGTTGTATTAAGCTTATCGCTCGGCATAACTCACAGCAACTGTACACGCGTACGACAAAAGCTGAGTAAAATTGTACGTAAATAAACTCTTGTTCGGATAAACTCGCGTTCTTGATGCAGCCATTAATCTCACCACTGGATTAAGGTTTGGTTTTCCGATTTAGCAATGCGGATCAACTCATCTGTGATTCTGATTTCGCCGCGGCTCTATCTCGTCCCATACAATACTCATCATGTCGAGAAGTACCACACTTGGATGGCATGTCCGTCGTTGCAGGCGGCGACATCTTCTGAACCGCTAACACTGGACGAGGTAGGCCGAGCTACATTTTAGACAATCGAGGTAGACTAACGTTATTGTTGTCTTTCGTTTCAATGTCTTAACGCATGCAATTATCTCTAGAATCACGCCAATGCCTAGTAGAGACAGTTAATCGTCTTCATGGAGTTTGCGATTTTGGTTCATTGTGGCGTGGATGCTTTGAATAGCTACGTACCTAATAGTTGGGAACGTATCTGGAGCTTTTCCGGGTTACACACTGAACGTAAGTTAGCCGTTCAGTTTTTGTGCCAGTAGTTCTGTCGAGTTTGTCAGTGGATTTCGTTTGCTCATCAGTTAGTGTTCGTGGTATAGATCCAAATAAAAATCCGGTCTGGTCGTTGGGTCTGCTTATCAGATCTTTGGAGACGGGGATGTGGTGGCGTGAAGTCATAGTTTCCTTTCGAGGTTCGAAGTCACCGAGCTTTCGAATGAATGTCTGGGGTAGCGACCACGGCTTTGTGCTCACCACAGGGAGGCCATTCATTTTAGGTCGACCGACATCTGGGATTTCGTCCGCGGTACATGTTCAGTTACTCGGTGCAACGTATTCTGCGGGTAATATTAAAATGATCATGACCCTGCTTATGAGACGGCTGTGGGTGTATGGCATATGAAGGTTGTTGGTATTCGAACCCCAATGTCTTCGTAGCCTTACTGGAATGTGATGGGAACACCGTATGAACCATGGTGATGTTTGGCGGAGTCTTAGGTTCGTGGACCAGGTCATTTGGCGAAGCACTTGGGTTCACCAGGCAATGACGGCTGGGACCTGTGTTGCGCATGACTCCTGACAGGAATCCTGTGCTGAGGCGAATAACGGTTGGCAGGTGGGTGGCACGAATGAGAACTGGAAATCTAACCAGGGGACTTGGCCATATAGGGCGTGTTAGACTTTGGATGAGGCCCAAGAGACCCCCGATCTCTGGGTGATACTTCGGCGGATATGGCTGTGTCACAATCAGTGGCGTTCTTGTATCCACAAATTTTCATCGACTTGATACCAGTGTTCCTAGTTCTTTCATATTTTTCTTTCCATGTTTCTGAATGAAGTTACTGCCGCACCCACTGCATTGTTAATAGTTGCCCGAACTTGGAAGGCACAGATTTTCAACGTTGTCAGGTTATATTTCACCCAAAAACGGTAGGTTGATAAAATTACCCGGTTGTTGTTCCTGGATCAAGTACAATTCAATATCCTGAATGACCAGCGTTGCATTTCAGCCAACTTGAGTTTCAGCGCTGATGGGAAACTTCGGCTGTCTTACACCAGGACTAACTGTCGTACAACACGGAGTCTCTTTTTCAGGCTTCATCTTTATACTGTCAGATAATAATCCCACAGGTAGTCGGCTTGTCAGAGAAATTGATGCGTGTCCCATCGCAACTCATCTCACAACGTAGAGGTCTGTATGAATACGTGACCCAGGGAACTTAATTGTTCTTTTGCAAGAGACGTTAGAGTGTAGCTTAAGAAGCCTTTGGCAAGGGGATGGAACCGGTTGATAAGCAGAACTTTGTTCTGTAAAAGCAATCGCTATGCTTCCAAAGAGATCGTTGGTTACTGCGGGTGATCCATTTGGTTAATTTTGATGTTGAATAATGAACGTCAAGTGGGATGCGGGTTTGCAATTATCCGATTAAACTGCTAATATTTATTCACAGAACCACTTTCTGACTGCCGACTATCTAACAAGTATGAAGTACTCAATGATCCAGTGGCTCTTTCACGACGATGGACTTGGGCAATCAGCAGCAATGTCCGTTGCCGTCGGCATAGTTCTACTCATCTCTTTCCTTTTAATGCCTTTGCCAATTCTAGCTACTGCAACCTGCGTGGTTTCAGCCTGCATTCACAGTAAGGCGAACAAAGCTCATTGCCAAGCGCATCTCACGGCTGCTACTAGGCGATGTCCACCCGAACAGGTCAGTAATCAGTTGAGTGACCAATGCTCGGTTGATCGTTGTCAGTGGGGTAAACTCTGCGAGTTTTGCTCACAAGCTCAGGGGCATATCAAGGAGGCCTACGGAATCTGTTTGCACCAACTAAGTGAGCCAAAGTTTATTTCCATCCCAATCGATTTGCGCTAGATGGGCTACTTAAGACATGCTGATGGAAATTTGTTCGTAGGGTTTTGCATCTGTTTCCACCAACTACTGGCCAGGTTGCTCTATCATCAACGTTTGATAAACAACCTACCAAGTCGTCGGAATAGTCAGAAGTACGGTGCGGAGAACCTCAGGTCCAGGCCGAGGGCCCTGTTCGATATTGCTAAATCACCCAAGACTACGAAACTGGGGACACGAGCCTTCACTGTACGCATCCCTGGTTTTTACTTCATGAGTGCAATGCAAAGGGGTACACCCCATAACCTCAAAGGCCCGCTACACCAATAGGGATAGCTGGCAACCTGACCCTGTAACTTGGAGTGGAGAACCGCCCCAGTTCCCAGTTAGTCAGGTCTGGAAACAAACCGAAAGACAGTTGATTTGTGTGCCGTTAAAATTGCCGTTGATGACGGGATTCGAACCTCCGAGATGGTATACATGGGTTCTAAGCCAGTGAACCACCACCGGTCACTGATGCGCGCCGGTGAATCATTCCAGTTGCTTGATATAACATGAAGCATAACACAAAACAAGCGGTTCAATAGACTCATGGGTTTGGAGTCTGGGAAATAACCGTGCACGGTGGGGGATTGTGATGTTTAAGTAAGTTGGTATTCGGCGACCGCTAACGGTCACCATCATTTCCGTCTGAATAAGAATTCCGATTCAATAGGGACTTGAGCGAAATGACCAAGATGACTAACCGCTCACCGATGCAGATTCGGGAGTGTCGTTCTAAACGTTGCCCAATGCTTTTAGGCGGGCGGCTAAGGTGGTCACATTCGGCAGGTGCGCAAAATACTGCGAAGTAGGTACTAGCTCGTTGTCGGGAAAGTTTCTATATAGAATCTATCAAACGCGATGAAGCTCCCAAATCGGGTGAGTTTCCCGTTTGTACTCCTTCGCATTTCATGTGATTCATGGAACAAGTCCCAGCACAATAATATGTTTCGGTTATTGTGTCTCTGGGAGGGATTTGAGCCTCACTTGTACGAAACGCGCGGATATTATTTCGTTTGACTCATCCTTTGGTAGTGTTCTCTCGGTTATTCAGTGTTCGCGCGGGAACCAACTTGTGTTTGGACCGGGTCTAGATTGTCGACAACATCACTTCTCAACGCAATCTGAAGACACTTTAGTATTCTCCCAAGTTATGTCAGGACCTGCTTCCGTATAGAGTCTATAGCCCCTGGTTCGGTTCGTGACACGATAACGAATATGCTCGGCAGCGCGCAAAGGAGAGAAACTCGAAAGGCCGGAGCGGAATAACGTCTCGCCACCGAAGCCGACTTACCAATCAGGGATCGAAGCTTTCTAGAGGGCGAGCCCCTTAACGTTACTGACGTGGCACAATCACAAACACTAACAAATTTATTTACCTGAACAATTGCTGAATTTGGTGGCGCCACTTGCTCCGCCTGTGTAGATTAACAGCACGCTGTTGCGTTCATCCGATACACACGTTATTCCGCTCCGGCCTTTCGAGTTCCTCTCCTTTCGCGCACTGCCGAGCATAATCCGTGTGACGAACCAAAGACCAGGGGCTATAGACTATACGGAAGCAGGTCCTGACTTAACTTGGGAGAATACTAAAAAGTATCCTCAGATTGCGTTGGGAACTGATGTCGTGGGTTATGCCTATAAGAGTAATTATCGTGTGCGACAATAAATGTCCCGTTTCGACCCGGCTACTTGGAGTGGTGAACCACATGGAGTCTCAGTAGGTCAGACTTATTTGCGAGCCGAGCAACAGTGACGTGCTGTCTACTTCACATTCGGCGGTTCGTACTTAGATTTGGACCTCGTATCTGAAGTACACTAAATGTACTGGTATTTTAACGTGAATTTTTCTGACTTATTGCCAAATGCGTTTGTAAACAATGACAGTTTTGTATTTACGTTGCCTTTCCATCAGACTGAATTCGTCTGATGTGTAGCGGACGTGCAGGGCGATGGTCAAGTATAATAGGGAATAATGTTCATTGATATGTAGGTACTGTCTAGGAAAATCGCTCAGCGTCCTGTTTGTGTTTTTCCAAAACCTTGCGCATATTCACGTTGACATTCCGACTTCCGTTGCTGGTATTTGTAGTCTGACTACTTTTATTATTGCTTTCCCGACGTTCGTTGCACACTACCAACAATTGTCACAAAAACATGCTTGTTTATTGATTATAGAGCTTCCCCACATAAGAATCAAATTAGTCGGTGGAAAGCATGGACGTTTTAAAGAAATACCCGCATTCAACTCAAGATTATGCGAGATAGTCAAACTACTCCCGGTCAACGACGGAACAGTTGAAGGTCTTCCTCCTTCGTTATGATATATTTCAGATAGCTTCAAACTACACCTTTTCCCAGCAAGCTTTAGCCAAGGTCCTCAATTGTTTATCCGCAACCCACGATCCTTCAACTACGACCCACAGTCCGTTAGCCTTGGCGCACAACCTTGGACCATGCCGCTGCAAGCCAATTGGATCGGAATATTATAACACCAAGAGATGTTGCGACGACTACCTTCTTACGAGGATTGGTTTTGCCATGTTGGCTGAAAAAATGAGAAAGTGTGACAATCGTGTGCTGTGCAGTTGACCGTAATATCAAGCGGTATCAAATGCTGCACGGCCGATTGTTCGCAGGAGGCTGAGACGATGCGCCCGTATCGTCGAACCAAGTGCCACAGCCCGCGTGACTGTTGTATTATCAGTGAATCAGTTTTTAACGTAAAAAACTGCTAGGGAAGTCCTTCTGTTCTCTCCTTCAAATGCCTTGGTGCGATTGTTGGGTTTTTGTCCACCACATCACAGATGACTGACAAACTTTTCGTTGAACTTCGTCTTGTAGGATCCATGAGGTAAACCTGTTTCCCTATCGGTAACTATGATAGCACGGTATGATTTGATTTTAATGCCAAGGTGTTCGGCATCGTCGTTGAGATTATCTCTTCGTGCACATTCCATTATAGTCCCTCGATCTTGCGCGCTGGTAAAACGATAGGATCTTTTCTTTGCAACCACACTTACGCTGCTCATGATGTCAGGTGATGACGCGTACGGTGGTAGGCATAGTACGGCGAATATTACCGCAAACGGTTACGGTGCATTTATATCGCCCGACTGCCTCCGAATGAAATATAAACCGATCGACAATGAATCTCTCCGTGCAATGGGAAAATATCACAAACAAGCAGTCTTGTAGATAAAAGTCCGCAATGTAACAAACGGTATTTTCTGTATACGAGTAAAAGGACATAATAATTATGTAATTGATTCGTCATGCAGTACTAGCGCTCGGCTCACCCTTGAAAGCCATGAAAGCACTTTACACTCTGTCCAAAAAATTCCGGATCACCTCAGTTCGATTTAAATCCTGACATACGGTCGAATTATACTTTATACTACTGACACTACTCTCTTCCTCGCTAAACAATAGTGTCTGTTGTGTATTTTTGGCTCCTGAGAGTAGTATCAGTCGTGTAAACTGGAATTCGAACAAGTGTCATGATTTTGACCGAACTGAATTTTGTTTACAGACTGTACAGCCCTTTCACTCTTTTTACGAATCACCAGCGGTGCGTCCCTCCCCCCGGCCTTCATTGTGGCTCAAACTGGGGATGAGCGATTGTGAGTTGAACACCTACCTAACCACCAGACCATCCAGGCTGGCACTCAACAGTTTGTTGAATATGTACACTATGTCGTTCTCCCCGGGTTCGAGTCACGGTGGGGGCTCGGATGTGCACTGCTGATGATTCCTAAAAAAAATGAAACAGCTACACAGTGCGTCCATGGTTTCCATTGATGAGTTGGGTGTTGATACTGCATGATGAATCATACTTTACGAAGGGTGGTTTGATTTGTATTTGCAGTCGCTGGCAAAGATCAAGACTCGATATAATTGGAGAAAGAAAATATTGGTTCTTTATTCGTTTAGATAAGTGGATGAATTGACAGTGCGTGGATAACGCACACCGCTGACGTAAGTAAACCCCCACCACTGTCATCAGTTTATTTATATCGCAACATTTGACACGATTACTGTCACCGAAAATGCAACAGTCACGCGGGCTGTGGCACTTGGTTCGACGATACGGGCGCATCGTCTCAACCTCCTGCGAACAATCGGCCGTGCAGCATTTGATACCGCTTGATATTACGGTCAACTGCACAGCACACGATTGTCACACTTTCTCATTTTTTCAGCCAACATGGCAAAACCAATCCTCGTAAGAAGGTAATCGTCGCAACATCTCTTGGTGTTATAATATTCCGATCCAACTGGCTTGCAGCGGCATGGTCCAAGGTTGTGCTCCAGGGCTAACGGATAAAAAATTGAGGGCTTTGGCCAAAGCTCGCTGGGAAAAGGTATAATTCGTGCATATCACAAATGGGGGTTTTCATAGTGGTTTCTGATGTAAATGACACCAGTGAAGATTCCGGTAAGTGGCGTCCTCATCAGACTTGATGATTAATTCAGATTCGGTTTGATGTTCAGTGAAGAGAATCAACAAATCGTCTGGAAAACTGGGCGCGCACTCATTGCATATCTCTGTATAGCTCGGCACTATACGAGTGGAATATCGAATTAGGACCAAAGCGCTGCATGCGATGATGATTCCTCGTCGGAAATTTTCGTTGGCTTCCAAGTAGGTTCTGAACCATCCCGGTTTTTAATTTTGATGACCCCAGAGATCTGCAAAGTGAACAATTGAGAGTGACATTGCGCTGTCTTTGTTTCTGTCGCGGTAATTAGGATAGTCTAAGACAGTTCTCAGGTAAAACTTTATCATTTTCGACATAGCTGGGAAAGACCGGCCGTTTTCGCGAGGAAAGTTTATTCTTTGAGGGGGTTCGTGATTTGAAATTGTTCCATCTGAACGGACGTTCGTCGCTGGTGCCAATTTTCTCTGATGTCAGCATGCACTAGATCGATATTGCTACTTTACACGTGATCGAGTTTGCGTCCTACGATAATCCCGAGTTTGTGCCACTAAACAAGGCCACTGCCTCTTGCCTCCTACTCAGCTATCCTGATTGGAGTAAGATTCACTAGGGCGCGTCGGGCATCCTCGACTGGCAAGTCGCCATCAAAAAGACGTATGAACCGCGTGTTTGACCACTGGCTCTGAGCACACAAATTTCCTTTTGCCCGACAGGTAACGTTGGTTGTGCACGGGCTTGAGTTGCTACCTCGGACAAAATCCCGAGTGGCCCCCAGGACAGCGCTTCGCACCTAATTCCCAAGACCCTTTATGAACAGTTTCTCTACGTACATCCCTCATGGGCAGGTGCCATCCGGGAAATCCATGAAGCCGGCCCGTCCTCCCTCAAAAGCTAACCACATAAAAGTAAAATGTAAGTAAGTAGGCATATAATGGGTAGAAAAACTGTCTGCATTCACCTGTTTTCTCGCAAATAAGAAAAGTTTAGGCTATAACTTGGTGATGAATACATTTCCCTAACTGGGGTTGATAACAATAATTTGATCTGTCATGTATTATATGCTCTTCAGTAAACCCTTCACATTTCGTGATTTTTGTGCGTGTTACCAACAGACTGAGGTATATGCCACTGATTACCTTTGATTCGCTCATTTTTTACCCCAAGGAGAATGGGTTTTCATTAGTTTTCGGAGTTATGGCTGCACGACTTTGATTAAGCTATTTAATCTATGCGACATTACAAGATCAACAGTTCGGCGTTTCTTGCGTCTATATTTTGCCAACACATGCGTTACGTCGTGTTTGGCTACTTTGTAGGATTTGAGCAGCTTATGTGAAATCCGAGGTTCTGGAATTGACTTATTGGTTCATACGTTTCCGCACTTCCCGCTGCCAATTAGGCATAAAGCCCTTTATCGAATAACGTAGTGATCTTCGGGGGTGGGTACACCCCTGGAGCTTCGAAGTTCTGATACTACTACTGAAAACGGTAGTACTGGTCGGATTTTGACTTTTTCTGGTTTTTCGTGGGGAAAATTACGTTCCATTCTCCGCCTGAGAAAACCGTGAGCAGTACAGAAGTTTGCAATTTATACCTCCAAAAGCGGTATCCTTGACTTCAAAGTGGTCGGATAAAGCTATATACGTAAATCGAGTGGACCGTTAATAGCATATAAACCAAGGTGGACTCGCTCATTGTGATGTAAGCCAATTTAGCATCGCCTGAGCCGAATAGCGACTTATGTAGTATTTGCTCAGATGTATGTCATCCATCAGGACAGCGGTTATCGCCAACCTGTTTACGGTTTGATCTCGTATGTTCACTTTTGTCTCTTGAATGTGAAAAACTTCAGTGAATCTAGTTCAGTTGGAACAACCAATAACGGTTTGTGGATTCGAGTGGTTCTCTGATTGGTACTTCTCAGAAGCAACCTAAATAAGAAACCAAAATAATCGCTAGTATGGCAAAGTAGCAAGAGAGGTAAATGATAAAGTTGCATGCATGCAAAAGCCTCACTTGTCATAATACGTAGTCATATCTTACTGCCCATAATCACTGTTTGGTTGGATCTCGTAGAAGCTCGACACGCCATAAATGACCAAATGCAGTAGTACGGCTTTCAGTATCTTCCATTTTATGAATTTCCCACTTAACGCCGCTTACTCTGTCAAGGCTGATTAAGCAGTTGGTAAGTGGTGTATAGTTACTTGGTAAAGTCGACACCACCAGTCTAACTACGGACTAAACCTAGGTATTGTATTTTCGGTATTAATTTCACTCAAGCCATCAAATGAGTATGATCATGTTGGATAGTTATGGCAGAATGCACTATAACGGCGTTTATCGTGTGCACAATCACCGGCGCTTAGTTCAAACATGGGCATAATTCGTGTGACCCGGTAATTGGAGAAGTCTCCGATCGTTACGGTCAGGTATCATTCTAAGTAGTTTGGGAAGATGTTGAACATGTTGGTAAATTCTGCTTAACTTCATTTCGCAAATCTTGTGGTAAAATCACAGTTCTGTTGAACCGCGTAGTCGCCGAGATTCCTGATTGACAACATCAGTCTGTATTCTTTTAATTTCAACCATATTGGCAAAAGTACGGGATATTGAAGTATATAGAATACGTTGCTAAATGATATCGCACATCGTCAGTTAAAAAAAAACATTTCCAGACAAGCTGCTGTTCACACCAATTCATCTCAGCGTGAACGTAGCAGTGATTAGTATTCATACTACTACTATGGCACTTTGTGGTGGTGCTCCATCTTGCCGGAACAGAACTCTTGACCAGACGGACAGAGGCAGACTATCACCAAGTATCTGCTTTGACATATCTAAGTAGATCATGGAATTCATCTTGTCCAGTAAGAACACGGGACCTGTCAGACGGCAGTGTGGAGTCCACACCAAACGTCAACTTTCTTGTCACTTTGACGATTGATTCCGTAGAACATGGTGTGGTTTCATTCCAAGTGAAATAACAGTGTAACGAAATAAAGTTTCAGTGCGGTACGTATACTTCAGCAAATTGAGAAAAAATCCGTCTACTGCGTTGAATATATAGACTCATATTTTTGACATGTCGGGTCAGTTCCACGAAAACCAGTAGTCACAGGTCTAATTTCAAAGATGATAACATTAAACTCAAAGGATTAGAATTCACGAAAATTCTTGATTTGCGTCGAATGCCACGTTAACACTACACGGGATTCTGTGTTCGGATAACATCGCCCCAAACATGATACACAAGTGAATTTTTGTCATTCTTCAGGTTGAGAGATAGTTTGAACCGCACGGGGCTGTTTCTTATCGTTCGACGTCAGGCCGAGAACTGATATATGCAGTTGTGGGTTGAATGCATTTCAGAAGAAACCTCAGAAAGATCTGTTTCCTGTTGAGTATTCACACTAATTTTTCGTTTCATCAATTTCATGACTCGTGTTGGTACTTCGCAATAAATACCTATCGTACAGGCATGGCGCTTGTCTCAACTACCAACTGTGATGATTGCGCATTCGTATACAAAGGTTCCAACAGCACAGCTGGAAGAGAACACGAAACTCGTTTGCGCGACAGAAAAAAATGAGTGTACTGCCGATTAGATAATACAGCACACGAGGCATTTGTCAAATGTTAGACCACGAGGATTTTCAGTCTGATCGAACTGACAGACTGCCAGCTCACTAGACTGGTCGGACCTGATCCAGTCTTGTTAACTGTTCACATGCAACTGACCGCCCGTTGGAATTGAGTCAGCGCGTTGTGGACGGATTGGCTGGGCGACACCTTGTGGCACATACCTGTTAAACTGCGTGTCCTGCCTTCTAGCAGTCTTTCATTCCAAACGCATGAAGAAATCATAGATCCGGTGGAAGTGAAACTCCAACAAATGATTCCATAATCCACCACCATATGGTTTCTGTCGCTCTTGCATTCCGCGTCGTCAGTGATACCTATCATAGTCTGTGTGAGGAAATACGACACAGGACAGGGAATCAGTATGCATGATATCATCCGCCTGGTCTCGATAGTTTTCACCTCAGTTCTTTCTACATCTTGTTTCGTGCACTAATCTTTCTATATTATTGGGGCTGCGTCGTGGTGATTCAATCGAAACCCTCGTCTGGGTCTCATTGTTTTTTTATTGTTCTTTTACTCTTTTTATTTATTATACGATAAAGTTCAACATTTTTAGAGGAAGGCCGCAGCCAGTGGAACGCTGTCAAATGGGAGTGACTAGCGGTGGCGGAAATCGAACCCGGGTCGTTGTTGTCCAAAATCCGCTATGATGAACGTTTGACCACCGCCAATCTCATTCCTACTGCGCGAATCTGTTTTGTGTCCCTTTTTACAGTTATCGTTATCGGTACCGGTTTGCGTTTGGTCGATTGTCACCACTTTGCTTACGGATACAGATTGCAGTTTGTTTTTATTATCTCATCCAAATCGAATAACGGAGAAACTACGAGTTTTACCAGCTTTATATTCATGAAATGGTTTGTGGCAACAGAATGTTAATGAGACGAGAATGAATCTCTAACTGACTACCATTAGTTTTGCGCTTTTAAACCTTCAGTTAACCCTGGCCTGATACCATGAATTAATTCCGCTGCTCTGAGCGGACCAGTATGTCGTTCTCTCAGACCCATTATTTTCGTTTATCTCAACCTCCCGTCCGGGAGTTTATTGAGCGCTAGTCACTGCGAACAGCTGTTATTGTAGTGCGTCCAAGTAATCTCACTTTCACTTTCCTGGCCATCTCCATTCGGCTTTAGTGTTTAGTCACTCAGTGCACATGTGCCTTAGAGAAGCAAACCAACAACCGCTAAGTTCATCCGCCGTAGCACCCGTACTCAGTTCAGCCTTGATACAGATCAACGTGAGTCACTTATGACCTAGACCATTGTACTTTTAGGTCGTTATTTCCTCCTCGATCATCTCGGAGACAGACTAAACCATGTGAGAAAGGCACATGGACGAAAACTGACAAACATCAACCACGGCTTATTCTGTATATCCCAGTTGAATTGAATTCCTGTCTAAAGAGACACCCTCACAATCAGTCAGCTAGTGTGTGTTTATGCGTACGTGTGTGTGTGTTGCACGTTTCGTCAATATTTTAAGCGGTCGCAAGTGCCGAAAAGTTTGATGATGAAAAATGTTTTCTCCGCATAATAAAGAGGTCAGCAGCGTGTCACTTGGACAATTCAGATGAACGTTTTGTAAATGAGACGCGACGGAGGTCGTACTTGATGAAGTACTCAGGGTGAATGATAATTCACAAACGAAACGTAAACAGGGAGACTGAGTTGCTTATTTTGGAGCGATTTTTTTGGTCGAAGTGGTAGCAAGCATTTTTGATCATAACAAAGTATGTGGCGAGTCTTCTTACCGACATAGCTGAATTCATCGGTTTATTATTTAACACGTCATGACATTTACAGTTCCCGATCAGTAATAAGAAAACTTATGGCGTTAGAGAGGCTACAACATCTGATTCCCTGTCTAGGTGGTTATACTGCTAGTGGTTCACATCAAGGATCTTTTGAAATAGGACTTTACATACCTTCAAGGTATTTAATATGCACCATATGGGCCTCATTTTTCATTCTTTTACAAGCTCTATGAATTCAATTTTTTAATTGTTCGGTTTATTCAGACGAAATTGGTATTAATAACGTTAACTTGTTACCTTGTGCAATGCGACTGTCGAAAGGCTATCCGAACCACTAGCTTCATAATATTTAAGCTAAATTAACTCCTTGTGGAGCACAGAGGGATCGACTACATGCTGATATTTGCCCGTCAATTATCTTGGCCTCACGGCAGCTTTTACGAGCGAGAATTTTTTTCAGTGTTCAAAAAATACGGTCTGAACAATCAGGCTGGCATCTCAGAGCCCGCGTGGACTTTTCAATAATTTGCCTACTGAGAAGCATTGAAGTAGTCCGGTGCAGAATGCAGTTAAGATGGGCTGGGACAAATCCGAAAATCTTTTCACGACTTAAAAAACAGTGTACAACGTTTTTAAACGCGGCGGTTCAAACATCTGTAAGACTGCGAGACTTTAGAGTGTTCTCTTCTCCAATTCCGAGGGCGATAAAATTATCTCACAAAAAACTCTACAAATCTTTTGCAAAATTCATCGGTTCTCCACGAGTTGCTTTCAAACCAAATAACATTGCGCAATTAAGACCTGTTCTGATCCTTCCTAATAGCCCTTTTGAGAACACCTCTGCCTTCGAATCATCTCTTTTTATTTGCAGAAAACAAAGTTCAAGTAGGATGCAGGAGTAATCGTCATCAGACATCGAACCACCAACCTAATGGTTCAAACTGGCATCGCGTAACGCCTATTCTGATTAGATGATTGATCGATCGGTGATACAGCCACCCATCACTTGACATGAATTCTTTCTCGTTTTGTCGATCCGGTGTCCTGTCGTTCGCCATCCCGTTCGCTCGAACCTTGACCTGCATTTTTGACAGGCGCTGACACACTGACTGCTAACGGGACTTGGTTGTCTGTCGATGATAAGTCAGTCCATCCCACCACAGGACCTATATTCATCGCTAATTATGAGGGTTTAGACGAGATAGGGTGCACGACCAAAGTATAGGACTCCTCTCACTTTTTGCATATTTCCACCTCCGCATTTTCTAACTAAATCATCTAGTCAGAATGGCCGAATGAACAGTATGATATGGTATACCACATGTTTGAACGAAGCTGTCTGATAATCAAAACAGGAAATTGAAAAACGAGGGTGACAAAAGTGTATGACTCCCTACTCTGACGCACTTTCGCATGAAAATTTCGCAAACAAGACGCACCACTCAGCTTGGCAACAATCAGATTGGTTCGGTCTGCGGATTTGGCGACTGGGAAATCGATGTCAACCGGAATCACGTGAGTCGTGCACTGGATCACGTCTAGTCACTCCTGGTAGCCTCATTCACGTCGGCTGTGCTCATACACCTTACAGAACTCACCGGATTTTGTCTGCGCGATACCACACGAAAAGATGCTCACAGAATTCGAGAATAGCGAAATATATGCGTTCTTCTGAATGGCACTCAGTTTGCATGAACTCGCCAGGTAGTGCAATAGATCGAGAAACTTAGTGCGATGGTATCTGGAATGTAGCGAGCGATGTGCGCCTAAAATCGAATGTGTCGTCCGTAAAACTAACGAAATCCGACGAACGCAGATCAGTTTGTCTAGCCTGTTATAATACATGCTACATGTCGGTGTTAAAAACTGTAATCGTAGTCAGAATTTCGGAACGAGCGTTACAGAAGACGCTGAAAGCTGTGCCGTGGATGAAATGGAAAAAAATGTGAAAAGATGCACTTCTCTCACACCTCACCACAGGGAGCAGCGCTCATCACGGACTAAAATACACGTAGCATGGTCAAGCTACTGGAGGAATTTCTGCTTTAGTGACGTAAAGAATTAATTTGGATGAACCTGGGTGCTTGGAATTTTACTGACATGATATAAGAAAAAGGAAGAAAGTATTTTCATTCGGAGGCGCAATACTAGAGCTCAGCGATGGTTTGGGGTCTTCTCAGCTAATGAGCTAGTGATACACGAGGGCACACAAGATTTAGTTGCGTATATCCGTAAGTTGTAACAGTTTTCGCTCCCGCGGCTGACCGGCAGATTGCAAAATGACGCCACATTCCAGCGTGATAATGCTTCTCTACACCGCTCGTACACTATAAAATGTTGCCTGTTGTTTCGTGGGATCAAGGTCATACGGTGCCCAGCCTGTAGCCCAGATCTAAACCCGATTGAGAACCTTTGGTAGTATACTTGCTCACCAGGTGTACAAGGATTCCTTGACATACCAGTCAAAGGGTGAATTGGTAATCGCCCTTAAATGAGAATAGGTGAATATTGACCGAGAGACGATCGCGGGTCTTGTAAGAAGTATGCCGATAGGATATGTCAAGGTTATCGAAAAGAATGGTGATTGCACACGATTTTAGGTAGTAACTACGGCAGCCGAGCCGAGGGGCGTCCTATAATTTTGTCACCCTCTTTCTTCCCGTTTTCTACCCTATTCAACACATAGTACTCAGTTTCGTTCTGAAATTCCATTTGCTATATTGTGTTGTGCATTCGGTCGTTTTGACGAGGGATTGTTTATTTATAAAATACAGAAGCGAAAACATTAGGGAGTCCTATACTTTTGTCTAGCAGTGTAGCAGATTCAGTCGCTGTCCATCCAGTGTATGGTGCAGAGATGATTTTGTGCACACTTGTGAGCTACCAGTGTATTCAAATCGCGCGTGAGCATGTGTGTGTGTATGTTCATCTTCTGGAACAAAGCTGTTGAAGATGAAGAGCTTAAAAATGTTTTGTGTTCCTGGTACAACACATATGCATGCGAAAGAAGGAGTTGATGAAAATGAGATAAACGAGAAAAAAGATTCTGACACTCCTTGATTTCCATTCTGGTCTAAAGATCCCAGCCCAGGCAGGGAATTGATGATACCCCATCTAGATCAGAATACTGAACTGCATTTTGTAATTTTACATTTGAAGGAAGAAGCCGGGTAAAACCATAAAAATCAGTCGCGACAAGATTGTCTGAACCCCAAACTTACCACTGAATTGAGCCCCTATTAAATCGCGTGTTACAACCAATCTATTTAGATATCTCGGCCTATCCTTCTAAAAACTGGATCGCGTTTCAGCAGATACTACTCCATTCTCGTTTCGAGATGGTCCCGAATGCCGTTGGCATGGGTCAGAAAAGCTTGATAATTATGCTTTTGACGCAAGTAATTGTAATCAACATGCGAACCTTGCAGGTGAAAACAAAATTAAAAGGTAACAGACTGGACCAATTAGACAAATAGAAAGTGATAGAGAATAATGATGACACAAAAAGAAAGGGAAAAATTGTAATCCAGGCTTGAATCAAGATTGCAATTGTTTTCTTTCTCTTTTCGTGTCACCATTAACCTCTGTCACTTCCTACTTGTCTAATTGGTTCAGTGCCTTAACTTGTAATATATCGTGATGTGATGGCATGAGTTTCAATCACCGAAAACGATATTTATTATGTAATATATATATATATATATATATATATATATATATATATATATATATATATATTCAAATGTGAGTACTCAGTGACCTACAATAGCAGTCACTACATTGAACGATAGAGCATAGTCTCGTGTTACTTCAGAAGGCAGTGAAAAACAAATTCACCAATGTTGCAGGATCAACCGAACGAAGGTCAATCAGGTCATCAATTGCCCGACATCTTTATGAGACCAAGCGTTGCGTCATTGTAAATCAGGCGTTCCAAGTGATCCACTCGACTGCACACAACAAACTAATAAGGTACGTGGAAGCCGTGTCGATCCGTACACACCAACCTGAACTGTGAAAACAACCCGAGCTTGTTATTTATATATCATTGCCGCGGTATCGAAGTGTGATGATTGTTTCTTGCCTATCCGATGGACATGTATATGTGTGTGCGTCATGTGATTTTGCCTTTCTTCCAATCCTCCCGTCTATATGTTTTGTTATAAAAAATGATCACTTTGATTGTAGTTTTTTATTATATGCTTGCTCATGAGTGCAGTGGAAGGGGCATTTACCCCATAGCCACGAAGGCCCGCTGCACTATCGGAGATAACCGGCAGCCAGACTTGGAGTGGCGAAGAACCCACACAAGGTTCCAATAGGTCAGTAGTATACACTTCGAAAAGATGCCGCGAAATGATCCCATATACATCATGTAATCTGTGTTTCTAACTTCTGTTTTCCAACATACTTTTTCGTTTTGGTTTCCAGGTACGTTTCCTGCTGGAAGACAAAAATATTTTGGACATCCTGGGAAGTTGAAATTCGTAACTTGCTACTCAAAAGCTTGTTAGTAGGCAAACAATGTAAATATAACAAATTAAATAATAAAGTCAGGCGAAATAGTGTACGTAAAAATTGGATGACGGTGAGGCGAATTGGAAAACCTGACCAACATTCAACCTAGATCAAGGTATCCAAAATCCTTAGTAACGTTGAATGGAGGCTGAAGAAGTGATTTTTTCCTTCGAAGTATATGGGGAGGTAATGATGATTAAATGTGATATAGCCAGTGGTCCGGACGGGTTGCCGTCGACGGTGTCAACTGAATTCACTCTCATTTCATCGGTAACATGTTTATTTAACCAACTTTTGTTCTGTGAAGCTGCCCCGAATTGTGCTAATATAGGATCCATGGTGCTAGTACCGAATAGTGGAATATCGTAATTGCAATGCATACACGTTTATTACCTAGATATTTAAAAGGCTGTACTACCGATCACTTTGACTGCAGTACGCACTAGTAAAGATGCAGCGAACCGCACTAGAATATATCGTGCAACCTAATGATTTTGATTGCTGTGTTTATAAGCTCTTATTGCAACGAACGTCCTTTGTCTTAGTGGGGCGCTTCAGCGACGATGTTCAAACTGATCTAGGTCATAAATTCTTTTCTCACAGGGTGCTCCGTGCCATAAGGTTTGTTCAGATATCCGTTGATGTGCACCATACTGACATCCTGAAATGTTTTTGTTCTATCCCACTAATTTTATAGAGAAGATTTTTCTGCCTTCGAATCATCTCAGTTTATTAGCTCAGAACACGTCGTTTATAGGGGAAGAAACAGTCGCTGTCACTAATCGTTGCAACACGCTAATTGGTTGGAACTTGCATCGGGTAGCTTCGCTTCTGATTGGTTGGTTGGTGATACGGCCAGCCACCACTTGACGAGAATCCGTTTTCATCTTATCGATGCGCTGCCTTGTCACTTGAGAATCCGCTGGCTCAGTCATTGGCCTGGATTCTGGATAGGTGCTAACTTGCTGACTGCTAACAAGGCTTGACTATCTATCGATGACGAGTTAGCCCATACCCTCACAGCTCCCAGTCAAATGATTTTTACCTTCATGCAAAATCTGCATATGCCAAATTTATGGTGAATGTCTGAAGATCTAGGTTTTTATTTATTTGAAGATGGTTTCGATGTTCCATGAAAGCAGATATGGTATGTACGTTGTCCCATTTAAAAGCGAAGGGATTTTACATGGTGGGTAGGAGCCCGTACCTGCACTCATCCTTTTTGGTTATCAGTTGGAATTAGTCCGTGGATTTTATTTATTTATTGGTTCCATTGTAGCGAAAGATCGGGTTCAAATTGAGATCGCATCAAGAATAGTAAACGTCAAACTGACCTCCGTGAACCGACAATGCTAGTGGCGTCGCCATGACATCCGTCTCTTCATAGAGAGATGGGTGTACCACGACAGAGTGGTCAGTATTTCGACGGTTGCGAATCCTAACCGTTCCTTTCTGAGGGCGTTTTGTGACTTTCCATATTCGGCCTTCGATGTCTCCAAACCATCGCATGGGTTTAACGGGAACACCACGTGATCAACAGTCAAGATCGGTAGTGTTGGAGAGCCAATCTCTGACTATGATCATCCGACCGCTTGAAAACCTTTCGTGCATCTCCGTCTGCCGTCTACCTTAACGTGAGCTACTTGCCTTTCTGGATATGACTAGGAGAAGTGGTATGGCAGTCATAACATGACCTAATGCTGGGGTATTTATAACTATATCGTCGGCACTAGCCTCACTGGGTGCATCCATACTCCCTGGTTGCGGTCCAAGGGCTGAGGATTGGCATGGGATACTGCTCAAAATCAGAGCTAGTGGCCGGATTGATGCTTGGGCGTGTCTAGAAAACTCTTGGCTCTCATAACTATCCGATTTAAAATTAAAAAAGCTACATCGGAAAGAGCATCAAGATAGACTGACCAAACAACCAAAAAGACAAACATAGATATCATGCATTTAGGATATCTATAAAAACACCAAGATTATCTGTGTAGGTATCGTAGCAGTCGATCACTATGTGGGAGATGCTCTGCCAAAAACAAAGCCAGCGGCGGATGGGGATTGCGTTATGTATGGTTTATTTTCAATAAACCGTTGAGAGCAGCCCGGTTGGCGTTGTGGTTAACGTGTTCCATTCACAATTGTTCACCCCCGGGTTCGAGCCCCGGCGGGGGCTCGGTATATGTGCACTAGTAATGATTCCTAACAAGTATGAAATAAACCGGCGGCCCTCCGCATGCCAGGCAGATGCTCTACCAGCTGAGCTATCGTGGTCCGGACAGGCGGACGTGAATAACGCAAGTGAATAATCAGTGATGAGCGAACCACCATTCCAATGATGTACAGTAACTATCCTGGTTTTAATCATTGGGCTAGCCTCGTCGGTCACTTTCTAATGGGACAAACAGCGCACAGATGAACGTGATTCGTTGGATATTTAAATATATTCACAGAATGTATCGTTGTTGTTGCCCGGTATGCGGAGGGTTGCCAGTTCGATTCTTGCTCGCGGCGTCCGACCTTTCGATGTGAAAAATGTAAGTGGATTTTCCATTACATGAGATTCAGGTTTCTCGTGCCAACAATACATTCTGTGGAAGTATGAAACAGTTGTAAAGTACCTTCGCGGTTTTCAATGGTGAGGTGAGCGTTCACACTACATGATGAACGTTACTATGTGAAAATCTAAACTCCCACTAATCACATTCATATATTTGTATGACTTTCTAAGTTCTTGTGTTTGTGCTTCAGTCAGATCATTCGCTCAAAACTACCGCTCGAGGTTACATAAAATACCTGAGCATAGAGGATGGCGGGATTCTAATAGATGCTCATGGAAATCAAGATGAATAAGAGATTACAACGTTTTCCTAGGGGTAGTACTGCGAGGACACACCGGCGTGCAGTGGGTTTGTATAAAACTTTAATACCAAATATGTGGCACTAAATCAACGCCACTTTTGACGACGACTGAGATACCGTGCCCTCTCAGGTCACTATCCGCCAAAGCATTACAGACGGTGCGGGTCGGTTATCATCGACGTGATCAGCTGCTGCGACGGGTGATGTTCTTTTACAGCCTGTTTTGTCCATTCTGTTGGACCTTCCAATCCGTTTTTTTGTGCTATAGGAATACGAAGCCCAAAAGCAGTGGTCCGAACTGGACGATCGTCTCACGTTTATCCTGCTGGACCGAGACCGACTGGATCACCGTATGGGTGGTACACCCGAATCTTGGAAATCGTCCGAGGTGGATGCCATGATCGGTGATATCAATCTGTTCCTCATTCCAAGAATCGAAGACCCGGAGGGCACAAAGGAGCCGCTGTATGAAGATGAGTTAGCCTGCCTTTTTCCGTTGATAATCCGATCACTTCTTGATATTGTTATCAATGCTGTGCACGTATACACTCATATTTTAGGTGAAATATATTCACATCAGAAATGATTCGGAAATCCTTAGTAGCTCAGTTATGGCAATTTATGCTGGCCAGCATGTTTGCCAAATGATAAACCTTTGAGTTCTCGTGAATGTAAATAACTGGGTTTGGTATTCGGATTTTATGCACGGAAGGAGTCAAAGGGTATGGATCACTGAACCGATGTTGACTCGGATCCGTGGAAAATTCATGGGGTAAACGTATCTTAATCGGTAATATAAAGCTAGTATAAGTTGACAGCTGAGTGTTTCTAACAATCTAAATCGCGGGACTTTTAACCTTTTCTTATGGACAGTTACAGATGCACTGAAGATTAGTTTAAAGTAAGGATAGGAGCACTTATCACAAAAAGTGGTAGTTTTTTGGCCCAAACTTGTTACCTGGAAAGAGCCGTTGCAGTACACCTATCAGATACTGCATACATGATCACCTTTAACGGTTAAGAGTTTGAAGAGTGTTCAACTACTCAATAAGCGCACTTTTTCACTAAAGAAAGCTTTGCTTACCGTTTGCTATGTGCTAACTACGCCATCAGGTGTAGTGATTCAAATGCCTCTGAATGCGAAGCATAGCGTTGCGCCTAGCCCTAGCCTCGTGTCTATCAGCAGAAACAAGACTCAACCAAAGAGACATACCGGCAGCCAGATCCCGTTTTAATCGTAGTGCACGGCTTTTGTTCACTAAATTGTCTATCAATTGTGTCCTACTGCTTCATTCCACACCTGCATGTACTGTAAATGAACTCAATATTACATACTCACTATTCCAACCTCAGTTCTCAGTTTTCGTTGCTCCGGACACGAAATGTTTTACTGAATACGGAAATCCGGCTTGACCTTAGTATCACAACTGAGTAGCTTTCTCGCGTTTCATGATGTGACTTCATTTCGTCCTTGTAGCTGCTCAGTTCGAAGTTTTTTGGTTTCCAGATACTTATTCTTACCGATACGAATCAAACCTCCGCAATGAACAATTGCGCAGGCATCCTTTCACTGGCTAGTAAGATATGCTTTGTTGTAGACAATTGCCCAAGCGGCACAGTGGTTTGTTGATTTAACAAAATGGCCGGCTGTGGTCTGTTGGTCAAATTGCTGCGTTTTCGATCGGTGTATTTGGCCGAAAAACGTGTGAAGATTATAGGCTGTGTTGAAAGGGTTCGCCTAATCTGCTGTAGACGATCTGACCGAAAATTGCAAATTCCATTTCATTCCGGTTAGCCGTGCTGCTTGAGGTGTATTCACCATGAGGTATGTAAAGTGGCTTGCCCAGTGCAATTTCACCAACTGAGTGAAATTTTTCGGTCTAGTCAATCAGTGGTCAGTCTGTACTGCTTGGGAATGTTTTCCCGAATCAGTTAGTGTAAATTGTATCAATCATCCGACAGACGTCTATGATTTCATTTTGGTGAACAATTTCGGGGATAGATCGTTGCACTATGGTAATCGTTTATCCAATAATTTAGAAATTTATTTCAGACATACTGGTTCAGTTCAGTGGCGTAAAGAATCACTTTGTCGTAGACTGTGACTGGGACCAGACTAAGGTAGTTAGGGGTGAATGGCTACAATCAGCACCGATTTACAGTTACCTCATATTCTGAGTTGCGTGAAAGAAACTACGTCGGATGTTGCTATGTCCTGGATTCGGTATGCAGAAGGAAGGCACGCTTGTACCGTAGAACGTGTATTCAGTAGCAAAGTACAGCAAGCACAAGTACAATCAAGCTAGTGAAAACGAAAACACGTAACAAAGTGCGCGAGTCAGCGTTGTATGCAAGTGGATCCGGGCTCAATGTGTGCAGCGAGGACAGTGAGTCTGAGGGCACCCTGGGGAGGTCGAGTTTCGCAACCCACTACTTAAAATCCTGCTAGTAGGCAAAATAAAACAAATACCACTTGGTGTATAATAAACTCGGCGAAAATTGGATCACAGAGAAGTAAATTAACGGGCTTGGCCGACTTTTGATGTAGATTAATGGTTCTAGGCTCCAAACTAACCCCAAACAAAGTTCGTAGTTGATATATTCCTTCTAAGTACACGGAGTACTAACGAGGAGGAAGTATGATAAAGTCAGTGGTCCAGAAGGGTTGCCACCAAGGGTGCAAACTGAATTTTGCTCTCATTTCATCCCCAACGGTAACATATTTACCCTATCAGTTTTTGTTCCGCGAACATACTCTGACTCACGCTAGGGTGGCATCCATGACGTTTAGTTACAGAGACTCTGTTTGGTACAGAGCATGAACAAGGAAATCAGAACACACAAGGATGCGTGAACCTGCTGGATTGTCAGACTGCATAAGTCAAAGGTCACCTGACGCAAGCATGAGCTGATGAATCAGAAGTGCATGCGAGAAAACGTGGTGATCAAGTGTTCGAAGTGAGATAGTTCTGGTTCAGGTCAAAATCGGAAAACGCAGTACAAAATGAACCTGTTCGTCCTCTATTCTGTTGTTGTGTGTCTAACTCACCGGTAGTGTACACCTTAATCTCTATTTGATTCGCTGACCTCACCTTGCGATCGAATCGCAGTTTATTCGGCCATTTCACTACGTGCCTGACATACCCAGGTTACCAGTGTGGAAGAGCAGTTGGTCGATCCGATCAAGAACGCGTAATCTCCCGATCGTTTAACTTCCCGAGAGTATTCTGTAAACAAAAAGTACTAAACCGTCAGTGTTTGAATTGATGCTCCTTCTCTTTCGTACACCGGATTTTGTGTTTTGCCTGGAAAAAATAAGTTTGTGCTCATCTCTCTCTGTATTCTGGACAAGGATATCTGTAAGATCGGATTTTGTTTCCGGGCCGCCAGTCCAGTATTTCATAATTTCCAAAACTGACCGGTGGTTCTTTTGCACTTGAGCATATTAGAGGGGATCAAACCGTACGTGACAATTAAACGAAATCTTTATCGTAGTTCTGTGTTTGCACTTCCATTTCACTGTTTGCCGCCACAAACTTAGCGTCCAAATGCTGGTATACGCGTGACGAGAGTAATAAAGAAATAAGAATAAATAACCGGCAAGTAGAGGTAATTGCAGAAGTGGCCGTCAGACCATGAGTATGGTCGCTGCGACTTTGCACAGACCGTGGTTGAGAAAAACAATTGGGTTCTCCGGCATGATGAATAATAATAATAATAATTAGTCAAATCCAACCTCCTACTACTGAAATTTATCCCAGGATTATTTGCGGAGTGAAGTGAATGAGTATATCGAACATCGAGTGGAAAGATCTCAAGGTGAAAAGCTTATCAAGCCTAACTCTCAATAAGTTATAAATTTACAGAAGAATTCATGGCATAAGACTACCGACAGTTGCGTTGCCAACGCACTACGAGAGGGATATTTGGATAAAAAATTGTTCATTTGAGGAAAGTTCTATTGCTAAACATGAGAGACTGCGGCCAGTGATTGTTCGAAGAAATGAGTTTGCAGTCTGAAATTTGAGAATTTCATAGCACATGACGACATCACAGAGGTGGACTGAGTGATTGCATTTGACTAAATACTATTAGGAAATTATTAAAGTTGTCATTACTATGAACGGGTTTCCATTTGAAATTATTTCATCATGCCCGAGGAAATGAGACTTTGTTTTGTCTTTCCGGATTTTTGTCCGCGAAAGTAAAGGATATTCTCGAAAATAAGCCCTCACGCGATTTTGGATTAAAAAAATAGTGTAGGGCTGGGTCCCATTTTTGAAGAAACACACTAGTTATTGCCTCATGTCCATTCATTGTATTTTCCAACACCGTCTTGTGTCAATTTCAAGTTGACGGCCATTGGAAAGAGTATGCAAAATGCTAACACCCTGCATCACGTGGCCTGTTTTAGTGCTGACCGACTGAATTAAAGATACCTAGTGCCGTAATTATGAGAACAGTTTTCCGCATGAATTTAGTCACCGACCGGCGGTGGTCAAACGGTTATCTTCGTTTGACGCCTTTCTGCTATCAACAATCGAAATTTCATGAAGCACACATTGTTCTCCATAATCCAAGTCATTGCAGTGTTTCCTTGACGCCGAGTGCTTCAGCTACCCAACACCAGTCGCTCCCAGCGTCATACGCGTTCAAGGAACGTGACTGGGTGTCAGGTGTATAAAATGTGCGTCTCGTTGTCCAACTCATCTCCGGTAAAATGATCTGGTCATTTCACGAGCAACCAGGCTCCATACAGAACGCAGCTTAGTTACCTGGATGGATTGGCACAGTTAGGCCGCGCATACACGCACACACACGAGAGGAGTTAAGGCCAACTAATGTTGTCGCTTTGTTAGCCGTCTCAATTCGTCCCTGGTCCTTTGCCCTTCAATCATGCGGTCGACTCAATGGTAGGTCTCCGCACGTACTATTGCACGTATCAACGAGAATTCAGCTCACCAATTACCATCGTGATGTGGACGATCACGGGGCAGAGAGATTTCGTGGGCGGGTGACAAGTGACCAATACGAAGCCAATCATGTCTGTGTTTGCGCAACGATATCATGTGGACTTCACTTGAAGGTACGACGGCTTCACTTGAAGTGTAAAAGGTATGGTGGATGCTGTATCAACCGTTTCCACAATTCCCGAGAAATTTTATAGAGCAGATACCCTCTATAAGTTATACACCGCTGATTTTCTTGATAAGAATGGGGTTTATCCCACCCAGACGTGTAGCCTTCTCGGAATACTCCTTGTTGGAGGATGTATCAGCAAAGTTCGCTTGCATCACCATGCATTGTGGTACAAAATTGCTGGGACCACTTTTTGTGGCTGAAATTCGCAACATGCTACTCAAATGATTATAAGTAGAAAAGCAGTATCAAATTCACAAAATCGGAGATTAGATTAGGCTCATGCTCGCACACTGCTCGCCGGGAAAATTGGCCGCGAAAGTTGGAAGCTAATGAAGTGAATTAGTTGACTCAGCCGATGTGTCATCCAGATCAAGGGTTCTACGCCTCGCTCTAACATTAAGTGAAGGCTACATATAGACACACCTATGGTCGATTTATTCCTCGAAATTATATTGGAGAGGTAGTCATGGTTATATATGATACAACCAGTAGTGCAAATGAGTTGCCATCAGGAGTGCCAACTGAATTTGTTCTCGTTTTATCCCCAGTAGTAACGAGTTCATTCAACCCACTTTTAGCCCATCAAACGTCACAGATTATGGATTATTATTGTATCTAACACACAGGTGCATATGGTGCACATCAGCTGCCTTGATGATATCCGAATGAACCATTTTGCATTAAAATCCCTCGTGATTCCATTCTGATTTAATACCCTCATTGAAATAACACACTAGACGCGGTTTTGTCTTTGGCCCAAGAAAGTTTAACATTTACTCCTTTGTCGTCTTCAGTTATTGTCACACGCACGATATTAATCCCTTGCTACTTGTTGATCATGCGCTGATGCGTGTCTGTCCATCCGGGTTGGGATAAAGGATTCTGAACTTATCCACAGGCCTGCGGAAATATCTTTTCATTGTAGCAGCATTGACAGAGATGCGCTTGTTAGTTTTATCATTGGCAATCATTTTGATGCTTACCTTCAAAGACATTCTCCAAGTTATCACTAAATTTCCCAAAAAGTCCCTCAAATACCCGATTTGCATGCTGCTCCTAACATGAGGACACTTATTATTTCATCGTTAACCTCCCTTCATACTGCCGCGTGAAAAGTTGCTAGTGTTATATTTCAGTGTAGTATTTATTGAATGACCCACGTTCCTACGTGACATGGTTGTAACTATCAATGTAAATGTAACTTAACAAATCATTTGCGCACTGTGTGGTAACATTTCACGTCGTTCGCATCAAGGCACTTTTCATCATCCGAAAAAGTAGCCTAATACCGTTTAAGACGGAACCGGGCGTAACATGGTTGAATGGAGGCATCCGATTCAATGCCCTAAGCCACTGTCCTGCTCCTGTGCAAACACACACATAGAGATACACATGAAAGCTCTACGCGGTTAAAATATTCGATTACATTCTTTTGTGGACCGTGATTCTACCGAGCCGGGCACGGAGTCTGTGGCGGACAATAAACCTAATGGAGCACAAGGGAAGGCATGTTATGGATATGAGTCATACACCACTGATTAGCGCCAGTATCCATCGTTTCCACACTATCCGCCAACCCCCCTGAAATAATGGAAACTTTGTACAGTAGTCAAATCGTTCATTGAAAATAATCGTGTACTCGTTCTGAAACGGTCTCTCATTGGCATATGCTTTAACCACCTTTGAGTATTAGAGCGGCATTTGCTCGTAGAATGATGCTCGGTGTCAACCGTCTGATAGTATCTTGTGGCATATGGTCCCATTCCTCTCTCAGGGTAGTCTGAAGAGAGATTTGTATTACCGCTTTTGATCCTCTTTAATCCCCAGCTGACTCCGCAAATGTTCGATTGGATTGATTTCGGATAATCGAGGCGGCCACAGGAGAATCTTTTTTTATTGTAATGCGCATGAAACTCGCATCTGTCAAGGGAGAAATTTACAGACGTTGTCGTTCCGAAAAACTGCTTTAGAAGTTATGTCCAACAGTGGCACGATTTGTCGGATCAAGACTTCTAGGTAAATTTGACTACTGACGAAGCCGTCAAGAAATACCAGCTTGCTCCGGCCTTCCCACTCAATGGTTTCGGCGACATGCATGGAACCTCCATTATGCTGCATTGTTGTCGTTATCATACCACTTCTATTGGTTTCAGATATATATTTCTAAACACACCTTCGGCGATCATACTCGAATAGTGAAAATGCCGCTTCATCGGTCCAAATGATCGATTTCGTTGTTCGTTCCTCCAAATGCACCTCATTGCCGATTACAAATGCGACTTTCGATGACATTCAGTCAACAGAGGAACAGGATTGTGCCTCCTTGATCGGATTCCATGTTCGTTGGATCGACAGTACAGATAGGGGCGGGATAGCGTGATAGGTTGCCGGCCACAGCTGCGGAGCTCATGAGAACTGGAATCTTTAAATAGACATCCGAGAGCCCCAGAATCACCTTTGTATCATCTCCTGCCTCCTGGGTGTCAATGAAAATCATCCATATGGTGCACGAAAAGCTTTTAGCACGATCCCATTTTCCTTCAATTTCTCGCGAACGCATGCACGTAAGATTGTGAAACTAGGTGTGTGTATCTTGTTTCATCATTGTATTGAGACCGCAAACGGATTTGAATTTCGACTTAGGAAAATTGATTTTATCTCGAATAATGGTCCTGAATGATGCAAATTGTTTTTGGCGCGCCTCCGTGCCAATGATAAGTCCAACCACCTGGTAGTCAAATGCAAATACCTTTATTGCTCAGAACAGAAAACTGTTTATCAGATATACTTACAATACGACTTCGGGTTCTCTCCATTATGGAGTTCTGCCATTCATTGAGGATACTAGACTTCATTTCTTGAATGGCATTGACGATTCTTCCGTTTTCATAGACTCGCCCCTCCAACAATCTGCAAACTTTTCCAGTGGGGTTCAAACCTGGACTGCGAGCGGGCCAATCAATGAGTTTGATGTTTCGAAACAATAGCCACATTTCACTGATGTCAACTGTATGTATGGCGGCGTTGTCTTGCTGGGATAGCACGGACCACCTCCGATGTCCCGTAGTTGCTGAGAGTAAGAAGTCATTTAAAGTTCGTACGTTCGGGTCAGCTGTCTGCTTCACTTCGAGAACTGACACCTATGATTTACAGTCCTCAAAAATAGCACCCCAGACCATTACAGAGTCTCCACCGAAGACTCGATGGCTGAAGTCAAGCTTGCTGTTCCGTAGTACAGTAGTAGTTACACATTTGGCCATCCAAATCGGACCTTTTTCGTCAATAAATACTACATTGTTACATTCAGCCTTCCATCTGATATGATTTTTGATCAATTCGAACCAATCTGAAATTTGGTTTTCATTCATCAGATGTGTTGTTGCTTGTAACAATTATTGTACATGACGAACACCAATATCGAATTGCATGGACCTCTGCAACTTTGATGCACTTGTTGTTTGGCTGGATGCAGCACGCAGAATTTGACTCTTGGTCTTTTCGTAGACTTTTCGTCGTATTCCACGTTTCCTTCTTAAGTGCATAAATGCTTAGATCTTTCAAAAAGTTCCAGCTAACTTTCCATGGTATGTGAATTGTTTTGGAAATCTTTCGTATACTAATTCCCGAGTCTCTGAAGCAAGTACTTCTCCCTGTTCCAACTCCGACAGCCGTCGTCCGTGCGGCATTCTTTTGTTTTCGTTACTAAAAGTTCAAAACTTGCAATTTCATTGGATGAACTGGGCGAGCTTCGTTCACCAAACATTCATGGTATGAATTCTGCCCACTGGCATCGCTAACGACAACGGCTATATGTGTAAATTATTGCACCTATCAAGTGAGCTATAGCGTGCACGTTTTGCACAGTGGTCATGGGGTGCGCTAAATGCTTTACACACCTTCAAAGCCAACTATTCGGAATGAAATCGATTTTCCTAAGTCAAAATTCAAAACCGCATAGGATGGGACAAGACATATGCACACCTCATTTCACGATCCCACGTGTATACGCTCCCAAGAAATGGGGGGAAAATGGCAGTGCGCTGAAAGCATTTCGTGCACCATACTTTTGAACCGGTCGATCCATCTGTTCACTGTCCATCCTAGAAGACCATAATTCTTGGTAATCTCTTGGCTTGACTTCCCTGATTCCCATACTCCGATTTTTACATCAGACGACCTCTCTTATGAGCATCACAATAACCCGAAAGAACACATACGCGTACGGGTTGTCAAACTAGGAAGTGCACATTTGAAAGTGTTCGTCTGACCTTCAATAACAAACCTCGTGATTTCCGCACATGCAGCGGTAGACTATCACGTTAAAGTACAGCTGTGTTCGGCTTGTTTGAAATAATTCGAACTGACGATTTGGAGCCCCAGGACCATAGCGGGGGAGGGGGGGCGTTGGGGTTGGCGAACATTGTGTGCTTACCTGTATGATAATGTTCAGACCCAGACTGGGGCTTGAAATAGACTACAATCCAACTATTGATCAAATTTTCACCATCTATCAAAAACCGGGTCTTCATTAGACATAAACAGGTCGACAAAGTATCACCCTTTGGGTTCCGTAGCAAGGCAACACTGCGATTGTTTCATTAGAGAATGCGTGTCCGATAATTACATGAAATCCACTGAGGCACTGTATCAGCAAAAGTCCGACTGAGTTCCAGTTTGTAACTGATTACAGCCTTGCTTCTCAACTGAAGTTGATATTTATCTAGCCTACCGCTGTCCCGACCCGTTCAGTTTATCTCTCTGCGTTATTCTTGATGTGGCCACGGACAAAGCTCGAAAGTGGACGCGTTGTACTCCTTCTTCGTGATGGACATCACATTGATTCGTTTTGAAGCTCCCATGACACACAGTGTTCTGAACGGCCTTTCACTGTCGATCTCCCTGTATGGATTATGTGCTTTTCTACTTCGAACTGCTAAGCACTGGTAGGAAGTTCGCATCGTATTCATCCTCAGCCAATATGTCATTGACAGTCCGTATGCTCGTCTACCTGGAAAACGACTACGGGAGGTCGACAATCAGTTAGTGAATTCCTAGACGGCGTTCCGTAGTCGTAACCACATGTTTTGACGAGGAGACCCTTGTCTCCCGTTGATAGGATAAGAGTATAGTACGCTACTAAACGAGACCTAACATACTCAAGCGAAAGATGTATACCGTCTTTCTGTCCTTGACCACTGCTGCTTGCCAACTTTGCTGACTAAAATAAATTAACACCCTTTTACGGTTGGTCGGTGCGCTTTCGAAACTCAAAGTATAGCGTATTAAGTCAGTATGTTTTTATCGCTCAGTCGTTACTCACAAGTTCTCCATTGACTCTGGCTGTGAAAAATTTCCTGCCCCTACTTGATGGGAAGAAGCAGTGTGAAGATCAATCTATGACAGAGCATCGGACGATCAAAAATTTAGTGTCGAGACTTTATTCCGTGGAGTACCCCAGGCTTCCGTAACCGGGAACACCGCGATTCACGAAAAGCTTAGTTGTAAGCCTGCCGAACTCGGTTAAATCATGGTCATTAGCAGTTCCCACGAAGCCTTTTGTTCTGTATGATATAGTGTTCATAATGTTTTTCCGTCAACAAATAGTTAAGTCGTTATCTTTTGTCCTTTTTACGAGGCTAGCTTCTGCAAGAGGATGAGCCGGCCTCATGGATGTCACGAATGACATGACATGTCCATTAGTGACAATCGGAGAGTATTGAAAATAAGTCGCTTATGCATGTGGTGAATATGCACGGAGAATGAACATTACTTTAAAGATGTACCGATTTTCCCGATTACTTGGACTGTCAATATAGCAGGAAACTTAGTCCCACTAGCTTTACGCACGATATGGGCGGTACACGACTACGGGCAGCAGAACAAATTCCAATCGTATAACCTTGTTTATCGTAAATTCGTGTTTCTAAATAATGCAATACATAAAAATACATACTCACAGCCAGTTGAGCAACCAAGAACAACAGTACAGAAGGTTATCCGATAAATCGGGACTGTGCGGTCATAAACAGTCCACTCAGCAAGGAGTCAAACGAAATCGTAGCGTAGAACGGTTACGGCACAGATAGTATATCAAGAAGCTTTCGGGCTAACATGAAATAGTCGTTTCAGTCACAGGATAAGAAAATAATCTATAATTAGAATATACAAATTTTATATTCTAAGGCGTCACCAATGTGAAAGTACAAATAGTAGCGATCGAAAATGGCAGAAGTGATATGTGTCGGCGTGAACGGATGAACCTGGCAATAGAGTGGGTTGCGCCACGCGTGTTCTGTGGTCTGGTGGTTTAGGGTGTAAACAGCGGGCCAGGGTTGGGAGATCGAACTCCCGGTGAGTGAAACGCTCAACGAATTTTTCTTGCAATGGAAATGTACAGTCATAGAATAACAGAGTCAGAAATATAAGGTAGAATGTTCATGCATTATACATCATAAAAACGTTAATCTGAACTGTGTCAGTACATTAGAAACGGAGAATTAGGTCATAAATACTCGAGGTTCATGATGCATGTGCACACTACTCATGAGTAGGACAAGCGGGAATATCATCAGAATACAAATTACAAAAAGTAATTTACAGAAGACATGGGCACCTCTTTTCGAATATTAGAAGAATTTCCTGTCATCCTTGAGTTGTTTTTGTAAAGGATGAGAAGTTTTAAGATCCTGGCTATTTTTTCGCAGAGAGAGAACGGGGTATGCTATTGAACGTTCACCGGTGGTTTTTGAGGGGGTTAAAGCGTTTGCTAAACATCTTGTAGGTCAGAGCTTCGAATCCCTGCCATCACCAGTTACTTCGGTGGTAGACAGTAATCCACTGTCGTCCGGATCGTTAAAACGCCTGACCTATTGGAATCCTATGTGGTTCTCGATTCCAAGTCTCAGGGTCTGGTTGCCGGTTATCCCTGATAGTGCGATGCGCAAGCATGTAATGATGACGCTTTACCCGTGGTAACGGTGCACTAAATGAAAATTGCCTGCTTACTCGGGTGTATGAAGTATGCAAAGATTTGGCTTAATCTGATGTGACTCTTTTTTCTCATGGTTATTTATTTCGAAATATTGCATCGTTGCCAACAGTTTTTCACTGGTCACTTATTTCCGTTATTTCATGTTACACGAGAACTCTCGGTAATGCTGGCTGAAGAACGAACTCGTGGACAAGGCTTAGCGCCAGAAGCGTTGGCAACATTTTTGGAATACATTGGACGAAATTTACCCTACAAGCTATGCTCCTTGGTTGCCAAAGTCTCGATGGACAACGAGCCAAGCATTCGCCTGTTTCGTGGTCGTTTGGGATTTGTCGAACGGAATCGTTGCAACGTCTTCAAACAGGTGAGCGCGCGTGTGTGTGTAGTCATTTTTCCATTAGCGTCTGGTTGCTGGGCTTTGTTTTTTAGCCGCAAAATTTTCGTCACCGGTCGTTATGATAACAGTCTCAGTACACAGATGACTGTTGTCGGATACGGCGCACAAAAAACGTTTCCTCCAATCCCACACTTATACTTGTTCCAACAATTATCTATCTGTAAAAAAACTGGGAGGTCTCGTTCTAAACGAAAATACCGAATTTCAATCGAAAAATTTGTGCTAGTGAAAAACTTTGGGGTAAGATTATGCAAATCGATCGTGACAAACAAATGTCCTAATCAGATTTTGACATTGCATGTCCCCTCCCCCCCCCCCCCTTCCCCCGTTCTGTTCATTTCCTTTTTGCGCGTTAGCACTTCTTTCGAAATGCAAATTTTGATTATGCCATGTTTCATAATCTCAGGATTTGCCAGTACAGTACGCAACACAATCCGGGCACTAAGGTCTTGGTGACAAAATGGCAGCGCTTTAAACCTAAGACGCCCCTCTCTCATGACTGCTGCAGGTCTGCACGGCATAAATTTGATAATGGCATGCCGCTGCCATTTCAACTGCCATATGTTTTGTTCTTCACGGTGTGGACGTTTAGGCCCCTGAAATAATTTACCCAAAGTCCCTGCTGAATTTGGGCTAGAGGATACCAAGTACCTCAACCTAGAAATGTAACTGTGTAGACATGCTGATATGCCCCAATTCTTGCGTTTACCAACTATTTATCTCCGTCGGTCCGAGATGTTTACCCCCCAGTTTATACCACGGGATCTATCTGGGTCACCATTTTATCCCAATCTTACAAATGAATTGCACTTTTGTCTGCACGATATTCTCAGATCAAACAGATCGGGCTCTGAATGTGAGACGTAATACTACGTTGTTTTTTTTAATCAAAGACAAACGAAACTGTGCGGTAACTGAATCTTCCATAGCTAAGTAGTTTTGTCATCGCTTGTGTTCTTCCAGGTTAACGCCCTATAAATCTTGCCTGTTTATGTTTTAGCTATGGCGTCGCTCCAAGTTGACTGAAGCCTTACATCGGGTTCCATTTCAGGACTTTTTTACCACTCGTTTGATGCTGATCATAATACCACGGATATTCATACTTTGACTGTTTCGTGGCTTACTTGGAGTATGATTTGCCACTTTGGAATACAGCCGGGTCCGCTCACGTTTCCCGCGTTATTTGTTTGTTTATTTGAATCATCAGATCGAATTTATTCCACCGCCGGAGTGTTACGACCCCGAAACAGATTACAGTTCTGCACATGGTGGAAAGTTCCGAAACATTGCATCATCCACTGCCCAATGGATCGTCCAACAAATGGCCACCAAGCGATTTGAATTCCAGCCCTCTCATTGGTCCTATGAAGAGGCGGATTTGAATCTGTGGCGAGGATCTCTGTCATAGAGTATACTTGTTTCTTGTGCAATATCCCATTTCCTCTGGCGGGCACGGCACGCTCGCAGTGGTGTTGCTTCCGAAAATCTTTCAATTTGTACTCCCCAACATGGTTATTCACAGGACAATTCCCGGTTTCTATTACGCAGTCCAAAATGTACCTCTTTTCATATCTTGCTGACTTTTACAGGATCAAACAATGCAAAAAAGTATCCGTTCATCGTTCACCTCTTCCGGCGTTTTATCGTCCTTATGCTTGAGATGAACAGCGTATGGTAACTAACCTTCACTGCTGACGGGTTTTCGTCCCTTGGCCTCGAAAGCGAAGATAATGTCAAAAAGTGCAAATAAATGTGTCACGCTGCTCGTTTTTTTCGAAACGGAAACCATGCCGGGGTATCACCCGCTTCTCTGCGGGCGTCCTTTGTGGTACACATTACTTAACCAGGATAAAAAGGATACAGGCAGAGAACAAGTCCTTAGTTAGCCTCAAGGCTAGCGATTCTAGTGAGCAAAATCATACTTAGTTCCGAAGGTTGTCCGCCATTGTGCCGTCCTTGCAGGCATTTGAAATGAAAAGGGTGCATTTGTTGTGGTTACCTAGGTTTATATTCTGCGACTTCTCTTGCGGACGGCCTGCCAATCGATCTTCATCCCGATTCTTATCGCACCAGCCCACGTAACTCTGATGGTGACAACACAACACGTCAGATGACAGTGTATTAGTGTGTGAGAACGACATGCTATTTACAGTGAAAATAGAATCGTCTTGAAGGTGTCCGTCCAGTAAGATTGTCACCCTGTCGGGCACTGACTGATTGAGTTATTTTTTAGGTTAGGCTGGACTGTTTTCTTCTGATATTCACACGGTTGGATCAGCCGTATGCGTGTTGACTGGTTGACCCGGCCCTAGCACGTTCAAACCAGTTAGAAACTTGGTTTCAGGAATCCCTGGGACCAATAGAAATGCAGCAAAACAAAATTGGAAATAGCAAGAACAAGACAACCGACTGCGGGTTATCCGAATGGAAGTCTAGCCAGTGGTGACCGAATCCCAGGGTCTTCTGTCCAGTGTTTAGAATTTTCAAGCAACCAATTCCCGTTATGAGTTTGAACACAGAGAACGAGAGGCGTAATTCCTGTACAGGACTATTTCGCTGCATCTCTACACAGAGTATACTACAGACAAAAAACTGGCATTTTGGTTCATATATGAACAGATAGATGGCGATACAGTCACAAGTCCACGGTTCTCATCGTGGGATGGCTTTCGATACCATTAAGTTGACATGGAAAAAGCGTTCCGCATCATCTAGAAGACAGATAGCAATAAACTGCTTAAATGACGCTGGCAGGATTCGTCTCGTCTATCGATTCACGTCCTCGATCGGCTGTCCTGCCGTTCGTGGGCTCGGTAGGGGCCGGAGCTGACGTACTGCCTACCAGTGAGACTAAACCATCGAACAATGTGTCGGACTATACCTTCACAGAGAGTAGGTCGAGGTGGTCAGCCCATGACATGGCAAAAAGGAATGAAAACCTTGACCAATGTACTTGGCCAAGTGGGGTGTGTTAGACTTCCGGCTGGGGACCACGTGATCCACCTACCGAATGGATGGGAACATATGGCTAGATGTCGCGGCCAGTGGCTAAGCTGTGTGCGGACTCTGTCTTTGCCCTCGTGATTTCCACTTTTTACTTCGATTTTCTGGATCTTTGTCCCGTTATGCTTCCATCCTTTTTGCTCTTTACTGGACGATGCTGGAAGGTAGTAACTGCAACCAGAGTACAGACGTGCGAGGTCAATGGATGAATAAACTGAAACCGGAACCGATGACATCAACGATGAGGTTGCAAATTACAATTCTCATGAAAGCGAATTTACCGTGGACATCGGAATAATTGATGCCAGTTGTCAAACTGTTACACTAAATTAGCAGCATCCAGTTGAGTACAAATTTTCTTAAATATAATCCGCGTTGGTGCAGCTGAAAATGGATTCCCAATTAAATGGTTTAAGTAATATGCATACCAATTCCTTGCGGTTACCAATGACTGATAAACGGCCGTCCACTTCCCGTAGTGTCGGTATAGAAAAACATGAGAACGACTACTACAGTTTTCAAATAGTTGTGAAGTAAATGCCAGCACCCTAGCGGTCTTAGTCGAATGGTTTAGCGCGTTTGATTACCACCTCCGAGGTCAGGGGTCCCGGTTACTTTAGTGGTAGACATCAATCTGCTGTCGTCCGTATTGTTACCACACCTGACCTATTGGGATCCTATGTGATTCTTCGTTCCAGGTCTCAGAGTCTGGTTGCCGGTTATCTCTAACATTGCAGTGAGCCTTCGTGACTACGAGATATACACCTCTTCCGCTGCACTCATGAGCAAGCATGTAATAAAAAAGTCCACTGCAATATCAATGGAAATACTGATTTTGCTGCTTGCTCATGTCAGCACACAGTCGCTTTATCTACTCCACTGTCGCTTTGTTTGCGTCAGTGGATCCATTCATCAAGGAAGCTTGAGAAGTGGAAGTTACAAACGTCAAATATAGTAAAAGACTTATCTGATGGTTAATTTCGGTGATCGGAACTGCAAACGTGGTAGCATAGTCTCCGGGAAATTCACTATGAGAATAGTAAATGACAAAAATACAGCAGTCTCTCGATGTACTCTGTAACCGGGCATTTGTACCCATCATCATGGGTGGACCGTTGGGTTGTCACCGTATCGGGTCCCCTTTGGCTGTCATGTGCAATGAATTGAGTCTTAAACATTTCTCTAAGCCACTGGCTTCGACGCGACAATCTCTGATCGATCGTTTTCTTTGTATTCGTATATTTTGTATGCCAGACTTTTGCAAGCAATATGCTAACATTTCAGTCAATGGGGCTGTGAAAGAACTTTGATAAAATAAGCAAAATTTACAACAAGGGGCACCGAAATTACACGAGTTAAAAATAAAACACCAAACAAATTTATAAACTAATTCCGCTTTAGTCGTGTCCTCGTTGGTCAGTACCCGCGCCAGAAAGGGCACAGGAGAGTTCTTATGTAAGTTTTTCCTGGAAGTAAGGTGCCGAAATTCAGATCTGGTAGATGATTGAGAACGACTGAGAGTTGAGTCAGGGTGTAATTGTTGTGTTGGATCCTGTAATATCTTGTGAGCTGAGGCTAGGCAAGATTCAGTGTTTTGGTTGACAAGTTCAGTCGAAGGAAAATCAAAGGAGAGGAATCAAATGCCGCTAAAAATTACCAATCCTCGGCGAAGGACTTTGACGTCTTGTATCAAAAGGCGGGGGAACAATACAATGAGACCGGACGAACACATTGAAGAATAAATTTAGAGATAGTTTTTGGTGTTGGTTGGAAGCTGACTGAGTTTTCTAATTCAACAAGGTGGGCGTTGCAGTTTACCGACACAGTACTGAATGTGAGTTACCCATCTTAGATTCGTGTCCAGGCTAACACCCAAATATAGCTTGGAATAGAGGCACGGTGTCTGTCCCGTTAACTCCAAGCGGATGCCTCCCACCGAACCAGGCGTTCTCACCAGGATGGGCCACTGTACCCACATTTAACCCTGTTTCGAATTTTGATATATATATATATATATATATATATATATATATATATATATATATATATATTTATCGCAATTAATTGGGAGTAGTTTGTGAGATTGATGATACTTTGTTGGCTGACTGCCTTTTGAAAGCCATCTTTCCCGCGTTTCTGTCTGTCATAAAGACGACATCTGAACTTATTCAACTCTCTTATTCGGATTAACAGTGGTAACACACGCCTTCAATGTGAAAAGGCTCGGGTTTATACCCTGGGTGTGGCAGACGATATGCACCACAGATGAGCTTTAAAAAGAGCAAAACTTGAGTCTGGTGTTTCTTAGTGCAGAGTTTATCGGGTGGCCTGACTTTTGTGCGTGAAAGGTGGAGTCCAAAGGACAGGCAGCCAACAAAATGTTAGATGAAGAAGAAACCGGGAGATTGCCAATATAGGTCGAAAATAGAAAACGGGATAGTACTGCAACCTGGAGTGCACCGGAAATGGTAACAAGTGGTTTAGAGAGGTTTTTCCCGACCTCAGTTTGCTGAATTCGACTATGAAAATAGTTCGATAGCCAGGAAAGAAGTTGGGCCGGAAAATTGGAATCTTCAAGGCTTCATGGCTGAAGAGTAATCAAGGAATTTGCATCGGGCAGATCGCTCAGAGTTGTTTAAGGATTTAGTAATAGAACGGACCAAGCAGGCTGCAGCATCAAGAAAGAATCTTTTGGGTTAATGGGCAAAATGAAAAGGTTCAGGTGCCACATTGAGATGCGTTTAAAGACGGATGAAAACAGCCTTTTCAGTGACTTTAATGGCCACAGACGAGGGCAGTGGGACGAAACCGTTTAACTTCACCAGGGGTGTTGCAGCCTTTAGGAATCGGAATGAAAGTAACTTAACGCCACAGATCGGGAATCGAACATTTGAATAGACTCACTAATTAAAATAGTGATTGGTGTGGCAATCTGAGCAACACTATACTTGAGGATCACAGGAGGAAAGCCATCAGGATCCGCATCCAACAACGTTCTGGATGTGCGAAAATTTTTAAACATTTCTGTTGGAGGGAAAGGTTTAAGATCTAGGGAAATATGAAGGATGGATGTATAAATGTAGCTTTGAGTTGGTTCACATCAACCTTGTTATTTGTGTGTTTAGTCTTCTGGCCACATAGAAACCTTATGCCACGCACAAGAAGCTTGGGGTTATTGGTCAGCAAAAACACTTTGTGGAAGGAAGCATTCAGATGCTTTATCTCTGTCTTGACCAACATCCAGAGTCTCCTGACTTCTGGAGTTCATCGAGACTTGCATGTGACTTCTTTTTGTCTTCTGAGTATCTTGAATGTTGGTGGGGCAATCCTGTCACCAGAGTTGAACAGTGTTTCAATGGAGTGACGCTTGTTGAAGGCGGCTCATAGGATTTTAGTAAAACAGTTCTACAGCCTGCAGGATTATGAGCGTAGAAGAAAGCCATGAAAAGGCAACACAAATAACTACACTAAAAAGGGACAAATCGTGAGGGAAAAGGTTACAAAGGCAAACTCTTACCTGATTTGAAGACATGATTAATCGACGAGCAGTGTGTCATTAGATTTTCGGTCTTAGAAGAAGCAAACTATGGTCACTTATGGAAACAGTTTAAGAGGAAACAAATGAAGGTGATCGGTAGTGAATTTGTGGGAGAGTTATTGATATCAGTTGAACTAAACGATAAAAGCGAATAATTATTAGCATGATTAAAATCACAATCGAGCACTTGCGAATGCTCGTCTAACAGGGGAATCAGAAAAGGCATAAAAACTTCATGGAAGGAGGATACACTGGATTGCACACAAATGAGCACAATTTACAAGTTTGTGAGAAAAGTGGTTCCGAAGCGAGCAAATCTAGGGAAACATTAAAATGGAAATACACCCACCGTCGTCTGCTGGGTATTCCAAAGCAGTGGTACACTTGCCACTTCATGTTGAGTTAACTTAAATCATCACCTCGCCTCCAAATGTTTTATTCATCAACATCCTATCTTGACGATGACAATGGAATCCGTCTGTGCGAATCAGAGTCGTCAACATTCTCATCTAGCCAAGATTTCTGACACACATTTACTGCGCTACATCAGGCATGCGTCGTTGAGCTCCAAAATCTCTGATAATTTGGATTTATAGTCTTACCGTTGTGGAATTACGGCGATAATGTGCGTCAAACATGCTAAGATTACTTGTGTTATGTGCAAGAAGAATATTCTAAACCGTGAAAAAAGTTCTCTGCTCCATGTTTTGGGACGGTTGGGTTCTTCTTGAAGACAATGGTTTTCTGAAATCAAATCCTTCGACGTTCATAAAATTTGTATTTAGTGGCTGTTCACTATTCCTCTTTCTGAATCAAAACTGTGAGTCCTCTTTGGAGGTTAAACCTTCAGTTTTTGACGCCGCAGTCTATGACTCCGGCCCCAGCTCCCACACACGAAGAAAACCGTGCGATGATCAAATCCTATGCTGAAGTTGCTGCTGCAACTAATCTGACGGTGGGGGCGTGAACAAACGCGCTCGTCGACAGAAAGGCAAGCGGAGTAAGTCACCCTCTCTGAATCAACTTATTAAGGATGTAACTATCTCTCGGCAACTGTACTCCGTCCCTCTACCGGTTGCTACTTCGGTTAGCCAGCCGGAACAAAAAGACTCCTGGATGGAAGTAAAAGGGGCCTCGAAGAAACTTCCATCTCTTCAATCCCACTGCTTTTTGGTAGACAACATCCCAGAAGCGTATGTGACAGTCTCTCGGGAGCGCCTCAGCCTTGATCTCTTGCAACGACGGACTATACCCGGGAAATTGTCCGTTGATGGTAAAAAAAGCTTGAATGGATCAACTTGATTTAAGGTAGCCTTCAGCTTGGAAAAAATTCAAGAATATGGGCAACGTCGACTACCAAAGATTGTTCTCTCCTGTCAGGAAAAGACTCAGGAAGTACTTTATCGTTCCAGGCGCCTCAAGGGCGAGAAAGTGCAATTGATTGAGGATCTCTATCCGGAGGATCTTCAGAAACACAGGCAAGTCTTTGCTGAATTGTTGGAGGGGCGTGAAAATGGTGAAACCAATTTGTATATTCAAGATTTTCGTGTGGTGAAGGGTAGATTGAGGATAACGTGGTCAACTCTGGCATCTACTCTCTCGGCAGCCCCCGTCCCCGAGGGTCATGTGATTAACCGTCAAACACGCTCATGAGTGATCAGACTGCTGAAGCATTTGAAACAGGTAGAAGACCTGTAACCATAGCTCTCACAGAAACCTGGCTGCATGAGGGGGTTTCCGGTGTGGACGTATCTACACCGGGCTACTGTCTGTTTCGTTCGGACGGAACTCAGTTCAGAAGTGGTTTGTATCATGGACGGATTCTCAGTACATTTTTTTGGACTCTGTGAACCCTCATGGATTTAGCAAGGCACTACGGTGTAAGGTGGAACTTGCCAGTTTCGGATACGTAGTGTTTGGCCTTTTCTACAGGACACCAGCTGAATATACTGAACGCTTTACGGTGCTGGGTGACCGACGGACGTTGACTGGTCCTGGGTGACTTCAACAAGCCCCATATTGATTGGACAACCAACAGCTATTCAACGGCGGCGGACAACTTTCTTGCATACTGCGCACGACAATATGTGATCTGGCGTTGGATCAACACTTCCTATCCGGGACGGAATTCATCAGTTGGTACAGAAGATTGCTGAACCACACCGACACCGGCTCCAAGCCCAGGGTCTTCCAGGGTTAGAAAGAGAACTGATATGTCTGCTTCGAAAAAGAAATCAACTCAGGAGATACAGCCGAGCAACGGAATCACGTTATGAAGTGTTCAGACAAATCCAAAATCAGTGTACTCACATGATGACAATAAAAAAGATGCAAATATGTAGGGATGTTGACAGCCGAATGCGCTACGGCACCTAAACGGTTGTTTATCTATCCAAAAATACGCGCGAGAAAGTTATCCGGCATTCCCGTGCTACTGGTAACGGGGTAGTAGTTGATTCCAATGAGACTAAGGTGGATGAACTGGGACGTCATTATGCATCGGCTTTCGCATGCACAGAGCCTTGCTTGTCTCCTGTATCGGTGTCTCGGCCCAATATCACGTTTTACTATTTCGAGGAGGATGAAATTACGGAATAACTGTTATTTCTAAAGCCGAATCCAGCCCTCGACCCAGAAGGAGTATGCCCTCGAGTATTACGAGAACTAACCGGCGTGATCTCATCATCAACCAACAAGATGTTAAACTCTCCTACAACACTAGAAAAAATTTTCGAATGATTGAAAACTAACGACAGTTGTCTCGATGTTTAAGGGTAGAGATATGAAAGCGGCAGCCAGCTACCGTTCGGTAAGCCTAACTCGAATTGTCTGCAACGTAATGGAACGACTTATAGTCAAACGGCTTCAAGATCACATGGATCAATGCGACCCACATAGTCCTCCTCAGTGTGGCTTTCGCAAAACCAACTCTAGCCTTTCCGGTCTCATCTTGGCTCGTGAATACTAGACGGAAGCAGAAGCCGATGGATTTCTGTGGTGATTCAGAAACTGTCACTCGTGATACGGCCAGGTACAGCTTCGTAACCACGTACACGGATGAGCCTCTATCAATCAGGATCACCGCAAACAATTCCGACAAAAGCTCCCTGTGGTTGGTTATCTTTGAGTGGAAGTGGCCGCACAACAGACAAGAGTTGCTCAGAGTCGAAACAAGGCAAGGTACGATAAACGGAACCAAACACAGAAATAGGAGCCGTTCATCCCGGGACAGCTGGTAAAAGTGAAGAATCGTAACAGACCCGTATTGGCCGGTCCGGGGGCCAGCAAGTTCCACAAACGGTGGAGTGAACTCTACACCGTACTAGAAAGGAAGAATTCCAGTTTCAAAATCGATCAAGGACCATAAGGAAAATGGGTCAACGGATGTGACTTGGCACCCTGGCACGTCCGGACCAAATGTTTTAGAGGAAGGGCGAGTGTAACAGGGAATGCTGGGGCGAAGGAACGGACGAACCAAACGAGGGCCACAGAGAAGAACAGGCGGCGAATATGTCGGAGGTGTCCCGAAGCAGGCAAAAGGAGGCATACGGACTACCAGAGAGGAAGCAGTGGGATCTCCGGCAACCAGCAAGATAGCTCAGGTGAAGGGCTGCCGATCGAGCCGTCAACTGAGACAATCGGACCAACCGAACGAAAATGACGCACAAGAGAAGCAAGCCATCGGTCACGGGCAACTGGTCAGAACGCAGCCGAAGCGCTCAAGCAGTGGCAATAGCAATCTTGGGGCCGCGCAATCTGGAAAAGGGCCTATATAAACGACTGTATGTGTTTCATGACTTGACTTGTGTGACCGTGGGAATACAAGTATCCTGCCGTGTGTTGTCTTCCTCGTTACAATAAGATCACAGTAGTTCAGGTGTGGTAACGAGCTGGATGACATTGTATTACTGTCTACTGCCAAAGATGATCAAAGACATAAGCATTCTCACCACAATATTCCACCGCTTTCGACTTAATGCGTACTTCGTTTTCTACAGTTCTCAGTCGAAAAAATGAATATAGAAGGCTTCTTATATTACTGATAGAATGTACTGATTGGGAGCTAAAAACAAACTTCTTCATGTGAATTGGTACAAGATTTTCAGATTTCAACGTGAGATTCCATGGGTTACAATTAGTTGGATATGTTCTTTCTTGTTGATTCTCAGGATACGTGTATATGGGGAGTGTGGACGCTACATTCTAACGGCAACATGAACTCAAACATGTTGCACATATTCCTTACACATACATATAATAAACACATTTCGTGAGAAATTACTTTTCACGATGGGAACTAAAAAACCTATTCTGCTATTATCCAATAAGGCGGAGTGCCACGCTATTTCCTAAGTTAACATGATTTATACATTCTCACCTCTGCACCATGTCGAAATATTCTCGCTAGCCCAAACGCGTCCTACGCAATGTGCCGTCGTTTCCATTGTTGGACTGAGGACAGCATGCATTTCTGGCTCAGATCACATGAGACCACTGACTCATCGGATCGACGTCTGTCCGTGAGCGCGACAAACCGCAAGACTCAGGTCTGTGCCATTTTTGCACGGGAAGAGCGTGGCAAGACAGGCAGTCACAACAACTAATGATCGGTCTCAGAGGATTGTGGCAGTTGACTAATAAAGTGCACCTTACCGATGCGAAAACAGACCATTGCGTTCGGTTCCTAAAATAAACCCGATGGTGTTCCAAATTTGTGTGATAGCTTCGTAAATCTAAATGATAGTTTCGCAAATCTATGAAAATCTATTTAATAATTTCGGAAAACGATGTCAGAATGATATAGTTTTCGACTGGTGGACAGAGTCGTGGTATGTTCGTTTCTTGAGCTTTACGGTGATGTCAGATGCCATGATGACTGAACCATGCAGGTACACATCGCCAACTGTCGGTGTTTGTATATATATATATATATATATATATATATATATATATATATATATATATATATATATATATATATATATATATATATATATATATATATAAACCATTAGTGGTGTCATAAGGGCACCCTGATTTGAGGAGTCATGCTTTCAGAGTTGTCGCGGTATCAGGCTGGGAGACGGTCACGAGGCCTGCCTGATAAAAGGCATTAACTCAGTCCGATACTGATCCCAGTATCACGCAAGTTGAGAATGGAAATTGTTTATTGGGCTTGTTTGATGCGAGGTGCAGCTCAAGCCCGATACCGTTCTCACATGGTCCCTATAGGGGATACCACAGTAGCCCGTACTTGGATGACTTATTGCAATGGCCGGAATTACACGGGAATTAATTTGGTCTTCTCGCGATTGCTTGTGAGGCATTGCATTTCGTTCTCATGTAGGGACAGACAGTTTAGTCCGCAATGCATCTACTCATTGAGGGACTTCGCTGTTCATCAATACCGAATCAGTTTACCGGGGACTCATTTCTAGATCGCACGTAGTTGTTTAGGTCTAAATTTAAGTAACAACAGAGAATGTAAACGAGAAAACTCGCATTGCTACACTATTGTAGTCATGAGACAGTGAAATTGTACCCGGGCAGGAACAGTGGTAGTTACAACTTTATCACCAGAGTTATCAAGTGGTATCGGATGTCTAATGGATATCATAACCCATGTGCAAATTTACGTAATTCATTACGTAATAAGTCCTCGAGAATTATTATTTCCCATTGTATGTATGCGTCACGCTTATGGAATAAATCGTATCCTGCATGTCTGTATTGGCACGCGCAGATAGTCTCTAAACTGACAATTTACAGTGAAGAATAAATTAAAATGGTAAAGAAATGCTTTGTACACGGCTAATTGTTTCACTATTCCTCTACTTCTTCCCGATGAACAGCGCAATCTTTTGGTGTGCTTAATAAGTTCATCATTGTAAATTTTACATACCACGGACATGAATGTTAATTGTCTCATTTTTGGTAGGGATTCTCATGTGCGTCGTACCCTTCTTTGCTATTGGGAATAAATTGCACGCAACGACCTTTGAATATGTCGATTATTGAACAATGTGCTTGCTGAATAGTGCGAATATGAAGGAACTGACTAACCAAATACATTATCCTGTCATCCATCAATTCATTCAAACCCCCACAATTCAACCGCGGTACGAATATCAACATGTGCTAATCATATCTACTACTACCTACCTATCTACTGTTCTTCCATAATCTTCCCTGCTAATCAGTGACAGTTACCGCGGCCCAGCACACATTTCGAGCACATACCGAAATTTGATCCGATTTGACCACACGGCCACCTGATTGGTTGTCGTGGTGCGCGAAAAAACATGAATGTGTTGACAACTACGATCAATCACGTGTTACGCAATTGCCACATGCTCTTAACGCACTTATGCAACTCACTCCGAATTACGCACCAGCAAAAGAACACTCCACGCGTAGATAGTGCGGTCGTCAACGCACCGCAGTGCGTAACCGCACAATGGATCTGAACGTAACTGTCCCTATCATTTCAAAAACATGCATGCTCTTTTATTTACGGATGTGCTACTATAGTAGTGTCAAAAGAAGCAGTAGGAAGAGCGAGTATGCAAAACGCATGCCAAGTGGACTAATCCGCTGGTTACCAAGGTGAATTGCAAAGTTGTTTCTAGTTACGAAATGCTGAATTACAATGTTATCAATTGATGAAGTATCGCATTCGACGGCTGTCTTGTGTGTGTATATCTAGTGCCCTCGAAACACAAAATGATGTTGTCAACAGTTGATCCACTTAGCGTTATTCGTATAATAAGGTAATCATTGTGAATGCATCATCCTGTATAACTTGTTCATCTCCGTTCAATGTCCCTAAATTGCACGGCCATCACGCCAGTTGGTATTGCGTTATCTTCTCCATATCTGGCGATATACGATCATTGAGAAAAGAGTTCGGTGACGAAGAATTTTTCGAAGAGCTGAGAACATTGTACGAATTTACAATACACTTTTATCTACCGGCAAACTAACAGTCGTTTTCTATTGTATGGTCTGGACGACTTCACTAAATGATCAAGCATTTCAGCTACAAGAGGAAAAGTGAACTGATTATTGTTCCTTTGAATATGCAAATTTCAAACAACTACAAAAAAGGCAAAATAAGTCGCTGAAAAGTTGTCACGGTTATTTATATTGAACGATAGAATTCTAAATGCTCAACGTGTCCTGTGATACAAATGGTATTCTAATAATCCGTGATACGCAGAAAGTTCAGTGTGAATTGGAGCTCTGGAAACGTGAACAGATTAGATGACCCATTGTTCATTTGGTTGCGATGAACGAAAATGGAAGAGAGACACTTAAAACGTTTGCGGTTTTCTGATACATGACAGAAATGCAAGGAAAGTTGTGCATTATGGAATCGCTATCACAGAAAAAGTAAAATACGTTAGATTCGAGATGGACTGACGAAGTGCCATAGTGTTCCGTCGGTTATCGTTCTGTTTTTGATGCTTTGCGTAGCTTTTTCCGTGAAAAATATCGCTCCATTTACAAATACAGATTGCAAATGTCACACCTATTTCTATACGTATTTAGACTTGGGACTTATCGTCCACTTTTTCCGTTACAATTAAACAGTTGAATTTTCCCAATAACATGTCACCAGAAAATTGTACATAATTTTTCGTGTCTGTTGTATATCTTAATACTACTACTTACTACTTACTATCAATATGAGCGCTTGCACATGCAGCCTCGTTGTTCGTTGGGTTAGCAGTGACCCAGACACGAATAACTATCAGAAATCGCAGTTCTGATTCATTTGTGGACTCTTCAATGTACAGCATCCATTCACACTCCATACTATTCAAATTAGATCCTAGTGAAGATATACCATCGGAGTGAACAAGTATGAAAACGAGTGGGCTAGGGAGCATTGGATACGCATATCTGATGAGCGGCTACAACCGCGAAACCAGTCGTGTGCTTCCGTGAAATTCTGTCCACGCGTTTACCTACTACTTACTATATTTGGTGTTCATGATCGGCGGTACGAATAACAGGGGATAAGAAATAAAGATTATAGTTATCCCATTAATTTTCTGTTGCATTGAATTACTGTTATGTATGTAAATATAGATTAATCCATAAAATACGTTAGTGCAAATCAAATGGTCATATGATCGTTTTGTATCATGAGAATACACGTATGGAGCTGCTTGTTACAATTGGGATTTTGACACTAATAGAAAAACAGACGCTCCCTAATAAAATAGGATTTCAGTGTTTACCACACTATATGTGAAATAAAATTTGTGAGAGACCTGTTTTTATATGGAGCGGACTCCGCTTAGTGACAATGAATTTAATCCAAAATAATATAGTTCATTCTTCTTTATAAGGGCAGAGGGCATCTTTCCTGTAGTAGCCTCATCATCACAGCGACTGATAGACACCGAGAAACGGATGCCATCTCAGTTTCCAGAATGAGTGCCATTCCATGTGCTTGGTCAGGTTTCCACCTCAGTTGCATAGTTGTATAGTCGCGTGACCCAGTTCGTGTGTTCTCGTTTCTCTTCATGTGAACGATTTTGTGACGTGCCCACTGACAGATGGTTGTGAAGCATTCGTCTCGGTAGACAAATACAATAAACCAGTTTCTTTGGCGTCACAAATGACCTTCGTCTGTTCTCCTAATCATGGATTACGATGTGCCTTTTTCAAGTTAATCAATGACACCACATGAGACCGTTGAATGATAGTCCCAATTGCACGATTGATCACCGAGTAATTGGAGTACGGTTCAGGAGCCAACTTCATGCTAACGAAAATCAGCACTTGGACAAAAAAGAAATGAAGCCCATTCAGTTTGTTTGTTTTATTGTTAACTTGGTCCTATATTTTGCACCTTGGACTATTTAAAATGCTCACAGTAGAAATATATAACAAGGCAAAAGTTTACAAATAAAGCATCATTTGTCATTAGGGTAGACGTTTTTTGATTGCTTCGTCTACAAGGTAATGTTTTGTAAAATGGAATGCCATGTTTACTGCCTAATATTAAACCGAGTCACGAAAACATGGTTATTTGATCTAATTGTCCTTTATGTCAATGTAAGCATGGTGTGTACACGTTTTCCTTGTCCACAGCCGGTTATCCCGTGAATGGTACCTGGTGCTTCCGCGCTCTCCGATTAGCGTGACCACCTAACCATCCAATAAGGTGTGTTGCTAAGCTTCACAAAAGTGGTAATCGAATGTCCATTTTGACCAAATCTCGTAAAGATCACCGTGCGCAAACACGGCAGTCAAATTACTCAATGTCTGATCATCTGTTAATTTATGTGTGGTATTCGTGTCTCGGTGTCTACGGTACAGCTGTGCCGTAGATACTGAAACGCGAATAGCTCATGCTTACTCCACTAGTGGATTTGTTTGTAACTAGACAGGCCCACTGGAAAGGCCAGGTGAAATTAGCAATCACCTATTGTGTGCGTGTGACTGTTGCTATCCTCCAGTGGTTCTATCTTTGCTTTTTGTCTATCTCCGAGATATCCAGAGCAAACGGTCTGCAGGTGTTTATCCACTTAGAGTTATATCGCGAATTCCCGTCTGAACTGGAATGTAACTAAGAATGAAGTGATGCTACTACGACACATACGGCTACTGAACTGGGAATGCTCATAGGATCGCGAATAAGTGGACCAATTCAAGCTTTTTTTCGTGCGTGTTTTTGTTTCTTACGTAGTTAACAAAATACATTGCAAGAAATGGTCTTGCATCAAGGAGAGAAGAGATCTCAACTAATATACTCACTTGTTACTGCAGGAATATATACTCGGTATGGATACAGTAGCTTTCTATGCATACCCTTTGACCAGAATGCCGCCTGGCTTTCTGAACACTGTCAAACCTACCAAATGCTCCCTTATACTGTATTAAATAGAGAGAACAGTGTAACACGTTAGGATGTTTATTAAACTATTTGAGGTTTTTACAAGGGAAAAATTATGAAACGTCCATTGATTCGGCAAACGAGAAATTTATGACCACGGGATACAGATTAGCATAATTGCTAATCCATTCACTTTGCAATCTCCTGACGCAATTTATTTGATTAATTCAACCAAAATTCCGCATACATCATTTAGCGGAATTAGCTCTCAGTTGTTCCCAAAACCCCGAATTCATAGAATGGTATTTTAGTAATAAGAGTAAGTTCCAATGCGTACAATAAGCTGTGACAATGCTTTTCTATCTTTTGTCTTCATGTTGTGGAGCATTTGGCAGTTACCAAAATAGAATGAAAAATTAGAAGTCAAAGTTGTACTGCCTAAAAGTGATTTGATAACTTACACAAAAGCATTCATTGATTAGTATGAATACCGTCCATTTGTATTCAAATCGAGAATTCCAGAGTTAAAAAACGTAGCAGTAGGAAAAAATCACCCTCGAATAACTCCGTGGTTCAGTCGTGAAGTTCTAAATGTCGTGCTTCAACCAATTATTTGACCAATCTCCCTGTTGATTAAACACTTAATATGATAATAATAATCATTCAAGGACTGATAACTACAGAAGTGTAAAATGTTGAACAAAGTTTCATCACCCTCTGATGATAAAGTTTAACTACCGATCTTCCCTTCTGGATACATTTTCACTGTTCCATGGATATGATATCACAGTGTTTTCTCATTTACAGTCTCTACTATTAGTTATTTATTACATGTCCTGAACAATTTAGGTGATTACATAAACAAGAAATGTTGACATCTTTCTTTCTTTTTACCTCAAAATCCTACGGCAACCTCTAAATACCGTTTGCGTTAAAAGATTCTCTATGAAATCAGTATTTGTGTGACGACAGTGTCAGGCAGAGTGAGAAAATTCCCACTGTGATACCGTGTTCATGAAACAATGAAAGTGTACTAAGACCAAAAGATCAACCGGTAAAACTTTATCAGCGGAGGGTGCCGAACATTTACTTGACATTTTACGTCTGCCTGTTGTTATCGGTCTTTAAATGATGGATGTTATACGAAAAGTTAGCAGGTCTTTCCAATTAATTACGACCGGCCTCCAATGTCATTTTTGTTTGTCTTATATTTCCTGAATGTTTGAATTCTGTTAACGTTGACCCTGAGAACAACTGAAAACCGAGAACAACCACTTTTATTCAATATTGAGGTTAATCAGTCAACTGGTATATTACGACATTGAGAACTCCCCGTTTACAGGCATCACAACTAATGTTTCTTCACAAATATCATATAAAGTGATAAATATGCAGTCTTAATTCACAAAACGGTAACTACTAGACGTTACTGTGCTCTCTTTACCTCCTATCAGATAGTAAGACCTGATTCAGGTCTGACTGTTAGGATTCTCCAGTTAATTTTACCATGGCAACCGCGGTTGTTTAACGAGCAGCTAAGCCTAAACAGTAGAAGTGTAAACGTAATTTTATTTCCCTATTGGTTAATCAGTCCCTTAGCAAACCAAACTTACAATGAGATAGTTCATTACTTCACTTAATCAATTAGGGATCACTCGTTCGTAGTTAACTTCAGTGTTGTTAATAACAGCACGTGTGATTGTATGTGGTTGGGTAATTAAACAGATACTATTACATGAAAGGCTCTAACGACTGCATTACTTGCTCCATATACTTACATATGTTTACTTGGAATGAACAGGACACTTTATCCTTTTCAAAGAACATTGTGTGAAATTACAGATGACGTTACATACTCTGCTAAGACAAGGCCACAATGATCACTCATTCAGTGTCCACTTTTGTTGGAACATGATCCATAGAAGGATAATATCTTGAAGTACATAGAACGCTTCCTTCCGTACCAAACCATCTGCGATTCCACTGACACTCAGAGAAAATCTGTCAACACAATTTGACACTCTTCTCACACTGAAATTATCGTAAATGAAATATTATCTTAACTACGGATATTATCCACCGTAAATCTTCGGAGCTGCCCTCGCATTGCACACATTGTCGATAAACAGACAAAACACGGCTTTGTTTTGCCGCGATCGCGAACCACTTATTTTCCCCCCCACACAAATGCATCTAACCCGATTACGATCGACAGTCAGCCGCAGTGAATTTTGCTGCTGATCCTGACATGTGAACAAGTGGGCATGCGTACAGACGCGCTCACTCAGTATCAAACTCAAGGCCTGCCAACCCCGAAGCCCCTAACCGTCACGCTTTTAGCCACGACGAGCGGGCTGAACATTGCTATCAAACGAAACTGGACACGTTGCCCCAGTCACCCACATACCTTTCGCTGACGTCACGTGACCGTGGTCATATGGATTATTTTTGTGGGACTGAGCTGTGGCAAACCGTTCTTGACTAATCAAATTACAGTCACAATTAGTTAGCCCTATGATGCACCCATTGTGTGGGTGATACCCATCTGTCGGTAATTGTGAATTTAATTACAGGTTGACGCCTATTGGACCACAATAGGTAAATGAACGCAATATAATGGAAGGCCAATAGTGCAGGCGTTCACGTTGCGCTTACTTAGCTCACTGTAAGCATGCGGCTATACGGTACATTTGCCACCCGTGAGCCTTGTAAAAGAACTTCGAGTCGATATTAGCTACTCTGGATGAGACAAAATAATCATTCAGTGACCGCTGAAGACGTTACGCGTGACATCTTACAAATAATCCCTTCTTGTGCGGACCAGGCATCATCTACGTCTCTAATTCCAGTGGCAGACGGAGAAAATGGTTAGTACTTCTTTCAATCCCCCACATCTGTAGAACCGAATTCAAAGAAATTAGAGTTACTGCGCCTTTGGTTCCGTGCACACCAAGTGCCCGACCCATGGATGAACCATTATCTTCAGATAAACACACCTCTCAGACGGTATGTGCCTGTAGATTTTCGCGAGCTTATGGGGACCGCTCGAACAACCGTGATACATGAGTTCGAGCCATGCAAATATTGTCACACTGGATTGCGGTCAACTCTTGAAACGCTGCCATGCAATGCGCTGCTGGGAGAGACAGCCATGATTGGAGTTCGATTGCATACTGATGGCTTGTACCCCTTAAGATCATCGAGAACACGCGTTTGGACCTCACTCGAACGCGTGGTTCATCCAGTCATATCTACACCTTTCACCGTAGGTGTGTACTCCAGGCCGAAAAAGCCGAAGGACGTCAGTGTATTTTTGGAGGACCTAATGTGAGACATGACGGAGGTTCTAAGACGAGCAATCAAGTTGCAGTCTGTGTGAAGTCAGTCACAGGTGAAGTTGTTAAATAGACCTCTGGTCAGCGGGAAAAAGCATAAATGACCACAAGAGTGTAGTATTCACCCAAGAAAGGCCTACAACAGTGTGCATGTACCCGCTGCCACGCCTCACGAGACGCTGGCCAAGGAAGCCACTTTGAAGGATTTGAATATAACTCATATAAATACTGATTGCAATTTTCGGCTGTACACATGATGTCGGCATCCAGTTTCGGCCACCAGCAAGTGAGCCGTGTCAATGACTTCATTCTGTCGACACCCAAATGTCCCGAACAGAGATGGGCCAAAATGACAGAATGGGATGTTGGAGGAATGATCACACGATCTTTAAGCCACAATGATCCATCTGGAGTGATCGACAAATCGTCACGACGAGAGTAGAAATCAGGGAATCGCCGCTTTTTTTTCTAGGTCGGAGGTGTCCCGAAGCAAGCAAAAGGAGGCATACGGACTACCAGAGAGGAAGCAGTGGGATCTCCGGCAACCAGCAAGATAGCTCAGGTGAGGGGCTGCCGATCGGGCCGTCAACTGACACAATCAGACCAACCGAAGGAAATGACGCCCAAGGGAAGCAAGCCATCGGTCACGGGCAACTGGTCAGAACGCAGCCGAAGCGCTCAAGCAGTGGCAATAGCAATCTTGGTGCCGCGCAATCTGGAAAAGGGCCTATATAAACGACTGTATGTGTTTCATGACTTGACTTGTGTGACCGTGGGAATACAAGTATGTTGCCATGTGTTGTCTTCTTTGTTACAATATGAGCTGGGTGCGATACGCTATCGAAGAACCATCACAGCGGATGATTTCGACAACGAATAATGCGAATGATAGGTGAACTGCGATGCCTCACGGTCAGTAGCTATGGTGAGTTTTCGACCAAGTAAGTATTTTTGTGAAGGCTTGGCGGCCCAGTAAGCCGCTGAGGCCTCTCTTTGTGTTTTTGAATATCCCTGCTCAGCTTTAGTGAGTCTCTTTGAAATTCCAATGACTGGCCTCCTGCACTGTTCAAAAACGGCATCCATGCCAAACGGAGATGCATCAGTGATAACAGCTGAATGACCTTTCCGAGAAAAAGGTTTAAGAACAAGACCGGATTCGATGTGTGATAGCAGTTTACGTCGCGCTTTTTTATGATTCTGATTCCAGAAGTAGTTCGGGAGCAGAATATCGAACAGGCAACTGGTTTGTTGAGAGAAACGTGGAATAAAACGAGCATAGTGCTGGAGGCCATCAAGAATAGAACATAACTCAGGAATCTTAGTCGGAGAAGGTACGTCAGTATAAAGGTCTAAACGTGCTCGTTCCGGAGAGAACCCTTTGGCATTATTAGTGTAACCGTGACTGGGAAACTCAGAGACATCAAAAACACACGTGGCTGGGTGAGTGGATCCATTGAAGCTAATTAATCCCTGCAAAAATAATAAAGATGATAGTTATATATAGCTAGAATGAAACTATGGGCAACAATATCATCTTGGTATGACTCAATACCTTCAAGAGCTTGTGCAATATGGTTGAGAGAATGTTGAAAAGTGACAGGTGAGATATTCATACCAGAAGGCAAAAGGTTGTATCGGAATAAACCAGAAGGATTACTGATGGTCGTAAACGCACTCGATTACTTATCCAGGGGTAATGGCAAGTATGCTTCTTTTAAGTCAACTCTCGAGAATGCACTAGACCCTTCAAGTCAATATAACACATCTACGAGTTTTTCAGTTGTGTACGTACGCTGCAGTAAGCACTTATTCAATGTCAATCGGTGGTCACTGCAAATTCGTGGTGTCTTTCCATCAGCCTTTAACGCAACGACAATTGATGTGGTCCAATTAAGCGGACCCTCAGCGGTAATAAGTACGCGCTCACATATCGACCGTACTGCCTGACGGACAGGTTCTCTCAAACCAAAACGAATTATTCTGAGTTTTAGAAAAACGGGTTCTCCAGATATCTGTAACCTCAATCCAGGAATGTGCATCTCACCAGAAGTTTAAGAACATTTTAAAACAAGTTTTTGCATATCCGATGAATCAGATGGAGACGTAAGGAAAGTTATATTAGCGTATTCTTTATGATGAACTTCTAAACCAAGAACTGAAGGTCCTGAAGTAAAAACCAAAAAATTCACCGTAAATAGGATCAGAGCCACATACTTAACTAGAAACACGAGAACCGACAAGTGGGAGTGCGTGACCAGTAGTAGCTCGAATAATCACACTGGTAGGATTATTCTTGTCGAGAAACTGTGGATTCTACACTCGCAGTGTCAACCGTAAAAGTACAGTTTATCCCAAGGAAGTGAGTCCACCTCGATAGGGTCGAATTCCTATGCGTGCTACTGTGAACGATAGCAGCAGTTAGATTCGACATCCGGCGAAATAACGCTCCGAGTTGTCCACTTGAGATGATGAGGACGAACACCGAGATTCGTTAATTAAAATTTCATAGATGGTTCATTTTAGCGCGGAGTGATCGCAAAAAGCTACCGACGTACTCCTACCGCGCTTTTCGCAATATATCAACCAATATGGACGCGTATATTCCTAATAAACCGGTTGTGTTGTTCAATTTTGAAGCGCTTGAATGGGAAATCCAAGTAAAATTACAATTTAAGTAATATTCGCTTGACAGTATATCATCCATACAACCGCTAATCCGACTACGGGTTAAATCTCTATAGTGTTAGATCTCATGATTGCAATAATTTCTTTCGGAAGACTATCGCGCTGTCAGATAGAGATATACACGACTGAACCAAGAACACGTTAGCGACAAATACTGTGCGCCTTGGTATTCACGCAGTTCCCTCGCCCCAGCATTCTCCGTTACAATATGATTGATATTCTGCATCGTAGTGTCAAATACATACTGTAACAAGGACGACAACGCACGGCAGGATACTTGTATTCCCACGGTCACACAAGTCAAGTCATGAAACACATACAGTCGTTTATATAGGCCCTTTTCCAGACTGCGCGGCACTAAGATTGCTATTGTCGCTGCTTGAGCGCTTCGGCTGCATTCTGTCCATTTGCCCGTGACCGATGGCTTGCTTCCCTTGGGCGTCAGTTCCTTCGGTTGGTCAGATTGTCTCAGTTGACGGCCCGATCGGCAGCCCCTTACCTGAGCTATCTTGCTGGTTGCCGGAGATCCCACTGCTTCCTCTCTGGTAGTCCGTATGCCTCCTTTTGCCTGCTTCGGGACACCTCCGACATATTCGCCACCTGTTCGTCTGTCTGTGGCCCTCGTTTGTTTCGTCCGTTCGCCTTGGAATTCACTTCGTTCCCTTGCCCCAGCATTCTCCGTTACAATGATTGATATTCTGCATCGTAGTGCTAAATACATACCACTCGCTGATCTTCTATCTGGAATGCCATATTCATCTTAACCACCAGTCACTCATGATTATCTGTTGGCACAGACACTACCAGTGCGGCGTAAAAACCTGTAAAGCAAACAGAGAATGATTTTGCCGAAAATTTAGAGCCAATGAGCGCGAAGTGACCTTGAACAACGATAGTGGGGAACAGTGCCGATTCTCCGTCCCCCATCAGCCAATAAACGTCGAGAAACGGATGCGTTGACGACCAGTTGGTTTTTCCCGTGGCAGATCAACCCCCCCTCAACCTCTACGATGGTCACCCACCTACTGGCACCGACCAATAAGTAATCTCCTACGCATATCATTCTCCCCCCCCCCTCCTACGAGCAGAACTCGCCACTTTTGTAAACAGGAACAAACCCATGCAGCCAAATAAAACGAGAACAACAGCAGCAGAAATTCGCAGGAAATAGCGACCAATTACATCTGCCAGTCGCTGGTACATCCCGTCCCCACCACTACTCCCATAATACCCTAAAACAGACCGTCGATGACAAATGAAAATATTACTCAAGGGTAGTTTTCAGTGTCCCTCCTGTCAACAATCCGTGACGTTACCTTAAGAACAACGAAACCCACGCCCTTCACAATGCGAGAACGACCGTAAAAAGTTTAATTTACAAGCTATATTATCGTAGACAAATATGTACATCAGGTAGATTATTAGGTATCATCGTCAACGTGAACGTCAACGTCCCAGTTTGTTTGGTCCTGATCTTGCGAAAATACTGTAGTGAATTATTGGTGCAATACGGACGTACGTTCGTGCCATGTCGTTTCAAATTGAGTCCGGTGTCTTGCAGCCAGTCTCCAATGATACGACAAACATTAGGCTTTTCCTTTGCGCTGAAAGCTTGTTGTTTAAGCACCCAGTGTAACGAACGTTTGAGCAATGCGTAGCCAAATTCGCAACGGATCCCGAAATCAAAAGACGATTATCCGCGATATTCTACGATACTAGATTATTACATAAAAAATATACAAACCTCAATAATACGATCACAAGGACTCAACAACGAGAAACCGAATGGCAGCGTGTGAGCAAACAGAACGTGCGTCACGCAGGTCCTGAACAAGGATGTGCCAAAGTAACGCTCTGGGCGTGAACAAACAACAATTGGTCCAGAAAAACAACCAGTTCGTAAGGACAAGCCAACAGTGTAGGCAAATGAGTGATGTTAGGAAAAACACTGAATCGCGAGGGAAAAAGGGGGATTTTCCACGACCGGCTGTTACACCCAGTATTTTGTCAAATAAATTGAAAAACATGGGAGACATACCAACAACGAAATCGTGCAAAGCTGTCCTCCTGAATGCAAATTTACTGTACGCACCGGCATAGTTGACTTCCAGGGTGACTTGTTTTCGCAGCAACCTCGACATCAGTGATCGGATATAATTCCCGACGTTATCACTGATGGACGATGCTAACATAGCTTCCTTTGGGAATGTGGGTGATTAAAGTAGGAGAACAAACCAGTTTGCTACGGTTGGACTTCTTGTATAAATTTCGATCGAAATTTTTGATCTTGTCCAATGTCAACAATGGAAAGAAGTAGTGGAAACGACCAGGTGAAACCTTGTACTCCATGGCTTCTAGACGCTGTTCAATACGGCGCACGGTTTGCATGACCACGTTGTGCAATTTAGTCATGCAAACCGTTGTTGGTAATTCATCCGAACGTACTTACTTATAGACATGAGCAAACCATGTTTCACGTTGCTTACCTTGTGAGGCAGCAATCTGAATTTGTCTTAGCGGGAAGTTGGACTTTGCACGGACACCGGCTGCTTGTTGCTGGAGTTGTTCTAATTTTGAAAAATGAGAACATTTAATAAATTGGATAACGTGCTGTGTACAGATGTGGAAGGCCTGTTATTGGATTGCAGTGTATCTTGCGTCCACGAATGTGTGCACACTCGTTCTTCAGCGTCTAAACAATGAAGTATGACAAAATAATCTTAATGATTTACACGACAAGGAAGACTGACGGTGATTTCTGAACGATCTTATGTTCCGTGGCCGTTTCCTCCACTTTCCTGCTTGGGGAAGGGGAACCTATGGTTACGAAATAACCTCTCCCTTAATATCACTTACTGAGTGGTGCATTGCTTTTTCCTAACCTTCTGGGTGGCGTATCATCTTCGGAGGATACGTTTTTCGGCTTCTCTCTGCATAAATAGGCAAACGTTTATTGTAACTTGGGCTTACTATATCCTTTTAGGAGGTAGAGCCATAACAACCGTTCCGTCACTGGATGGGAACTGACTGTCCCCCCCTGACGTTGTATTCTCCATGCTTCGTCATAGATGGCTGCTCCTGAGGATTTTTACTAACTGACAAACCGCCAGTATGAATCAAGATTGACACCGGCCTCAGGAGAGTATCATCCGGCAATGTTGCATGGTTCCTCACTAGTCTGTGGAATTTAGCAATATCCACATTCGGAATGGAGGCATGGGTCTCATCAGCAGAAAGCCACTTCTGGCTTATGACGCATACGTCCTGGTTCTTGTCATCCAATAGATTAGCTAAAGTGAACATTGATATTCCTGAGAACATCTGAAAAGGAAGAAAATCAATTGTAAATAGTTACATTGGGAGTAATGCTAGTCAAAAAGAAAAGAATCTATGAACCAATTTATTTATTGAGTAAAAGTCATTGGATAATTATGCTGTCTCATCCAGCGCAGCCAATGTCCGCACGAAGTTCTTTTACAAGGCACACGGGTGGCAAATGTACCGTATAGCCGCATGCTTACAGTGAGCTAAGTAAGCGCAACGTGAACGCCTGCACTATTGGTCTTCCATTATATTGCGTTCATTTACCTATTGTGGTCCAATAGGCGTCAACCTGTAATCAAATTCACAATTATCGACAGATGGATATTACTCACACACACACGGTGTATTACAAAGAAGTAACTGAGACTATAACGTGGCGGGCCACGAACGATTTTCCACAGCTCAGTCCCACGAAAATAGACCATGTAACCGCCATCATATGATGCGTAGGCGAATTGGCAGCGTATTCAGTTTCGCGCGGTAGCAACAGGGTCTAGTGCATTCTCGAGAGTTGACTTAAAAGATGCATACTTGCCATTACCCCTGGATAAGTAATCGAGTGCGTTTACGACCATCAGTAATCCTTCTGGTTTATTCCGATACAACCTTTTGCCTTCTGGTATGAATGTCTCACCTGTCACTTTTCAACATTCTCTCAACCATATTGCACAAGCTCTTGAAGGTATTGAGTCATACCAAGATGATATTGTTGCCCATAGTTTCATTCTAGCTATATGTAACTATCATCTTTATTATTTTTGCAGGGATTAATTAGCTTCGATGGATCCACTCACCCAGCCACGTGTGTTTTTGATGTCTCTGAGTTTCCCAGTCACGGTTACACTAATAATGCCAAAGGGTTCTCTCCGGAACGAGCACGTTTAGCCCTTTTTACTGACGTACCTTCTCCGACTAAGATTCCTGAGTTATGTTCTATTCTTGATGGCCTCCAGCACTATGCTCGTTTTATTCCACGTTTCTCTCAACAAACCAGTTGCCTGTTCGATATTCTGCTCCCGAACTACTTCTGGAATCAGAATCATAAAAAGGCGCGATGTAAACTGCTATCACACATCGAGTCCGGTCTTGTTCTTAAACCTTTTTCTCGGAAAGGTCATTCAAGTGTTATCACTGATGCATCTCCGTTTGGCATGGATGCCGTTTTTGAACAGTGCAGGAGGCCAGTCATTGGAATTTCAAAGAGACTCACTAAAGCTGAGCAGGGATATTCAAAAACACAAAGAGAGGCCTCAGCGGCTTACTGGGCCGCCAAGCTTCCACAAAAATACCTAATTGGTCGCCATAGCTACTGACCGTGAGGCATCGCAGTTCACCTATCATTCGCATTATTCGTTGTCGAAATCATCCGCTGTGATGGTTCTTCGATAGCGTATCGCACCCAGCTCATATTGTAACAAAGAAGACAACACATGGCAACATACTTGTATTCCCACGGTCACACAAGTCAAGTCGTGAAACACATACAGTCGTTTATATAGGCCCTTTTCCAGATTGCGCGGCACTAAGATTGCTATTGCCACTGCTTGAGCGCTTCGGCTGCGTTCTGACCAGTTGCCCGTGACCGATGGCTTGCTGATGGGGACCGAGTGTCTAATAGTGAAGGATGGTGGATAAAATTCGCGAACATTATCCGTTTGTGAACATTTCTAACGAATTACATGACAGCGTTCATTACCATTAGAGACCCACTTGTTTCGATAAAATAAAATGGGTACATTCACTGAAAAGCATAAATGAGTCACATTTCATCATTTTTTATTATCTTATTCCAATTAACCGGACTTCCTTTTAAGAAGTTATACTTCTTTAATTGGTATTATTCTCGTATATATATATATATATATATATATATATATATATATATATATATATAGTTGTGGTTAGTATAAAAGTCTGGTTACCGTTTTATAAAATGGAACGGTACGTTTAGCGCCCAGTATTATAATAAGTATGATATATATGTAACCAGAACAGGATCACTTAGGACTTCACGATTAGACCACGGAGTTCTTCGAGTGCTGATTTATTCCTGCTTCGTTTCACTTTAGAACTTTCAAGTTAAAACAAACTGGGTACAAACGGGTCGTGTTCGTACTAACCAATGAACACTTTTTATGTAAGTTATCAACTAGCTTATAGACAGTGCAACTGTGACTTCAGTTTTTTTTTAATTTTATTCCAGGAAATGCCAAATGCTCCACAGTACGATGAAAGGAGACAAAAATGCCTTGTCACAGTTTCTTGTACGTACCGGAACTGGGTGCTGATCCCGCTAGATGATGTATGTGAAATCTTGGTAGCATTAACCAGATAAATTGAGTCAGGAGAATGCAAAGTGAATGGATTGGTAGTTTTACTAATCCGTATCCCGTGGTCATAAGTATCTTGTTTACCAATTCAATGGACAATTTTTTTTTATCTTTACCTTATAAATATTCCAAACAGTGCGGTAAACGCCCTTACAGCTGGACAAAACCGGAGGCAAGACCGTTGGAGGTTAGCCACAGGCATACATACACACAATAGGCGGTTGTCAATTTGCTTAACCTTTCCAATGGGTCTGTCTGGGCAAAACAACCAAGACTCCACTAGTGGAGTATGCGCGTGTTGTTCGTGTCTCAGTATCTATGGTACAGCTGTGCCATGGATACTGAGACACGAACACCAAGGTGACACCATCGGTCGATCAGGCATAGGATTGAGTGATCTGACTGTCGTGTTTGAGTACGGTGAAGTATCCCAAATTTATGGTAGAATTTTATTGCTCAATAACACAGCGTAGTCGAGATCGTTGGTGTTATTGAGCAATAAAATTCTACCATAACATTTCACATGGCGCATCGATTTTTCGATACACTCCGAACCGATTTCGGTTCTGACACATTTATCCCAAATTTAGTCAAGATGATCAATCTATCACCATTTTCGAGAGGCTTAGCAGCACACCTTATATGACGATTGGGCGGTCACCTGCATCGGTGATCACGGAAACACCAAGTCCCATTCACGTGATAATCAGTTATGGTCAGGGAAGACGTACACACCCCATTTCTACGTTGACATAGAGGACAGGTATATGAAATAATAGTTTTCTGTATATATATATATATATATATATATATATATATATATATATATATATATATATATATATATATATATGATATAATATTAGGCGGTAATCATGCCATTCCATTTTACAAAACGTGACATTATAGACGAAGTAATTAAAAAAATTCAACCCTAATGGCATATTATGCCTTCTCCGTATACTTTTGCGTGGTTATATACTTCTGCTGTGAGCATTTTAACTGGGGTCTAAAGCGCAAAACATAGGACTATAGAAGACTTTCGAGCGCGGTTTATGGATGTGTCTTCTATCCGATCTCAAAGCGAATTACCAACGAAATCCTCTCTATCGAACGAACAGAGAAGACTCGAGTCGGTGTACAGATGCGGAAAAGTATTCCATATATCGTGGTACCAAAACAGTACCGATACAAGAAATACACGAAACGCAACGAACGTTACGGCAGAGCAGAAAGCAAACCGAGTACACGTGTCATCGGCAAGAAACCGAAAGTGACTAAAAAACGAGGTTTATGGAAACCTCGGGAAGCTCAGTTCAGTTAAATGTACGCAACCAAACAAAAAGGTCAGAAAAGATAGTAGAGAAAATAAATCCTAAAGTGTGTCCAGAAAATTGTCTTGTTCTCAGCACGATCGAGGTCATTACAGGACCACGCTATCAACAAAATAAATAAACGGAATGTTTCATTTCTTCTTTGTGTAGGCGCTAATTTTCATGAGCCTAAAGTTGGTTCCTGAACCGTACTCCAGTTACACCCTGATCATTCGTGCATCCCTGGTGCAATTGGGACTATCGTTCAACAGTGTCGTGTGATGCCATGACCTAGCGCCAAAAAGCACATCGTAATCTATGTTAAGGAGAACAGACGAAGGTCATTTGTGACGCCAAAGCAACAAGTTTCCTGTATTCGGCTACCTAGATGAATGCTTCACAGCCATCTGTTAGTGGGCTCGTCAACAAGTCTTTAACATGAGGAGAAATGTGTACACACGAAGAGGTCCACGCGAGTATAGAGCTGTGCATTTGAGGTGGGGACCTGACTCAGCACAGAATGGTATACGTTCTGGGTACTGAAAAGACATCCACGTCTCAATATCTAATACTCATTGTGGTGATGAGGCTTACTCGGGAGAAATCCCCTCCGCCACAGTAGAGAATGATGATCCGTGTTATTTCACATAAAATTTATTGTTACTCATCGGCATGTGGTCCCTATTCAAATATGTCGCTCGCAATCTCTATTCCATACGTAGTGTGGTAAACACTGAACTCCTGTTTTACTAGGGAGCATTTATTTTTCTGGATATTTCACATTCTAAATTGTAACACGCATTTTCATACGTGTAATATCATGATAAAACACGACCATATGACCGTTGGACTTACTTCAACGTATTTCATGGATTAGTCTATATTTACGTAAATAATAGTTGCTTAGTGTATTAGATAATTGATAGGATAACACCAGTGTTTATTTTTTTATCCCTTATCATTCGTACCGTCGGCCATGAACACCAAATATTCGTATTACATATATATAAGCGGAAGTTGGAAAAGTGTAAAGAAGAAAAAAAGAACGAAAAAAATTTTTTGTATGTGATAAAAAATTATTAGCCAAATTCTGGTTGGCTGCAGATGGCAGGTATTCTGTTTCATAAAGACCTTGGTTGCAGGTGATGGCAGGTAGACTGTTGAGGGTAGCAGGTAAAAAGAGGCTGCTTTGACGAGGTGGACAGCGGCGAGGGCTGGGTTTCGGGCATTGGTTTCTTACTGCAGCGCGGAAAGAATTGAACTGTTGGAATGGATTATTGGGAATAGACATTGAGCGGATGTGGGTTGGTGGTTGGTGTCAGGAATCACCTCTGCGATCCGGTGAGACTTTCATGAGGGTTTGTTGCTCCATGTACGGTGCCCCATATAACGTCAGCAGGTGAGAGTATAGGTTCTATGGCATCGACTACTTTCTCCAAGTTACGTAGATGTTCGTCTATGGTGCGGCCATGTACAATGAGGTCATCGGTATATACCAAAAACTAGTGTGGCATGAATCTTAGTAACACAGTCCCGCCGGGTTTTGGAAGGCTGCTGGTGCATTACCTAACCCGGAGGGCATCGTGTTGAATTCATACTTTCCGGTGGGGGTACAAAACTCGGTCTTCTCTCTATCCTCGGGGTCCATCTCGGCCTGCAAATAGTCGGGGGCTAAATCGAGGGTGCTAAAGTACTTTGTGCCACCCACGGCTTCCAACGTATCATCTACTCGGGGAAGTGGAAACTATCCCCTTTTGAGACTTGATCTAGGCGGCGGTAATCAACGCACAGACGTAAATCCCCGGACTTTTTCTTCACGAGAACCACTTGTGCGGCCAATGGGGAACTGGAGGGTCTCATTACTCCTTCACGAAGAATTTCCTGGATAGTTTGTCTCAGTTCCTCCCGGTACTGGACTGGAACCCTACATGGGTGTTGCCTGATTGGGGTGGCTCCCTGCTTATCAGTGCTGTGTTGAACAGCTGGGGTCCGGCCTAGAGGGATACCTTTCCGCGCGAACGCTCTCCTATGCGCTTTATTGACGCTTTCCGATAGCTTACGAGATTCTTGTGTTAACGGGGCTTTTGTCTGACTGACAAGACGCGATATTTGTGTAGATAGTTCCCTTGGACTTGCCTCCATTGCCCAGTCTTGTTCAGTTAGTGCTTGTTCTCCAAACATGGCTTGCAGTCCCTTGCTTGACAAAACCCTCTGCTGCAGCTGTATCAAACAGTCATTTGTGCCGGGGACGTCAAACCGCGGGATGGCATCTTGTGATGTGTCAAAAGATAGCGCCATTTTATGAGTGAACACCATATCAGTCAGTCGTATTTTGACTAAGACTAGAACGATAGCCCATATCTGCAGAACTTTTCGAATGTGCGACAGCCAGCTTCTGATCTTTAAATTCCACTCCAGACTGCGGCTCGAGTACTGCCGTCTGGTATAAACTCACATGCGCAAATCTGGTAACCTTGCAGTCGGAAGAGTTCAGCGATTTTTCGCCAATCACCTGTTCGGCTCATCATCTCTCTTGAGTCGCAAACGGGGAAGTGAGCTACTAGAACTTGGACCCCTGTGACTACGACGTATGAAACTAGATCTTCATCTTCCATTCGACCTCCTACATTCTAAGGAGCATACGTCCACCATCCATCTATGTTTCGCTGAAGACGCACCTTATCCTCTTCGTAACGGAAGTCACACTGCTAAAGTTCCGTGCTCCAGGACGAAACTAAGAGAAAGGTTCCCTATCTTTGTCTATTACCTTATTTGGAACAGACTCCTTGGAGATACTCGGGCCTTCTAAACACTAGACCGATTCAAAATTGTCCTCACAAAATGCCTAGATGTCGCCAAAGTACTACAAATAACCCGTACGTGCACCGCTTGGAACAAGCTTATGAGGGTACTCAAGTAGCACATTGCCCAGTGCAACACTCCGGTAACACGCCGGTAACCAGCGGGCGGGAAAATGTTGGACAATTTATGAGAACAGTCACACAATTAGTCTTTAGCTAGCCTTGTGAGTAAAATTGTGCAAATCCCACTCATATTTATGTCCGTGAATTGCGGTACAAGCATGGATTTTTAATTTAGCCAAGTGAAGGCCAAATTTAGATCGTAAAGCGGCTCTACTTTGCCACGCGTGTCACGTGCTTCCATCCGTGAGTTTATTGTCACTTCAAGTGGCTGTAGATGTTATAGTGTTCATTACCTGATGTAGTGATTAATAGGTTTGTGTTTTGTGGTCAGGCGTTTAGTGGTTCCATGTAGTAAATGGCAACCGGAGTGGTGCTTACTACTGGCCTCATAAGATCAGTGAAAAGTAATTATTTTTCGCTCACTCAAGTCGGCTGCTATAATGGATACACACTGACCGAGCATAAAGCGATGGTAAATGATGTTGCCCGTGTTGTGAAGTAAAAATGTATTTACTTTAGGGGCCTTGCTAGTGGTTCCGGAGTGCACCCAGTAACTTTCCGGTAAAATGACGGACGATCCCAGCAGGTGTCATACGGCACATAAATTATGGTTTAGGGTTATTCGGTTTTCCCACCTCTCTCCAGACTTGATTGTGAACCGTTGGATATATTTTCGGAAACTGATCTGTATTATTCAGTTGCCATGGCTGAAATAAATAAGTGGAAGTGATATCGTATGAAGAAGAAAGAACTCGTCTCTGTGAAGTTATAACCTTGATTTCTGAATAGATAAAGGAAGCATGACCCGGGTAGTATCCTTAGCGAAGCTGGCATTACCCACCTCATAATCTTTTTCCATCTCCAGCGTGTTAGTATCCCATAGAATGAATTACGTCACTGACACTGCTCTTGTTAGATTTGCCATTATTTACGCACTCTGACGTCTTTAAACTATCTCCATCTTGCCTAATTTGCTTTACCCGGTTCAGACTGGTCTCATTCGTCTTCCTGATTTTGCTTTGGCATTACAACTCTAAATCCGATTCCTGCGACCACCATTCACCCCAGAGTCATCACCCTTACTCCTAGTTTTCGTCATTATTTTCGTACTTCCATTCACTCCCAATCGCCGGTAGTCCTCATTCTTCCAAGGGTGGTCTGTGTCTAAATTACTAGATTTTTCTTTTCACCATTGACCGTTGATCCTCAGCTGGGAGCTTGCCAGAATGGGTCTCCGTTTTTATTTTTCCCGGCACCAGCAGGCGCGCATCTCCCTTTTGATCCCTTGGAATGATCCGGAGATAATACCCGCCAAATAACTGGCCCACACATCCGGCTGAAGATCTGATACCCACTTACCATCCCGTCTCTCCTTAGTTGACCCTGTTCTCCAGGATCCATCGCAATCTAGTCACAATTTCTTAGACTGCTCCATCTCTACGGCTATGTGATCACGCCGACATCACCTGTGCAAATCCCGCCAGTGCGGGGCGCAGTCAGATCCACGGCTTCGGCCTGCGCGTATCGGGCCTGCAGGACGTCTGCAACGATGTGCAGGTGCAGCTAGGCTGGTGGATCTCACCTTTTGCCTCCAGAAGTGGTTTTCAGGTTGAGTGTCCAGCTCACGGTCAACCCTACCCACTGGCACCGGTTGTGGGTTGAAAACAAACAAACCAACAAAGAGGTACCATTCATATACCCAAAATGCGGCAAATATGCTGCTGTTTCCTTCAGACATAATCGACTTTCCGTAGTGCTCGCTTCCTAATTCACCATCAAAACTGACCGCTTTTTACGCCTGGCAAAACTTTTTTTAAAAGTCCATTTACGTTTTTGGCTAGTTGTTCACGGCGCATTTCCCAGCGGTTTCATGCTAAACTGTTCATTGGTCCCATTCGTAAACTTAACCAGCCCCCAAGATAAAACTCACCCATTTTTGCTACTTTTGCTGAGATATTCGAAAACTGGCGCATTCATTGTTGCCCCTCACGTCCATACCACAATTTTCAAACAGTATTTATCAAAGCAAAATGTATCTCTAGGGATTCCCGTTACTCGATAATTCCGTGATTGTTTGTTTTCTCTGTCAGGTCCACTGTTCGCCCACTAAGAGCAGTTTCATTGCAATATACTCATCTTGCAAGGTATCATGTCCCACGCATGCACATCTGATAAGCACTTGTACAGCAGAGTTCTGTTCAGTCATCATCAAGTGGTCCACCACTTATAATGAACATAAATTGGCAGTCTCGTACCCATCACTTTACCGTTTTTGCCAGCTGTGTCTTGGCTGCCGTCGCAGTTATGCACCGCACGTCGATTTCTTGCCAGTTCCCGTTTTCATGTCGGTGCATTATATGCCCATCTTCTGAAAGCAAACAATTTGCTCAAAGTCTACATGTTTCTATCCGGCCACTTTTTCACCATCAATTTGACAACCATGGTCCAGGTGAGCTGTTGGTTTGTGGTGTAACTGGCTCATCCAATACGCGGTCACTGAAAGGTACAACTGTAATCCTCGGCCGATTCTTCTTGTTCTATATCCGTAATACCACCCCGTTTCATCGTCCAATCTTGCATCCTAACCTCTCTCATACATTACAAAGCTCTATTGTCCGATTACGTCTCCTTCGGGTATTTTTCTTTTTCACGGTAGCCAAGTATCCATCAATCTAGTCTGGTCTTCCGGCAGAACAATCTTCCTTCCGTAGGATGTGCGCATCTTCACTGTTCCCAATCAACTCCACCTGGATTCGGCCAGCTCGAACACCCGATCCTGAGGTTAAACTTGCCGGGCGCTACCACTGCTAATGATCTAAATGCCTCCTCTTGCACTCAATCGCGAGCACATAATTGTACAATCCTCCTGGAACTCCGATTAAGCTTTCAAGTGCAACCTTTGGTTTTGCTTTGCAGCATGCCTCAGTGTTACCCAAAATAAACTATTATTTATTTACATAGGGTCGTGAGGTCCGTAACACTGTTCGCTACTTCTGTGGTAAATGGGTCTTGGTCGTACACAACCGTCACATTCGTCGCTGACCTTCACACCAAGTGGCTTTTCCCAGCAATAAGGAGTAATTCCCACCTGTGGCTCAGGTTAGAATGGCAACCGTGTCTCTGCTCTACTTCGGTCTCCCTCGAGCCCCCACCGGTTTCACACTAGCTGCCAGAAGGAAAATCGGGGACTGCGGAGCTGACGCTTGATAATTTACAGAAGAGAAGCATAGCGGGCCTGGTGCAAAGCCCTGCCTTACTCCGCTGGTGACGTTTACTAGTTCAGGGTTATGGTAATGGTTTATTTCGGATAACCCCGAGGAATGCTGTAACACAAGATCAAACGGTACAATTAAAGGTAGAGTCCGAATTCCGGGAGGATGATTCAGGTATGTACGCTCTTTATTGTACAGAAGGAGGTATTTAAGTCACTCTTTAAGGCGGCACCCGGCAAATTTGAACTCAGGGTCGGGTGGCCAACCCGGCCGAGTCAGGATGGAGCTGGTCGAAGGTAGCGGACTCTTAGTGAAATATTACAAAGAGAGGGACTGTGCAACGAGATAATCAAGCATAATTGACGAAAGTTTTCTTCACCTTGGGGAGAAAGAAGTTTCCAAGGGGGACATGAACCAGCTATAGCGCTCCGCGGAGTATGGCACGGCTTTGGATTGGAAATCAGACGACGGAAGGAATGAATTTGCAGACAAAGAACAAGCAAAATCTTCCGGAGATTTTCCTTGTAACGTTCAGCGACCAAATATCGGCTGAGTCGGTTAATACCCAGTGAAGGACTCATTTGTAGAGAGAGGATGCTTGGGTGATGGTGGAAGAAGTGGCCGGATGTAAACATGTAACCGTTGCGCGCATTGTTTGTCTTCAGAAAGGCGGAGTGTGATGCACCAGAATGAAAATGGGAACTGGGCGACAAATCAATTTGTGATGCGTAGCCATGATAGTCGCAGATACACGGTTTTCAAAGGAGATGAGTACCTAAATGACAGGTAAGTATTTACGTACGACTATCGTTATCTAAGGGCTGAACATGATGACCTGAGAAGTGCAAGAATCAAAATTGTCCGAAAGGATTTACTAAGATAAAATACCGGATATGAAAAAGCACCAACAACCGATGAATTCGTTTGCGAATTTGGGCGGTGAGGTAGTTGACAGGTGAAATACTGTCTGTTGATATTCTTTGTAAAAGATGGATCATGTGATGGCAAAAGATCAAAATGCTGCGATACAAATGTCTCTCAGATATGAATATACGGGGATGGCATGAATCTTTGCAAGGTGAGGATATTGCAATGCTACAGCCGTGTGGGCGAACAGAAGGACTGTTAGAGAGAGCGAACTACCACAATATCGCCGACTGTTGGGATGCTGTGGAGGCAAATATTCCTCAGTGAAATATACCGTTTGGACTTTGTGGGACGGAAGTGTATGGAAACATTAATTGTGACTTTTTGCAAATATATGGTAACAGTGATAAAAAAGGGCGAGTTTTATCTGGGGGATTTGTTAAGTTTGCGAATGGGACAAGGGGGTGGTTTGGTACGAATCCTCGGGAAAAAGAATCATGAACGGTAAGCCGAGCGTGGAAGCGGTCTTTTAACCCCGCAATAATTATGTGCTAAGGAAGGTAGATTTTGCCCGGGATAAGAAGAGGTAAGTTGAGATGGCGAAGATGGAGACGAGTACGATGAAAAATAGGCGATAACTGGGGGAGATATTTCCATATTTGCGGCATTTCGGGGGTATAAATGTTTTTTTTGCGCAACCGGTGCTGGTGGGTGGGGCTGACCGTGCTCTGGACACCCAACCTGAAAACCGTTTATGGTGACAGGGGGTGCGATCCGCCGTCCTGGCTGCGCCTGCGCATCGTCGCAGACTTCCTGCGCGCCCGATGTGGGCCGGCCAAAGCGGTGGATCTGACTGCGCCCCGCAGCGGCTGACTTCGCTTGAGTGATATTGGCGTTGTCACTTTGCTGCAGAAATCGAATAGTCCAGGAGCTTGCGACCAGGTTGCGAGGGGTCCTGGAAAGCAGGGCCAATGTGGTGGTGACGAAGTGATGGGCGGGTATCGAGCTTTCGGCTGGAAGTTGGGGCCAGGTATTATACCGAGCCATCGAAGGGAAGGCACACATCAGTAGTTGTCTGGAAAGGTAAAAATAGAAAAACGCAGTCTGGGGTGCTCCCAGCTGGGGATCAATGGTCAGTGGTAAAGAGAAACTACTAGTATCTAGAAATTGGAACTACTTGGTGGATGGTTCGACTTTGCAAAACACAAGGTTGTACACGAAAGATTAATATAACTTGAGTGATATATACGGCGACTGGTGTGGTACATAGGTCTCGTGGCCCCTGACTCAGACCCGCTTGTCAGTAACCCAAAACAAACTTCGTTTGCTCGCCCCTCCGAAGATTATGGATCATTGTTTGATACAAGTGTCCGGACATCAAGCCGTTTGTTTAATTCCTCTTCAAATCTCGGCACGTGGCCTATTGCACGGACACTTGGTGGAAGTTTATTCCATTTTTGTGACTATTCAGTAATGAAGAAATTGGACCGTAGGCTGGTTCTCGAGGACGGCACAGTGACCGAATGACTGCTGTGTCGTAACGAATACCTTGAGCTTAATGGTCTCTTACTACACAGGGGCTTTGCAGGATTTATATTTTAATAGTGAGTGGAAAAAGGACAAGTTGTTCTTTATCCGTCGGAGCCAAAGAGGTCCGAGGTGTAGCAGGTCGCAGAGCTGCTTATAGATGAGGCCAGACGAATATCCAACTATTTGTTTAGTAAAGGTGGGCTGAACACTTTCGATGGCGATTCTATCAATCTGGCGCATGTTGGAGCCAACTATTGAACTATAATTTAGCGATGGCCTAACGTGTGTTGTACAGACACCGAGTTTACTTTCACGCAAACGGAATGTTTTGTGGACAAGTCCTATTAACCTGCTGGACCTAGCAATTTGAACGTCTGTTTGCTCCAAGAAGTTGAACGAACACGAGTAGCATATGCCCAGGTCGCGTACTGACGATTTGTAGGGGAGCAGATGACCCCCTATACTAAACGCTTCTGGAGGGACATGACAATTGTATGTAAGAAACCAGCTTTTGTCCGCCGAGAACTTCATTACTCAACCAGTACCCCTCGAACTGAGCATCCGTAAGTCCTCCGATATTTTCGTTAAAGTATTACCCAGTGAATTATGGTAGAAGGTGTACAACAACTGTACATCACCAGCAAATAAAAACGGAGTCCCATGACTAACCACGGTAAATATATCGCTTATGTACATGGGGAAAAACAACGGGCCCAGTACACTACCTTGGATCACACCGCTGGTTACAGGGCTGGGTGTGGAAGTTGTGCCATCAACGTTTACCACTTGAATGCGGGAGGAAAAGTACGATTCCAGCCAGACATATAGTGGGTCAACAATACAGTATGTCGTAGCCTTTGACAACAAACGAATGGGAGACACTCGGTCAAAGGCATACCCTGAAGTAAAATGCTCCACCGGTAAGGAGGTTCGTTGGCCACTACTGAATCTGTCGACTTATAACAAATGACCTCAACTTGGTTAGTAGAGGGCGACGATTCACTGATTTAAACGCTTTTCTGAAGCAAGAACAGCATACTTCTGCCTGTTTGCCTTCATCCACCCTTGGAGTAATCTCGCCTGGAAAGCTCAAGGGTTGGTCGAGCGCGACATGTTTTTAAAAATACATGATGAGCTGTGCAAAGCGCAGAACCCTGCAGTACGTGCTAGCAGATGTGCATCCGGATGACCTTCTCTAAATTTTTGTATGGCCTGAGTAATTCGGTCGGTGGTTTCTAAATTCAGAACAAGGTTTTATTTTATGCAAAGCCAACACTGCCACCGTGGCAACCTACCTTTCCACGGTGGCCTTACATAACTTTTATATCGGGAATTGATAAGATATATCCCGGTGGCCTGATAGTGGGGTATACGTCACCTGGTCTGGCAGACTTATGGATACCCCAACCTTCCGGGTACTTGCACGCGATTTCCCCTGAAATATTGAAATCTTCCATGGTCGTTGGTAGGGTTGCCCCCGAAAACCTGTTTGCATGCAGTCTGTAAAAACCATTCAGTGGAACTTTCGAGCGAAGTGTAGCAACCGATTTCGACACAGCTCAAAACAAAGCTGATTCCAAATGGCTACGGTAATATTTACAACAAATCAGGCAATGTTACAGTAACCGACCCTCAATAGTGTTCCTCCTGAACTTTAAGGCTCCAAACTGAACAACAAATCAACAGCTGCCGCTGAATTACAGCAAAAGGTGAGAAACGGAGGATGAGATTGCCGACTACAGTCACAAAGAAGTTCGAGCTGAGCTGGTCACGCTTGAGGCAACGGTGTGAGTCCGGTTTGTGACAATGATTTAGGGCGATAAAGCAAACAGTCGGAATTCCGGTCAAGATAGCTCATTCGAGTGAAAAATGTTGTTTATAATATGGATGTTGATGAATCGAACAGGGTCACTAAACTCCTTTACACATTCATCTATTCTGTGCATACTGTCGAGATTCCCACCCAGGGCGTCTGCTTTACTTAAGTTATTTGCTGCCAGTCCGTGATCATGGATCGCCAGTGGTCCTGCTGCACCCCTCAAGGAACCTTTGGACTGCACGTAGCCGTAATACTCCTACGAGTGCTTTTCGGCTCACCGGGCCAGCTTCATCTCATATGTGCGCTTACTAGATTGCATGGGGTCAACAGTCTCACTTCTAGGCTTCGTATAGTGAATCCATGCTTAGTGAGTCCCGTGAGCATTAAAGGGAGACCAACTAGAGCTTGTGCTTTTGGCGGACCCTTCCACTGCAGCCCCCCACCACACGGGCTTGCTCTCACACCTCTTGAGCTTCAAAGGAGCAAGCTCTTTCTGTAGGGTAATTAGAGACTCCCTGCTTACCCGCCGGCATTCCCCCAAACTAGCACCCTCTGCCATATCCCATTTTTGGTCCGTCGCTCTTGTACGAAGTCTAGCATTGCCCATATTTACGAAGCCTCCAATCTACCCGGAGGCCATCTGAGGTTGAGCGCGAAAAGTGATTTTTACACCCACACGGTTGCTTTTACCCAACAGGGGGTAAACTTGGAGTTCCGCTTTATTGTTCTTGAGTTGTTATCGCCGGATCCAACAGGGATCGCTTGCGGGCAGTTCTGTATCTGGTATCATCCCTCATATGGTGGAATAGAGCACTCGAATGCGGTTACCGTAGATATCTACTTTCTTAGGTTCCCAGGGAGGGCCACACCTCGAAAAGCCAGTCTGTGCGAGGTAGGTTGAAGTCCACAACTATGAGGGACTTGTCAGCGTCCTTACCTAGCGTGGTAAGCGCTTGACCCAGACGAACTTTCTCATTTCGGTTTTTGCCCGAAGCTCTATACGCACAGACCACTCCTACCCATCTGCTCCAGAGTGTGAGCCTGACCGCTCATGGTGGTATATTTCGAAATGAAACCATGGTCCGTGACCCCATATTGTTTGCTTCTGACCTAACTTTGACGGCCACCCCTCCTCCTAAGCAGTCCTGCTTCCGGTCCTGCATGTAGATAGCAAGCCCATTTTTAATTATTACCAGCACGTGGTCATCTTTAGCGAGTCATATTTCTGCAGTGGCAACTATGGCCGCGTTATGATGCTCAGCGGCCGTGAAGAGCTTCATCCACTAGTCAATAATGCCACTTGCGTTGGTGTATAGCACCGCCGCGTTTGTTTTGATTTCTGCCTGCTTTTGTTGCTTACCCCCGTTTTGGTCTCTAGTGCGGCGCCCGAGGTGGCAGAAAGTTTCCGCGATGGTGCTCATCAGTGGGGTCGTAGAGACCGAAGGCGCCGTGAGACTGCCGAAAACTTCCAGTCAGTCCCCACGAACGCCGTCTTTAGAACCATGCTGAGGAAGGTCGCATCATCCCCCACCCGCAGGCACTGACAACTTTTCTTTTTTGGTGCACCCTCAGTTACCACAAACCACGACGGCCTACGCGCCTTACTTGTTTCTATCGGTGAACTAACCCGACTTCTAGATGAGGCGCCTTGTAGTCACAGGGAACCTCTAGCTCTCTCGCGGGTTATCCACTTTTCCATCTATACCCAAGACCGCCCGACGCTTTTGGATCGCACCTCTAATGTTTACTCGACGAAGTGTTTTTCAGACTGGGTGTCCGTCGCACGGTCGGCTTCACCCACTAGCAAATTTTGCGGGTTGCACGCTCCAACTATGATTGCTCTATCGCATCTAATCCTGTCAATGGAAGAACGCTTGCTCCTATCACTTTTTTCCTCCACGGTTGGCCCATCCATCATTATTGTCAGCACTCTTATAACTCCCCTTTAATTTCGTTCTAACTCCGTATGCACACCTACCCATCTTGTCCTAGTTTATATCGCTTCTCACTAGGACGGACCTCAGCGCGTGACATCACTCTCGACCTAACCATTTTTACACTGCCCGTGTCCACAATATTTCCTTTCCCACAAACGTCACCCTTGCCAAATCCTAATATCTATTCATCTGGTATCTCACTAGGCATCATTTTGTCGCATCCGCTTTCTGTCATTCGACCATAAAATTCCAGTCATTACGCATCAGCCCAAACCGTAACCATGACCAATCACCATAAAAGATCTCGTTGTTCCAACCTCCGTACTTTTACAGCCATATTAATAAACTTTTCGCCACCAAAATATTTCCCTTGCATGACTCCGCAGCTCTCCAGTGGAACTTCCTATCGAGCAGTGTCACAAACGGCAGCTTCTGGCCCAATCCACTTGTGCAATCGCCCGCAGGCAAGTATGACCGTGTGTTTCACGGTATGTCTCTCGCTGAAAGGGAGTTTTATCCACGGAAATCCTGCTGCTCGTAAATGAAGTGGCTGTGGTTGATTCATTTTGCATGCTCTTAAAACGCTTGGCCGGAATGTCAGTGGAAAATTGAATCACGATTCGGAAACTGTTACTTGGAGAGGCTTTGTAGAGCGTCCTTATTTGGCAAGAGATCTGGGCCGTGCCACAGGCACCCATAAGGGCCCCTCTGGCTGATTCCAATGAAAGTTTATCGGAGATGTTTGATGCTATAGCATCACGGGGGTTCGGGATTCTGTTTATTGACTTTGGCGCGATGGGGTCAATGTATCGCCCAGGAGCCAATAAGCCACATGAGCACGATGATTTGTCATACAGGACAATACACAAGAGGGGAGGGAGCTTAGGGGCAGATTCCTCGGTCGTGGAAGCAAGGCCTATAGCCGTTGACGGCACTTGTTCTAGAAAGCCAGCCTTTCCGTTGGCTTCGTCGACAAAATTGTGAAGCGATATGATGCAATCGTTCCCTTCCAATACATGTTTCGGGTATCTGTTGTTCCGTGTTTGTGAAGGGATGTTCTCAGTACTTCGTTCGTTTTGAAGGACGAGGCATGATGATCTGTTTGTAGCTTGGTCCGGATCACATTCTGTAAGTCCAAAAACAGCCTGGATGTTAAGCTCACAAATAATACTTGTGACGGATAATAGTCGCAACTTTCTCGGGGGTAAATACCATTATTCCTGATGATGGAGTGGTGTTCAACACAAACTTCTGGGAGGTTGAACGATCGAGTGAGCTCCTCAGATGTAGACAGATGTAACTACACTGCTGTAACAGCCGGTCGTGGAAAATCCCCCTTTTTACCTCGCGATTCAGTGTTTTTTCCCAACATCACTCATTCCCATACACTATTGACTTGTCTTTACGAACTGGTTGTTTTTCTGGACCAATTGTTGTTTGTTCGCGCCCAGAGCGCTACTTTGGCACATCCTTGTTCAGGACCTGCGTGACGCACGTGCTGTTTGCTCACACGCTGCTATTCGGTTTCTCGTTGTTGAGTCTTTGTGATCGTATTATTGAGGTTTGTATATTGTTTATGTCATTGTTTATTTTAATAATCTAGTATCGTAGAATATCACGGATAATCGTCTTCTGATTTCGGGATCCGTTGCGAATTTGGCTACGCATTGCTCAAACGTTCGTAACAATACTCAATAGATCTATTCGGAACGAGGAAAAATCACGCAAAATGCCAAGAAAAGGATCAAAAGCAGTCGAATCCGGACAGGAAGTAACACGGCAAGTCTCTGGGGAGGTTTTGGGTACATATGATTCTTTAGTTAATGCTAGATCTCCTAGTCCTGTCAGTGCTAGCTCATGTGTTATTGAAAGCAATATTAATCGTAAGGATGTCGATTTATATAAGCTGAGAATACTAGAACTAGAGCAACAGTTACTTTCGGCTAGACTACAGGCGCATGAAGCAGAGAAGTGTACACGGAAACAGCGAGAGCATGAGACCAGTGACTTCGACACTTCCGATAGGTTAGAGTGCAATAAGATAGGGAACCCCACGCCGGTCGCCGAATACAAACCACCATCGATCGATCTACCTAGAGTGGAGTTAACGGTTTTCGACGGGCGAGCTGAGCAATACTGCAAGTTTGTCAAACAGTTCGAGACGTTCGTTGAAAACAAGGTAAACAACCCTGGGCAAAGGCTTCTTTACCCTACTCACTACTGCCGAGGCCGAGCGCGAGAAGCTATCGACGGGTGCACTATGCTCGATCCAGAACAAAGCTACACAAGGGCAAGAAAGATTCTGAGGGACTTGTTTGGCCAACCTTTCAAAGTAGCCCGTAACCTAATAGAGGGCGTGATGGCAGAGGCAAAGAGAACCAAGGGCGACGTCTACACCATGGCCGACCTGGGGATCAAGATGCAGAACTGCTCAATAGCCCTCGACCATTTAGGTTACAGGGCTGACCTAGACGCCATGCACACTTTGGAAGGCATAGTCCGTCACCTCTCTCCCGAACTACAGGGTCGGTGGGCGGAAGAAGCTGAACGGATAAGCCGAGGCGACAGAGAAGCCAACTTCGAAGACCTGACTGAATACTTAGACAGGCAAACGAAGATAGCTGACAGCAGATTCGGCCGACTCATCCGGGACAGCAACCGAGCAAACAAGCCCGGTACTAGCCAAGTCCAAACCCCTGTACGGGAATATCCAAAGTACCAGCCTTGGACCAACACACACGTCTTTCCCCGAGATGCTACGGCGAAACCAAATTGCAGATCCTGTGGTACTAGCCATGGCCTACCAGAATGCCCCAAGTTCGGCAACGCCACAATAGACGAACGGTGGGGAATAGCGAGGATGGCAGGAGCATGTTTCATCTGTCTCAACACCACGCACCGGGCAGCAGCCTATAGAACAAGGAATCGATGTGGTTACGAGGGCTGCCCGGGCAGACACCATCGGCTGCTGCATCAGGCGAGAATAACCATATCCGAGGCGATTGCCAAGCCCAGCGTGATTTGTTCAACTTCACAATCCGCCAGTAAACCGGTATGTTTAGGCGTAGTGGCCGTGGGAGTAGTGACTCCGACTGGGATAGTCAAGGCGTTGGCTTTTGTTGATAGTGGATCCGACACCACTTAAGTGAAAGAGCGGTTTGCCGACAAACACCAACTGGCTAAAGGTGCGACGTCGTTAGCAGTGAGCACGGTGGGCGGAACACAGGTAATGACTGCCGGTAGGTTGAGGCTGCAACTCATCTCTCTAGACACTAACGAGGAAATTGAACCAACGGAGGCATTCAAGTTAGCGGATCTCCCCATGCGAGCACCAAGGTCGGTGAACGCAATCTTAACTCGGTGGCCCCACCTGCAGGATGTAACCGTCGTAGACTGGGAAGATGATGAGGTGGATCTCCTCATCTGATGCGACGTGCCAGAGGCGCATTGGGTGCTTGACCAAAGAGTGGGCGACCGCCAGGCACCTTATGCCGTACGCACGGCTCTGGGATGGATGTTATACGGTCCAGTAGGGGTACGCGGTTCCGTGAATTACTTATCCGCCGAAACGGACCGCATAGAGTATCATCTGCACCGGCTGTATGAAAAGGAGTCTCATGACATTGGAGGCGAAAGACCAACGTTGTCTCAAGAGGATCACTTCGCTCTACAAACGGTGCGGCAAGGCTCTAGAGGCCTCAAAAAACAGTTCGAGGTTCCCCTCCCATGGCACACACCGGTCGACCCGTGGACTGACAACAGAAATTATGTTCTCCGACGATTACTACGACTAAAAGAACGCTTCATTCGAGACCAGAATCTGTGGGAACGATACGCGGATTTGATGAAGCGAAACGAGGCCCTCGGTTACGTTGAAAAGGTGCCTGTTAACACCGACAGCAAAAGGGGTATCTGGTATCTGCCTCACCATCCGGTTATCAACCCCAAGAAACCCAATAAACTGCGGGTGGTTTTCGACTGTGCGGCCAAGTTCCAGGGCAAGTCGTTAAACGATCGCCTACTACAGGGGCCTGACTGGACCACACCACTGATCGATGTTCTTTGCCGTTTCAGAGTGGGTAAAGTGGCTTTGTCTGCTGACATTAGGGAAATGTTCCATCAGGTGAAGATTCCGGTAGGAGAACGAGATGCTTTGCGTTTCCTGTGGTGGGAAGGGAGCGACCGGGACAACGCAGTGGTGAATTATAGGATGACCGTCCACCCCTTCGGAGACATATCGTCACCATTTTGTGCAAACTACGCCCTCCGAGAATCAGCGAACAAACATGGCGATCTAGTACATCGGACGGTGGTAGAAAGCGTCAGCAGGAAATTCTACGTCGACGACTACCTTGGGTCATTCGATGATGTGGAATCAGCTCTAGAGCAGTTCAGGGGTCTGACGAGATTGCTGGAAGAGGGCGGCTTCCATCTAACTAAATGGATGTCGAACGCTTCAGAAGTGCTGAAGGTCATCCCGTATCACGAAGAGGCCGAAAGGGTAAGAGATTTGGACGGCTCTCCACTTCCTATCGAGCGCACTTTAGGGATACAATGGGACGCGGAAACGGACGATTTTGTTTTCGAACTGAACGTTCCCGAGCTGCCAATAACCCGTCGTTGCATACTATCTGCCGTCTCAAGTTTGTTCGACCCGCTCGGTTTCGTCTCACCGTGGCTGCTACCCGGAAAGATCTTGCTGCAGCGGCTGTGCCGTAAGAAAGTTGATTGGGACCAGTCACTGGACCGAGGGGACCGGCTGGACTGGGAAGAATTTGTGAACACCTTGAAGAAATTAGGGGACATAAGAATCCCACGATGTTTGACCCCTGGCCATACGGCACGGACTGGAGAACTACATGCTTTTTCCGATGCATCCGAAGTCGGTTATGGAGCTGTGGTGTACGGACGATGGTGCGCAGGAGATGGACAATATACGACGAGGATCCTGTTCGCCAAAGCCCGCGTTGCCCCACTGAAGTCGGTCTCAATCCCACGCCTTGAACTCAGCGCAGCCGTGTTGTCAGTCAGGGTGGTGCAAGCTGTGAAGAGATGTTTCGATCTCTACATTTGGTCGGTGAGCTTCTGGACGGATTCAACGATAGTACTTTACTTTATCAACAACGTCCGGAGCCGGTTTGGTACTTTCGTTGCTAACCGGCTCACGATTATCCACGATGAATCAGCCACGCACCAGTGGAGCCATGTCAGGTCTGGCGATAATCCAGCCGACCTGTGCTCCCGAGGTGCGAACAACTTCAGGCAACTGGACACGTGGACGAGAGGGCCAAACTTCCTGCAATTGCCCAAACAGGACTGGCCCGTGTTCGAAATAAAACCCCCTACGGAATTGGAACTGGAGATCAAAGGCGTAGTGATAGCAACCAACGTTGTCGAAGCGTCGTCCATTCTATCGCGACTGGTCAGGTTTTCTTCCTGGATGAAGACGCTTCGTTCGCTAGTTTGGTTAACCAGGTTCAAGAGAAATTTACTAGTCATGAAAGGGCTACGGCCCTCAGGTCGGATACGGGTCGGCCCGATAGGTCCCGATGAGCTACAAGCGGCAGAGTACGATATTTTCAGAATGATACAACGCGAGGCTTTCGCCCAAGAACTCAAGAGGGCGGAAGAAGTGGGGCCGACCAATGAAGACATGCCATCTCCAAGAGGCTAGCTGAAGCGTTTAAACCCCAAACTCATCAACGGACTGCTGCGGGTGGATGGTAGGCTGACCAACGCCCACCTGAACTTCGACACAAAGTATCTTATACTGCTGCCTGCTAGACAACCTGTAGTAGAGCTAATGATTCAACACGTCCACGCCATGGAGGGACATACCGGGGAAAGTCACGTGACGAGCGTCATCCGAAAGCGTCTTTGGTTGTTGAGAGGACGAGAGACTGTAAAACGCGTAATTCGACGGTGTGCGCAATGCAGGAGACGCAATGCCACAGCAGGCAAACAACTCATCGCCCCACCACCAGAATGCAGGGTGACTACGGGCTGGTGGCCGTTCAGTGACACCGGGTTGGACTATTTCGGGCCCTTGTGGATCAAGTGCGGGAAAAGATTAGAAAGCGATACGGATGTATCATGACGTGCATGAAATCACGTGCGGTACACCTAGAAGTCGCACATTCGATGACGACCGATTCGTTTCTACGGGCCTTGCAAAGATTTATCAACCGAAGAGGCGTACCGGCCGATATATACTCAGATAATGGATCGAACTTTGTGGGCGCTCAACGGGAATTGCAGCGTTGGCACAAGAACATAAACAGGGACGAACTGCAGAATCGAACCGTGGCCTACGGCATACGATGGCATTTCAACCCCCCACAGGCCAGTCACCGAGGCGGCATATGGGAACGCATGATCCGGTCCGCCAGACGGATATTGCTGTCGATCATGGAGCAGCAGCCGCCCGACGACGAGACGCTGAACACCGTCATGACTGAGGTGGAGCGAATCCTGAACAACCGCCCCCTGGTTCCAGTATTGAACGGCGACCCCACCCACCTGGCGCTCACCCCGAACGACTTATTGACGTTAAGGTCGAACGAGGGTTTCCAAGGGCCGGTAAACCTTCGTGGGAGCTACCTCCAAGGGTGGAAGCAAGCGAACTATCTGGCCAAGGTCTTCTGGAGGCGATGGCTACGGGAGTACCTACCGGCTTTGCAGACTCGACAGAAGTGGCTGGCCAAAACAAGACCATTCAAAGTTGGGGACGTGGTTATGATCGCCGACGAACGCGCACATTTCAGCGCTTGGTCTTTGGGAGTAGTTACGGAAACCATCAAAAGCACTGACGGAATGGTAAGAACGGTGAAGGTGAAGACAGCTAACGGAGTGCTCATTCGTGACATACGCAGTATTAACCTACTCGAGAGCGAAGACGGAGGAGCTGATAACCCTGTGGCCTAGTAAACCTTTTTCACACCAGTAATCGAGGTGGATAAAGAAACACCATATATACCACACAATCTCCGTCAAACACGTTAAGGTGCTCGCGGTCCCTTCGTTGACATTACAGAAGGTTCTTTCCGATATGTGGTGATGAGTGCGATTCCATTATACATCCCGATACATAGACGCATGCACGACGCACTCTACATCCCGTAAACCCATCATACATGTGACAGTGTTCTTTGTTTGGCTTTTGTTGACGCTACCGAATGCCCCTTGCATATGTGGAAGTAGCGGAGCTCAGGTCACACATACATGCTACATTTACTCGTTTTCTTGCCACGCGGTCTTTTGTTGACATTGCAGAAAGTCCTCCTTTGATGTGTAGTCATACCTGTGATTTCATTGTAACCCCGGCACACACACACGCACACACACACACACACTCAAGCACGTACATCCAGGACCGGACGGCCCCTTACGAGGACAACGTCTATGTGACCATTCACGTCCGCCATCGGTCATTTGGTCTTGTGGAAGATGTAGACTAGCCTAACGTCTATGTAGCCAATAGGTTAGGTGCGACCAGTAGTAGAACGTCGACGACGAGCATTAGACGCGCGCACTGACAGCAGGGCCTAGGCAGGTAGGAAGAATCAGTACCTTTATACCGAACCTTTGACTCTGCTAAGGATCCAGGAGGATTTTGGTGGGCGGTGTAACAGCCGGTCGTGGAAAATCCCCCTTTTTACCTCGCGATTCAGTGTTTTTTCCCAACATCACTCATTCCCATACACTATTGACTTGTCTTTACGAACTGGTTGTTTTTCTGGACCAATTGTTGTTTGTTCGCGCCCAGAGCGCTATTTTGGCACATCCTTGTTCAGGACCTGCGTGACGCACGTGCTGTTTGCTCACACGCTGCTATTCGGTTTCTCGTTGTTGAGTCTTTGTGATCGTATTATTGAGGTTTGTATATTGTTTATGTCATTGTTTATTTTAATAATCTAGTATCGTAGAATATCACGGATAATCGTTTTCTGATTTCGGGATCCGTTGCGAATTTGGCTACACATTGCTCAAACAATCGTAACAACTGCCTCATCCTAAGTGGCAGGTTTGAACTACTAACGATTGAGTTTACTGGGTGGTAGTAGACCGTCTGGAGGATATACCCCATCGGAAAATGATCGTTAGCTGCCTGCGGCTAAGATATGAGACGGGACGTCAAATGTACAAAGCTAGGCACGAAACAGCAAGGGTATTCTATATGAAGTCGCGTAAGACGGTTGCAATCTGGGTTGACAGGATGCTTAAACCTATAAAAACTAGGGACTGGTGTTTAAGCCAAAGAGGGGCAGATGATAAAATGATGTATTCCAGCCGAAACTCAATGAATGCTTGGAACACAGGGTTGCGGTGGGTGGCTTTAGGTAGGTTTGAATTGGCAGTTATTGGAAAGGGCTTCTGCTGATTCTTCGCGATAACAAATGGCCAACTCACAGTGGAGTGGCACGGCTAACACCTCTAACAATTCTGTGCCTCGGAGTTGATAAAATCTACTGCTAAGAGTGGCAAAACTCCTACTTTAGGTGCTGGAAACAGAAAAATAAAGAACCACACAACCAGGTTATTCCGTCCAGGCGACCATGACCCTACGTGATCAGCGGGGTGACGCACGCAAAGGGTGATTGATGCCACCCCACTAACACCGTTTCATTCGACGGAAGTCGTGCTTGTCTGATCCCATACACTACTTAGATGAAGTGACTAGGAAACTAGACGAAGGGGAGAGTGTTGAAGTCTGCTATTGGGATTTCCGGAAGGCGTTTGACCCCACCAACCACAGACTGGTGGCCAGTAGGCCAAAAGGACCCAGGTTGAGTCCGTTGGTAGAGAGACGGATCGTCAAAGGACTCACTGGGAGGCGATTTCAGGTGGGGGTGGGGGAAGTCTCCTCCAGTATAGGAACATCACATAGCAGTCGCAGCAGGGATCCGTCCTGGGCCCTCTGCCGTTCGTCCTGTTCATTATTGACCTGACAGACGAACCGGAAGGGGACTGCTACAAGTTTGCGCTGGGCATGGTCTCGTTGGGAATGGACACACGTGATCTGGAGCGGCCGGCACTCCATATCGCAGAGTTAGAGAAGAGCCCTCTTGGCAAGCCAACGCCTAAAGCTCAGGGGGTAAATCAAGCCCCGGAGGTGGCGTTAGACGCCGACAAACAACAAGCCAAAGTTCAAGTAGTTCAGAGGAACAAAAAGAAGGGTACCCACAGGGCATCCGGTCCCGTTCGCATGGAGAAAGTGCAACCGACCAGTCCGACTTTGAGGGAGACGCCCAAAGGTCTACTCCGATGCACCCAGCAAAGGTGGAGGTATCAGAGGGACCGGCCGAGGAGGCCAGATGGGGCGAGGCGGTCGCATGAACAACCCGGGCCATAGGCACGGTGACTCAAGCAAAGATACTCCTCTTCGCACGTTGAGCCCGACACCGAGGCGACGGTGGGGAAAGAAAAAGTCACCAAATCTAGGACACCAGCCTGTACTCAAGGAGCAGCACCGCAAATACCTGTAGAAGCAAAAAACAAGGCATCACCTCGGACTTTATATCCGAAGGTACCCTCAGCCGTAAAATCCGCGATGAGCTTGGTGGCGAGGACCAGAGAGACTTCTATCGGAGTAGACCTTTGGGCGTCTCCCTCAAAGTCGGACTGGTCGGTTGCACTTTCTCCATGCGAACGGGACCGGATGCCCTGTGGGTACCCTTCTTTTTGTTCCTCTGAACTACTTGAACTTTGGCTTGTTGTTTGTCGGCGTCTAACGCCACCTCCGGGGCTTGATTTACCCCCTGAGCTTTAGGCGTTGGCTTGCCAAGAGGGCTCTTCTCTAACTCTGCGATATGGAGTGCCGGCCGCTCCAGATCACGTGTGTCCATTCCCAACGAGACCATGCCCAGCGCAAACTTGTAGCAGTCCCCTTCCGGTTCGTCTGTCAGGTCAATAATGAACAGGACGAACGGCAGAGGGCCCAGGACGGATCCCTGCTGCGACTGCTATGTGATGTTCCTATACTGGAGGAGACTTCCCCCACCCCCACCTGAAATCGCCTCCCAGTGAGTCCTTTGACGATCCGTCTCTCTACCAACGGACTCAACCTGGGTCCTTTTGGCCTACTGGCCACCAGTCTGTGGTTGGTGGGGTCAAACGCCTTCCGGAAATCCCAATAGCAGACTTCAACACTCTCCCCTTCGTCTAGTTTCCTAGTCACTTCATCTAAGTAGTGTATGGGATCAGACAAGCACGACTTCCGTCGAATGAAACGGTGTTAGTGGGGTGGCATCAATCACCCTTTGCGTGCGTCACCCCGCTGATCACGTAGGGTCATGGTCGCCTGGACGGAATAACCTGGTTGTGTGGTTCTTTATTTTTCTGTTTCCAGCACCTAAAGTAGGAGTTTTGCCACTCTTAGCAGTAGATTTTATCAACTCCGAGGCACAGAATTGTTAGAGGTGTTAGCCGTGCCACTCCACTGTGAGTTGGCCATTTGTTATCGCGAAGAATCAGCAGAAGCCCTTTCCAATAACTGCCAATTCAAACCTACCTAAAGCCACCCACCGCAACCCTGTGTTCCAAGCATTCATTGAGTTTCGGCTGGAATACATCATTTTATCATCTGCCCCTCTTTGGCTTAAACACCAGTCCCTAGTTTTTATAGGTTTAAGCATCCTGTCAACCCAGATTGCAACCGTCTTACGCGACTTCATATAGAATACCCTTGCTGTTTCGTGCCTAGCTTTGTACATTTGACGTCCCGTCTCATATCTTAGCCGCAGGCAGCTAACGATCATTTTCCGATGGGGTATATCCTCCAGACGGTCTACTACCACCCAGTAAACTCAATCGTTAGTAGTTCAAACCTGCCACTTAGGATGAGGCAGTGTAGGTACATCTGTCTACATCTGAGGAGCTCACTCGATCGTTCAACCTCCCAGAAGTTTGTGTTGAACACCACTCCATCATCAGGATTAATGGTATTTACCCCCGAGAAAGTTGCGACTATTATCCGTCACAAGTATTATTTGTGAGCTTAACATCCAGGCTGTTTTTGGACTTACAGAATGTGATCCGGACCAAGCTACAAACAGATCATCATGCCTCGTCCTTCAAAACGAACGAAGTACTGAGAACATCCCTTCACAAACACGGAACAACAGATACCCGAAACATGTATTGGAAGGGAACGATTGCATCATATCGCTTCACAATTTTGTCGACGAAGCCAACGGAAAGGCTGGCTTTCTAGAACAAGTGCCGTCAACGGCTATAGGCCTTGCTTCCACGACCGAGGAATCTGCCCCTAAGCTCCCTCCCCTCTTGTGTATTGTCCTGTATGACAAATCATCGTGCTCATGTGGCTTATTGGCTCCTGGGCGATACATTGACCCCATCGCGCCAAAGTCAATAAACAGAATCCCGAACCCCCGTGATGCTATAGCATCAAACATCTCCGATAAACTTTCATTGGAATCAGCCAGAGGGGCCCTTATGGGTGCCTGTGGCACGGCCCAGATCTCTTGCCAAATAAGGACGCTCTACAAAGCCTCTCCAAGTAACAGTTTCCGAATCGTGATTCAATTTTCCACTGACATTCCGGCCAAGCGTTTTAAGAGCATGCAAAATGAATCAACCACAGCCACTTCATTTACGAGCAGCAGGATTTCCGTGGATAAAACTCCCTTTCAGCGAGAGACATGCCGTGAAACGCACCGTGAAATACAGGGAACAACTCTGTACCGGCAGTAGATATGACCCGCATTATTCATCTGACAGCGTGTTACGTGTAACCTAGCAGCTGCGTTGACGACAACACTGTCGAGCCGCCCCAGGTAAAATCTTTAGGCAGTACGTAGCCAAATTCGTTCAAATCTGGAAACGGAAGTACGAGCAGTCCTTATCTTCTACGATATCGCGTTATTGAATGAAAAACATCACAAAACATACAAACCTCAAACGTGCGATCATACAAACTCAAAAACGGGGACCACGTTCACGGCGTGAGACAGATAGGCAAGTGGGTGACGCAGGTCCAAGATAGAATATTACAAAGTAGTACTTTGGACGCGAACAAACAAGGGTTGGTTTATAGAAACGTCAGTTGTACGAAGCGCGAAAATAACACATGTAACTGGGTAATTTCATGAAACCACATCATATTGTATTCAAGTGGTTTTTTCCGACCAGTCCTTACACTGCTTACCAAAATCCCCCCAATCCTAGCAGTACCAAAGTCTTGGGACAATGGTACCGAGTTTTTCCACCTACCTGGGCTCTATTGACAGTGGGTGTAACTACTACTGCTGCTGTCCGGAATCAACCGACTTATATGCATGGTCGCTCGTGATCCGGTGGCCAATCCGACCAGTTGTTCCTCCGCATTTTCCGTCGGTACGAAGAGGGAAGATGTGCGGAAACTCCACGTCCATGTCCCATCTTTGGAAGAGGAGTCGAGTGTCTAAATGTGCGTGTTTTTTTGTATGGGTGGAAGCCGCACCGATCACCACACACGGAACCGCTCTCAACAATGTCAGTAACAAAACAAAAACTCTTGAGACAATGTCGTGTCTTTGGGGGGGGGTATGCGGAGAACTTATTTTCATGCGCGTATGCGAGCGTGATTATACGCATATTTGGGTGGAAACAGCGGTCACAATTCTTGAAACTGCCTCATGGATGGCATACAATGGTTGTGTGCTAACAGCAATAAAACAATTCACTAGGACTCGGTAATAAAAGCCCCGATCTATTATAGTGTTCGTTAAACATTGCGAATATGTATGAACACATGACGGAATTGCTACCGCTCAAGTGTGCGCTAAGATAGAGTTACGTGAGCTTGTTCTTCTGATCCGAAGCTTGCAGGTGAGTGCTATTAGGAGACTAAATCCGCGGCTTCGATTGACCCACCTTCGCCTTCCGGGGGACTGTTGTCGCGCAAATCGAGAGTCAAGGTTCCTTTGGTGGCCCCAACCTTTATCCTTCTTATTAGTTCGTCGGAACTGCTAATGGCTTCCGCGACAACACCCAGAGAGCACGCTCTAAAGTGATTGTGTTCGTCGGAGGTCATGACTATATCACCAACTTTGAATGGCCTTTCTTCAGTGGGTCACTTTTGAAGGGTTTGCCGGGCCGATAGGTGTTATTGTAGCCATCGCTTCCAAGACACCCTAGCCAAGTAATTCGCCTGTTTCCACCCATGTAGGTGGCTACCATGGAGGATCGCCGGCTCTTGGAATTCAACGTTGGACCTCAACGTCAGCAGATCGTCCGGGGCAAGTGCCAGATTGGTGGGGTCTCTGATAGATACTGTTCAAGATTCCCTCGACCCCAGCCACCACGATGCTTAGTGTCTCATTGTCTGGCGGTTGTTGTACAATAAGCGACATCAATTTCCTTCCGGTGGACCTAATCAGGCATTCCCACACTCCAGGGCGGTGACTGGTCTGCGGAGGGTCGTAGTGCCATCGAATGCCAAATGGGCAAATGTGAGGCACAGTCATGTACAAAACGGACGGATGTCTTGTGAAGCTGCGCGCTGGGTTCTAGAGTGCTGGAGGATGCAGAGGATATATACGTACTTGTATAGATGCGCATTTATATACATATATTTGTGAGTGCATGTATGCATATATATACATACATAAACAGCCGGGAAAAATGCAATGAAGTGGTAAAAGACGGGAATGACTGTGCTTGGAAGAGACAAGTAGGGCTAGATCAAATAGTACAGAATTAACTTGGATAGATCCTGATGAATGTTTTTGTGACAGGTGAAAGTGAGCGATCAACAGAAGTAGGAGCAATTTTGGAAGGACAGAAGTGATGGCTGTGAGCAGTACTTGATAAACGAGGAAATATGTAGGAAAGGGCCGAGGAAAACAGGTAGGAACGAATCTAACAATCTGAATATTGCAGGCGTGAGTAATGTTGACGGTCGAATATGAGTAGAGTGGTAATAAATGGAAGTACATTGTGCAGCAAGAAGATGACTATGGAAATGGCTGGGGAATGCAGAGAAAATGAAAATTCCGAGTGGTCGGAATAGTGTAAAATGTTAGTGGAGAAAGGTAACTCGGAGTTAAGACGAACGTTTGTGAAGCGATGCAATGGTTGTATCAGCGAGTAACGTAAAATCTAAATGGCGGACTGGAAGATCATAAAGATCGGGTAATGATGGATTACATGGCACGAAAATGTACTTGAAAATAATGGCGCGACGATCGCTTTACATCGGGTGGAACGCGGGAAATCAGCGCAGCCTGAAGGACGAGATGAAGTTGCCTGTGGTGAGCAATATACGAAACAGATGAGAGTACTGCCCGAGAAGGAACAGGTAACAGATTGTCAGTCAGATCTTTTTGCGTTAGATGAAACAGGATTAAGGTCGGTGGGAAAAAAGCAAAGGGGTACTCAGACAGATAAGCCCGTTACGGAACACAATGCAAGAGAAATGTGTGCGCTTCGGAGTTGGGAGAATGGAACCGGAGGACTACATGTCTGTAGTCGATAGCACCAGTTAAAATGGCCAGAAGTTGCTAGTCAAGGCGTTGCTTGACAGAAAGATGCACAGGAGAACTGCGGCGTGAAGCAGGGGAAATATGGTGATAGTGGAAAGAAAGTAGATGTGGCTGTAAAAGATGCAAAGTTTGGAAAGGAGAGTTTCTTATATGGTGATTGGTCAGGGGTACGGGTGGGACCGGTGCTTAATGGCGGGAGGTATATGATAGAAATACGGAAAAGGATATGGCACTGTGGTAGCTGGTGATAGTTGCAATCGTTGAGCTTCAAGGTTATATGGATGTACCAAGTGGATGCGGATTAGTAACAGACAAGTTCGACATGGGCGAAAAAAGAAAATATTTCGGGCTTGGGCAGTGTGAAATGGATAGGACGAGAGCGGTATCGCACGGTGAGTGCTGTCATGGTGAAAAACGATAGGAACAAGGACAGGATGGGTAGGCGTGCATACAGCGGCAGAACGACACGAAAGAGATGAAAAGAGTGCTGACAAGAACAATGGATTAGCGAATCTTGTTGGAAGAAGAATGGTAGGAGCACGCGATCCACTACCGACAGTGATGAATGCGGTTAGGCGAGAGTATTTAGAGTTGCAGTCCGCATCCGCCGCTAGTTGGGGGGCTGACCGTGTGCTGGACACCCAATCTGAAAAACACTTCGCCGAGTGAACACAGGAGGCGTGATACACCGGCCTAATTGCTTTCTCACATCGTTGCAGGCGGCTTGCATGCCCGATGTTCGCTGGCCAAAGCGGAGGACCTGACCGCATTGCGCACCGTTGAGATTGGCGTGAGTGGTCGCTGATAAATGTACAGAGAGCTGAGCAACCAAGATGAGGGTACACAATCCTGGATCAGTTAGGCAGCTTGTGAAAACTTGGACAACAGAGTCACCTGGAACAGCCATTGGTAGACGGTCATAAAGCATTATTATCCAGGCGCACCAGACAGACAGACGATCAGTATAGTGCCCGAGGTGGTTGACCGACATTAAGGATCGCTGGGAAAAGAGAAATGAGATAGAGAAACTCTGTCTGTGTATAGTCTAGCTGAGGATCAAAGCTTAACAGAAATAAGAACAAAGTGAAGCACGGGCCTATCGATGCAGGGGATCATTAAGACAAACCAAAGCCACTGAACAAAAGGCCAAAGAAGGAAACGCATAAGCAGGAGCTAAAAGATTCGATGAGGAGGTGAATATTCGACCTAGAGTAGTCATTCGGTAGACGGGAAGAATAAGTTCTGCACGAAATTACGGAAAACATTAGCTGGGAGGTAGGGTGGGGCAGAAGTGGTGACGCCATAACTGGATGTTGAATTCAGTTAGTGAGCCACGCCAAGTGAGGGAGATGAGACTGGATTTTCCCGTTCAAAATCGCAGGGGTAGTGATGAATTACATGTGGTGGACCTGATGTGGAAAAGGGGCTACGTGAGCAAAAGGACGTCAAACAGCGTCGAGCTAATGCCTATTCTGCTGCTATACTTTGGAGGACAGGAAGGAAGGTGCAATGTTGAGGGAGGGAGACATACACGGGTCGGTAAATAGATGGGGAGTCTTACAAAACAACCAGAATGACGAAGAAGGGCACAATAGAAAATGGATGGGTGGATAGACCTCAATATAGATCGATTGGGGAACGGACTAAGGCATAGCTAGGTTTAAGGCACGTAAGACTAAAAAAAGAAACGTTGCAGTGGAGTGATCAGCTGTCTGTGTCCAGGGCTCAAAATCATCGGGCTTCTTTCTAATGGGGAGAGTCGAGAGTGATCTAGTAAATTCTCTCTGAAGAGAGCTTTTGTCTTCTACAATTTTTAGGTTTTTACAGGGGAAATTGGGAACCATAGTTTTATGCATTTTAATGAACTGTGGTGGATAGATAGTCTTTAAACTGCATAAAGATTGGACAGTTAAAGCTTTGGACGCGCTCACACAGTCTCGATATTTGACAAGGAAGATGGGCCATACCACAAACATTCAACGGCTTATGCTTGACCTGCTCGAGGGCTATCCTCTCTGGGACGTTGAACACCACTGCAATACAGGAGTTCCTCATTCTTATGGGAACTTTCGGACCCAACAGGGTCGATAAGGCGGCCAGCTGCCATCAGTTTTCGTGGGGTAGAACGCTCCACGCGTTCAGTGACGCACAGTAGGGGGCGAGTTCAAATACCGCGCCTTTCAACTTTAGAGGCTGAGAATTTGTATCTGAAATGCTTTGGTGTAAGGTAGTTGTTCTTCCCGTCGTCAAGCCTGCAAAGTCACAGAGGTCAACCAAGCATTGTTTCGGGACCGCGGGAGTTTGAATCGGCCCATTTTTTCTGCTGACCGTAGTACGAGAGGATGGGGTATATTGGAAGACTTCTTTACTACACTCGGCATTTTGAAGTGTTTTGAGGACGCTGTGAGTGAGGCAGAACAGTAAAGGTGAACTGAAGCCAGGTTAAAATTTACGGCTGAGGAAGATTACCTGGATTTCTCTGGGTCACCGGAATGTCTTAAGAAGCTGTGATTCTTGGTATTGCATAAGATAGCTGAGTGAACACCTCATCGATAAAAGCATGCTTCTCATTGTATTTCAAGGGTGACTTCCTTTAGGAGCGGTGCACCTTTTGGATCTCAAGTCCCTTCTGCCCTGTCGTTGTGCGGAGCGGCTTCACGAACTTCGTTTAGCATCATTACCTCTGAGTACCGCTTCCAAAGATCCTCATCTAGACCAAGGCACCTCTTTGAGAGCAGTTATCTTTGGAGAGCTTAAGTCCTGTTGTCTACGAGGGAGTCGGCATATGCGTGCCACAGTAGGGGTATGCTGAATTGGTTTCCTAGACTTTTTGGTCCCCTGCCGTACTGCCTGTTGTGCAAAAAGTTCCCATCAATACAATGACAGTTGGTCCTTACCAATGTTGTGAAACTCTTGCCATTACAGACGCTGCAGATGAAGCTCTGTGTGCCCCGTTCATGACTATACATAATTTGTGGAGCCACAGCCTCCAGTTGGGCCGTACAGTATCCATTCTGTTGTCTTACCTTTGTCTCTGTGGTCTAGCACGCAACGTGCTTCTGGCAAGTAGCAGCCGATAGGGTCTACTTCCTCCTCCTCCCAATCTAGGACGGCTAAGTCCTGCAAATGGGGCTATTTAGATAAAATTATATTCGCCAACCTTGGTGCCCGCTTCGGGAGATCAGCCAGTGTAAAATTCTCTGTTGACTCGATTTGCTCATTGGTGTCCAGGGAGGTGATTTGCAATCTCAACTGACCTTAGTATCTGGGTTCAGCCCACTGTACTCACAGCTAAAGACGTCTAGCCTTTCGTTAGCTGGTGTTTATGAGCTAACTGCTCCCTTACCAAAGTGGTGTTTGATCCGCCGTCGACAACGGCCAGGGCTTTGTCCACCCCATTAGGGATCATCACTACTGGAGCAACCACTGCAGAAGCACCGGTCGGATGGTAGACCTTATGTTCATCATATCACACTAAGCTTGGTATTTCCATCTGGCGAAGCTTCTTTTACCTTGTGAATAAGTTCATGTTGTCTGCCTGGACAACCTTCGTGACCACACCCGGAGCTCGTTCGGCGACTGCCGCCCGGTGCGGGGTGTTAGGGAAATGAAACACTCCCCCACAGTCCTTGTCATCCCCTTAAGTTCATTTACTGTGGCACTGACAATCCAGGTTCGTCTAACGCTATCGTCCCTGTAGGCAGGAGTAGCCTTCAGAGCCATACCAGTGCCACGCACCCCCGCAGTTCCGCCGTCTTGCCCACTTTCTGATCGAATGGGTCGAGCCAGTCCTCCACCTTCTACTGCACCCCATTTCCCTCCCTGCCTCCGAAACACCAACACTTCATTTATTAGCCTCAGTGTAATTTCCATGTTGACTGGAAAATTCCTCTTCTGCTCACATTCCCATACTCTATGACCAGTTTTGGACTGTTTCTCCAACCCGATTCATACTGACACTGTTTTGTGGTCGACAATTATTCTACTCTTGGTGCACTTACCTTTCCTTTTCATGGTTGTGCTTTCTTACTGAGATTACTTTGAGGACAGTTGGTACGGTAGTGAGATGCACCGATTTAGCACAGTTTTGTTTTATTACTCCTCGGTTTCACTTTCTCGCTCACGTCGACTGACCGTAGACGTTCAGCTCGTTTACGTTGATTTTTGGCTGCCACGCTCAGGAAATTGTTCTTTGGGCCTGATTCAGCGTGGAGAACTTGTTCTATTTGTTTGGACTTCAGGACAGGTATTTGTTATTTACTCTTTCTGGCCAGCTGTTCCCCTTTTTACAGAATTTGTCCTATTTTTGACTACCTTTTTGGCTGGATAGTGACTGAGGCTCACTGTCAAAGGTATGATCGTGTTTGTACTTATATTTTTACTTGTTAATAGTACCGTAGAATTTGCAGAGCAATCGTGTTCTTGATTTGGGTTCTGCATCAATTTGGGCTACTAGTTGCTTTGAGGCTCCAAGGTGCTATCCAGAACGAGTGAAGCTTGTTAGTCGGTGAATCGATAATTGAATCTTTGGCCAGGCTTTACCCGGACCAATACTTGAGCGTTTTGGTCGTTACACTCAGCGTACCCTCGTTGTTCCCCACCCCGCTGTCCTACACCAATTTCCAACTTATCCCGAATTACCACCTATGAGCATTAGCAGATACTCCAGGATCGTACCTTATCCCGCTTCCTCGCTCCACCCACCCACCCTCCTCACTTACCGGCCCCCATACCATTCATGAGCCTACAAACCCTCCCAAATCTTGTAGCTCCCTTTCCGCCCTCCACCCCACACTACCTTCCAGTTACTCACCCACATCACCCCACCCCTACGCCCACCTACCAGCCTTACTCTAGCTTTGTCCAACAGACAGGTTACCGGCAATCAAGAACTCATTTTTTCCCGACCTATGCCCTCCACAGCCTTGGCCTTATCGCTAATCGCCCTATGAAACATATCGATAACCTTTCTCAGACCTACCTCACTGATCACTCCTTCCCCGATGTCATGCCCTTTATTACCTTGCATTCTGCAATCCTCCCTGTCTACCTCGCTTCGACCAGCATTCTAAACCTCTCATTTTGCCACATAGTGCCCCCCCCCCGTGCTACGTGATCATCCTCTGGCCCACATCACGGGTCCGTGGATATGTTTATTGTTGTACTTGACTATCCAGTTAGTGCAAAGACTATTGCATGCGCCTTTAACCTTTTTAATCTGATGGTCCACTTATACTAGTCCTCCCACCATCTCAACCTTCCGTTCCTGAATCCGTATTGGTGGATAGGCCCAACATGTCTCCTGCCCTACAGTGGGGGACCCAGTATTCTCTGCTGATATTCCTGGCATCACCACTTAGGTTCCTGACCTCTTCTCGTATAGTGACCACCGTCTTGTCTTGTGTAGATTCAGTAGCTTCGGCTGTTCCCATCCGAAGCAACCCCCCCTCTGTTCCGACTTCCCAACCCTTGTGTAACTGGCCCCTCGTACCAATGATGATCTATCCCTTTACTGGGACAACTTTTTCTTTCCCTTGATCCCCTCACTTTTGTGAACTCTCTCTACTCCAACTTCCCACAGTAAATATACACCCCTAACCCATGTGTCGATCCGCGTCCTGAGTCCGGCAATTCCCCCAATCATTTTAAGAGCGCAATCTGGTTAGGCTGCAATTTCCCCTCACTGGATCACGGGACTTCACAATTCTCCTGCGCGCCAACCAGTTGCAAGTGAAACTGCGTAGCAAGGCTGGGTCCTCTCTAAGAAGGCAAGAAGCCGTCACTCTAGCACATCCCAACAGAACTGGCTACCTGTCCAACCTGACTAGTAAAAGGTCCAACCGCCTCACTCTTACCTCGCCCAGAATTCCTCATCTGCGGCTCATCTACCGCCAATATCTCAGTGTCTATCTCTGAGGCCCTCAGTCACCATTTCTCTTCTTACCTTATCAACTGCCCTGCTGTTCCTCCTCCTATCATCCATTCCTGCACCCCAGTCTCTCTTTCATCGATTACCCTCACCCACCTAGAGATTGACAAATTAGTCCCCTCCTATAAACCTAAACCTTCCTCGAAACCGGGCCCAGGTGGCCTCCCATCGGCCTTCCTCCGTCTCGGTGGTCCTAATCTTCCTCCGTTGTTCCTTGATGTGCACACAACCTCCGTGCTTCACACCTTCGTCCCGCATCAATATAAGACCTCTGTTATAAGTCCGCGCCTCGGAAAGGGTGCACAACACCGCCGGCGTAATCCTGGCCCATTAACCACCCCCTATCTGTCTGCAAAATCATTAAAGGAATTGTCGAAAACACATTTTTCAGTACCTCTCATCCGAAAACCTGCTGAACCCTGGCCGACATGGTTTTTTGAACCCCCGTTCCTGCTCTTCCTGTCATCTGGACTTTCTTGATGCTCTATCGTCTGCAGCTTTATTTGTCCCGTACCTCGACGTATCTAAAGCTTTCAACGGTGTTTTCTATATGCCCCTGATAGCCAAAATCCGGTCTCTCGGTACAACGGATCCTCTACCCCCCCGGTTTACCATAATACCTCTCAAGGACCATAAGCTCTGTTGGTCGACGGCCCCGTTATCTCCTGTCAAATCCAACACTAGTGGACTCATCCAAGGCAGCGCCTTAGGTCCGGTACTCCTTCTCATTTATATAAACGACGTTTTCTCTTCCGTTTGCCACGGTACCCCATTCCTCTTTGCCGACAATATAAGAATAGTGTATTCCTCTCCCATAATTACCCATCCGTGACCCTGTGCAACATATCAAGCGACTCACTCTCTCTCTCTCTCTCTCCAAACCTAGAGCTTCTCGTGGTTCATGAAAGTCTCTGCAGAGAAAAGCTTCCTCCTATCTTGCGAGTAAACTGTACCGCCCGGCCGGATTGGTCTGGATTGCCTACCTTTTCCCATACACTCAATGGTTATTGATCTCGGCTTGCGCTAACCTTGTTCCTCTAACTTCTCAGAACGGGTGTCTTTCCGAATCGCTGAGACTGAGCGAACCCCAGGCCTGATATATCGACGTCTCTTGCTACCAGCCAGTCTCCTCCCCATGTGTCTCTCACACGTAAGACAACTAGAATATTGCCCCATGACCTCTGGCCCTTGACCAAGTTTCCATAGTGTATCTCTTGAGAACATTCACAGTATCCTCACCAAAATGCTCTTTGGCTTCCCCATAAACCTAACATACAGCCAACTCCATGAGCTTTCGTAAATTCGGCTCCTATGAGTTCGTGGCATGAGGCCCAACCTAGTCTTCCTCCGTAAGCAAATCCACAACCAAGTCTACATCTCATGTCAAATCTCATTTTCTTCCCCCAACTCTTACCTCCTTCGTCTTCGTGCCCTCTCTGTCCCTGTCCCTCAATCTAATGTCTCTCTGGGGCCCCGATCATGCCTGCTGGCCTATTCTAGAATCTGGAAAGGTCTTTCCCTTGATTTGCGCAGTGCCTCCTCACCGTACGCTTTTGGGCGAGCACCTGTGATATACTTAACTGTTCCCAGTGCCATGTTGCCCACTGGTGAGTGCATCTCCACCGATCTGGCCTTTGGAACAGGCCCAACACTGCAGCCCTACTACCCCTGGGTTACAGGCCAATACGTACATTTAAGCCAGACACTTCTCTTCTCAGTACCACGAACTATGGCTAATGCCAACCCTGATCCGCGGCAAACTCCCCTCCTGCCTTCATTATGATAGCCCTGTTGCTCAACCACTTTCGCCTGTTATCCATTCTGACTCCATCTATCTGTTTATGCCTTGCGCTGGTAATTTGCTCCCATCACTGTTCCCCAATATCAAATGCAATGGGCTGTAGCCACCACTTGTCTCGGGTCTCCTCTGCATCGATGAGCCCAAGCTTCGTTTTTTCACTCTCTCCGTTATCCGTCGATCCTCAGCTGGGGCATAACAAGACTGCATTTATCCATCTCTTTTCTCTTTTCAGCGATTCTTAATGACAGTCAGTCACGCTGGGCGATGTACTAACCATCCCCCGGCAGGTGATCTCGATAATAGTGATATATGGCTTTCCACCACCTGCCGTTCCCGCTAGCTGTGCCTCCATGGTCTCATAAGGTGGCCAACTGATCCTGGATCACACACCTCTGTCGGGGTTGCTCTGTCCCTTTTACAGTTACAAAAGATCACTTGCGCCATTCTCAACGGTGCAAGGTGCAGTCGGATCCACCTCTTTGGCCGGCGGACATCGGGCTTGCAGGCCGTTTGCAACAACGCGCGAGCGCAATTAGGCTGGTGTATCACACCTCCTGTGTTCGCTACACGAAGAAATTTTCACGTTGGGTGTCCAGCCTTGGATGGCGCACCCTTAGTCTCCTCGCCATACGGCGTCCAGTACTACTGGTTGAAGATCGCATACTCACACCACCCTTGCCCCGCCACGTTGCGCCCGCTTATCGTACTTGTCATCACTCTTATTGTGACACTGAAGACAACACACGGCAAGATACTTGTACTTCACCAGCCAAACGAACCAAGTCATGAAACACACAGCCGTTTATATAGGCCCTTTTCCAGACTTCGCGGCACCAAGATTTCCATTGCCACTGCTTGAGCGCTTCAGTTGCATTCTGTCCAGTTGCCCGTGACCGATGGCTTGCTTCTCTTGGGCGTCATTTCCCTTCGGTTGGTCCGATTGTGTCGGTTGACGGCTCGATCGGCAGCCTCTCATCTGAGCTATCTTGCTGGCTGCCGGAGATCTCGCTGCTTCCTCTCTGGTATCCCGTATGCCCCCTTTTGCCTCCTTCGGAACGCCTCCGACATATTCGCCACCTGTTCTTCCGTCCGTGGCCCTCGTTCGGTTCGTCCGTCCGCCTTGACGTTCACGCCATTCCCTCGCGGCAGTAATCCCTCTTACGATATCACTCCCCTTTTTTCGTTCTACCACGGTAGGCACATCCACCCTTCCAGTCGTTGCTTCTATCGGTTCCGACCGTGCCACCTCTCAGTGCATGTCACCATCGTCCTTCCCACTTAGCACTCCTGAGGCCTGTCGATATTTCTTTTCCCACACACGTCGTTGCAGGCTCCTAATCCCTATTCACTTGGTCTCATCCCTTGCTCATAAAGCTCACTGATCGCATTTTTATACCTCACTGTCTACCGTTCTTTCAAATCCTTCCTCTTTCTCCCTTCTCAAGCCTAAGGCCAATAAGCATCAGTCTCACCCACACCCATGACCAGTAGCCATATTTGAACTCGTCTTTCCAGAATTTCATCTTTTACAGTTAAGCTTATTTTGTAATCACCGCCACCATTTTCTCTTTGCTTGACTTTGCGATTCCCCCGCGGATCTTTCCACTAGGAACTGCCCCGGTTATCATCCTCCGGCTCCGTCCACTGGTACGGATGCCCACAGGCACCCAGCTCTCCGGTTCCATTGTCCCAGCTCCGAATTGCATTTTTTTCCCGTGCCTTTTTTCTACCGCAGGTTTATCTGTTCCGATGCTTCTAGCTTCAAAGCCTTCTCCGTGTTTCACCTGTAATAAACCGATCTGGCTATTCATGCGTCACCTGTGTCTCTTCGGTCAGTGCTCTTGTCTCCTGTTCCATATATTGTCTGCCACAGGCATTTTTTGTGTCTTTCAGTTTGGTCTGCTTTTTCGCGTTCCACACAGTGTAAAGACAGAGTTACGTTACGATTTCTACTCACAATTTCAAACTTTTTGACCTGCAATTACCCAATTCCTCTGGTCCTTCACTTTCTCATTTCTCTCCCACACTGTTCGCAGTCACAGCTGCTGCATATCTGCACTACAGTCAATCTCAGTTCCCGAGTGCCTATCTCCACTTTGTATCTTTATCTTTGTTCCGCGCTCCCTGGTTAATTCAATCGCCATCATCTTCCCGCCAGATAATGTGAGCCCACCCACTGAGGCTTCTCCCAATCTCGACCGTCACCACATGTCTCATTCACATTATTCAGATTATTAGATCCATTCTTGCCTGTTCTCCTCTATCCTTTACTTCACCCCTTTCCTTTTATGAGCTGCTCTTCACTGTCGTCATCAGGTCTTTCCTCCAAGGTCTTTTCTTTCTGTATTTGTTGATCCACCGTGTTCACTTTTCAATGAAAAAAGTCATCAGGATATTCCCGGGGTAGTTTCATACCATCCGATCTAACCCTACCTGCCTCCTCCAGTCACTGATATTTTTTCTAGCACTGCATACTTCCTTGCTCGTACCACTCTTGTATGCATATATACATTCGCTCCGCGCCCTGCAGTTCTTCGCCGGCCATTTCTCATGCCATCAAATCACCGACCCTCATGATATGCGTCCATTCTTTCTACATCTGTGCCTTGCATCTACCGCATCCATTCCTTACAAATCAATTTTGCCATCTGACTCACACTTTAAGTCATGCATTGCTCGCTCACTGTTTCTGTCGGCTGAACTGTTGCAGTGTAGTAATGCTTCATTGCTGTCCAATCACTTACAAAGCACCTCACTTTCTTCTCCATCGTCTCCTTCTACCACAGTGTCTCACACCGATTCCTGGCCCCCCTCATGTATATCTGTCAGCTTTCAGGTGTTCCCTCTTGGGCAAGTCAGGTTCTCCATTTGATTATGACTCTCAAGTTCACCGGCCATCCATTTGAATCCATCCCTGGGTTTATTAAAACTCCTTTTTTCTGTGGTACGAGTACACTTTTCGTAACTTAATCTCCCTTTAGCCTCCCTTCCGAGCCTACCTACCCTGCTTTTGTCATGCATATTTCTACATCTCCACGAATTTTGTCTGTCTTCTCTATAGCTTGTAAGCTTTTGATCAAGCAACTGGTAGGCTTTGGGCATCTCCGAAAATAACCATTATTGTCATATAATATCATTATTAATTTCGGACAGCTTGAGAGCCCATAACTGGTTTCGCAGGGCTTACAATTAGGGTAAATGGCTAGCTTGTTTGTCCAGGGCTATTGTTTCGAGTATTCCCGTACAGCATTTTGAGCTTGGCTGGTGCTTGGTCTGCACGCTCTGTTGCTATCACGAATGAGCCGACCGAATCTGCTGTCGGCTTCCAGTGTTTGCCTATCAAAATATTCGTTCTGGTCCTCGAAATCAGCCCCGCAATCGTCCCGGCTTGTGCTTCCTGCTTCTTCAGCCCAGCGACTCTGTTTTTTTGATGAGGGACAGCCAAATATTCCCTCCAGCGTGTGCACTGTGTCGAGATTTGTCCTGCACCCTAAGTGGTCAGGGTATATCGTATTAACGAGGTCGGCCACATCATAGACGTCGCCGTTTGTTCGCTTGGCTCCTTGCGTTACGCCCCTTATCCGGTTGCGAACGATTCCGAATCGCTTGACAAACAGATCCTTCAAAGTCTTCCTCGCCCGTGCGTAGTGTTGGCCCTAGTCGAGCGTTGCAAAACCATCCGTAGCTTTCCTAGCTTTTCTTCTACAGTAGTGAGTGAGGTGAGGCGACCCTGGTTCCGGGCCGGGTACCTTACTTTCGCCGAAGTTCCCAAATCGTTCAACAAATTCGCCATATTGTTCCGGTGGTCCGTCAAAGACAGTCAGCCCCGCCCTCTGTGAGTCGATTAAAGTTTGCATCGGCAATAAATGACTGACGGCTGGCTTGGGGCTTCTCATTTCTAGTTGCCCAGGCCTGAAGAGGGGATCGTTTTCATTAGCTGCGTGCTTGGGCTCGCTGCTTCTTCGTTTGCCCTCAGTATCCTGGGCCTGTTACCAAACGAAAAATAATGGCTGCTCTTGCTGTCGTATTCTCAACGCGAACAACTTAACATCCTTGCAGTGGATAATACCACAAGCAATGCGTGAACAGGCCCCGACAAGGCCAGGAGACCCAACATCATCTACAGAATCAAATGTACCCAAACCCTCCCCAGTGACTCGATGATTTACTTCCTGTCCAGGTTCTGATCGTTTTGTTCCTCTTCTGGGTATGCGGCGTGTTTCCTAGTTCCGAATTGATCAATATGAGCATTAAAGCACGCTTTGAGCAATACGTGGCCCAATTCGTACGAACGTTGAAACAAAAATACGATTGATCTGTAACTTCTACGATACTGAGTTATTGAATGAAAAACATCACAAAACATACAAACCTCAAACGTGCGATCATACAAACTCAAAAACGGGGACCACGTTCACGGCGTGAGACAGATAGGCACGTGAGTCACGCAGGTCCAAGATAGACTATTACAAAGTAGCACATTGGACGCGAACAAACAAGGGTTGGTTTATAGAAACGTAAGTTGTACGAAGCGCGAAAATAACACATGTAATTGGGTAATTCCACGAAATCACGATATCATAGTTCATTCAAAGGATTTTCCACGACCAAGCTTTGCACCAACTGCTCAGGATAAATTTGCACTAAGATTTAGACACGGAATGTTCGCCCAACACTTCCCCTGAACAACCTACACCTAGACGTCTGAAGCTGTTGTTTCCCCGCCCCCATCTAGGAAGCACTTCCCGGACGCGGAAAGTACGCACGAAGCCCTCATCACCACTGAAAAAACCAGCCAGCCTCCCCATATTAGCGTGTACGACTATCTTACCCGATGCTTCTTTCTCCGAAAGGCTGACTAGAGGTCGTATTCAACCACTAGCTGATCCACACATTCCTGCGCCTTCCTTACCTAACCTAGAAAGACATTCTCCACATTCACCGTTTTCCCAACCGCTGCCTTGACAGAGGTTTAACCGAACCTGCCTTCGCCAAATACTGTTGATCCCTACGTCCGAACCACACCGAAACCACCCAATTTCACCCCATCATATCCCCTTCTTGCGCATTACGACAAACACCCAGTGACAAACCTGCTGACGTTGGCCCCGAAATCCAGTGTCCGTTATCCGGCCCGTGATGAACCTCCCACGCTCACACTATTCCCCAATCGCCTGAAAAACTTACATCCTCAAACAACTCTGACTGTCCTGCCAACTACGGCCACACAGCATCTCCCCCCGAGTCTCCCTCCTCGGCTGCATTCTTTACCCGAGCAAAACCCCTGTCCTGGGGCTGTCGCACCCCCGCTACAACTCATCAGCCTTCGGACTGTAAGTTGCCAACCCTTACGGTTCACAGGGCCACTACCCTGCTTATCCTGGCACAATCAGAAACGAGCCCCGGCTGGACCTCATAGGAGCTTCTGATCCTGCTATATCCCATGCATCCTCCCAGGAAACGACAACTCAAGCTCAGGAAAAATGGACTGCTTTACTCGATCCTCCCTTTGTCAAACTTGTGCCTGAATCCTACGTAATTTCTAACGTTATTCTTGACTCCAGTGAAAGGCCATCACTGCTTACGCTGAGCTCTTAGGCAACTGGGGGCTTTCTCTCATCTGGCCCTTCTGCCTGCAGCCCCATCTCCCAGTCAATGCTAGAAGTACTTCCGTCAACTCATCCAAGCTTTCCACCTTTATAAATTCACCTCCATTGAATGTTGATATAGCCAGGCGTCACAGCCTCATGAGTCCTTCCCTACCTAACCATAGAAGGAGCCGTTCGGCCAGTATTCAATATTCCACCTTCACTATCATGCTCTTAAGTACTTTGCACCTTGAAATCCCCCGCGGATAACTCCGCTACAACCGATACTCTCAAGCTTTTATCTTGTCCTATAGTGCTCTTTTCATCTATACTGCGTGACTCACGGGATCACCCTTCTCGCTCCGTTAATGATCTACTCCTCATTCTTATCAACAGCCACTCAGTAACCAGGAAAATTACCCCATTGAGGATCTTAGCACTGTCCACCAACTCCGACGTTACCTCAGTCACTGAGACATGGCTAACTGAGCAGGCTCATCTAGATTATATAGGCGTCTCTGGGTAACAAAGCCTCTCCAGCTGTCGCCAGTGCATTCGAGGTGGCGGGAACCTAGCCTACTTAATAGGAGTCTCCAAAAGTACTGGAGGAACGGACACACCAGCTGGGCCCAGGAAGTCTTTCGTAAGACTTCAGGAGGATGATAGGCTGCGAGAGCACAGGCTCCAGCTCGCAAAAGACCGTATTAGGGCGGGGATTAGGAGCCCGTCGTTGGCTGTGAGTCTGTCATCGGGTGGAATAAAGTAACAGGGGAGGCCATTGAGGCGAATTCGGTGGATATCTTCAAAAGTCGACTGGAAGGGACTTGGGAAGGATTATTTGACGACAGTAGAGAATAAAACACCCTTTTTCATCCTTCCTTTCCTCACCTTTTGTGCCTCTATTCATTTCCCTCCATGAGGCGACTGGTCAAGCAGAGTTGGTGATTAGCAGACAGACCCTAGAGCCAAACCTGAATGGCGCACTGCGGCGGGTCCATTCCAAAAGTCTTATCCCACCTTTCCCAGAAGAGCCTACGGAGAACAGGAGACTCTTCCTAAGCTCGAAGCACCTGGGGATCAAAGGGCTCACTGGTGCAAGGAACTAGACAATCTGGCAGACTGCTACTGCGCAAACTAGGTGGGATGAATGTGGCTACAGGGGAAATGAGCCGGTCGCAAGCCCACCTGGGCGATCAAGGGCTCTACGTCTATCTTGAGGACTCTAAGCTCACAGCGACGGCCGTAGCCAGTGGGGTACTGCGGAAATGAGTGCTAGGGCCAGCACTTTTCCTGGTATATGTGACCGGCCTATTGGGTGTCCTTGGATCGCCACGTTTTATGTTTACGGGCGACGTAGAAGTTGTCGGATCTCATGAATCCGCCCAGACTCTAGAAGACCTAGATGCTATCCACAACTGGACATCAGTCTGGGACCCGCCATTGGACACAGAGAAAAGTACAGGACTTTTGAAAGATGTGTGCGGGGGTATCCGCCATCGGGACCCCGGACAGACCGGAACCAACTACTCAGAATATAGGGATCCGGGTTTTGGGGATAATCGTACCAAGCAATATCAAGCTTTGGGCGCAGAGTCGGTCAGCAGCCGAAAGCGGGGACAGAGCCTTGTGTCGACCGAGAAGAGCAGTGATTTCAAAGGACCCTAGAGTCACACAACCCCTTTCCACGGCACTGATGCGACCCAACCTGGAGTGGGCAGTCCTGGCCCAGGCTCCGTAGCTAGTTAGGGACACTCACTGGAGAGGGCACAAAGGAGGCTCACAAGAACAATCTCCGGTCCAAGTGGACTAGGGTGTGGGGGAAGAATGGCATGTCTAGATTCGTTCTCGCTCAAGAGCAGGCGTGCAAGGGGAGAGCTGATAGAAACAATGAAGGGACTAAATGGTTTGTCAAGAAAGAACAAGCCCTTATGTGTCGGTGAAAAAATTCCACCCTCTGAGGGCATGAACTCAAGCAAGAGTATCTGAGCGCAATTCTCCTCATACAGAGCAATGGGGAACTGGGCTAAGCTCCCTGCGGACGCTGTGGCAGCAGGTACTGCCATCGATTTTCAAAAATGTCGGACTTCGCGTGGGCACAAGTATTCCCGGAGTACCAGTGGGAGGGCGGATAGCTCTTAGAGAACTTTCGACCCGACTTCTTTTCCTCCCTCCTTTCTTCTTATGATTATCCCTTTCCTTTTGTTTTTTCCTCCTCATTGATCTTTCATTCACACCTCCTTGATGTTCATTAGACCCTCTGCTTTCCCCCTCCCTGCATGTGAGCTGGGAGTCGGGTGACTAACCTTTACCTGACGAGTGAACTTGCTGGTTGAGGAGCCTTTACTCTATCCAAATGTCACTGTTGCTGCCCTCTCCGATGGGGACCCGATACATGTCACATTACTTGAATTTTCATCCATCGACAAGCTAGGATTCCAAGAAGCTGTGACCGGGTGAGACGCGGGGGCTAATGGGTGCAAGAAACTAGACTACCATTGGCGTCCGCCGCCAGTCCTGTGCTCTGACTTGATTTGAAGCCCTGGAAACTGAACCGAGCCAGGAAAAACCTTGGGTTTTTGGCGCTCAACACAAGCCCTTTCATTCAATTTCGCGTTTCGGACACATGAGATGCCGTTGTTGAGGAAGCAGTGGGAATCTGAAAACGGGGATAGACTTTTTTTGCGACTTTCAAAACATGTACATAATACCAAATCAAATTCATGCTGGCGATCATTGTACAGTTTTGAGAAGGAACCCATCGGAAGGTGAGTTATTATTGTGAATCCTCCGTAAAACATCCGCAGAGGATTTGCTGGGAAGGTGTACAAAATAAAACCAAAGACAGATGAGTCATACACTTCCACTGAATGTCCACCCGGCGGAATAACCGCTTCTTGCGCTGGTGACGATTTTGCAGCTACCTATTATGCCTGCAAAGCAATCAGGCGGTGGAGGTGTGGAAAGGATACAATGAACAGAATTAAGAGGGAACTAAAAGCTCTGTACAGACTGCAAATGAACAGTGACAAAAATTTTCTTCTATCACGTTGCCAAGAATCCGCTTCATTAAATGAATTGAAATCTGAGCTACAGCATTCACCATTGCTTCCATCTCCTCCAAAATCGGCTTCCCCGAGGCTCGTTGCTTTTCATGAAGATGAAATGGAAGTGGCTATTGTGATGGAGTTGTAAGTTACGGTGCTTCTTCACTGGTTCGTTTTCTAAAAGTCTTTAGTGGGAAAGTAGGACGGATTGTTTCATGTCATCTGGGTAAAGGTTGTAATTGAGGTAAAAAACTGATTTCACTACCTGTGTTGGAGATATGACGATTGAGAAACAGAAATTTTCTTCAGGTTGATTGAATCTCATAAAGTGTACTTTCTTCAAGCAGAAGATAACCGGTGAACTCTGAGATTTTCATTGCTTTTCCCATCTCAATATCTTCCATAATTTGCTAGCTAAAGTATTGAAGCCACTTGAGAAGTGGGAAACAATCTGAGAGAAACCTTAGTCACTCCGAAACATGGTAAAAATATGTTCAGAAATGTTTTTACCACCTCAAAGTCTTTCAATGTGTCTAGGCAGTAGTACCCATCCTTTTGATAAAAGTTGATCTCCCTATTATTAAGGATGCTTTTTGTCCTGTCTACGCTGTTGAGGTAAGACGAACAAAGAATATCAAGGGAGAAATCGTATCCATCATCGAGGCAATGCGATCCACCGGAATAGTCCCTTGCTTTGTTACTCAAAGCAATGTTAGATTCCTTATACTACCCTGGAAATCGACGCAAGATAATGCGACGAAATCCCAAATCCCATAAAATCGAGTTATTGAAAATCAGCACACTATTTCTCCTGACTAGAAAGGGTTGTTCAGCTATACTCAGGCTGGTATATACAATATAACACAATACAACAACACTAACTGTAAGGACATGAATTCGTCATTTGCTGCCACCATGATTACCAATTTTCTTGTTGCTCTTTCATGTGCTCAATGATCAGGGTTATACCGCTTAAGTTTTACTGAATTATGCTGCTTGGATATCTCATGGAAGACCTATAAACCCAATGAGACGGGACCTCTTTTGCTCAGGTACTTATGCTCTGGTTTCCGACGACTGTCGCACTGTTGGTGAGAAACTGAGGTGACTGATTTAAAGAATACTTGTGCTGTCACGGCTATATTATTTCATCGACCCAACTAACAGACGAATAATAACTGTATAAACAAATTGATAGTAAATCTAAAAAGACAGGTACTGACAGGATAAATGAATGAACCCATCGGGAACTGCTCACATTACCTCCTACCAGTGGAACCAACTGCGTTGCGCAACCAAAAAACGACAATTTAAGATATGTTACGGAGTTTACAAGTTTGTGTTACATTTTCCGGCTTCTCCGACTTCAGACCAGATGAGGTCTGAGAAATGACAAATGTCAGTCTGGTATTTTCACCCAACCTAAGCAATGATTTGGCCGTCTCAGTTTATTCATTTGCATTCCCATGATCTCGTATTTTGCAGCCACATGCAAAAGTAAAATCAAAACCTACTCCAAGCGATTTGGGAAAGTAGTGTGCAAATTTCTGTTCTCTAAAAAACAATTACAATAGGTATACATTTCCAAAGAGACGTGATGTATAGCTAATGTTGGTTAACATCATGCATACTAGAGACTCAGCGATCCTTGGAGTAATTCACTATGAGTTGCACCGAATAGCAGCTTATCACAATGTGCATGTTTGCTGTTTTTCCCGAGAGGCTGAACTCTTAAGATTGATATCCAGCACTCCAAGCAGTACAGCCGACAGAGTCTCACCAAATATTTGTCCCTTGATGGTAGACAATGATGAAAGCAGCCTGCACTTTCTATAACAAGGACGGTACTTTACAGTTTTTTTGCTTTGTTCCCTAAAGTACACAGAATCAATTAAGCAGGCCTCTTTTGGCTCACCTGGTGACTGTTTTAGTTGGTTTCGGAAATCTGTCTGAAAATAGGTACATAGGGTCTGTGAGGGCTCATGATGATTCACCTCAGCTTTGACGTAGACAAATTGTAAGTGAAAGCAGAAAACAGGTTTAAATTAATTAACTCTGTGACATCCTTCTCCAAGGTGGAATGCTCAAAATTCATAACCATTTTAAAACCACCCCGTTGGTCTCCTAATACCTGGTATTGTGAAATTTATTAGGTGGGTCACTACTCTAGGATAATATCGCAGAACTACAAGGCTCAAACTGAAGAAGTGGTGAGCAGTAGCACACACTGTAACACATTGTGCACTCATAAAGTGTTTCTTATAAATTAAAAAAAAACAAATAATGCAAAATTATAAAAATGTAACCATCGAAATATTAACCTAAACCATACCAGAAAGCTCAACAATAAAAGGTAGCAGGTGTGCGCCGGAAGTTTGTAGCCAACTTAAACTAGTCACAACCAACCAATTTTAATGATACTGTTGTTATAGAATGCTTTTATAACTACGAAAATTCCAGTGCAACACGGGAGATAACTCTAGCCATCTCGAACAAAAATGTCGACATTTACGAGATAAATAGCAATGATATGTTAAGTGGTGAATCTACGGCTTTGAAGGTGGTATTTTATGCTGGCCAGGGAACAGTGCTAGCCGAATGAGACAAAACTGCTTCCTTCATCATGGTAGAATACAACGTCAAATTAGTAACTACCCAAGAGACACTCCTTTCACAGTGTTATAGGCAAGTGTAGGCAGCCCACGGCATGAAAGTGTGTGATACATAATCCATAAGTAATGACACAGACAACCAATAAATTCCAAGATAAATGTAATTATATGAATTTAGTTATGATTTTTGATCTAAATCTGTGGTACAAAATACTCTTTAATAAAATTATTTCGTAGATTTGGATAAGGTATCTGTAAGTTTAGTTACCTTACCGCGTCATTTCGTTAGCGGACGTATTCGTTTGCCCTTCTTGATGTGTGTGAACGACCTTTCCGCTACTATAATGCTCGGCACTACTCTAACGTGATGACCAAATAGAGCAATCGATCGGGTATGAAAGTCGTTAGTGTTTGTTTCTGAGTACCAACATGAGTAGACGCGCTTGGAACCATGCATTCAGTAAAGTGATAGTACATGTTGAACACATAAACGAAGTTGACTATTGATACACATATTTCTATGTAGCCTATGTTCACTTTAAAAAGCAGTAAAACGGTGGATTAAATTGACAGGAGGGAGATCGATATAGCTGTTTTTTAGTCAGAACAAAGAATACAAAAATTCATAACGGATGTGTTGACTTTATGCGCACTTGTTTTCAAACTCTGTACACTTCAAAAGCGGCCCTTAAAGGCTCCGTTAAAGCTGACCTAAAATCTCAATAGTGTTGCTCTTAGCTCACTTTTATAGGTCCAAAAAAAATCCCAATCGTGTGTGCTGTTTAGATGACTAAAGGATGGTACTAAAAGTCGGATATCACTTCATGTAATAATTAGATGTTGAGCATATAATGCGGATAATAATATGAAAAACCCCTGTGGGTATTACGCATTAAATTAGGAATTTCGCTTTCCAGTTGGCCATCCATTCATTTTATTTTTGTTATTGAGTGCTACTTACTACTGCGCGGTATCAAAAAACGGTTTTATCAAATCACCAGAGATTCCAGGTCATAGAAGTAAACGTCACTGAGAATAAACTCCTGAATCTTTCCCTAAAGTGCCAACGGCGGTTCACTGTACGACCTGTGCAAGGAGGTTTACGAGACTCCACGTTTTTCTTTTCGTGCCGCTGGATGCCACGAATACGGAATCTATCCAAGAACACGACTAGCTAGTCCCAAGTTCAATAAAGCCGAGAATTGCCCACCCTGCGGGGATACACCTCCATGGTCGTCCAATGTTTTGGTCTACCGAAAGATGACTGAGTCCGATGTCAAGGATGCCAATCTGCCAGAGTGTTACGTGATTCAGGTGGTTCGCAAATTGATTTCGGCCATTCTATACATGCACACTCACTTGCGAATGGTACATCTAGATATTAAAGTAAGTCAGAGGTTTTTGCTATGAAAGTTACCCCAGGATTTATGAAGAGATGCAGCAGTACCAGATTAACCTGTTGTTGAAAAAGCAGTTCGTTGGTGAGAAGTTTCACAGAATACCATTCCAAAGTATCAAAGCAGAGCGCATCATATTTCTTTATTACTCATCAGTAGGATATTCACTTTGTGTCGATTCACTGAAAAGTAGGTTAGATTTGTTTACTTCTAGTTCAGAAAAATAGATTTCACCCCAAGGTAAAGCCCAATAATAACTCAAAAATACAATTTTCGTGGGTTTGTCAAATCTTCTTAAGTGAACGAATTAGTTTACATCAAACTAGAAATTATCACTACTAAATACAGTGGTTCTGTTATGGCTAGGTTGACTTAGTTGAACACTATTCTAAGTTCACAAAAATAATTTGCTTTTAAATGATAATATTACTATATGATGAAACGGCATTACATTTAACTGTGTGGTAATCACATCAGTGAGTTATCAGATTCGAAGTTAAACTATGGATCTGAAAGGCAGCTTACCTTGAGCATAAATTACCTTAACCGGTTGGTTTGGGAATGGTTAAATGTAGTAGACTTCCGAAAATGCAATGCGAAATCAATTGTTGTCTGGTAACATTTTACGAGGAGTTTTGGGATTTTATGTCAAAGACCGCAGTACATACCTAATTGATCATTACATTCATTAAGGGAAATGACCTTATAAAATAAAGGGAGGGTCGACTATGGTAACAACCCTTTGTCTACCTACATCTTTGCATGGAACTTGATAATTATTTTTGGTGCTTCCTAACATTTGATTCGCATCCGTAGTTCTTTAATAGATCACAAACTACACCGTCGCGCCTAGTATTTGTAATTAAATACAGTACTAGACTGATCAAATCCGGTACTTGAATCATATCATTGTTTTGTTCTAGCTTCAAGCACTAGATAGTTGATATTACTGCTCCTATTATGTGAGGAAGTGCACAAAACTACGGTTCCTTTGATGTGCAGAATAAAGACATTACCTACTGAAGTGGTTCTGAAACAAAACAAATAATTCCCAGTTCACAAGTAATAGAACAAAAAAATAAACAGAACAATAAAATCTAAACTATAAGTTGTGAAAGAGGTCGTGAGAGAGGACGCAGTATGGAGTAGTGATGTATCGTTTACAAGTATTCTCACTTCCTTCCGTACACCGCAGGTTTGTCCTTCATATGTACACCAAGTTGTCTAATTGTTTTTGTGTCTTTTCGTCTTTTCTCTAACGAGTTGGGATAAATGGATAACAAGCATAAAGCGTACAAGCTGTTAAGGAGACCTTTCATTTTTAAAGTAGCAAACTAGTTATCTGCTGAGCTCCTAAACACTTGTGCATTGTCTGTTTTCGCTCACTTGTTATGAACAAGCATTTTTGATTGCACTTTTTAATCTGGATCAGTAAGTTATTCGCAAATTAACAGCACCACTGATAATACATATCTTCCTTACTGCACATGTCTGTCCCAATTGTTTGTTGATCAATCTCATTGTCTAAGTAACTGCGCATCTCGCAACTAGTGGGGAGCTATTTAGGCAGCTGTAACATTCACAGTACCCTTGGTTATTAGATTTTGGTCGTGCTCAGTAATTACAAAGACTTTATGAAAACGGCAAAGTTTGGATTTTGCCACATTAATCCTCTTCCCCTAAACAGACTACCAACGAGAAAAATTTCCTCTCAATTCATAAAGCTGTGAACTAAAAAACGTGCTCCAAGTAAGTATTAGGAGTGCTTTTAGCCGGTGCTTGATTTTGCCACAACATCTTTAAAAGTGCAATGGCTAGCCACACTTTTGTTATATTTTATTTTCATATCGGAGTCTCTGCTACCATAACCGACATTCTAAACCTCAGTTTAAATTTTTATTTTGTAGAAAAGATAAAAAATGTCAATCTACGCTACTTTCCTATAGGTTAGACTGAACCTCATTTTTGAAATGGAAAATCACTAAAAGTGGAAATTCCGCCATCAAAATGAATAACTTTCCTTCTGATCAAAATATGTGTGTGTATATATAACCATTATATCTAAACTTGTCATGTTTGCTTGACGCTCATCCTCAGCATCTTAAGGCCCACGGAACAGAAGTTAATCTTCATGTTCTGTGAAAGCTAACAAGATATGTGAAGCATCCTTTTCCTTTGATCAATTGTAGTAGAGAAAGAGAAACGGTTTGGGCGAAACTGATATTAGAAGCCAATTTTATGTGCTATTGGTCAGCTGCTAAGGCACATTATATAGGGTAATATAAAGTTCAAACAAAGTAGAAGTGCTGTGGGTCCAGGTGGCTAAGCATAGAGATAATGTAGGAGCCAGAGAAGACTGAACTATTGTGATAACTAGTTCAGTATTTGCGTGGAGGCAATGGGACACAGACAAACAAATAGTAAATGTCCTTTGCGATAAAATGAGCAGCCCAATTAAGATCAGGATGGAAGTGTGTGAGGCGGTGAGAGTGATTATTTCATAGGTCACTGCCATGACAAAGCAAGCTGCGCAACGAATGTATTTTGTATACAAAGTTTGGGCTTAATCCGATGAATGAGAACTGCCTTCATGAATTTCATAGGTCTTGATTTCTCGGTCTCGTGATGATCTGGAATGCAGTAGATGGGCAAACTCGGTGACCTGAATCCAACAAGTGACAGGTCACTGCACTGGATCACTGGTAACTTTCCACCACGAAGGAAAATATTTCTTTGATCGTGCTAACATATTCTGGTAGAGAGACGTGCTTTTACTTTCTACTTATATTATACCACAGGTGCAGTAAAAGTGATAGATGCGGTTGGAAGTGGCATGAGAATCCGCTTTATCTAATTGAGTGCGGCTGAGACAACGACGAGTTTCATGTATCACATACAAATTGGCTGCTTACAGAGTGCTCTAGATCACTATGGTGAGTTGACAACTGGTTCTAGTCAATACATTATGACCCTTGAGAGATAGATGGAGGAACATGTTTTTCTTCGTTTCTAATTGATGTCTTGGTCCAGGAATCAAAGGGGAACCGCACTTTTGTACAAATACCTGTTGTTTACCAGTGTATTCGTCAGTCTTTCGGTTTCGCCTGACACCACGTCATGGTTGCATAACTGACGTATTAGATAAAACAATTTATCTTCATACTGCGCTTCGAATCCATGGGACGGAGGCTTCAAAATGTGTTGCCCTGCCCATGTAGGCCTGTGATTTTCAAACATTCGTAGCCGGTTGAGAGGTATTTCCAGGAACGTTAATTCGGCTTTACTAACAAAAACCTGGCATCTGTTTTGTTCCTCAGAATTGCCAGAATGTTCCTAATGTGCCGGCGATATAGTAGAACGGAATTAATCTCAGTTTATAGTCTATGCCCTAGCTTTGGCGTGAATACATCAGCAAGAGTCGGTTCAAGTGGGCTCCCCGTTGCTACATAATCTAGTCGCTTTTACTACATTCCATTGAGGGAGAACAAGGAATTACGGTCCCTAGTTCATTGATGGAAACTCCACGTCGTCAGCTTGTTTTCATATTCGATTCAAAGTCCGATTCCGGACTGGGACTGAGCGAAGATTTGACGTCATTCAAGGCGAAGAAATAACTACTGCGGTCAAAGTCGAGTAAATCGAACTTCAGCCATAAGATATCTTCTACTGCACATTTTAACGCCTTTTCACGAATGGGACTAGTGCTCTTGCGTAACCTTTAGGTCAGACTGTGTTGAGGTGAGTTCACTGTTGATAAAAAGGGCAGTAGGAGTACATCTTCTTTTGTGCAATTCCAGTGGTCCATGCTTTCTTGGAATGCGTGAAACCCGAGTTCTCAGATCAACGGAAGTAGGTGCATTGATTAAATCTTTCATTTTCTTTTCTGGTTGGAACTGGTAACGCCTTCCAAATTTTCCGTCCTACCTTTTTGTTTGAAATCTGTCTCAATACGGAGACTATCACTCAGCATCATTTATATTTATCGAAAGTAGTACACCTTATTAAGTATGACCAATGCAGAACATCTGTCGGGTTGTGCTGTCACAACGGATCAGGTTTGTTTAAGTTCTTTAAGTGCCTCGAGTTATTGTGGGGTCAATCAAACCTTCCTGATCTACACACTGTCTTTATGCTCGGTCACCCGGACGGTTGTGGTTGTATAGTGTTTGAACTTTTGTAATCTTACATAATGTGTGTTGATAGCTTATAAAGCCATATGTGTCAGTGAAAAGCTGAGACTGCATGAAATCCTGAATCCGCACCAGCTGTACAACAAAGTTAAAACACATTTTCTTTAGTAACATGAGCTTGAGGCAATATTTTTGATCATATTTCCATTCGTAGCAGTGCTTGGGCTTTTTGTCAAGTATTTTCTTTCCGCGGTTGGTTTGCAGATCAGCTACTAAATCACAAGAAGTTGAGTTGATTAATTTCTGTCACTTATGTTGTCACGGCTTTCTTGATACATTTTGCCAACTGAAGCAATCAGTCAGTCGTCTGTGACGCTCCAGAAGCCCTTGAAGGTAACTAGTGGGCAATTACGATTCCGTACTAAGCGATCATGACATCATCTCACCTGTTAATGCGAATTCAATCGATTTAATAAGTGGGTCCCTTGTTCTTGTGCTCTTCATTTTTTCGGGCAATATAACGATAAGAAGATCGATTCGGCGAAATATGTAATTGGTTTCTAAGCCATTTACAGATTACACGGTAGACATTAGAAAAAACTATGAGGATAGACGTGAAATTCATAGTTAAAATCAGGTCTTGTCACAGTCATATGATCCTTGATATGTAATTGGTTTGCCTGTTATATGCCTCCTAGCTGACAGGATGGTTGGTTTATGCGACCTTGGTCCATCTTGCACCATTATAGTTGGAGTGCCCGGACCAAATGCTTTTGGACTAAAGGTTAAAAGGTCAACTTCCTTATTTGGATTTTCTCGCCAGACTGTGCAAATGAACACCCTCGTACATTTTTGGGGCGACACGACAACTCTAAAAGCAGGGTCCGAATTGGGCTTCTGTCCGGTGTCAACCAGGTGCGCTAAGATTGCACTATCTATCGATCCGATCTGTCCTTGACTTAGTCAGCGCAGGCGATGCTTTTTAATCCGAGGGAATAACTGTCGAGCCGTTCGACCTGCATAAGACGCGTTACAAACACATTTGAAGGAGTATGCATCCATTGACGAGGTGAGCATCTGCAGTATATCCTTGTTCTGAATCTGAACCAGAAGAGCACCTCGAAACACAGCGTGATATGTTGACGTTGAACATGTTTTGAACCCCTTCCCATAGTTTTCAGCTTGGACTTTCACTGAAAAGCTCACATTCGAATGACAATCTGATAAAAAGGTCTTTCTTCCTTGCCATTACCACGAGAACTATCGGCTTGTTTTCGATAAAATTTCTCTCGATTATCAAATCCGGGTAAATTTTCTCACGCAAGTTGCTCCAGATGAGCATCAATTCGTTCTCCAAGGTCCCCCTGGAACAAATTTTCTTCGCTCTGAAAACCAAGCATTTCACTAAGTTTCTCTCCTCTTGCAAACCAGCGAAACTGTAACAATATGGATACTGACCGGTTCGTGTTTGTTTTTGGTACACATTTCGCCGGATCCAAGCGTCTTCCATTCTCGTAAGAGTGATATCCAAGATCGGTGGTTGATTGTTTACTTCGCATTAAATTGTAATGCTTATTGCTTCGTGGGAGCTTTCGGTGTACTCTGTCTACCTGGCGTTAATTAAAGGGATTTCCTTTGTTGAATTTTCTCATTTGGATGATATGCAGTAAAATATAAATATAACCCTAAGAATAATGAGTGAACAGAACAACCACAGACGGGTCACCGTCTATTTCCTGTGTAAAATATGAGAAGTGTAGAACATGTCAAACGAAGTAACGGGGAATTCGAAAAAGGAAAAAATTGAGCTGACTGGCGGGCACAGATTTTCCATTATAATCAAGAGAATAGTGTGTAGAGTAAATTTGCTGGTTCATTGTGAATTGTATGCTTTTGGAAAATCCACTTGCATTCTTCACATCGAAAAGTCGGACGCCGCGAGCCGGAATCGAACCGGCGACCCTCGATGGGAAGAATGCAAGTGGATTTTCCAAAAGCATACGATTCAGGCTCATCGTGCCAACAATACATTCGCATTATGAATTAATCAGAAAAAACAGTGTCTCCTTGAAAGAAATTCTTTTTTAACCCCAGCGGCCCCAGGAGAATCTAATATGATCCAACTGAAATAGAATCCGGCCGAATTTATCTGGTTTAGTGTAAGTATCATAAGTTTACCGCAAATGGCAAGTTCAGTTAGTCAGTTTGAAAAACTGCTGACGGTGCACTGGTTTCGGTAGACTTAGTTGCTATCTTCCAGCAAGAACCTCTATCGAAAGTAGAAATATTAAGGGTATGAAAAATAGGGTGAAAGTATGAATATAGATGAATACAGGTGCGCCACTGATCAAGACAGGCAACCACCTCCTCTTACTGCTGAGTCAGTGGATCTCTTGGGCTCCACCAAGGAAGTCTAACACGCCGTACGTGGCCAGATTAACTGGTCAGGCCATGGACTAACGAGCCTTGCTCATCTTCCTGACAATACCTGCCTCAGCAAAAATTAACCGTCGATGAATCCTATCCGGTGTCATGCGCTTCAAATATCTCGCAGACCGTAGCCGGATGAATCTTGGTGTTTCATCTAATGATTTGTCTTGTGCCGCCAACATCAGCATGGTTGATACTGTATTCGAGCAATGCTACGAAGACATCGATGTTCAAATGACGATAATCGTAGATTCTCCATCCATAACTGCGAAGAAAAACTTGCCTAACTGCTCCAGCGTACACTCAACCCTTGATGGATAAACGGCTATCCTGCGGATACTGCAGTAGGCTGAGGTTAACAAAAGCCTAACGCTCCTTTTGTGTACGGGAAGACACTTCATCCGACGTTTGACCTCCGGCTGATATGCAGCTGCCTAGATGAAAAAAATACCAACTTGGTTTACTGTCTTCCTAGATATCATGAGTTTTCGTATTAGGCCAGCCCAGATCTGCCACAGAATTTTGCACTTTGAAGTCGCAAAACACTTAACACGTAAATGGTCGACCTGTGGCTTAGAGTGTCAATGGAAAAATTTTTGAATCCCCTAAATATCATACTGAAAAACAAATGAGAAAAAATAAAACCACCGGGTTCCATGGTCTGATGGACTTACTTGAAATAAAAACAGATACAAATAACATTATTTATTTTGCAAGCGGAGAGTGAAAAGCGGGATGAACGCGGAAAACTTGTGCCATAGGAATTTAGATAATGAAATTTTCGAAGGGAGCGATTAGGTAGATGCTGCCGTTTGACAGTTAAGAATGATGAAAATGATCCTTTGCTTGTGTACGGGGATAAACCATGGGGAAACCACAAGAACGAAATCCCTTGTAGCAGTAATCAACGCGAGAAGCCGAGCAACTGGCAGACGGTAAAAGAGGAATGGCTAATTTAAATTTGGAAGTAGATTTGAAAAATGCAGAGGATTTTACGGTGGTCCTGGTCCAAAAGAGAGAAGGATGAAGAGGGAGATCCTTGGAAATGTAAATATATTATCCAAGGATCGGTTGCATTTGGAACCGCTATAGAGTTTGAAGTTGAGTTAACGTGGACGTGATCCTACGTGGATGTTTCACGATTTCGCGGGGCTCACGAGAAGATTTGTCGGACATCGGGAACCAAGATGGGGAGGAATGAAACGATAAGTCAGTGATTACAACGGAGGAAATAGAAGGGTGCAAACTTTCGTCAGAGTTGAAGTTGATGAGAAACGATGTAAACTTCTGGGAAAAGGAAGTATTATAGTCCCTGTGGCATTTCGGTAGACTCGTTTCGCATTCCCAAGTATGAAGGTACAGTTCACGTTTAAATCTGCATAATTACAAACTGTTATGTGGTCTTGGGGCTTCGATGTGGAGAAGTGATGCGAGGAGCATGACGTGGATCAGTGAACGGAGGCGCCAGCAGAAAACGCGCGAATGGTATATAAGGCGTATTAGGAATGCAGGAGTAGTCGTTTTTGAGAAGAAGGTTGGCGTTTCAACCACAAGAGTTACAAAAAACAATTAAAAAAATCAAAACCAGTAAGACAATTAGTTTATGATGAATTTTGCGAAAAGAAAAATATTCACTTCAGAAATGAGTAGTGAGCAAGGAGCACAACGAAAAAATTGGAAGTTACTGGTGTTGGGTGATGTAGAAATTTTTATTCCCGACGAAGATGGAAGTAGCTTAAGATATTCAGTGTTTCCTAGATTCTGCACGTCCATGGTAGGAGTAACTTGAAGGTTTGAATTAGGCAAGCTGTTTCGCATCAGCAATGTCTTCCATGGCTGCTGAACTAAGAGAGACTCTACTCCCCTACTATGCTATGCCACGTTATAATAAATACACTATATATTCTACTATGCTATTGCTATGCTATGCTGTATTATGCTGTACTATAATGCAGTATATTTTGTTGCACAACGGACTAAGATAAAAAAGCATAACCAGAACTTTGAGAAACTTAGAGGGCGGTGGGAGATAATCAAGCATATATTGAACAACCAAAACACTAGATTTTCAAATTTGACGTGCAATGGCATTATTCCGGGCTGAACTACCTCAAAGGGCTTAGAATAGTTTTAAGGGTGGTCAACAAATTCCTTCCGTAAATCTGCAAAATAAGTTGAACAGACAGACTCTACGTTGATAATAAACCACACCACGTAATGCCCCGCGTTAGACTGAACGGCACTTGTACTACTGTCACATCATTTTGCCCATAATGTGAATTAGTTCATGCCGTTCACGCCGTTCATTCTTTAGTTCACGTGATCTCGTCAATGTGAACTGATAGTTTGCTCTCAATTCCGATGACAACGTGTAGCAAGATGAGCTGTGTCTCAATGTCAACCAAAGTGCGGATCAATAATGTGAGTTAGTCATCTTGTGATCTGCGTAGGGCGAACTGTGAGTTACGGGGTAAAACATTGATAGTCAAAACGGCTGTACACTATTTTGCCGATGCTTTTTACTGCAAACGTTTTCAAAATAGTGATGAAATTCCTGTGAAAATTGGTGTTTACTCCATGCTTTTCCTACAGCTGTTTTTTTCTGTTTGTGGTTAGCAGTTTCATGCTAGATATCAAAGAGTTATGGAGTTTGCAGCGCAATCTAACATGCCGAAGTTCCATTTACACTACAGTCGAGACAAAATATATGGAGCTGGTAATGATTTTGTACATATTTAAACAATTTTCTTTAGTAGTAGTATCTACGTTTGACCCCATTGTAGGTTGGTGTTTGTCTGCCCTTCGTTTGTTAATACAGTATGGCTCTAAAAATGTACTCCACCAGTTCACCCGGAATAAATATGCCGGAATCTGGCCTTCATAAAGAGTTTCACCACTGTGCTTTGAACTGGGGAAAAGATAGTTTCACTGGCCCCATTGGCTTTATGGTGAGCATCAAGGGTGCCAGAAACAACGACCGTTTACGAACACTACCACAGGTTTCGTCCGTAGCTATTGCTGATAAACACCAAACTCGATTTCATATTCGGGACACAGCAAGAGAGAGAGAGAGAGAGAGAGAGAGAGAGAGACGAACATTAGTTTACCGGTGCGCATTCCATTTCGGGTCATTCAGGTCTCCGCGGCCAACTGCCAACGTGGTTAGAACGGGAACAGAATACCGGAATCAAATAGCAGGAAATGGGGGAGATTCATCTCATGCAGCCTCGTCTTCCACTGCCCCCCTTGGAAGTCTTCTCCCGGGCGATGTGCGTGTGTGCGTAGGTCGTATTATAAGAAGCGAAGAAGTAAGAAATACCCTGCATCCCTACTTCACATCCTCAGCTGGCCTAATGCCTGTTCCCTCGTACACAAAAAACAAAAAGGATCGGAGTAAGCGAGCCAGAAAAAACGAAAGGTCACGCATACTTGGGCACAAATCGAATGTCAACCATCAAAATATGAACCAGTAAGTTGGTACGATATAGGTGTATTGGACATCTCGAATATCTGTGGTGTCCCTGTTTAACATCTCTAACAAGAATGCGGGTCCAAGAATGAATCTTCCGGTAGGAGTTGACAGAAACTGCACGGTCAAAAATTTGTGAATGAATGATAATACCGTTGGTGGCAGAAATTAACCCATATCATCTAAAGCTTACGTTTGGGCAACAGGTCGATGTCGATACCCTCTTCTGAGCAGCCTACTGTGACATTTGATTGATTGGTTGCATTTTCCACCTAAACGGCGCACAACAGACTTACGAGGCTGTATCTCAGAGAGAATAAGCGGTGTATTTAGAAGTAAAAACAAACAAACAAACAAGGAAAATTCAAATTGCAGTGACAATTATTTGATTTATTCTGGATACCATTTTATGCCTCTCCTCAGCACCCAATGATCCTATTAGATTTGGGTAGTTCACTTAGAAAATTGCTGTCTGTATTTTGCAGTTTTCGCACCTATTTGATTGTGCACAACGGACCACACATTGCTGCAAAAGATTCGATTCAATATCCAAGGTTTACACGAGGAGCATTGGAAGGATCCAGCACGAGAGAATGATTATGTCTACCTAAACACTTACTGTATTGAGTTAGCCACCACATCCTGCTTGATGAAGATCTGAGTGCGGAGCTTTGCCGGCACTCCGAAAAAGTAAAATACATTAGACTCTAGTGTTTTTGGGGCTATCGCTGATGCATAAGATTGGAATAGGAATTTGAAGACCTGCTAACACTTCCACTGTCGAATATCTTAAAAATCGTCTTGATGGTAATCAAGATCCAGGAGAAACAAATGACAAATTAGGATTCTTTGTTCATATCAGGTGGTTGTATAGTGTGGAATCACTCTTACGTTTCCATAGTCAAACACGACGATAACTGTAAATCCATTTTATATCATGAACCAACTGCCACCATTATTTTTCTGAGTTATTTTGGACCCCCAAAATCTTCTCTTGGTAGATTTTAGACGACTTTAGTCGAACGTTTTCGCTGTAAAAGGAAACAAGCTACGCAGTAACTAGATAAGTCACTTAGTCTCCTTTGGTTACATTGAACGGGACATGTGGTGTATCTACGATCCAGTAGGCTTCTCCGAAGGATATTGTTTGCGGAAGGGGTTGTCTGGCTGATGACAGGTCAGAGTAGTGGCCTGTGTATGATGAGTCAGACACACGAAAAGCGAAAATGAAACCGAAAAGGATGATAACACGTGAAACCAGATGTAAGTTTCCAGTTCTTGACATAACAAAGAACGAAACGGGAACAAATAAACGTCAATTCTATGATGAACCAAACAAGCAATGAGACAAGAGGATTATTCCTTGACTGAAATGCAGAGTAGTTACTGCTGATACCACTATTACCACTACTACCAATAATAATACCAATAATAGTTATAATATTACTGTTATTTAGTATACTATGTACTGCTTGAAGGGTGTGTGCTCATCCGATAGTAATCACTGATAGCTACGTACACTGGAACGACACAAATAGTGGTGATAGATCAAAGTGAACTTGTATCGGAACCACAATGTGCCGTAACCCTCTCCTACGAAAAGAGTATTGATTTACCGCAGATTACACATGGCTGACGTAGATGAATGGTTTGTTTGTTGACTAATCATATAGTGTTGTTCAAACGAATTCGTATATTCTGTTATACTTCCCTCAATTTTTACTTGTTGTTGTTGCGTTTGCACCATGCTTGATTTCAAGCCTGTGTAATGTAAATGTATACGTATGTATGTACAACGTAGTAATAAAAAGTTTTAACCGTTATGCGAAATGTAGGCAATATAGAACTGCCTATCTGATCGTTTTTATCCAACATTTGTGACGCCTACATTGCTGAAACCGTCACACTGTGTACTCCTTGTCACGACAATTTGAGCCTATGAAATCGACCATATGTTAACTGGAGGAAACCTTTTGAATAGATTATGCCGTCACAACCCACACATCAGTTGTATCAACAATGACCTTTCATACAAAGAACTGGTCGAAAATTCACCAGCTATTTGTTATTTAATCTAATCTATTGTGAACAGAGTATGTGGCACAGACAAAATGGACCTTGGCAATATGTCTTTATGTTTGAAACCTGAAAATATCTATTTACTAAAAACGGTAAATGTTTGCTGAATGTTACCCACCACGGTTATCTGGCAAAAACTACGGCATAGAGAAGGGTCACGAAAACAGAGGGCATATAGATTATGAAGGTTTGAACAAGTCACCCACTGAGATGAAAACGTTGTTAACCTCGGTTGCAGTCTAAATAAATTTTAATAATAAATAAATGACAAAATGCTTGTTGCAATCGATCTCTACGGGGAAAATGTAAACACGGAGACAGAGATTACACGAATTTCCACTTGAACATCAAAGCATTTACGTTGAACTCATTTAATTCATTAGCAATATGAGTGGAAGTTTCTCGTGGAAGAGTCCACTAAGGAATCACAATTTGATTCTCTGCAATAACCACGGAACAGACGGTCTGCTTCCGAGAATCTTTTCTCAGCTCATTCATATACTACCTACCTTCGAGATAAACATACACTGGAAGCTTCAGGTTATCTGTGCCTCTGATGAAATTCATAGAAAGCAGGAAATGGGTTCATGATTTGGACCTGAAACAGAATCGATGAATGCCTTGGATTCCAGAAAGTCCGTTTAGATTGATGCTCATAAAGATGACAGTACAAGAGTGGGCATAGTTCAAGTTAAACCAATTTACGTCGTGTAAAGATACGAAATAGTTCGCAGAAAACGGTAAATCTTTGTTTACTGGAACATGGTTTGGTCGTCTGAGAGTTCTAGGTTGTTCTAGTGAGAACTACTTCCAGCTAAACTACATCACTCACAGAGCATATTATCAATTGTCAGTCTGGTTTTATAACAATCAAAAACTAATTTGGAGTGAAACAGTAATAGCTCAGGTTTATTGGAATGAAACACAGCATATAGCAGGCACAGCGGGTGGTTTTGTGCATCACACCAGGTCCGAGTCGCTTGAGTGTGGTTCTGATTGCCATTTTTCCGCACAACCCAGTCATAATAATGGAACAAAGAAAATTTACACTGTCGTCCGGCTCTTTATCACCCCTAACCTATTGGGACCTTATGTGATTGTCCACTCCAAGTCTCAGGGTCTGGTTGTCGGTTATCCCTAATGATGCAGTGGGTTTTTGTGGCTACGGGGTGTATACCACTTCCACTGCACTCTTGCTTGAGTATGTAATAAAGAACAAACATGTTGTGAAGCCAAAATTTCAACTGAATCAGTTGTGGACATGACTTGGACAGCGACCATGTCGCCTGATCGTAATACTCAGTGTCTGAACCTTTGCGGTAAGTAGAAAGCCTAATATCCCCACCGGGTGTACAAACCATCTAGGTGACTAAAAATAGTGCTCGGCCCAGGATTTTCGCACCATTCAGTACAGTCGAGGAAGGAAACTAAAATAATTTGTCAGCACTTAAATAATGATAAGGTTTGGCGGAAAGTATGCAAAACATGTTTTCCCTAAGGTGATCTATTGGGGATAAGCATTTGAGCAGACTTGTTCGTTTATATGAGCTTCTGATATGCTTGACACAGAAGGAATCTTTTAAAATGTCTGAGATAATTGTTCAGATGCCGATAGGTTGTATGCACTCGACATTTCAGTTGGGCGTTCCAGATCTCCGGTTGATGTATAAAATGTTATATTTTATTATGTAAAATACACGCAAAATTCGAGTTAGTAACATTGTTTTCATCAAAACAAAAAGCAATTCCTAACGCGAATGGTTTGCTAGTTGTATCGGACAAATCAGTATTGTTCGCATAGCTAATCTGCCTGGCAGGATCACAAACACTTCGGCGTTTTGACTGAACTAAACTGACGCGAGACGTATCGTCTAAGCTCATTCCTCGTCAAACTTCTTCTCTGATCAAATTTCTTGTCCTTTCGATATGGCTAGAAAGCCGAAAACAGAACCGCAGTGCCTCATTTTACGATTTGAATTGGAGAGGAGGAGGATGTTGGTCATGCTCATACAACCGAATTGTTTATTAAACAAAACTTGTGTTTTCCTAATGCGCGCGATTCTCTTCATGCACACCTTTTTTAATCAAAGTAACAGTCATTTAAACTAACAGTACCTCGGGTCCCATAAGAATATTTCCCACAGGCCAAATAAAAATGAATACAATCACATGAAAACCTGTTTTCACATGTCATACTGGCAGTCTTTCATAAATTATTATTAGCATTATTATCATCATTATTACTGCCGTCATCATCATGACAAGCACTGCACAAATAGATAACGTTAGCTTTGTAGCAGAATTTTGATAAAACTGCCATCTCTCGTGTCAAGACACAACGTGATCCGTCGTAAAACAGCAGGGAAATGACATCGTGTCACTTGACCGTAATTTACGAAAAGATACTTTAAATAAAATCAGTAAGCCGAGGTGAACAAGGTGCGAGTGAAAATTCATGAAACGTGAGGTGTTGGTTTCGATCACACTAGATCTTTCATCTGCGGCAGACTTAAATAGACTTATTTTACTCAGTCAGTCAGTGAAGTAATTGGTTAGTCAACTATTCAGGCAGTTTGTTAGCTAACAGGCTGATCGAAAATACATTTTGAAGCTCAACTACAAACAAACTTCATTGGTCAGGCTATCTAATCGTCTTTTAAGAGCCATAACTGTTTTAACAGAGAACAGGCTGTTGCTTTCATCCAAAAGAGATCCTAAAATAATTTACACATTTGAGCTTTCATGCAGATGGGCCAAGCTCCTTCCAATGCGCTTAACACATAAAACTGTTCAAAAGTAGAATATTTCCAACCGTTGTATAACATCTAAACCGGAAGCTGAATTTTGGACACCTGGATGCTTGTGCACATTTCATACTGAAAAAATTCCGCGGTCCATAAACGGTGTTATTGCTGTTCCTTCCATACTGATGGACATGTACACGCTCTAGTGTTCTGTCTATTCTGCACTGCGTTTGGGCACTTGGGAGTTTACTTCCCAATTCGCATTGTAAACAGCCATTAAATCAAACGGGAAGCACGTACATAGTAAGTACTTCCAAGACTGACGTGTCATCTAACTGGGGCACAGATCAGCCACTGATTGCCAAAAAATATCTCATCCACATCCACACGCACACACATCAAATTCCCTTAAATTAGGAAATCTGCCAGTTGTTTCCAATTCTACTAAGATAATTGCTGATAAGCTGAGAGTTCACTATGATGGGGTCCATATGTGCCAGAATAAACTGGAAGTAATTCGTACCTGAAATATTATGCTGCTCAAGTATCCAGAATGGAGTGAGGCACGCTTAGGCAATAGGTCGTAGATTCAAGCAAGCTTCTTCTCTGGAAAAAGTCACAGCCTTTCTTGAATTTGTTTGCTTACGTGCACCCAACGAACGGAACAATGACCTTTGCTTTAGTCTGTGACCGGTGATTTATCTTCAGTTAAGTTGACGGTAGCATTAGAGCAGCGCGGATGCAAAATCTAAAGATCCCGATAGGGTTTTCTAGCCGTTGTTGGTAGCTAACCGGGGACGGTATAACGAACTAAGGGCCTAGTTTCACTTCACATGTACTTGGTGTGAGGATACGGTCCGACATCGTTCGATAGGCGGTTTATTCTCACTAGATGACAGTGTGTCAGCACCGGCCCCTACCGAGCCCACGAAACCAGGATCGACGGGACAGCCGATCGATGGCGTGAATCGATATGCGAGACGAATCCTGCCAGGGGGCATTCAAGCCTCAAGGCGTGGCCATCCACACCAGTCAGACCAATGCACTGTGGACAACGAGTGGGCGAATGTGACGGAAATCTATATATTGTTTGTTTCTCACTGATAAAACTAAGTGATTCTGGGGCGGAGCTGAGTCCGCGCTGGAGGTAGTGGGACGAAACGAAACGGGGCTTTACAGTAGTCGTCCGATATATATATATATATATATATATATATATATATATATATATATATATATATATATATATATATATATATCCGCTTGAGAGTACAAAGGTAACTAACGGGGCTTCATCCAGCCGTTTTATTTGAGTTAGTACCTTCTGCCTTTGCACATTAAAAATACAATCTGTAAGACAAAGAGTTCCATGGAGCCTGGTGGGGCTTGAACCACTGGATTTCGATATTACATTCTCCCACTAATTTCATAGAAGTTGTGGTTTTATGCTCCAGTAGCTCTGTCATGCGGAGATTTAAAAATTTCAGCCATTTCGCACTCGATCTGGTCCATCTATCAAGTGGTTTGTCGGAGCATTACCATTGCTTCCGTAAAAAAAATATTGTTGGAATCACTGTCGATGTCTGAGTACCAAGTTATGGTGTGCCCTGGGAACATGATTGGTTCGAAACCAGGGACACCATCGCCATCTCCGAGGTAGTAGTTGAACGTATACTTGATAGGTAATCGGAGTACCGATTATCTTGTCAATGAGGAAGTCATTACAGTGCTAAATGTGGACACATTGACATTGAAGAAGCTGATTACTTACTTGTTTCGTTTCATGGCCCAAGTAAACGCTTGAAATTCACCTTATTCTTTTAATAGCATGAGTGAATATTGTTTACGATATCAAGGCTAACCGGATTTCCCTTAAGCCGCGAAGATCATAGATAGTCACAGAAAGTACTTGGTGAACTTGCCACTAACTGTGTTTGATGATAACAAACAACTTACATATAAATCGGTTTGTAAAATCCATTGGGACTTGGAAATCAGATATTTTCCCAGTCAGTTGTTGGTAATTTAGAAGCACAAACCCAAGTCAACCTCACACGTCACTGGGTAAGTAAATTCCAACCCATTAATTTGTCAGAACCAAGATCAGCTCGGAGTGTATCGAAAAACCGATGTGCCATGTGAAATGTCATAGTAAAAGATTTTATTGTTCAATAATACAGCACAGTTGAAATCGTTGGTAGGTTGTTGAGGTTTCGATCGCTACGGATAATCATTTTCAAGATTAATTTGAAATGTCCGGAAGAGTGATAGCAAAACTGTCAGCAGTGAGAATCCTGCAATTTTCCTTGGTAAGTTATATTTTGTCAGTTGCCATCTATGTGCTAGCACAGGATGGCAAACTGGGTTTCAGAAATAATGTATCAAGACTCCACAAAAGTTGGTTATCATTTCAAGCTAAATTAAGTGACCGATATTCAGAGAGAAGAGACTCATCATGAAGCTAGATCATCCCCTTTGAAAATTCATAGCTGGAGCATTTGTTGACAAACACAGAATGGAGTGTGTACAATCAAGTTGAACTGTAAATGGGACCGTCACTTTTGTTCACATATGACCAGTCAGAACTTGCTCTTCTGATACTGATACTCATGCTGCATCTGCGTTGCTGCTGTCACGTCTGTTATTGCGTTTACTTGATACCCAAGTTGGGCCAACACTAACATCGGTGATAAGAAAATTGGTTAATTATTGGAACAGTGTGATAATCTCAGCTATGAATGAACCAGTGATAACACAACTGTAAATTACGTCCCGAGCACATAGAATGGCCAGCGTCAAATGAATGAGGACTCTCAAGCGATTTCATACCAGATTTATGAGGGAACCTTTTCACGGACTTTTTCCGGTCAATGTTTGTCCTACTCTCCCGTGTGCGAGTTTTTCCCCCATTGTAGTATAGAAGTGTAGCAGCTTCATATGACTGCATTTTGACGTATCTCGTTCGAAAATATGCAAATTCAGGTTGTACAGAAGCATGTTTTGTGAAGAAAGTTGGTTATAGAATGAACACTCGGAACGACTGATTGTAGATTCTCTCGATATGAGTATGGCGTTAATCTTGTGGTAAAGTTTTGTAACCTATCAGCTTTCAGCCACCGAGTGACTCGGTGTTACGAATTCGTCAGCACTTGTTTTCCTATCCCGTCTCGTGCTTACCTCTTGATTTTTACCAGTGAAACTCATGTCTGTTTTGATCCATCCAACTGACTCTAGTGAAAGATCTTTTCTTCCTTCGAATCATCTCAGTTTATTCGTAAAACACAAGGAATGTGTAGGTTGTTCGTGCATACACCCAGTCGTTGTACACCGCATATTGGTCCGACCGGTGTGTGGGTGCCCAAGCATTTGATTCATGCTGTCGATCGGCTATCCTGTCGCTAGCGCTTTCGTGGGCTCAAACCTTGGGCTTGGTACGGCACAGGTTCTAACTGCTTACGTGGCTTGGATATCTACCAACGATGAGTCAGCACACTCTCACGATCTTTATAATCAAAAATGTGACAAATAACTCTGATGTAGTCATCCCACGTCCAAGGGAAAATTGCGCGGCTTGTACCTGAGGTTCTGATCCGGTTGTCACAACTGACGTGGGCAGCGCTGCGAAGAAAAGTAGACCGTGGGAGGGGTGGTGGTGGTGGGGGGGGCATTGTAGATTGGTAGCTTGTCACATTCTAGTCCATGAAAAGCCTCAGTTCAGTTTTCTGCTACCGATTCAGTCAGTTCACTAAAGCTGTGAAAGGCACAAGGTATACTGTTTAGGAATATATGCTTAATCAAAAGTGGATTAGGTAAGTTCTGACGCGTATAAAACCGTTTCTGACTGCGGGTTTACTCATTCCAATCTAATTCGTAAAAATACTGCTTCGTCATCAGCGATGCACCTTCGAAACAAAAAGGCAGGCTTGCGAACGTGGAAGTGTTGCTCGTTTACTGCAATAAACAACAATAAGATCGCATTTTGTGTGTATGTGGGGGGATAAGTCCTCATTTTGATGAATAACCTTATTTTTGTTTGACAATATCTTTGTGAACTCTTGCCCTTTCTAACGGCATGACCCGAATTATCTTGAAATTATCGGCATAAAAAAGTGACAGAAAAAGGTCTGTATTACATTTAGCGGCATTTCTGGTGTATGCTGCAGGGAACACGTTCTTGAACTACCGATGTCGAAGGCATCATGTTTGGTGGACATAAAAGTACTATTCTTCCTAAATGAGCGTCATCAATTGATCATTAACAATAGCTGTCTGACGGAACACAATTTTGACGTAAAATGGGGAAACCTTTTCCCCGTATTATTCTGGAGACTTCTGAAATGATGACAGTTGGTACAGATTTTATAATATTCTGAACCCAAGTTATTACATTGTAAATTTCGGTTGAATTCTACGTGAATCCAAGTGTAACCCCTAATAACATCACCAATCACGGCACGTAAGACATGGATTTGTCAGCAGTTTCCCACGTAGTCTGCATTCAAAATCCACCTTACCACTTGACATGACCTAAGATCACCGTTTTGGCTTCCATAAGGGTTAAGCTGAATTATCTTTGATACCGTGTGAGAACCTTAACCGGTGAAGTTGGTTGTGTTGGACATGCTAGGTTTGTAGGTATTAGGTAACACAAACAACTGCCGCGGTCTGTGACGTAGTAGTTGCATTCCACCTAATAATTTTCTTTCTGTTTGTTGTCGCGACACTTCTAGCTGTTTTGCTCTAGAATTGTGTAATATGCAAGGATCAGTGTTCCCCCACGGGGGTTTGCTTGTGTTCGATCTGAAACAGCAAAAATATGAAACTCCGTGCTCGCAAAGGCTCAGTAAGTCCATCACTAGGATCCTACACTTAAATCAGTCGAACATCAGTGTGGGTGCTTACAACCTGCTCAATTCAATTGACGACAACTTAAGGTAGCAACCAAAATCAGAGCACAGAAGTGCCATCTTATCGGTTAATTGAACTGAACTAAGCTGTTAATTGCAGCAATTTGATTCGAACACTGTAGAGAAAACTTTCTGTTAACTGCTCGATTACAGTGCTGCGGCAACAAAAGAAAGTGGGAGCAGCTACGATCAATGGTATAACCGATCGTTTGTTTTGATTCTCTAAGACAAAAATGTCCAAATAACAGACTTCGTGACTGAAAGCCTAACTAAAAAGGAGGTGAGAAGGCCCGGGTTCAAACCCTGAGTGTGGCGGAGGATATGCACCACTGGTGAGCTCTAACAAAAGCGAAATTTGAGTCTGATGCTTATGAGTGCAGGGTTCGTTGGACGACCTGAGTTTTGTGCGCGAAAGGTGGAGTCCAAAGGACAGTCAGCCAAGCAAAGTATTGAGGATAGGTCGAAACGGCTAAAACAACTACAAATTTAGCTTATTCCAAGCAGAAAAAGCACCATGAAAAATCTACTTCCTCCTGCAAGTAACAGTCAAAATGGAAGAAGAGAAATCATATGGAACCGATAACATGATCGAGCGCAAACAAAAAGCCCTTACATACTAGTGTTTGAAGAGCGTTCCAGTCATTAAACTCAGTGAAATCTAGGTAGTGATCATCTGAATTAACCAATTCCAAACTTGAACGTGAACTGGTTTATTTACATCTACTCATGACCGTTTAGTTTTCGTGCTAATTTGAATCCATCGATTCATTTCCAACTACCGTTGCCCACGCACCGGGTACGGTCGCTTTGGCTGCAATCACTCAGTACTAGTAACCTCAGTCGGATGCAATGAAGAAAAAAACGAGAGTATGCAAATACCATGCAACAAACTAGAAATAAAAGTACCAAGTCGATGTGTAAACTTTGTGAATACAAGAGTGCCACTGATCGTGACACTGGTCCATATCCTTCAGCGTATCTAACCGCTGAGGGGAGAGAACTAGCGATCTCCCTCACAAAGCCTAATATGCCCTACTTGGCCAAGTTCACTCGCTACTCTGTCCATACCTCTGTTCTATGTCATGAACTGGCCACTGGTACTCATCCCCAGAAATTACCCCTCTCAGCCAACATGGCGCACCGAGTAATCCTACTCGGGGGTATGCAAAAAATGCTTCAACCAAATAAGTCAGATGAGAATTAGTCTTTCCTTTACCGTCTTGGTTCGTGTACCTGGTACTTTATTCCGAACCTCAGCATCGCTGATGAGATGTTCCATCAGATTCGATCAATGCTACGACAAATTAGTGTTCGAACTCCGACAGTCTTCCCGTATCTTCCACCCAAAGTCACCGTGTTTCTAAACCCCAAAACAGAAATGGCCTGAGGGCCACAGCGTACTCTCGAACCTTGAAAGATAAACGGAATTCATGCAGACGTCACTGATGACTGTTTGAAAAATGCCAAACGCGCCTTCTGTATACGAGAAGACACTTGATCTGATATCTGACATCATGGTGAAATGCAGCTACCAAATAATAGAACATATCCACTGAATGCATAGTATTCTGAGATACCGATATGTTCGTTGTTGGGTTCTCCCAGTCCTACAACAGCAACTTGCATTTTAAGGGTGCATATGGCATACCGAACATTGCTACATGGTTGTTCAAGCTGTTCAGAAAAGCCTTCAATTTACCTCGTTCTTCTCTTAGGAGAGCAAGGTCTCTGGGACCAAATCAATCACGAATTAGATGAGTGGAATATGCAACGCCATGGTATCTAGGTGTTATTGGCCGCTGTAAGTGAGGAACACTGATTCCGGATCACTGTAATCCTAACCATCATTCGTGTCATCGCTGTCGCGGCCATAATAATAATCAACCATCATTATCGTCATCATCATCGCTCAGCTAAAAAAGGAATGATTAAGACAATGTTTATATGGAAATTAACAGGAAGGATCTTTTCGTTTATCTCTGACTTGGTATTTGATTGCAATAATTTTTTGTTATTTGTTTGAAACCTATTTACAGAGATGCAAAGACAACACTTCATCCATAACGTAGCAGATGAAAATATGGTTACATTTAACTATTCAAAGCCAAAGCATTTGGTACCTTCAGAAATTATGTGATTAGGATATATCAAGCTCTGGCGAAGCAATCTGCTGGTAATGACTTTCCCTGTTTAGTTCATGCACATTCTTATCGTCGTTCTTACCTGGATTTATCTAGTTAAATGCAATAATAGTCACCAAAACGCGTGAAATTACCAGATACAGAATCACCACAAAAATCATTCATATCCAGCCTAATTGTACTGAAAGGTGTACGATCACTATGTTCAGTCCAACAAAAACACCAAAGGCAGTCTGACGAACTACCGACGGTGTGCACTGGTGTCAGTGAACAAAACGAAAATTCATTCAAGACCTACTTCTATTGACAACGAAATTATGGGTCACGTGAGCAACAGGAGAACGAACAGTTTGCGCAATACTACATAATTATCTGAACTACATCTTTCCAGCTATTCATCTGAGTTAAGATTCAGTGAATGCACTAGGTTTATGGAGCATTCCAGTAAGCTGCAGTCTATACAGAATTGCGGCCATGTAGAATATGATCTCAATTGATTTTAAAACTGTTGAAACCTAAGAAAGCTCGTCGAACACGCAGGAAAAGAATCCTTCTAAATTCAAAGGTCGATGTGATTAGATTAGCTCTGTGTTTGTGCATGCGTGATCAACAAATGCATGTTTCAGAGCCCTAACCAGGATGCTACTCTCAGTTTTGTATCACTAGTAGACGATCAAAGTACTTCCATTAGATATTTAGATATTTGGGCGGTTTGCCATCCTTCGAGATTTTTCAGTGAATTTGCATGACATTTTAATCCACACTCCATATAGCATATTAATCTGATGTAACCAGCACATATTTTAGAAACAGTTCTACACAACAGCCTACCATGCAATACGAAAGATTCCCATCGCTCCTGACTGTGACTAAGCCATTCATATCTGACACACAAATATATAAAAAAATGTTTGATCGACGACTACTCACCGCTTGCATTCGTACAGGGGATAGAAAAACTCGGTCAGTGTTTTGGTCCCTTGCGTTTCTACTCCACGATTTTTCAACAGGAGGCCTGAGAAATCGAGCTCCATTGCAACTTTTATCCCACCAGCCCGCTAGCATAACTCAGAAGTTGGAAGCACAGTACGTTAGATGACTGTATTGGTATGAAAGAGACAAACTACTTTAAACGAGAACAGTATAGTCTCGAAAGTGCCTCTCCAGTAAGATTGTGTCCTTGTGCGGCGCGGCTGATTGGGTTTTTTTTCTACAGTTATATCGGATCGGCTTTTTTCCAGTGTCTACACGGCTGGTTTAGCCACATGCGTGAGTGAAGGTGTGTTCATTGGTTGACCAAGCTTGGCACTTCCAGCCCGATCAGCGGCTTCCTTTTATGTATGTTTTAGCGACTCCCTGACAGGCAGCCCTAATAATGTGATGGTAAGCAGTTCACATCAGTCGTATACAGTGATCCATGTACATGCGTGCAAATATTAGTGAATTGGTGACGAGTTCTCTTTTTCGGAGTCACGCTAACCTCCTCAAACTAATAAGAACTCTCACGTATGCCCCAAAGACGTCATGTCTCAGCACCAGGTAACCAAACGACTGAGAACTTTGAATGTACAACGGGGTCAAACAACCTGGTGCGCCGATCCTTCCATCGTTCGAAATACATTTCTATCTTTTATATTTTCATTTACTTGATAGTACTTGATAGTACGCTATTTCAAGAAACGGGTCGGGGTCAGCTGAAGGCTGTCATTTAGGGAGTGACGGGCTGCGGGAGCAGGATTGGCACCCGAGACAGAAGGATTGAAAGCCCATTCCAGTGACCGTCTGATCACCACCAGTCGTGGACTGAGGGTTATTCTGGCCAGAGGAGTAATTGGGGATTTAGGATTAGGGGCATGATGTGTGCTATAATTTGCTAATATCTCAAGATCACCATTAAGATACTTGAAAATAAACGGAACAAGTGGAGAGAATAGTCCACAGATGTGTAACATAAGAACTTGACCAAAAATATATGCTAAGAGAAAATATAAAACTACTACCAATTATTCAAAAGGCGAGTGGTTAAATAAATATACCTAATGACTTGTGAGTGGTAGGATATTAGATTTTTGCATAATATGATTCACCATACAGTGTGAACGTTCAAGCCAATAAAATCCACGGGAACCCTGTTTGGCTGTTTCATCCTTCTTGGGAACCATCAGCGCTGAACACTCACCGAGCCCCAGCAAGGACTCGAACCCGAGGCGTACGACTGCAAGTCGAGCACCTTAACAACAGAACTGTCGGGGCTATCTCTCAACGGTTTATTGAACTTGCGCATTACATAATATAGCGCCCTTCCGACACTGGATTTGCATTTCAACAGAGCATATGTAGTACCGCGATCAACTCCTATGCTGGATGGATTCTCTGTAGGAGCCTGGCTGTGTTGCTGATGATTCCCAACAACGATGAGACAGCTGTGCAGTGCTTCCATGGTTTTCAGTGGTTTGAACGTTCACACTGCGTGATGAGTCACAAATATAAATAATTGTTAAAACTGCGATCTGCATCACGCCGTTCTTGCAAACAAAGTACTCCACAGCTTTGCTTTATGTTCAGAATCTATGCAGTGGAGTAGTCAACAAAGAAAAAATTAGAGTCATCGAGCGAAATTAATGATCTCACCTCTCGTGCACGCACCAAACGTTACAGTAGAATCATCACTGAGGCCAGTGCACTCTCACACCTCGTGGTCTGCACAAGTAACTGTTATTTTTGCACCTTACGTAACATTTGGTGATGCAGTCCTTTTTCATATTTCGTTCCACACGATATTTCAACTCAGCTGACGAGAACCACCTAAAGTTTGAACTTACAAACTGATCATTTTCACCTCCGTTTGTTCAACTGTTACTTCTTCCTAGTTTGATGGTACGTTGTGATAACTAGTAGCACAAATTAGAGCACAATGATGTCCGTGTGTATAGATAGCCGATGCGGTTAGTCGTTGTCTTCAAAAATCTCTGCTTTCCTCTCTTGAGCCATCTCATTTGTATTCTCTTTGATGAAAAATGACAAAATAAAAATTAGGTAAACAGTGTGATCTGTTTGAGAAATCTCAGAATTCCCCTTCGTGGACTCGTAACTTAATTGGTGGATCGCACGCGGTGCTAAAGCATGAGTGGCGTCCGTGCTTTTCAAATCGGTCGAACCGAATTTCACATAGCATTCATTTATTCATCTTTTCTTGTCAATTATCCTTGCGAATGGTCTCCTTAATTCAGTACCTCAATTCCGCTAAGCGTGCACAAAGAACACGTAATACGTTGCTGTATTATTGTCTGCTGGTTCTTTTTGTTGTTGCAGACTTCGTCTATGAAATAATGTGTATTACTTGCTCTCCTATTTACGTTACTTTTGTCCAACAAATAGGCCGAGAATGTGATGCTCAGAGAACCATATCCATCCACCGATGTGTTTCTCACCGATTTTGGCCTAGCAACCGAGTTGTCAGACGACAAACAACATCGCGAACTGGCAGGTACTCCAGATTATGCGGGTAAGTACCGGACCGGTTTCGATCCTGATGGTTAAGTTCAACAGTGACGAACAATGTGCCATTTTGTGATTGGATAAACGAACTAAGATCGAAAATTTGACAGTCAGAGAGAGAGAGAGAGTTGGGATGAGGGATAATGTTTGTTTTCAACTGTTCAGTGACCTAAACCTATCGGTTGTTGTAATGTAAGGTGAATTAATCCCCCCCCCCTCGTTCATTTGTGAGGAACTTTGAATTCAGATAAGTCAGCTAGTTGTTTTGGAACTGACTCCGATCAAATACGACTACGATTTGTATATGACAGAGCTTACATCTTGCCTGTTCTCGATGTTTGTGAAAGGATGACTAATTTGTAAGAAACTAAAACATTCTTATTTGTCGTTTTTATATTGGCCATGTAACTCACAGAAGCTTCTGAATCCACTTGCCCTTGCCAACTATATCTGAGCTCTTCTCAAACATTCCATTATCGAGGCAGACACCGCTTAGAATATCTTTGCTTTGTGACAGGTAATCTGGTTTTTAAAATCAACCGTTTTGTCACGAACGTAGGCAAATAAGAAATGCACAGTAGGAGCTGGTTTTATGTCACAACCAGTTCGGAGAACAATGGAGCTCATAAATATGAAATCTTTTCCATACTATAAATAAACATGGACAGCTTTAGCTGTTTTGTTTTGAACAACGAACCTCATAAAGTGTGGTGTTATCGCAGGGGGACGAGGACTTCATCCGGTCAAGGAGAATATCTTGCTCGGACACTTGAACACATTAGTCGAACGGATTGAGATTAAATTTTGCCAAAATCAGTCGTCAGTGACGTGCAAGTGATAGCCATTAATCTAGCAAGGGTTGAGTTTACGCTGCATCGGTTAGGTCAGTTCTTCTTTCCAGTTCAGAAGTACGACCACTGCAGGTGATGGATATAAGGTGATGCTCCATTTTAGAGCACCGATGTCTTTGTAACATTGCTTGAATTCGGTAAGAACACTGAACCGGAATGGCTGTACCTCCTTAAAACATTGAAGCATGCACAATCCTTTATGTGGCCCTTTCTTCAGTCCGCGCTGAAGTATCACTGATCTTCCGGTTGCCCGAGTATTTCGGCTGCGTTCTAGTCAGTTGCGTGCGACTGTTAGTTTGATTCTTTTGCCAACTATTTCCGTCCAATTTGTCCCATTTTTTCGGTCAGCGGTTTGATCGGTAGCTCGTCACATAAGTTACCTACTTTATTTTACTGCGGCTGCCTCTTTGGAGAGGATAAGCCGGCTTCATGGATGTCTCTGATCACGGCTGTCCATGCTGGACGGTTGGCAGCAAGACCCTGCAGATGTCTATCGAGTTAAATTCCCACTGGCGAGTGCCGTACACCATACAAAGACCAAGTTGGTTCATCTCTCCGAAAACGGTATTCATCCAGGTTTTTAATTGTCCTTCTCGTCGGCGACTCCAGTCTGGGCATGGGGATGATGCCAGGACAACGCTGGTTTGGGCGTGGTCAGGTTCACTGAGTACGTGACCAAACCACTGCAGTCGGTGGAGTCGTATACGCGTCGAAAGATGGGAAATGCAGCAGCGGTTCCGAATGTTTTTATCCGAGATGCTATCACTCCGTCCTACTTTCAAAGTAGATTTCAGGCATCAGTGATCGAAAACTTCCAGTCAACTTATATTCTTGGCTCTTAATTGTCAGGTTTCGCAACCATATCGTAAGGCTGGTCGGACTGCGGCTTTAAACACTTTGAGCTTGGTCTTAAGACTAATCTTGTTCTGTCTCCAGAGGGTGTTTTGGAGCTGAAGAACCTCTTTTCTGGCAGCGTTATTGCGCCGTTTGAAATCATCTGCAGCTGGTACTTTCGGTAGGATGGTGTAGTCAAGATACTTGAGATCCGAGACTGTTTCTGTTGACTGGTCATTTAGTTGTAGGGCCCGGTTTGCATGGCTTATGGGTAGCACGAACAGTTTGGTTTGCTGGTATTGATCCCAAGACCAGTCTTTGAAGCATATTCATTACCTTGGTCATGGACCGCTTGTAAGGTGGTCAGGTCCCCCCTGAGCACCACTACGTCGTCAGCAAATTCAAGGTCCGTGATACTGCAGCCTGAGGAAACTCGGATGCCATGACAACCGTCCATTACGCGCTGAATCGCCCAATCTACTGCAAAGATGAACAGCGCTGGAGGAAGCGGGCACCCTTGTCGTACTCCTGACTTCAGTTCGAACAGACAAAACTCTTCGCCGTAAACTAGAATACGTTCTTTTGTCCCAGCATTATACGACTTTGTAAGACTGACCAGTTTGAATGGGACGCCGTCAGCAAGCATTATCTTCCACAATGACCCGCGATCTACGGAGTCAAGCACGGCGCGAAAGTCCCTGAAGAATGCGGCGGTAGGTCACTGGAGTTTGTATCAGTGTTCCATAATCCTCCGGGGGATGAATATTTGACCGACGCATCCAATTCCTGGGTGTAAGCCTCTCTGATTAGGCCGAGTACGTGCATGCTTCGATTCAGCGAAGCGATTCAGCAGGAGCTAGGCGAGTGCTTTTGCAACTGCGTTCAGCAATAGTTTCTGCACACCATTTTGTCATTTTTTTTTGAGAAGTGGAAGCGGAACTACGGCATTCCAATCGGATGGGCATTTTTCAGTCTGTCAAATCAAGCAGAATAGGGTACGAAGTGGCTCAGTGACCACCGGAAGGCACGTCTTGTAGGTTTCCGCAGGGACTTCGCCTTCCTCAAGGGACCTGCCAGATTATAAACAGCCAATCGCACTCTCTATCTCATCTTATGACAAAGGATCACAGCCGATGATATATGGAGGAGCCGAATTTGAATCAGTATCTATCGGTCTGTCCAATGGGCGACTGAGGAGTTGGTTGAGATGTTCTACCCATCTAGTTATTTTACCATCCATATCAGGGATGGGTACACCAGCAAAATTGCGCAAGGTAGGTTGAATGGCCTTTTTTCCCGACGCGGAAAGTACAAGGCTACAGAGGTTTGCAAAGTGACAAGCACTAGCTGCAGTTTCCGCCTAATTTGCTATTTCGTGCCAGTAATTGCATCGACCTTTCTTTGCGAAGCGGATTGGCTCGCATCCAAAGGATTGACGTTCAGGACGGCCTAATAAATGGGCGCCTTTAATCAAACTTAAGTGACGGATAGTATCCTCAGATATCCAGTATTCACAAAGGTATTTTGTGAATCCTAGTTCGCCTATTGCGCCTCGATGTGATGCTACTTTTCGCTTTTCCCACAGACGGTCGACCGAGTCTGTCGTGTTGTGTGAAGTGGATGCATCGGTTGACAACTGCAGTTCAATCTGCTTCGTCAGAGCTTCCGTCTCGTTCCGGGACTTGAGCAGTTTCACCTTGAGGCGCCTCGAGGGAGTTGCTTTATTTGGGTCCTTAGGCGAAGGCAAAGCTTCGCGCGTAGCAGTCCGCCTCGGCGCCGCAGTACGATCTGCAGTCTTATATTGTTAGGATCCATCGCAACCGGATTTGCGCGTAGTCGATTCGGTGAGCTGTTCTTCCATCATTGGATTACCATGGGAAAAGATGCCTTCTATGGTGCTGGAACCGTGTGCTGGTTTTGCCCAACCGGTTAAACTCGGAGAAATTGGTTAGCCTATCACTGTTTTCACAGCGCTGGACCAGGCTGAACTTCCCGAGAATGTGGCTTGTCAAGACATCTTGCGCGCCCGTCCGGGCGTTCCAGACACCCGCTATGGTAAGCACATCACTTCTGGAAATGCGACTCACCATCTTTTGAAGGCTGTCGTAGAATTTGTCCTTCGCACCGGTATCCGATTGCAGGGTTGGGGAGTAGAGCGCAACCACAGTCAGGTTGACTGCTTGACCTTTGAAAGGCTCCACAGCGATTCTTGATGACCGGTTCCCAAGAGAGCAGAGCAAAATTGGCGTGACGACTTAAAGCTACTGCTACTTTTTGCTGGCCCGGCGTTTCTGAGCCGTTGTGAGAAAGCCAATAATGGCTTTCTGCGCCGAGAACCTTGATGTCACGAGAACCGGTACCGCCTAGTCTGACTTCGTACAAGCAGGCGATATGCACTTGATAGTCGTGTGGTGTACGCATAGTCCCTTTCAGACTTCCAATGCCCGTGAGAGTTCTCACGTTCCAGTATCCTACGAAGAGGGCCTCTCACATGGGTTATTTTACTGGTTGCCTGAGATCCCACTGTGTTCCATCTATTAGTTCGTGTACTTCTTTGTCTGCTGCCGAATGCTTCTGACATATTTACCGTCTGTTCTTCGATCTGCGGCTCTCAATTGGTTGGCCCAATCGGTTTGATACTCGCGTCGTTCTGTTGTTGCGGCATTGCCCACTACGCTACATCAACCAGAAAAAAGTGTGGCGATCTGTATCCTGCCGTTGATATGCTACCATTACCCTTCAATGTTTTGTCCTATTCAGTTGCCCGTCATGAAGTTTTTCTATTGAAAGTGTCCGAGTTCGCCTACCGGTTCGTCAACCTGCAGTTTAGGGCTCTGTTCCACCTTCCGATTTACTTCCGTTGGTGGTTTGAAGAAGCAAAACTATTACTGAGACGGGAAACTTCTAGCATTGCAATAATACAATGGATAGACATTTGATTTCTGAAAATACTTCTGGAGCACATGCACCAACAAAATTTAAAACTGCTGCTTAACAGTTGTTGATATTGTTCGATTATTAAACCTAAGCTACCAGCTTCAAACCCAGCAGAAACCGACCACGTTCGGTAGCAGGTAGCACTTTGTCAGCAGTTCGACTCTACCACTGCATCATCCAATCTACTGAGAGACTTTTGTAAAGGTAGACTTCAAAATCATAAGCAGTTATGAAATATGAACTGAATGCATTACGATCGGTTGAGGATCGAATTCAAAAGTATAAGTTACGATAAATAACTACAGTCAGCAGATGATTGTTTTGACTAATATTTTCGGGGATTATAACGTGACACAAATGGGTGATTACGATGGAATGCATTTGTTTAACATGGGTCCCCGAAAGCTAATTTGTCCATTTTAGGAGTCGATTGCCGTGCAAGAAACTGGCTGTTAGTTTTCAAAGTCAGTGACTAAAGGGTGTTATTTAATAGTGTATATGTTCAACAACTTACTGGACCAACTTGGATAGACTGGTAGTTAGGTATTCGACTCATAATCGTTCACCCCGGGCTTGAGTTCCATTGGGAGCTCGGTTCAGGTTTCATTGCTTGATGGTGATTGCTTCTGCAAACTGATTAAGTCGGATATTTTGGGTGAATAAAAAGGTCTTGCACGCAAGTCGTTATGTTCACTTGATGTCCAGTTTCCAGTAAGTGGCTATCGATCGACGATGTAGTTGCTTTCAAACGATAGAAACCTAAACTCTACAAGAAGAAAATACTTATTTGTCACGCTTCCTTTGCCGTGGCAGAAATATGGACACTCCTAACACCAGCAGCCTCGAAAAGGCAAATTTAATTCATTTCCATAACGTTTTGACTGTAGCCTGCGAAATTATTCCGGATATAAACTGTGCAACACCACTGAGCTGTGTTCTTTTCATAAGGCTTTTAACCGGAGACAGACTGAATGCAACAAGAAATTCGTAGAAGTTCTACTCCATCCTCGGAATAAAAACGGATGATCGCAATTTTATGGATTAGTACCGTGATGTTACCAGAGTTTTCATTTTCAATGAAAATCCAAGTTGATGAGTTCTTTTCGTGGTACCTGGAAAACTGTACCCAAAATACAGTCAGAGCTCACCACGCAGATCAAAAGAACCATTAAATTTGAACCTCAGTATATTTGTGAGGTAGCCGACAGCACCCGACTGCATTTAACTCACTCATTGCACAATTCATCGTCTGGCGCATTGAACGGACGAAGTAAATAGTTGGGTTCTGTTGATTAATCAGATGACTTACTGCCTGAAAGATCCACCCGTCTAATATTGCATACTAGCTCCTATGTTCACTCACTCGCTCAATCAGTCATTCGCATTCATCGGGAAATCTCGTGGACTGATCTGGTTACCACTCACTGGCTTCGTGTTTTAAGCCTGACACCAGTCATAAATCAGTAGGACCTTATGGTAAATGAAGTGCACTAGTTGGATCTTATTAGTTTAGTCAGAGTGATCATAAATTCAATTCAGTTCATTCAACCATTAACCCCACACCCGTGTGCTCTGACTTTGGTTGCTGCCTTCCGTCATCGTCCAGCTGAGGGCAGAATGAATAGAACCTTGAATTGAAAAGAACCAAAGACAGAGGACTAAGCGGGAATTATAAAGATAAAGAAAGAGACAGAATGCAATCACGCCACTGGCCGGGACACCTAGACATGTCATTTACCGTCTCCAACCATCTGAGAGGCAGGTCTCGTATATGTTCCAGTGAGTAACCACTAGTTCCAAATACCATACGCTTAACCTCACCATTGCTAATAAGGACGCACGGAAAATTGGGCGTTAGTTTTTGTCTGTCTGTCTGTCTATTCACTGATCTAGTTATGACCATTTTCCTTGAGTAGGTTTTCCGGCTAGAAACACAACCACCGGTCACATAGTTACATTTGAAAATGTTCATGAAATAAAAATAGCAAATTTTCCATAGTTTCATGTGGTTGTGGTTTCCAACAGGAAGAATTTTGTTGTAAATCACTGATGAATCAAAAAGGTTAACTGTTTGACCTGATCGGAATGGATGGCAACAAGAACCCACGGATTCCGATGAGCGTTCCTGGAGAATTACTAATAGAATTGAGAAGCAACACAAATGGCATCACGGTTAGTATCGTCATCGCAGAAAATTATAACGTCAAAAATTTACTTATTCAAGTTAACATGCATAGGGACGGAGATTATCTGATAGGATTCACAAGAATGGATTTTAGCCGGCAAATGACCGAATATGGGTGGAAAATTACACGTCTATCGACGGTAACTAACGAAGAAATCTTTTCTTCTCTAAAAGATGTAGTTGTTTCCACCGTAATGTTCCTTGAAAATCGCTGCCCTTATTGCGAGTCACTACAGATTCACCGAGTACATTACTCGAATATTTTGCCAGGAACTGAATGGTTCCCAATACCATCTTGTGCAAGTGTCATAATTCTGTCAATAACACATCGTTTGTTTTTTTGGAACTGGCTCGATTCATTCACGTTGGTTAGAAAGCGAGTCCTTGGGTGTGTGAGATGCGCAAATGCACTGTTTGCTGCTTGCTTGTATTCAGCCACGCTTCATCAGCACATCTCAGTTTGAGGTTTCGAACAGAAATCGTAACTGATGTGATGCTCTTGTTGTAGAATACTGGACGGATGTTTTCAACTCAAATATCTAATTTCTTCGTTGACACTTATTATCGTCTGACTCACTCCGGGTAATTGCCTCCTTGTATGTCCTTGCTTATAAATGCCACACTGGTTAGAAAATAAATGAGGTTAAGTGGTCAACAATGTGACGACGGGACGGTAAAAAGTCTCAATCAATGGAACCGATTTGTTTCACTGTGGGAAGTCAGACTGAACGTTTACTGGGCTGGATTCCATGTGTTGTGATAGTACGGTTGAGTTAATTGTATAGTTCAATTGGGAAATGTGTAATGCCTTCGAAATGTTCTGATAGCTTAGCTAGTAGATCGCACGTGGTAATAAATCATGGTTGATGCCCATGCGTGAGTTCGAGACTAATCAGTGCCGTAGACTTTTACCATTTGGATAATTTTATCGGTTCAGTCTTGTCCAGTTTGCTCATCTGAACCGAAATATCTAAGCAGTTTTACTGTTCAAAATATACTAGGTGAGTGTAGTCTTGCGGAGCGCTATTCATTTCGCTTATGGGTCACCAAAACGCTGTCACAAATTTCTTTTTTTTTTAATAACACTTTTCCCTCTTTTGGTGTACCATGGCTGAAAGAAACGGGAGTAATGAGGAATCGGTAGGGTATAAGTATTCATTGAAACCGGTTCAAAAGTGCTCGTATTGTGTTGTAATTTGTTCATTTCCAGTTAAGGTAGGAAAATCGCTTACTTAACGCTCGGCTGCCTTCAACTGAGGAAACTGCCGTTCTTAACGCGTAAAGTCGGAGCCATGTAAGGCCACATATCGGGAGGGAGCAGGGAAATAGAGGGTAGAAAACAACGTGAAGAAAAGTGGCAAAATGAGTGCACGGGCAAAGAATGTGGATGTGCACAGACCACTGGTTTTTGCACTTTCTCGTGCCACCAGAAGTCTTGAACCACACACTGGTCAACTACTGTTGACCAACTAACAAAATTTGTTCACTCCAGCTGTCACTCCATTTTGGAAAGAGACACATGTTTAGTGTCACGTTGACCTGGTTCGGCGTCAGCACTTTACACTTGGAAAACTGCTTCTAACATGTACACCCTGTCGTGATTGAAACTTTCTTGGTGGAACATGGGTGAAGATCATATTGTCGAGTCGTTGTTTAGGAAATCTTCAAGGCCATAACTGCTGGCTCAAGGGTAAGGCTGTGTTTTGAATGAAGATATACATGAATAGTTTTCAGAGCGATTATAGGACTTTTTAAGGAGTAGCTCACCATTTATACACAGGACGCTGCTACAGCTCTGCCGACCACCGTGCTAAGATTCGACGTCGTTACATGTTCGCCAAGTCCCAAATGGAGGATAGTGACCAACACACACATACAGAATGACCCGAAGGCTTTTCGGTCTAGATTTCAACGGCTCACCTGACGTCAACATTATATTATCTACAGAGCTCTAGTCCCAGACCGGACTTGTTGAATGTGAACTACGAATGATTCGTAAAAAACCAGCCAAACCGGCCAAACACTGAATCGACCCCGAATGTAAATGATCAATCAAGCGTTCATGCAACACGATGAATCATATCTGTTGTGAAACCAGAGCCACTTGTCAATTCACACCGTCACGTGTTCAACATATTCGGATCACCTTTTCATATTTAAAGAGGAACAACATCAGTGATCATATCTACTGCACCATCTAATGATTACGGATTTCAGTAAAATGAACTACCTGTTCGTTATGCAGTATTTTGGGCATTCTGTTATGACAACATTCAAACTCACATAATTTCAATCACTGAACGAAACAGGTACCGGCCCAGGTAACTTCAGTATTACGTAACTATCAACCGCAACATAATGTTAAAGATATACGTCGAATCACTGGGTTCATCCACCCCGCCCGCCCCACTTCGGAAATACTTGTTCCACTTACTGTGCATCCGTGTATTCTGTGATGCAGCAAAAGTTTGAGTGAACAGACTACGGTAGCTTCCACATGTGTCCTTGACATATTTGTTCATACTGATTGGTATCTTCTCTGGTGGATATCACACACACGCACGCACACACATCTGCTAGTAAGAAGCTCAGCCTTGACGGGGCTAGTCTTTTCGTGGAGTGGCAAACAAAGTGATCACCTATCATTTTGTCATAGTCATATGCTCACATGTTTCCGTTGGGTGTGTGTGTGTGTGAATTTGTTTGCGTACTCATTTTTGTGTTTGGACCTCGTCGGGTTTATGTATGTGAATCATATACTCTGGTTGTTAGGACACGCGTAAGTCTTTTCGAGATCTGTCAGTAATAGGCGGCAAAATGACAGTTAGGAAGCCAACTTCCTCTTTATGGTTCTTTCTTTTTGCGAATCTGAACGTGATCCAACTGCTTGGGTTAAGATTGAGAATGAAACAACGAATGTTATTGATGATGAATCGGATGATGATGACGAGGATTCGAATGATAACGATGATGTTGATGATGAAGAAGAGGTTATTGGCTTCAGCGGTGGTCTTGGAAAAGTGTGAGCTGCCAAACAAAAATGATTACAGATATTCGTTTGAACGGTGAGATAGATTAGACATTCGGCATGTGATCTTCGTGAAGTGTGGAGATCTTATTTTTTGTGGAATTGTTCACGTTTCAGCTAATTAGCAGACCCTACTGTGGCGGGTAGCTAATTTACCTCAGGCGTCAATAGACAAAGATTGTAGCGGTTTTCAGCGTAGGAATGAAGAGATGACCACTGACTGAAGACAGTGGCAATTCAGTCGTGGTAATAGGATATGGTTACATGTAACGGGTTGTATCTGGGTGTTCAGTTTCCAGTTACGGTTTCTACGATCCAACTCTATATAACTCATCGCACTTCCACATGGGAATATTGCTGAACTTTTTTAACAAACCCGGTGACTGTGGTTAAACCCTGACATCAATCCAGCTCCGTGCATGCTCCACTGGGACTCTGGGATCTAATAAATTACTGGTAAGTCGCACAATAAATATGAACTGTGCCTGTTATTTGCTGCATCGGTAGTACCAGTGGGAGGTTCTTTAATCGGCAAACGAGATTCTGACGGAGCTATCTAGACAAGTTAGCAGCTTAGTGCGAGATTTTATTTTCACATAGTACAACGGCGATTTTCTGGTGAAGTGATCCGAATATCAAAGACTTATCAGTCACAATGGTTTAAAGAATCACGACATACTACCTTTGTGCATCAATACTACAGATCTTTAGGGCCGGGCCATATGCTTTCGTCTACCAACGTGGAGCATTTGACTGCTTCAGCTGTGGATAAATACAACACGTTCCCGCAAGCATGTAAACTGAAAACTCCCCACCCAGGATGAATGTCTAGTGTACCCATCAGAGCGACAACTTTTAAAGTGTATAATTTGAATAGAAGTAAGTAAAGCGCATGTACATAATTACTTATTACCTTAGTAACTGACGAAGTTTAGGCACACTCACACATTGAGAATGATGTGCAATCTTGGAAGGTGGAAGGCAGGGTGAAGCAAGCTAGATGTAAAGTGCAAATTGGCATGTGCAAATTCACTGATTGTAGTCACTAATGCAAAGATATTTTCCACCAAAAGTTACACGACCTCTAACGCGAAGTGATCCCGGTTGATGTTGTGAGTTTGGCAGGGCATATGAATGTCAGTGTACATCGACTGTCATTGATCGAAGCACATCTAGTAGGATATTTTGGAAACCGGGGAAGTAATTGTGGTCGCATGCTATGACTTTCACCTGTTTCTCTCCAGTACGAAATTGAGCTGCTCTGATTGCCGGTACCTCCACTTGGTGTCCACCCTCTCTGAGACAGCAATGGTCAGAAATCGACCACGTCACAATAATCCACATATGCAATGGCAACATACATGATTGTCGATCGCACTGTAGCCCTCCCTTTAACTTCAACCATGCACTCGTTTACCCTTAACTATCCATGTTCTTTGGTGGGGGGGGGACTACGGACACATATCACAACAACGGTCAGACTACGTCAAGCTGTCACAGCCTGCTCGCCCATCCATCTTCAGAAACACACTAGGTGAAAAGCTAGAAAAAGCCATCCTGATAACATCAACCAGAACTGGTCGTTTATCGAAAAAGCTTTGCGTTCCGCTGGCTAAATGAATTGTAGCCTATCTGGTTGCATCGTGGAACCTTGGGTTGCTGCTACCTACTTACTCATTCTTCATATACGCTAGCTGAGGGCGTGTATAATGAAGCACTAGTCGAAACGAAATATAAACTGAACACAATTCTACTCAGAGATAGCGAAATAGTTATTCCTGAATTTTTCAAACTGCCCCGATGGATGTAATTTTCAACTTCGCATCATTGCGTTTACCGGTCACTAAAATCTTGAAGATTAGTCCATATCCAGATGAGGTGGAATGTCACATAAGTTGCTGTCCAGCGGTTAATCCCCGTTCAGAGATCCTCGGTGTACTAAGGAGACGAACTGGCCGTGAGTGTCAAATACACCTCATAGTTCTTACACATGCAGCCGTGAGGTTAATACAGTTTCGAATACCCAACCATTTCTTGTTTCAGCTCATTTAAAGAAACGCGCAAAATGACTAGGTAAATGTATAACTCACTGTTCTTTTTGTGTTTTACACCTCACGAGCTATAACTTGTCTAGTCTAGTCTGTCTCTGTCAGGAAAACCAGTCTTTACTTCTTGTATGGATTCCGAGGAAGAAAAAAGAAAGACTTGTGACCATTCTTTCACGGCGGCTAATTTTGAAAGCCTCACAAACTAATGGACTTATTTGTTAACGAACTGGCAAATGAAAAACAATTTCCTTCTCATTCTTTTGGTCTTCAAATTTGTCCCCGTAATGGAAACAGTATTTCATCTTGAATGTAAACAGCATTTCGAAACACGAAAGGATAGTGATGGTGAGTCACCACAAGTGGATAGTAAATGGACAGTGATACTAATTGTAACCTCGGGGGAATTTTTGAAACGGGGTCATTCGTTCATTTAAATTTGAACTCAAACACATCGATTTATCAGTGTTTGCATGTGACTCTGGAAGTGGCGGCGAAATTTTCTTATCAGTCAAAGGATGAACGATATTGGAAAAAGAATCATGTTCAGAGTGTATTCATTGCCCATCCAGGGTAATTCAGATTTAATTTTCATTCAGAGAGGAGTGAGTATCGTCAAAATGTAGGCAGGATGAGTTATTGAATGTGCAGTTGACAGAAGTTCATTGCTGGACCAGTGAGCGTGTTTATGCAAATGTTCGTAAGGGTCGGATAGCAGACAAAGTGTCACTGTGCATGGAGAAGGCTCGTTTGGAATTTGCCAAACTAGACCTTCTACGTATCGTCCGTTTACTTATCAAGGTTCGAGTATGCATTGCAGCAGTCAGCTCATTTCTTCTTTATGGTTCAGAAACATGGCCACTGCGAGCGAAGAATAGGCGAAGATTGTCGTTATTCGAACTCCGATGTCTTCCTACCGTTGCTCAAATATAGCGGGAACATCACATGATCAATACTTAGGTGCCGTATAGAGTATTAGGCAGACGAACCAACGCAATAAATTAGATAGTAATGGTTACCGAGCTAAGATGATTGGGAAGGGTGTTGCGTATACCCTCAATTAGGATTATTTGGTGCTCAATGTTCCCCGAGAGGGTAAGGGTTGGAAGCTGAATAAGGTAATCAGTCCGAGACATGAAGCAAAGGTATGAAAGGCTTAGCTTGTGAACACGCTCATGTATGGCGTGCTAGCCTTCGTGAATGGGGTCTAGGAAGTCCCCCCACCTCAGTGTTTAGATACGTTAGAGGATATGGCTGAGTGCCGCGATCGTTGACGCTCCTTTATTCACAAAATTTATCCATCTCTTTGGCACCATTAATCTTAGATCTCCACTTACTTTTATAGCCTTCTTTCCTATCATTGCTTTTAGTTGAGGTTGCCGCTGAGAGATGGCAGCCAAAGCGCTTACAACTAGTACAATGAATATTGGTTGACTGAACTGAAATGTCAAGATTCAAAACTAGTTGCAATAGGTTGAGTATGTTATAGAACCACAAGGCTCTTCTTCCAAAGCTATTTTGTCGGTTAACCAGGCTAATCTTCAGAATAAGAACACATGGTCCCTAGTTGAGATTCTAAAATTGGACCCTCTGTCGTCTATCCATGCTCCTTAAGATTCAAACGAAATAACAGCAGGAAACCAACGGTAGAGTGCTCAAGTATAGCTCAAATTGGGCAGAGAAGTCCCTTGGTAAGTACACCTGATGAGCAGCAACTACCGCGAAGCCCATCTTGTTCTCCGGAGGAAATTGTCGCATCAATTATAACCAAAAACCTCACTTTAGGCCCATATGTCCTCGTTCTGAAGGTAAGCCGTCTTGAATGACGAAAAAATATGAGATTACAAGCGTAAGTCAAGTGAATGTCTGTAACACGGTTTTTCTCAGGTAACTATATTCATTTTAGTCAATGTTTTCAGGACAATGGTTCGCCCTCTGACTACACTCTGCGTCTGGTAGTTATTACCGCCCGCCATAACCTATTCAGTGTGAAACAGAGAAAATGGAAACTGGACAAAACCAAGAAGATTGGCACACCGAAAATTTATTAGAACAGAGAGAAGGCATAAGTCGCGAGATGCAAGCATTTCGTTTACTGTTGCCAACCGCGGACGTAAAGTGTGTCAGTATATATGTACATGGTACATAAGGGGGTAAATGCAACAGCAAAGTAGACACGATCGAATGTTCTTGCAGTGTGTACGTTTGAGAGAGTGAAATCTGTCGTGTTAACGCCAAGGTAAACAAACATTTTGGGCCAATCGTTTTTGTGCACAGAGTGCTGGCCGATGCATCATGATTAGAATAGCTTCACTGAACGCTAATAGTTTCGGTGTTGGATTGCTCAACAATGCTTTGAAACACTGAGTCAGGTCAACTTTGTGACCTGATGCAATCAAGTGTCTTGCAATCGAAGAGGCTGGCGGTTTCACGTCATTGTGTGTTGCCCCAGCAGGTTGCGTCATCAAGTTTGACAGCCATTTGGGTATATGTTCTGACACTCGTTGAGTCAAGCAACGATCCGTCCTGCCAATGTATACGTCACCGCAACTGCAAGTGAACTGATAGACAATATGTGAGACATTGGGATCAGCAAGACTGTTTGAGTGATTTTGAAAACAACCTTTTGGTCGTCTGCAGCAAACGCAACTGCGCCGCTGCGTATGTGTACCTTAGAGCTGACTTTAGATTACAATTTATTTGAATAAATAAATGATCTCCTTTAAAAGGCAAAGTGATAAAAACTTACTTCTTCTCGACACTCATTGTTTTATCGCTCATAAGTCTCGGCTTCTGATGTTGTCTGATAAATTTTTCCGGATAACCGTTGGCCAGCAGCGTTCTTTTTATGAACTCTTCTTCGTTTTGTATTTGATCGTCTGTACAGATTCTCTGGATTCTGTTGAAGAGAGTTCTGACCAATCCACGTTTGTAAGCCACTGGAGCAAAGTTGGAGAATTGTAAATAACGTCCGCCCCACGTTGATTTTCGGTGGATTCTGTGCTGTAGAGTCCCATCCTGACGCCTGGTTAATAAAATATCTAGAAAGGGCAAACTGTGATCGCGTTCTTCTTCGTGAGATGCACTGAGGTTTGGGTTAAGAACGCTAACGAAAGGGATAAAACGTTCTTCAGTCGTAAAAATTAAAATATCATCCACGTATCGTCTGTAAAGTAGAAATTGGGAAATATTAGCACAGAGCTGTTTTTCGATCATACCTAAAAATACATTTGCGAAGGTTGGGTCCAGAGGGCTTCCCATGGCCACACCATCAGTTTGTTTGTAAGCTTTACCTTCAAAATTGGACCGAATGTTTTCTGTGCATGAAAGAATGAGTTCTTTCAGGTATTCAATAGGAATAGGCAAATGAAAGTTGTGCGAAGAAATAAAATCACATAGATAATCTACTGTTTCACGAAGAGGTACCTTTGTAAAAAGTGACCCAACATAGGCGGAATAAATTTTATCCGAACTCACTGCAATACTGTTTAGCTAATTCGCGAGTTCGAATGAGTCTTGTAGACAAAATGGTGGTATGTGTTTCCGAACGGGCGTGAAAATCTCGACGAGACACTGGGCAAGTTTGTGATAGGCCGAGTTTTGCATGCATAATATCGGTCTCAAAGGGACTCCAGGCTTGTGTACTTTGGGTGATCCTCTCAAGTAGGGTGTCTGTGTTTGAAGTGGTTTTAGCTTCTTGTGTATAGTTTCAGAAATGAAACCGTGTAGGAGAACAAACTGGAGTTGTCTTGATATTTGTTTGTCTGTCAGCATATTGTTCTCTGGAGTAGTGTCCAGTTTGAAACGATGCGCATCGGAAAGTATCTGTTCCATATTTTTCATAATTACAATGCCTGATCCTTTGTCCGGTCGTAGAAACAATAAATCATTCATTTGTCTGAGTTGTTTAACCACCACCTGATGTTCTTGTGATCAACAAGACCACTGACGTATGGGAGCAGATAGGTATTGTTCAGAAATATCAACCAGCTTGGCCTTGAACCAGCCGGCTTTATCGGATGACGTGGGCGCTAGGTCCTTAACTTGATGATAAAGGTTCTCGAACTGAACGCATGTTTGTAGCTGGCTCACTTGCTTGAGCGGCACTTTGAAATTTAATCCTAACGACAAAACCTCACGTTGCACTGTGGTCAACTGACAACCGGAAAGATTGTGAATGAATGCGCTTGTGTCTGTCGGGAATAATGACCACTGTTGCATTCTGCACATGTTGCCCTCAAGGCTTTTGATTGTTGTCAACCTGGTTCTTCGTACCATTTCTCTAGAAAAGTTCTCAAATTTGATTCGACAGATTAAAGATAACGTGCGGAGAACAGTCACAAAACGCTGTTGTGTTTCAGTGAGCTCGAACATCTAGTCACGTGCGGCTTCAGTGTGGGCGTTTGCGATTCTTACACAGAGAATTCACCGAGCGAATTACAGTTGCACTAATTTTGTGTTGTGCACTCAACCATGGTGTCTTCTATCTTTTTTATGATGTACGGGTGACTCCGAAACATTAAACATAACGAACCTAATACGGGCACGTCTAAGGGGTAAAATTGCTTTATGCCTCCTTGGCTTTGCAAGATAATCATATCGACCCAATGAATACAGACTACGTCAACAGACTGCGCTACTTAAAACCTGGCGGGACAATGGGCACAAGCGTCGATTATCGAACCGGTAATAAGCCTCTTTGGGAAAACCGGTGAAAAATCGTAAAATGTTCGAGTTGAAATAATGGAAAACATCACTAATATCATTAGCATAGGGCGGCATTGAGCTAACTCCATCAACCCGTTTCACGTGAAAACAGTTGAAAACGGTCAGCAACTGGATTTAAAACGGAGGTACCTTATGGACCTCAGACACAGTACAGTACGCTACGAACACGTGAAATATTGCACTGTCAATCTAAGAAAGAGGAACTGATCTAAGCGATAGGAAGATGGGGTGTGACTAGAATTTCATCGTACAGACGACCGTTACGGTTACCCTGGGGTCAAGAACCTCTTGTATCATACTTACCAGCCATACAAGTAAGAATAACTCTTCAACTTCTCCCGTAAGGGAACTTCTACCATTTTATGATGTGAAAACCGCGGTGTCTTGTGATTTATATACTTTTCAGATATGCTGTCGCCTGTGGTGGTTGAGTGATGCATAAGTCTTTCTCATTTCAAAGATCAATGACTCGAATCCTTTCATCACTCGTTACGCTGGTGGTAAACAGGAATCCAGTGTGGCGCCCGTTGTTTACCACATCTGACGGATCGGGAAGTTGTATGATCTTTTAGGTTCTTGATTTTCGGTTGTCGACAGTTTTTTAGTATGCATAAAATTAGTGAATGGGCAAAAAATATGGTTTCTACCACACAATGATAGTGATTCAACTATGCTCAAATCAGAATAACATTGTGTTCTCCTCAGGACCATTTGATGTTCAAGGTGAATCTCTATCTATTTTTATGATTAGCATTGTACAGGAAATATGTTTACTGATGCTAACATTACTGATAGTAATGTTTGCCCCCTTCTTCATTCACCATACTACACAAATAGTACATCTTTACAGGTAATAAGTATGATTTCATAATCAGAGCCAGTGAAATAGTTGCTGTGTGGCATGCGTAGAGAGATCTCGAGTATCAATGAGCGCTTCTTAATATTGGGAAAAACCAAGTGGAATTGAAAAACTTGCGTGGAAAAAACAAAATCTCATTTATTAAAATTTGTCTACATTGTATTTTCCTCCTTCTGTTGCTACCCAGAGACGCAAGTATCATGTCTCACTCTAGGGGGAAAGTCAAAGTTGACTGTTCTCACTGCTAAACCCCCTCTCCAGGACACCATTCCTTCTCCCAGCTGTGTGTAGCTTAAACGGAGCATCGAGTCAACTAGTCCCAGAGCATATCAGCAAGTCAGTTTTCCATTTATTGTGGTGTTCGCGGAAAATTTTGTTGAGACTGTGGCGTATTCCGTCTGCCTGTTGTCGGATTGTTCTTTTTTGGCCCCTCCCTTCATAGCGAACAATTGAACAGAATGTTTCAGTCAACCCATTAGCTCACTTAAGTTGATTGCTACCAGCAGAGCTGCTCTGTTCGGACTTCTTAGATCATCTTGCAGTGTTTCCCACGCTGTTGCCAAGCGGCAAGGTGTCTGACCTGTGATGACCTATGAAGAAATTCCTCCTTGGTTTACGACAGATGCACAAAACCGATACCCTGCTAGTCTTTGTGTACGGATTTTCGAAATGTCACTGACATATCTTGGTTTCTGGGTCTCTTGTTTAATATTTATCTAGCTCTCGTTTCCTAACTTAGTAAATTAATGGGGGGGGGGGGACACAGTCTGGCATGATTTTTCCTGTTCTACAGTAACGCTGAATTTGAATAAAAGGGAGCATGAAATGTGCGAAATCGTAGCTCCTTGAATGCTGATCAGTAAAGCAACAAAAAAGGGACTTGTGGCAGACCGAATGGTCCAAGTTCAATACGGATACAGCGCAAAGTGTACTGAAGTTATTATGGCACAGAAGACCTCTATGCCTTGAAACTTTCTCGGTGTTTGATGGATAGTTTTATGAAATAGTTTTCCACGCACAGTTATGCTACTGAATGTTTCAGATTTGAGTTCTAATCATCTGTCCCAGTATAACACAGCATTGCCTAGGATCTTAGTTCCATGTGACTTAGTTGGGGCTGAATTTGAGAACTTCACACACTTTCATTCTGACTGACATTTGAATCCATGAATAGACGCCCATCATACTGTGGTTGCGCTTGCACTCTGCCAGCTGGGGTGGGAGAATACGTAGAGGTATTTGGATATTTCCTGAGTAAAGTTTATTCTGCACCGCTATAATTTGGGAAGACAGCCATTGTGGTCCAAACACATACTCCCCAGAGTCCCCCGTACAGCGCCGCTGCCGTAGTGACAGGACAAACGCGGTATTGAGAAATAAGTAGCTTCTGTGACTGGATTCAGATGCAACGATTTCAACTGCTCGGCTTTTTTATTGGTTCGTGATCGCCTACAAGTATTCTATATTACGAAAAACTTCCAATTTGAAGGTGAAAGCCAGCTATTTTTAGTTAATTTCCAGTCGAAAACACAAGCGGGTTGACTGTGGTCCCGTTTATGAATACTTGACCTATTTCAGGAATTGTAAGGCTCTTAGCCGATTGGCCGGAGCCCTTGCATTAGGACGGACACTAACTAACCCTATGCTGTCTCCCGACCGCGAACTACGACGTATTGCCTGTGTCAAAAGTTCGTATCAGAGAACTCTGGTTTAGTTCAGTTCCAGTTGTTGAAAACCCTACTGTTTCCTCAAAAACCGTAAAAAGAAGCCTCTAATTGACCAAAAACTGACAGATTCAGGCTGATTTCGTCGGCTTTGTTATATCGACTGTCTGACTTGTTCGTTCAGATTCGTCTAGAAGCGATTCTGTTACACGCAGACACTTGTCGATCACCGATTATAAAATTAAGGTCCTTCATTGTGAACAACTGCTATAAGAACCGACTGACACCATCGACACTATTTTTGGAAAGAGATTTTAAGTTCCTCTCTCTCTCGAATAACGAACACGACGTTGTTTGACACCGGTACAAAGGTTGGTTTGCATAGAGGGTTCTACAGATGAACTTCGATTCATGCCACTTCGTGCCTCCTGCATGTGACTACCTAAGTCCAACTAAAAGTCACTCCACAGTAGAATTGCACAAACACGGTCCAGTTTGTTTTACCCAATACAAAAGGTTCGTTCATCAGGTTTGATCTCAAAACCGGTGTATTGCGATCTTATTCCAGAAGCATTTAGTCCCCACGGATTTCGTTTGAGAAATGAACCTTTGACTACATGCCAATAAAAGCGCCTATCTCCGTCGAAAAGTCTTTATAGAGGTAGTGCAATATTTTATCCAAATTATCATTACAAAGGTGAACAGATCAAGGCAGAGTTTCGTGTTCACGGTGCCTGGATAAAATCTGCCTCTGTTGTGCTTATGTAGGATCTAAAAAAAGTCACTGTCTTCCGAAATGATGGCCAGCACCTACCTGCAATGTCACCTCTGGACGGAAGATACTCATAAAGGCACTGTTATTTACTCAGAAAATTACTCACCTATACCGTACAAGAGAAATACTGTCTTTTCGTGAACAGAAGGAGGTTTAGTGGTAAACGCGGTACACAGTCATCAGTCCTGATCAGCAAGGTCCGGTCTCCAACGTATAGTGATAAAATTTTACCGCTCCCTCCATGTTAACGTGATTTAACCTTGTGGAATTTAATTGATTCTTATATGCACGTGTCTCCGTAATGACCACCAACATACTTTTGCGAAGCACTGGGTGTCCGTAGTTATATGGGGAGTACTTATTACGGTACATGCATACCAAAGCATATAACAGAAAGAAGTTCTCTGAAAACTTGGTTTGTCTATTCACAACGCTATGCAGTTTTCCTTTGAATGGCCGTCTGCATAATCCAAGTCAGTCACGTATCATCTCCCATCCGGATCTTGGAGATCGTTTCCAACGGAAGAAGTCAACGACGGTTCAAAGGCACGAGAGTAAGCAGTTTGTTTTGGCTTCCGCGATTGACACTAACCAAGCTGTCCGAAGGTATGAGGTACCCTGAGGGTTCACTTATTTTGTTGCGTGCGCATTAGCTTACGCCCATACACACGCGTACCTCTAAACACTCCCGTTCCGGTGGGTGCACGAGCGGACAGACGGACGTTTAGATCATATCGTACCCTTTAGGTTTATTTGCTGCTGTCCGGTTCGATTCGGAGGACAACAACAACAACAACAACAACAACAACGGAAAATAAACAAACAGAATGATTGACGGAGAACCGTGGGATTTCCATACATCTCGGATTGACTCGGATCAGCAGAGCTGATGTTTGTTGTACCGCGTTTTGGGACAGTGAATAGAGAAGCAGAACTCCGGAGCCTTACCAGACTATTGATTTATGGCCTGAGTGATAGAAGCCGTGCACCTTGGTATTGGTAAACATGTTTAGATAATCTAGGGAGAGGGTATGGAAGACCATCCGGGGATTTTTAATGGATAACACACGTGAAATCCGACATCTGTGCACATGCAACCACGAAGCTCTGCACAGATGGCGCAACAAGTAGAACTTTCGTAAACTGTCAGACTACTATCCTGGATCGTGTTTTGAGGATAGTGCATAGATCATTAAATTTGTTCCTTATTTCCAGATTCCATGGTTAATCATGCACCTCTCACTGACAACTCAGTTATCTGCACACTCCCACTTGTTCATCGAAACGCAAAACTGTGAAAGATGTTTATAGAGTATGAGTGCATAGAGCATTGCTTCCAAATACTGTTTTTAAAGTTTCGATTGCTAGATGTTTGCCTAGACGTTGTAGTTTAAAAAGAATGGGAAAGTGCTTTGTATACACTTAAAAATATTGGACCTACATCACTGCACCCGATACAAATCAAACGAATTAGGTTTAAGAGAATTCTGCCATTATATCTGTTACAGTTACTACTATTACTACTACTACTACTATTACTATAACCACTGTGACTATTACTACTACCACTACCGCTAGCATAATATTTAGTTTTATTGTAGTTAGTATTACTAATAAACTCGAGCCGGGATCTAGCGGAATTTCCGGCCCTCAAAAATAAATAAAATGCGAGTAAAAGTGGACGAGAAAGCTTTTAGACAAACCCGATTAGATTATCTAGTTGGGAGTTAATAAAACTCGATAGTCAAACCTTATTCACCGGAAAGACCTGAAACGTTTATCTAACAAAGGAGGCAGAACAAGAAAACATTCTCACCGACTTTGATCCCATTTTTGACAATCCGATCCAAACGGAAGAACAGAATTACTGAGATACTGCTCACTGAAACCAGTCAACATCGGGAACTCAAAGAAGCCCCAATCAGTAGTCAACAGCTAGGAAGTACGTATAAGTGAGACGCATACAGCATGCAAGGAGAATGCATGCCTATCAGTGACATAAGATGATTGCATTCAGCAGTTTCGATAACCGGATTGAGAATCATCCGGTTGAACTTCAGAGATAAGGCATGTGTCTATTTTGAAAGATCGCAGGCTATTCAGTCCACTTTCGGGTTTCGTATTAGATCAACTCCGCTCAGCAATGCATGCCTGGTTCTGTTACGTCACGGCTAGACTACATGTTATGATCTTCTATACACAATAGGCCGTGGCGAAAAATCCACTTCTGGTTTTTCGTCTAGTGTAATGTGTACCACTGCATCACTGTGCGCTAAAATTGTTAGCTACCATCGGTGATTACCTCATCGTCAGTACCTAACCTTGGTATTATTGGTAGGTTCCTACCATCAGACCACCTCATGATAAGTACAAAAGTTTGTATATTACCACGATTGTCAAGAGAAGCCTTCACTTTACTCAGTCACACGGTATTAGTGGCTTTGCCACCGTAATGCACTTCTGGTCCACTGATGAACAAATAGATATATTTTGAACAGGAATAAAGCAGTATCATATAAATAGGTCTGAACAGAGTCGCAGTGTGTGTGTGGTTGGGTAGATGAGCGAGTGAGTGAGAGTGTACACTCACGGTAGACCAGATATCCGATTACCCAGTGAGATGCAACCAAACAGAAAATATAATTTGTCTACTCAAGTTACCGGTTCTCATGCTACGACCGGGGTTCGATTTGAGTTCATCCGGTTACCGCAGCAACAGTTCAGACGCTCAAGGTATAAAATGGATAGTGAACGTGACCATGTATGTTAAAAAAAGACCGTAGTACAATTTGCACCCCACTACTACTCGTGCTTATCACAGGCTTTGTAACTTCTCTAAGTTTCCACACACAATTACACGACGGATTTCTGCATGCTTTGATAAGTTGATCTGTTATTCGAGCGATCGGTGATTGTCCGACTGATTTTAAAGAGGGGAGAGCGAACGGTACGAATCGAATGAAACTGAAACTACTGCTGGAATATTCGAATAATCGTTCACTGTTGAAACTGTAACCATAACTTATTTATCGACAGTACATAAAATGGTACCCTAACTGTATCCCAGAAAACATATTTGGATATGATTCCACGTACACTAGGTTTATTTCTCTTTATTTTTGTGTATGCTTTCGCATGCGTAGAATGAAAAACGCCACTGCTTTTTACGAAAGTGATGACGTAATTTATAAATAACCTTCAATCGAGAAAGAAGGGAAACCAGCTGAACCGAAGTAGTCATTCGATCCGTTAAAAAAATGAAAGAAAACAAAGCACGATAATTGTTCTGTCGTTATTGATTTGCAGTAAAATTTGGTGCTACTCATTCAGACAATATCACGGGATAAATCTTTTCCCACAAACACGCACTCATGACTGGTTATGAATCAAATAGTGGCAATTAAAAATATACGTATTTTTGTGGCAGTAATTAACTTCAGCAACTGGACATCCTTGGATAACGGAACAGCCCTCAAATGAAAAAACATACAATCAAATTGAACTTTATTCTGTTTTCGGTTCCGGTTATTTCAGTTCTTCTAACTGAAGGAAAACACGTTAGAGGAAAGAATTAGTCTATCACCGGACCAGTAGTGAAGCTTTTAGGCGCTAAAACAATTTATCGGGTGTGGTGAAAGTTTAATCAAAAGCGGTCGTTAAGATCTCCTTGGGAAGCGTACGTCTTGAGAGTTTGTCGCCATCTGTTTGTGTGGCTTTTGAGCCCATCAGAAAATGCTGAGCCCGATAGACTTTATAGCACAAAACAGTTGCCGAAATCCCGCGGCGAAAGGACCAATGGGAGCGTGTGGGTTTCGCAACCTGATTGGATCCCAGCTAGGATCAGGTGAGTGTGCACTTATGGAAAACAGTACAAACAATCAATGGGTCTGCTTCCGCGGTTATGAATTATTGTTCGAATAGTCATTACATAATAAAAAGAACGATTAGAACAGCAGACTTGAGGTGCATATTATTGATCACATGGAATTTCGTCTCATCATTCAATATTATTCCGCACCAAAAATCTGCGGGGTTGAACTACGAGAATGAACGTGTCACATAATGACTACTGTTGAATGCCACAACGATCAGGTTGGTTTGACTGAATAGCCATGAAATCCCCCTATTTGATGTTTCGCCCCTTCCTTTCCCACAAAAAAGAATCCATTGGAATTCGGCCTCTGGGTTCACGTTGTGCGAATCGAACGGGCAATATGGAGTAGTTGCTCCATTATTCACATCAGATATAATGTGGCAAGAACTTGCACAGGGAATTTTCTGTTTTCATCTAATTCCAACACACGTTTGCAACCACTTCGTATTTGCCACTCATTCTCGACCTCTCACATAACATCAACATTAGCGTCGTCACCCACAGGAATCTTTAGCAGGGGCCTAGTTTAGCACATGCATGACACCGACGCTTTGTAACAAACATGCGCAGATCATTGTTGACTTTCGGATGTCGTGTTTGTTCAAGTCGAACGAGCAAACAAGTTCCTTGTTTCACTTTTCAAGTAGATGAAATCGCACCCCATCCAGTCCTACATAACCTTAAACCTTCGAATGAAAATGAACTTGTCTGTTTCCTGATCTGTAGTTCTCTCTCCATCTCCCTCCACGCCTATGATTACACTAGCAGAACGACAGGTCGTGAATGTTGAGGTGACGCGGAACCCGGTAGTATCTTCTAGTGTCCATTTAGACTTGTAAATATGATAGTCCCGCACGCTTTCAGTTTGCTACCGTGTGAGAATCTGTATATGGGACCGTTAATCGATCTAATTGGACAGCGACATTCCATTCATGAATTGCACCCCGAACCCGGAGCTGCGACGTGAGCGGTTCCGGGAAATCAAACAACTGTGATGAAAGGAAGTAAACATGAACACACCACCGTGGATTTACTTCGTTTGCGTGGAACAGTAGGAGCATTTTTTTCTTCCAAAATTACCTAGTTAACACAATTGGAATGAATCATACTGAAGTTAATCCGACCGAGGGGTGGTGGGTGATGCTACAAATGCGTCTGGCTAACTGATCAAGATGATGATAATGATGACCTGATTGCATACGGCTAGTTGACTGCATAATGTGAAATCAATATAGCAAACAATAGGATACATTTATTGTTAGTGAGTGAGTGAAAAGAGACACCAAACATTTTCTTAGGTGGGTTACTGCACACGAAAATTCATGAAGTTCACTTGGAAGGTCAAAGTTCAAACCCGTGAAAAGAATTCCGTCTTTCCACTGCTGCTCTGATCGGACAAGAAAAAGAACTGAATGAAGTTGAACACTATTTAATAAGTGGTTTTCGAAAACGTCCTCATGTGAATGTGTCATGGATACAAACGAATTGTGATAAGTATGCTAAACCGCGTGGAGTGATTTACCTCTCTTGAGCGCTCATATGGGTCTTCGAGTTATGGTGAAGTAGAATAGGGTAAGACTTGTGATAGTTTGTCTTGAGTCATTGCTCATCATTATCTTGCTTGATAACAACTTTATTGGGCTACCTGTGAAACGGCTTTGTTATAAAAGAAATCCCTTTTGGCGCAAAAATGCCAAACTCGCTTCTCCACAAGCAGGAAATCAATCAATGAGCAGTTGTTTAATTTGACTTGTAAATCACTATCAACTGCAGAGCGTATTTACAGAATCCAAACCAAAACTGGAAAATTGGTACATGGTATAATGCGAGTTTCTTGCTTTCGATCGCTGAGTGAATGATGATTTGCGAAACTCAGAAGTCACTAACTGATTGGTGCAATATCGCGTCATTTTGAATTGAACCAAGCTGTTGAGGGTCAGTCCCGATAACCCTGTGTGTTTCTGGATTGAACTCACAATCTTGCGTGTATGGGGTTGAAGTCCTAGTTGGGGCTCGGTAGATTTGCACTGCAGCTGAGGGCTCCTAACGAGCCGAATTAACCAAATTTAGATAGTGGTTCTATGGATTTTAAAGGCGGTGGTTGGGGATTTTCATCCCTCAATTTCAACGTGCAACGGGATAGTAATGTTGGTGCTAGAGTAGGAAAATAGGCATCAGCAAATTTTTGCTGGCATAGCAGTGGTTTCCAACGGATGACTGATATCTCTTCGATAAGCTTGAGCATAATTGTATTAATATTCAGGAAAACCGCATGGAAAGCTTTCTTCCAGTCAACTTGGTGTTCCATTCCAAACACGCATTTCAGAACTGATGAAGCCGGTGTTTTGTGGTCCACTGTTACTACTGATCGGTTGCGTTGCCAATGTCCAACTGAACCCTCTTTGTAATGCGTTCCAGTGGCTGATTACGTAAATGCCACTCTGTTCGGTTAAAGTGGCTGGTCCCACCCGCACAGTAAACATTGAAATTGGTGTTCTTTAACCGAGAGAGGCAACGGCTCTTCTTTTGTTAACCGAATTTCTATGCTGTTGTGTTGTAAGCTTAAGCCGTGGTCTATTTTAAACGATTTCTCCACAGTTTGGTCACATCACCCTTAAATGGTAGACAAAAGATGCCGATGTAGTAGCGGGTTTCTCAGGGTTTGCTTACTTTGTCTATTGTCACAGCATACCCATTTTTCACTTGAACCTTATTGGGTTATGAACTGAATGCGTCCCGTTGAACTATAATAGCTCAGTATGTTGGAGTTTGACAAATAACCTTTCATCTTCAAATATTGGAACAGGATTCTGCTTCAAAAAACAATGTACCTGGCAAATCGGCTCATATAATCCAACATTTGTACAATTCTTGAGGGTTTTCATGGAAATATATTCCGGTTTTGAACCTGTAATATCCAGCTGCCAAATTTCACAAACACTTCTGTTACTAGCTAGGTCTGATAAACGAGTGATATCATTTTTTCCCCATTGGGATAATCATAGTTCAAACGTGTCAGAGCCGGAACTCTTGATATTTGTTTGTCATTCATTGTCCTGTATATTTGGAAAAGTGCTTAGTTTCCTCTTGCCTGTTCGATACCATTGGCAGAGCACCCCTTTTAAGCAAACATTATTCCCGGGTTCAAACCGTGAGGAATTTGCATTCTGGTATAGACACATTCAGTAATTAGGAGGATCCGTTCATTCGAACTCCCTGTGAGCTAATTTTCACTCACAAGACCACCAGTGTGCAAAACTCAGGGGGGAATTTCTTTTTATTCCATACTTTACTTCCTTGTGTTCATTGTACCATAAAGGTACAAATGGTACAATCAGGGATGCAGTCAATCAGAGGTTGTCCGATAGCATGTTGGTCTAAATAGATGAGATTCAATCTTGAGCTCTCAGTGTCACCAGTCCCTTTGAACATTGCTGGATATTGTTCCCTGATAGGCCAAACACTGGGCAGCCTACCTTCACTGGTGAGAAAAGATGGACGTAGTTCAGACTGCAGGGTATTACTTTGAGCACAAAAAGGTTCAACCTCAGTTTTGTTGGTGCCGGGTCTCAGTGCTGCTTATTTGGTAAGCAGATCTAACCTGATGATGCCCCCCCGTGCTTCTGCATTCTAAGACTAGGAAACCGCGTTTCTCAATAAACCTGACGTGTGAGTACGCCCGTTTCGTCTGAATCATGTACGCGTATGAAATAGGAGAAAATAAACAACCCCAAATTTCCATTTGTGTTTCCACTCCTGACACGGTAAACTCTGTAAACGTGAAGCTTGATGATGTTGCGTAAAATGTGGGACTGACAATGATCGTGAAAATGAACCTACGATACAGCCTCATGATTCAATGCAGATACGCGGGTGAGGGGGAGGGGGGAGAGAGAGATTGTGTCGCACGAGTCTATCTTGTCGGAAATGTGAAAAAATGCATAGATATCGTAATTTTTTTTTCTCTGTGTAGTATGGTTTGCTACATCTCATCGATAGTAGTTCGCCTGGAGACGGAATCGTACGATCAGATCGACCAATGGGTATATCAGTCTTGGGTGTGTATTTTTTTCACACCATTTAATTGCATTTTGACCGGACCCGAACGATTTGACTTGTCCTTTTCGCAAACCCAACACAAACCGGTCAGGGCAGATAACAGATGAAAATACAAATGAGCATCATATATATATTCCACACCTTCCGGGCCAGAGTGAACAGACAATCCTTTCAACACTTTGTGAGACAATGACCAATATATATATATATATATATATATATATATATATATATATATATATATATATCAGCCAGGCTTCAGAAGTGGTAATTATTATTTTCTCTTTCTTTCAAAGGGTTGCTTTAGGAAATGTGCACGCACACGACTAGAATGCTTATTTTATCTATCAGGATGAGGGGTGATCAAAAGTTTTCCTAATCAAAACTAACCTAACTGACCGACCAAGGTAAGTTGTAAAGACTGTGTGCTACTGTTTGTTCATCTTCAGCTGCAAACAGTTCAGTTAGTAAAGGTAAGCTAGGAAACGACATCTTAGCCTTTACTTTGACAACAGTGTTTGGTTATTGTATTCGGCAATCCACTTTTCCCTTGTTTAGACTGTTATTCTCAGGGATTTTACAGCCAACAACGACTAATTCCTAGACTTATTCCAGATTTCGGTCCTTTTCTAAGCATTCATCGTATGTAGGAATCCTAATTTCTGTGGGGTTTTTAGTATAGCATGTGTCACTCTTGCGTCTTCTTGATTGACTCGTATAATACGGCTTCCTTAATCTTATCGAAATGGTAAGCACGTCCGGAACCTGAGCCTTTGGATTTTTAAAGTTCTCCTCTACTTACCACTGTTTAAATTTTTCTGGGTACCACGAGCATCGAAGATCTCTATTTATCATTAGACGAATCACCTTCATTCATTCTCACAGAACGTACACAGTGTCACAATCACTTTTGTCAAGTATTTAAATCCGAAATCATATAGAATCCCAGGAAAATTGTCCATTTTCGCGCCTATCTGTGTTGAATTAGGAGGAAATTACATAAATTTTCACTCTAATGAGCTATCAACCTTCCCTTGATAATCAGTTTAACCTAAGTTATAAATTTTGCCATCTAGTTCTCTGCATACCTGTTTGATTTTTAGACCAATAAATGACCTTTCAGAAACAAACGGACCAAAGGTTCTGTGTTCCGTGTTCTGTGTTCTGTGTTCCGTGTTCTGTGTTCCCCTGATCTTGGCATGCGTGGTTTTTGGGCCTGATTTAGGAATGTGACTTAGACGACGAAATGCCTTGTTGGAAAAACATACCACGCACTAGATGATTCAGTCGTCCCACATAAGGCTTGTTTCGCCCCGCGGATACGTTGATTCACACAGGAGTGTGGCTTAAAGTCCACCAGCAAGTTTCCCCCTCATTTTCAACTGTTCAGCTGTTCTAGAAGGGTCCTGTTCGGAACGGTAGTTTTTGGTTTCTGGGGAATTAAAGGTTATAACTGGTCCCTAAATTGCTCAAAAATAGAGGAGAATGTGAAAACATAAAACAAGATGTCTAGGACGGGTGATAAACCGGTGAGATATTTGCCGTGATAAAACAATCTATGAATTTCGGAAAGATTTACAGATAAGCTTTCTTTGGAACTGCTCTTTTTGATGTGCACCGAGTGTGGTTTGGTTAATTTTTGGAAAACCTCTGTCTAACGATTTGCGCTGTTTTCTCCTGAAATTCACAATTTCCGCTGTTTTTGTTCATCACCGTGCGAACGAAGCTTTCTAGGGTAAATTGTTGTTTCCTGTCCTATCTGCCGAACTCCATTACCTATTATGGTAACACTATAATCACTTGATCATTGTGGATCCACAGGAGAATGATATTTTTTTACTTCCCTATAAATTTCCCCTTGGCTTTCCGTAGTCTGAACTCACAAAAATATATACGAGATAAATCACTGTATAAAATGAAAAATCACGGCCCTTCAGAAGGGCGATAGAAATTCCAACCGCAAAAAGTCCTATAGTTTCATTGGAGACTAACTGGATGTTCAGCGATACTGACATCAGTCTAGGAAGAAACATTGGCAAAAATGCCTTCTGCTTCATTGTACGAAGCCCGATTTCGGGTGGTGTCTAAAGTCTGCATGCTTTATCTTACTTCATGAATCGATAAATGCATAAGAAACGGTTGAAGCTGTCCTGCTCTATAACAATTATAATTAGAGCAAATGAAGCAGTCCTTTGTAAAATCACTGCATTTTAGGCTTGCTCATGGACACATGTGCCCATGATGTGCAATCTAAATGGAAAGGTTTATTCTGGAAATTGGTTTTCAGTACTGAATTTAGAAACACAAATGTCTGGTGAGAGAATTCATGAAGTGGACTGTATGCCAGTGTGAGGTGTTCCTTTGATTCCATTTTTCTCTCTTTCCTTGTTTACTCGTTCGAAGATATGGGTAATTATTTCGGCAGTTTGGTTAATCAGAATGATTGTCCACATCCGCACATGGTGTTAGAAAACTCAGGGTCACGAGCATGATTATGATCGTAAACATGAACATAAAAGTATGATTATTAATTATGCTACTAGTTGTCATCGGGGGCGACAGTGTGGGGGATGTTATCAGCGTCTTCGTCATCCTCATGATCTAAAAAACCCTTTGTCACCACTAGTGTCAGAAACAAATCAGCGGACATACTTAAAATGAGTCAGGTTTACGAACCGAAATGTTCCACAAGGGAAAGGTAACTTTGTGCGAATTAAAATCTGTGCAGTGTACCGTTGATGAATCATCCAATTGTCAAACGGGATGAATAAATTCATCAGTTTGTGCCCGATCAAATGTCTAACGGTGAAAAGAGGGACCATTTTGCAGATCAGAAAGGGGGCAACTCGTTTTCGTTCCCTACTTATTTTAAAATCTCATTTACCCATCGAACAACCTTTTCATGGTAATACACTGCTGAATTTCCCCTCGTTAGAGAGTCTAGCGCATTCCAGTGTGTCCTATTCAGACGAATCATTAATCACTGCCATCTCGTTTGCCATGACCGGAACAAAATGGAGTTTGTTTCGCAGGAATAGAAAAGGGGGAGGGGTGAAATCAAAGGCATTATGTTTAGGTCAATGAATCAGCTTAAACACATCGAACGCTCTAGGGTGAGATATATTGTTTTTTGCGCAGAAATCACAAAAAAGGAATAAAAATTTTCAGAATAATAAACGTGCGAAACAGTCACACACACACACACACACGCACACGAGCAACTGTGTACATGTGTCAGGTTTTCATGAACAAAAAGTACGGATCAAAAAATCATGAATACGTGAGTCATAACAAGACAGCTTCAGGAAGAACTGGAGTGTCGGCTATGCATAAGATTATTTTCCAACCAATTCAAGGACCATAAAAGCGGTGTTGTAATTAGACTTCACATTCACAGTTTTCGTTCTAAAATCTGGAGCTCCATGGAGTAAATATAACACGCTAGGATGTACCGGTTCTCAATAGGACTTGAGCAGAATTAACAACGAGGCAGTTGTTCCGCGGGGTAACAGTTGTTTTGTAATTCACACTTGTGGACCGTAATCTCTTTGTATTTGTCACTCAGAAACTACGGAGTTACTATCTGGGCCCATTTTAAATGAAAGTTGTACATTATGCGCTGTTCAACCACCGCCGATCGGTTGAAATGAGAATTGGAAAAAACAAAGAATACCGGCATTTGGCGTGATAAAACAAACATGAAACTTTCGAACGGTGCCGTACCTGTTGTTTGTAGAGCTCGTTTGGTCAAATTCACAATGAACAAAATGGACAGGGTTGTTTTTCTGTTCTCCATTCTATACTCTTGAACTAACTGAAACGGTTCAATGAAAGATAATTTGTCTGCAAACCATGAGTTTGGTTTAGAAAACACGACCCAGCCCACTGAATAAGCCAACGGTGTGAAAACTAACAAAACACCGAACGGATCTTGTGACTTAGGGTGTAACAACGAAGGCTTACCAGACCAACAGTCTGTACGCCAAAACACACACTGAGAGCAACGATGTGATCGATGAAGCGGGCATAGATACATTTTATCCACGTTCTTCTGTCTGGTGCTGGTTGATCGAATGGGGATTTTATTAGTCCACCTATTTGTATCCATATCCAACTGTCCAAGTCATTCCCGCCAGGGAACATCCAAGATGGACTTCCGGTTGATCGTAAAACCATATCATCCGTCCTTGGTGCAAAGTATGATCCTATGGTAGATTTTGCCGTTCTGAACCTCCAAACTGATGTGGAAAGATAACGCGCCTTGGACTCAGGAATCAAGAGGTTACATTGACTCTTTCTTTTCAGATGGAAGTATACAGTTAATGTCAGACGAGTATTCGAACCCGTCTTCGAAACTCGTCATACATGGACCGCTTGAAAATAGATGAACATACAGCCAGTGGCACGGCCAAACTGGAAATGTTGCTGATGATGGGCAAACTGCTTACGGCGCATTTGCAAACACACGCACATGAAAGGTTGCACAATAGTCGCACATTTAGCTTCTGGTATGTAGGGTGTTGTTTTCTTTTTGGACCTCTAGGGAACTTGTCCATTTTCTAGCTTTTGCCAGTGTCTGTATGCACATAGTTTCGAACCGATTTTGTCGCTCCCTGCTGCCCATCCGAAAAAAGAACAGGGCCCAAGTAGAGTGAACTATGTACAAATTTACCCTCACATAGTATGCATGTTTTCGACCGAATTAGGGAGCCGAAACGATGACTCTCATGGTAGAATGGCGTATTTTTATGTGTATATATGTTTGTGTGCGTATTCCTAAGCCCGTCAGAAATTCTGGAATGTGGTTTAGACTCCAGTTCATGACAGTGCATGATTTAATGTCTCGTCCGTCGAACAGATGGATGCACCACAGAGTGATTGAGCGATCCTGATTCTTCTGATGTTACTTCTGTTTTTCGGCGTTCACAAGACGCTCCACGACTATCTGTTGAACCGTGTTATCCTAAAAGACATGAAGACAGTCGAATTCTGAGGCTACATCGTCGTCATTTTCATCGTCATTGAAGCTCAACCTGGTTGTATTTTTGGTATTGAAAGGAGTGAGAAGTGGAGCTGAAAGTAAGAAAAATCTTTCTGATCCCGTTGGATGGGAGTGGGAAGGAAGGTGCTACAGAAGGTGGTTCGAAGTAGTGGTAGTATTAGTACTGGTAGTAGTAGCACAATGAATGTGGGTCGACAGTACTGACAATCTGAGGGTCTGAGAAACAATGGGAGAGGGGAAATAAATTCCTTCTGTCAAACGTGTGCGTACACGCGTGGGCGCCTGCAGTCCGTCTGCCAAACTCGATGCACATTTGGTATGCGAGCTGACTCATGCCGCTGCAGCGACTACCACTCCAAATGCCATTGTGGCAGATTCTAATGTTTCCGTTGCGTCGTGTGCCTGTACATCTTCACTCTGACTAATTCGGGAAATGCTTGCTACTAATGATTCTGTTAAAACTGCCTGATCAACGGGCATGCCGACGGATACTGGTGAACACACAACTGTTCAGCACAAGCTGAAATGTACTTTCTCTCTCTCTCTCTCCCTCTCTCTCTCTCTCTCTCACACACACACACACACACACACACACACACACACATGTACACAAATTCATAAAACCGCAGTCAGTCACGTCTGTCAAAAGCTCCCTGGTAAACAAGTTTCTACGAAGCTGAGTGTATCATGCGGAAGCAATGATACTCAGAAAGTCACGTCAAAAGATAAACTTTAAACAGGGTACACTACAGGCTTCGCTTGGTAAAACAGGCATGCTGTTTTAAAAGAATACCACTGGATATATACTACATAAAAAGTATACGTTCGATATTTGCGTGCCTTAGTTCGTTTTTAAAACGCATCCAAACATAATCCTAGGTTAGGAAAGTAATTGGTAAATGCCAGCAGTACATTGGACAGTATAAATCGCCATGCAGTGCTAACGCTGAACACACCGTTGAAAATCATGGGCTCCCTATACAGCGGTTTCATCCTTGTTCGGATTCAGCCTTCACTCGGCATGACAAATAGTTCGATGTAGGCGTTTAATCTCCCACGAATAACACTCAAAATGAATAATCTTAGACAACTTTCGTAAGAAACTAATTGCTAGGCCACAGCACGAAGCCTGCCATAGGGGCTTCTTGTTCGGAAAGCTATAACAATACGTAAATCGTTCGCAATGCAATCGAATATGATGGATGGAAAATCTCTAATATTCAGTGCAAAAACTGACTGGCATTTAACGGTTCCGTTTTGAGTTCACTTGCCGAGATTTCATTTATAAAGACCATTTTTATTTAATGATTAGCTGAGTGGTTTCTTCCCGAATTCGGATTAAACTTGCCCAGAACCAATTCGTGCTTTCCGAATTTCATGCGCCACAGTCCTGGCCATTTAACGCACGACATCTGATTTTCGAATGCTGAAACAGGTTTGTTTCGGGAATTCGCATTGAACACTTTCATGTTTGAAGAGGTATTGCACAATGTGTGATGATCAGATGGAAAATTAGCTAATTGTTCTTTGCCAACTGAATATGACTAGACACATGATACTTATGAGGTATTGCGTTAATTTTGAATAAAGCTGATCTAGTTTTGGGAGAATTGTTTTCGGGATCAAGAAGATCTAATTGATTAGAGTATGGATAAGATCAGCGTGAACGTTGTTTTGCTATCAAATCCCTCATCTGGATCATGGAAATCCTCAAGTAGTTCTTTACAGTGTTTCAGGTTACACGTGATAATTCGGAACTATAATTCTTTCTAATTGTTTGCAAATGTTTCGCCGTTTTAATAACGCATTACACGTCATCTTAAGCGTGGTTAATTTCAATAAAATCTAAGCCATTGCAAACTGCATGCAAGATCCGTTTGGTCGTTGTTTGTCGGAAACTGCCACTATCAATACACAGACAGAGTTTAAGCTCGAACCAACTTCAGTTGAATGCTTGAGGAAACCGTATTACCGTGGTTATTAGGTAAAAAAAGGGAATTGAACCATCAAAATCGTCTAAGAGTAGTTGCGAAAAAATTACCAGTGCCCTTTTTTTGGGGGGGGGGGAGAGGGGGAATAATTCATAAATATAGCTGATCCGAATACATCTGAGTGTACTGTCTGGTCTGGGCAGAGTATTTCCACTTTCATGTTATGACTGTTTGTCGGCATTTTTCAATCGTTTCTGCTAAACCATGCATCACACAGAGTGAACGCTGAACAACTCGTTGCTTCTGCAGCGCGTATTCCCCAAAGCTTTGACATAGTACTAATCTTCGCCTACTGAATTGAAAGTCTTGAGCAAAAGCCCTCAGGTTGTCCGGGCTGATTCTGAATACCTTACATCATTTCAACCCCGAATGAGACAAACCTAGTTTCATCAGTTTTGGACGCTCGACTCTGATATGTTTATTTTTAATAGCTCCCCATAACTGATCACCAAAAATCACTTAAGTTGATGTTTGATATCTCCCACTCATTCGCACAACCGTTCATCTCCCCCCCCCCCCGCCCCCCATACTTCTCGCTCCCTACTTTGATGTGTTCACATGAAAATCCCTCCTAAAACCGGGATCGCACTACTTAAACGTCGCACGTGGGCGTGCAGCACCGGAAATTATCAACTACGACCCCATCAGTTTTGCCACAGATATGTGGTAAGTTTTACCTCCCATTATTTCTTCTCAAATGCTTCGAGTTGTAACCGATGGGATACGAGATTGGATTTTATGGTTCGGTTATTATCTGAACCACTCTATTGCAGAGTTTAGTAGTCAATTGTTCTTGACCTGTGTCAGTCATTATCGGTCGATTTTGGTATCTTTGGGAAGTCTGTTCATCCCTCCGAAGGCCACATTGCAATCGACAACGTGTCTGATTTGGCTCAGAGTTCTAACTGAGGCGAGTTCAGGGTTCATGATGTCCATAGATACTTAACCACCAACCATCTCACAGTATAATCAGAATTTAGAGAGAAAGTGAGATCTGCAATGCTGATATCGGATACAGATTAATAGGTATATAAGGTTCCACAATCCAAAGAACTGCCTTGATAAAGGTTACTCACGGGAACCAAAACGTCTGCTAATAGTTTCCCATCGACGTAACCATGTAATTGACATTATATTTTCTCGTTTGACACACCATATGGTGCAACGTTTTTTCGATACACTCCGTACCTCATTCGCTCCTAACATGCTGATAATAAGAATAAACTCAACCAAACTGAACTGTTAGGGTTATTTCTTTGGATCTCAGTAGTGAGTGAAACTTTGGTATTACTTGATATATTGAGGTGTAAACAGAGCAGTGCTTCCATTATTTCACTTCAACTCGCAAAACCCACCTGAAAAACAGTGACATTGTAATAGGAAGTGTTTTTGCTTGTAACACACCTATGAGCAGCGCTCCCCCGTAGAGAACTGCACCTGGTTGATCTGCAAAGACATAGAAGTACGGAAAACTCCATGAGCTAGAGCTCAGTAAGTGCATCAGATAAGTTCCAACATTTACATCAACCAAAGCTAAAAAGGTGGTCTTAAACCTATTCTCAGATATGCGCTCCCGAAAAAGGTTTGGATTTTCTCCTAACGCTAATTTAACAGCAGGGTTCCGATAAGATTTTATTAATATTCCTAATAAGTGCGGCCATTTGGAAAACAAACGGTAAATAATACCCAATAAAAACGTTCTATCCTCGATAAGCGCACGTGAGACCAGACAAAACGCGCCTCGTTCTGCCAAATTATGAGCGCACTGATAGGACCCAGACTCTAGAATCGCACGGCGACATTGCATTTCGTGGGTGATCTGCTGGTAAAGTTAGTTTATGAATGAAAATCAGGACTTGACTTTGAACCCTCGGTACCGACGGACAACGTTTACGTTCAAAGACCGATTCGTTGCTGTGCTGCTGACTGTCAGACGCGTCTTATTATGTTGGGCCGTATATGGTTCATCATTTGAAGCCAAAAAGTTCAGGTTTCCCAGTGATTTAGTTTAAAAAATTGAGGCTTTGGTGATTGTATGACCTGACATAATGCACCGGAAGGCATCTAGAAGAGCTGGTATCATTCGGAGTAATCGCGAAAATTCGTCAGTCGCTTTCGTTCTACCGAATTAATTGGGATGAATTCGGATAGGCGGTCGGTAACAACTTGTTAGCCCTATTACATCTTACTCTGTCGTGTGCGTGCTTGCTGTAAACGACGCTGAACTATCAGTTGGGTCACGTGTACCACCATCCCAAAGATGACGATGGCTCGATTATGTTCAAGTACGGCTGCGTTATAAAAATATTCATAAAAACCACACAAATATAAGACAAACCTCAACGTTGCCCGCTCCGCGAACTAGAGTCAGGCAAAACCAAACAAAAATCACAACTTCTTGAAAATAAAGCGAGCAAAACTGGTGCAAACATCTATGTGAAAAGCGTTCAAGAGTCATGGGAGACAAACACACCAGTAAATAATCTACCGTGGTCAACGTCCACTGTGGGGTTCAGCCGAATGAAGAAATTGGTACTAAATGCACACACAGGAAAGAACATTTTCCAACAAAACCGACCTGCCGCTTACAGTTGTCCTTTCGCAAACTCTGCTTGTTTCACGTCAATCACCAATTGGCGGTTATTCTAAATGTCAAACATCGATTTTCCGGATAGGACGGAAACTTCATTTTAGTAAGATCAACAAACTTCAGTCAGATCGTTTACAACCAAAAGGTTCTCAATAGTCTTTCAATAACAAAGTTTTCGCCGTTTTTCATATTTAATTCATTCCCGATACAAAAATGAATCTTTTGCAATACCTCTTACTCAGCATAATTTTATTATGGCTAGAAATTGACAATCCAAAACTACCTCAAATTTGTTTGGGCGTTTCAATGGATTACGGATAATGAGAAAGGCAAACATGTAGGGAAAAAACACAGTGAACCCATCTGGCTCACTGTACAAGTCCTTCGTGTATCTTCGACAAATATCTTACCAAATATAAGGGCCCAAAATTCAAACAACGACTGGTAAGCTGACCTGCTTCGTAAAATCACTGTAACGTCGCGATAGACCATCGTACATTCAGTCAGTTTTCTCTCGTTCTGCTTCTTTTGCACCCAGGAATTTTCAGCCCGTTTATAGGCAAAACTGAACGGCTAATTCTTAAGAGAATAAAATGTCAAAGTAACACCTAGCACCATATTAACTGACTGTCTATTTAACAGAAAAGATAGAGAACACCGAAAATAAATCAGGATAGTCTTCTACTAACTGTTTTCAGAAGGCAAATTTAGTGACATCAATCAGTTTCTAGAGCACAGAAGGTTCAAGTTTATATCCTCGGTGTTCAGATGGTATAAGTCTTTTCACTAGAGAATTTAGGACATTTAGTTGACATACGGCTTATGCTTTTACAGACTTTATTTTCGTCCCCGCGCTTCCCATGCACTTCTGCATGACTTCGGACGAATCTGTTTACCGATCTTCCCGTGGTATGCTCAGAGCCCATTGTAAAACAATTGGTGTTCATTTCATCGGAGATTCATAATCGCACATCCCCAACACCTAAGCCCAGTAGTTGTGGCTTCATTGTCGAGTTTGTTGAGTGAAATCGAAGACCAGGGTAACTCCGTTGAAAAGCGAAGACGAATTCGGTAAAAAAAAGGATAGGCGCACAATTTATGCTGTTACCGATCATGGGACAAACGAATTAACCGGTTAAATCGTCCAACTATCGTTTTGTTTCAGGAGTAGTGGTGCCGTAAACGTATAAGATAAGTTATGAGTGGGAGGTCACGTGAACGCGATATGCCTTACAAAACAGGGAAGTGAAAACGGATCGCTTTTGAAACGGGGGATCTCTTTTCCCGGGGATAAAAAGGGATGACGGAATGGCAATAAAGTGTGGCAGTTGCACTGCACGTTCAATGAACGTCACATAATTTCTATTTTGGTTTCCTCTTTAGTTTTTAACAATTCTTTGCGAAAAGGTCTGTACGTCAAACCATGAATGCACACTTCATGTGTTCCACGGTAAAAAAACGTTCAGCAAATTTGGCAAAACTGGCACATCGTTAGCCAGTAGATCAGATTGATACTCGCAGTTTGCCGAGGATTGGAAAAGTCAAAAACGAAATGAAGCTTAAAATCCAACAACTACCCACTGATAAAATCAAAGCTAGCCACGTAACAAACTATTCACGTGGCCTGAAAATTTCGGCCGGTGGTGGTCGGGTGATTAAGAGCATTTTCTTACCACTTTGGATGTTACAGTTTCGAACCCCAGCCACCACTGGTTACTACTTTTACGTTTACGCGGCTGGCTTCTGCGGAGGGATGAGTCGGCTTCATGGATTTCCCAAATGGCACCTGACCGTGAGCGGTGGGCAGAAGAACGTTTCATGAAGAATCTTGGAAATTAGGTACAAAATGCTGTCCCCAGCGTCACTCGGATTTTTTGTTCGGAGTAACAACTCTGGTCCGTACACAACCAAGTGCTGCCTTTTGGGCAAAAGGAAATTTGTGCGTTGGGAGCGAGTGACCGAACGATCGATTCACATGCCCTTCGGATGGCAGTCTGCCAGTCGAGGATGCCCAGCGCGCCTTAGTAAATCATACTCTAATCAGAATAGCTGAGTAAGAGGCAAGAGGCATTGACTTTGTTTAGTGGCGAGCCACATTCACGTACGTGACGTTGCTGTCTATGAGCTCCTGTAAGTCTTATGTAGAGAGTTCTCTACCGGACAAAAATACCCGTCACGCCCTCTAACAACTCCATGCTGCCTTTGTTTGGCTACTTGCTTTCGGTCAGTCCAATATGAGTGACCCTGAAGGAGTCCTTTGCGCTCCAATCAGCAAAGCCCTCGAAGTAATTGTGGCATGCAAACCTGATCACCACGGAAAGGTAGCAACTTCGGACTATGCACCGACGCAACAGCCTTATTCCGCCTCATTCAAGGAGCAAATCTTGCCTTCCGTTCTAAGCAACCATTGGTCTGTCCAGCGCTGCCACATGTAGATCAAGAACTGTAAGGCATGGAGCGCCTGGGTATCATCGTTCCCGTGACTTATTCCAAATGGGGCTGACAAACCCATCGCACATGTCTCGCACTCTGATGCCAGCAGTGCAAAATTACCGTCAAATTAAAGGAGAGGCCTCAGTATCGTTTTCATTGTCACAGGGTTTCACAAATTAATCTACGGCACAAGTTCGCCCTGCTGAGTGGTTATAAAACTTTACTGGCCAATCGACTGCAAAGATGGTCCATTATCCCTCTTGGCTACGATTTTAACATTAAGTGTTGTCGCACACATGGTTGCGGTCAAACAGACGGTCTCTCACGACTACCGAAACATCACTCCGTGTCCTCGGAGGACATAATGGTCGCAGAAGTCAGCGCTGAGAACGATACGCGCCGAGTCTTTAGTGATGCTATACGAGGGATTTCTGTCACAGTGGACGACATCCAGCGTGATTCCACGGAAGACCCTATGATTTGCCAATTGATAAAACGGACACGTACTAAATGGTCAGCGAGAGCTCCCGTAGGTCAATTGAGCCAATTATTCCGCCGACACCAACCATTACAAGTTTTCCATTCTTGTCCGATATTTTCAGACAGATTTCTAATCCCAGCTTCCCTTCGGCAAGCACTCTTACCCTAATTTCACACTGGTTACTTGGGCATGGGCCGCATGAAAGCTCTGTGAATTGGTCATTCATGGATTCTGATATTGAGCATACGGTTAGACAATGTTCCCGCTGCCAGGATGCAGCTAAGTTCCCTAACCGAGAATCTCCCATTCTATGGTGTACTCCTCGATGTCCTTGGTCCAGAGTACCTAATTAACGTGTTGTACCGACGGACGGAACATTCTACCTAGTTTCAGTAAATATGTACTCGAAGTGGTCTGAGATTTATCCCGTGCTATCACTAACTACGAAACACACTCTGAATTGTCTTCGGCGAGTTCTTCCGCAACACGGGTTACCACACATCATTGAGTCAACTCGCAGATTTCAGCGGCACCCTTCAGTGATTTTTGTCGTGATAACCGAAATGAACACTAGTTACTTTGATAGTGAACATTAGTCCATTGTCGTCCGGCTCATTACCACACCTGAACTTATGTGATTCTCCTCTTCACGCTTCAAGGTCTGGTTGCGATTGTCCCTAATAGTGCAGTGGGCCTTTCTGGCTATGGGTCGTGTACCCCTTCCACTGTACTCATGCGCCAGCATTTAATAAAAAAGAATGTCGTTGTTTGATCCACACCTTTACCTATTAATTTGTCTCGGAGATCAGCAGCATTGATTCAATGGGAGGTTTTGTCCAGTCACTTTACCCAACTGTATACTGCTGGTCGATATTTATCCCAACTTGTGTTCTCAAGTCCGCTTGTAGAAATTACAACGGCCTTTGTAAGTAGTTTACATCTACTCATCCTGCAGGCATTATCGGAATCAACACGTTCCACAAGTCATAATGACTTGTACCGTATTTTCAGTGGTCTGACCATTTGAGTTATTCCATTCAACTGACCGAAGAATACACGGACACACCTACAGTCTGTATTCATTGTGAAGAACAAGGTCATAAAGCAAAATCACCAAGTGTACTTTACTATTAAGACAGGCAGTATGCAAGGATAATGCGATTGTCTAGCATACAGCTTACAGATACAAAAGGTTATGATGTAAAAAATGAACATGGTCATCATTATCAGCAGGATATCTGGTACTGCCAGTTCTGGTATGAATGTTTGCTGCGCAGAATCATCTCACATGATGTTAGTCTGTGCATAAACTAGCTTTCTGCCGAAAGTCTGTTCAATCCAGGTCAAACGGAAAATAGTCTCCTGGTTTCATTCCACTTCACATATGTGAGACGTTGGTTTAAGTTAAAAACTCAGTTTAGTTCTCCCAATGTACAAAGTGCTATGGGGACGCGAACGTTAGCTAGCATCTTTATTTACGCGCGGTACCATGAGAATTCGTGAAAACTCAATTATCCTAGAGAAAAACACTCCAAGTAAGCTATGCCTATCATTTAGTGAGCAATGGACGCACTGGTGGTCTGAATCGTTATCCCCATTACCAGCGAATATGAAGGACGACATTCGTGAGTGCTGTCATTACATAGTACCCCATCAGTTCATAACCACAGAAGAACGTGAAGCTCGGACAAAAGTAAAACAGTATTTCCTATATTTCGGGAAAGTTTATCATAATATTTAAAATGTATACATCTCCCTGGATGCTCGGTTTACTTGCAACCTTGGCTACTTGCATTTCGCTTTAAAGGGGAAAGAGTCTGCGGACGTAGTAATGAGATCTTTAGTTCTACCGCACTCCGTTGCGGACCCTAACTTTTTCTCAAAATCCAGTGTTGACTAACCTCAATAATCCTAGACTTCCATAGAGAGAGAAATTATCCCTTGATTGAAAAGCCAGAGCTGTTGCGAGACAATGACGAAACCTGCACAATACATTTTCTGGGCCTTCAAAAGCCGTAAACGAATGCCAAATATATAAGGCTTCTTGAAATACTTTTTGGCTAATAGTAACGTAAATCCGTGTCATTGTTCGTCACAGAAATCTCAGCATAATGTAACCGAACTTCATCGATCGGTAAATGACTTTAACCAATTACGAACGCGAATAAGAGTGCAATTCCTTCTGAGCTCCAAGCTCATGTGCTCTCGATCAGCTATCAGCTCGTCAATGATTACAAATTTGAATATTTGGAGATTAGATTTTACATAATATGCGACTCACCATGCAGCATGAACGTTCAAAATATTGAAAACCATGGGAGCAGGGCACAACCGTTTCATCTTTGTTGGGAACCATCAGCAGTGTACATCCAGCGTGACCCAACTGACACTCGAACGTGGGTGAACGATTGTGAATGGAACACCTCAATCACAAGACAATCCGAATTGGCTGTCAGCGGTTTATTGAACCTAAACACTGCGTGTTGAATCTCATATTATGTAAAATTTAAGCTCCATTTACTCATCTGGTAACCCGACTCTGTAGGTTGTTGAACGGAAGGCCTTCATTGTACATAGGTCCCAACAGAGAAGCCATTCAGCACAAGTGTCGATCGCCTTGCGGCAAATTCTCTGTTAATATGCAAAGCCAGTGTCGGAAGGGTGCTATATCGTGTAGTGTACAAGTTCAATTAACCATTGACATCCAATTCGGATTGTCTTGTGGTCGAGGTGTTCCATTCACAATCGTTCACCCACGTTCGAGTCCCAGTAGGGGCTATATATTTCATTATGATAAGCGACGATTTCGAATTTTTGACACTGACGTAGGACTGGGGAAAACCAGAATAGCTCACAGAAGAGAGACGGATAGCGCGCTTTTTAAGGCAGGTAGGTGTCAGTAACTTTTCAGTAACAAAAAGGTAGATAAAATTAATGTGAGGTAGTTTTTATTTGATGTGGACTGGAGTAGATCAGCAAATAACATTGGGCAAGGTACAATGAGATGGTAACAACTGTTGCCATGGAAAGGGAGTTGAGTTACAAACTTCGTTTCGTTTACACAAGTCTGTTCGCAGTTTGCGAATGAGAAACACCTCGGTAAATCATAACAAGCTTTTATTCTGAGATCGCATAGGGACATAAAACATCTCGGCTGGTACTGAGAAGGCGACGTACGACGAAACTTGTAGGTAGCTTAGCACCCATGACGCGAGATTCCTTGACAGATATTTGCGATTCCCGTGCACGCTATGCAGGTAAAATGTGCTACGCAAGCACACTCAGAGCATGAATAACTGGACAGATGATGCCGAAGCAGAAAAAAACGAAGATTCACACGATAAAAACTAAGTTTTCCATTCAAAATCTATTTTATTGAAACAGGAAGAACTAAGCTATTGATTTGCAGTTGGATCGGTTTAAAAAATTATAAGATACGGAGTCTATGTATAAAAGACTTTCATGTTAGGAAGGTATTTTCTGTTCGTGATCCACATTACATGCTATCGGAAAATAGCTTTTTGGTCTTTTCGTGAAATAATAGTGAAGCTTGGGGTGATCGAAAAGTCAGTCTGTCAACCTCATGCACGACAGATCTACTGATGAATGTTTCCCAGCATCCACCGTACCAGCAATTATGGTACAAAAACAGATTATGTCGGCTAACTTTGCTCAGTTCAGTTCTCTCCAGTATTTGCGTTCCTCCTGCTAAGTTCTGGTGTTGTTTTCAAGTTGCTACTTTGCGTCATCATTGAATCCGAATTGAAAAAGTAACATGTTCAGAATGACCGTTTCCTCCAGAGGCGGGTGTCTAGTGCCAAGTATCTCACACCTAACCGAAAACGATGAATGTAATGTATAGCTATATCGTTCCCCATTTTCCTGGGTCACATAACAATGATATCAACATAACCCGTATTGATGACTGACGTGGGCACTATGCTTCAAGTGACTTTTTGACGAAATGGGAGTCAATCAGTATACGGGTGGTAAATTGGCCAGTTCAAATATCCCAGTGGCTATTAGGCACACTATTGCCATTACTGCAAAAAGGATAGTCAGACTGGATCGTCTAATTATTGACAGTTCTTCATGACTGATTCTAGTGACTGACCATTTAGACGTGGTGCACACGCATCGCATATCGGCTTAATGAAAAAGATGCAAACAACTACAAACCTGGGTGGATTCTCAATGGTAATAAATTCTGATGAGCCATTCAATCACAGTTCAAACCGGTTATTGTTATAACTGGTCAAATCAATATCCTAATACGGATACCAGTTATATTCGTGATCAGCTGATCCGAAGTGAGGTACCAAAACTCCTAAAGCCTAGTAATGCGACAGATAACCTGACACGTAGCCATCACACAATACTTGTTCTAAGCGATAGACCACATGAAACTAGGTATTCGATTTTTATCCAGGCAAAGCGTTTATTGTAAAAGATTTTTCCGTGAATTAAGCTGACTGACTGTGCTTTTGTAAGCTGGAAGTGATACAATATGCTCAAAGCTTACGGTATGTTGACGAAGTTAAATCTGAGTGGGACTATACCCCTAAAGACACAACACCGTGAATTTGGTCTCCTTTTGTTTTCTGTTCAATACTTGCAATTCAGCAGCTGATGAGTTCACCGATTCTGTTTTCAAAAGTGCTTCTATAGCTTTGCTGGAATGAATGTAACGGTGGTTTCTAGTTTACCACTTTCAAAGCATAATCAGTTTACTTACTATGGCTCAACATCCAAGGTGGATGCGCAACTCACCACGGAACGCCATGAAGGCACTGTACAGCTGTTTCGTCCTTGTCGTTATTTAATTCTTGTTAGGAACCGTCAGCCATGCACATCCAGCGAGACCCAACTGAGACTCGAACGTGGGTGAACGATTGTGAATGGAACACCTCGACCACAAGACAATCCGAACTGGATGTCAATGGTTAATTGAACTTGTACACTACACGATATAGCACCCTTCCGACACTGGCTTTGCATATTAACAGAGAATTTGCCGCAAGGCGATCGACACTTGTGCTGAATGGCTTCTCTGTTGGGACCTTTGTACAATGAAGGCATTACGTCAAAACGGCTTTACTCACACGACCAATTCATTCAAACTAACCATTCAAAGAAACGCAGTTTGTGGTAAATGAACGCTTTGTTCATCCAAATTGGGATCAGTTCGCTTTTTCGTCTTCGTTGCAGCAACCCTTTTGTGAAGTAGTTGTCGTCGGTCACTTTTGTTATTTTATCAACTATAGCAATCTAATGCGTGAGGATACTTTTAATTGTTTTGTTGGGGAGCTTTACCGTAGACCTTTTGCTTTTATTCTGAATCAGATCACGTACTGGTGCACCGATGGGTAAATTTTTATTCGCACACAAATACCGACGGAAATGAAATTCATGGTAGGTCATTTGCTCATCGAGGCATGGAATAACTTCAATGAAACAGTCAAGAAAACAGTTCCATATTGACTCTACTAAGGAAACAACAATCAGAAACCATAATAATACCAATAATAATAATAATAATAATAATAATAATAATAATAATAATAATAACGGTCACAGTATTTCCATTTTTATTAGGAATAAATCGTACAACACATCTGGAAGAGAATCACGGCCATTTAGAAACTCTCTTGCGGGTTGAACTTTTGATAGCTAAAGGCTCCGGTTGAGAATCCCTAAAAATACCACCTACTTTGACTTGGGCAACCTGGTAGCATCGCACCCATAAACAAGTCACAGACTCGGACTGTCCATCCCTTCTGCCCCGATTGTACCATGTTTTGTTTGGCACCCAATCTGAAATCAGGCGGGTGTGAAACACATACATAAGGAAGCTGTTTGAAGAGAAGTGGTCGGCTGAAGCAGAGGGATTCGAAACCGGGACCTCCGATTCGGGGAGGTGATGTAAGTCGGAATCACCACAGGCAGACTTGCGCGAGAAAGTCACATTTTGAGTTTTGCCTATTTGGAGGATGGGAAATTTGAGCCTACTTTGCGTTGTACCATTTTGATTCATCTAACTTCTCCGTCTTGATCGAGGAACAAGAATATGTGATCAAGAATGCACGCTCAAACATACGAGTTAACCTGGGCCATTAAAACGGATACCTTTTGGAGTGGAGACGACACAAACTACCACATGCAAGAGTGGATATATGGCAAATTCGATACTGATAAAGAAATTAATTTTAACCTCCAGATATGTGAGTACCCAACACAAGTGACTCTGCTTGTGTGTGTGTATGTATCCTCTGCTTACTGGTTAAGAATAAAGAGGAAATAAATTGGAGAAGAAGCGAAACCGAACGTTTTTGTACAAGACACTTAAACCTAATTGTCCATTTCAATGGAAATTTAGATAGGAACAACTTTGCTGATTAATTCCCTTTCCTCACAAAATATCCTCCATCTTTAGTGAACGCCCATTTATTAGAAAAGGCGAACGAAAGGCCGGACGTAGGTCAAGTTTGGCGTAGATCATTTTGCCTAATCTGATGGTAGATGGGTGGGTGGGTTGGAGAGAAGGTGAGCCACTTGGAACAATATTGACCCACCGAATGAAAATTTCCCGAGAATATGGGAAATCTTTTGGAATTCGTTCATGTGTTCGGTATTTCTCTACTGTCATGAGGGTTTATGCATCCTAGATCACAGAAGGTGATTACAAGTTCAGTGCTTCGTCACCCAGCAAATGGAGGACTCACGAAGCGAATAAATAATATATGTACAGTGGTGAGGATACATCACCGTGAAAAAAATTTATCCGGAAATTTATTGCTAGAAGAGAAAAACATTCCCCATTAAACAGCCAAAGACATCCCTCTTCAGCTTCCATAGAATGTTGTGATTCTCGTGATTCCAGAAGGAGTACAAGAACTTTCTGTTAACAGCCTTGCATCATTATTTGATCGTTTTGAAAATCTGGATGACTGGAAGTCAAAATACATTGCTGGATTATTGTCCGTTTGACACTTTTATTGGAATGATATGACATGTTATTATATCGTTATCCCTTGGCATGCACGTGGATTAAATAAAAGTGATAAACAGATTTATTCGTGTTATACCCAAATACTGCATCCTGCATACTGAACTGACCATTTTTATGGAGCAGTTATCTCCCACATTCACTGATTATATTGAAGCTGTCTAAATTTTAGTGGTTAGAAGTTTGTCCCACTCAAACTTCAACAATTTTTACCCGGTTAACCCCCTACCGTTGCCTAAACCTACACACGTTCAGCCTTGGGCAAACGAATGATGCAACATCCCCCTCTTTGTCACATCAAAACATCGGCGTTGATGAAATTTCTGTGATGAATAATCATCTGTGAGAATGCTCAAAGTTATCAACAGGCAGGAAGTTCCATCAAATATAGTCATGCTAATTTCGCCCTCGGATATCAATGATCGACGTCCGAATCATCAGAAACATCCTTATCATCATTATTATTGTTATTATCATCATCATCCGGATCATCCGGATCGTCATCGTCATCATCATCATCATCATCATCATCATCATCGTCATCATCAGAATCATCGTGATGATGATCATAATCATAATCACCATCATCCTCAGCAGCTGTAGCAGCAGCAGCTGAACTACCGTCCTCTTTAGATTTTCTTCGGTCACTGTTATTGTCTCTTTATTTCAAAATGGAGATTATTGCTTCGATGATCGAATAATAAACAGATGTTATTTTCATTTCTTTTTTTTGCAATAAAGAATATTGTATGAGCTTACTCTGACAAGTTACTCTCATCTCTTGCTTTCCTTGCACTTTATGTTAAGAAGGCTGTATGTAAATTACTGACTGTATCTCCCTTTGGGAGATTCTTCAGCGTAGTATTGTGTGATCCGCACAAATGTAGGTCAGTTGATTGTTGGTAACATTATCTTGAAACCAGAGGTCGATAGCAAACTGCCAAATAAAGGTGAATGTATCTCACTTCGGCGGTGATCACTTGACAAAGCACGCCGGCATCGTCGCGTTTTTATATTGTCAGCATGTCATCCGAACATCGGTCAAATTTCTCCGATAAACATCAAAAGAATTGTGCCATTTCTCGGCTGACATCTCTGTTGAAAACTCCAGTTACTTCTGGTATTTCGACGTAATAAGTCTGGAGATTCTCGCACCGGAGTTGTTAGCCATGTTCATCAGTGAGACTCACGGTGTGCATCTAATGATACTAATCAGCCTAATCTGGTCTCACTTCGTTTTCACATACCCCTCTTGCACTCTGTTCCAATCAACTTCAACTCGTCCCACACTGCACACACTTGTTCGCAACCCGGGATGGACACCACACAGGAGTATGGGCGTACTCACGTACTTCTTACTCACAGGTGTTTCACCATTTTTAGCTGAAGAAAAGGAGATCACTATGCAGAATGTGACTCATGGTCCAATTAATTTTCCGAATGAACTGTTTTCGGCTCGATCTCCAGAAGCGTTGCAGTTTGTTCAAGGTCTTCTGATTCGAAAACCGAAGTGAGTGTTTCACCACTTTTATCCATCATCAGTTGTTTGTGCATCAACAAGGTTTATCCTTATGCGTGAGAATAGCCTTTATCGCACCAATGATCCTCAGTTAGCTGCAGACAATTGGTTACGTCGTAGACCTGTCATTTTATATACCTGTGCACGATTAGGTTTTACACTGCTTCATGAAGGTGGTCAGGGCATGGCTGAAAGAAGTAATGCGGTAATCTCTGATAGTTTTTGAAGTGCATTCGGAAACTGGCACTGTCGTCAATCACGAGTATGGCCTCTAAACTTCCCCTTTAGGGCAAGGTGGCGACTAGATACATTGGGTACTATGGCACAACAGTCGAAGCGAATGGAATGAATGTCACGCAACATTCTGAATAAATCCTGCTGCTTATGACTATCAACAAACGTAAAAATTGTCAAAAAACATCAGAAGCGAGTTGGAATAAAACAAGATAAATTACGAATGTCCAGTATATCTTTGTTCGTTCTATTGTATGCATCACGCCTGTCTTTAGATGAATGTTAATACGCTTGTGTTTGTGTATATGCATACATATTCATCTGTATGGTGAATGATGCATACTTTCAGTTAGGCAGTGGTTCAGTCAGTCAGTCAGCCAGTCAGTGAGTGAGGTAGTTAGATAAACACGAATGGACAGAGATAGAAAAATTCGCAGAAAAAACTGAAATGTAGCTGACTAGTCAAGTAGTCAAATAAGTCATCATCGGCAATTCCCTTGTCTGCTTCTTTTTTGGTTTATGGTTCAAACAGCTGATTAGTCCTTTGACATGCCAGTCTACCTGGCTACAAGCGCGTACTACCAGCCGCAGTATTGAAGGCAAAAGTGATACTTTGAAGAGGAAAAATATGCAACGTAAACAGGTCAGTTCATGGCAGCCAGATTCCTCTGAAGCAGTGTATGCACACTTCTGCAGATTATCTCCGTGACAATATATATTCTACTATACTTCCTAAAAATCTGTTGATTTTGTAACACTCACAGGTCCATAAACGTAGGCCTATCCAGTGGGCATCTGCCATGTGGCGGTTCTCCCAAAACGAAAGATTATCCCACGCGTAATGAAACACAGTGAGACCCCAGTGTCACCCTCACCAGAAATGGTTCTGAAGTGAACCAGTGTGATAAATAATCAGCAGTAACAATCAGACTGGTGACACGGTTTTGTTGCCAGATTTGTTTTACTTCGGGAATCGTACCAAAAGTAGCATCTGAAAGATTTCGCCCTGACTGGAATCTCAAAGTACTGAACAAATTACGCCGTACAAAATTGTTTCACATTTTTGTCTTGTTTTGTTAATTGGAGTGACTCGGATTCACGGTTTATGCGTTCTATTGGTTAATTATCAGAGCGGGTTAAAATATTAGGTTTAATTTTTTGAAAGTTGCTCGTTTATCACACTGCTGTTTCCCCTTTGTATCTGTGTGTTTTTTGGTTCTTGCACATAGAACGAAGATGAGAGTTTTGGAAGGGAACCACGTAGATTAACAGCACCAAGGACAAAATGCTTGGGATTCAATCGATCGGGAATCGAAACAGTAAATGTGACCTAACTGGTTTGTCAGCGGAAGGGAAAGTCAAAGTCTCGACAGGGGTGAACAGAGATCAGCTAGAAACCCATAGTGTACAGAAAAGAAGCTAAAGGGATTTGTATCCTATTTTCCTAGCTTCAGTGATAGTCATTTCATTTCTGTTGACGATCATCGTACCCATAATTCTTTTGAGAAAACAAATAATCTGTAAACTGAGCTTCACTATATTTCTGCTAGTATTGATCTAGTCGTGCGAGTTTCCCTGGTACTGATTCGTTATCTCATAATTGTTCAAACGTCTACACGCAGCGCTCGACTAACAGCGGAACAATGTTTGCAACATCCATGGTTACGCAACATACATGATTCGGCAATCGATTTGGCATCCTGTTCTCCTTGCTCGGACGCGGACACTTTCACGAGTTTCTCAGACGAGATCAATGTATTTGCCGATAGCGAACATTCAGATCACGAACTTAAGTCACCCCAGAAGTTTACTTGTCATGGTTGGTCTAAGAGACACGACAAATCAATAACACCTCGACTACAGCCGACCGTCCAATCAGATGATGATGTGACCCAATGGTCAGCTTGGAATCGTGGGTATTTTGCCGATGTGGTTGTACAGGCAAAAGGTACCGACCGGCTTACTATAATTCAGTGTAATCAGATGACCAGGTCTTCTTGTTCTTCATCACTTCGACCGAACTTTCTTTGGGTTGAGGGATTTCGAAAATTGCTTCATCGGAACAATCTTAACCTGGTCCTTTTACATATGCCGGAGTCAAGCTTGCATCATGTATACCTACGGGAAACAACGCGCGCCGGCGAAGTGGCCGACCAAACGATGACTATGAGCACTTCTGTGCCAACAAGCGGAGAACCTCGTACACCATGGGTTGTGACTGGATGCGCTATGGCGAAAAGGCGAAACCCTAGCCTACCTAGTTCCACTGAGAAGCAACGAACCTATTGTGTGGAGGTGCACATGAAGTTCACCATCCCGACCACACAGCAGTTGGCATTGGCCACGGAACACGCGTGTTCGACGCTAATCTATATTCCCGGATCCAATTCTTCTATTCTCGGTAGAAATTCCTACTCACTCTTTCGAGGTTTGGATAACGAATCACAGCCTATACGGAGCAGTGAGTTTACGGCTTTGATTGTTGTTTTTTTAGTTTCAGTGGCTCGAAACATGCACGTTTGTTTGTGTTTGTGAATGCACTTTTGTGAAATGCACGTTTACCACTTTCCGGGGATCAAAAGCATCATAAGTGAGAGCCCCTTACTCGTCTTTCTCCAACTTTGATCGAATATTATGAAGTATCAAGTTCTACGTCACCATAGTAACACATACTCCAAAATAAGTTAAATACGAAACACATCCGCGGGCATCGAAGGATGTGACTTCTGGGAAACTGTAATTCGGCGTATTAAATATTTCAGGACAACGTAGGAGTGGCTCTACAGATATTGACAAGTTCACGCGGGGAAGTAAGCCAATAAAGATAAGGAACTGTCACTGAATTAGTCATGTCTTTTTCCATTTAGTCCGTTGGTCAGTCCGAGATCGGAAGTCGGAGGGAAGGCGAACGTGGTGAATATCACCATGGAAAAGTGACCTAGATTGACAAAATACTAATAGATAACCTCCTGGGGAAGCTCTGGAGTTCACACCACTTTTCTTTTGTGAGTAGGACTCACCAATAAGGATTCATAAAAGGAACCCTTTGGACATTGGTAATGTTTTTTATCTGACTGTTCTCGATTTACAACAGGCTGACAAGAATAGTGCATGTAATTTCTTGAAATTAATAGATTTGAGAGTACGTTGACGATCCTCCTATATGTTCGCTTTTATCTCCAAGTTTGAAGTAGCCTATATTATATTCCCGGAGGATCAAATAATGCACAGCTTCCCTTGTTAGACAATTCACTTAGGATTATTCTTAGTGTTGCGCAGCATAGCTACTTTTTCCACTGGCACATGTTACTGTGTATTAGCTGTCAGTAGTTAAGTTCAAATTCGGAATTAATCATAAATTCGGCGCTCAAGACTTCCGTTTGTAAATCAACATTGATAAAAAAAATTGTCGTTTTTATCAAGTTGGTGATATCAGACTTTTGCCCAAATATTTTGTTGTGATTTTTATGACTAATTTCTAAGATCCCTCAATAATCATCCATGGCATGCTCGTCTCTCACTCCCTCTTCAACTCGGCATCGCACGTTATGAAATCCGAATTCGTTTCATATCTCTGCATGAATTCGTGTCCAACGGTGTTTCAAACAATTCGTGCCTTGGTCAGATTCGGGTTTGCTGTGCAGTAATCGTATGAGCGCCTCGTTGGATTGCCTGTATTTGGCCTCATTATCCTCATTATTATCACCCTCTCATACATCCATTGACAGTTCACAATCTCACCAAAGTAAGCTGAACCGATCCGAATTATGCTTGCTTGGAACAGAACAAACACAAAGCTTCGATGGGCCTTCGAGGGAAAATTCCTCAAACTCGAGGTCGAAATATCATTCATGGAGTCCATCGAATACAGCGAATGTGAATTTTTGCCATTTAGTCCGCTCATTCCGTGAAACCCTGACTCGTGCCGCTCGCTTTTTCTCCACTCCCGTAGCCTGGCCATTGTTCAACTTGCATAAGTCTCGAAATACACGAACCTGACCGCCATCGCTTTTCGTTTTTACCCCTTTGTCTTTTGCACTTCGACCAACCTCACCCAGTCGATTTATCCGCTCAGCTTTACGCTAGAAGGGCTATCAATACTTTGATATCACGGCCCATTGTCTACATTTCCCCAAAGCGCCAGAAAACAGGGAAGAAGGCCTGTTGTCACACTGTCAGTATTGTGTATCTTTCCTTTTCGCCCCGTCTCTCCCATAAATGTTTTTGAAAACTTTATTTTCCGATTCCCAAAAGGACCAGATTTTTGACATTGCTCAACACATTTTTTCGCATTTCGACCCAAGGACCCACAACTTGTTCCTCGAATGAAAATTCAACAAAATACTTTCTTTGTGGATGTTATAAGTAGCACCACCATTTGATCGGAGATTGGCTCGATCCAATTTTTTGTGTTTAAACGAATCAAAACTGACGATTACGCAAATGCACACACAAGCATGCATGCATGCACATTTGCATATATACATTCATATTTATTCGCACATACCAGAGAAGGCATCTGCTTTTGTGTAAGCACACAAATTGTACAATCTTGACTTCATTATGAAACAAACAAGGTTACAATTATCAAAATCGCTTTACCTTCATCCCGTGCGATGCATTCTCTTAACTTCGTGGAGCGACAGAAATAAAGAGAAGAAAACCCCGTGTTTAGAGCTCGAATATCAACGTGCACAGACCAGTGCTCAGTCAGTCAGTCACCCGCTCGCTCATTCATCAGTGAAACATTCTCCCTTTCTCTCTCTCTTTTCCCCTCAGATCACATTTGTTTTCTAACTCGCATGGAGTTGGTACGTTGCTTCTTCCGGGGGAAGAAAATTATTTCCCTTTCAGTGCTTCCGTAAATCCAGAAGATCGAAACTTGGGCCTTGAGAATCATTTATCTCTTTTTGAGAAATAGAGCTGAGAGCCAAATGAAATTGGTTAGCAGCTGAAAAACGGAACCCACAGACAGATGGAGGAATGGCACATACACACCTACTGGCAAGCATGTGTTCGCTCATTTACACATACACACATACATACACACATACATTCATACATAAATACATGCATACATACATAAACACATAAGAATACGTGCTTTAACAAAAGTGAATTGAATACATGAAATGAGAAGAAACTCCGATCAGACAGAGGACCTACGATATTGCTTATTCGCATTTAATTCGTAATTTTTAAACCGATTTCCAGGTTTTATGCAACACAATGCAAACGCAAATAAGATGGGTGGATTTGTTCTCCGTAGAGGTGAATAAACTAGGTGAAAAACGCACGAGAGACTAGTCCAACTGGATGTTTTCAGTTGGAAACATTCAAGTATAGTAGAGCAATTTTGATGACTGTGTGTGATATCGCTTCAGTCCTTGAGTAGTTGGAACTTGAATGTTGGACATATCTTTGTATATTATGGACCGGACGATTCAATATGACAAGTATTTTTTGCTGTTTAAGTGGTTCGTCTTGGATACCACAATTCAGCAATGTCGATCTTGTCCTCAGCACATTTCGGGTTCCTTCTGGTTACGGGCCTACGATTTTGAACCTGTACTTAGGCTGAACATATTTTGCTGAATGGATCCGTTCGACTTGATTTACCTCCTGATCTGAAGTGCTTAACTAACATTACCTTGTTTTCTATTTCGATCTTTACTGTGCTTTGTTCCGTCCCACTAACTCTAATGAGAACTCCGTTCTGAGTCAGAATCATGTCCGTTTATTAGCACAAAACAAAGAATATATAGGTTGCTCTCACATTCGCCCACTCGTTGCGCACAATGTATTGGTCCGATTGGTGCGGGCGACCACGCCTTGAGGCTTGACCAACGCTGAAAAGACTCATCTGTCATTTATCGACCCACTCCAGCGATCGGCTGTCTTGTCAACCGAGATTCCGTTGTCTCAAGCCTCGGGCTTGGTGCCGCATCAGTGTTGACTGCTGACGCAACTTGGCTGTTTGCCAACGATAGGTAAACACGCCCTCACAACTGAGGTTAATTTGGTTACTAGTGCGATTCGATTGGACTGTCGTGGCTTTCTCTCGAAATAGTCTCTTCTTCATTTTATGCCTGCCGCTTTTGGTTGATTTATGCAATCAGCTCCACTACTGTTTCTTTCTTTTCCAGCAGCGCTGTCCACTACACTCGTTGAACCCGTCAAATTTATGCGAAATCCCTTATTGCAAAATTAAACTGGATTACGGCATTGGAAAAGGCACGGGTATATGGGGTACACACTGTTCGAAAAGCCTGCAAGCGCTACACTGGGTCAAAGTGTGAAATTGCCTACTGTAATTCTAGATAGTAGGCAGATTACTAATGAAGAACTGAAAACTGATAGAGTGGCAAGTGCGTTTTACCTTGTCTGCTCTGCTTCGTCCAAATACCGAGTGAGCGACTGAGAAATGGGGTTTTCTGTTGCAAGTTTTTTGACTGTCATTTAAGGAGCGTAAATGAAAGGCAGTTTATAATTTCCATCAATTAACCACAGTTGTGAATGGCTCAAAAATTGATAAAGTGCACAGCGTCATTGATTTATGAAAGCGCATGAAATGGAAGTAGAACTAACATGCTTTCATACCAGTCCAACGAGATCTTTTACTGCAATAACTGACTGCACGGATTCACATCGCATATGCATTCGCTTTATAAGTCATGTTTCTTTGGTCCAACTTATACAGGATTTCTCCGATATCCTAGTTGTCAAATGAGATGACGTTCTGGTATTCTCTGTTTGACTACTTAAGACGACCACAATTTCAACATACTCGTCTTTAAAACATTATGGACATACGCGTAGCATGTGTGCAGTTTCAAAAATACGCAATCGCAAGCCAAAATAGCTGATTTCATTGAGGGTCCTGATTCATGATATCCCAATATTATTCGACAGCTAAAAGTTAGGCGATGTGGATTGATGAATATATTTTGCCCCATTTCTTTTAACCACGGCGTGAAATGCCTTATTCCGACTGATAAAAATGGCTGACAGTCTGTTGAAATGATTCGAAGATGTTAGGCTTAGATTAGGAATTACGAGCAAGTCAAAAATGGATCTAGACCATCGGATAGGTTGTCCATTGAAGTAGAAAACCAAACTATTTTCAAACAATAGTCTGCATAGATATTTGAGATGATATAATAAAATACTCACTTATTTACTTGTACTAACACTAAGGTTATCAGCAGATGATCTGCAGGATACTTCAGACCTTTCGTTGGTATCTGGAGTACCAAAAGTGAGATGGCATATTTTACAAGCAGGGTGTCACAATAACCACAGATGAAGGATGCATACATTGAAGAGAAATGGGGACATCCGATATGACCAGAGTCTATCAAATGTCTGCAGAGCAGTTAGCTTACATCGTAGGCGTTGGAACTCGAATATACTTTGCCGCTTATGCTATAGATGCCACTCTTGAAAAACCAGGGTAATTTAACAGATAAAACATTAAAATAAATATCACGATGGTGTGGGGGGCACGTATGATGAGCTGTCTTGGTGGCTACCCGTATGGAACACTGACTCTGCGCAGCTGATTGGATCCCTATGGACTTCCAAGAAATGAGTCGCGCATTAGTTTGTTCTCATGAATTTCTGAGTGAAGAACCCCTAATCCCGGTGACAAGTTGATCGACTTCCGTGACTTGTACGTGAGTAGTGGGAGATTAGATCAGCAGCTTACGATTCTTAGCGTAGTATTACCGCTCAAATCATCATTGGAAACCATGGGAGTAGTGTATAGCTGTTTTATCCTAGTGAGGAATCGTCGGCGGTAAACTGCGGTCCCTACATCTACCGAGCCACCACTGGGACTCGAACCTTAGATAAATGACTGTGAGTCGAATCACTAACCACTAGGCCATCCGGGATTGCTTCCAACGGTTTGTTGGACATATACACTACACGATGTAGCACCCTTACATCACTGACTTTGAACGGTAACAACTCGTTTTTCGCAAGATGATGGACTCCCGTGATGGATGACTTATCTGTAGGAGTCTAAGTACAGCTAGCGAGGAGCTTTGCTGCGATACGTACACGAGTAGTAGGAGACTAGACCTGCAGAAACAGCTGTACGACGCTTGTACAGGTTTCAATGACGAGTTGGGCCCTAATACTACATGACGAATCATTATGCAAATCCAATTTGCTGCTGCTCATATACATATAGCAACCAGGCTCCACAGATTGTCTATAACAAAATGCGTTAGTTGTACTTAGGCCCCTACAGAGAAGTCATTCCGTCACTCACCTGACTTTCTTCCAGCCTTCACGAAACTCCCCCTGCCGAGTATTGTGTGAGTATATACAGGATCGCGCCGATTACGTTCATTTATTTTGTGGTTTTTGCCTTTGTTTGTCAACTGAAATGCGGTGAAACAGTAAACTGCGAATTCCGACTTCCTCAGAGTATTTACGGACTATACCACATAATGCACGTCTTGCAAGAAAAGCATGGCAGTCAAGTCAACCATACCAAGCTTTATAACTGGACTACAATGCATCTCACAGACTTATAATGCGGAAGCCAATTGACACTTTACCATTAGCAGTGAACTTGATCAAGCAGGATGGATTTCGTTTGTGAGCAGTTCTTTCGTCAGATGTTCAGTGGACAGGTTACCTTTACTTTCACCATTGGTTTGATCGTGAGTCGTTCACATATTAGGCAAGTTTAAATACAGCACAATAGCAAAGATGAACAAATTAAAACCCAGTGATAAAATAGAAATGGAATGATAATCAAGCAAGTGGATGAATGCATAAATGGATGAGTGAATGATTAGCTAACTGATTTGACTGTTTGATTTAACGACCCACTAACTATGTGAACTGGAGGGAAGATTAACATTCTGAGAATGAAAACAGAAAAAAGCAGCGAGGGAGAGAAGGGATGAAAAATGGCGAACCAAATAAGTGCAAACCGAGTGAAAAAGTTGTTGCATTCGTTGTGTACCGGAACGCTCGGGGCTGCGAATTCGACAACTAAATTGTATCACCACTGGAATAGTAGAATGTCATTGCATCAAAACGAAGTCGAACAGTAGTAGAATTGTGCCTACAATCACAGCCCCTTAATAAATTCGTATTAATCTAGAAACAAACGTGGAAAAGTTTTCATTTTGTCCGCAATTTACCAGTTCGATTTCGATTCATATTTTGTTGTCTGCTTAACTTCATTTAATTTTGTTATCAGTGGCACGCTAAACAACGGCCTTCTTATGAGTAATACAATGTGGTCTTACGAATAAATGAAAACTGAAGGCATTTTTTTCGTGGATTCACAGAATTTGTTAGACGATCATTCTTTGGACGCATAGGCACCACAGGGTTTGATAAATTGACTGGTTGCGTAATTAATTCATTATGGTGTTCAACTGGTTTGAGCGTGAACATATGCAGATATCCAATTTCTGTCAAGGATTGCCGAGCCATCCCGAAATTTACAACTGGTGGTCGTCAAGTGACTCGGGGCCTTCAGTTATTGCGTCAGAGGTGTAGGTACCTGTACATTTCCGACTTTTTCAATGATTCTCAACGTCCCTTGGTGCAACACTCCTTTGTTGTACCGACATTTTAATGTAAAACACACACACCTTTTTGAACATCACCACCGCGCAGTACAAAAGGGCTGTCAATAAACCTTTCATTCTAGCACGGTCTCATCTGATTTTGAGTGTCTTGGAATTATATCGGTCGGAACTAACTGTGAGAAACAAAACATCTTAGAAGCTTCCACGGCGTCACTTGGCACTTCTCTTAATGCCATCCTGTTCTGTTCAACGGATGGCTGTCAGACCGGACTGAACTGAAGATAGTGGCGGATATTGGCTCTTTGGCGCTCATTTCCTGATTATAAGAACAGCGAACAGCTGTGAGTTTGTGTCACACCTTTTGTTTCATTTTGATTTTTATTGTACATACCCTTTTGGCCTTGTATCACAACACGCTCCTCCGCCCATCTTGGTTCGCTAGTGCCGTCTGAGATATTGTTGACATTAATTTAGTGTACCATATAGACAGAGTAGTACGCTACAGAGGTCAGGAGTTTGAACGCCACCATCGCCGACCACTTTGATAGTAGACACTTACCAACTGTGGTCCAGCTCGTTACCATACTTGACCTAATGAAACATTATGGGGTTCTCCGCTGCGCAAAGTCTAAGGGTCTGGTTGTCGGCTATCCCTCGTAGTGTAGTGGGTCTTTGAGGTTATGAAGTACACTCCTACTGCTGCATTCATGGACTAGCTTTCAATGAGAAAAAACAGGTATTGCGTATTTTACAACAGAGTTAATCCAATCAAATAAATAAGATTCTTGAAATATAAAAAACGACACCACCATTGACTCACCTTTCAAAAGTGAGCTGTCAGTGAGAGACTTCATCATAGTGTTCGTGATGGCAGTATGAATTTAATATAATACTCTTTGCATATAGACTTATTCCACAAACGACCACCGGTTTTTCAGGTCAGACTCACTTGGGCTCAAGTTTAATTTTGATTGTTCTACTAACTATTGCAATTGGCTTTCACAACCCATGTCAATCACGCAAGTTTATTCGGTTAGTGACCGGTTCGTGCATCTCCACCGAAAAAAAATATCCTCTACAACGAACTACCAATACTGTAACCAAGAGATAGTATGAAAAAATCTAAGATGGAAAGTTTTGCATGGTTGATTTTTTCGTTGGCAACTGCAAAGCTTTCCTCCAAGGAGATCATTGCAGCTGATTCATGTAGTAATTACATCAAGAATCAAAATAACATCCAGAAAAAGAATGCTGGACTGTCATTTCTTGGTGACTAAGTAACAGATGTTGAGCTTGTAATCTACCCACTTCTGGTTGTATGTCCTTGAAATCCACCAGTTAAATGAGTGTAAAGATTTATTGAAATTCGACATGGGAATTCAGCTCGCCATATCAAGGAATTCCTTATATCTGGTTTGATCCATATCCCATCAAAATTCTTTATCTGGTATTAAGCGAACAGTTCGTTTGTTTCTCATGCGCTTAGGCCTATAGTTTTCACATCGGCCACCTCTCTCTTGCTTCCATGTCCGCGTGACAATTTGTTTGTTCAATCGTATTGCGTCATGTTGCTTTAGCATTGTTTCTGTGACAGGTTTTTCTATGACCCTGATTGTCATGGGTCTAATTTTCGATCTTATCCGTTCGATTTCGGAATTGTTTTTAGAATCTAAGTCAATTGACTCACTGGTATCCGTGACTTGTTCTATCTTTACGTCACACTTGCCTGGGTTACTTGACAGGGCTCAAATATTTGGATGGAATTATCTTTCTCACTGTACCGCCCTATCCGTGGGAATGACTGTGCTCCGACCACCCATTTGTGATCATATTAATTTCTCATAGCCATGTTATTCCGTTTGTTCTTCACCACGCCTTCATGTGCTCCCTCAGGCAAATAATTCTGTTCTGACCGTCGACTGGTCAAAACACCTTCCATAAATAAGGGCCGTCTTGGTAAGCCACTTGATTCGTTCCTGCATCGTCGTCTCAAGCGTTTCTCGTCTATTGTTGTCTGGACTTTTTGGAGCCTTTGTTGACTGCTGTGATTCTGTTGGTGGTTTGCTCATCATTTGAGTGCATGTAGTAGAGGGAGCTTGTGTTCTCAGCCTTGAGATTCGGGTTTCATTTATCTGCGAGTCACTCAATTACTGGACGAAAATCCTGTACAATACACGTGCAAACTTTGACACTTTATGTGGTTGTTTTTACCAGAAAGTTGGAAGTGGTCATTTCGAATCCGCTCACAGCCGACAACACCTCGCATACTGACCTTTGGCGCACACCACGGATCAGAGTGTGCAAGAAACAGTTACCACCTGAAATGAACTAAGTTTTTGCATGGGGCTGACAAAGTTCGATTAAAGCTCAGAAGATCTTGCTTAAAATAATCGAATTTATGCCCACTGGTGGGTTTCACATGGTTTTATAGCAACAGCTGACCACTATGGACTCAATATCTAGAGTTCTTATTACAGGAGGGGATTAAGGGGATAGTTTAAGATGCAGCACGTTTGTGTACCAAGAACTCCCATCGCGTACCGAAGAGACGGACATATGACATTTTTAATTCAGATTTCAGTCTCTGAACAAGCGTCTGTTAGTAGGCGAGGTAGTATACAGTTCACAAAACTGAAAATGAAGTCGAGTGCATGCTGGCACATTACTCGCCAGTAAAAGTGGCCGTGAAAGTTGGAAGCTAGTGAAGTAGATCAGCGGACTCAGATGAAATCTCTCCAGGAATAGGAGTTCTACGACTCGCACTGACGTTGAACTAAGACTGAATTAGGACGGTCCATTTCTGGAAATATATGTGGGGCTGGTCACTCAAATTTGATAAAGCCATCAGGTAAAATGGGTTATTACCAAGAGTGCTGCCTGAATTTTCTCTCGTTTCAGTTTCTCCAGTGTTACCCAGTTCATTCCATTCACCATTAAATGTTAATAATTGTGGATTGAATAGTATTCGTCACGCGGACGTTTAATTAAGGCACTACAGACTTGTGATGCCTATGGTACACATCAGTTGCCTTGAAGGAGAACTCGTGATACCTGTCCGATTGAACACGGTCACTGGACCACCCTGCTAAATGCCGTTGTCTTTGGCCCATTAAGACCCGAATTTTACTCCATAGATAATGTGAATCTGTCAGCTTTTGTTTTATATGCTAAAGTAATGGCTTCATTTGTGTGTCGCAAAAGGTACTGGGCATTTTAGCTGAAGGTATCACCTAGCCTTCTAACGAAAATATCATGTACAATCTACTTACTGGTCGCACCAAACGAAGAGTCGCCCATAAACCCCCTTATGTATACCATTCATCAACCGATCCCTGACTTCCCAAACCCCCAGAGGAATCTCTCCGAACCGAACTTGTTCATTACTAACTAGATAACTAAGTCGGACTAGATAGTGGTTATTCCAATGGAATAAAGAGAAAAACGATTTTTCTGGTTGGTGAAAACAAGGAAATCATGACCGATGCAGTTGGTGTGCACTTCGCCTCGAGGGAAAATTTTGACATAATAAAACGGGTCCGGGTTAAGGTGTTGCCGAACACTTCGACTGCTATTGGACACTGGTCACCGACGAATGCTGAGGTGGTTTCAATTGGCTTTCCCCACTCGCTGTTTGATTCACACAGGCCAGTTGTTAAGGGATTTTACCGTTTTTGTTTTATCTACCTTTACCTTCTGTATACAAATTTGATTTGACTCCTCTCATGAATTTCTGATGAAATCGGGAGTGGGAAAATCCAGTGAAAGAATCGATTCAATCAAGAACCACATGTGTTTCCACTGTCTAGCGCAGCGCACTAGTTCTTTTATTCCAGAACCACAAGTCAGCCACAATTCTCTTATCAGTCCATTTTCACTGCGTAAATACTTTTTGATTCATACTGGAGCTTCGTGAGTCTCAACTCGTCTGTTCTCCTTGAATCTTTCGTCTCCTTGATCTGCCCCGTGTCCCACGATCTGGAACATCAGGTCTACTAGATAACATTGCCCAACTACAAAATATTGACTTAGTTTGGCCACTCATTCAAGTTGTCTTCTGATGGACGACCACTTCGTTCATTGTGTGACGTTGCAGTCGACCCCCCCCCCTATGCGCACCTGCTGTACGCAATAAACGAGTATCCAGCATCCCCCAAAAAGGCTGTTGCACTAAACTTGGAGTTTCCATAAATTATTACATGCTCGACGTCAATACCCACTTGATTCTTGTTTTTATTCTACCTTGTTTCGCTTACCTTTTTATCGTACATCTTGTTTGGATTGATCATTTGACTACTTGCTAAGCTCCCAGTAGGCAAACTCTTAAGCAGACTTCTTGACATTTTCTGAAATGGTCTGAAGTTTGAACGATGCAATCATTCTCACTCGCGTCAGTGATATTCAAATGAATCTGCAATGGATCATCTCACTTTCAAACGGTACAATTTAAGGTCTTCCGAGGATCTTCATGCCCGTATTGATGTGATGAAAATCACAACGAAGTCCGACAAACTAATGATCATAACGACAACACTGAAACCAGTACGGAGAGCAAACTGCGGGCGAAACTGATGGAACGTTTTCTATTCCACCGAAGGAACCTTAGGAACCTTGGACTCACTCTGTCAGGAGAGAAGAAGGCCACATATTGCGAGATACTGCTTTCCGCATGCATGATACATCCTGATATTTATGCATACTTATTTTCTTACCTACAATGAGACAACACCGAATGATAATCGTCAATATTAAGTAACATGTAATGAACACTTTCGTGGTTTATTGACCTTATCGGCAGCATCCAAATGGAAGTACCTGGATTTTGTAGTATACCTAACCCCAAGCAACATATGCTAGAAGATTCGGCTTACAATCCAGTAGTAGTGGTATCAACGAAAGAATTTATCATGAATCTCTTTCTGGTTACCACCAGGTTCTTTGGGATTGAGCACTCAGGGATTCTGTGATATAGCCTAACTCTTTTGGTGTGATTCAGAGTTCGTCAACGAGAACTTCCACTGTTACCAAGACTAATCCCACGGCTTTTTGAGAGAATGCTAAGGTTTTCAGCTAGGATTTTGCGGAATTAGACTCACCGGAGTTTGTCAAGCACTTTGCAGAATATGAGATGGCCATTGTAAAACCCATTTGAACATGTACTTGTTTTTGAAAATACGCCTACAAACACTGACCGGACTCAGTCCATGAAAAGTGCGAAGGAGCCACCAATGTCTGTTCTTGAAGAGCTGTTATGGCTGGATAGGATATTGTTAGTTTCTCGTATGTAACTGCTCATTATTTGGAATGATTGAGAAAGTGGCCATGGCAATCACACTGCTTTACTTTGATGCATGACTGTCAAGCGATCATAATGTAAGGCATAATGAGTAAGATGCATAACCCAAATAGCAAAAAACGCGAAATGGTGCATGAGTGATAGTTCAGTGCAAAACTTACTCACTTTTTTAATTTTATTCGACTATCTCCTACGAGCGGGTAAGTCGGCCTCTTGGATAACTGTGATGGTAGCTGTCCACGCATCCCGGTCTGCGGCAAGGGCTGAACACCGAAAAATCCAGTTTCTGCTCCATTTGCGTACTCCAAAGACCGACTGGAGGTCTAGGCGATCCATGTCTGCCTTAATAGTGCCAACCCATGTCTTCAGATGACCACCAAGGCGACATTTCCAATCTGAACAGGGTGATGATAGTAGGCTCCTTTTCGTAAGTTCCGTTTCGGGTCGTCGTAGGACATGACCAAACCACTGTAGGTGATGCCGTCGGTAGAAAAAGAAAGTCTTTCTGTGTTAGCACAGTGTTGACGCACAGCGAAGTTTGTGAAGCGATCATACCACTTGATTTTGGCCATTTGGTGGAGACACCAGTGGTCGAAGCTTTCCAGTCTTTTCGTGTCGTCCACACTCAACGGCCAAGTTTCGCACTAGTACGTAGGAATTGGCCGGACGGCAGCTCGGTATATGCGCGGCTCCGTGTGGAGGATTATTTCGCTGTGAGACCACAACGACTTGCAAAATTTTAGGGACGTTCTCCTTGTGCAATCGACTTGAAGCTTAACCTCGTCTCTGACCTGACCTTTTGGCCGGATGGTAGAACCTAGGTACTTGAAGTGATGTACCTGTTTCAAGTTTTCTCCATTGACGCGTATAGAGTGTGTTGAGCCCTGCGAAGCCGTGAAGAATTTCTTTTTTGTAGTGTTCATCTCCAGATCAACAGCCTTAGCTTCACAAACAATACGGCAAAAACTGGCTGCAAAATTCCAGGATCCTCTCCTAAAATGACCATCTCATCGGCAAATTCGAGGTCTGTAACCTAAAAGTTGTGACCAAGTTTTATTCCTCGAAAGTCGTTGAGGACGCGACGCATTATCCAGTCAATAGGGAAGTTAAATAGGACTGGCAATATAGGGCATCCTTGGCGGATGCCGGAGTCGACTGGGAACTCTGGAGGCTCTCCGCCGTAGGCGCGGATGCGCACCTGTGTTGCCGAGTAGAATGATCTTATCAATCTGATGTACTTTACCGGCATCCCGTCGTCTCGCAGTACTCTCCAGAGTGACTGCTTGTCAATGGAGTCGAATGCTGCCCGAAAGTCAACGAAGCACGCTGTGGTGTGTTGTTGGAATTTATAGTGACTATCGATGATTCGGCGTAGTCTGAAGATCTGGTCAAAGCAGCCTCTTCCTGGACGAAATCCACACTGGTTGGCGCGTGTTCACGCATCCCGAACAGCAACAGAGCGATTAAGCAGAATAGTCGCTATATCAATGAGGCTGGTTCCCGTGTAGTTCTTGCAGACAGTCCTGTCTCCCTTTTTGGTACAGGGAGTAGGATAGAGATTGACCAGTATTTGGGAAAAACTTCGGTGACCCAGGTACGACGGAACAGCATACTTAGTGGGTCCAACAAAATTGGCAAGCGGGATTTGAAGATCTTAGGTAGTATGCCATCATCTCCCGATGACTTCTTGTTCCTCATGGTTTGAGCTGTGAAGACGATTTCCGATTCGTTGAGTGTCTCGAGGTCGATCACATATTGCTCTATGTCGTCTGCTGTCGTTATACAGATAGACTGGATGGGAGGGCGACTGATCAGTTGACTGAAATGTCCAGTCCTTTTTGAAGCTTCTGGTCGCAACCCGATATGAGTTTGTCTCAATCGTCACGTATCATGGGAAGAGGATGTTCCGCCTTCCCCGAAGATGAGCATATGAGTCAGAAAATCCTCCCAAAGTCCCCTACAGCGGCTGTTACCTCCATCCGGCCTGCATTTTCAGACCTGTATCGCTTACGGTCGCTCCTCGCTGGGCGTGTAGCTTCGCGGCGAAAGTTATGGTAACCAGGTGAGTTGCGGAGTCTCGCGTCCCTAGCTTTAGCACGGCGGTTAAGGGTTTCTGCAGAGATTCAATTTTTCCTATGCCACTTTGTCTTGCCAAGCTTTTCAAGGGAGGCACCGGCGATGAATATTTTTAGCCCCGTTCATTGCCCATCTACGCTAACTTTCCAGTCACTCACAGTTAGTCTGGACGAGATCGCATTTGACAGGGCTTGAACGTTGTCCGCGATCGCTAGCTTCAAAGTATCTATTCTGCAGTGAGGTCCACATGTTTGCCGTACTGAAAGGTGAGGCTTGAGACGAGCGCATACAAGTGTGTGGTCCGTGCCTTTGGCGGTTCCCGTTACGCCGCCCCGTATGCCTGACAATTCTCGACAGATGATGCCCAACGAGAGTGCTCCAAGATGTAGTCGATTTGGTGTGCTGTCTTACCGTCGTTGGAATACTACGTCAACAGGTGTCTTTTTGGATGCGGAAAGCGGGCATTGGTAACGACCAGTCGATTGAGGTCTGCAAACGTGACCAGGCGGTCGCCATTTTCGCATCGCGTGCCGAGGCTAAATTTCCCCAGTACATGTTGAGCATACCCGTCTGCTGGTCCCGTGCGGGCGTTCCGATCTCCTGCAATTAGCAGAATATCTCGCCTGAGAACCCGGCTAAGTGAGTTCTGAAATTCACTGTAGAAGACATCTTTAGTGGTTGGCTCTATATGTGGCGTTGGGGCGTAGACTGCAATCACAGTCAGGTTTAACGAAGTTCTCCTGAACTTCGCCACGGCAATTCATGGAGAAACTGCTTTTCAAGAGTTCAGGGCGTTGTGTGCTCTACTATCCACTGCAATCGCATTTCCTTGAAGACCAGAATTGTCTGCTGGTTTACTGTGTTAGATCCAGTAGGATGCGTCCGTTTGGGTTACTTGAATATGTCGGCTGCCTGAGTTAGGAAAGCGTACTACGGATAGACAAGCTACGTTAATTCCGTAGTCTTTGAGTGTGCGCATAATAATGCACTGGCTACCTACAAGCAGGAGAGTTCTCACGTTCCAGCAGTCTACGCGGGGTGTTGACCTTGTGTTCAGATTTAGATTCCTAGCTGGTGTTTGAGTCATCTCGGCCGCTGGGAAGCACAGGGCGCGTCGCTTACTGGGGACGCCGTAGCATGATCAGAGCTAATCATAGAGACAAAATCCATGAGGAGGCTTGGAAATTTGGTGTGGAGTGGCGTCCTTGGAGCTACTTGGCTTTTGTTCGAGGTTGCACCTTTAGCCCATGCACAACCACGTGCTACCTGTCGGGTAACAGGAAGTTTTTGTATTGGGAGCAGGTGGCCGATCGAGTGGCTCATATGTCTTTTGGATAGTGATCTACCCAATCCGGGATGCCCAACATGTCCGAGTGACCGTGTTGCATGGTTGCCGGTGACTCTCTAGGAGCCTGTTCGCCATTCGGTAGAGGTTACCTAGACCGAGGGGTCCATGCGACCCTGTTGGTTGGATGGATTGCCTTGGTTACCGTTGAATCTAACAGATCTCATCCGCCTATGCAATAGGTTCCACCTTCGCATGCTGGGGACCGTCTCAACGAAGTTTTAGGGCCTTGGTTACCCTCCATCTGGTTTGGTCCTCCTGTCACGCGGTTTGCCGGGGTGTGGCCACTGATGCGTGCCTCGCTTCGTAAAGGGACAGGTGAGATTTGAGTAAATGATGGAGTCCGAAGAGATGGTACATGCCCCAGAGGGTATGACAGTATGCCAACTCAGGGGTGCAACTCATCGCAGATACCCCGTACAAAAAGAGAAGATATCAGAAGAAAAGTCATATTTGCTTGAAAAAACCATAAAAATATTGCTTTTTGTTGAAAGTTAAAAGTGTGTCAAAGTTTTTTGAGATATTTGTATGACAGATAGATGTTGATAGTTAGACAGACAGCCAAACAGACAAAGCCAGGCAATGAACCTCCCCTTTTTAGATCCTCAAACCCGCGTGGCACAATCTAGATGTGATCAGCGCTTTACCATTTAGAGCACAATATACCTGTCATGACATTGTTGAAAAACCTGAGCAGAAAATGAGGATGACCAACAAGGTTTGCGTAGGGGAGATTATTGCTTCTCATTTCAGAAAGAAAAATCGTAGTTTAAGCTAAACAAGAAATTTGTCAAAACATAAATAGGTCTAATCTAAGTAAAACTCGATGCATCACACTGATATTCATTCAGTTCACCTTGGAAGGGAGTACTGACAGCCAAAAGGAATCGACTAGTTGACAGTTGCGAACGCGTTGGTCTTCGGTTGTTATCACAGGCACGCTGCACCACATCTGTGCACAGAGATGGCCAAGTGCTGGCCTCAAAATACACGTGATTATTAGTCAATGAGTTTTGCGATCTTTCCACTGGAGTAACTTCAGCGTTCCGATGCTTATTTGGCAGGCCTCATACAGCAGCATTGAATGGCAAGCACACTCAAAGTGCTGTCCAGAGAATATGAGCATACGCAATCCAAATCCAACGAAATCTCAGAATTTTTGTTTGCTTGCTGAGCCATCTTTTTTGAACAACAAGATGGATGACTATGTATCTTGGTAGCTCAACACATGAAGGATTTGAAGCCTTCTACTGAAACTTAGTCATGGCTAAAATAGAGGTGACTTATAGTTGTGCTTTTTCATGATTTTCCTCAACTCATGTGCCTGAGCTCCAGCCGAAACGTTTGTTAAAGGCTTCACAGTGAGATTGTAAGGACAGAATTAAAATACAAGGAACACAATTAGCCGAAGTTGTGGTCCAAAAAGATATATGCCACTACCGGTACGGAGGACTTTCTGGGAACATTTTCAGACGTTTTCAAACGCAGACAGAAAAACCGAAAGAGAAATCCCCGTGCAATGGATGAGGTGCAAAGGTCAAGCAAGATCTGGACGGTTTAGCATTTGGGTTTTACAGCAAGTTCCTCGAAGCGACTCAGAAAGCAAGTAGGTCCAAAACAGCCGCACATCTTTCGATCCGCAAATCACCAAATGGAATAAAGGGCCCCCTTTGTTTTTCAAAACACTCGAGACAAAAATAGTGCCGTTTATTGTGGAGTTTTTCTGCTTGTCATTGAAAATCCCTGATGCAAATGGGAAGCAGTAGATTTTGGTCGGTTCTTCTTGCTTTTCCATCTTTTTTGTAATGATTGGCCTCCACAAATCCTGCTTATATCTTGTACTGTACGGTTTGCCACCGATTTGCATGTCTAAATATTCATACAATAGTGCTATTCTATCGAATTAAAAATGAACTCCTTTTGATTTATGACTGATTTGCACCGGTCAGAATCTGCAGTAGATGTATCTCCTTTGTGTCTCTTTCATTCAGTTCTTTTCACTGGTCGACAAGCGAAACTGTGCACTTCAGAAACAAATCCATTCCACAGATCCAGGCTACCGTACCCGTCTATAGATGCTATTCAGCAGGTTCCGCCCACGGTTGATGGGGTCTGAAAAAACAAATACAAAGTGATGATGCTTGTAAAAACATACTCATAGTTGATTCGTATTCTTGGGCCTCACTCCAGTACATAAAACGGACTGGAATGCTCAGATGAACTCGCATATTCTATGTTAAGTGAGCCCGCTTTTTAAGATAAATGATCATTGCAATACTAATAATAGAAACAATAGTGATGGTATTACTAATAATAACCCTTCACAGCTGTTATCTCATTTGGACAGAAGACTACTGGGTACGCATCCCTGATGAGCGGCAGCAATCACGAAAACGATCGCGTGCTTCCGGGGAATTTCCTCCTGTCATCCACATACAATCCCATACTACTCATAACCAAAACAACCTTTAATTTCCATTTCGTTGCATGATAATGGTGAAATATTTGTGGCATACCTAACACGTAGTGCACCAGAATTTCCTCTGAGATGAAGTACATAGGTGACATGCCAACTCTCCTGATTGCGATTAGGTACATTCCTAATAAATAGCTGGACACGTACACGAATAAGGTCACACGTAGACTGTAGTCGAGCAGAACCACTGTTCAAACAAAATTAATTACCCTTAGGTATTCAAGAGACAAATGTGCATCAAATAACCCCTTTGATCTGGCCAAAAAAACTGGTCTAATGAAACTGAAAAACAGGCTTGTCGGGCACGGTAATCTCTCAGATCTGTGCTTTGAATTATATTGAATTAAATACTAAAAGCTTGAGCAGTCATATTTCTATGCAAATCCAAAAGTTTGGGACTCAAAACTGAGTAATTCACAAGTAAATCGAAGCTCCTGTCCATTCATTTGCTTGCTGTTAGAAAAGTCAAGTAAACGAAGAAAATGAACAAGATAATAGACGGTTCCATTGATGGTTGGGTGGAGTGCCTCAGTAAAGTGTAGACGAACCTTTGAAAAGTGTTGTGGCAGTGTCCACTATCGGTAGATTGACTATTCACATGACTCCCTCAACACGTTCGGCTTCACTCGCATTCACCGAAACCCAGTCGCTACGTAGCTTTCCATCTCTGACCTCGATAGGTTTTGTTCTACAAATGTATTAGTTCATGTTATCGATCGCGTCTGGGCCACCAAACTGCCACTCACCCTGTGAGTGTGGTAATTATCCTAATCAATCATATTTCCTGTTCTAGTCAAGACAACAAAAAACGAGATGTGAGCTGTCTGAAACGCAAATCTCCTGACCTGGATGGCAAACTTATGTGTCTGATAGTTTGTAGTTCTTTTAGCGGTATCGGGAAGAATTCCTTTTGGAGCATTATGGTAGTAAACAGATAAAATCAAATTGTCTGCGGTGGAATTATTAATACTTATGTGACCAACCGTTTAAGTCGAGAAAACGACAGGAAGCCGAGTCAGTTTGTGAAATGTTCTGTCTGAATTAGTCAACGGACAAGTGTCTCCGGTACATATGTGTGAGAACACTGAATTCTGAATTTGTGTGTGTTCAAGGCGGTTTGACTGTACATCTGATTGCTTGAGCCCAACTCCACAGAGTAAAATCAGAAATGATTCCGTGGGTATGCACGATCGATTGGTTGTGGGCACAGGGATAGTCTAAAGTGGTTATAATCATATCGATCACGAATAGTCGAAGGAAAACACGAGTTGATTATATGCTGTAAAATGAGATAGTTGAGATTGCAACAAAAATCAGTGTCCACCCTACAAGTGTTCTATAAAACATCGCACGGGACATATTTCGAGAATACAAATAGGTGACGAAGAACAACAAAAACGACCTACACTAGGTATTACCCAAAGCTAGTGATGTGAAATGGGCCCTGACGTTCACATTCATTTTGGTCAAAATTGACTTTTGGATCGGAGCTGCTATTACAAGCCAAGTGGATTAACTAACTCTCCGCCGAGCCAGAGCCTCCTGCGGTACGCTGAGTAGGTTACGAACCTGGATGGGAACAAGATGCGTAGTTTGACACCGGACAATATCACAGGGAAGCAGCTTGACAATCACAGTTGCTCCATAAATTGAACTCCCAAGGTAAGACCGATCGGGCGCGAATAAAGCAGGAGAATATCAAATGACTATGATGATTTACATCAACTGTTCTGATTTGAACCACTGGACTAACATCATCCGTTACTTCCTAGTAGAACGACCGTTGTCCGACTGAACGTGATCCAAAGGATATCCTAGTATATGGAGCATGGATGATTTGGCAAGGATATTTTTATTTCTCCTTGCTATTTTGTGTTATCATCGTTACATTGGCAATATTTACGTCATTGCGCTTCACAGTTTTTTTAGTCCTCGATGCTCAAGTACGCGGTTCAGCTGAACCTAATAGAAACTCGGAGTTACGTCATTTTTCTCACTCCGTGAAGAATGAAGTGAAAGGAATCAAATAGCATGCGACTGGAGAAATTCGTCAACATCGAGCTGGATGGAAGATTGCCTTCTTGAAGAGGACTGTCAAACCAATATGGGGCCCGTCTATCTTGTCATCTAATATCCGTTATATCATATCAAAAATGTCTGATATCAGCTACTCGTTGAGTTCTTCGGAATATACAAGCTGTGGTGTTGTTTTATCACGAGAACTATAGCTTTATTCGGTGATAGATTATGAGTTACTGAAGCTTGATAGATTCACCAGCCACAGGTTGGACAAACTGCCAACAAGGGAATCCAAAGAAGGAGGTGTTATGGACCTGCGTACGTCATAATTGGTGTCGTTCATTCTCAATTATGTTTACGTACAACACACGAAATGTTTGCTGTCAAACCATTGAATGTAAGGCACGCTTTATTCCCAGACGCTCTTCTGTTATTATGTATAATTTGTACAAAACACCGGACTGGTTCCACGGAAATGTCCAATTTCCTGGATTCTTTCTATTTATCGCTAATAAAGTGGATTGATGGCTCACCTTTTTTGGTGGCTGGCTGCTTTTACGGCTCCCATTTGACATTCCACAGTATAATGTCCCTCCTTAACATAGTTAATTTGCCCATTAGAAATAACGCTTTCCCAGGCTACTTCTTCTTGAATGGGCCCTCTTTCTTTTATGTAATGAGGTATGCCCCCGCGGGAAACTCCAATCACTGTATTGTCAAATTTCCCTTCAAACGCTCTAGTGAATGTATTCACAAAAACCTAATGAATCACCGAGTCCAAAGGTGTATTCACGGTAGCACGATGCGCTAAGTATTCTCATACTAGAAGGCATGAAAGACCCTCCCAACTTGGATTTATACTACTACCCTGACGTTTTACACATTGTGACAGTACAACGGGCTTTTTAAAATTGTTACGAAACAAACCGTCCACGAACAAGAATTATGATGCGTACGGATCATTCTGATTCGAGGAAGCTAAAGAATTTTCGAAGGATAAAAGAAAGGAGGTGTCTTTTGTACCACAAGACTGTAGCACAATTATAAAACTGTACAAGAAGAAATTGCTGATCTTGACAAACTGGGTGTGAGTATCATATTCGAAGGCAACTCTTCCGGCCACTTACGGGAAGGGTTGAAAATCCTGTGAAAGCTTGCCTCAAGCAAATAACATAACGCATGATGTTCAGGATATTTTAGGTCATTTGTATCATAACTAAATTCGACCGAATTATCACCCGAGTTACCCGGAACCCTGGGAGAACAGGGAAGTTCTCAGTACCTACATCCGTAACGTGGTTTACTTTTACTTTTACACGACTATCTCCTGCGAGAGGATAAGTCGGCTCCATGGACATCGCGAAGGTTTCGTGAATAACCATAGAGAGTCGCGGGAGTAGGGTACGAAGCGGTGTCCCCAGCACCGTTCGGCCTTTTTGTTCGAGGTTGCACCTCTAGCCCTTGCACACCCAAGTGCAGACTGCAAGGCAGCAGGGTGTTCCCAGAGGAGCCGGTGACCTGCTGTACGGTTCGTTCGCCTCCTCTGGAATGCCGGATCAGGCAGTTGAATAGGTCTCCTTTGTGGACGTTGGATCAGCAGATCTCGTCGGCCCATTCAGAAGGATCTGTCTTCACATGCCGAACATCGTCTCGCCGAAGTTTTTTAGACCTCGGTAACCCTCAACCTGGTTTAGCCCGCCTGTCGAGCGGTTTGCCGGGGTGTGGCCGCTGATGCATGCTTCAGCTTCGTGGAGCCACAGGTGAGAGTTGGGTGAATGATGGAGACCAAAGAGATGGAGGATGCCCCAAGGGACACGACAGTCAACCAACTCAGAAGTGCTACTCCTCTCAGACACCCCATACACGTGGTTACAAGGAGTTCAAACTGATCAATACCATTCAAGCCTCCGGACCCGATGTCACCAGTTCTGTCACTCTTGAAACTCTCATATTGTAACAAGGACGCCAACACGGGATGGGATACTTTTATTCCAACGGCCAAACAAGTCCAGTCCTGAAACACATACAATCGTTTATATAGGCCCTTTTACAGATTGTGCGGCAGCAACATTGCTTATGCGGCTGCTTGAGCGTTTCGGCTGCGTATTGACCTGTTGCCAGTGGCCGATTGCTCGCTTCTCTTGGACGTCATTCCTCTCCGGTTGGTCCGACTATCTCAACTGACAGCTTGATCAGCAGCCCCTCACCTAGGCTGTCTTGCTGGTTGCCAGAGATCCCACTGCTTCCTCTCTGATAGTCCGTATGCCTCCTTTTGTCTGCTTCGGAACGCCTCCGACATATTCGCTGCCTGTTCTTTTGTCCGTGGCCCTCATTTGGTTCATCCGTTCGCTTTGATATTCACTTCGTTCCCTTGGCCAAACATTCCCCGTTACACTCGCCCTTCCTCTAAAACATTCGGTCTGGAAGTGCCAAGGTGCCAAGTTGCATCCGTTGACCCATCTGCCTTGTGGTCCTTGGTCGATTTTGAAACTGGAATTCTTCCTGTCTAGTACGGTGTAGGGTCCATTCCATCGTCTGTGGAACCTGCTGGCCCCCGGACGGGCAACTCCGGGTCTGTTACGATTCTTCTCTTTGACCAGCTGTCCTGGCATGAAAGCCTCCCATTTCTGTGTTTTGTTCCGTCTATCGTACCTTGCCTTGTCTCGAATCTGAGAAACTGTTGTCTGTTGTGCGGCCACTTCCTCTAGATGCTTCCGCTAGCGGGCTGTCAAAGGTTTATCATTCATCATGCTGAGCCACACATCCAGTCGCGTTCTGGGTTCCTGCCCAAAAACCAGTTCAAACGGTGTCTTCCCCGTTGTTGAATGGTTCGTTGCGCGGTAGCTGAGCAATGTCTCTGATAGTCCTTCTTGCCAATCACTTCCGTGATTATTTAACCATTCTTTCACCGTCCTGTGGAATCTTTCCGTCATTCCGTTTGCCTGTGGGTGGTAAGGTGAAGTCCGTTCGCCTCGATGTTTACGTCATTCCCTTGCCCCAATATTCCCGTTACGATATCACAGTTTTTGTTCATTTGCTACATGTATATTCTCCTCTCCACTTCGTCGTCCTTTACCAACAAATACTCTCCCGGTGCTCTCGTTGGTTCTGAATCAGTACACCACAACAGTCTATTTTTACGGTGGCACAGTGGTCCAACATCGTCGAATTAGCATATAATCCAAAAACGTGTACAGAAGTACTCTTTTTATTTGATCCTACTTCCTCATCGTAATCAAGTTATCCAACCCTCATGATAAGAGGTCCAAACATAGATAGAGTTCAGTGCTGTAAATATCCTTCAGTATTTATCTCATTCGAGCTTAAGTGGATCCATCATGTTTATGATAATTTTTTCAAGCTAAGAAAACATACGTTGTGCGTCTCTCGTTTGAGATCTCTACGTGCACCTACCTACATTGTCTACAGGTCTATTCATTTTTGTGCGTTATAACACTGGTTACGCTGCTCCTTTGGTCCTTTTCCCTCGTTTACTTGTCGAAGACTTTGTGTTTATCAAACACTCCCTTAAATGCATCTCTATGTGCAACAACATATCCTACTGTGGATTATTGAATTTAGTGGAAAAAATCCGTTGTTCCGTATGTGAACGGTTGTGCAACACTTTACTTTCTGATGCCACACACAGCCGTTACATTAACATTTGTCTCTCTCCCGGTATCTCCAACTCTGCTACGCGTTGATATATTCCCGAGTTACATGGTTTCATTACTAATCTATTCCGTATCTAGCTGGGTGATTGTTTCAAAAGAAGTTCTCGGGGATGAATGGTAAGAAACGTTCACCTAATCACGATTTTTCATTCCCCATTTGGTTTCTCATTGACGAAAGGGTTGTACCGATTCAATCGTCATCGTTTCTATGTATTATATTTTTATTGACATTGTCAAAACATGACTGACAACTTTTCACTGGGGATTTGTGCTTTCTGGACCGATGAAGTGCATTTTTGAGTTGAGATAATGGAAAATCCACTTGATTTTTTGCATCCGAAGTCCTTGCCGCAAGCCATAACGTTTGTCTGTTGAATATGTAGTCTCTGGGACCTTCCAGTTTCAAAGTGGCAACCGAACCGATGTGTCAATATAAAATCTGAAAAACAAGAAAGCTAATGAATTTTACAAAGTAGTACTCACCAAAAGATTCACAGAACATCGCGGCACGTGATTGGCTAGAGAATGCCTTTTGTAATTTTGAACTGCTCATGAAAAAGTTCAAAATCGGATGAGAGTGACTGACTAATCAAAACCTTATCAAGAATTCGTATTTGGGTTGGGACAGAAAAGGTGATGCTTGATTCACTAGGGTTTTGTTTTCTTCATGAAAAGGCACAGCTCGTTAAAGAAAAACAAGGAGTGAATCCCTAACCTATCAAAAAGCAGCGTGTACGACAGGAAATATAACGCATCCGAAAGTCACACCAAATATACAGAGATCTGAACCGTTGAAGTTTGTTGATTTTCACGCGGAAGAATATAACGCAAAAGTTCAAAGGAGGCAGGAAAAAATGTCCTATTCTTATTAGTTCAATGTTGGAGGAAAATGGATCCTCTAAGCAAATAGACCGAAAGAAGTCGACAAATGAATAAGTTGTTTCCTAGATGCTGGAAGACCACTGTGATGGTATCGATTTGTCAAGATACAGTTGAAAATCCGAGATTTGAAAATCTGGGGAGTTTTTTTCTTGATGAAGAGCATTATTAGCCCCTTTTTCGCTCGCTCATCCATTCGTTGTATTCTCTGGTTCTTTGTTTATTCACGTTGAACTTGATCGCATAGGTCGGATATAAATGAAGGAATGCTATGTTGTACAGGGACTGCAGACTTCAACAAATCGCAGAACAGACTTATTCTCTTCTCTTTTAGAGCACATTTGGATGGTTCAGCTGAAAAACTATACGCGTGATGCATCTCATGTGCGTAGTCTTTTTCATGTAGATTTCCACACATTTCCTAACGGTTCGATCAAAATCCTGATCCGGTAGGTGCAAATATAGCAGTGATAGCAAAAAGAGAAGTACCCTGCTCATTGAAGCCCAAGTTACACCTCAATACATGTCCCTGTCAATTCTGTTGGACATTTCTATTTCGACTTAGTGACTACTGACTGAGGCTTAGCAGCCGTTGTCAATCGTTTACTAGATAACAGAAAATCAAAGCTATGGTACTTAAACATCGCTTTTCTGAGCAAATTCATTCGCATTGCTTTCATGGAATGAGCCACGTGAGTCATGTGGTTACTGATAAACTGCGATAAATGACCACCCCACATGACTACTTGTTTCGGGGTCACAAATAATGGAACAGTTTATTTTTTACTAAGAGGTACAATTAGCGATTCCGATGGTACAATACAAAGGGAATCACAAACGTCGAAGTCGTGCAATGAATCTATTTCGGAATCAGTGATTTCCCGTCACTGGTTTGTAGAGATAAGTCGGAAACATCCGTTTGCCAAGTGTGTCCGGGACCGTTTCGCCGTATCTGTGCATGCGCATACTACGGTCAATGTTATTTTTATACGGTTAGTAAAATAAGCAATGGTGATTTTCGGTTTTCACAAAATTCTCTGAATTTGATCTGTACTTTACTGTGAGCATAATCTCACCATGTTTCGGATGCGTTCCGTCGCATACATACGCATGAATACAGCAGAAGGAACACACCCCCTAGCCTTAAAGAATCACTGCCCTGTGAGCGAGCACCGGTGACCGTGACCACAGAACTTGCAGTCGAGAACCACTCAGGGTCCCAGTAGGTCAGGAATGGATCCCAGCCAGTCGACAACGGGTGACTGTCTGTCATCAAAGAAACTGGCAGTGGTGGGACTGTACACAGGATAGTGTGTTCGAAAAAATACATCTTCCAAGTGAATGAAAGTTGCAGTACTTAACTGTTCATCTACCTCTCGTTTGACGAGTACTTCTGCCAAAGACCAGTAAAGTTCTCCTTAGTTATTTCTCAGTGACACAATTCATCTAAGCATGCGAATTTTATTCTGCACTCACTGAGCAACTTTTGAGACTAGTTTCAAAGTGATCCGGAAAAAGCATTCTTCATTATTTTTGTGTGAACTCAGAGTTACTGAAGACGGCCTAATGCCTAGTCATTCGATCGACGAAGCTCAAACAATACAGCGTCATATAACCATTATTGCCTTGGCCGTGGCAAGTAATCATTGTATAATCCCTGTCTAGAGACTCCCCGGAGCCTCGTTTCTGATTTCCGGTATTCCGTGCTCCATAGTCACAACACGACCACTAGGAGCATTAGGTCCCATCATGTTACCAAGTTGCGTTAATCCATAGCTCACCCACAACTAACTAGATCTGCAAGTTGACTCTCAGTTACCTAGTACCATGTGTGCGAATGCCCCAGGTGATGTGTCACGCGAGATAAGTCTTCCTGTAACAAGTTTTCCTATTATTCGATGGGGTATTCTGTGAAACTAGGAATTTAGATGAATGCTTAAACTGTCACACTGATGATTGCCTTTCTCGTTTCCAACTCAACAGTCACAAACCTAATGGCGGAAGGTAATAACTATTCACATTTTTCTTTGAAAGATCGAGAGTGAAATTCCGCAAAGGCATTTTGTGATTATGTATTGGTCTATTTCCGTTCGACTGACCAAACTCGTTGCAGGATCCCAGCTTATCCACATGTATTTTGTGATTGACTTCATATTGTCTAGAGTACTAAGACGATATGGTAAATCATAAGCTCTTCGAAAGACTAAGATGCAAGCCACGCACGCATACGTAACTCTTCCAGGCAGTCGTCTCAAAAAATGCTGAACAAAATTACGCAGTGTGTGTATGTGTGATTGACGTGTTTTGCTTCTACCAAAGATTCCCGTTGAAAGCATACTGGTGCCTAGCAATTTTATTCTCCACAAATGACAATCACGTGAACTTTGATTCCTAAATTTAGCTAACTGAATTAGGTCGATTCATTGCTGAGCAATGGTTGTCAAAGCGGATGAATTTGTGAACTCATTAGTCTATGCAAACGATGATTCAGTGTTTGATCACGTGTGTCGTAGACCTGGAAACACACGAGATGATTTTACCGTTTTTACCCTTGGGGACTATTCGGGCAACTAAATATTCATATTTGTCTTAGTTCCAGGTTCATTTTCATCATGGGACCCTGTGTTATTTCGTTTTATGTTCTGCCTATAATCGTCTTTCACTCCACGCATGGCAAGTTTCTAAAAGCAAACGGGAGTACAGTATCTCTAGTTGCCGGAATGGCTATTGGTCACGTGGTTCCGATCGCTACTGACAAACGTCTTACACCCAAATGTATACTCAACAAAAGTCTCATTTCAATGTGAACACAGATCGGCCGAAATGTTCAAGTGGCCTGTTTTTCGCCCTTTGAAATCAACTTTCGTATTTTTCCAGTCTAGAATAGAATTTCAATAAACGCACCCTTCCCTAACCGGTCTACCTTGGATTCTGCCACCAACTTTTCTACTTAAGTATCATCCGTTTCAGTGTGACGAAGAATATTGTATCAAAACTGTCTTTGAGTGCAAGTTGTGAGCACTTTGGGCTACCAACTCATAAAAAGGAATTCTAATGGAAATTTCTTTGTGTAAACCTACTCAATTGCCTACTTTTCTTTCAGTTGCACCGCGCTTTTCACACTGCAATGAACAGATTTAATCCCTTAAGGAACTTGAAAGAGAACAATATAAGTGTCAGTCACTAACAGATGAATTATTTTCTTTGTGTTTGATTTTCCCTTTAGTCCCTACTAGAAAGCCATCCCCAATTGGAGATTGGTTTGTTTTGTGGCTAACGACACCTTGTTATCGAAATTCGGTAGCAGACGAGGGCTACATCATGAGCGGTAAGAAGTCCACTCGGATAGCTCCATGCTCACGGTAACTTACAACCAAGTACCATGGGTCCTAATCCGCATGAGGAGTACCATGACAAGATTTCTTCTCTATGTCTGCTGACTTCCGGTTCCTCGTGAACAAGCGAAAACAGACAAAACATTCACAAAATGTGTACGGTGGAAATTAGAAATGAGCATTTGCTTTTATTTGTTGTAATCCCAATGTTACCTATTACTCCCCTCTCCCGACTTTGTGATTTTTTCTGTTGTTGTTACGTTGGCACCTTGCCTGTTCTCAAGCCGATGTAAAATATGCACCTCAGGCACTGGGTAACTGAGATTAGATACATAGCTTTAGATAACGTAAGTACGTACGTAAGTGTGCAACAAATCCGGTATATTGTTGCGACCGTGCTCGTAATAACATTTTCCTTCTATGATATTCCATGTACAAACTTCACAGTGTCCTGGTTTACACATCTTCTCAGTAGCCACGTAGTTCACACGCTGTTTTGTTCACACTAGAGCTACAGAGACCAGTTATTTCCAGCCTGATATCAAGGCAGAAATTGTTACACACTGGTACACCCTCTATCACATACAACTATATATTTCTTCCCAGTCATATATGTATGTATATATATGAATACCTGACTTGACATATTGGAAAGAACTGTATTCCTGTTAACCATGAGTTCAGAAAGGGTGAAACGGCTGCACATCGGGCCCTCCCAGTAAATTTTCAGTGGTGAGTTGAGCATTCATTTTGAATCTTTGGACTAAAATCAAGCCATCTCCACTGACATCTGCAACCAAAGATGCTTGTGCAGATGATTCAGTCAACAACCAATACGACACGGAAAACCAAGACGTTATCCATGAAACTAACTTAACTAATCCTAAACGGTTCGAGCCCCGCTGGAATTACTTATTCCGCCCACCGCAATCGTGATACCTAAACGCTTTTCACAAAGAAAACAAACGATGAGCCGAGTACAATACCTTCACATTTAGTGTAGCTTTTTTCATTCATTTTTCACTGGACTAGCGTTTAATCTGATTAGTGGATGTAGGCTATTCAAACTTTTGCCAGCATTCATCAATCTTCACATACTACGAAAGACCATTTTCCGGACCAACCAAGGATATTTGTGTTGCAGTCAGTAGTATGAAACAATAAATTTATTATCACATAACATCATAAAACATAAATAAGCTGTCAAAAATAGCACATCTATGAGACAGCATGTAAATCTTGCCGGGGTGCAGTCATCATTGTGAATCGTGAGATTCAGAGATTCGAAGGTATTTTTGAATCCAGAGTAGAGCACGCTTTGTCACAGACATTTCTACAAAACCAGGTTGCTGTTCAAATTGCTGATTTGACTGCATTGTTTCGGGCCAGAACATGGTGTACGAGTCTTGTAACAAGAAAAATGTCTCAGCTACACCCATTCATGATTGTATTATGTGCTTATATATGCACGGTTTATCTAGCATCCGATCAAGGCACGTGACGTGCGACTGATTGTGCATTCCTTGCTAATTGGTTCAACGCTTGAAGCACACTTAGTCTGTGCTTTCCGATAATTCTAAATGGCTCACGGCAGAAATATTGAAATTTTATCCAGAAGCATTTTTTAATTTGTGGTTACTCTTGTTATCAGCTTTGAAAAATAAAATTGATGCAAACAGAAAACGGGTGTTTATCGAAAAATCTGATAGAATCTTCTGTAAATGAAAGAACCGTCGAATTCGGATACGAATGTGACCACTGCTTTTCTAGGGTCTTTCCCTGGGCCTCTCTTTCTGCTGAATGCCGATCAAAAGTGGAGTTCAATCTACCCCTCAGTCGGTCAAACTGTTTTGGTACTCATCACATGAAAAAAGAAGGAACTGAGACAAGAGATACATGTAAGCCCCTGAAAAAACAGGACATATGCAGGGTATTTATTGATATATATATATATATATATATATATATATATATATATATATATATATATGTAAACAATTTAATGTATATGGTTCAAACTTCGAAACTATATCAAAAGCAATACTTGATGTTTGAGATCCAGTGGTGTTCTGTCCTTATGATGGCCACTTCCGTTCACTGAAACCAGATTTAAGTCTATCTCTGATTTTATTCCATTCAGTTGGAATAATATTATAAAACAATTACGTCGGTTGAGGAGATCGTACGGGGGAACATGACGATTTGCCTGTTATCATCTGAGAAAATCATCCAGGTATGACACGAACAAAGATTACCGTGGTAGGTATCAATTCACAGTCATCGGGGTTGATCTATTGGGATCTTTTGTGGCTCTGGAACTTCAACTTTCAAGGTCTGGTTGCAGGCTACCGCTAATAGTGCAGTGGGATGTTTTGAATACGGGGTATAGATCCCTTCCGCTGAACTCACGTTCGTGCTTTTGATAAAAACAGGAAAAGTTCGCGGACTTCGTTCATCACATCCACCGACAGTTTTACTCCGATAATTAAAGTTCGGCGAATTTCACAAACCCTAGACCAAACCGGAATCTTACATCCCCAGATACCACTTACATCAGAACACAGATCTGAAATTACCTAATTGCTCAAAAAATAGTACGTTTAATTACGGGTGATAACACATGCAAAAGGATGCATAAAAATTTCTGTTTCCGAGTGAGATTCACTCTAAATGTATCCGAATAATGTGAAAGCATATCTATCCTTTGTCGGCAAACTAATTTGTGTGACCCATCTATTAGTTACACAGAACCACTATATACAATAGGTTCTGCCAAATATTTAGATACTATCATCAACACAGACAAGATGCGGTCGTTTCTCATTTCAGGCAGTGTAAATAAACTTCGCATTTCATCTTATCAAATGCGAAAGCTAGGACTGTTCAGCAACAAACGGTTTACTATATCTGCTTTTGTTTAGCGCTGTGCTTCTCCTGTCCGCATCTACGGTTCCTCTGTTATTTGTGCTGATCTTCAGAATAAAGATTTCGAATTCTTCTCCAAAGACCGCCAATTGCCAGTCGAGTAACTTTTAGACGAATAAATGAACTATCTGCTGAATTTTGTTCACCCAATATTACCATATATGGAATGTTCACTTTGCAAACTCCATTCGGACCACACCGATGCAATGATCTACGGGCAATTATCCCAAAATACAAACAGCAACGGCTTAACACTAACTTCCATTTCAAGAGCGACAAGGGAGTCAGAGACGCGAGCACACCCGTGTATTGTTCTGAACCCTCGGTACCGCATTTCAGTGATTCGCTATTACCACAGGAAACGGTAGAACAAGATATTATCGGCGCAGTGTCCAGTCATTGCTGGTCTGTAGAGTATTTAATCCGCTGCATTTGAAGACTTAAATCTGCAGTGGAAGAAAGAGATAAATTTTCTTGGAGCTGTTTTCCAAAATCCCCAGTGCACCTTCACGGATGACTGAGTTGGGAGAAAACGGAGTGACGTCATAGCCAAAAGTCGAAGTCAAGTATACTCTTCATCCAAGAGTAAATATCCGGCTGCCACGTAACCACTTCACTACATAAATCATCAAAGAAAAACCAATAGGAAAACATGTTTCACGGAGAAGGTCAATAAAATTGGTTGTGTTAGAATATGAGTTGTTGAGGAGACAAGCGAGGTAAGATTTAGTGCGAACAAACTGATCGAGTGGCGGATGTTGATATACAAGCTCCGAGGTCCGGATGAAGCAGGTGTGTACAGTTAGCCAAGATCCTGAGAGATAAAGTCCGGTGTACCTTGTGATGCGAAGTTGCGATAAAGGGAGTGAGCAGGTCGTAAATAAAGCCTCTGTGTCGAGACAAAAGTTTAAGGAGCATGAGTGTATATGACAGGGAAAGCATAGAGCCCATGTAGAAGGGCGTGTGAAAATAAAATGCGTTTTATCAAATGAGACGGGGTAGAAAATGACTTGAGAACTGTCTAGTAAAAGGTGAGTCGTCGAACTTTCATGAAAACTGCCGCGACATGATCTATTTAGGTAGGGTAAAGGCTGATGGTTGCATCGAGGGTAATCTTTTTTATTGGTTCTCCACTGATGACCAAGTCTGGATGGGGTACCATTAGATTGGAGTACTGGTTGATTTTATGGAGGAAAAATATAATATCAGAGCGCTTTGAAAGAGTCGTCGTTAGAATACTACTTGAAGACCATTCTACGAGTTTAGCTGCTCTTTCTTTTAAAATAGGGAATAGGGAGTTGGAAATTCCCAGAATCACGTCACTGACGTATTTGCTGAAGTAAATCTCACAAATGAACATGGATAACGTACAAGCAAAAAACAAAATTGGCGATAGGATGGCACCCTGAAGGGCGCTTTGTGTAGAAATGAACATGGAGAAAGTTCGGTTACAATCTTGTGTGGGTTGTTGTCGATTTGAAAGGTAGTCAGATAAAAGGTTAATGACAGAGGTGCTGACACCCTAGTCAACAAGTATACCGAATAAGTTTTATCTGTCAATGCAGTTAAATGCATCACTGAAGTCAAAGAAGCAGACCCTAACTACTTCTGTTTGCACAATCAAACAGGGTGGATGAGAGAGGCCAGAGCATTGACGGTTGAACGCGATCGACGATGTGCAAGCTGGGTAGAAAATCTCTTCAGTATATTCTCTTCAAACACTTAAAGAGCTACTGATGTACAAAATATTGCAAGTAGTTCAGGTATACCCTTTTGGGCGCTGGAGTGACAGAAGCTACTTTCCGGCAGTGGGGAATAGTATTACGGTTTAAACTTAGGCCGAAGAAACCGGGGAATACGGAAGAAAATGTGCTCATGCGTTACTTCAAAGGTATCCGTAGTAGACAGTCAAGTAAGACTGTAATCGAGGGAAAAAGTTAGGGGTTAGTAAAATAAAGATTGCTTCCGGAAAACCCACGGGACAATTGGAGGGCATGTGGGACCCGAAATAAGCCATTCAAAAACCCGAGTCTTCCTTCAGAGTAATGCATACGACAAACAAGAATACCGAAAGAGCGTCGGTTAACTTGACTGAATGAGCGGTTTAAGTGAGAGAAGCTTTTGGTTGTCTATGAAAGCGTTTCACTAGTCCATTGGGAGCTGGGTTGCGTGCTGTGATGCGAATAATTTAAAATCTGAGAAGAGAAGTAAAACTGCGGAAGAGTTCGCATTGAAACTGTGTACCTCTGACAGAAATCCAAAGGAGTAGAATCATTTTGGAAATAGCTCAAGTGGAAGTCTTTAAGAACAGCGATAGGCAATGCGTAAAACGATGTACACATACGAGGAGAAAACGTGATCGGTCCACCGGCGGTAACGGACAGACAATAATCGAATGGATATGAGAAAAAAACCAAATTGACAGAACATCCTAAATGAAACGGTCCTGCATGGCGTAAAAATCAATACACATTCTATACACCCACACAAGCTTCACTGTTCATTTGCTGGTCCGAATCGTCAGTAACTGGGTGCCAGTCTCGATATCTGTTTAAAACTTAAAAGTCTAATTTGGCCAAACCATTGCCTTCCAAGCTTTTTACACATTACAAAGAATAAATTATACAAACGATCATGCGTATAGACACTCAGTAAACGTCAACCATGGACGGAGTCAGTCACTTTACCCATGATATGTGATTGGTTTATCTTAGTTGTGCTGTCCAGGTGAGAGGACTGTAGATTCATGCAGTCTTGGTTCATCGGCCCATTGGTTCGAGTGATATGGAATCAAAGACAGGGATGACAAGAAGCCTTCCACACCACGGCAAATATTCATTTATTTTTACTTCCAAGGAATACTTTCGTAAATATTAGCAGTGCATCAATGGATTGATAATCCGTGAAACGTCTTTTTGACAATCCAGCAGCACCAGATCCGAACACGTTCAAAATGGCACATTAGAAAACCTAGATGAACACTCATATACTGCTAACGGTTCTCAGGTATATATTGCAAAAGGGTTGTAAAAATTCATTATTTGTGAGAGGAAACGCTTATCGTTCAGAATGTAATAGCATCGGCCTTTGTGATTCAGTATATCGCAAAATGACCGCCGTGATGAAGAATGTGAAACGATAATCTGCAAATCCCCAGTATTAAATCCATTCCTACTGACCAATTGTGGGACTTCAAATGCGTCCATATGAAATGATACACATTACAGTATTATCGTCAATAAATTGAACACAAACGCGTCGTATGATTAGTAAAGTAAACGGTGACCAAAATGTCTCGTCCTGTTCAACGAATTGCGTCCAACGGTCTAAAAGCAGCAAATATTATTGATTTTCTCCTGTTATCAATTTTACAAGTCGATAATCCACATCAACAAATGGGGTAACAATTTCTTCTAAAGGATTATCAATAAACAGCGTCAAGTCATTCCCATCGAATCACGATCTGTGCAACTCAGAGGTCAATTTGGATAATTAGAAAAATGCCCCCAATGCATGTGCTCAGACAGATAGATAAATAGATAGATAGATGGGGCGATAGGTGTTTTCGCTATTGTTGTTTTATGGAAAATAACTCGAAATTTCTCATGATCACTGGAATGCACAAGGTAGAATTTGCGTGTTCAAACTGTGGAATGGGTGAACGAGTGACATGCTCTGGTTGTTATGTGTCCAACAGTTTTTTTCTAAATCACGATAATATTTGTGAGGACAGCGGAGCGAGAAATATTTAATCGGTAAAACTGTTGGCCATTTATGAATCAAATGGTGCAGTTCATTTGCATGAACTATATGTGAAAATTCTTCCTTTTTCCCGTTCAATAATTAGTTGGTGTTAATTGATACATGGTTACAGAATGAATACCACTGATTGTGTGAATCTGTGTGACAAGAAGTGTTTCGACACGCACGCACGAATGCACACACACACACTCGTCGTGTTACTTATCGACTGAAATCTTTCTGCTGATGAGTTCATGTTACACCTGAAGTTAGTAATATATATTTTCCAAACCAAACCCTATTATCCACTAGTTGTCCAAACCAAGCGTCTCAGATCACTCGTAAGTAAACAGCTTCAGAATCCTTTCTGGCTGAAGGTACGTTAAATTCAATGGTCTAAATGTCACAATTTTCTTTCTGAACTAGGAACCTTAATTTAAATACACACATAATTGTATATAAGGTCGAAACACGTCCTAACACCTTGTATTATGAGCCCATTTTTGGTGACACTACGCGGCTTCGAACTTTTTGCTAGGCGTATCAGAGAAGTGACAATATGTTCACGAATGGACCATGAAAATATACTAATTTTCTCTTATCGGGTCGATTTACAATCTCACTGAGACGTGACTAATTGATAGTCTCGCACAGTAAGTGTGCAATGTTTTCGGTGGGAAGTGTTTTGAATGGACTATTCGGTTATGAGGACCAAGCCCTATTCATCCGATGAAAATATTTCACGTTCCACAAATACTTGGTAACACAGAAAATCACTGTGTTTCTTTCAAATTGAAACTCGTTTGTAAGAAGACATTTATATGGGAAAAGGAAAACCGATTGGAGGGTTTCTATCAATTATCTGACGTGCAATTTGTCCGATGTGAAATTTACAAAAGCTCATTACCGATCCTATCGAAGCTTATGCAAATATTCCTACGGATAACCTTATTTTGTAAGTCGAATAAACAGAGACACGAAAAGACAACGTCACACAGAACACGAGGGAGCATTTGGCATGATATGTGCACAAAATATAACAAGCAACATATTCTGAAGTGGTTGGGTTTCCGAAATGAGTAGTATAGCGTTGTATGTGGATGACAGTCCCGGGTATCCCAGTGAGCACACGACGGGTTTGGCAGTTGTTGCTGCTCATCAGCTATGCGTACCCAGTACTCATCTGCCCAATCATCCATAGAATTGAGTACTACAAATTTGATTTACAGCTATAATCTCACTTGATTTGTATGAACGTTGTCTTCCACCACACTATTCTCCCGTGCACCTCTTTCCCATTTACACCAATGCAGTCCACCTCACTCCACTTGCATCTAGTAAAGTCTGATATAGTCCATTCCACACCATTCATTTGCCAGCATCATTTCTGTCGTCATCACGACCGTTGCTCATGTTTTCAACTAAAACAAAACACTTTCCTTCTCTGTAATAGTTAGAACGACGTTTTCCTTACAAAACAAACCAGTTTCACTAATCAAGTGCTGTGCTCACTCTAAGATTTGTGTTGATTATTTATGACGAATGAGTTACCGGTTTCATCTCATTCTTTCTCCTGTCACCAAGATAACTTCGTCTTTCACAGTCTGGTGGATGAGTATTTGCATTCATCAGTTGAATTACTAATAATCACAGCATGGCCACTTGTAGTTCATTCCGACGAATAACGAATAAACGAAACCGATGCAACAGTGTTTGTGGCCGGGTAAAGGGATAATTTTCCAGTGTTCAGCTCACAAGAAATGATTGCCAGAAATGACTAGGTCTCAGCAAGGAATTAATAAAAATAATCAAACAAAATCACCAATTAATTAGTATTTCGAATGTGGCTATCTCCATGACACCAGATATACTAGCGATTAGATTAACTGGTCACATGAACTCATCGAGAAGTACAAAAATTATTTTGCTGAGGTTGAGCTTTTAATTTTTCGGGGAAAACGACATTTCAAGACAGTCGAGAAGTGGATCGATCACACCACCGATGTTTAAGAGCTTGTTTTTTCAAACCCTGTACGGTTCAGAGATTTTATTCAATTACGAATCAGAACTATAAAATACAACCATCGAATCATTGCATTCTGTTGCGGTGTGTGCCAACTCCGATTCACTCAATGAATAATTACCGTCACTGTTGTGAAATACGAGAGAAACGAGCAAATTCGTGAACTAAATTACCCACCCAAGCACAATCGTGTGTGGCTAAATCAATGCAACCAAATTGGCTTTCGATATGTTTAACTGAAAATTAGTGATTAGATTGTACAATTCCTCTACAAATTGGTGCTACTAAAATATTAGTTATGAAAACAGTTCATTTTGAATACTGGGAGTTCAGCCTTTCTTATCCAGGAAAACAATGTTGAGCGCGATTCACAAACTTGTCCTCAAACATCCATCGAACACTAATGAAACTGTCACCACGTTAATTGATTTGGTAGAAACACGATAAAACGAACATACATGTAGTTTCACAACATCACAGATTGTGGTTCATTCCGTATCAGTTCACATGGTGAAACATACACGAGACATTTATGCGACTCTCCAAAAATCTGTTACAACATTGCTTCCACAACAATAATAACAGAGTGGCAGGGGAGCCTACGGTTTTGAAATTCATGGTGATGTGTTGCTCACGGAACGGCTGTTGTTGCCATGTGATGAACGGAGAGATATTTTAAAAGCAATCGGATAAGATTGTTCCCATGACATATAATGACATGACCACAGGTTGATCAAGTTAGATCCATAATCTCGTGGTAAGTTTCCAATCAACTTTTAATGGAAACGGCATTGTCGACGTTCGCCGTATGCTATACTATTCTCTCTGAATTGTCCATTATTCGAATCAGCTCAATGCATTCGTGAAACGTTGTTTTCCTACTAACATGGTGAGTAACTGCCAAATTTTGAACACATTAAATGTGGCACACTTATGTTCCATCATTTCACACATAGTCCATATGGCATATTCACCACAAAATACCACAAATGTGCATCGATTCGCACAGAACATTTTGATATGGCTAGATCCATCCTGTGCCCATAAGGACTGAAGGCGGATGTTGTGACAACCTCTTGAGGATCAGCTGACAAACGGTTATGATCTGAATATTAGAATCTTGCTCTATCCGACTGGCTGAATCATGAACCTGCAGCTACATAGTGCATCGAATCGCATTCAAATCGCCACATCCATCCATTTCACAATTGAAGAACTAATTTGAATGTCTGATTCATCATATGCTTACGAAAGCAATCCAATTTCAGAACCAAAATGTTTGAGTAGGATATAAGACTGATAATTATCGTGTCGCGAACCTATATTCCACAAACTACCGATATTCAAATGCACAAGAAGATCAACAGATTTAGGTGAGCCAGACTTGGATTTCAAACTATGGTAAATTACGTGAATCATCAGTCAAAAATGGCTAGGCACGCAAACCGTACTGATTTGATCTTCTCTCCCAACAGCTAGAGAAACTATGACATCACATACAAGAGGACAAAATATAAGCTTAGCTTTTCCGTAAAATGTGGTAAAACAGATTGTCTCTGCCTGACTGGTATGAATTCGGTAGACATTTGTAGCAGTTCTTGACCACCAATCCGTGTCCATACTACGCATAACTCACTTTTGGCAGAAATACAAGACGAAAATCTGTCACTGCTCGTTGATTTATCGTGAATGGGTGATCCGAGAGTTGAACCTCATTTCTCATCACATTTCTATCTACATGGTACATTCGGTTATCGAAAATTTGACCACCAAAAAATCAGTCGTTGTGAGACTTTACTTCGAATAGCGGAATTCCAGTTGGCATTTCATTTCAAGCTATGAATCACCGAATTATTTGGCTATCCACAACACTTCAGCATTTCGAGTTCAATCAGAACGCTATATTTTCTATTTTACCTACTCAAACCTTTTGACCTTTATTTTAGGAGAACTCACATCCATTTTTGATTATGGGTTAAATTGAACAAGAAAAGTTTACTATAACATTTCAATTGGCTCGTCGAATTTTTCCATACATTCCGAACCGACTTCAGTTCTGGCACAATAATACTTATCATCAATCGGATTACTTTGGGAAAAAGCTTGCGAATCCGGATAAATCACAGTGTGTTCAATCAGAGATATCTGCGTGACAACATCAATCCAGCTTCGCTTCTTGTAAAACCGCATGACAATTCTATCTGCTCGGTAAAGGCTGCTTTGGTTGCCTCGCGCACGTTCCTACGACAACGGATTTATGACTGCACAATCAAGATTAGTTCAATATGCTGCAGAAAACGAAACTTGGATGACTGGTTGAATTATCCACTACTGCCAAACAGCCTCAGTGAGATCAATATCATCATTAAAAGCCGATATTTGCACGCCTTCAAAACCTGCCATTCGCGTCAGATAAGAAAATACGAAAAACTACTTTACCAGAACACCTCTGCAAAAGAAATTAAAACCGGAATACAGAATACTTCAATTGATTGGTCCTAAAAACGTGGTCAAATCTTATCAGACAGAATTTTGATCTCGGCAAAACTACAAGTGCTACAGAAAGGTCTAAACTCCAGTTTGAACAAAAAACTCTAACACCTCAAGAAATGGTGCCTCCCCTAGAAGATGCTTTAGGAAAACTACCGCTCGAAAAAGCCAATCGAATCAGACTCCGAATTTGTAATAGTCTGAGAAACTAGGAACCAGTTCTGTCATATCAGTCCACAGGTGAACAGAAGGCGTTAATCACACGAGGAAGTGACGGGTCCATTCACGTCACTAAGACTGACAAGAGCAATATTACGGTCTTTCTAAATAGGTCAGACTATGAAGCAAAAGTTCGAGAACATTCAAAAGATGAAGCACATGAAAGAAATGAAGAATAAAGTTAACGCCGCACTAAACGAAATAGAGGCCCAGATAGGTAAATGCTTTTCGGGGCTGAAAGAAAAGCTAGTAAAGTCTTTGTGGTTTGTTTTGAATTGAAAGCAAGCAGACATGGGGGATTTAACGGACTGCCGCAACACTCAGTAAACGTATCCGAGGCTTTTCATGCCCTGTATAAGATTCGGGGTCGACATTCGAGACAAGCGAAATGTCGCGTCCTGGCCACAGCTTAAGCTGTCGGCGTCCACCTACACAACCCTCCTCTATGTGCCCTTGAGCTGCCCTGGCCCTCCATCCACCCTACAACAGGCCACAGACCAATTAAAAACTGATATAATATGTGAGAAACAATCCACATTCGCTCTTAGTTAAAGCCTGGATTACAGTTATTTTCCTTCATTTTTTGTGTCACTCCTCATCTCTATCATTTCCTATTTGTCTAAAGGGTCCAAATCCTTAACTTGTCATAGTACATTGTGATGTAGTGGTATGAGTATGAATCCCTGAGACCAAGCTTGTTCTCCATTTCGTGATTCCCTTAGGTGTAAATTTGTATTCAGAGTGACACTACTCAATCCACGTGAGCTCAACTTCATTCGATCAGGATGAAAATCCGCCCTAGTTGTTTGTAAAGTTCTAAACAGTAATTCTGAGTTGTTCAGTACGAATGTCACTTGTTTGTGATTCACCGTCGTAAACTTTTCAAGTATTTTCATCGGTCGAACTCTGATTTCTCATTAGGATATACCAGTTACTTATCGTTATCACATGATCCGTTCTGATATTTGCATGATGGTAGATGGGATGAGAAGTACGAAGCTCAAAGCTGAATTTGTTTTTCCGTTTCCAGCTCTGTTCGATCACCAGCACTAACTTATGCCCCGTTTGAACCCATTTCGAAATTGTCTGAAAAATCCCACAGAATACATTGAGAATAAACAACGTGGCGAACAAGCTCGTTTCCAGTTATTCGTACTCATACCAATACATAACAATATATATGACTCAAAATAAGAACGGAGAACGACAATCCAAATCTGTTTGTGCACGTGCGTGTGTGCATGTGAAATTGATCACAGTGTGGAATGTTCAAGTGGTTGCACATGTGTTCGGGACCATGACGTGGGCCACGGAAGCTTAAGTGCTTGCACAAATTTTTTCTGAGCGCACAGGGGAGGATTGTAGAGACGAATACTCACGGCTTCGGCTGTGGCTAAGATGCGACACTTGACAAGTCTTGATTGCTTTCCTTGGACTTTGTAAATGGTGCGAAAAGCGTTTATCACCTCCACTGAGTGGTTTGACTCAACAAGGTGTGAGCACATAGCACTCGTAATTGTCTTAATTGCTCCCGTGTTCAGCCAGGCCGGGTGGTGTTCACGAACGCGTTCGGATCAGCTATCAGGTCTTGTTCCGTCCTCGTCGCAGGAGTTAGAGAAACTGAAGTCCACGTTCGGCTCTGAGAAGGATAAGACGCCTCAGATAGAAAAATCAATTTCGACGAGAATAAGATCCTTGAAGCAGAAAGGAATAATCGAAGCGCTGACCTTCGAAAGGATACGATCGACAGGGACGATAATTCCCAGATTGTACGGTCTACCGAAGGTACACAAAGAAGGCGTCCCATTGAGACCGATTCTGGATATGTGTAACTCTCCATATCACGCAGCAGCAAAGTGGTTGACTGGCTTATTGGAACCAGTAAGATTGGCAATTTCTAGACACAGTCTACAAGAAACCTTCCATTTTGTAGAAACTGTGAAGAACCTGGATCTAGAAGGAAAGCGAATGATATCACTTGATGTTACTTCACTGTTCACAAATGTCCCGATCAGTGAAAAAATCAACTATCTGTGCGACTACATTCAGAGCAACGGAATCGATTTGGGTACCCCGTTGGATGAACTGAAGCAGTTACTATACGTCTGCACACATAATATCCGATTTCAGTTCAATGGTGAAATCTATCGTCAGAAGGACGGAGTTGCAATGGGATCACCTTTGGGACCCCTAGTTGCTGATATTTTTATGGCAAAACTTGAAAATAATCAACTTGAACCCATAATCCGAGATTTTACCTTGTACAAACGATACGTAGACGACGTCATATGTGTGCTAGATACCCATCTAGACACAAACCTGCCTCTTAACAATTTTAACGCTGCCCATCCAAATGTTCAATTTACTTTGGAAGAAGAAAAGGACAACTGTTTATCGTATTTAGACGTATGCATAAACCGTCGGAATGATTTTTCCGTCCAGTTATCAGTGCACAGAAAAGCTACATGGAACGGACAATACATCCATTTTCACAGCTTTTTGCCCCTCAAAATGAAGAGGAATCTTATACGTTGCTTAGTTAACAGAGCAAGAAAACTCTGCTCCGAAGACACAATAGGAAATGAACTCCTTTTTCTGCGGAGTGTTTTCTTAAATAACGGCTATCCTGAACGGTTTATCGACAAGACGATGCAAGAAAATGAAGGAAAATCAAAGGAGATAGGAGCCGCCAAGAAGATACTATATGTGCGTTTGCCGTTCAAAGGCGACACTGAAGCCGAAATTATTCAACGAAGATTATCGGGAGTAATCAACAGAACATTCTACGCTGCACAGTTACAAATACTGTTCGTTTCCAAACCGATAGTGTTTTTGATTGAAGGTCACAGTGCCGAATTCTTCAACCTCGTTTTGTGTGTATTCTTTCACCTGTTCCTGTGGAACTAGGTACATTGGTCGCACTACTCGGCGCTTATCCGAACGCGTTCGTGAACACCACCCGGCCTGGCTGAACACGGGAGCAATTAAGACAATTACGAGTGCTATGTGCTCACACCTTGTTGAGTCAAACCACTCAGTGGAGGTGATAAACGCTTTTCGCACCATTTACAAAGTCCAAGGAAAGCAATCAAGACTTGTCAAGTGTCGCATCTTAGCCACAGCCGAAGCCGTGAGTATTCGTCTCTACAATCCTCCCCTGTGCGCTCAGAAAAAATTTGTGCAAGCACTTAAGCTTCCGTGGCCCACGTCATGGTCCCGAACACATGTGCAACCACTTGAACATTCCACACTGTGATCAATTTCACATGCACACACGCACGTGCACAAACAGATTTGGATTGTCGTTCTCCGTTCTTATTTTGAGTCATATATATTGTTATGTATTGGTATGAGTACGAATAACTGGAAACGAGCTTGTTCGCCACGTTGTTTATTCTCAATGTATTCTGTGGGATTTTTCAGACAATTTCGAAATGGGTTCAAACGGGGCATAAGTTAGTGCTGGTGATCGAACAGAGCTGGAAACGGAAAAACAAATTCAGCTTTGAGCTTCGTACTTCTCATCCCATCTACCATCATGCAAATATCAGAACGGATCATGTGATAACGATAAGTAACTGGTATATCCTAATGAGAAATCAGAGTTCGACCGATGAAAATACTTGAAAAGTTTACGACGGTGAATCACAAACAAGTGACATTCGTACTGAACAACTCAGAATTACTGTTTAGAACTTTACAAACAACTAGGGCGGATTTTCATCCTGATCGAATGAAGTTGAGCTCACGTGGATTGAGTAGTGTCACTCTGAATACAAATTTACACCTAAGGGAATCACGAAATGGAGAACAAGCTTGGTCTCAGGGATTCATACTCATACCACTACATCACAATGTACTATGACAAGTTAAGGATTTGGACCCTTTAGACAAATAGGAAATGATAGAGATGAGGAGTGACACAAAAAATGAAGGAAAATAACTGTAATCCAGGCTTTAACTAAGAGCGAATGTGGATTGTTTCTCACATATTATATCAGTTTTTAATTGGTCTGTGGCCTGTTGTAGGGTGGATGGAGGGCCAGGGCAGCTCAAGGGCACATAGAGGAGGGTTGTGTAGGTGGACGCCGACAGCTTAAGCTGTGGCCAGGACGCGACATTTCGCTTGTCTCGAATGTCGACCCCGAATCTTATACAGGGCATGAAAAGCCTCGGATACGTTTACTGAGTGTTGCGGCAGTCCGTTAAATCCCCCATGTCTGCTTGCTTTCAATTCAAAACAAACCACAAAGACTTTACTAGCTTTTCTTTCAGCCCCGAAAAGCATTTACCTATCTGGGCCTCTATTTCGTTTAGTGCGGCGTTGACTTTATTCTTCATTTCTTTCATGTGCTTCATCTTTTGAATGTTCTCGAACTTTTGCTTCATAGTCTGACCTATTTAGAAAGACCGTAATATTGCTCTTGTCAGTCTTAGTGACGTGAATGGACCCGTCACTTCCTCGTGTGATTAACGCCTTCTGTTCACCTGTGGACTGATATGACAGAACTGGTTCCTAGTTTCTCAGACTATTACAAATTCGGAGTCTGATTCGATTGGCTTTTTCGAGCGGTAGTTTTCCTAAAGCATCTTCTAGGGGAGGCACCATTTCTTGAGGTGTTAGAGTTTTTTGTTCAAACTGGAGTTTAGACCTTTCTGTAGCACTTGTAGTTTTGCCGAGATCAAAATTCTGTCTGATAAGATTTGACCACGTTTTTAGGACCAATCAATTGAAGTATTCTGTATTCCGGTTTTAATTTCTTTTGCAGAGGTGTTCTGGTAAAGTAGTTTTTCGTATTTTCTTATCTGACGCGAATGGCAGGTTTTGAAGGCGTGCAAATATCGGCTTTTAATGATGATATTGATCTCACTGAGGCTGTTTGGCAGTAGTGGATAATTCAACCAGTCATCCAAGTTTCGTTTTCTGCAGCATATTGAACTAATCTTGATTGTGCAGTCATAAATCCGTTGTCGTAGGAACGTGCGCGAGGCAACCAAAGCAGCCTTTACCGAGCAGATAGAATTGTCATGCGGTTTTACAAGAAGCGAAGCTGGATTGATGTTGTCACGCAGATATCTCTGATTGAACACACTGTGATTTATCCGGATTCGCAAGCTTTTTCCCAAAGTAATCCGATTGATGATAAGTATTATTGTGCCAGAACTGAAGTCGGTTCGGAATGTATGGAAAAATTCGACGAGCCAATTGAAATGTTATAGTAAACTTTTCTTGTTCAATTTAACCCATAATCAAAAATGGATGTGAGTTCTCCTAAAATAAAGGTCAAAAGGTTTGAGTAGGTAAAATAGAAAATATAGCGTTCTGATTGAACTCGAAATGCTGAAGTGTTGTGGATAGCCAAATAATTCGGTGATTCATAGCTTGAAATGAAATGCCAACTGGAATTCCGCTATTCGAAGTAAAGTCTCACAACGACTGATTTTTTGGTGGTCAAATTTTCGATAACCGAATGTACCATGTAGATAGAAATGTGATGAGAAATGAGGTTCAACTCTCGGATCACCCATTCACGATAAATCAACGAGCAGTGACAGATTTTCGTCTTGTATTTCTGCCAAAAGTGAGTTATGCGTAGTATGGACACGGATTGGTGGTCAAGAACTGCTACAAATGTCTACCGAATTCATACCAGTCAGGCAGAGACAATCTGTTTTACCACATTTTACGGAAAAGCTAAGCTTATATTTTGTCCTCTTGTATGTGATGTCATAGTTTCTCTAGCTGTTGGGAGAGAAGATCAAATCAGTACGGTTTGCGTGCCTAGCCATTTTTGACTGATGATTCACGTAATTTACCATAGTTTGAAATCCAAGTCTGGCTCACCTAAATCTGTTGATCTTCTTGTGCATTTGAATATCGGTAGTTTGTGGAATATAGGTTCGCGACACGATAATTATCAGTCTTATATCCTACTCAAACATTTTGAGTCTGGAATTGGATTCAGTGTACCACAAGGTCCACAGGTCGTATTTTTCGTCACAACTTCTTGCAAATCCTTAGCAACGTTTGCGTCGGGTATTTCTCCGCTTCTTCTACTTTATTTGGTGATTTTCCTATACGTGCCCGCGGCAATCCTCTCTTTGTCCATTCCACTGAGACGATCAGCAACGCACGGGTCGAAACATTTCATGTGTTACGACGGAATACGACAGTGATTTCAGCTTCGGTCTGAAAACACGTGCTGTGACGTTATGCCTACCCCTCGGGCGATTGCCCAGAAAGTAAGAGATTTTGTTTGTCTTTTCAAGGTGGATTGCACGTGAATGTAATGATCAGGTTTGGACGCCCGCAGAGACGAGCATACGCAACTGCATCTTGAACGTACTCATGCATATGACGTTCAAAGCCTGCATGTGAAAATGTCAAAATCGGTAATCTTCCAGCGTTAGTTGTATCACTGTCATTGACATTCCTGCCTCCCAAATGAAGGCATTATTCAAAGCGAAGCTTGGTTTGATTTAAATGGATGAATATCAAGCGTTTGGTTTCGACTTTTCCATATATATTTCTACGATTTATTGGTGAAACAAATGACGGATTTTGGAATTGTGATTGTATTTATTCTCTGGAGTCAATAATAGGCTTAAATAGTCGTTCGTCTTGATGCATTTCACACTTGGTTTTTCTCCACAGACTGGATTCTTTATCTTAACTCTGAAGTGATATCCATCTGAACCAACCCAAGGAACGACTGCACATTGCAGGGGGTTGTGGAACTGATGCTTCTCTGCAACTTTTGTCAGTCGGCCGTTTCTCCGATGAAGAACAGTGTGTCCAGGTTAGAACTGATCTCCTACAAAAACAGTTACCGATTCGCCTTAAACCGGGACATTAAATCTTCACACCTGTTCTTCAGCGAGCGTTTTGTCAGCTATAATAACAATCTAGAATGTATCAGATGGCATCACATCAATTGCTGTTTTGAATGGACGCTCTGAATTGGTTTTCTCTCGAAGAAGTTCTTGCAGTTGCGAAACGATAGACCTTTTCATGCAGTTAGAAATTATGCACCTTGTATTCAATTCATCAGTGCCGTCACCAACGAAGTACATATGTAGGAACCCGTGGTGATCATCTGGAGACGCAAGCACGGAGCTGGCTTTATGGTAAATTTGTCCTTTCATTTTGAAAGTTGATATGAGTGGAACTGATGACATTTCTGCCCCGAACAACTTCATTTGGAATCCTGAGTTGTATTTCTTGTTGTCAGATAGAATATACCTTGGTTCGGAGACATAGATGCCACGCAAACATTTTGAATGTCTTCGGCGATTCTCATAGTCGAGGCAGTTTGGTTTTTCCAGCGGAACAACACATTCCTCTTATTTCTTCGTTGAATTTCATAGCCTTGCAGATGAGAACGTGTCGGCCCAAACTATGCTTATCAGCCAGGTTGTACCAGAATGCAAGGCAGTTGTAGTCACAAGACTGTTGTTCATCGAGGCGTGTTTGAAGCTGATCTAATGTTTTTCCTTGACGTCTTCCAGCTGTTGTCAGCACGTCGTTTTCATTGTTTGCAGAAAGAAGCAGATCGCCGTGCTCTCAACCGTACATCCTCATCCTTCTGGCTGCACTTTGCTCTTCTATTTCCTCGACACTTAGCTGAGCCATTATTTTTCTATTCCGCTCATTCACTGATGCCTGTTCTTCCACAGTTTGGCTTGCAATTACTCTTCGGACTGCTTCCGCACCAGGAGTAAGACGGTTTAAGTCTGATCTTCTGCAATTCACTATTTGGATGAACTAAAGTAGAACAGTTGCACTGGAAGCACAAAAAATGAGAAAAATAGCTAGAAGACGGAAGGAACTCTATGGTAAACGACAAAGCTCAATTCCAACACAATACTACACGAAATAATCAAGTCAAAATGAAAACTCAGTTTGGCAGAGCAATTTGAAACAAGGAAATGAAATGGCAAAAAGCATGCCTTACCTGTCACATTATTGGATGAACTAAGGCAGATAGATTGCACTGAAAAAGAAGAAAGAGACTTATACTAAAATGGAAAAGCACAACGTAAGAACAAGGGAAAAATGAAAAATGCTCAGGAACGGTTTCATTTCAAATACATATTAGTCGACACCGTTCGATTCTACCGCCAACAGCACTGAAAAAAGAAAACCAGTTAAAGGACTAATTGGAAAACATTGAAAAATAAAAAACTGTACCGACGAAATGAACTCTATGGTAAATGACAAAGCTTGATTCCAACCCAGTGTCACAGGAAATGGTTTACCAATGTAGTTGGAAACAATGAGATGCAAGTGTAGAATAGGATAGCTGATCTGAAACATTGAAGTGGAATAGAAAAATATTTAATTTAGCTTGTGGCTTTTTCATCCAAAAGACCACACAATTCTTTGAAAAAGCATGTTTTATCTGTCCCAGGTGTGGCACCTTTAAATCGGCAGGTATATAAATACGCGCTTATTCAAATGGAAAGCTGTGTCAAAATTTCAAGGCAATCGGTGAAGAACTTTCGGACATTTAAGAGTTTGAAGAAAAGCTCTTTCGACATAAAAACATTGAAAATGACATTCCTTAAAATCTGTTATTATGGGCTGATATATTATATACGGATAGAGGTTGAATCAGTTGCACGGCCAGGATCGATTCGTTTTAGGGTACTCCACCACTGAGGAGTAGCGAACAATTTGAACAAGAAATGACTGGTAAAACTGCATCTTTCAAACACAAATTATCTAAAGTATCAACTCACCTTTTCCTGAAAAGGCCTTGTATGCCCATACAACTGAAGTGGCTACTTTCGCTATAGCAGAGCTGCTTTACGTACATTCTGGGCAAAGTGTTGCACATATGTATAGTGTTCAATTAAAGCCACGCGTACAACATGGACAACCAATCAAAATTCCCATCATGCATGGACGAACGCTTGCTTGGGATTGATATCTAGCCGTGCTTTGGTGAGGACTCTGTGGACTGGTTGATCTTTCCATGTATCGAATAATCTAACTCTGCTTACGCGTGAGAACATGTAGCTCAGTTCTCTTACTGGTTCGCTCATTCACTTGCTCACTTGCTTGGCTGCTCCTTCATTACTTTCCGGCTGCAGTTTGGTTGCATTTAAGTTCTTACAAATAAATGGATTGTAATAAATATGTACTTTGGTATTACTGATCAAGAACACAACAGTACGCTAACCAAAATTAATAAAACTTTTGTCGTTGAGCTCATTATCCCGATCAGCCGTCAATAAGTGTTTTATCAGTGCTGACCATTTGACTACTTGCTACGATTTTAGTAGTCCGACTAACCTTTGAATGACTGAATATCAGGATCCACAAAGATAGCCGGAAACGATGAATGTGTTAACGGTTTTCTAGGTAAATAAGTGGAGTATAGAAAACCTACGCACTGAAGTACAAAAACAAATAATTTAAATCTAGTGAAAGCAAATGATATAATGATACGAGTTCATCAAATCGAGAAAGAAGATATATCATCAAACAATATTTCATTCATCCTGAAGCAAAAACGGAGTAAAAAAATACTGCGTTCTGACTGAATTTGAAGTCACTATTTGGGAGTACGTGGAACTGTTGTGGATAGCCAAATAATTCAGTGATTCATAGATTGAAATGAAATGCCAACTGGAATTCCGCTATTCGGAGTAAAGTCTCACAACAACTGCATTTTCGGTGGTCAAATTTTCGATAACCGAATGTACCATGTGGATAGAAATGTGATGAGAAATGAGGTTCAACTCTCGGATCACCCATTCACGATAAACCAAAGAGAAGTGACAGATTTTCGGCTTGTATTTCTGCCACATTCTAATATTCACATCATAACCTTTTGTCAGCTGATCCTCAACAGGTTGTCACATCGTCCGCCTTCAGTCCTTATGGGCACAAGATGGATCTAGCCATATCAAAATGTTCTGTGCGAATCGATGCACATTTGTGGTATTTTGTGGTGAATATGCCATATGGACTATGTGTGAAATGATGGAACATAAGTGTGCCACATTTAATGTGTTCAAAATTTGGCAGTTACTCACCATGTTAGTAGGAAAACAACGTTTCACGAATGCATTGAGCTGATTCGAATAATGGACAATTCAGAGAGAATAGTATAGCATACGGCGAACGTCGACAATGCCGTTTCCATTAAAAGTTGATTGGAAACTTACCACGAGATTATGGATCTAACTTGATCAACCTGTGGTCATGTCATTATATGTGATGCGAACAATCTTATCCGATTGCTTTTAAAATATCTCTCCGTTCATCACATGGCAACAACAGCCGTTCCGTGAGCAACACATCACCATGAATTTCAAAGCCGTAGGCTCTCCTGGCACTCTGTTATTATTGTTGTGGAAGCAATGTTGTAACAGATTTTTGGAGAGTCGCATAAATGTCTCGTGTATGTTTCACCATGTGAACTGATACGGAATGAACCACAATCTGTGATGTTGTGAAACTACATGTATGTTCGTTTTATCGTGTTTCTACCAAATCAATTAACGTGGTGACAGTTTCATTAGTGTTCGATGGATGTTTGAGGACAAGTTTGTGAATCGCGCTCAACATTGTTTTCCTGGATAAGAAAGGCTGAACTCCCAGTATTCAAAATGAACTGTTTTCATAACTAATATTTTAGTAGCACCAATTTGTAGAGGAATTGTACAATCTAATCACTAATTTTCAGTTAAACATATCGAAAGCCAATTTGGTTGCATTGATTTAGCCACACACGATTGTGCTTGGGTGGGTAATTTAGTTCACGAATTTGCTCGTTTCTCTCGTATTTCACAACAGTGACGGTAATTATTCATTGAGTGAATCGGAGTTGGCACACACCACAACAGAATGCAATGATTCGATGGTTGTATTTTATAGTTCTGATTCGTAATTGAATAAAATCTCTGAACCGTACAGGGTTTGAAAAAACAAGCTCTTAAACATCGGTGGTGTGATCGATCCACTTCTCGACTGTCTTGAAATGTCGTTTTCCCCGAAAAATTAAAAGCTCAACCTCAGCAAAATAATTTTTGTACTTCTCGATGAGTTCATGTGACCAGTTAATCTAATCGCTAGTATATCTGGTGTCATGGAGATAGCCACATTCGAAATACTAATTAATTGGTGATTTTGTTTGATTATTTTTATTAATTCCTTGCTGAGACCTAGTCATTTCTGGCAATCATTTCTTGTGAGCTGAACACTGGAAAATTATCCCTTTGCCCGGCCACAAACACTGTTGCATCGGTTTCGTTTATTCGTTATTCGTCGGAATGAACTACAAGTGGCCATGCTGTGATTATTAGTAATTCAACTGATGAATGCAAATACTCATCCACCAGACTGTGAAAGACGAAGTTATCTTGGTGACAAGAGAAAGAATGAGATGAAACCGGTAACATATTCGTCATAAATAATCAACACAAATCTTAGAGTGAGCACAGCACTTGATTAGTGAAACTGGTTTGTTTTGTAAGGAAAACGTCGTTCTAACTATTACAGAGAAGGAAAGTGTTTTGTTTTAGTTGAAAACATGAGCAACGGTCGTGATGACGACAGAAATGATGCTGGCAAATGAATGGTGTGGAATGGACTATATCAGACTCTACTAGATGCAAGTGGAGTGAGGTGGACTGCATTGGTGTGAATGGGAAAGAGGTGCACGGGAGAATAGTGTGGTGGAAGACAACGTTCATACAAATCAAGTGAGATTATAGCTGTAAATCAAATTTGTAGTACTCAATTCTATGGATGATTGGGCAGATGAGTACTGGGTACGCATAGCTGATGAGCAGCAACAACTGCCAAACCCGTCGTGTGCTCACTGGGATACCCGGGACTGTCATCCACATACAACGCTATACTACTCATTTCGGAAACCCAACCACTTCAGAATATGTTGCTTGTTATATTTTGTGCACATATCATGCCAAATGCTCCCTCGTGTTCTGTGTGACGTTGTCTTTTCGTGTCTCTGTTTATTCGACTTACAAAATAAGGTTATCCGTAGGAATATTTGCATAAGCTTCGATAGGATCGGTAATGAGCTTTTGTAAATTTCACATCGGACAAATTGCACGTCAGATAATTGATAGAAACCCTCCAATCGGTTTTCCTTTTCCCATATAAATGCCTTCTTACAAACGAGTTTCAATTTGAAAGAAACACAGTGATTTTCTGTGTTACCAAGTATTTGTGGAACGTGAAATATTTTCATCGGATGAATAGGGCTTGGTCCTCATAACCGAATAGTCCATTCAAAACACTTCCCACCGAAAACATTGCACACTTACTGTGCGAGACTATCAATTAGTCACGTCTCAGGGAGATTGTAAATTGATCCGATAAGAGAGAAATAGTATATTTTCATGGTTCATTCCTGAATATATTGTTACTTCTCTGATACGCTTAGAAAGACGTTCGAAGCCGCATAGTGTCAGCAAAAATGGGCTCATAATACAAGGTGTTAGGACGTGTTTCGACCTTATATACAATTATGTGTGTATTTAAATTAAGGTTCCTAGTTCAGAAAGAAAATTGTGACATTTAGACCATTGAATTTAACGTACCTTCAGCCAGAAAGGATTCTGAAGCTGTTTACTTACGAGTGATCTGAGACGCTTGGTTTGGACAACTAGTGGATAGTAGGGTTTGGTTTGGAAAATATATATTACTAACTTCAGGTGTAACATGAACTCATCAGCAGAAAGATTTCAGTCGATAAGTAACACGACGAGTGTGTGTGTGCATTCGTGCGTGCGTGTCGAAACACTTCTTGTCACACAGATTCACACAATCAGTGGTATTCATTCTGTAACCATGTATCAATTAACACCAACTAATTATTGAACGGGAAAAAGGAAGAATTTTCACATATAGTTCATGCAAATGAACTGCACCATTTGATTCATAAATGGCCAACAGTTTTACCGATTAAATATTTCTCGCTCCGCTGTCCTCACAAATATTATCGTGATTTAGAAAAAAACTGTTGGACACATAACAACCAGAGCATGTCACTCGTTCACCCATTCCACAGTTTGAACACGCAAATTCTACCTTGTGCATTCCAGTGATCATGAGAAATTTCGAGTTATTTTCCATAAAACAACAATAGCGAAAACACCTATCGCCCCATCTATCTATCTATTTATCTATCTGTCTGAGCACATGCATTGGGGGCATTTTTCTAATTATCCAAATTGACCTCTGAGTTGCACAGATCGTGATTCGATGGGAATGACTTGACGCTGTTTATTGATAATCCTTTAGAAGAAATTGTTACCCCATTTGTTGATGTGGATTATCGACTTGTAAAATTGATAACAGGAGAAAATCAATAATATTTGCTGCTTTTAGACCGTTGGACGCAATTCGTTGAACAGGACGAGACATTTTGGTCACCGTTTACTTTACTAATCATACGACGCGTTTGTGTTCAATTTATTGACGATAATACTGTAATGTGTATCATTTCATATGGACGCATTTGAAGTCCCACAATTGGTCAGTAGGAATGGATTTAATACTGGGGATTTGCAGATTATCGTTTCACATTCTTCATCACGGCGGTCATTTTGCGATATACTGAATCACAAAGGCCGATGCTATTACATTCTGAACGATAAGCGTTTCCTCTCACAAATAATGATTTTTTACAGTCCTTTTCAATGTGATCCTGAGAACCGTTAGCAGTATATGAGTGTTCATCTAGGTTTTCTAATGTGCCATTTTGAACGTGTTCGGATCTGGTGCTGCTGGATTGTCAAGAAGACGTGTTTCTCGAATGAGCTTTCCATTTATATACTGGAGGAACGGATAGTTGCTTCCAAGCGATTCTCGTGAGAGGTCATCACACTTACAACCAGTGTTATCCGATTAAACACTTCCTCATCTGATAAAGTGCCATCAATATTGCTCCGTGGAAGTGAAAATAGATGAATGTTCATCCTGGAGTGGAAGATCTCATGTCATCCGTGTCTTTGATTCCACATCACTTGAGCCAGTGAGCCAACGAAATTCTTCTGGAAGAATCACCTAGTGATTGTAAAACTGAACTCTTCTTTTGTATAAGCTCCTAACGACTGAGAAATGCTTACAGATACCAGCCAATATAACCTTAGAAGAACTTTCCTTAGGCGGAGTTTACTTGGTGAATATATCTTCGTACGTGGTAGACAGGTGCACCCAACGGTGAGCGGAATTATGGCTTAGTCAGTGGCAAGGCCGACTCAGACGCATTTCATTGTCACTGATCACGTGGTGGGTTCAGAACATAGACATAGGCAAAGCAGCGAGTCACACAGGTTCGTCTATGCGTTTTCAGTGTTGGATGAATAATGTATAAGTGCTAACAGGCGTATCGTGTCTGTCATCCGGAGTTTATTCTTTTCGACAGAACAAAATAATTTTACAAAAGACTTGACAGCAATGCTAAGTCAGACGATTAGGTCTGAGTACATTAGTTGCGTACTGTAGAATAAGAAACGTGGCCGTGATAATCTCATTGAAGTGTTGACAAGATCCATGAAACAATTTGAACACGGCTTCCACGTTTTTTGTCAGGCAAGCATCAAGTCTCGCCTCTTTTCGTCTCATTGTTACCTCTATTCGCTCTGTAGCATTTGAGTACTAAAACAACACTGATTTGCTCGTACACATGTTTAGTCAAATAAATGCTGCATTCATCCGAGATGCATACTCAGATGTTGGAAAATCAATAGAATCGAGGTTGAACTGTAAGCATGAACAGTCTTTTTCTCACGTTACTGGCAACTATTTTGAAATTCCTTTTAGCACCTACGAGGAAGATGAACAACGGAGGACTAGTAAATATTATTGCGAAAAACAAGTGTTCACGACGTGATTTGATAAATTTCCAATTACACATTCACGGTGGTAACATTCACTGATACGTGATCTATCTTTTTTAAATTGAGGAGACGCGAATGACTTAGTTGATGCAGTTGCTTTCCAACAAGCAAAATTCCCGAACGAAAGAGATCATGCTTTGTTCTCTTGCGCAAGGCGAATTATCGCACTACTTAGCAACGGCATGACGGCAACAGAATTCGAATAAATCGTGGGTGTGTGGTTACTTGTACCCTAGTGCTAAAGATTGAGGATTTTTAGCCCAAACATTTGGGAACAATACTTCCGAATCGCTAAATATATTAAGATTGGTACACCTCGTATGATTTACTTTTCCATTTTTCTTTACATCTCTTGGTTTTATTGAATAAAATTCGAGTTCCCCTCTTTCTCTATAATATGATGATGAACTATTACATTTGACCTTTCGGTGGGAGGGATTCTAAATGGCCTGTGTAGTCACGAAAGCATTAAGATAATCCTCGTCTATTGCATACAAAACAACCATTTTGTGTAAAAATGAATACAGGATTAGACTATTCCCTCCAAGCCACCAGTCACAAGTATTTTCACATCCGATGCATAGGGTATGAACGAGTGAAAACAACACTAACAGAACAGAGTAATTCGGACCACTGGCAGTGTTCTGCTTACGTCCAACTTCATGTCATCATGTGCAAAATCTTGCGAACTATCTGGGCAAAACCCGTAAGTGCAGGCGGATTTATGAAGGCCCGAATAATACGATTTTCATTTGTTCGTGTACCGTTACAGAGATCAACCGTCTCCACATTTATGCTGATCGGTACTAGGGTTGTTTAGGTGAAACCCTCGCAAAAATGGTCTCATCGTGGGAATGAATCTTGTTCGTGGATTCTTTTTTTGGAAAGTGATACTTCGGTTTGGAACGTCTGGCACATGTCGCGCGAAATCTATTTCGCTACCCTAGATATATCAAGTAGATCGATAGATTTATGCTTTCACATGAGTACAACGCTATTGAAATTTTTTAAACAGTCAGCAGTTTTGATGACAAGCGCTGCAAATATCTCGTATACAAAACGAATCCACGTCTTGGGTCATAGTGAATGCTCCTTTCCAGGTACTGAATGGATTCATGTCTTTTTAGCTGAGAGAGGCACGGCAGAAATCTTTTGCGAAACCAAATGGCTCTACAACTAAAAAGCTATTCTGTAGACTATTCGAAGTTTATTGTACACAAACAATAAATCGTATCACAAATTGAGGTCGACAAAATCAAATGTCATGGCTTCCGAATGCGTATTTTAAACGAAGGCGTCGAAAGAGGGTTACAAGAGGATAGACCCATTCCACAATGATGATGATGATGATGACCCGCATGCAACCGATTCGGACGATGCTGATGATAAGGATGATCACAATGAAGATTCGGATGTTTCGAAGGATAAAGATGATGAAGACGATCATTATTAGAATGAAGATGATGATGAATATTCGGAAGAATCGGATGACAAATTTGATAATGATGAATACTAATATTGTTTATAGTAATATTGTAAGTATTACATTTATTATTATCATTATTATTATTAATAATACCATTAGATTATTGATGATGATGATGATGATAATGATGATGATGATGATAATGATGGTAATGATGATGATGATGATGATGATGATGATGATGATGATGATGATGATGATGATGATGATGATGATGATGATGATGATGATGATGATGATGATGATGATGATGATGATGATGATGATGATGATGATGATGATAATGATGATGGTAATGATTACGGTTCGGATGATGATGATGATGATGATGATGATGATGATGATGATGATGATGATGATGATGATGATGATGATGATGATGATGATGATGATGATGATGATGATGATGATGATGATGATGATGATGATGATGATGATGATGATGATGATGATGATGATGATGATGATGATGATGATGATGATGATGATGGTAATGATTACGGTTCGGATGATGATGATGATGATGATGATGATGATGATGATGATGATGATGATGATGATGATGGTGATGATGATGATGATGATGATGATGATGATGATGATGATGATGATGATGATGATGATGATGATGATGATGATGATGATGATGATGATGATGATGATGATGATGATGATGATGATGATGATGATGATGATGATGATGATGATGATGGTAATGATTACGATTCGGATGATGATGATGATGATGATGATGATGATGATGATGATGATGATGATGATGGTGATGCTGATTATGATGATGATGGTGATGATGATGAAGATGATGATAATGATGATCATGATCATGATGATCATGACGATGATGATGGTCCGGATCATAATGATGACTCGAGTGATGATGATGGTGATCAGGATGATGATGATGATAATAACAATGACGGTTCGGCTGTTGATGATGGTGATTCAGATGATTCCGATGATGACGATGATTCAGACGATGATGGTGACGATGATAATTATGATGATTATGATGATGGTGATGATGATTATTATTATTATAAGAATGCAGATGATGATGAATATTCGGAAGAATCGGATGATTATTTTGATGATGATGAATATTATTATAAATATTACTAATTATTATTATTATTACTTATTATTAATGATACTTTTAGAATGATGATGAATATGATGACGATGATGATGATGATGATGATGATGGTAATGATTACGGTTCGGATGATGATGATGATGATGATGATGATGATGATGATGATGATGATGATGATGATGATGATGATGATGATGATGATGATGATGATGATGATGATGATGATGATGATGATGATGGTGATGATGATGATGATGATGATGGTGAATAAGGGGGTGATGATGATAGTAATAATGATGGTTCGTCTGGTATTATTGATGATTCGGATGATTCGGACAATGATGATAATTTGGATGATGATGATGACGATGGTAGTAAGTGTGATGATGATGGTGATTCGAATGATGAGAATGATTCGACTTTATCCAGTGACGATGATGATGATGATGATGATGACGACGATGATGATAATGATTAGTCGAATGATGATGATTATGATGACTAGTCAAATGATGAAGATCATGATGAGGATAATGATGATTTTGGTGAATCAGATGATGATCAGGATTATTCGGATGAAGATGATGACGATGTTTCGGATGATGATGATGATCATAATGATAATGATCGTGATTCAAATGTTTTGGATGATAAATATTATGATGATGATTATTATTAGAAGGAAGATGATGATGAATATGAAGATTTGGGTGACAATTTTGATGATGATGAATAATATCATTGTTATTATTATTATATTACTATTAGAATAATGTTTGTGATGATGATGATGATGGTGATGATGATGATGATGATGATGATGATGATGGTGATGATGATGATGATGATGATGATGAGTGGTGATGATGATGATTGGATGATGATGATGTTATTTGGGGTGATGATGATGACGATAAAGTTGATGGTGACAATTAGGATGATGATGATAATTTTGATTATTATTTTCCTTATTTAGAATATTACTTTTCGGATAATGATAGTGATGATGATGATGATGATGATGATGATGATCATGATCATGATCATGATGTCCATGATGATCATGACGATGATGATGGTCCGGATCATAATGATGACTCGAGTGATGATGATGGTGATCAGGATGATGATGATGATAATAACAATGACGGTTCGGCTGTTGATGATGGTGATTCAGATGATTCCGATGATGACGATGATTCAGACGATGATGGTGACGATGATAATTATGATGATTATGATGATGGTGATGATGATTATTATTATTATAAGAATGCAGATGATGATGAATATTCGGAAGAATCGGATGATTATTTTGATGATGATGAATATTATTATAAATATTACTAATTATTATTATTATTACTTATTATTAATGATACTTTTAGAATGATGATGAATATGATGACGATGATGATGATGATGATGATGATGATGATGATGATGGTAATGATTACGATTCGGATGATGATGATGATGATGATGATGATGATGATGATGATGATGATGATGATGATGATGATGATGATGATGATGATGATGATGATGATGATGATGATGATGATGATGATGATGATGATGATGATGATGATGATGATGATGATGATGATGATGATGATGGTGATGATGATGATGATGATGATGATGATGAGTGGTGATGATGATGATTGGATGATGATGATGTTATTTGGGGTGATGATGATGACGATAAAGTTGATGGTGACAATTAGGATGATGATGATAATTTTGATTATTATTTTCCTTATTTAGAATATTACTTTTCGGATAATGATAGTGATGATGATGATGATGATGATGATGATCATGATCATGATCATGATGTCCATGATGATCATGACGATGATGATGGTCCGGATCATAATGATGACTCGAGTGATGATGATGGTGATCAGGATGATGATGATGATAATAACAATGACGGTTCGGCTGTTGATGATGGTGATTCAGATGATTCCGATGATGACGATGATTCAGACGATGATGGTGACGATGATAATTATGATGATTATGATGATGGTGATGATGATTATTATTATTATAAGAATGCAGATGATGATGAATATTCGGAAGAATCGGATGATTATTTTGATGATGATGAATATTATTATAAATATTACTAATTATTATTATTATTACTTATTATTAATGATACTTTTAGAATGATGATGAATATGATGACGATGATGATGATGATGATGATGATGGTAATGATTACGGTTCGGATGATGATGATGATGATGATGATGATGATGATGATGATGATGATGATGATGATGATGATGATGATGATGATGATGATGATGATGATGATGATGATGATGATGATGATGGTGATGATGATGATGATGATGATGATGATGATGATGATGATGATGATGATGATGATGATGATGATGATGATGATGATGATGGTGAATAAGGGGGTGATGATGATAGTAATAATGATGGTTCGTCTGGTATTATTGATTATTCGGATGACTCGGACTATGACGAAAACGATGATAATTGGGGTGATTATTATTATTATTATTATTATTATCATTATTATTATTTATATATTCAGGATGATGATGAAGATTCGGACGATGTAAATGACAAGATTGATGACGTTAATGATGATAATGATGATGATGATGGTGATGATGATGATGATGGTGATGAGGATGATGATGATGATGATGATGATGATGATGATGATGATGATGATGATGATGATGATGATGATGATGATGATGATGATGATGATGATGATGATGATGATGGTGAATAAGGGGGCGATGATGATAGTAATAATGATGGTTCGTCTGGTATTATTGATGATTCGGATGACTCGGACTATGATGATAATTTGGACTATGACGAAAACGATGATAATTAGGGTGATTATTATTATTATTATTATTATTATCATTATTATTATTTATATATTCAGGATGATGATGAAGATTCGGACGATGTAAATGACAAGATTGATGACGTTAATGATGATAATGATGATGATGATGGTGATGATGATGATGATGGTGATGAGGATGATGATGATGATGATGATGATGATGATGATGATGATGATGATGATGATGATGATGATGATGATGATGATGATGATGATGATGATGATGATGATGATGATGATGATGATGATGATGATGATGATGATGATGATGATGATGATGATGATGATGATGATGATGATGATGATGATGATGATGATGATGATGATGATGATGATGATGATGATGATGATGATGATGATGATGATATTTCGGATGATGATGATGTTGATTATTCGGATGATGAAGATGATTCGGATGATGATGATGCTGATTCGTATGGTGATGTTTGTTATCATTATTTTTCGGATGATAATGATAAAGATGATATCACGTTTTTTTCTATACGCTTCTAACCGATGAACCCAGATTGTATATCTCGAATGGTTTGTCAGGCGCTAGTGAGACATATTCCTGTAATGCCGGTTACAGATTTAAAAAGAGAAGACGTCAGAAACAGGATGGCACAGTATATAGTGGACCATTTCGCGGCATCCCTGAGCGTGCTTGCTGCAATCTCTGTGATTTTATATAGTTGGTAAAACAACCAAGTAAAAATTAGACAAGCTTGAAATGAATGAAACGTTCTAGGAGCAAGCAAGAACGGGATGGTGAATAAATGTCGGGTCATCAGGGTAGAGTCAAATTGGTAAACCATATACTCTGTTGACACAGTTCGGGTTTGTAACTGAGAAGAGCTGAGACCTCAACCTTTTCAGATGCCCACTGGAGCAAATTAATGTTTTCTAAAGGGCCAATTCAGAAGCTTTGATTTGACGTTTATCAACCAAATCCAAGAACGCCAGCAACAAGCGGAAGTATTGCACAGCAGTCATTTCCTCAACCAACTGGCTTTAAGTCCAATATTTAGAAAGTGTCATCTGTTGAACGGGAATAAAATTAGAATTCGAAGTCAATCGAGGAGTTTTCGTAAACCTGACCCTTCGATACCTTTCCATTCCTTCCCACTAGCTCCTGTGAGAAGAATTTTCTGCCTTCGAATTGTTTCATTTTATTAGCTGAAAACAGACTATTTTTACAGGATGCCACTGACGGTGGCACCACAAACTATTTGGTTCAAACTAGCCTCGGGTACCCTCTCGCCTGATTGATTGATTGATTGATTGATTGGTGATAGGGCCAGCCACCATTTGACGAGAATTCTTTCTCGTCTTATCTATTCGTTGTCTTGTCTTCCGTGTTTCCGCTTGCTCAGACTTTGACCTGGATGACCTGGTGGCGGATAACATGATTTGGATGTTTGTCGGCAATGAGTCAGCCCCTGCCCTAAAAGATTTGAGCAAATCTACGGTTATTCACCTGATCAGTTAAATTCACTTCATTCAACCATCAACCTCGCATTTCTGTGCTCTGGTTTTGGTTGCTATCTTGTAGCATCCTCGAGTCCAGGGCAAAGGGAAAGAAGCATAAATTGAGGAGGAGCTGAAAGAAGGGTAATATTCGGAAATCACGAAGACAAAGAAAGAGTTCGAACACAACTACCCCACTGGCCACGACTGTCAGTCATATCACTTGATGTCCCAAACCATCTAGTAGACGAGCCACCTGGACCCCAAATAAGAAGTCTAACATGGCTGACCTCCTCGACCTACCTTCCAAACACAACCTTCCTCAGGAAACAGCACATCGAGGAAGCCTATAGGTGGGCATGCCTAACACGTGACCCAGCTACCTCAACATGTGTGTAGTTTCAGTGCTTGATCCAGAGACTAACATCTGGTTCCAAAAAACCCGTACGGCTAATTTCAGCATTGCTGATATGATGAGTAAATCACTTTTTTAATTTGTGTTCTGATAACATTCTCACTCGTCCTACTCATTAGTAGTGTGCACATGTATTATGGAACTCCAGCGTTGATGACCCAATTTCCCCCTTTCTAATGCTCTGACACAATTCAGATTTACGTTCTGCGATATATGTTGCATGATCATTCCATGTTTATATTCCTGACTCTGGTGTCCTGTGACTGTACATTTCCATTGTAAAGGAATTTTGCTGAAAGCTTCATCCAGCCATGAGAGCTACACATCGGAGACTAGATCTGACCGCAATCCCGTTGTCACCTTACTACACCGTTAGACCACTGAGCACATCTGTGACACAAACAGACCTATTGCCCAATTCATTCGTCCACGTGGACACATGTATCTTCTGCCGTTTTCCAACTATTACCAAATATACTTTGGCACTGGTTACTCCTTTGTATATTCTAAGTATAGATTATTTTATTATTCTAAAAGACTGAAGCTATCGTTTCATGCTGACTAGAAAGATTCTTGACTTACTATCTGTACCGCGACCGTGTTGTGCTACAGTTTCATTTAACGTCTTGCTAAGTGGACCGTTTATGACTGCAGTGTATCGATTTACCGGATAACTTTTAGTGCTGTTGTTCTTGGTTGCTCATCTGGCTGTAAGTCATTTGCCTTTATATATTTATATGTGTTGTATTATATGGAATCACGGAATTAGGATAAACACGTTTATTCAATTAGGATTTGTTCTGCTGTCCGTAGCCGTGTACAGCTTGTATCGTGCGTAATGATAGTGAGACTAAGTTTCTGCTAGATTGAGAGTCCAAATAATCGAGATGGTTGCTACGCGGTGTTCCTAACATATTCAGGCAATGCTATGAAGACATCCGTGCTCGAACACTGTCTTCATCTATCTTAAACTCTTATGAACAGTGTACTTTCGACCCTTAACAGACAACCGGATATCCCGCCGACTCCAAAAATAGCTGGGGTTAGCAATGACCACAGTCGCCAACTAGTCGGAAATCTCCCTAAAGACACATCATCAGAGAGAGGCTGCTGTTCGAATTCTTCCAACCTGCGAGCAGGGTATCTTGCTAACACTAGCTAATAGCAAGGCCCTCATATCCCACGTAGCAGTGCAGTCATGACGCATGTGCCCATGAACCAACCAGTCTGTCCCACGTCACTGTTCACATCAATCATTAACTGACAACCTACTGTTTACCCTTCACACCCACACGCCAGCAGTTCAACCTTGTGAAATATCGTGATCCGAATTTACTAATCACATTTGCACACCACACTGGACAATCAATAACTACGCCACGAGTGTCCATGTATTCTCTTCATCATGCTACATAAAGTGTCGATTTTTGGCAACACTTAAATAGTTTCCACATTTGTTTCGTGCTTACTTTTCCGTTCCGATTGGACGATCAAGGGACCAGCTACCGGGACAAAACACGCCTTCTGTAAACACCATGACATTTCATCCGATATCTGTCCACCTGGTGAGAAGTAACTGGCCAGGTAACAAAACTTATCTACTTCAACTGGAACTTCCCCTGCTAAGACAAAATTTGGTGTTAAGCCAAACCAGTCCTGCGTCAGCACCTTGTACACTGAAAGTAGAAAGTGCATCCCAAACATCGCCGCATTGTTGTTAGGCTACCTAAGAATGCTGGCAACTTATGTGGATCCTCAATCACAAGCACAGATTCGTCCTCATATTCCAAGTCAGACAGTTTACTGCCTCAACAGAGGTCCATGCCACTGTTCTCACACGAGGATAGGCCTATCTCAAGAATCAGTTCAATCACAAAATCGAAGAGGAAGGGCGAAAGAAGACAACCCTGAAGAACACCACTCTCCGCGGTGAACTCGGCGGAAAGATCGCCGTAAGCACGAACTCGGCTTCGGCTGTTCGAATACAAGCTTTGGAAAAGAGAATTAAACTTCTCTGACACGCCTTTTAATAAGAGGTACTGTCAGAAAACAGCGCGATCGACTGAATCAAAAGCTGCTTTCAGACCAAGAAATTACAGAGATTGTGGGCCTACTGAAGATGTGTTTGCGCTCTAAGATTTGTCAAATAGTAAAGATGTGGTCGATACAACCTCGACCGAGTTTGCAGTCAGCTTGATTCTATTGGGTACAACTTTCAAGGTCTCTGAGTATTCGGTGGATTATAAGTCCGGTGAGAAATCTGGACGCAAAGCTTACCAAGTTAATTCCTCTGCGGTTTTCCCAAAGGGATCTTTCATCTTTCTTATAAATCGGCACAGTCACCGATTTACACCACTCCTTGAAAATCAGCCTACTATCCCAATTCACCCTAGAAATGTTTTACACTCCAAAAAGAAGTTTCATCTCCATCCTTGAAAAAAATGGAAACAACCCCTTGAGTCTAGCAGCTTTGTGCCTTTCTACATATTCTATGTCCCACATAACCTCCAATTCTGGTGGAAGGGTGATATCCGCGTCCTTCTTTTCCTTGGCAAGTATATTCGGAAGGTTCACCGTAGAAGTGGGCCAGATGAATTGTTCCTTGAAGTGCTCCGCCCAGCGATCCAGACAATGACCCTGAAAGTGAATCCGTGAGCCGTAGGATTCCTGATAAACTCACTCACACCAGGCTTCCGTGGACCTGTACCTCCAGTGAAACTCCACAGGTTGCGAGTATTGTCAATAGACGCAGCTTTCTCCATTTCCCTACATTTTGCGATCCTCCACGGTTCACGGTCATTTCTAAAACTTCTAGTCAGTTGACGCCTCAGAAATGTGCTCACCTTACTGAATGTAGCATCCGGAAGGGACATATCTGCGAGCATCTAACGGAGTATCCGATTTCAAAGATGTCCATCGTTTATGAGGATTACTTGAACCAGAATCAGTTTTGGTATTAAAATCAGTATACAGTACTTTTTGGATCTGTTGCCAGCTTTCATCCGGGTCTTGGAAATCCGGCTGCATCGACAATGGCATAGAAAGCTCAGCCTGGAATGTGGGTCATCAGTTATCATTTAGAGGCCAATGTTTCGTAAGTGTGACTTTAGTGTCAGCTCAATCACAGAGAAAACAAACAGAATGTAGCACGTACCAAGTCATGATCTGACTTCACGGGTGTGGAACAAAATGAACGACGACGTTCGATTTATCCAAGCCAGTGGCGATCAATGACAATATGGTAAGTCTGAGTCTAAAATTGTGAAGACTTAGAAGTCGCCTTGTGAGTGTATACCGTTTCTTATGGCAGAAGTTCGTACTCACCAGAAACAGTCTGGGTCAGAGTACAGCTGGAGGAGACGACCGCCGTTATCAGTACAATCGACTGCGTTGAATAAGGTCCTCCGATGAGCCTTTCGGAATCTCCAAAAAGGCCAACTTGGACGTTGAAACCCCCAGCAATGACCACCACGTCCGTTGAATAATCACTTCGAAGCAGCTGAGACAAATGGTGGTAGAACTGGTCCTTGGTCTCAGAGGAATTGCAGGCAGGGAAGTATGCACAGACACGACGAACAAGCCACGACACTGCAGTTTGTTGTTGTTGACACGAAGAGAACCGTCCAACCGAACAGTACACAAACGACTGATGACTGGAATCCATTCTAGCAGTGCTGGCTCAGCTAGCATGTCCAAAGCCATCCCAACGTCGGCCTGACAACGAGCCCTAGAAACCAGATCACCCGACACGTGAAAAATAAAACAATAGACTGAGGTTGTACCTGGAATGCGAAGAGTGAGCACAGAAGTGGGTTCTTTTCTGCTTACATCTATTTCGGAATAGTTAAGAGTTCTAGGAAGGGCGGCCTGTTGCTCTATGTGACAGTGTGCTGACTTTGAAGACAACCTAGTGGAGTGAACATGTGGGCTTAAGAAGTGCTTTTAATTTATGCCCGATTCCTGAACTACTGCCTTCTTCAGAATCACAGGTACAGTGGCGTCTTGCATCGATCTTAAAGTAAAGGAAAGGAAATTGATGTGACCCTTTAAATGAAGAAGACTGAAGATTGCCGGGCGAATCATACTTCGCGACTGCCTACACCGGAGATGGGGTTTTCCTTCGGGGATCCTAACCGGAGCCTTTGACTCAAAAGCCTGATCCACTAGACAGAGGGGCGTTATTACAGTACGAAAACGTGACCGGAGAACCCGTGAAGGAACTTCTGATCTGTCACGTGAGACTTCATTGGTGATCCTCTCTTGATTTGTCTTCGCTGATGTTTTGTTTTCGATCCCCTTTTTGGATTCAGTCCTTAGCCCCGTGCACCCGACGGAGCAAGCGGAGCGTGAACGGGGCAGTATCTATTGGGCTGTGGGATTGCCCAGCTTAGACGAGTTATAGCTGCAAAATGAAGTGCGATGATTTTTCCCACCATCGATAAAAATCCCAGGTGCTCCAATCCTAAGTCCATCTAGTGGGGGTTTTAGACCGGTAAACTGCTTCTCTCTGTATTTATTCGTTGAAATGTCCTCTTTAGGGACGTAGTGGCTAGAATCAGAAGTTGCCGGCCAACTGATTCGGAGAGTGGACTTCGTCTGGTATCTATCGACTATACTATCAGGCATGATTACATCCTAGGCTTAGAAAAGCTATTCTGCATAGTTTTTTATGTCAAAGAAGCGGCAAGCCATCACACCACGCCAGGGTGACGGTCTGGATAGTTGCTACTCTCTTCTAATCTTTTAGAACATTTATTACCAGAAAATTAAGGTAGCTCAACAAAGATCCATCTCCTGGACAACTCAGACTGACTTGTTTACCCACTTTTTCGGTGCCACCGAAACATAACTGTTCTCACTTGTTTCGGTTTGACTTGTGACCTTGGTGGAGTTGGCCCAACACTATTCCCTACATGATCTACAGGTTTCAATGACTGAAGCTCTAATTTAGGATTTCCATACATACATGGGTTCAATGATGTGTCTAATCAACTCTGAAATAAACAGGGACGTTTTCTACCCCAGATCTATCCTCGATCTCCGATGTGATGCTTGTCTTTCAAATATATCGTAGAATCACTAAAAAACTTGAATACAACTCCCTACTGTTCGTGGAGTCCATATAAGTACCTAATGCACGGGATCAACAGCCTATCTCTTCTGAACTCTTTACAAGTCCTCAGTCAATCAAAACGATTGCTGTGCACAGCTTTGGTCCTAAATCCACGTGCTGAGTATCTCTCACACGAATAAACTCAAACTCGGCTCACGCTTTATTGATTTATTGAAAATTTATGTGAACATTTCAGACCACCAACACAATGTCTATCCAGTCTGGTATTACATGATTATAACATAAGTTCGGTGGTAAATTGCTATTTACATTGGTTTATGCTGCATCCTAGACACCCCGAATGGTCAATATTGGTTCCAAAATCATGGAATGACAGGAACTAGAGTAATTCCCATTCTAGGACACCGGGTGGACACTATCCACCAAATGAAGTCCCAATCGGCATTTCGAATTCCATCAAGTGTTCCCGACCCAACAAACACACACGTCTACATATTGACCACAGCTGAAGTGGCTAGCGTCCATCTTTTCGCACGTGCCCTAAGCACACAGACGAACACTGGCACACACCCTTAAATAACCGTAGCTAAAACTCAATCACTCCTACTCTAACGATTCAGATCCAAACCGTGTGACTACCATGACTTAGTCGAGTAGACCGTGAACCTCCACAACCGGTGGTGGATTTCAACAAACCCGAAGGTACAGTACGATTTGTGCGGAATAGAGAATAAAACATTGATAACAAAATATATTTTTGCGAATCCGTGTCCTCTTGTTGCAACGTATCAATCAGAAAAGTGTAGGGTAACTTCCTGATAAGCTTGATACGTGAACTGAGATCACGAGTCTTCAAAAGCAGGCTAGCCCCCCACCAAAGTATAGCACGTTTATTGAGATGTGCATTAGTATGAACAGCATGTGTTTCCACTGCAGTCTACGTTGTGGATAGCCATAAAAGGAGCCCATGCAATTATAATCATACTGTAAATCATGATAGAACATGTCAGAAAACCAAGAACATGAACTGAAGCTGTGGAGCTTGTGAACAAATGTGATAATAAGGTAACTATGGTACTATCGACTTCTTTCCCGAAAACCATGCACCATATTCTGATCGAATATGGTATTTTGTGCAAATGAAGATAATCAACACGGCTAGCCTGAATACCAAGTGCCATCTTCAAGGAGGTCACACACGTGTTCTGAAAAACAACTATGTAATGATCAATGTGAGAAACTGATCAAAGAAGGACAATTACGGGAATAAATTGTTTTGTGTATCCGTATTGCGGCTATGAATTCCGTTATATCAGATGGAGGTGACGAACACAACGTCCGGAGCATCGCTCATTCTTGTTGCGAGTAATTTCGCGAACCACAATTCATCACGTCTGTCATTGAACCGGGGTTCCTTGGGATGAATCGCACAAACTCGCACACACATACACACACACACACACACACACACATACACACACAAAGACATGCACACACAATTGAACTTTTTGCTCTCTCATCCTTTCATTAGGTTACCACGACAATTATCTATCAGACTGTGTTGATTCCGTGGTAGTATACTAATATTAGTATAAAATTATTGCACGGAATGCGTACCACATTTAATTTTAATTATTTCCTGTTTCAAAAAATTGAAAAAAAGAATCCATTTAACTACTGTATAAGTTCGACTGGATCCTTACGGAAGATGCGGAGTGATTACCCGTACAAAGCATTTTATATAAATGGAGCGAAGTTTTCAAGAAAGCGCCAAAACATTTTGCACTCCACCTCTCAGCCGGACATATCAGAAACCCACTGAATATGCTGATTACACTGGTTACTAGAGTGGGAAATGCAGCCTTTCACAAGAACTACTAAATTAAAAGCGTAATTTCTGTGACGGAGAATCTTCGGAATTCTGGGCTTCGGTAAAGTCTCAACCCGTGTCTCTATAAATACTCGTAATATGATCTGAACTATATGAAAATGACATGGAGGACCTGAATGGGACTGATTTCATTGAAACCTTATACTCATATGGTGGGAAGCACTACTGAGCTTTGTAGCAATTCAGTGTTTCAGGCTAGATTTATGGCACTTGGCTCAATAGAATATTTTGGAATTATTGACATGTCTGTTTGGGATTTGTTGTCCATTATTTCCTGACGGTTTGCTCCGTCAGTTGAACCGTATTCTATTTGGGTCTTGAGCTGGCAAAACATTTGTGTATTTTCAAACTCTCCAGATGGGCTAACGAAAATCTATTTATATATATATATATATATATATATATATATATATATATATATATATATATATATATATATATATATATATATATATATACAGACTTAGACACACAGCAACCAAAATGTGATTGACACCACTTAATCGAGTAGGCGATACTTCAGATTTTCAAAAGACACACTAGACGGAGTCATAAGAAAAGTAATCCCAATAACCCCATGGAATTCATGCCTGTCAAGGGTAACGAAGAAAGTCATATGAGTATCGTAAGTCACGATCTTCAAAAAGTACAAGTTTTCCAGGGCAATCTAATTATGCTTTCACATCGGTATGTAACTTTGATGATTTGACAGCAAGCAGTATTTTGCGGACTATGAAGTCTTAATGATGCGTGCTATATCGGGCTTAGTGGAAATTCAGTCCAACCCACCTCACTCTCTCCAAGCTGCAGTCAAAGCGAACACGTACTAGCACAACGGTTTTCATACGTGGGAAAGAACACGTAAACGTATCGGCGCCGTGGAACGGTAGTGTTCATCCGGAATAGAGATGGAACTAATGTTCAGGTTACGTGAAAGTCACCGAGTTGTTATTGATTTGTTTTCTAAAATCCGACGGGTAAAGCTTCAGCCTTAGTGTTAATACGTCGTGAACAAAACTCGTAAGTGATAATCAGTTTTGGTCTAAAAGTAGACCAGTAATAAATAGAATGGCACACGTTGAATAGAACTGAGGCACGGAGTTGGATCATAATTCACCACCTTAATCTCATTTGAATCGTGAGGCGCATGGACAAGCATGGACGAAGAGTTCATTTTAAGAATCTCCAGGTGATTCTTCAAAATTTCTTCCACTCATCCAGATCCAATAACATAATACTTTCTTCGAAAATCGAAACTTCCGAACAAACGTCCCCGTTCTAAAGGTTCTTTTTAACTAACCGACGAAATAACTTTTGAAAGACCACCTTGTGATTCGAAAAACTGGACTCTTCGTCCGTGCACGTCCGTGCTCCTCACGATTCAAATGAGATTAAGGTGATGAGCCCTAATGCGGAGTGCTCATGTTTAGGGATGAATGGGCGGGAGAGTACCGGACAAGCAAGCTGACGAGCGGCAAAAACCACAAAGTCGGTCGTGTGCTTCCGGGAAAATTTGGTCCTGTCTTCCAGATCCAATAACATACCACTTACATCGGAACATAATCGTCCATGGAACGCGTGTAATACAGGCACCTACTCATTTGTACAAAATGGTTCAGATTGGACCACCATGACGTGCTTCAGGAAGACTGCAAAACAGACCATGCAAGCTGTTCATGAGTTCCTCCTAGACTACGTTACTTATTTCATTACAGTAACAAAATTCTTTATGCTTAGTAGACTGGGCACCAATAACGCTAATCATCCCCTGAATGGCATTCGACAAAAAATGGCCAATGAAACCACGACGGTCCGTATTCAAACTGGCCAGTCATGGGCAAAATATACACGGAATGTTTCTTCTAGGTGACTGATGGATATTTACGTCACTGTTATGAGGTCAACGGAGCTATTTAACCTTTAGAAATTCGGTTCAAACTGTTACTTCCCAGTAATCCCGATCCTTGTGTGGTTGAGAAGTCTTCATCTTATTCGGTAAGATGGTCGGGTGCGTGCATCAATAATAAACGTTGGAACCAATGACAGATAGTTAGCCAGGGCCTCTGATAGTAAATTTTCTTATCATAGTCTTCTGACGATTTTATGCCATTGTAACTGGAAAATATGGTTCACTGAATAAACAATACCTGTGCAATTCATTCCACGAGAATTCAGCAAATTATTTTCATGTGAAAGAAATGTATCCAGTTTAATTTTAGAAGCTCCCCCCAAGTCACCACCAAGGGATCAAAGAGTGCCATCAAATGATCACATCCACAACCAGGTGCAAACTACCCCGGTTACTAGATTGAGAGCTGATCACAACATATTGATTTTGAGAGATTATTGAAATCCTATTCGTTGGAAATCTTTCTCAGTATGCTCAATTACTACATTCTTGACAGCTTTTGCTTTTGTCTTGTACCAGTTTTGACACTTTTAGTGTAGTTGAATTTCAATACGTTGATTAGAAGTGTGTAAACACAGTATTTGCTTAAAGAATGCCCATTGAAACTTTTTCGAATAAGGCTTCATGCGAGCAGGGTTGACGAAATCTCAAGAACCTTCAGTAAGCTTTCTAAATTTCGTACTCTTCTATCAAAATGCCAAGGAAAAGGTAGTTATGGGAACTGATGAAGCTGTCTTGTAGCGAAATCATTTGAAATGACGACAATGTAGGATGCTTTTCTGCAGCGAACGTCAGTCGCTGAGAATGCACGTGATTCCACGGAACTTGTTTTGTTAGATGAATATCACGGAAACATATTGCACACTTTGAGACTTGCTACGCATGACAAGTCACAGTAGCTCTTCCTGTCTCACAACTGAGAGAGTAACAGGCTGTTGCCTAACTGCCGGCGACACAACACATGCAAAACTAATTTAGTCTAAAAGGTTGTCACGTGTTCTTTGACTAGATTTAAAAGATCTGATTTTCTGTTTGCAAGAGACAATCAAAGTTATTTTGGAAGAGGTTGAATCTTTTGTTGGCCCTCTTGTCTTTAGCTGCATTGGTGAAATTTGGTCCAAATCAGTAGGGAATTTAGACTGCGGACGTCGAGAAAATGTGATTAGGAATCAGCTCAATTTATTCAGTTCTAGTTGCTCAAACGTCCAGTTTCATTCGCGCGTGGATTCCTACTACGTCTAAGGGAAATGACCAAGGGCCACGGAGGAGTCAGTATTTCAGCTGTGACGATGACAACGATGAAATTCATGGTGGTGATTCGGAAGATGACGACAATGATGATATCTGACCAAAGACACTCAAAATATAACATTTAGCTATGATAGTGGCCGTAATATTTGGCTTGTACCAGTTATTTTTTGATACTGGATATAAGGACTGGGTTGACTTGATGTTTTCAGTTTAGAAAAACGCAGGAACGAGGTTGGATAAAGCCCGGTGATGTCTAGAAGAGAGGAACACCACGAACGTTTTGTAGACACAACGGGAGTAAAGTTCAGTTAAAATTATGAACAATCATACCATAGTTGTTCAAGGGGAAACCGTTGGCATAAGATGATATTAACATTATACACGGAAACTTTGAGGTGACTGGCGCGCCCCACTACTGGCTGAGCTACATTTTGTTGTGAAATTGATCAAAAGCCTCTGTAAAGTTATTCTCATTGTCGACATATGTCAGGCGAAATCCGCTGCTCGAAAAAATTCTTCACCCTGATTATAGACTGTGGGTTCCGTCTGACCACCTACAGCTCGTTTTTGTGAGGGCTGGCAGAGACAAAGTTGGATTAGGAAAAGCAAGCGCACCGGTAGGCAGACTACTCTCAGCCGCACAACCTGAAGAAAGATGACCGCTTCCGCATTGGTGAGTACTAACTTTTGGTCTTTCACAGGAAATTGTTGTTCCTAACCAATGGTATGAACTCTCGGATTATCACGATCAACCATGTCAACTGTGTCCAACAGTCTCGGTTAAATGAAAGCACTGAAGATGAACTCGTTCTCCTTGAGAACTTCGAGTGTTTCCGTCATCACAGAAAACAGTGCTAGAAGAAAACACGTGATTGTATGACTACCACCATCAGTTCCGAGTGATCTGGCCAAGTCTGAAACTGTTTCACTTTCTCTTGTGACTGTGATGACTGCGTGATTGAAAAGTGTCTTTCTAAATTATTGCCTTTCCGAGGTACTGTGACCAATAATCGGTACATAGATCCATTTTGCTCCGAGGGAAACACCAATCTGTTCGTTGAAGCTTTTATACTCGTTCTGATTCCACTACTATCCGACTAATTATGCACTGCTGTCGGTGAATTTAATCATGCGCCTTCGAATCCCTTAATTGTTTTTGGTTTAGGTGACTCCTGTCCGATCGCAGTTAGGGAAAATGCTGTTTTAGAGAAATTTATCACCAACCGTCACGAACTTTCCTCATTTAAAACTGGAAACCCCTATTTCAACGAGCGATCAATCTCTCACTATCATCAGACCCAACGTGCATTCACGTTCAGCGAACCGTACATTTATCGGGATAGAATGAATAAGGGTCATCCCTAGAAACTTGCCACCCACCAACAGTACCTTTTTTCAAAGATCCCTTTCCATTGGTACTTCGTGGTTTTCTTTCGAAAGTTCTCTGCCTGCTAGACCTTCCGGTAGTGTCGACTGAGATAAATACGGAAAATTATTCAGTATGCATTTCGAGCTTCTTGACGTATTTAGGACATATCATGCCATCAGGTAATGATACTAATTTATTCAAAGTTTCCTCCTATTTACGTTGGATCTTTGCTGTGCCATGGGTTATTTAATATGTGTGGCAGAACGCGCTGAGCACAGTGAGCTCACAGTTGGCAAGGTACGGAAATACAGGTAATCCGTTCAACTGGACCACGTGTATTTACCCCATTTATACTTGGATAGGCTTACCATCTGAATAATCTGGTATAAGCCGCTTTTTCGGCTTATATTTTTTGATGGTCGTGCCAGTATTATGAGGTTGATAAATTATTTCATTATTTGGCGATTCCACGACATATGGGGCTCAGAATTGCTTTCCAATGAGTAATTCCAAACTTACGTGAGAAAGGAAATTCCAATTCGCATCAGTATGAGCATTGTCTTCAAAGTTATTTGGAAGCTTTTCGTAGGTAACTTACATTGTTACCGTGATGGTGATGAAACGATCCACTAAAACTGAATTTGCTCTGCCACTCATAAGAAGAAGATCAGAGTAGAAATGCAAATGCCAATAATTTTAAAACATTTTACCAGTATCTTGTTCTGGTCACAGAGGAACTTCGCACTAACCTCGGTGGCTGAACCAGTTTTATTTCTACAGTATTTATTTGCTATGCTTATTACAAAGTGTCAGTGCTCGGCTTCCTCCAATTTGGGTGAAATGTGAGTTTTTTTTACCTTTCTGAAGTCTTCACTGCAATACCGTACAGCACTGTTGTTGTAGAATGAATCAGAAACCCGTGGCAATGAATTGTTACAAATGATAACGTTTTTTAAATAACACTTTTCTATTGGCATCATACTTACTGTATTGCTGTCATCTGAAGTCTTTTTTCCACTGTCAGTCGAGTTCGGTGCGGTTAGGATTTATCTACTGTCACAGAGGCAGAATAATGTGTGAAAAGAAAAAGATGCAAGTATTTGATGACAGTGGGTTGAAGTAAAGAAGCTTCTCCTTGTAGCGTGTTTGCTGAAAATTTATGGGCTGACTGTTACCGGAAGAGTTAAATCAGCGCAAAAAATCATTGTGAAAATGCCACCAAATGCGCACTAGCTTTCTCCTATTCCGTTTTAGCTCAATAAATAACAGCAAAAGACCACCAGGTAGCATCACTTATTGATTAGCTGTAGTTTTAAACCAAGCAATCACTTCTCAAAGCCATGATTCAAAAGAGAGAGAACTTGGAACCGCAAAAACAGTCAGAGTGGCCGTGTCACTAAGCACGTAGATATAATGGCCAGTTTTTGATGATTAACTAACTAACATTTGCTTTTGAAAAGTCGCGCAACCGTGTGCAAAAGGTAATTTGTAGCTGCCGATAATTTTTCTTCAGAGCTGTTGGATTGGAAAGTAAAAAAGAAGGGGCAATTATCATTCCCAAGTCATTTTTGTCTTTTTCCAACACGCAGTCCCGATGCCTGCAGAGTCCTCCAGGTAGACGTGTGAATTCTAATCAAGGAATTACTGATGTTAAAAAGTGAACCATTGAGAAATCCCATCTCGGGACAGTAATAGTTGTTCTAAGAAACGGATGCATACTGTTTTGCCAAGAAGCTACTCATTTGCTTTGGGTAAGAGGAAGACAGGGTGGATGACTGTGATAGTTTAAGATACTCATCTTACTCAGTGTGATAATTAGGGTCTACTGTGTTTCTCCGCTAGCCAGCAACTCACTGGCATTTCCGTCGTACAATCACTTCAGTTCATTTTGTATCAATCAACACTTAAACTCGGGTAGATCATTGAGTTCATCCGTCTAATTCTATTTTGGACCTCATCAGATGTCTGTTTGTCCAGCATGCATTAAGTGGTAACAAGTGGGACCTGCTTTGTGTGATTTTTGCCAGTGACCTTGAACTATGTTCGTGTTTGACATGCGTTTCTGTCAGCACATCCATTAAACTGTGATTTTCATAATTTCCTTCCAGATTCGAGTAAAATGAAACGGCGTTGGGTGTGATTGTGTGCGTGTGTTTCTCTGTGTTTCTCTCCCTCTCTCTGTGTGTGTGTGTGTGTGTGTATATGCACTCGTGCGTATATGAACATGTGAGCAATACGACTTAGGAGATCCAGATCGCATTCACTTGATTCGCATGTCTAAACACCGGTAAAATTTTCGAAGTAGCCGATAGATACGACGGTTCGTAAGCTGAAGATTTCTGAGCACAAAAGGAATATTCCTCTTCTGGTCACATTACGGCTTCCCTGCATTCCGCACCAGAAGCACAAGTTGGAGTCCCATGTGGAGAAGCTTATCCTCTCCTCCACAAAAAAGCGTTTTTCTTCATAATTTTTATGGAGACCGTCAACCGAACCGGTTTTAAATATGAAGTGTTCACTTGGGAACAGGTTCAGTCGAACGAACGTTGGATTGGTTAAGTCGGTCGTCGGAGCAGATTGTAGAGCAAATATATCCAAAGTGATGTCTGGCGCACTTTCATTTTTCTTCATACCATCGATATCCTCATAAAGTCTTTGGGATGCAATTCGCTGGTCAACTTCCATCATTTCTTACATTTAAGTGGCCCAGCAAATCTTACCACAGATCAAATCCAGTACACCAATAACTGAGTCAGTTTGCGAAGGGATTCAAATCTCTTTGCGTTTGGATCACTTGAAGTCCTCTGTTGTGCATCCAGTGTGACTATGCCTCTGATGAAATCGGACTCAACCTAATCTGATTTATCCTTCTTCGCAGTGGCTTATAGGAACTTGATGAGAAACCTTTTCCCTGCATAGGTATGACTATAATCGGCATACGATCCTTGGTCTTTCTTCGGTGGTGAAATGGCCTCTATGGTGAACCTAAACACCGAAAGTTCCCCGATACAAATCCAGTCGTTGTCAATCACTTCAATCACTAGACAGCCCCTAATTAAACCTAGACTACTTCCTGAAATGTTGAACTATTTTCTTGTAATAGATCAAAAAAATAATTGGAAAATAGTTTTCTCATCATTGTCACAGTACAAATATTTATATATATATCAAATTGGGATGTGTTGGATCTTCCCCACTGCGTCTACACGGATAATACGAGATAAACGTGTTTTCTTTCGCAATGAGATTCCGAAAAATATCCATCAGAGTATCACACACCAAACTGGTTCTAAGATTTTTTTCTGCCTTCTGTCTACTAAATTATTTTAATTTTCTGGTTCTGACTAAAAATTGGAATTTTTGAGGGAATTCTACTGAGTGACCTTTACTTGAAGGTAATGCATTTTAAACAAACCGAGAATTTTCGGTAGGATTAAAGCAAACAGCAGCAGGAAAACGCTACTTTTTCTGGGCTTTTTAAACATGCGCGATAACTAGCACCTAGTTTTGAGGGTCACACAGTTTACGATAATCTTAGGACGCACATTGGCGATCAACAGGAGATACAGGTATTCCATTGGACTTAAATTCTTATTTCTTTAAACCGTATGACCAAGCTTCTTTGGATGAGTGTAATCAAGTTGAAACGGATAGTGTACATAAAAATGTGTGCTTCATGCAGTGGTCTTCCTTCGGAAGTGCTAAACAACGATAATTCAGATAAATATATTGGTAGTGGTAAAAACGAATGCACATAGAAAGGGGTACGAACTACAGCGTGCACCAGAATTCCTGTCAACGGTGACCAACAGGCACGACCTGGACTAGAGCTTATATAATTTAGTGGTCATTGTCAATTAAAACTACTGGACTTTCAATCAAACCACGTCAGTTTCATTTTCTACGGGCAGGATTTCATCAGTTGCAACGATTTTTCAAAATAAGCTGCCATAACTTCAGTCGGACAACATTTATACCGCATGTCGTGACACTTTCACAATTTTTCGTCGGTGAAGCTACCACCATCCGAGGGATGGTACAGTATTCCTCAAATGATTTGGCATTTCCGGCTCTTCTTTCCGCCGGGAAGACATGTGGTCAACACTTCTGCACAAAGTTATGCTTTTGTAAGTGACAGTTATTCAGAAATGTTAAAAACCCCCTTCGGTGAGTATATATTTCATAGTTTAGAAAAGTGGTCATATGTGATTTGTTAAGCAATGCGAACCCTCTACTCACCATTGAAAACCACGGGAACACCGTACACCTGTTTCACCCTTGTTGGGAATCATCAGCCTCCACGGGGACTCGACCTCGGGGTCACATTCGACATTTGACTAAAAGTTAAATCTGAACTTCATCCAGGCCAATGTAGAATGATGCTCTACCTCAGGAAATCCGTTCAGCCTAGTCGAGATTTTGTTGCCGTACTAAAACATGAAAGCCTACGAAAAGAAACAGGCAGATACAAGCTTCAACTCGTAGTTTCCGCGATAGAGTTCACTGTTCACTCTGTTCCAGATAACGTACGGGGACTAACAACGACAATACATTGTAGACAGAAAAAAACTTGCTGAAACGCTATAGGCTAACAATATAGGCTGACTAGTCGGAGCACGAACACACAATGAAGAATCACACTCCACTTAGAAATTGTGTCTGACTGTAGGAGGTGGTAGGGAATCATACTGAATGAAGATAATCAAATGGCGAACTCCATGGACCATACCGGATGAACTGCATAGGTTCATGCCACTGGGCACATCCTGAGATAGCGAATAGGGGAGCAGCCAACATTTTGGTGATTAGTTGCCCGAATAAGGTGAGTCCGGGATCCCCGAATAGACTGTCGTCGACGAGCTGCAACAGTGCTCCCGCCTTACAACTGGTAACTTTTAAAATGTCACATATATCTGAGGCGAACACTATAACGGGAACAATGTGACTCTTTGCTGAATAAAGCTATTGTTTTTTTTTATCGTGCTGCCCATCCAGCAGGGAAATTCAAAAAAGGTGTATTAACCACTACTGGAACAATTCTGCTGCCTTGCACGTTGCCCTTGGTTTTGCAGAGGTTGAAGGTGCTTCCCTGAAAGAAGGCCTACTCTGAACTGGGCGACTGAGTGTGCAACAGCACACAACACCTCAAATGATCCTTCTCGACACTACCTGTGCCTTCAGATGCCGGATTCAAAATTCTTTGCGAATACTCCTACACGGCACGCAAACCGTTCTGCCTTCATTCATCATAGTGGGTCTCTTCTTCCGCGTGATGTTTATCCGACTGGAGTCCTGCTCGCCTATACTAGCTGATAATTTCTGTTCTCTCTACCACTACGGACAAACGAAGATGCGCCGTCCGGAAAACGTCGGTCGACTCTGTTTCCCTTCCTTGAGACCCCGTTAGGTAAGCCGTACTAGAGTGCAAATACTGATGCGCATATGGCAGCAAGCGGGTTTGGCCCGCAAGCTCGAGATCCTTTCCACCGATACGTGTTGTATCCAGGATACTGGCATTTAGGACTGCAACCCTACCATCCGACTACCGCCTCCTGCAATCCCTTTGATACTTTTCCTGCATCTTTCTGGGCATCCTGAGACTGTAGCATCCAGTCAGGCTCATGTTTTGTATCCCTGAGTTCTAGGATTGAAGCCGCTCAGCTAGAATGGATCCCAACGGGCCGTCATTTGTGCGCAGTAGGACTAAAACCCAAAGATATCTTCCTGCTGGATAACAACGCAAAGTTGATGTAACACATCTTGGATCGCTTGGAGATTAAGGTATCCAGATACGATATGTGCTTTATTTACCTAGGTGCAAAGTAACTCGCGCCTACTTTTTATGGTGAGCAATTGTAACTAGGTCACTGATTAAAGTACCCCGGAGGGTGCATTGCAGCTAAAAATGGTTTTGGAGAGCAGACCAGATCTGATCAATAATAAAGAAGGCCTACTTGGTTTAGGTGAGCCTGCGTTATTCGTGGCGCCATCTCGACACATATTTCCAACTGAAGGGGTTGGTCTACATTGTCCTGACTCGCAGTGTTTGGGTGTGGATAACTACTCTCTGACGTGGATAATCGCTCTACGTCGCTTTGAGTGGCCTGAAAGCCTTTCACAAAAGCCTATTTATCAACTACTATTCCGTGCTTAATTTACCATTTCATTGTATGGCTGAAAGAAGCAAGGTGGTGGTCAGACTGTAACTTGACCCAGAGGTATGAAGTAGTTGACTTCAGTGCTGACCTCTGCTGGTGCGTCCCGACTCATTCAATGGGGCTCAAAAGATGAGGATTGTCGTCGGAGGGATACGTGTACCGCTCAGAACCAAAGCAAATGGAGTAAATGCTGTGCGGCATGCTAAGGAAACTGTCGTACCCCGTAGACACTAGACAAAGCCTAAAAAATAAAAATTCATAGGGGAAACAGTCAAAAAGCAGTTTGTTTTTAACACTTTCTCCTCCTCGTCGTCAGCTTATCTGTGTTTGTGATGTTGGCACCATGCATGATACCAAGCCGCTGTTCGAACAGAGGTTAATCATGTCCACGAAGCCATTGCACAATCCAATGATGTACTGCGTAGGATGAGGATGTATATTTGTGTGAATGCGTGTGTGTGTGTGTGCTGTTGACATGGTCGGTTAGCCATTGGATGAGTCAGAAATAGACAAAAAGATGGTCATCGCAAACTGAGTGTGAGCAAGCTGGGGCGAAACAAGTCACGTGAGTTCAGAGAGCAGATTCAACGCTCAATTTTGACTTCGCAGTTACATAACGCGCTCAGACCTGGGTCGCCAAGCGCATATTGTTCGGAGTAAGTGCTAACGCATGCTTATCCAACTACTGAGCCTCGGCTTGCCAAGTTTTCCTTCTGTCTTTGTAGATAGTGAAAGTGCAACCCCCCCCCCCCCCCCTTCAACAGACACACAGAAAAATACAGCATACAATGTATCGTAGTTTCAATGAGATTGACCATGGAAATCACGGTCGCACAAATTCCGGTGCTCACAGACCAGCACAGAAAAAAGAACGGAAAAAGTATAAGGTTATGTAGAAATTTTTTTAAATCTTGATCTAGTGTAGGAAATGTAATCACGAGAAATGCATTGCAATGAAAACAGACTATTACTCGAGATTAGATTTTGAAGCAAATAACTGTTTTGGATACCCGAAAGATGAACATTTATACTGGAACCATCCCCCAGAAATTTAAATGGAAGTGGAAAAATCATCACAGATGACGTAACTGGTCAATTTTGCTTTGACACTGAAAGATTTACTGGAATAGAGAACAGTGGAAGCTGTAGCACTTGGGGTGAGCCTATTTTATTCATATTCATTTTGGATTTTGTTACGGGGAACGTTGATATACGGCCACAAGCATTTGAGGATAGCCTTCTACACCTTTTTCGGCTGTGTGGAGTTAAGGGATATTTATCATGGGGATTGTATGTTACTGTCCATCTAGTGGCCCTTAGACTGGGAACAGTGTGACAAGGACTCGAGAAGTCGGGAATCATACGGAAAGTCAGAGATAGACCCACGATAGATGTCGTCAGTTCGTCTCCTTATTTAGAGAGCGCAGGATGAAGTGCATACGGACCTGAGGTGGGGATGCTTTGGTGGCACGTAGGAGCACAGCTGTATCTTCGTCAGAGAATGGCGGACTGCAATATCTCTAGAACAGGAATGAAAGGTCACTATTTTCCTAATGAGGGAATGAGTATGGCCTTAAATTTTACAACAACAACAACAAGAAGTCCAGACTATTCCATCCTTCGTACGCAGAGGAGCGTGATGCCTTTCCACCGAACTTTGCCGGCCTTGGCACTCTAAGTTTTGGTGTCGAACAACATATTTAAGAGCTTCTTTCCCAGTTTGATCACCCTGGGATACGCCCGTATTATCACGGGGCTGGTAGATACACCCACCGGGGCCATTTTAGACAAAGTGGGCTAGTCTACCGTTGCACCATCAATTATTTTCGCAGCGAAAAAGTGTCATAGGTTGGCTTCAGGCTATCGGTAAGGACTCTAGCACAACGAACGACTGACAAACAAATGGGACCGAATCACGAAATGAAAGTTCTGTGAGATCTGTCACCCAAGAAAACGTTTTTGGATAACGAATTACGTAAATGAAACCTTATCCTCTTTGACTGCACGTACTTTCTGCAGGTAAACTGTGAATCTATCTTTGTATATGGTAAGGGGAGACAGCGGCAGCTTGTGGAAACCGGGACTTCATGGATCAGAGCAAAAAGGTTTTGGATGGCCGGTGATCACTGTCTAGAACAGAGTGACCTCTGGCGTGGTAGTTGCAATGATCGCTCAGATCAAATGATGCTATCGGATGGGTGCTAGCCTGATTGAGATCACCAGCAACCAAATGGAGGTTCACGATGTGAGGGGAAAAAATGGTGCATAAAAGATCTGAATAGAGCAGTTAAGTCTGATTTCAAACCAGATGGAGTTACGTGCAGTTTAACAACTGCTACACTTCCATCGTCACAAACTTTTTAGTAGTATTGAACACTTAAACAGAAAAACCACTTGAGGAACAGTGGAAAATAAAGTCAGACATGTGGCACGAAGATGATTTGAAGTGCTTACTAACTAGGCCTTTAGTATTTTCTCTGCTTATCTTTCAGTTTTATCAGCAGTATTCAAAATCATCTGGCTGTACCCCACCATCATTCATGTCTTTGCTTAACCTAAGTTCCTGTACGCGAACCACCAACTTTTTAAAGCTAATAGTGATTGTATGATCTGACAATTGTGTAAAGAGAGACAACTTGGAAGGAGGGATGCAGCCAAAAGTGGTCCACCAACCGGTTCTTACGCATTTCTTTGTTCAAACCGTGTTGCGCAGTCCAGGTAGCGCTTAAGTTTTTGGTGGCACGGATAATATCCTGGTGGTTCTTCAGGCGAATAAATAGATCCCGTGAATATAAACTATGTGAAAGAGCGATGATTTTGTGAAATACTGACAAAAATCAAAAGTGAAGGTGGGTATGAAAAACCTGCGTGTTCAAGATTTCTTACTCTCCCAAGCTGATGTTTTTTTCATTCAGCGGTACTTCTGGCAATAAAGCCTTGATTTCACATTCTATACGACATCTGCCCCAATGAAAGATCTTATTATGCGAACATTGACTGGAGTACTCCTTCATCCCTGATGCTCATTTAGTGTGGCAGCCACGGTCACCGTCAATTCCATATTCGGTGCAGCACAATAGGCGGGTATAGTCAGTACACTTGAGATTCATATTGCAGATGCGTTGCATTCAGGACTCTAGCGCCGTGTTCCTGTCTCATGAAGCTTTTTTGGAAGATTTATTAATTCATTTAGAATAATAATTAGTAGTAATTCTTGTAAGTGACATTAACTATAAACTGGATAAGTTTGAGTCGAATTCACCTCAGGGGTATCCATTGTAGTGGTGGTAAAACACGAAGAAGTAGGCAAAAGCCCGACGGCCTACAGAAAAGTTGTAAATTCGAAGTTGAGCAAGGACGGGCAATGAGGCGGATGGCATTTAGTTGGACTTGATCCAGAAGAGGAAGATGTTTATATGTGTTCTGAGGCTCCTCGACCTCCTTCTCCACCTCCAAGGTCTTGAAAAACAGCCTTTCTGCCTTGGAGCCATCTCGTTTATTAGTACCAAAATGACAGCTTTGCATAGGATGTATGGCGGTCATAGCAAAATTCTGGCCCAAAAACGTATTGGTTCAACTGCTATTAGCAGTCACCTCTTCTGAGTGGTCAGTTTGGTTTCAAACCCAGTTAGCTGATTCGGTTCAGACAGTGGTTGGCACTTGATTGGCCCCCTGGTCAGTTTTGTTGGTTCCTTTGTTGTCCACAGTTCGGGACGGGAGAGAACGTGTCAGCTGCTCGCCAAGCCATCGTCCTGTCTGCTAAAAGAACCAGGCAGTCTACTGATAATGTACCAGCCCATTTCCCTACAATTTCGACATGACATAGTGTAATAGGGTAGGTTAGGGTAAAAGAGCTTCTCTCAGGATAAGAATCATAATCTTCTTAAGGTAATTGAGTCAGTTCTAGAAATATGACAGCATTAAGGTAGATAGGGACAAAACTAATATGTATATATATATATATATATATATATATATATATATATATATATATATATATATATATATATATATATATATATATATATATATATATATATATATATATGAACTTGGCCAAATAAGCCAGATATCAGGAGCCACCAGAAGAATTCTTTTCGTATGATTTCACTCATTGAGAACGTACAACATTAGAGAGAAAATGTGAAATTCGTTGCAGTGGGTGTGGCATACTTGAATAGGTGTGTGCGTGGATATCTGTGTGACCTTATCCAGCCATGCCCGATCACATCGACCAAAGTACACCTCTGAGTAAATGCCTAATTCACCTGCAAAAGCATTTCATATTTCGCGACCACAGTATACGAAATGACGTAATCTTAGTGTTTTTATTGTCTTTTGTGTTCAAGTTATGAGTGACGATCGGATAGCCCATCAATGCTGGGGACCATTTACCTAATGCATAATGTGTGTACCATTCCCACGAAAAAGTTGAATCTTTCGAACTTCTTGATGGGGAAAATAGCAGTCGTGGTTGTCTGTTGACAGCTCAGTGAAAACAAGATTCCCAGTGTTCTTGTGCCAGCTGGCTTGTGTATCGCTGGTCAAAATGGTGAACACGAGCTCGCGATCGAATTATAAGAGAGGAAGACAGAAAAAGCTAACACTTTGTTGTCCTGAAGTAGAAAACAGACCCTCGCCTCCCTCCAGAAACAATTCTTCCATCAAAAGGAGACTGTACCTTCTAGTAGTCTGATGTCTTGGGCACTTCCATGACCCAAAGAGTTACTCAGGATGGATTTCTGAAGCCAAAGTTACTGTTATGCGTGATAGACCAACATACTGGCCAGACAAAGGTCTTTCTGAACCATTTATTAGGTAACACTTGGTTTTACTTACTGCTTCCGACAGAGGACAATATATAGCAGGTGCAGTGAGAAACACATTGCCTGTCAAAAAACCTCTGCGGGATGGTCTTAAGAGTTGTGTACCTCTCGATTATGGGAGAAGTCATCGCACTTCATTGTGTTGCTATAGCTCGCCTAAGCTGGGGAATCCAACAGCCCAAGGGATGCTGCCCCGTCCATGTTCCGCTTGTTCCATTGAGCTCATAGGACTAAAGACTGAACTCAAAAAGCTAATCGATGATAAAGCCCCGGCGAATACAAATCAGGATGCATTCAATAATCAAGTTTCCAATGTCAGAACAAAAGGAATTTCTTTAAGGGTGCCTCAGTCTCTTTTCCGTGCTGTGCTAACGCCCCATTGCTTTGTGGATCTGACTTTGAATCAAAGGCTCCGGTGAGGGTTTTCCAAAGAGACATCCTTTCAGAGGTGTGGGAAGTAGGATTCGCCAAAATATCTCCAGGGCTTCCTTGGTATCATTTCTTATACATCCGTTCCTCATTCCTCACATCCGAATTCTAAATAGATATGAGAAAACGTAATAAGTTGTGACCGAGAACTTATAGTTCGCGGTAAAGATAACAGCTTGGAGATGAGAAAAATAGTGAACGGATTCTCATATATATTTTGTCAGATGGGTCTGCAAGCTGCCGTAGCTAGTATACTTGAAACCTTCACATAGATGTCTATGTCGTGTCTTCGGAACAAGCATATAATGCCTCCCGGGCTCAGACTGATCTCATTTCACTCTTTGCACTTCAGACCATTGGGAGTCTCTTGCACGTGGTCAGACTGGTATCTCTTTGGTATCGCTTTGAGCATGAATTCTGAACGAGCACTGCTCGGCTGGGTCGCAGTAGGCCGTCGTTGATGTGGGTTCGGTTGGATGGTTCTGTGCTTATCAACCGCAGCAGACCGACGCGTTGATACTTGTTCGTCGTTTAGGCGTACACTCCAGCTGATTGCGGCTCTTCTGGGACCAAAGATATTTTCTGCCATGATTTGTTTTAAATGCTGCACAGCGTATGCTCTGCGGACATAATGGTTTTTGCGGGCGATTTCAATGCTCATATGGGAAACGTGGACGAATTGCAGCCGCATATAAGAGGTAGAATTGACATTCCAGCCGATAGAACCTATAGCAAGGACCGACTCATCCACTTATATTCTAACCATAAACTGTTTGTAGTGAGTGCATATTTCTCGCACAACAGGTGGCTCCGAATATTCTGGCTTCTTCTTGGGCTTACACAGCGCCGAAAGCCAACCAACCTCAAAGATATTGGTTACCGCCTGTGGAGACCAGATCAAGACCAGGCGTTAAGGAACTGATCGAAGAGGCAAATGGTTCACTGATTCACACTTGGGCGCGTCGTCGTCAATTCGAGAAATAGATGCACGACTGTAAGAGTTCGAGATGCGTTAGAGAAGAAGTGAAGGTTCTCCTTGGGATAAAACACCTCAAACAAAACAAGACTGATATCCCGGATGTGTTACTTTCGTACATTTTTGAATACAGCATTATCGCAGGAGTTAACGGGAGAATTGACAAGCTCCGAGGAGTTAGTGCGATTCAATCGGTGATTACACCGACTTACAAGAAGGGAGAAATCTCATCCTGTGAAAGTCAGAGGGGAATAAGTTTGGTTACCATTGCATTGTAACTGCTCGCTGCTATTATTCTCCACCAATTATCTAACACTCCCGAAAAGTGTTCCCACCAGATTGCTTTCATCCCATCTACATTCGTCCACAAGTTTTAGAACAGACACATCTTGCATGGACCCACTACCACTGTTTTTTTCTGATACGAAAGATGTATTCCACCCAGCCAAGTACACTACTCTGTGAGGTTACCTCTTTTTGAAGGGTGCCCCAGAGAAAGTTGTTTTCACCATAAAGTCTCTATAAATAAACAGTCGAAGCCTTTCGAGTTCTGGCTTACCGTATTCTTTTACCCGAACTTACTACGAGAGGTGGTATATGTCAGGGTTTTCCCGCCTCTCCTTCTTCCTGTTTAACTTTGTGCTTTATGTGGTCCCAGAACCAACCCCTTTGTTATATGAGGATAGTGGTATTGAAATTCATCTAGGTCTTCCAAGGTCCAAACTTTGATATGCAGACGACATTGTTCTTCTGAGTGAAGATCCAGGTAAGATGCAAGCTTTTCTGGTCAACTGTGTACCAATGTTCGGCAAGCTCAGAGTGCTACGAGCTGTTGCAGGAATGGGTTCGTCCGACTCCAAACCATTTGGGTAGACGAACGAAACAGATTCCGTTGTTTTAGGTAGCTACATTTTTACTCGGACGTTGGTTGCCAGATAAAGAGGTAATGTGCTTAGAGAACGCGCTTTTGATTTTGCCAGCGTCGGTCGTTCATGGCTTCGACTTAAATCCGTTTATCTATCAAGGCCCTAGGGTAAGTTGCAACAGTCAGTTCCGTTCTCCTGTACGGTTCAGAAAATTGGCCACCACGGGTGAAGGATGTACGACCATTGCTTGTATCCGAACATCATTGTCTTCATAACCCTACTCGAATCTGGTGGGAAAGCCACATCAACAAATCTGATGTTTGGTATTATGTGAAATAATTAATTTAGCTATGTGTTGCGCCTGTCCTGGAATAGAATTTCCCGACCCCAACAGCCCACTGAGACCGGAGGTAACTGGAAGATGAGAAAGAGTGGCAAGTCCGTGACGAAGAAGAAAGGGCTGGAAATCCTAACGCGTGAGCTTGGTCACGCAGGAAGTGGTAGGCTTTTTGAGAGGGGGTTCAAGTTGATCCCCCACCCTGGGCCTAGATACATTGGAAGATACCGCTTGGTGTTTGATCAGCGATGCCCTTGCATTCACAAACATTTTATTGGTTTGGTGATACCATTTGCAGTCCTCTTTCAAGTCTTTCCGTACTCTTTCTTGTTTATTTCCGATTGCGGCTCCCACTGAGAGATAGTGACCAAAACCCTTGCACCAAATGCATAGCTGATGATTGTTTGAACTGAACCGAGTAGTACAGCATCCTTTGTGACCTACTGATCGGTATTTTGGGTCCCTTATCCCAGACTTCAATAAGCATGCGAAATTCATCAGGTATTTATTAAAAAAGGCTGTTCTTCTTTTTGGGCACCAACCTGCTTTGAGGTCAAGCGTAATATTCAAAGTATTTCCTAAAAGCAGGTAGACAGTGGTCGGTAGAAGCGTACGTAGAAGTCCGCACGTTCTCGAGAGCGGCAGGCTTAAAGTGTGGCGCCAATGGTCAATTTTAATGGCATCTCATGGTCTTTGCAATTTGTATTCTGATGACATTCTCACTTGTCCTACTCATCAGTAGTGTGCACATGTATTATGGAACTCCATCGTTGATGACCCAATTTTCCCCTTTCTAATGCTCTGACACAATTCAGACTTAAATTCTGTGATGTATGTTACATGATCATTCCATGTTTATATTCCTGACTCTACTGTCCTATGACTGTACATTTCCATTGTAAGGGAATTTTGCTGAAAGCTTCATCCAGCCATGAGAGCTACACATCGGAGACTAGATCTGACCGCAGTCCCGTTGCCACCATACCACACCGTTAGACCACTGAGCACATTCGTGACACAAACAGACCTATTGCCCAATTCATTCGTCCACGTGGACACATGTATCTTCTGCCGTTTTCCAACTATTACTAAATGCACTTTGACACTGGTTACTCCTTTGTATATTCTAAGTATAGATTATTTTCTTATTCTAAAAGACTGAAGCTATCGTTTCATGTTGACTAGAAAGCTTCTTGACTTACTATCTGTACTGCGACCGTGCTGTGCTACAGTTTCGTTTAACTTCTTGCTGAGTGGACCGTTTATGACTGCAGTGTATCGATTTACCGGATAACTTTTAGTGCTGTTGTTCTTGGTTGCTCATCTGGCTGTAAGTCATTTGCCTTTATATATTTATATGTGTTGCATTATATAGAATCACGGAATTAGGATAAACACGTTTATTCAATTAGGATTTGTTCTGCTGTCCGTAGCCGTGTACAGCTCATATCGTGCGCAATGATAGTGAGACTAAGTTTCTGCTAGACTGAGAGCCTAAGTAATCGGGATAGTTGTTACAGTCTCTGGTTGGGTTGCAACACCCGGGTTCAGTCATAGTTCTAGGTACGGGGTGAGTGCGTACGTGTGAGTCCAGTTCGGATCCATGGTGCAAAATGGCTAGAAGGTACGTTGCGTTACCGTGTTCGTATAATTCATTCTGACTACGACTGGTCTGCAGATTTTCAGTTTCAATCCACTTCATACTGACTGAACTATTATGACACTAGAGTTCTTTTCTCCTAAAATCCACCTTTTGTCAACGTCCAAAATGTCAGTTGTTGATTCACTTTGTGGTTACCCGTGCTGAATAAGTAATTTGCTTGTACAAAAACAGGGGCGTTTGGATAATTCAGGTTGGCGAACACGCTCATTTTCAGTGATACGTTAGACTAAATACATAAGAATACCATAAAGAACTCCTCAGGGTACCGAATATTTTCATTCACAACGAATACCCGGATAAAGCAGGAGGACTTCAGTAGGAAGGAAGTCAGTGTATATCTCACACAATGACAGAGATAGTGCACGGAAGATTGCCAAGTTTTTCTAATGGAACGTTCCGTGCTGCTGGACTAAATGTCTTGTTCATATTATAGGTTAGCAGAGGGTTCTGCGCTTAGAAGACAACTTGCCTGATTTTTCCGCTATACTTGGCATTTATACTTTCGCCTGTTTCTGTGAAACAACGTATATCAGCCACCAGGCCAGATTCCTGTCAAAACTCATCCAACAGCGTCAACCAAAAGGAGTTCAGGGCTGGAGAAACTAAGTCAGTTACCAACGCAGTCGTTCAACACCCAGCTGGGGCCAATCACGCGGTAAGCGTGGCTGCATCTTTCCACCCCGTGTGTAGGGTCCCAGGTAGGCTGTCCAGACAGGTGAAAAGTCGCACCTTAGTCACAACTCACTAACATAATCCTTCTTTATACGTTCAGAAAAACTTCAGTCATACACGCCCTCTCCCTGGCCTACTCACCACCCAACTGTCGGTCTTAGACCTTCTGAAATCGAATACACTCAGTGTGTGCTAGGCTAGTTCACAAACGGTCTCCGCATAAACGTGTGCCAAAATAGGTGTGAAAACTAATCCCAAACACTGCCTTCCTTGACTATATCTCTCAAGTCTTGGCTCAAAGAAAAGGAGCTCGTGAGCCAACCTCTGTTTTCTACATATGCTCAATAGCATTTTTGAGAAAAAAGTGATCTTTTGGAGTAATCTCTTCCCATACACAGTGAAATTGGTTTGGTCCTCTTACGTCACATTGCATATTACTATCATAATGCATAATATAACAATACTTATCAAGCGTTATTTCTATTACTGTTAAGATTTATTACAAAATACACCTAAGGTTTTCTTGATCTGCATACTTTTTAATCGGAGAACAAAGATTACCGTGAGCTTTTAGGTTCCGGTCTTTGTCAAACGATCACATTCGTCAACTGAGGCACTGTTTAATTTCCACTTTGATATTCGCAGTAACTAACCCCCTATTCTATGTGACGGATTATAACGGACCATATAATTTCTCCTGAAACCTTCCACTGTTGACGTGTCAGCCATGGGAAATTAGAAATTTCAATGAGTGGATAAATCCGCGATTTAATTACTTTCTAATGACACCGGTGGGGCGAGTGAATTTCTTTTGTTATTCATTCTGAATGTTTAGTCTCACTAGAAAGATATTTTTAATTGGTTTCTTGTTCGTCCGAGATTGATAATTTGTTCAACTTTTGCTAAATTGAAAATAACTCCGCTTCGGTACAAGGTATACACTAATCCTTAGTTCAGCCTCCTATGTTTGACTTCACTCCCACTTCCAAAATATTGTGCCATTTTTCATGCAAATACTGTTCACATTCACATACGCCAGTCGTGATCTGCCAGTTAAAAAAAACCATTTCTATCTCTTATGCAATTTGTACGAAAGAGTCTCAGAAAATCCTACTGTTTTGTATCATAAGTCTGGAACCATGGAAATGACCGTGACGACGACGACCACAGCAACAACAACAACAAAAACAACAATCATAATAATAACTCTGAAGGAGCGGCCGAGTTTGCAAACGCTCTCAACATTATGCCCAGGTAGACGAATGCAAGAACGGAAAAGATAATCAATGCAGGGTACTAATCAGTGGTATAAGGTTTTGTTGAGAGAGTGAACAGCAGTTCTCAGTTAGTCTTATACGTGATCTTACTATTCATATCGTTGAAATGACAATGGACTGGATTAACCATTGGTCGGACTAAAGGTCATGGTCGCAGAGCTATAAGGTTTTTGGGGGGAGGGGATGCGTGCGGAAGAAAGGTCTCTATTGTCCGAGTGCTGAGATGAGAGTTCAACTCCCTCCACCACGTACGATCACCGATGGCGGATAATCAAGCTCGGTTAGAAACCCGTGGCTTCCGGTCTTGACCTGGGTAATAGTAGAACTTCCATTAGTGGGCGAATGGCAGTCGTCCCTGGGACTTGAAGTTAGATTCTTTTTAATCGGTTAAGTGGAACCCAGCGTAAGACTTTGAATGCATTTTCTGGATCGATCGTGTGTTTTATTCGTAGTGTAAATTTCTCCCGTTTGAAATGAATGAACGGGACGAAATTTTCATTTGGTCGAATCAAAGGGGATAGAACAAAGTCTCTTTTCTCCATTTATTCTTTCATTTACTTTCTTTTTATTAGATAATAATGGTACAATATTTCAGGCAGCTAGTCATACCAGTTACTAGCTCCCACTGGGGCATAGTGACTGGCAGTGGCCACAGCACCGTCAAGATTCGAATACAGGACCAAGGAATTTAAATTCCCGTAATCAGGACCGTACAACGACCACCAGTTGTCATAACAACAGCAAACAAATTTACGCAATATGCCTCGACAAGGGATGGGGACGAGCGTCACTGTTGTTTTTCCCAATACCTGAAATCGCGCTTTGTTCACTACTTAACAAAACAAAACCCCTCTCAATATCGGGTTTCATAATTCCGGTTCCAATGCGCCTGTGATCAGATCACTCTGACGCTAGTGGTCCTATTTCTCCAGGTCTGAGAAACAGAATTGCTGTTTGGCCCTCCAGTGATTTTTCACTTGTTTCTATTGTTATTGTTATTCGCATTGCCATTATTATAACTATTGCGATCCATGTGACCTTTTGACCACACAGGTAGATCATTGTGATGAACAAAAGATGGGGGATAAAGCTGCAACCCAAATTCCCATACGTACAGTAAAACGTATCAAACGGTCACGAGTGTCAGTTGAACGAAAATCACTGAACCGATGCAACATATCTTTTTTCCAAAATACTCTTCTGCATGCCCTTCTTTCAGACATTTATAATTGCTATATTCTATTTCAGTACTAAAAGCGTACACTAGTAGGGAAATTATATCAAGAAGTAAAGCGAAGGTGAAATTATGGAAATTTCTAAAATTGTGAGACCCAGTAGTATTCATCGTGCAGTGTGAGCGTTCCACTCACCACTGAAAACCATGGGAGCACTTTGAACAGCTGTTCCATCCTTGTCAAAAATCCTCAGCGGTGCCCATCCAACGAGCCTCAAACGAGATTCAAACCCGCGGTGACCGGTTGTGAGTCGAACATCCAACCACCAGGCTCTCCGACACCCTAAGTTAGGTATACTGAAAACAATACAGTACAATACAATGCAGAGTCACTTCAAACATTCTTTCCGAGATGAGATGCATCACTTCAGAAAATGAACCCAATACTCAGAGTATAAACGTGATCAAATTGTTTTTCTGCATAGTTCAGCCCTAATTCTGACAGCTAAAATGATCAATTTTATCATTATTTTCTATTCTTCACCCGTAGGTACTGGTGCTTTTACTCACGGAGTGGTCATAAAATATAAGCCAGTTACCTGCTACCTCAATCAGTAATGAATTTCTCTTTGCAGTATGCCGGGCCTGTTCTCCTAAAAAGATAATCAAACGAAGTGGTCTATGGTAGTGTACCACTTCTATAAAATACAAAAAAGTATATAATAGTATTTTGTTTGTCTCAAAAGTCGTCGTATTGTTCTCTCTCTCTCTCACCCCCAACCCCACCCCCGGACTGGCACTGCATGCTACGACTGAGTTCCTTTGCGTGCCGGACAATGGACTCACGGCAATCATCTTATGGTTCATGTTTAGTCGAAGTAAACTGCGCTTAAGAAACTAACACAAGGTGAAATATGTCAAGCTGAACCGGAACACCCCACCTCGCTCACCGGAGCATTATAGTGTCCTTGACAGGAATAGTCGCATAAGATATTCACAAGTCACAATGATTCATTGACTCAGTCACTACCTTACGAACATCTTCAATGGGAACACTACGTAACATTCTCCGAGTGCCTTTCCTTAGCGTACGTATCGTGTGACATACACGGCGTAACCACCCTTTTTTGAGCAGTACAGACGAAGGTGCACCAAGCGGATCGATATTGAGCAAAGTAAGCAGCTCTAAATTTGGAAAAAGTGCCATAATAACTGACACTCACTTGCGTCACCCTAAGATGGTCGGGAGTAGAGCACTAAAAATGCTATACAGTAAAAGGATTCAGATGCAGTGCGTACTGCAAATCACATTTGTGAAGTCGTGTTCAAATACCTAGTCAGTAATCATTCTTCGTCCGGAGTCGAATCCGCCGATAATCTTGTTCCGTAGTGATGATTTTCCTATTTTTACGAAAAACTGCAGTGAAGTTCCATCAGTGGGTGACTCAGCCTCCATAGCAAGGCTGCTGCACAAATTGCGGCCGGTTACGCCAAAGATTAAGCAAATAAAACCGGAGGCTGAAGCTGCCAGACTCACAAACGAAGTTAAAGATGTAGTTGTCAAAGAATTGTCGGATGAAATTTTCTCGGTTAGGTCGGTGCCTTCATTGCCACCCACACCATCTCCCGGTAAAAAGCTGAAATTAGTCTAAGATTACGTACAGTCATTACCGGAGTCAGAAACAAGCCAGAGACCCAGTTACTCTAGTTTCAGTCCAGAGATCGTATCCGGTAAACAAGTCGAGAGTCGACTATTTATTCCTAGGTCACCAAAATCGGTCAAAAGTAACAACAATAATTATTTGAATAACGTATCTAGTCCACTTGAAGACAGTCGTAATTCGATCGAAGGGTACAACTTTATGGGTTGTATGTGTTTTTTCATCTTACGGCGCTCAGTCTGTGTGAAGAGATCAAATTCAATTTTGGTGCATTACTATCCACAATTGCCTTTTGAGAAGTCAACTACTTATATGTGCAGTAAGTAGCATACGCACTCCACCATGCGCTGACTGGACCGGGAACGTGTGTCCTGTCCGCTAAGTCCAAAGAATTTGACAAAGTCATCGAAACAGCCAGGCTGCTGCAAGCTTGTACGAGCCTGCCTGCTCGCCGATCAATCAAATTCAATTCCTCATAAGTAGGGCACTGGACAATTAAACCAGAGAAATAAATGACTCAGAAGTATGTGATGGAAAATCCATTTGGAGTTTTGACATCGAAAAGTCGAACACCACGAGCCGGTAGAGCATCTGCTCGGTAACCGGAGTGTCGTTGATTCGTTTTCGGCTCACGGCGTTCGACTTTTCATTGTAAACATTCAAGTGGATTTTTCATTGCATCAGATTCAGGATCCTCGTGCCAATAATACATACTATGGATTCAGCGGTAATTCAGGTATTGTTGTTGGATGGCTAACAAACAAGTGTAGCAATGAATTCTATTACTGGATACAGTTTTGGTCTTCTCTCTGTCCGTATGATTAATCATTTCGTTGATGAATGCTTGAAATACAATGGGCCAGGATGGGGGAGAGCTCTGAGGAGAATTACCTGGACACCGCTACCACATTTCGGATGAAAAGAAGGATGAGACTTGAGCCCACCCTGTCAACCGTATGAGATGAAACTAACAAGACAAGAACAGCGAGTATGAATTTTAGCATCGTCCCTATATATGCATGTATGAAGTGATGTTTGTAAATATTGGTAGGCAAAGTGTTGACCGTAGTCAGTCAACTTTTCAATTACCGCGGGTGACCCTTTTTCAAGATCTGATTGCAAATTGGTTTTGATGACGGTTATCCACGATAACCGAAATGATGACTAACTACCGTCATTTCCGATGGCACTGTGTTACCGAACAATCAACACTTGCATAGAATGTATTACATGAATTATCAATCTTTTTTATATACACTCAGAATGGATTTCGGCTCCCACATAATAAATGTACCAGACAATCAGTTTGTACCGTGACGATCTGACTACCGGGGTCTGACCACATCTGACTGGTTGAATCCTAGACCCGTACGATCATCCACTGATTAGTTCGTGAAGCAGAACTGCTCAGGAATTAGTGCAGAAATATTTTATCATTCTAACCACCAGAATACTCCCTGACTTCGTAAATTATTGTTCAGTTTTAGATACAGGAAGTCATGATTTGCCGAAAATCTTCCGGTTGTCTCTGATACATCGGTTTCCAGCGTGAGTGTCCGTCTACTGTTGTGGGGATGGGGAAAAGGTAAGTAAATGCTCTCTGCAAGGATTTAGGCGATCTCTGGTAAAATAAAAAATATGCTTTGTCAAAATCCAAGCGACAGATTAGTTTCACGTTAAATAGCTTTTCGTTTCTGAATTGTCTACATTGTTATATAAACACGTTTGTCTGATCTGCGATCAGAGGAAAATGAATAACCTCGGTTGCTATGGTGAAAGTGTTTGAACCCTGGACAATCAGAATTGATAAAATGTTGACTATTAGTACTTGATAAAGCCGTGGATGGCAAATTCTCTCCAGAGGTGGTCCGGACTACCGATGAACGGCTGCTAACCGTGCCGTCAAGCATTTTACCCACTGATGTATGTGAACCCTGTGCACCTCTCAAGAAGAACCAAGAACAATACTAACTTTTGGATAGCACCACGATATCTCGCAGTTCAACGATAAATTCACCATGGCTGGCTGTGACAACGTGGAAAAGCAAACGGGACATTTGAATGGCATGACCTTCACAAAGTTACAATGTCTACTGATCACGAATTGTGAGTATAAGTGTGTCAGAAAACGTGTGCAATAAATTTGCAACGTAGCCTTTCATTCTAATTTCGTAACAACCTGTCGATGATGTTTCACATTGCTTGAAAATAATGAACATGAACCACTGTTTATGGAAAACATTTTAAAGAGCGGTTAATTGAATTCTACACAGTTCTGAATTGAGGGCAATGAGCCATATCAGAATTGTTTCCTGGATGAGCATCATTCTGCTCATCTAAAGTTGCACCTATATTACCGGCACATCGAACTCGTAACTAGTTCATCGTACGGGAATTGTCACTACGTGGATGTGAACATATTTCCCAAGCTGCTGTTGACTTTTTAACTCACACAACCAGTCCACACGGTGGCTTCGTAACGTTTTGTGTTCTGCTGCGATCTGTGAGCAATTCTTCCTTCTAGACAGAATCTTATCACAATTGAATCCTGAGTGAGAAAAACAAATCATCAACCTGTTGGGTGCCCCGCTTTCACATTCCGTCCAAACACTGTCATTTGTCTCTTAACTAGAACGTCCTTCAACCAAATGTCGCGTGTGCACTGACCTTGTTTCTCATTGGCTATTCCGTACTCCGATATCCATAGACCCTGTTCGTTATTGCTTATTGCATGTCTGTACGCATCGCAGTTAGCCATGATCAGGGTGCAGTTTCCGCCTTTTGGTGTGGTCATTATTCTTGTTGCTTTTGATATTTTTCGTTTACTGATGGAACATTCTGTAGTTGCGGGCATGACACTACAAAACCGGTAGATCTGACTACATAAACGTAACTGAATTTGTCATGAAAACAGCAGGAGAACCTGACTACGGAGTTGAACACTTGAGTCTCAGAGACACAAGGCTCAGTAGATATCCTAGTGGTTACATAGTGTTCTGAAATTTTCGCAAATTCCATATTTGGGACCGTTGAAGGAAACATTTTCCAAAATGGAGGAGTTTTGGTTGTCGAAAAATCACAAACCACACTGGTTATCATGTCAGGAACTACGCTTGTCAAGGAAGTTATGCCAGGTACGGAAGTGTTTCCGAGACTAATAAAGATAGCGCTTCATTTTCCCTCCCATGAATGTGTGATTAGAACTGGATGAAGCTCCCTGCTTCGACATAACGAGCTACAATAGGGTAGTAGTTTAGCGGTAAAAATGGTATACTTTAGTTCTCCAGAGACTGGCCGAAGATCCCGAGAACCATTCCATGAATAAAATGAAAAGATGATAGCCCGTGTTTATTGTTGGTCCTCAGAGATGGGCAGTGAGTGAAAGATCTGACTGCCCGATGACCAAAGTAGAGTAGTTAAGGTGCCCCCACTTCTCGAACCCGGAAAAATAATGGTGGTGAGCCAAAACCGGATGGCGCCAGGAGAAGCTAAGCAAGTAAACTTTGAACAACCTGTTAACTGCTGAGAATAAAGTTAACCTGAATTACTAACCTATAAACGACTGCTGATCAGTGCTGGTCTAATCATCATTGTGCGTATTGATGTTAGTGACTGATGTTAGTTACTTTTACTTTAGACAGGCATTCTGCTTCGCAGCTGCCTACCATCTAGTTATAGTAGACAATCTACGTCTTGGATGTAATCCGATCCATGAAATTGGACAACTAATTATTGCTAACCGCGGCGAAGTTGCTAAGGCTGGTGATGGCCAGATAAAAACCCGATCCCGGGTCTGGATGGGCTAATAAGGAGCAGCTTTTTCTGATCTCAGACTAATCTACAAATACCTATCTGAATGCAGTCACAGCCTACGATCTAGGTTCAATAGAATGAATCCAGTATTTTCATGTCAGCAAAAAAACACTGTAATACTAAGGGGTCTGAGGGTCAGTGTTTCGCGCATCTCAGCGATGGTCTTGTGTAGCCTGGTTTCTTAGCATCCCGAGCTGATGAGGTTCTATGTGGTATTCAACTGCAAGTCTCAAAGTCCCAAATGGAGGTTCTTCTTGAAAGTGCATTGGTGAGTCAGGTTATTCGCTGAGCTAAGTGCTCTGTGCTCCTAAGAAAGCGTGAAGTAAATAGTTGCAGTTACTTTGCACGAGAATCCTACAGTTTGAAACACTGACAAATTTTTCATTAGGCAGCACCTTACCGATGGATATATCTAGAATAGGCAACAAAATAAGAAGAAAGTAACCAAGACGTTAACAGAACGAAATGTCAGTAATTTTTCAATGAAAAAGTTGATACTTTTAGGTTAGAAACGAGAAAATTAGTGTTCTTGTCCGTTTCACTAGCTCTAGTGGGAAGGCCCTTACCTTTGTATCACCTCAGATTATTGGTACAAGCAAATGGTTTATAAAGGATGCGTGGTGATCGTAACTAAGTCCTTGTGTGATAGCGTATTGGTCGGCTGATACTCCGAAACGGCTCTGCAGACTTTTCTTTCTGCCTGTACCCTCATTGGCTGATACGGCTCCGGTCGGTTGAGACAACTGTGGGCCGGTGATTGGTCCATCGATCCGCTTTCTTGGCTGTACTCTTGTTTTCGATTCCGGACGGCCTTTGACATGCTGTCGGCTATTGAATAAGGCCACACATTGGCAACGTACCAGAGTGTACCATCATAATCAGCTAAGAGGGATAGGACGAAGTTCGGTTCACCGCACAGCTACATTGAATGACAAGTATTTCCAACTCATAAGTTGCGCTCGCAAGTCATACACAAGAGGCTTAGTTTGAAGTTTTCAGTACAGCAAAGGAAATGATTTTATGCCATCCTTTGTGCTTCAAGAGGAATAAATATTTCCTCGGAAGAAAGTAACGCGTAACGAAATTCACCCACTCAAATTCATAATAAAACATCATCGACAAATACGCAAAGAACATAGTTCGTGAAACACCTATTAGAAGCATTTTGATGGTCTGGTAAAATTGACTGTATTCAGAGATATGCTTCACCAACTGAGGCATGTTACTTGGTCATTCATTTTGATCTCCTTTATTTACTTAGTTTATCACTCAAGAAATTGTTTCGTGAAACAGCTGCATGTTTATCCTATATCTTGGGTGCAAATTGGTGTGTCGTGGTGGCTAAACTACTACCTTTGGAACATAGTCTACAAAAGCATACAGAAAAGTTTCATGAGCCGAGGCTCGGTAGTTGCATCAAGAGGTATCAACGCTAACATTAGTCGAACAACTGTAAGGCGGTTTACAGCCTGGCCATTGCATTACGAGCAGAAAGAACCGGGAATTATCGAAAGGGGGATCAGAACAGGTTCCCACGAGGCAAGTTGATTGGAAAACGTGAAACGCTGACAGTACTCTATGTGAACAAAGTCTGGTTATCTGATGAGAACGCTCCGATGACAATAAGTGCGAATAAAGCTTATTTCCTCATTTAAATTGCACTCGATATCCAACATGGACATCCCTGAACCCCAATTAAAACAAATTAATATTTCATTTTTGTTGGTCTACAAAATACTGAAACAATCAGTCCATTTAAATAGAAACCATTTACACCCAAACTTTTTGTGCAAATGTTGTTGCATACGTGGTTTCTATGGCTGAGAAGCGTATTCCAAATTTTAAGCATCTCAGTGAGCCGCTGATTGCTGCGCTTAGCGAACACCCCATCACCATCAAGTGTGACGTCACTGGTGCATAGGTGACTTTGTTCCTGCTGGCCTATGTTACCAGAAGTATTTCGGTGTGGATTCTGACCTTGAGCGTGTGAATGGCGTTATGAGTTTGGGTATTCTAATTATGGAAACGTCGAAAACGGTGATGCAATAGCAGTTTTTACATCGAACGTAGGTTACACAATAAAAGATTCACCTACTTTTGTTTGCATCCAGAGGTTCAATGCCACAAGCCGGCATAAGATTCGGACTGTTCGCGCCAAAAATACAGTATATGGATATATTTCAATACTCAAGCGAACTGCTCATCCTTAAGCTTTTCGTTCCGTTGGGAAGTGATCGAGAAGGCTGGTCCAGTAAGTCCAGTCAGAACAGTTCCCAGGTATCATTTGAATAGTGGCTTGCACATCGTAGGATATGTACTCGCGTTATTCACACCCTTCGGACCGTACCACAGTAGGGCAACTGCGCGGAAGGAGGAAAGTCTGCTGTTCCATTCCAGTTGGCGGCATGGACTTTTGGATGTGAAAAATGCAGGTGGATCTTCCATTGTCTTGATAGTTCTGGATCCTCGTGCCACCAATAAATTCTAAGAGTAAAGACGGATTATTAGGTACTAAAATGATTCACCACGTAGTAGCAGTGATCAACTCACTGGTCAGAACCACACCACTGTTTCACCTACCCCGTTAGGTATCATTGGCAGTGCACATCCACCGGGCCCTCGCCGGGTTTCGACTCAGGGTTGTATGACGGTAAGTAACGCTATTCTTGTCACTAGGCTATCCCGAATGCTTCCCAGACGATTCATTTTGTGTAAAAACAGCACGGTATGTTTTTCAAAAGGATAATCCCACTTGCCACAGCAGAGCTTATGTCCGAGACGATTTCGCTGCTTATCAAAGTGGTGCATACTTCAGACCGTTATTGCTCATATGGGGAGCAAAAACGAGGATTGAGTTATACCACTTCGGGGAAAAAAGTTTAGCAAACGGTTCCTCCTGTTAACAGAAAAGGGATTTTCATCGTAGTACGACAGCCGATGGACATTCTTTGCCGTGAACGTATGACCACAAACTCTGTGTTTCGGTCATCTGAATGTTGCTGACTTTCAAATTTGTCGGCGTTGAGTTCAGTTCGAACATTCACGTGCTCAGTGGAAGAGTACTGAACACACACACACACACGCACACGCACACTGCGGCCCATTGGTCTACAAACCACATACACACACGCACGTACACAGGCGCACATATACATACAGGTATGACGCTAATCACACTCCATCCAAAACTGCGTTGACTAGTCAGACATTGTCACGTGCCTTACGGCCTTGAATGGCCTGATCCGACTGTATTCTTGACTTGCGTTTTCATCGACATGTGACTCAGACTCGCGTTTCTACTTACCTGTTGAAAACGTTCTCACTGCTTTGCTTCAAGTTGACCAACCCGAATAAAGGGTGAACAGAACTCTAGCTGAATCAAGGAAACCTCAAAGATCCAAAGCTTGGACGATCGAACTGTAATCCATAAAACAAAACACTTTTTCTCAACCTCAGATTTCTACCAACCTACTGAACGTGGTTTGGATTCGATGCTTCCCTCCAGCTGACAGCTACATCTTAGAGGGTGTAGTTTGGTCTACTTTGAAATTTCAAGTGCTAGTTACAGCGTCGAACCCATTGTCATAAGTTGGTAACAAGGAGGCACAGTTCGCATTCTCTACCATCGGTCAGCAAAGTCCAGTTAGCCTTAGATCCCAACTCGTAAACCTGAAGAACTTGACCCAAACTAGGAAGAAGTACTCGAGTGAGGTGTAATATTCACCATACCCGAACTGACAGAACTTACTGAAATAGTTCCCACCACGAACTACGCAAAACCAAAGTAGTAAAAAGTCCGAGGCTGAGGAATCACAAGTTAATTGTATTGCAGAAATGGCTTTTATGAATATGGTAAACCAGAAATAACTAGTAGATCAGACGTTGACCAGTCACAGAGTTTTTGCTGTACCCGTTCTCGGTAGTCCTGATTGGTTGAGATTCCTCAACGTGCATAACTACAAAGCTCTACCAGGCCGTATTACATGTGAACCCCCTGAATCACCACAAGGGGTCCTAGAGATCTGATACATTTAAGGTATATCGCTAAACAGACTTATTTTAATTACTTAATATCACCCATACGATCGAAAGACCCTCGGTGGCCAGCAACCGCGACGGGGTCAGTTCAGTTCAGATCGTGTTAGCAACATACAACTGTGAGCAGTGAAACCAACCGTCATTGTTGCATCCGTCTGTCACCTGATGACAATGGCAGCCGAACAGTCACTTACCAAATCCCCGAGCAGGACCACCCTGATGTAAGCGGATTAGGTCCAACTTATCACGGAGCTCTGTCAACCAGTACCCCCACACCCACTTTTTCATCTGAGATGACATTCTTAGAGCAAAACTCAAAAGCACCGAAGGGCAAAATTCAAGAGCTACCGGAAACCTAAATCACAGGTCGTATCCTATAAACACGAGAATAGCAGACTGCACAGCTACTGTTGGCAGAGAAGCAAGTGTAAAAGAACCATGTTGGTAGTGAATTCTCTTATTGTAAAAACCTATCAGAAAAAAACTTACGGTCATGTTACCACGAAAGAGTTGCGGCAAGGACAAAGCAGCGTTAGTTGGAAAGCATTTACCCAAAGAATGGTCAAACAGAATAGTGGTTTTTGTGTTAGGCAGACACAGCGTTAGCTAGGGTTAGCACAAGATGCAAAGGGGTTGTTGTTAAATAAATCGAACAACACGGATTTAGGTCTGGTCGTTCAACAAAAGTAAGTATTTTAGGTTGAGAAGGTATTCAATCCCATTGTGTTATGGATCCTCATCCGAAACCAGAGCAGGTCTATGCAGTTTACATCGTCTTGTTTATTTACAATATCATTGAGGTTACGTCGTTAGAGTGTTGGTGGCGCTAGAAGTAGTAGTGGTAGTGGTAGTAGTAGTATAGTGGTAGTAGTAGTAGTAGTAGTAGTAGTAGTAGTATAGTGGTAGTAGTAGTAGTAGTAGTAGTAATAGTTGTAGTAATTGTTGCCTTGTATCGGTTGTCGTTATAGTGCGATCATCAGTAATAATAACAATTTAGTTGACTCAATGATAAACAGCCTCATTGTAGCGAATTACGTGAGATGGGTGAGGCACGCTAGTATTTGATTAGCCAGTTAATTCAAAATGTATCACGCACAGCCATTTAAGGAGTTATTTTTCACGTTCACTCTTCAGCAAAATCGATGCTTGAGCTGGTTGAGCATTTCAGTTCCGTTTTAAACACGCACGTGTAACCACTGCTTTGGTACTTTTGCACACCTTCCCCGTTTCGCTAGTCCGAATGCTCCTATTGACAACGTAATCCGTAGCTCCCCAAATGACATCCGGCTGAGTTCCATCTATGAGTTAACTAGCCTACTTCTCTGTTGCTGGAGGTTTCCGACATGTTCATTGCCCCTTATTTGACGTCCGTTGCTCTCGACCGGTTGGTTTTAATTGGTTTGATACCCTCCTCGTTCGGTTGCCACAGCATCCCCCCTGTTACATCATCGCTTGATTCGACCATGAACAGATCGTATGGCCTCAAGCTTTGCGTCATTTGTTTGAACCAGCTCATTTTCTCTTCCTGTCAGTTGCAATGGTTCAGTGGAAGCATATAGGCCTCAACAACTAATCACCCAACTAATCACTCTGCTGTTGAATCCATCATTCACACACAAGAGTATACGCCTGTGCGCATGCGCACAGACGGACGTGCATGAGCGGATGCGTCAAATTAGGAAATCAAACTAACATTCAGGAGACGTTGTTACGCGCACACACACACACACACACACACACACACACACACACACACACACAATAGCCACACAGAAACACACAAATATTGATCTCTTTCAGAGAGGCTCGTGAACCGATCAATCGAGATGAGCGAGTAAACAGCTGTCATTCTTTTCATACATATGATTAGGAATCGAGAAGAGAACCAGATATTCTCTAAGAGACACATTGACACAGTTTGGAAATAGAAGTCATTCCCCGATCATTTTGCTGCGTCTTCAAAAAGCGCACGCTGCAAACTGATTATTTCTATGGCAAAACGGATAAATGGAAAGTTTCGAAACAAAGACAAAATCACACGAGGCGCACATGCATGCACATCCCTCGGATAAACCCAAAACATATTGAGCTTCTTTACAATGGCAGAGATAAGCTGATCACAAGCTCGCGTTGTTTGCATAGTTCATAATGGTGTGCATCGATCGGCAGGGCCTCCATGTATTTTTTTCGTGGTCTCGTATATCAATCTGAATGCCTGACTTGAGATAATGACTCAGTGGTTGGTGTCATAAAGATTGTGAGCAACTGATGACCTAATTGACCCTTGATCGGTCGATGACGCTGTCGTCGGGTCCATTCTCTTCAGAAACCAGACTGGAAAATGCTGAGCCATTCGACTGCATAACTGCCTATGTAGGTGTATAGTGTTGCATAGTATTGAAGACTTCAGCAAATTGAAAAAACTCATATTTCAGTCAAAAGGAGGGAAAATGGTCGTTGGTACTTGGAAATAAGTATTCACAATAAATAAAAAAAAATGCATAAATAAAACTGGTTCAGACACCGAGGTTCGTGAGAATTACCTCCGTCACTTTCACAGATCACATTCTAAGCAAGGCACTGTAGAGTTGCGAGACCTTTATGCGGGAGAGGATCAGTCTAAACGTGGAACGTGTGGAGGGATGCAAACAGCATGCAGATGAACCGTGGTACAGGGTGGGTGTGGGGTCCGTAAGATTCTTCATAGCGAATTCTTCACAAGCTATATTATCCATATCATAACATTTTGCAGATTAGATGGCCCACGGGAATCAAAGAGACACGATTGATAATGGCCAGGCCGCGGCGTAGTGTGATAAACCTTTCTTAAGTAGACTAGGAAGGAACACGGGAGAGCAGTAGAACAAGACTCGAAGACTACATCGATGGATAAGAGAAAAAATGACAGCTTGTTTGACACCAAACTGCTTTAGCCTACGACTTGGGAAATATGGTGTACGTAGGTCTTCAACACAATTAACTACGAGGCCAAAGGTCAGGACTAATGACAAACGCATAAATACAAAAGGTCACTACCAAAAGCGCATTGATAATGTCATCTGGACTGGTGATGAAATGTTTGTGATCTAAAAACCAAGCTCAGTGATCAGAACATCATGGCATCAAGCAACAATATCGGAAGACCACTGTAAATTGATGCCAATTGTAACGCCTAAAAATTTCAGAGTCACTTCTGGAAATGAGGACGCTGCAGCTGACTGATTGCTCATTGGGGTATGAGGGACGAGAGAATGAGAAAGTACACTCAAAATATTGGGAACTGTTGAGACGTGGTCCAGAATGGGACGAAAATGTTAAATATCGTGTAGGTTCTCCGAAAAAGAGTTAAAGCCTGATTGATTCGAGATAGATTGACAGAGCAAGACATGATCGGCGTATTCAAAAAGTTGTGCAGGTGGTGCCGTGGTCGATTCACTGACAAGTCGCTGGTGAAGAGAAAGGGAGAGAGAACGACACCCTGAATAACATCAGAGTTGCTCGTTAAAGGACCCGATAAACTTGAACCAAATTCAGTACGTTGAATTTTATTGGAAAAGTAGTCTACTAACCATGAGAGTAAAGAAGTGGAACAAACAAATTAATCCATCTTTCGGAGAAGCGAAGGACGGGGAACCGATTGAAGAGCGGCGTATTCGTGGAGGAAAATACAACGAACGGGCTTCGTGGAACTGTTTAGGTCCCTTGAAAGGAAGTGGGTTTTTCCGCAAATTGCTAGGGGTCATTGAGATCAGTAAAATGGGAAATCAATCAGCTAAAGATAGCGATCCCGGTCAACATGAGCGAAGAAGAAGTGATGCAATGGTGATGAGACGAGGGCATTTTGAAAAAATGTCTTAAGTAGAATGTTTGGGAGTACTTACTACTATCGTGGGTTTCCCGGAGGCAATAGTAGCATTAGGATCAACAGACTTATTGATCAGGGAAGTCGTGATCCCGGATATTGAGCTTGCTCCCAATTTGAGAACAGTGGAGTATGAGCCATCAGGGCCCATAGCAAAGACTGATTTTGAGGCTTGAAATAATTTAATCCTTCTTTTCGGGAAAATGGCTCAATATCCGAGGGAACAGAATGGAAATGGGATGGTAGGGTATTCGATGGAGGATGACTAAAGGCGGCAGTTTTTCTGACCGGGCCCATTGTCCAGATAAAGTCGATTCCTTACTAGAGAAGTTTAATATTTGTGGTGGAACTGTAGGGCAAATGTAATCTTCAGTCGTTATTTTTCTTGTTTGGTCAGGGTAAAGTGTCGACTCACAGAAGCCTGGTCGGATGGTCTGTAGCTATGTTCAGTTTGCTTTCTCAGAGATTTAAACAATGCGTGACCTATTTTGTCATTGTCAAAAATGACAGTCACCATAGGACAATGCAAATCAAAAGCCCCACTCAGTGTATTCGTAAATAGGTCTAGATGGCAAACAGAGCTATCGGAAGAAGATCACGAAGTAACAATGGAAAGAGATCTTTGAAAAAGGGTACTGTTGATGGGTGGCAAGTTTCTAGGGATGACCCTTATTCATTCTATCCTGATGAATGTACGGTTTGCTGAACGTGAATGCACTTTTGGTCTGATGATAATGGGAGTGTGATTACCCGTTGAAACAGGAGCTTTCAAATTTGGGATGTTTGGTGACAATTTTTCCCAAAACAGCATTCCCTCTGGTTGGGATAAATCTGAGGTCATTTGAACCAGAAACAAGTAAGGGATATGAAGGTGCATGAATAAATTTACCGACAACAGTGCATAAACAGTAAGATAGTAATAGAATCAGAGCAAGTATGAAAGCTTCAAAGAACAGGTTAATTTTCCTCCTTGGAGCAAAGTGGATCTATGAACCGATTATTGGTCACAATATCTCGGAAAGGCGATAATTTAGAAAGGCACTTTTCAATCACGCAGTCATCACAGTTACAAGAAAAGGTGAAACAGTTTCAGACTTGGCCAGGTCACTCGGAATCGATGTGAGTAATCATACAATCACGTGTTTTCTTCTAGCACTGTTTTCTGTGATGACGGAAACACTCAAAGTTCTCAAGAAGGACGAGTTCATCTTCAATGCTTTCATTTAACCAAGACCGTTGGACACAGTTGACACGGTTGATCGTGATAATCCGAGAGTCCATACCATTGGTTAGAAATACGGTATTTCCTAATGGAGACCATATGTTACCATTCACCGATGCTGAATTTGCTATCTCTCTTGGGTTTGTGTGACTAAGGGCATTCCGTCTGCCAGCGCGCTTGCATTTCCTTTCCCACCTTTCACCAAAACTAGCTGTGAATGGTGAGACGGAACATATTCGGGCTCTAATCAGAGTGAAGATTTTCTTCGAGTAGCCTATTCCGGGTGACGCATGTTGGTAATGAGAACAATTCCAAAGTGGCATTGGTCGGAGTCACAACAAAATGTAACGCGGCCGGTTTGGGGGTGCTTCAAGCGAGCTTCGCCATTCGAATAAGTAAGTAATCTTACTTTCCGCCTCTGTAGGTGGCTGATCACCCACATTTTAATTGGTACATGCAGTTAGATCTGGTGTGGGTTTAAAATGATCCTTCCACCAACAGCCTAGCTAGCCGGTCAGTCGTAAGTACTATTACCCCTTCGACGGTGTAGTAGATGGCAGCTTGCTGTAAACATTTTCTTTTTACATCACTTACGTTATCTACTTTTTAAAGGAATTTTGCACGTACTTTCATCTAATATACTGTGGCTTGAATATATTTCCTTGGTTTCAGGTGGTAACAACTTGTCCGGAATGATGTTAATCATCCATTTGCCATCAGAATTTCAGCTCTCCGATTTATTTACTCCGTGTTATCTGTTGTATAAATCTGATTTGCCTTGGAAAACAGTATTCGCACTGCTTTATTTGTAGTTCACCGGAAGTATACTGATGAGGTACTGATAGTACCTTGGTAATGCACCTTTTCTGTGTCCGCATCTTCTAACTGAAGCATCTTCTTGACATACAGCCTCAATGTCTGAGAAGCTTATATTGTGACTGTCATCATTCTGGACTGTCTTTTTGATATATATATATATATATATATATATATATATATATATATATATATATATATATATATATATATATATATATGGGTTATAGGGAACATTCACGCAAGAACCAGTTGGTTGATTCTGCTTATAAAGAGAGAGGGAGAAAGAGATTGTGGGAATGCGGGAAGACAAAAAGAAGGAGAGTGTTCCACAGTTTAACGGTCCGAGGGAAGAAGAATAATGAACGATAAGAGTGTAACATCTAGTTACAAAGTTTTGGTCTGGATGACTAGCTGCCTGGGTACGTCATGACTGGGAAAAAATACTGGGAAAAGAAACTGCTGAACCAAGCTCAGAATAACAAAATCCGAATTAGTACCCGTAGAAGAGGGACAATGAAGCAACTGCCGGACGAGGGAAGCAGATTATTGAACAAGGCTTGCAGTTCTCCACCTTTTTCTTTGTTATCTGTAGGTATCGATAATTTCCCCGTTTGTCAGTTATCACTTTGCTGAAGATTGGTACTGTCAGTTGAGGAATCATTCACAACCCATGTGATCCTCCTAGGAAAAATGACCTTGTCAGAGTGCTCTAACGTCACATGCCGTCACATTTGTGAAAGTCACTTTCATACATTTGATATTGCACCCAAAATCTCGTTTCAGGTGTCAAAAATCGATGATGGTCTCCGTACCAGACCTGATCAATCCTACTTCATCTTTTTACGAACCGCCAAAGAATTTCTGCTTATTGATTGTCGTTGATCAATGACAACGACGCATTTAGCCGTTCATTCTTCATTTAGGCTAAGTCGGAATATTATTTGACGCAAGTATCGTTACGAGCCTTAGTGAAACGCCCCTTCAGTCTTCTTTATGACTTTAGGCGGAGAGAGTTCAGTCGGTGATGAACACGATAGTTGTCTCTCATGATCAAAGAATACTTTCGACGCGTTTGCCATGTGCCTAACAGGCTGTGTAGAAAAAGACGTGTGATATATGTGGTGCGAATGCTTGGTACAGGTAAAAATAGGCCTAGGGTGGAAATCTGTGGATCCACGGTTTCGAAACTCACCATAGTTGAGCAGGTTTCTATTTTTCGGCACATTTCACTATGACAGAAACTCGTACATCAACTACAGTTCACTTCCAGAATGTGATCAACGAAAATTGGCTGACCACAAGGTAGACGCATCTTCCCATCAAAGTTGACTGTCAAAGGCTACTTTATTTTGTTATTTTTCACTGGCAAGGCTCCGCAGAATTCCCATAGCGGCGCTCTTTTTCTCTCGAATCGGTATATATTTCTACAGAATAAAGAAAGCACAGGAACAAAACCCGCAATAATTTACTTTTTAGACAATAGTATCGAATATCTTTGGCTTATGCTTATGGCTGAGCTTGACATTTGCCGTAGCAGGTTTTTCATCGCCAATCAAGTTGAGGTAATGATGCCTTGGACTCCCAAAGCCACTATATATGTAATTTGGACCTTTTCATGATCACATTTTAATTTAGTAACTCGATCTTTTGGTTTTTATGCGGTCGCCTTTCTTTTTCAGAAGTTCAGCTGTGCAAAGCCTCAGTAATTGAGTACTCTGGATGCATTCACATGAAGAATCAAGGATATAGGCGATGACTCCAATTGAGTTAACTAAATTAAGGTCTGTTGAGTTTGTTAGATTTCTTGCCCTTCAGGAGATTGTGGATATGTACTCCAAAGCGTCCGCAGACCACTTTTGTGAATCAGTGCCAGTAGAACTCGCATCGATTTTTACCCCATGCGGGGCTGTTTCATTTTGACCGTTCGATCCGTTTGAATTTTGTCTTATCTCTGCCACGTCATCCACGTTTACGCGCTTCGAGTGCCTATTGATCTGCAGTCAGCTGATTCTACCGGTCAGCACCCCCGTGAGTACACTTATTTTGTGTACATGTTTGGACGTCTGATTTCCCCAGTAAACGAGTCTGCAGTCACACCACAGTGGTTTTCTCTCTATGGGCTTTTAAAATCTCAGTATTTTGTGCTGACTCGATCCAGGATATTAACTTTATCCATGTTCAAACTATGTCTTTCTTGATTTTCCTGTCTCCTTGTAACCTGTTTGCGCTTTATGCGATCGCTTGTTAAACTTTCTCCCTGTTCGATCAAAGCAGCCTTCGTTGAAATCCTTACATCTAGCCACATATGTGTGGCAATTAGTGAAGGCAGTGTTTTTGTGTTGCTTTCTTTCATGCGTACATTTGAGCACGTTACAATCGTATATAGTACAAATCCGGTTAAGTACCAATTCAAACGGTGTTCTCCTCATTTCAGTGCGCTTATTTAAGCTGGAGCATTTTATTCATTTGTTGAGAGTAGTTACAGTTGCTGAGAATATTTTCACTCCCAGCAGTATGAAGTATCCTGTATCTTTGATTACGAGTTTCTTTTTTGTTTCTGATATGGGTCTTCTCATAGTCTTGGTAGGCTTGTAAGCGTCTGTGATGTCTTGTGGCTGGAGCAGTTTTCTGGTCACTACTTTCTTTTTTGTTAGATAAAACTGTTACTTTGGTTTGTTCTTTGATTTCGTATATGGTTCTTCGCAATAATTTCCTTCATTATCCGTTTTATTGGAACATCTTGAAAAAGTTAGTTTTCTCCATCTATTCCGTGCTCCAAGGTGCTTCAATGCATTTTGCCTCTGTTGGAGTGAGTTCAGATACAGGACTTCTTGTGACTGTTTGGATGATTGCTGTGGAAGCTGAATATCTGGCTGGTAAGTATTTGTTTTCGGTATACGGCTGTCTTTTTTTGATCGCTGCCGGTTTGTCTTACCAGTACTTTCAAGAAAACTAGTTTTTTATCCTTTCCCATTCCCATGGGGAATTTAATGTCTTCGAGGATGCCGTTGTTTGTAGTGGATGCCTTTTCAATACGGGAGAAGTTGATGCTGACGAAGGTGATCTGATCCAAGGTTTTGATTAGGTCCTTGATAATGCGGTGTGTTCCGTGGTTTGTATTACAGGTTCTGTCAGAAATCGGGAATTGGGTGATCTCATCGATATCCCCTGGACTTTCTCTTAGTTACAGTACCCTTACTTATCCTCATTGGAATCCCTGAAACAATATCTCGCAGAAGGGTCAGCAAAATATTATATTAGGTAAAATGCTAATCAGTTGGTTTCGTCTTCAGATTAAATCACTGAACAAGAAGATCATCATTTATGTGTAGAGAGAATCTTGGTGGAAAAAAGCAGTTCCCCCAGGCTGGCGGTGTCTTGGTAACCAATTTTCAGCTATTATTACGTCATGAATAACTTCAGTTTCCTTACAGCCGGAACGTCCAAGAGCGGCATTTGGGTGTTTACTCTTCCCATACGCAGTCAGAGAAGTGACTTTCGAAGTCACAAACCATTTTTTTTTGTTTTTCTACGCAAACCGGCAGCCTGAACGAATAAATTCGTCTGATTTCAAAGATTACCCCTGCCACTTTTGTTTTTGTTATCGGTGTAGCATTTATTCCATGCTGCATGGGGTCAATAATCTCGATTCAGTTAAGTTCACTTCCTTGGGAACCGCTATCCACCCTTCACTTGTTGCGGCGGGTTTGGTTGCTATCCTCGGCGGGAACCCCAGTCGAGAGAAATCAGGAGAAAAAAGGGTCTGAAAAGTTATCTTTATCTGATCAGATATATTTGATGCAACTTTTACAGCAAGAGGAACATGCTCGAAGAATTTCTTGAGAATAGCACATCAACCGCAAATACTACGCGTAAGAAAGTGCAAGTTTATCGAGCTGTGGTGAAGACCACTTAATAATAAATGTACTTATTCAGGTGACACACGTTGCGAAAACAACGATAGTTTGCGAAAGGTAGACGTCAGTGATACGCTGAGGTCATCGGATAGTTAGAGCCGATGTGTTCAACAACTGGATGCCATTAAAACTCACTGGCTAAATGAATCACAGTACAAATTGATCCCTTTTTCACGTGACTAACTTCTGTAGTTCCGCAGTCGTCACAAGCAGTAGTTTTTTCACTCCCTGAGGGTTACTGATTGATGAAAGCCGTGCTTTTGGGGATGAACTTCTTCCTTATCTGACGAAAACTAACTGGTTCACCAAACACGTCAGGACAGAAGAAGTTGAATGCCACAGATAGGCTCGTTTTCAGCTAGGCAGAACTATATATATATATATATATATATATATATATATATATATATATATATATATATATATATATATATATATATATATATATATATATATATATATATATATATATATATATATATATATAATGTTGAGCAATGCTGTATATAGTGTATATATTTTGCAATAAGGGTGACTAACTGTGCATAATGGAATGACGTCAACCAAATGATCAATGAGTTATCATGTGATAGTGTTTATGAGATGTCCTGGTTTAACGAACTAATTAGAGCTTGAAAGTGTTGATAGCTGTGAGAAACCGTAAAATCCCGTAAAGTCGACCTAAGTTTAGTTGTCAGGCTAAATAATCGCGAATTGGGGGTTCGATTGGAGCTAAATGTGATTCCATAAGTAGATGTATTGTCCTGGATTTTTATGTGCTCATCAAACCTACCAGCCCACTTTCTATTAACAAGACAATATCCTATGGACATCAGATTATTTTACATACATGGTTGACAACAGTGAACGAAATGTTACCACCTCGCAACATGAGTCCTCTTACCGCATTGACGAAAGGGACACAATCAGGAGAATGTTCAGCCGATTGCGGAAGAAATTACAAGGTACTTCTATTTTCCTAGTTTTTCACAGCTATCGTTTTATGCCACCCTTTACATGGGATTCCGGAGAGTGGTAACCGGAATACTACCATACCATTGAAGCTTGCTGATGCCTGTGAGTCACAGTCCGATGTGGCAATAATTTTTTAAACGAACATCCATCTCCTAGTAAATTGCCTAAGGTAACTGTCATTACACTAATGCAAAAGCATCCCACAGGCTGTTTGTTCGACACTCGATGCATTCACGACCAATCTATTCATCTTTGTTCATTTTCTGTATTTTTCGGCCACCTGCACATGGTACTTCCCGTGGCATTGACTCACAGTGGTTGTTATCCCATTTTCAGACCATGTCACCGATAACCGTGTTCTCGCCTGGTGGTTGGTTGTTTGTACCCATCTGACCCAAATACACACAGAAAACTGGTTTCCGTTGCTTGTTTGTTCATTCGATCGTGGATACGATCTTTGGGCGTCACGATTCACAAACCCAGGCAATGAATCCAAATAAATATGCCCTCAAATCTTACCGGTTCGATCCAGCAGCATGTCCTACAGGAAGTGTATGGATCCAATGGAAAGTCATATTCATGAAATATTTGAATTTGCTGTCGGCGGCAACAAAATACACGGAGATTCAGAAATTAACACTTCTACATCGCAGCCTCGGCAACGAGGACCAAAGGCACTTCTACACCCCAGGTCTACAATATCAGTCTTATATGTCAAAAGTCCTGGACGTGCTAGATTAGTCGTGGTCCCTCGTACAGAGGTGTTCTCTGTGAGATTTAGGTTTTGTCGGGCAACACCGGATCCATCTGAAACTCTGAAGGGCTTCACCCACTGTCTCTTACCGTGTGTCTACATTCCTGTAAATACCATTCCGTGTGGGAGAACAAATTTGAAGGAGTCATGGTCACCGAAAAGTTAACTTCCAAGGCTGCTGACGACCGTATATGAGATTGTCTGTTCACAGAAGAATCCAGTACACTCAGGTGGGACCGAGCTATTTTCGTCACTCGTAAGAAAGAGCTTGCTTTCAGACTCACGTAACCAGTCCAAGCAAATATTTTCTCGAATTCCGGATCCTTCTATTGCTTAGAAGATGTTCTACTTTCTGAAATAAGAATTCCACACTCCACTTCGAATTCGGTTCTACGGGAATAAAAGAGAAATACGTATTCGAGCTTCTCATTGTTGACAAAATGTTGTCGCTCTTATATGGTCGAAGTTGTGGTAAATCTTGAAAGATGGCTGCTAGCCCAATCACGAAAAAAGATACTTTTCGATATCCTTCGAATGGGAGATAAGTTTACACTCTGTTAACTTTTAACAGAACCTTGTTGAGTTTTCACAACAAAGTTTACACTTAGTTATCGAAGAAGATCATCAGTGAGTGTCACTAGGAAGTTACTATTTCAGAAAGCAGCTTTTTCCGTTTTTAAGTGCTAATCACCGGAAACGTGTATTGGGAAAAGTGAAGTTGACGAAAAAGGGACCGAAGGTTTTTAACACATTTCCTGTTACGTATCTTGAAAGCAAACATACTTCAAGTTTTTGTATGGTTGACTGTCCTTTTGGACTCCACGTTTCACGCGCAAACTTCAGGTCAACCGGCCAACCTGCACTGGGAAGCACCAGACTCGAGTTTCGCTCTTGTTAGAGCTCATCAGTGATGCATATCCTCTGCCACACCCAGGGTTTGAACTACTCGCAAGCAATTGCGTGATATATATATATATATATATATATATATATATATATATATATATATATATATATATATATATATATATACTTTAAGTTAGTTACCCTACACCTTTTCAACAACCCCTGATGTTCTGCAGCATCATCAATATGATTTCTTTCTTATCTGGTATTTTAAGACTAGAAAGCTTGACCCGATGGAAATTCAGTGTATGAACGAAACAGCTCATAGTTTATTGATTGGAGGTGGTGGTGCCACCCGATCTGGGTCGACAAAATCGAAGTCAGTCGCTGTGACGTAATTAGTATAGTATTCACGATCAAATATTATTACACCATTCCAATGTGCATCTAGCATATCATCGACCGTTTAATAAACATTCCTTCAACACACACACGTATACACACGTATTAAACCTAATAACCTACAAAAGTCTGGAAAAATTTGATCACCCGGTCAGTCTTCAATCTTATGCTTTGTAGCTAAATGGGGGGAGGGGGGGGGGTGAATCACAATAATAAAGTCGCCGGTATACGTCAATCCGAACTGTCCGATAGAAAGGTATACAACTTGCTTTCAGAGATCGGCTTCCCTTTTCAGTACTTGGGTCCCGTTGATGATTCAATAATTCGTTCGTTCATTCGTTTGCATAAAATGAGGATCGTGTTAGACAGTAAATGTTCACATACTTTTCAAGTAGATCGACTTAATCTTTGCTCATCCAACAGACGACTCTGAGAATGCAGAAACAGACAGAATATCGTACAAAATCGGAGCCAAGAGTAAACGACGTATGCTCTGAGTGCTGTACCTCACCTACACTTCAGAAGTAGTTTCATTGGCATAATACTCTCACCTCGGTGATGTACCATCTTCATTAGGATAAACTAATTAAGAAACGTCACATACACAGAAAAATATTCGGAAAATCAGTCATACACAAAAACAGAGCCCATTCTAATCCAAATCATGAAGAGGTGTCAGTGTGAGGGATTAATTTTGGACTTAAGCTCCGTGACTCCTGAGCGGGAATAAGACTGGGTTTGTCTACCTTCGTTTGTGATATGTATCTCGCATAGCTCAGCACAAGCAGTTTTACCCCAAAAATTACTGACAAAAAGGATCACTTGTGTTTCACGTATTGGCTACACAATAAGTTATCTACCGTAAACACAAAAAATGGTAGAATGATCTACCACAGCCCGACTTGTCCAGCCAAAGGAGACGTTCCTGTAAATCCAAAGTTTAAGATTGTAAGTTTGTCAATCGCCATTGTCGGGCCCACCAACGGAGGGGGTGTCCCGGCTAGGAGCACACTCATTGGTAGATTCTGACCGACATTCGTCTTATCCACGCAACTCGCACTTGAATTTCGAATGCATCATGAGACCGGTCCTCTGGTCTACACGTCGATCGACTGACGTGGAAGCCCTGGAAAACCAAGGATAATTAGCGAAGTGAGTGTACATTTACTCAAAAGGGGTTCGTTTGTTGCGTGTGAATTAGTTTGGAACAGGGGTCTCCATACACGTGTAGTCGAGCCCAGTTATAAGCATTTTTCGATAGAGATTCGAAAAACGCATAAAACTTTCCGAATAATTTACAAATTCTAGTTAAAATATCCACACACTTAGCAGTGTTCAAAGCAGTGACAAGTGAGCTTCATGCTTGGCCTCTTTAGTCTTAAAAGCGATTTATGTTATCATCTCAGTTACCTTGGCAAAATGCCTTCGCTGGCAAAATGAAGGGTCTCATATTGATTGTAACTGAGTGGTATAACTGGAAGTGGTTAAATCTTTTCGAGGTAATTGATCGGACACCACCCCACAGCCATTCCATAGATACATCTTACTATCCTGTGGATTTCTCATTGTCTATATTCGCAATAGCTATTTTGTTTTCCTTCAAACTGCAAAAACAAAATTCCACCTATTTTCGGACCACTCGTTCTTAACCAGCCTTCTTGTAACTATCACGATTTGACTTCGCTGTTTAGTATGCATGCCTACCCTATAATTATACCCTATGCCTTGACCCTATATCTATAAACTATACATATACACTATACCTATACCCTACTCTACCCTAAACGTTACCCTTATACCCTAAATACTTTCCACTGCGCCAGCCAGAAGAAGATGGACCGACCGAGAACAAACTCGTTTTCTACTGTCTTGTTCTGAAAGTTACTAAGGGCAGTTTCAAATATAAAGTTAACCAAACCACTCCCCTCTCCACTCGAAGGATTCACACTCTTTTTTGGACTGTGCTATAAAATTCCAGTTAGAGCTTGCATTACGCTAGCCTAACCACATGTCCGGAATAAAATCCAGTTTCTAAACAGTTCACGGGGTACCTCGGATCCAATGGAAACAATGTCACTTGGGAAATTTCTGCTTGATCATTGCTATTATTGGCTCCTAACTGAGTGGGAATAGATGAGACATTCTGGGCGGTTGGATGAGCTCAACCCCAAAACAAGACATTCTTACGTATCTATAAATGTGTAATGTTTCCACCAGTAATCTGGCTGACAACGATGCAACTAGCTGGAAACCAGGTGAGTTTACGTAAGCCTCGTACCTTCAAAGTGCAAATAGCCGCATCATGATTAAGCACTGGACAAGCTTGAAGGTGAAATTTCGTTCATAATTGAATACTTCGCATACCAAAGCAGCTACGCGACGAATAATGGTAACTTCGTCGCTTTATCCAACTCCTGCCAGTATCGTATGCTGAGCTAAAATAACTAGTGTTCCGTAGACTCTGGATGATTTCCACGGCATTGCCGTTCTGGCATTTCTGCCATATACATCCGAGAGAAACTGTGAGTTGTGAATCACCCACGAACCCTTTGGCATCACGAATTATGAAATTTTCCCAAGAGCGCACGAGTGATTAGAACCACTGATGCCTGGTTGACAAACAAAACTCCGGTTATGACATTCGAGAACCAGGGACCAAACTGAATTGAATTAGGCAGAAATTTCGCATGTTGTCACGTGGTACGGATGACAAGATATCATTTTCTTTTCGCACTGTTCATCTTCACAGTTCCTGGACAGGAAGAAGTGAACCATGTGGCTTTGGACAGAGAGGAAAAAAGACATGATTCAGAGAGGACTTTCTGGGCAGTTTGAAATGTTTTCATTCTCTGGTACGGTAAAAAATGCCAGTAAGTCACACCGGTTAGAAAAACTGAAAGACATTGTGTCCAACCTTCCTTTTTCGCCTAGTCAAACATTTTCGAAAAGCTTTTTACTGCTTTCCTGTGCAAGACAGTAAACAAGGCCGTCGCCGCTGCTTGGATAACTATCCGTCTCTTTGGTCAAAGTAATTATTTACTTTCTGAATAAACGACAAATGAAGCAACTCCATCAACGGAAAAGAATACACGTAAAACAACAGAACTAACTGCCAGTAAGTAAATTCGAACGTAGTTTAGCACCTGGTCGGCTCCGAATTATTGGGTAACCAAGTAGTGAGATAACCAGTAAAGCAAAAGATCTTTCAGACATCAACGTGGGCTTGTGATATGTCACACTTTTTCTGTCCGATCCTGAAAGGGCGGAAAGCCAGCCGATAAGTGTTTGCATGTGAATGAATCGTAACTAACATGAAGGCCAACTAATCAATCAATGAAGAATATTCGTTCTTAAACAGAGACTGCTGATACGTTGTTGATGGACTTCGATCTACTAAGTCCGCATTTTCATCCTCGTGAGACTAGGTTTAGTATCTCAGAACACATAGCTTATATAGGAATAAGCAGTCACCGTCACCAGCCGGTGCAACACAAACGAACTGGTTCAAACTTGTATCGGGCAACCTCTCTTCTGGTTGGTCGATTGATGATACTGCGAGTGATCACTTGAGAGGAATCATTTCTCATCTTATCAATCCGTTATTCTGTCCTGAGCGAATGCCTCGGCTCAGTCGTAATTCTGGATGCTGGACAGGCTCTGACGTGGTGACTGCTAACGCGTCTTGGCTGTCTATCAACAACGAATCAGCCCATACCCTCACACCTGAAAGTAAAACGGATTTCGTCAGTAAACTGGGTTATCATTCATTACCTATACAGAAGTCCTCTCTTTCTCTTATTCCTATATTTTTATTCTACCAACTTCTTTCGTATTGCACCGTGATAGTACACGATATCTTCAAGCAGCTTGCATCCACCAGATGCTGCTGATTGACGGCTGCTCGAAGATCCAAATCCCGGGACAGAAAGGTCTGAAGCCCACTGTGGTGACCATTAGACCATCAGGGACCTCCTATGGCAGTTTATTGGATCGCTATAAATATGGGGCGTGATCATGTGTAACGGTGAAACACAAATTATTGCTAATAGGCCGGCAGGCGTCCTTCACTCACTGAAAAGATAACATATTGAGCTCAGTTTGTTTGTTTAAAATACCCCTTAGTGTCCTTTAGCTGGTCAGCTTTGGAAAGTATTCAGTTATTTACTTACTGAGGCCCCGATGGGTTTCGTGGATGTAACTGCCTCCTCGGTTGTTTAAAATATTGGTACGTGTATTGTGCTTCGGTCCAGGAATTCCTCTTTTCCAAGTAAGAAAACTAGACAAAATGGAATGACACCACGACCCAGGTTTTCTATATGTTCTTATGCTAAGACGACTATGTTGTAAGTATTGTACATTAATTAGTGGGGATATCATCTAGATTTTAGGCCATTATCTCCTATATGAATGATAGCTAGCATAAAATCTTTCGCCTAAGTCTTATACAGGCGGCTCTTTGTTGGGGACTTCAAATGTCCTCAGTTACGTTTTACTGGTGTCAAGTTCATCATCCACGGGAATGGATAAAGTAGCAATCTGCTTGATTTGTTTGAAACTTTCCATTACAACTAGTTTTGTTCAAAATGGTGCAATCTGTATGCGAAAGAATACTGCTGTTTCTTCTGTCGGTACACAACGACGAAGATGAAACAGAATTACTTATCTTAGAAAAACAAATACACCGCTTGAACTTCACAACGTTTGACACCAATCGAACAATTGTCTTCTTTAAACGTGCCACCGCACTTGCTTGATTTTATCAATCAGGTGACAACCCAATGAAGTGAACCACGACCTGAAAGTGAAACAGTCATGTGATACATGAAATTCAAACAATATTGATTTGTACTGGCTTATATGGATCAGTTTATCGAATTGACTTGAAGAACAATACCATCTACTCCAAGCGGATGTGCGAAATACTATTGCTATTTGTACAGTACGCAAATGAAACAGGGTGTGCAGTAACCGTCTTTTTCTGCGAGCAGGAAACCCTGTGTTCTGTAGATATCGGAGGCAACAGAACAATGTTTGCATTCGATACTGCAAGTGCTTGTTGGTACTTCACTTGTCAGACAATTGTACGCTTGGGAACTCGCTCGTTTTTGTGATTCAGCCCGATTTTTAGAAAAATTACTTCTATTCAGATCGATTTGTAGTTATAAGTAAGAGTGTTTTTCTCTCGGCATTAATCTGCTCTCCGAGTCAGTGGACGAAACTCTTGGGGTGAACATCGATCGCCGTATCGATCGTAAAAAATAGGGCACTATGGGTTAGATGGGTCAGTCGAGTGGGCAAGTAAGATTACAATCGTGGGTCGTGCGAACTGATCGATATCTTTTCTCCTTCTCAATGTAGCAAGCCTAAATGTTTATTGAATCACGAAAGAACTCGAATAGAGCACGTTGTGACATCTCCCTGAATTATGTCCTTTCCAATCGGATATCCTACCAAACCCAGAAAATCCTCGGTCAGGGATAAGACTAATTAAAGGTGTTTGGTTATACAGAGTTATTGGGTATTCTGTTTAGTTGATATAACTGCTAATATTCTTGAAGGATCAGACACAGAGTCTTTAGGGACACACACAAGACATCCGGTTCATGAATTCGTTACAGATGAGGGTTATTGAAGAAAATCGTACACTTTGAGCTCTGGGGACTAACCGCATCGACCAAATCATCCTAGGGATGCACACACCACTCTGAAATTCACTGGTCAGTTTCACTACGCGGAGTGGGTGTAGCAAAATAGGCAACTGTGCGATGAGCTTGTTTATGGCTTACACTGTCAGAGTCCAGTTTGCGGTGTCGGTTGCTACAGTAACCGATACTGCCGACAACTTGCGTCGTAGCCAAGTACGAAAGACCATGGGTGTATTGAGTGCACCACGTGAACTGGCAACCTTCCATCTTATGTTATCCAAAACTATAAAAGTCAAAACCCTTATATTTCAGCGCACCAGGTGATTTATGGGACTATGAAAAGTATCGAGCAGCATTCAGCTGGGTGCGGGAAACATAGGAGTAATTTGATAACTAGGAAAGCTTGCTTTGTATCAGTGCACATTTCCATAACAATAAAACAAAAAGATCTCTCTAGTGTCCTCCTATCGAAATGGATTCTCGCACTCACTTTATCCGTGTTTCTATTATTAGAGGTTGGTGTGAATCAATTCAAACTCATTGTTCAGTTCGATTCACACCGGTTTAGTCCTGTCTGGTATTCCTTGTGGCTGAGACATTGAATGACGACTGATCACAAAATGCCACTTTCCCTTTGTCATCCCAAAACAAATAAAAACTAAGGCTTTATTTGAAGATGACTCATCCAGACCACAATCCTCATTGCTATAAAGTGCGGTGTTAAAACAAAGACAGTTCATACACCATGAAAAAATCTTCCGTCTCACATAAAACTTACTGTAAGAAGTATCCTGTCCTAAAGGAAGCTAAATCCCTGAGCTAGTGATTTTCAGTTTTGTATTAGAATAATTATTACTATATGAAAATGTGATTCATAGAATCACCAGCTGCACACTCTTCAAACTGACGAATTGAATAATTGGTTACTCGACATGTGCCCCGCAACAGGAGGTTATGACTTATCTTCCCACTATGATTTTCATTATGTTGGCAATTATACCCAAATTATTTCGTCCGCTACCACTTACTAAAGGGGTCCAATTCTAAACTAGAATACTGATTTTTACTCAAAAATCTCGTAGTACAGTAAAAACAGACAGGAAATAAACGTGACAAAACTATCCGATTCCGAAAGGTACGACTACCTATGCTGGTTCATAGGACCCATCTGTATAGTTAACCGATATGGGTCCTTGTCTCACGATCTTTACAGCGATATATATATATATATATATATATATATATATATACATAAAGTAGTATGTAAACGCGTGGACGAAATTTCCCCGGAAGCACATGACCGGTTTCGCGGTTGTTGCCGCTCATCAGGTATGCGTACCCGGTACTCCTCTGCTCACTCGTCTTCATACTTGTACACTCCGATGTTATATGTTCATTAGAATCTAATTTGAATCGTCTGGAGTGTGAATGGATACTCTTCATTGAAGAGCCCAACAATGAATCACAACTGTGATTTCTCATAGTTATTCGTGTCTGGGTCACTGCTAACCCAACGAACAACGAGGCTGCGTGTGCAAGCGCTCATATTGATAGTAAGTAGTACATATATATATATATATATATATATATATATATATATATATATTGTCTGAAAAATCCCACAGAACACATTGAGAATAAACAACGTGGCGAACAAGCTCGTTTTCAGTTATTCGTACTCAGGTGGTATGAGTACGAATAACTGAAAACGAGCTTGTTCGCCACGTTGTTTATTCTCAGTATATATATATATATATATATATATATATATATATATATATATATATATATATATATATATCGGTTATATGAGATTCAAGCTCATTCTGTGAGTATATTTCGATATCCTTTGAATCACCGTCAGCCGTTTGCTGTTCATCCCATTGGGAAGTGACCGAAGAGGCTAGCCCACCAACTGAAATCAGGAAAGTTGTTGTGTATCACTGAAATAGTGATTCGTGCGTCCTTGGATATTCTCCAACGGTACGCACACCCTGTCGGCTGTACCACGATAGCTCAGCTGGTAGACCATCTACCCGAAAAGCGGAATGTCGTCAGTTCGACTCCGGTTTGCCGTGTCTGTATGCAAGTGGATCTTCCATTATGTAAGATTCAGGCTCCCAATGCCAATAATACATCCCATGAACTTTACCATTACTTAAGAATTCCATCTATTAGCAAATACTAGAGGCGTACAACTCCAAATCTGTATACAGTTTTTCACTTAAAAAATTCTCATTGCAGTAAAAATGAAGAAAAATTACCCGTGGCAAAACTATCCGAATTTGAAATACATGACTTAATCTGAGCTGGTCCTCGTGATACGTCTATAATTAACGCATTCATATCCGTGTCTCACCATTGATACAGCAATCAAAGTACGCCCGGAGAGCCTCACGGACAAACAGCGGATTCATACACACACACACACACACACACACACACACACACACACACCACACACGTGTCCAAACCGATTTCATCATAATGTTTTACTTGACTACTTTTTTTACGAAGTAAATGAAAAACGCACAGATGACAAATTTGCACGTCTGTTTTTGGGTTCCATGGAATCACTCATCTCATGCATCACTTCACGTGTAGTTGCGGTGCATGTTCTTTTTTTTGCTGCACTGCAATTACTGCTACTCTCACAAAATGGTTACTCAAGATCTCTGACACAATGCAAGGTGAATAGACAACCGGTGACGATAACCCAGTAATTTCACAATTCACAAAGGGCGCTTTGATGTCTTCTGTTCTGATGGCAACGCAACCTTTTGAACCTAAATACCAAGTCTAAGGATCGGAAGCTTTTACGAGAAGCATCAACCTAAGCAAACAAACAAATCCCGCGTTCAAAACCCTGGAGCAAACGAAAAGTAGGCCTTCTGCAACCTGTGTGTACTTTCTACACGTAGAATTTCTTGATAGACAGAGAGAGAGAGAGGGAGATTGAGAGAGAAGGAGAGATAGGCAGACGGACAGACAGAGAGACAGACAGACAAAACACAATGTTTCATAGGACATAAAACCAATTTTAGTTTGGAAGATAGCAAAATTGCCAAGCACAAAAGAATCCATGGACTAGAACGTGACAATGTTGTGATTCGAGACCGACGTGTAGGCCGCATGGTCGGAAATGTTTCAGCACTACTCTAGATGAAATTGGGATTTACGCAATAGCTTTAGCAACATCGATCGTGTGCGGATCACAGTTTGATGGATTCCGCAAACTCCACTGATCACGTTTCAACGCGTCAGCAGCGGCGCAAATGGCAGTCTTTTATATTCATCTGTATGATTCATTGTTGTAAAGTTGATCGACCTGTTTCTTCATGCAGTGTGCAAACTTTTTGTTCGCAATCAATAGTATAACACGTCATGGTGGCACTTCATTTAGTTTTACTAGCGTAAACACAAAACCTGACCGTAGCCGGCAAGCAAGTGGAGAAGTATGTCAAGTCACTGAGCTGAGTTACACTCATGTGCTAGCGTACGTTCGTCTCAGGCCAAGCAAGGTCAGTCGATAGGCAGCCGGATCGATCAGTCAACAAAGAGTGCAGGGACTGAAGCATGATTAAATATGAACCAGTGCATTATCATGCATAAGAGGGATACTGATCAGTTGTCCGCGTAGTGGGTGTGTATGTTCAAACCGTATATGACACAAAGACCGATAATCTTCCGCGGGGTATTTCGCGTATTCGACTTGAAATGACAAAAACACAGGAACCTCCATGAGTCCAAAGCTCTTTGAGTGTAACGTCGGATTCGCATATTTACGTTATTTGGACGTCAATATGACGAACTACAGCCTGACCACTACGATCTCCACTGTAAAGTCAGAGTATCGACTGTCATATTGATTCGTCATTGTTGTAAATGTTGTTACCTGTTGATACACATATGGCTGATGGAGCTTTTTATCTTCTCCTGCCTTTGCAGGCTGGACACGTGCAAAACTCTCGCGGAAGAGCGCTGCTCCAGCGTGCTAATCCATCTACTTATATTTCCTATAAAGCTTGGGAGCAATACATAGTTCAGGGGGGTTCGGACGGGGTTTGACTCAAAACTGAGCTTAGTAGAACACATAAAATGCCCTTTGTGCAGCAGATCTAACCCAACTCGGTCTTCCTAAAGAATCAGAAGTGGTCATCTGGGTGCATTAATCACGTGAGTAACTGGTTCACCCCAAAACCAGTAAGACAGGTTGTGTACTACTGACCAGTTGGTTGAAAACAGGAAACGATGTCTATTCGTTTTCAAATCAGAATAGCCGAAGATGCCTAACTGAATATGTGACTAAACCACTTATCCTGCTGACCAGTAATTTGAGCGGTAACCACCTGGGTTCCATTCCCGCCACCACTGGTGACTTACCCATTTAACAGCCTTTCACTGGCGGTGGATCCTTGCCTGAGTTGTTGTACAATGTCGTATAATAAATATAACGAAAGAACTGAAAAAGCATTAAAAAAGGAGTATTGATGTTGATGGTTGGAGTAATTTCCAACCCATGTGTGGATGTGAGGCTTTTTCAGTTCTCTTTTTGTGTTAATATTTCTTGTCGCCTAAAGTTGTCCAGAACTATAATATAGTTAGTGTTGTGCTTTTGACTACCAACAAGCTTAGTCAAGGCGATGACCCAATCTCTGCAAAATCTGAACACGAATAATACCGAAAAAAGACATCACCACAAGAGTGAAAATCGGTCCATCGAAAACCAGCGAAATCATCTGCCAAAGACTGTACTGCATCATGTCTCAGGATCAAACGTAAATGGATACCAGAGTAGCTAATAAAGTAGCGAGAGACCAGTATCGACGGCGAAAACTGAGAGTGAGTGAAGGTTCTATTTCCGTCGGATACTGAAAGGGTCGGAAACCCACTGATCAGTTAGATAAAAAGATCGCAATTGAATGACAGCCAACAAAAAGACAGTTCCCCAAGAAATAAAGCAGAACAGTTTCCCGAGGAAAGCTTTTTGTCTTTTCCCGACAGACAACTGATTTGACTGACAGTACGAAGAGCCGGAATCATGTAGATAAGGAACAATCGACTTGAATTTTTCTCAACCAAAAGTCCACGTCGATCCAAATAGAATCGGCGTCAGCGCTTGCCGCATTGGTGCTTTACCAGCTGAGCTATTGTGGCTCGTCCAGTAAAACGCAAATAACGCAAGTGAATAACCAATGACGTGCGCCCACTATTGGAATCGTACACATTGACTGTCCCGATTTATTCACTGTACAAGCTTCGTCCGTCTTTTCCTAATGAAACGAACCGTGCACGGCTGAACGAGATCCAAATGACACTGTGATGTGCAGGTGGAACCCGAAATCGTGTTGATAATGGAAAATCCATCTGCGTTTCTCCCATTCAAAAGCCCTCTCCCCATCGTACCGGTCCTACAGCGTCAGCTCTGTAGATACAACAAATAAGTGCCCGGTAAACGGAAGACCGTTGATTCAATTCGGCCTGAAAGGGTGAGCTTATGGGTGAGAGGATTTTACACCACCTAAATAAGTGATTATGGTAAGCACTGACAAACTTTTGAATAAACACTTTGTCTACGTTTCGGTTACCTACCATCACCGGAGGGTTACTTTCAAATTGGATTTTCGGGCATTCTTTGCACGAATCACTAGGTGGCAGTCACAAATTCAATACAGTTCATTTCTTTCAGCCATCAACCACAACCTTCTCTGATCCGGCTTTGATTGCTATTTTTCAACATTGTTCAGTCAACAGCAGAGCAAATAGGAGTTTACAGACGATGCAAATAGAAAAGAGATGTGTCATTGGAAATCATGAAGCCGTAGAAAGAGTCTGAGTGCAACTATGTCACCGACTGTGGTGTCTAGCTATACCGCTTAGCGTATCCCACCGTTCGGTTGGTGGGTCTCGTGGACCCCAATCCGGAAGTCTAACACGTCCCATTTAGCCAAGTCCATTGTTTATAGCGTTTATACCTTTCTGCAATGTCCACTAACCACCTCTACCGACCTTCTAAGCCTTTGACTGCCCCTGAGAATAATGCACACCGAGAAATTTCATCAGTTAGCGTGCATAATGCATGTCCCAAACAGCTCAACATGTTCAAAATGGAATGCTTGCTTCAGACTCTGTCCTTTGATACCCAAAACTATACGCCTGACTTCAGCAGCACCGACACTGTGTATTCATTATTGTAGAGCAATACCGTGAGGAAATCAGCGCTCAAAAACCGATATTCTTTGTGCATCTTCGATCCGTAACGGTCATATTTCTCAGTCGTAAAGTAGGACAGACCTAAGTCTAGTAGCGCACGTTCAACCCTTGGTGGATAATACGATGTCAAGCCGGCACCGCAACTGGTTCAGCTTGACAAAACGCAAACGACCCTTCTGTATGCGCGACCACCCTTCATCCTATATCCCATAATTTGGTGAGATTTAACAGTCCAGGTAACACAACTTATTTACCACGGGTAGGACCTACCCTGACAGAACAAGCTCGTCAGGGTCAACTCAATGCCTGTAGCAGCAGCAATATTACAATAGTCTTTTACACTTTGTAGGAGCGAGGCATCCCGAACACTGCTTCATTGTTGTCTAGACTATCTAGGAAAGATTGTAACTTGCTTCGATCTACACTCAGATGAACACTATCGTTCACTTATTCTAAGTCAGGCAGTTTGCTGTCTGGACAAGCATCGATGTCGCCGTTCTCACATCAGGATACGATTACTTCAAGGAAAAAGAGTGGTAGATGGCAATCCCGACGAACACCTTTTCTCGTGGCAAAATCGGGTTGAAAATCATTCTTTGCCGAACGCGTCTTTAGCTGTTTTTGCGTACAAACTTTGGAGAAGAGAAATGAATTTCTCTGGCACTTTTTTCAACGATAGTCAACACCAGAGAACCGTGAGGTTACCTGAGTAGAATGCCACTTGCAACCCAAGAAAACCTTCATTACTGATGGAGGAGTGATATCTACCTGCATCGCTTCTTTTGGAGATATTGTCGGAATCATCACTAGACATTCTTGAAGGTAAGAGAGAGTTTTCCGAGGCCTCGACTACGTCATTTGCACATGGATTCCGTGAACTGACCATCCTAATCGAACGGTAACGGTTGCGACCATTGCCAATAGTCGCTGGCTTCTTTTCCCTTCATTCTGTAATCCATCAATTTTGTGGTCGTCCTTCAAACTCTGAGTCAGTTGACGTCTCATACTTTTGCGCGTCTTATTTAGTGTGGCTTTCGGGGTTGGGGGTGGGGTGTGTGGGGGGGGGGGAGAGGACGAATCTGTGAGCATCTAGAGAGGCAACTGTATTCGAAGATATCCATTATTCATGAGATTTTCGGAGACTAAACTCCTGTATGCCATTGGCTGCAGCATACAAGGCTTTTTTGGTCTGTCCCAAATGTTCATTTGGGTCATGGGCATCCGGTGGCTTTGATAACAGCGTGGAAAGCCCTGTCTGGAAGTCAGATAATCAGTTATCGTCTAGAAGCGAATGTGCTCGACGGGAAACTTCAGTGTTGCAATGACCACAGATGAGGCACAAACAATGGCGAGCAAGTACCAAAGCGTAATCTGTCTGCACAAGAATGAACCAGAGTGAGCGACAGTTTACAATTGGTCCTCGTCAGCTAATAACATTGGGGGCAATCTCAGTTCGACGTTGTGAAGACGCAGGTGGACGCCGTGTGAGTATACGTCTTTTCCTTTGACAGACATTTGTACTCTCCATTAACAGTGGGAGATCAAGACACAACTGGATGAGACAACCGTTGTTATCAGTGTGACTGACTCGGATGGTAAATGGGGAACTTATATGTCTTTCGGTATCCCCTTAACAATAAACCTGGGCATTAGAATCGACAGCAATGACCACAAGTCCGTTGGACGCAAGCTACGAAGCAGCTTAGACACTTCTCGACAGAATTCATCGTCGGCCGCAGGGGCGCTGCAGTCAGTGGGTGCATACAAAAAACACAATGAACAAGCATCGACGCTTCAGCATGTTGTTGTTGACACGTACAGTACCATCCAACCTGAGTTGCACAGAGACTACTGCTGACTGGAATTCAGTCTAGAGGTGCACACTCGGCTCCCGAGTTCAAAGCCATGCTGACACCAGCCTGATCACGAGCACTAGACATGTGAAGAGTGAAGCGAGAGACTAAGGTTTTATCCGGGGCGCTAAGCATGGTCACATAAATTGGGTCTCATGTAACCTTTTCGGAGAGAGCATTCATCTATCTCGAAAGTTTCAAGGGTTCTAGCGAGAGCAGCCTGTTGCTCTGTATAATACAATTTGACGACGTTGAAGGCATCCAACTGAAGTGGGCTTCAGATGTGTGTTTGATTTGTCCGATGTTTAAGCTATTATTACGATTACATATGTATCCTGGGCCGCAATAAACCGTAGCATCTTGCGTTGGTCTTGCACTACAGGAAGAGCAATAGGACTTTCTACAGTAAGGATACTAGAAGTCCTTGGGAGAATCATACTCCACGGCTGCCCACATCGTAGAAAGAGTTTTCCTTTGGGAACCTTAAGTGGATCCTTTTACTAAAAAGTCTAACCCAAAAGGAAAGGAGGCGTTAGCCCAGCACGGGAATATAACCGAAGCACCCTCGAAGGAGCTTCTTCTGGTTCGTCACGTAAAACTTGATAGTCGTTCGTATACTGTCTTGTCTTCACTGGTGCCCCAATATAGATCCACTTTTTGTATTCAGTCCTTAGCTCCATGCACTCAGTTGGGCAAACGGAATGTGAACGGCGCATCATCGTTTGAGCTGAGGGCTACCCGGCTGACCAGTGAGCTGCGATGAGTTCACCTACCGTCGACAGAAACCCCAGGTACTCCATTCCTGAGTCCGAATTATGTTAGTCGTCCACTGATGCACAGAATGACTTCGGTCAAGACGATTTCAACTACCACATGACAGCTTATGGAAGAACGACGGTTGATGGGTTATGAAGAATGGTAAACCGAAAAGGTATAATACTTTCTCTCCTTCAACCACAGTGTTTGAGATAGGATGCACTGACTTAAGCTGTCCTAGCAGCCCCCAACTGTGTTGTCTCCAATATGCTGTGCTATTTGCATCGAACGGATAGGTATATGCAAGAAAAATACCAGTGTTTGTGTAGAGGCTCACCTCAAAGTGTAGGCTATCACCAAACGTACAAATGAGACCCTGCCATTCTCCGATGACCACATAAGCTTATGCGCCCAGTCGGGAAAACCCCAAGCGGAGCGATTACCAAACCGGAAGTGTTCACATTTCACGCGCATTCCTTGAATGAAACGAGAACATAATTTTTTTAAACGGCATGTGGCAAACACAGCTCATTCTATTCGGTATGTCACGTCGATCTACTTGCGTCTGCTTATTCGCTTATAAAATCACTTGATCAACGGAGTGTAAGGCCACTTTGATAAAAAATGTCGGTTCAGCGGGTTTGAAGGGTTAGATAGTGAGTGAATAAAATGAAGAAGAAGAAGCATTTGTGGGCCTTTGAGGATTACCTGCAAGTAGATAACAAATCTAACCAATGAATGAAACGGGCATGGCAACCCTCCCCCCCCCCCGGGTAAATCCACTTTGAATCATCCATTCGCACGAAGTTACGTTGAACGAATCAGAGCCATGAAAACGATGATACTGTCCATTTATATAGTGGTGATCTTCGTATATCGTCCCACCAGCGACCGAAATCTGAGACATTTTATAAAAATGGCCGAACTAAAGAAAGGTACAAGTGCTCTCGGACTTTGACAAAGGAACAAAGCAGTCATCATGCTTGTTGTTAGCTTTGATTGAAGTCTAACGGGCCTTTTAACACATACTTGCACATGAGTGCAGCGGAAGGGGTATATACTGCATATCCACGAAGGCCCTTTGCTCCATCAGGGGTAACCGGCAATCAGACCCTGAGACTAGGAGTAGATGACCACATAAAGTCCCAATAGGTTAAGTGTGATAACGAGCAAGACGATAGTGGATTACTGTCTGTCACCTAAGTGGCCAGTGATGGCGGTGATTCGTGATCTTTGATTCCAGATCCGCCCATCAAGTGGACCGTGTCTGACGACATAAGAAAGCTTGTCTGACCGGACCAGTGATTTTAAACGCACCGTTGAAGAAGCGCTAAACACCTTTAGGGCACAATGAGTATTACTGTACACCTTGGTTTCTCTCGTGCTAAAAGTTACCCTTTTATTCTCTAGGTCTCACAATTTCCCGTTTCTTCACGAGATGATCGTCCATAGACAAAAGGCAGAATGGATGGGGTTACATGGAGAGCAATGAAACGTGGTAAACAGTTCGACAATTTGTGCTTGATACAGAGATTAGGTCAATGAAATTTTGAATATTGTTTAATTGGTCATGGCACGAAGCAGTGCAGTCGTGCTCTACTTTAGGGCTGGCTCCTGGAAGAAGATGAGCCAGCTTTACGATGATATTATCATGAAGCTTCATGGGTGTTTGGTACAAGAGACGTCCCCAGCGTCATTCGGCTTTCGTTTCTTGGGTACACCGCTCGTCTTTGCACAACCAAGAGCGGGCTGCAAGGCAGCAACGGTTTGATGCATGGTTGCTGGTGTCTCCCTAGGAGCTTGTTAGCCATTCAACTGAATTGAAACCAACCCGCGGGTTTACGCAGCCCTGTTGGTTCGACAAACTTCCTTCACAGTCGTTGGATTATACAGTAAATCCCACCCACCCACTCAGAGATAACTGTCTTCGCATGCCGAACACCGTCTCGCCGAGGTTTTCGGACCCTCAATCTAGCTTAGCCCGCCTGTCGAGCGGCGCGCTGGGGTTTGACCGCTGATGTATGCTTTAGCTTCGTGCAGCCACAAGTGAAAGCTGGGTATCTGATAGAAACCAGAGGAAGAAGATACCCCAAGGGCACGGCAGTCTACCAACTCAGAGGGGTTACTCCTATCAGGCACCCAAATGCAGTTGTCAGATGGTTTTTTCCGCCAATCTCCAGTACCTGATTTCTAACCAGCTTCTGGGTTTCACGGTAATTTCATCTGCAACCGAAAAAAAATGCACACTCCGAATTCACGGTCGTCTAAATTCTGTGAAAAGAAATAACACCTTCGTCAACCCATAAGAAGTCAGTCAGCCTGGGGAAAACAGAGGTGGAGCCGTCAAGTTTCTATATATTTCAACCGAGTAGTGAAAAAACGTTACATACAATGTGGTTTGAATAGATACCCACTCAGCTGTGAATGATGATACTATCAATATTGATGAGAATAATAATGATAGGCACAGGGGATCAAATCCCCTTTCTGACGGTGCGTTGTCCAAACGGTTGGCACAGTTCACGAGCAACAAAATGGTTATGGGGCATAGCGGTGGGACGCTATCGGCCACAAGATCACAGTTATAGTCATGCCAATCGTGCACGTGTGTGTGTGAGAGAGAGCCCAGAGCCAATGCGCAGTGTGGTGAATGAAAACTGCACAAAGGATAGAAACGTATCACCCGGAGAGTCCCAGTTAGGATCGGAAACGGTTGTTAAGCTTTGATGTGTGTCTGTTGTGAGATTTATCTGTCGCCGACACTGGAATCTGATGATAATCGCAAAGGTTAGTTTGAAATAAATGACAGGTTAAATTACGGCCGAAAGAGATCCAAAAAACAGTAAATCTTCAACAGTTTGCGCACAGGCTAAAATGGTACTTAGTTCTTTGTTTCTGTTATCACACAAACGCCGACTGGTTCTGTCCAAAGGAATGTGAGACATGGGAAATCATCTGACAATCAAAACATGACAATTGTCAATCTCTGAGGGTGTGACTGCGTGTGGGCTTTCAGACGAAAGCGAAATGATCAGATATCGAATCCGCTGGTGCTACACCACTCGATATCAATACTGGGGTTTCTCGATCTATTGATTCGGCGGGTTCACATACACACACACACACACACCGTACGCGATGGGGTGGGGTTAGAAACACTTTTCCAGAAACTGTGTGGCTCCACCTTCGAGCAATCGGAGACGTAGTTGGCACAATTCCAAACTCAACCGGTCCACATCCGCGGTCTTCTCAGACAACTGTTTTTCTAATTCAAGTGTTTGTTTTTTCATATTGTCAATCAGATTATTAGCTTCGGACAGCATTGAACGAAGTGCTGTATCATAAGAACGAGCGAAAGAGAGGAAAATATTAGATTTACATATACTCAAGTGCGACCACAGTTCTGTACAAGTGAAAGTCAATTCATGTCAAATTTCTTTTTTAACGGGTTTTCAGAAAAAAATAACTAAAGGTTATTCTCAAAAAATCCTTAAGAACGCTGTATGAATGAGGGACAAAGTTACTTGCGACAGTAGAGTATCACTCATATATACACATATATATATTGATAGTAATAATTATGTAAACGCGTGGACAAGATTTTCGCGGAAGCACACGACCGGTGATTCTTTTGTGGGCTCTTCAATGAAGAGCGTCCATGTACTCTCCAGACGATTCAAATTAGATCCTAGTGAAGATATAACATCGGGGTGTGCAATTATGAAGATGAGTGGGTAGAGGTATATATATATATATATATATATATATATATATATATATATATATATATATATATATATATATATATATATAATCATGATGCGAAGACAACACTATGAATAAGGTCTTTGAGAGGGCAACAAAAAAACTCGCGACGTACTGCCGGACGGCACAAGCACATGATCTGACCTCTAGCGGACTAGAATGCTTGAAAACTTTAAAGCTCCTGACAACCGCTAGTATCACAAATGATAAGAACAGTATTGGTAATAACACAGGTACAGTATAGGCGAACTCACTTTCCGTCTCCAGTTTACTATGCTCGTCCAACATACCTGAAAATGTGGCGGAACATTGAAACAGTAAATTAGACACAACAGTTATGCAAATCATGTACATCCCTGAAAAACGTATGAGCAAAAATCATGGTGGCGAATCAATCGATATAATGGATCAAACAAGAAACATCAGACAGAGAAATCTACCAATATGGGATTTTCCCGTCTCTAGTAGCATACGAAACAACATTCTCTGCGAATGAAAGTGAAATGACAGGATAAAATGAAATGAATCGAGATTCAACATTGGATTCAAGTAGGACGACACGGCAAACAATGACACGGAGTTCAGCTCACTGTTCCGAGTCGCTTTGATTCCAAGAATGAGGTGAGGAAGAAGCGTTGTGGGTGTTCAGTTTCCAATATTGAGCTTCAGCATCACTGTCGTGCTTGACTGTGAGATCATAACAGAGTGACTGTTCTTAAATTCATCCAAATAAGAAAGGTTGTTGACTCCGGTGGGATTCGAACCCACGCATGGGCGGCTTTTGATAACCATCATTCACCGCACCAGCTGACGCAAGGAAATGTACAGGTGACGTACGGACTGTAATGTCATTAGTGGTGTTCAAGTGAAGCCATAAACTGAAACCAAGTGGGTATCCTTTTGGATCTATCGATTCGCCATCCGAATCCCTTGATGATGACGAGATTGATCAACACTATCAATGATCCCAAAACAAGACAGCTGAAACAGTGTTACGTTGTTGTTCCCAAGATAGTCCAGCAACATTACCAATGTTGACACTCAGACTGATGAATTAGGCGATGATCAACGTAAAACTACCACTTCTGAAATGACTTATCATGAATGCCTCAGTATGGTCGGGGTTGAAGGTCTCAGGCTTCGAGGTGGTTACTCGTCCTGAACACCTCTCGAAATGTTCCCAAATTGCCGTAGGTCCACCACACTCTGCTGGAGAAGTCCTACTCACTGCCTTCTTGTGGTGGAGGTGTTCCCACTAAAATGAGAGAACGAAAGCGAATCCCCGGGGCTCTTCATCGAGTTGGATGATTAATAGTCAGTTTTGGGGGAATTGATAAACCCTGATCCCAAACCAACCATGGGTGGCGAAGAAAGCGTACAACGCTGCTCCTCGGCATCTGTGGCGGAGGGCGTACTGGGCAACCAGGATGCCTGACCTCATTCGAAGAGCGCATGAACTGACCAATAAGTCACCGGCTCCCATTGGGTTACGGACCTCATACTTCGTCCTGCTGCTTTGTGGGTTAAGCTTTGAATAGCTAAAGGCTCCGGTTGTGGACTCTCAAGAAAACCACCTGCTTTGGCCTGGATAACCTGGCAATATTGCGCCCGTAGACAAATCATGGAATCGGAATCATTTACCTCTTCCTTCCGATTGTAGTGTTTTGTTTGGCACACAGCCTGAAGTCAGGCGACTGTGATAGAGACTCAGTTCATTCCTGCTGCTTTCAGCTCTCAGTAACCAATAGAACGTGATTCACGAACAAATCAACTCCATCTAGATTACAAGAAAACGTGCGGCACCTTCAAAACTGTGTCCCGGAAAAGAATCAACTCATCAATTTATTGGCACAATCTACTAGCACACAGAATCAAAAATACCCAGAGATGAGAGTATACCCGTGCCCCAGGTGATTGTGGAAGCCATGATCCAAAATTCTGTAACGGAAAGTCGCATCAGATAATAATGTCAAGTAGAGAAAAGCATTTTTCGGCACGATGGATTCAATTTATTCAGCTGGTTACATTGAGATCAAGTCACGTTTTCGACGGAATACACTGTTTGATAAAATGACCGGGTTCCCCAACTTTGGACGACTAGCCTCCGACATAATGTTATTTTTCCAAGTATTTTAGTAAATTGACTTTTTAAACTGAATTTCATTCGCCAAGTGACGTGCAGGATGCCTCCTTTCTATTGATCCTGTTAGTCGGCGCTAGTTTGTTTGAAATAATTTATAAGGTTATTTCTGTCCACCCTCAATGAACTGTATAAAGGGTGGGGAGGTTCTAACAGTTGTTCTCATTTTGGACAACCTGTTTGGTTCACTTGCATAAATGAATAATGAGTATCGCGTATTGGGTCATCCCTTAATCTGGTGGGCAGCATTTATTCAGATCTCGCGCTCCCAATTCACAGTGTGTTCCGAATCAAAGGTCTACCACAGTTGAACCAATGCAACCAGTGGACTGGCACTTCACTATCTGGTTTCGATTGCTATCTCAAGTGCAATGAATGGAATCATAGGGAGCAAAACACCGGAAAAGAAGTTTCGAAGTGAAAATAAAGTAGACGTGGAAAGAATTCGAATACAAGAGCTCCATTGATCACGGCACCAAACGTTTTTAACCATCTGGTTGACGGATTTCGTAGGCCTCAACCCGGCTGTCTTCAGGCGATCGAGCTCACTCGTTGTGGCTTTCATATCTTTTCCCGGATATGGACTGACCACCTCGATCTATCCTCCTGCCACCACCCGCCCCGTAAAACAATGATCACTGAAGGAGTCTATCCGTGATCTCGCGCAAAACGTCCCGAACGTTCAAACGTTCTTAGCCACGGGTCCTGGTCTCCAGCATAGCGGTTCACTGGGCTTTGTGGTTCAGTGTTTTTTAATCCCAGTAAGACCGATTGGGTGTTCTATATGTCTCATGTCTAAGGAATATTGCTACGTTCGTGCTTTCGTTCTGTGCAGTTCATAATAGCTTTGCCGGCCACCAATATTGTATTTCCTTTCTAATAGGGCCACTTTAAGAGAAGTAGACATCTGTCGTTTGAAGCCTTATGCATCTTCATTGGAGCGCCTATTGCGACGGTCTCATGGGCCGGTTGTAATACTGACGGAAGATATGGTTTCCACCTTGTGGTGGATAGACTGACTGCAAATTCATTAGCAACGAAAGACGGAACAGAAAAAAGGGAAATCATCTCGGACATACCACTGCCACTAGTTCTCAGTGGTACTTTTCTTGAAAGGACAAGGAACGATAGAACTACTGACCAAATTCTTCTTCAAGTCACACAACAACAAAAAACAATGGTAAACACAGCGATCCTCTTATTGTAACGGAGAAAATGAAGAATAACGTGACTAATGCAGATGGACCGAGATGGAGCATGAATCATGATATAAGTCGGTCGCCCATTGGAGAATTATTGCTAAGTATCGAGTGGAGAATGGGTGCAGCAGATACGAACCGGGAAGGAAAACTGCCAGTCAATAAAATAATCTTCCGAGTGACAACCAAATACATGCCTCAGGCAGGACAACTCAGTGTCTATTGAGAAATCTACCACTAGCATTGTTCCCAGTCGAGGGAGTCCACACCGCCAGTTGGAAGAAAACCGGAGATCTTCAGCGCAACGATCAATCAGTTGCTTTACCAGATGAACTATCGCGGTACGGCCAGTTGGACGCAAACAACTTAGGCGAATATCTAACGATATGGAACCATTTCCTCAATGATACACAGCAACTATTCTGTTTTTAACCGCCTAACTAGCCGGGTTCGACTCCGGCTTGCAGCGTCAACTTTTGGATACGAAAAATGCGAGTGAACTGCCTGTTATCCGTAAGAATCAGACCACTCATGCCAATAATAAGTTCAATCTACCGGAGTCGAACGGGGTTCACAAACTTGGACTGTCACAAGCAATTTTCATTTTATGACTGAATAGCCAAAGGCTCATTGATATCAATAAATTATTCATAATTTGAAAGCTCAGTTCATTCGTAAACTATGGTTACAATCTAGAGGTGACTTAACTGATTCAACAAGTGTTTTGTGTGAACAGCACTTATATTCATCACCGGCTTGAAAGCAAACTTGGTGCCAGCGCAACAACGTTTACGGAAACACAACAAAACAGAAAGGATAAGGTATAACAGGATTGGAGAGAACGGCTAATAGATGAAAGAAACATGTATAAGCAGGGGCCGTTGCTATTCACGAATCTAACTGTCGACCTACGGTCTACAAATGGACCATATCTGCACGCAATGAAACCGTCTTGGGTATTCACGAATCTCGTAACCGATCGGGAGTATGACTACTTTTCATACAGCTAAGTATATAACGAAACAATAGACTAAATATGCACATATATCGAAGTTGAAACAGTCAACAGTTTTGTTCTATTCACTTCATGACGGATAATATAAACACATCAAGCTCGTCAAAAATGGTTTTTCGACAATACTCACTTCTCGATTGTCCAGAGGCTTCACTACGATGAGAATTTCGCCTACGCGCACTGTAGCCTTGAAACTGATCGAGAGGTGAATTGTCCGCCGACAAATTCGATTCACTACCGGCTTCTCCGCTGGCTTCGTAACGTTCCGTCGGAATGTCGTCAGACAGTGGCGGACTCTCAGGCTGTTTCGGGGGAGTTTGTGCAGGGATTGCTACAGCATTTGGTAACAGGCTGGGTGGTCGACGTCGGGTACTTCGTCGGTCTTGAATTCGAATACTGCTCCGCTGCGAGCCGGTACGAATGAATGGATTGACGTTTTCCTTCATGCTCTCCACTCCACTGTCCTGTTGAGATGTGGGCTGAGCAAAACTGGATTTTGCTCGGGGTATCTGTGAGTCAATGTGCTGATTAACTTCTTCTTCTTCTTCTTCTTCGTCCTCCTCGTCCAAAGTGGACTTGGATTGTGAATTATAATTGTACGAATCTGATCGGATGAGCAGTGACGAGGGGTAGAAGGAGGAACTCACAGTGTGGCATTTGAGAAATGCTGAAGCGAAGCTAACGACCGCAGACGGATAAATGTTCCTGAAGCTATGGTTTGCTTTTAGAATTTCTATACACATATACTGAGATTGACTGATGGGGGAGATGAAAACGTTGTCATTAGTGGTTCCGTGACGTGACAACGAACAACCAAGCGGTGCTCATTGGGAGACGTGAACAACTTCAGTCAGAATGTTAGTTCGGTTAATGCAAAACAGGGTGTGAAATGTGGCCAAGCACATTGAATTTCCTCTCTGATACTGAATACGGCGATGATTAAACAGGGCACCAAACTTAGCAAACTGCTGACAAACGATGGATTGCAAAACGGCGTTACGCGCTTACGCAGATATACTCATACACACGCACGCAGTCGTTTGATCGAACCACATGACTCATGTTTGACGTGTACACGTGCGACTACCAGGGAAAACTTAGCAGCGAGTGAAGGCCAATACTTATTTGACCAGAGAGAGCTTCATGTAGCAGAAGTAGCCGCACCAGCGCACCATATCACTGGATGTCAAAATGCACGACCACAAGAGATTTATAAGCAAAATATTATGCAATACCACCTCTCAAAAATAAGTGAATTGATTTGATCACCAGAAACAATGCACAGTCAGAATGACATTATGATTTGGAGGCCGGATGGAGTGACTGTGTTCTGTATTTTTCGTCTCACTATGGAATCTTAGACTAATAAACCAGAATAGCAAAAGAAAGAAAACTACTCCCAGATAATTGTAAGATGAATATTAGTCGGAGAATAAATTGCTTGTGGCATGAAATATCATAGTCTCAAAGCCAAACTCATTGGAAATGCACGACAGTACCGCACAACTCTTTCCATCGAAGTGATGTTTACCTGCCACGGGTCTCCAGTTTAACAAGTTAGATTTAGCCTTTCACGTAGGCAACCACGCTTCTCTTCCCAGAACTGTATGCCCTCAAGGACGTCTCTAGGTCGCGGATGTAAGAACCGCCGTATTTTTGCGGCTAGCCGTGAAGAAAGTGGGATTCGACTGTAACTGAGCAGTCCCAGACGATCAGTGGTAGTGCATGAGAATGTGTCTGGATTTTCCCCTCGGCTAGCGCTGATCGCTCTAAAACGCCACATAAATATGTGGAAGGCGGTGTGACATGCCGAGTATGGTCTGCTACTACGTAAAGACCATAGCTGCTAGTCGTCTTCCATTCGCCCGACAAGGTTTCCCAGCAGAGACGGACGAACAGCTGGCCAAAGGCACATCTCGACCAACGCTGCTGTCATGAAGGACGCTCTTGGCTGCGCAAAGACTGCAAGTTCATCCTCGAATAAAGAGGTCTGCTCTGGACTGAGCGACCGGGTAGTACAACAGCCCACACCATACACAACTACGAAAGATATCATTAACGCAATAACTGGTTGTTCTCTCACGTGCACGCACAGCCGCTCTCTCATACCATACACAACAGATTACTTCCTCGTACTCTCGCTCATCTCCACTCCTTTTCACATTGTTTCTTTTTTACCTTCAACGAGAACTTCGGGCGTTTGTTCTAGCTGTGATGCCTCCGGTGAAAATCCTGGTCATGTGCTCTCTCGTCCTTCCTTTGTCCGCTCAAGCCAGCCACGTTCAACGCGGGAACTCCGATGAGCATAGGACAACAGTAAGGTGTTCGTAATCAGTAACAGCAGAACACGTAATCGCTGCAATCCATTTATTTGTAAGAATGTAACTGCAAGCCGACCGCAGCCGGCGAGTAAGCCGCAAAGCCACAAGCAAGCAAGTAAAGAGCTGAGATACATGTGGTTTCACACGCAAACTACTACGGTCTATAGACACATAGTAAGATCGATCAGTCAATACTGCCCGCGCTGGAGCGTGACTAAAGATCAGTACCAACCAGGATGATGTCCATGCACGAAAGGATTATTGACTGGTTGTTCACGTAATATGCGTGACTTTATTCAGACACAACAAATAAGCAGATTTAGCCTGTGCGATTGAGTCCATCGGCATAAATTTGTGTTGCATTCAATAGACTGGAACTCAAGACTCACGTTCTACCATCTAATTGGTACTCCCTTCTGTGAAGCTTCGTTTACACCTTTCTGAGGAGCCCGAGGCTGCATTTCCGATATTAATGGCGTTTGCCTGACCCTCAGTGAGAGGGATGAAGTCGTTCTACTAGACTGATACTAGCTGATATTCAGTTGTGCGCAGTGACTTTGTTAGAGTAAGTGAGTCTTAATCGATTGGAGGGTGGCGCATTTAGGTGGCCCTTTAGAGCCAGATTCCTGTAGCTTTGAAAACAGGGGACAGTTTTCGGCTCTGCGCCCTGATCACCACTGTGGTCCTTATCAGGACACACTTCATACGCTCAACCGTCGGTACGCTACATGGCATTTGCCCCCTTCGAGTCAGCGATGTACTCAGGTCGACCACAACAATGTAACAATCCTGGGGTTGCACACAAGATCACCGTTAGTACTATGGTACTCCTATTGGCTCGAATTACGCACCAGTTTCCACAAAGCTGTTCATGTGCTTCGGTGGGCGTTCCAAACACACCCTATAACGACGGTTAGACTGTGATCAACTTTCCCAACCACCACACTTACCAGCCTTCCAAAACGCGGCAACTAAATAGTTATATGTGTAGCTCCAGCTGATAATACCAACCAGCACTGGTTGCTCTTTGAATTCCCTTGACCTGATGAGTTGTGGTCTATCTCGTCGTGCCGTGAGACCCAGGATTTATCCACCTCCTCAACGCACGCCAGTCACTTCCCGACTCAAGCGGACATAACTAAACATGGCTCGCAAAGAGAAGCGAAAGTAACGCAACTCTTGCCAGGAGTCGCGACGTGCATCAAAGATGGAGCTTGCGGCCTCCGTGAAACAACTAGGTCCGGGTGGAATGATCTGTGAAACTGACGATTCGCAACCAGCAACGGCCCAACGAACGCGGGGTGGAGCACTTGCAGGCAGCTTAGATGGTCCCTGGTGTCAATCTATCCAGCTGATCGTCTGGTACGAATCCCGTGATTTGTTTAGACAGATCTACCTACTGCGGTTGAGATCCATAAGGAAATCCAAGCCTTAAGATATCACAAAGCGCCAGGGCTCTGATGGCCTTCTATCAGCACTGTTTAGATATGGTTGAGTGCGGGTTGTTATAGAACTGTAAGCTTGGAACTCCGAGCAGAGTCCCTCAAGGTTGGGGGAGTCGGTTGTTATCCCTATATTCAAGAAGGGCTCGCGCAGTGATTGCATGAGCCTTGGGAGTATGAGCCAAATCCAAATAGCATCGAAGCTGTTAGCACCTGCCATACTCCGCAGGCTGTACTAAACGTGTGAAGAGCAGACTCACAAGGATCGGTTTAGGTTTCATCCCGGTCGTGGATTCGTCGATCAAACTGTCATCCTACGGTAACTGACACAGCGCAGCCAACCCTTCAAGGACCAATGACTGCAGTGTTCCTAGACATTCGCACGGTCTTCGACTGTCGACAGGAATGCACTGTGGAATTACTTGCTAAGAAAAGGAATACCTGAGAAGGTTTTGCCGGTTCTCAACGGGTTGCATCGTCATGCTTGAGCCGGGTTAAGGCCTACAGCCAGCTTTGCATCACTTTTTTTCATCTGCAGCGGAGTTCGGTAAAGCTGTCTGAAATCCCCACTTCTTTTCAACTTTACCACAGAAGATGTGGAACAAAATGCCTTGTCCAGTCTACGACATTTTGGAGTTGAACTCATCCTAAAAAACAGGTTTGTAAACTTGGAACCTGAAGATGACATCATCTTGCTGAGCGGCATTGCACCGAGAAAACGTCAGGCTCTGAAATGCTTGGCGATTAGGATATCTAGATGCGATGTGTTTTTTGCGCTTTTCAGGTGCAAAGCACTTCTACATGACTGGCAGAAGCTATCTGCGTGATACTGTGAGATAGTACCCAAAACCAGATCAAAGGAGGGTGAGGTTATGGATTGAACTGCAATGAAACCAATTTGACAATAAGTAAATATTCTACTATCATGAGATTCATGTGAGCGCAAGCAGTGGGATTTTATTTCCCTTGAGGCCAATTTACGTAGAGAAAATACTTTTCGTTCACATGACGCGAATAGTTACGCAATTCTGGATAATGTGAAAAGAGGGTTAAAATAAGGAAAACGTCACGAAAATTTGCATGCAGGCATTTCCCTATTATTCAAATGAAACCACCGATGAATTCGCACGTGCAGTATTGTGATAAGTGATAAGGTATATCGAAAAAACTATACGGATAATTGAAAACAATAATGCATGCTTTTGTGAGGCTTCGTAAGTGAACATCTAGTGGAATCATTTTTACCGATTACCTCTCAAGTGATCTACTCGGGGACCTACACTCAGGATTCGTTCTGTGACAACAAGCCTGTCGTTCCATTTTTCAAAAACTGGAATTAACGAAGTGGTATCATGTGCAAGCGCCTAGTTATACTCCCCGGGAGTAGTTTATTTAGTCGTTTAGCAGTCTCTCTAGAAATTTGGCCTAAACGATCGTATACCGATGCGATAAACAAGTCCTCCGGATTGAGGAAATGCCACTGGGAAGGAAAAAGCTATGGCTTGTCACAAGCAATGATAGCAGGGCACATACTCATGATGGTTCATCAACTGGGAGTATATAATACTAGAATCACACAAAGACGTACTTGTCCTCAACGGTACCTTTTCCTAGTCAATTTCAAACAGGGCTTGAAGGGGGTGCAACGCTGACCATTCCCCTTTATGCGTCTTTTGTCTACTTTTAAATTGTGCCGATACAGTATATTTATGTAGCTTCTTAACATTCACGATCTCGCGCATATTCACAAAAAAATGAATTATGTAATGACTCTTCATGTGTTCGACTTCCTGTTGAAGAGTGCATTCGTTTTTTCTGAATTACTGAAGTCAAGAATGTCATCAAGAAAAAATACAGGCTGAAAAATACCAAGTGGATAAAATGCAACAACAACACTGTCTCCCGTCTGCAGCCGAACACCGATCCATCACCATATACCCTTTATTTCTATTCGATGATGTGCGTATACTTGAAGTTCGTTGACAGCGTAATACTGGTTGCTGCTCGATGATAGCCGCTAAACGAGAAGGTTTGAGACGCAGTGTGGTAGATATTTGTTCTGGTAGACTTTCGACTCCTGAACGTGATTTGATATTCCGCTTCGTCGTGGCGTGGAACATACAGAATGCTGCTTCAAAACTTTTGTGGAGGATGGAGAAGTTATTTGCAAGAGGCATATTCAATTTATTTTCGTTTCTTCCAAATTAGTCCCAAACGTGTGATTCTCCCGACTGTACACAAGAGCCGCTCTACGCATGTGGTCCTTTCAAGGCAGTAATCAATGTTTTAGAATGGGCGTTGGCGTGTGTGCGTGCTTGAGTGAGGCATAAATGAGCTGCCATTGATCAAAACATTTCAAACAGGATCAATCAGAAAGGCACTGATTTCATCTGGTGCGTTCAGTAGGCAGTCGCATTGAAGATAGAAGGTGGGAAAGGCATGTCAGGTGGGAGGATATCAAAAAAGGGTTGCCATCTTAACCACAAACAACACAAGAGTGGATAACTGATTCGTTGTACCAACTAGGCAATCGCTTCATGAGGCGCAAATTCAGAGAAATGCGTTACATTCCGGCGTGGTGAACCAAGCAAATACATGGAGAGGCGAAGAAACGAAGGTATGCTATAAGATACAGTATCTTCTCGAGCTAAAAGAAAAAAACCAGGAGAAACGTAAGGAATTACTGATAGTCTGAGATTCGAATACTTGGCAACGCTGTTCTTCCTAATGATGATACCTTGTACTGAGAAGGCAAGTGAAAAACAGCGCAATGGTTTCGTAACTCGGGGCCCTCTCCGTTAAATAGCTCACGAACCAGAGAAATTGACCGTTTCGGGTTGCAGGTGATTGAATATCCTTGACATGCAGTATTTGAGCTCGATTAAGAATGTCACGTGGTCCATCTTCGATCAGCTTAACCTGATCACAACAGTCTAATCTGTGCAGCTGATGACAACCAAACAAATAACTCACTAAGTTGGTGCTAATTAGGGATGAGCAGTTTTAGTAGTGACATTTTGCCATTAGGCTTCGTTTAAAACTCGTGCAACGTGGATCGTTGAGGACTCGTGTCTCACGTGATGCGTGATAGAACAACGCAAAAACGCTCGGTGGGAAGAACGCCATTGGATTTAGCTAGTTCCTGTTCAGTCAGATAAACTGAAGTGCTCATTCAATAGAACTGAGTCAACCGCCACAGTATGCCCCTAGATTCTTCCAGAAAAGCGATATTCATTGACATGAATAGGACGAGAAAAAGTGGTTGAAGGACGATGTTACGGAACATGCATAACTGTACGGTTTAGGCTGAATCAAGGGACGAGGAAATTTGTTGTTAAAAAGTAGACTTTCGTCGCCAAACAATGTTTTCAACGAAGTTATCCAGATAAGAAGAGGCTGTTGTTTTAGCTCCCAGCAACCGCAATTTCTGCGATTTCGGAAGGGAACAGCTGGAGTATCTAATCCAAAGTTTTGATCAAATTTGATTCAAGGTCTTGGCGATCTGCCAGACATTGAATGGTGGAACGGTTAAGGCGGAAGATGCAGCCGTTTTTGGTATACTCTGGGGTTTGTCAGCTTTGTCGCATCGGCAGTCAGTGTCAGACATTCAAGACCAGCTAGTTTCAAACATGGAATAATTCATCCTCCAATGGAACAAATGATCACGGATCGACAAACGTATACCGTGCACAATTATACGAATGAAGTGTGTTTCATTACCACCTTTTTATGATCCCGAAAAGACCCGTATCATATCACTATGATATATTTTACCGATTTAACCTTACCGCCATTTTAGTAAATGGATACTGGTGGAATCGATGGTTTGATGCCACGGCAACCATCCCTCACACACACACACACACACACCAGATTCGATGCAAACAGCGCTTTAAGTTTGTTTTACCAACCCGAACCAACCTTTTCCACAATCGGCCATCAGCCCCACTTGAACATCTGTAAGCTGTGTTTTATTCTGCAAATCCTTTCTAAAAATCTTCGTCGCTCGTACCTCTCATCTGCGGTCAGTTATCGTCGTCATCCTATTCCCGTGTTGGCGTAAAACATGAACCTTTTTGGAGAGGGATATGGACGAACAAACTACAGGACAAAAGTACCTTCGTTTTCCTACTCCGTGTTTTCTTTTTTCTTACCGTAAGTACCATACTGCCTTGAAAAGCAGAATCGGTACCTGAGAAAACCAGACAGCACATTTTGCCCCATCAGATTACTAGTGTAATGCGCCTGAAACGCTGCCTGGTAAACAGGTCTAATGGAATAGAAGACTTGGTAGCGTGAGTCTTTGCACCAGTTCAAATGTAATGCAGCTGGAGATTCACACACACACAAACACAATGTGTACGTCGCAACTGATATTCCTCAACAGAATTAGTTGGCAAAAATCTTCAAATTCACACATTCAAATCCGCCTGCGATGGACTCCGGTTGCAAGTAGCGCGTCGTGCAGCCGATAAGAGAGCAAAGCACCACAAAAACCGTCCTAAGTCTACCTTTTGAGCTGATCTGCACTAACTGTCCTTAAAAACACAAATTTGCGAAATATCGACCAAAGAAACGATTTGACAAGCCGGTGCATCAACTAAACCCAATATTCGCTAAATGACACACGCTTTCGAATATTTTGAAGTCTTAGCGATTGAAATGGTAAGGTCAGAGGTTAAGTTCAAACGTTCGCCTCACATCGATACAACTCTCGGTTCCAATATGCAAATAACTTCCAGAGATTGGGTAGCATAGAATTCACGGAATTTCCACATCCATTTCTGCCGATAGCCGAATATGATGGGGCTCGAATTCAGCGGTAATCGATGGACAGAAAATAGGTCCCAGTGGTCGATGTTTTATCGCCCAGTTTCCCAATTCGAACAGCAAAGGGTAGCGTTTAGAATCCAAACACATCACACAGTCCCATCGATGATCGGCGTGAACAGGGGACAGTTTTGAGTAGACAGGTATCACCAAAACGTAACGTAAAAAAACGCAACGCGTCTGATGCAGATTACACGACCGACCTACCTAGATAGTGATCTTTGAGAATCAGCTACCGTGACCGAATTACCGCATATTTATACAGGTCTGCATCTAACCTAATTCGCTTCAGCGCGCGCGCACACACTAGTGTTTACACAAATACAGGCACACATATGCATACGCAGAGGTACCTGTGTCAAGGTAGAGAAGAAAAAAAACAGAAAGAGCGAATCCAGAGCTACGATCTACGTGCAGAATACACTCTAGATAACTCCGGATAACCTATATTGCATATGCTTTTTGTACGAAAGTGAGATTTACAAAATCAACGTGCATGCGCGTGTGGCAAACTGACTAAACACCACGCCGGGGTCGAGGCGCCCTACACATGAATATACAGATACATTTGTTTCTGCCGTGGCAGTTGTGGTGATCAACACAGAGTGGGTGGTGCAGGGTAGCTCGGTGGACGAGTGCGGAATAGAAAGTCAACAAATGATTGCATGCGCATACATGTTGCTTAACCAATGAAGGTGGAGTGAATGCATGCGATAATCACAATCACCACGACAAAACACCAGGATTGTGCAGTGCAGGAGAGATGTGGAACGATCACGTGAGCCCAAAATGTATGTGAACACCGGTTCAAAGGCAGGTGAAAAAGTTAAGGGGACGCACAAATCAAACTGACCGAGAGAGTACTTCAATGATGACCGAGTTCAACAGCCAATTCAAACAAACTGCCAAGTGTAACCGAAACCACCATGCTCATCAACGGACAGAAAAATGTGAAGTCGGTGTTGGGTTAAACTAAGAATACATTATTCTACACTGGAAGCTAGACGAGGTTTGTCTATATGACTCGCAAAGCTTTCGAGAACCTTTGTCAACGTTCTTACGTCAGACGTGTCTTTGGCTAGCACTGTGACGAATTAACAAATTTGATAATTTTTCTACCGTATCGTAAAAACCGGCAGTCAGGAAACGCATAAGGTCCTAATGGTTCGAATAAAGTCACGAGCCAAGCGAAACCGAGACACTGTCTAGCATGAAAGTTGACCGCCACAGACGGGGTTTGAACCTCAAAGAGCGCAGACTGGGTAACTTGTAGCCTACACCAATCGACCATTCTGGAGGTGTAAACAGCAGCAGATACGGTCATTTCGTTAGAATTTTATATCGAAAAGGATGGCGGTAACCCATATTTTACATCTCGATTTTTGTGGGTCAACAGTGAAATTCTAATTCCTAGTAATGACAAAGAAAACCGGTTGTAGAGAAACACGCTGGAATCATTGTGAGGTAGATTAAGTTGTTCGGAGTGACCAGAAAGCTCCTATGTACTAAATAATTGTGGATATTTTTTTATTAGGATGCCAGTTATGAATGATTTTATATGAGAAGCTAACAATAAAACGGCTTGTGTCTGCGACCGAGAAGTTCGCTGTCAACAAATTCTACCAATGTAGGATTGTCATCCGAAAGTCATCACAGTAAAACAATTTGAAAAATGAACCAATCAGGATCAGAAAGACCTTATCCGATGCGCACCAACGTGTACGCGTGACCGTTGATAGTTTCACGTGACGTGTGAATGACAACTTTGTTACAGGGATTACAATGATAATCCGGCTCGGGGAAAAGTGCTTGAGAAAGCTAAGACCCATCCGCATCATTTCATGATGAATGACCCACCCATTCAATGAAGTAGATCCAAGTGGCTGCGCGCTTGCGCAGGAATGTACTCTGAGGAAAAAACAAATTCTTGCTGCAAGCTGCCAAATTCAGTCAGAAGTTTTTAATGAGCCAAGTCAGTAGCCAGTTGAGACCGCAGAAAATATGACTACGTTATAGTTTTTATTATTATCCTTATAACCACGTAGTCAATTGAAATTCTTGATTCCAGTTTACTTTTTACTCCTAATCCAGCCAGCGCTTAGAGCGACTACCCTTCACAAGAGCGGTACGATATTCAAACGCTTTCGTAGAAATTCACTTAGCCTGAATGTATTAAAGCAGATGACCGTGTCACTGACGACTGACGCTTTGATCAGACACTCATTTCCTTTGATTCTGCGTAAGACTTTCGTTTACCCATTAGATTCAGTTCAATCACGCAATAACCCTGGACTGGGTGCGGTGGCCTTGGTTACTATCTCTCAGCAGCAACCTCAGTCAGAAATGATGAAAACACAAGAATGAAAGAGAACTACAGATAGCGCTGTCAAGTCGACAGAGAAAGCTTGTGAGTACAAAAGCGCCCATGATCGCCATACCGAGCCATTTCTTCCAATACATGTAACCACCGAGTAGAAGGTGATCTTGGAAACCATATCCACGAAACCTACCATGCGCCCTACATGGCCAAATCTATTTGTCACTCCGCTCTTCACCGGATGCTGAAACGCAATGCATTACTGAAAACGCAGCTGTTGGGAATCATCAGCTGAAGTAACCATAGATCGAACGCCAACTGGGTCATGAACACGGTGCGAAGGGTTAAATGCCCCACACGGTCAAAGCTAGCCTGGCCCAAACTGACAAGCCTTATTTCAACAGCATATTTGTCACTGGCTTCGAGGGAAAACCATCCCCATTTGGTTAGCTCATCACCCCGAACAAATCAGACGGTGCCCAGAGTATAAAAAAATCGGCGAATCCCCAATACCGCCGACCAGCAACGAACTCCGTGAGGTGTCTTAACTCAGCTTACCACAATTTGTCAGTTGTTAATTATCTGTTCAGTATTCTAGATACGTTTGTTAGGATGAGTTTCGACCCAAAATGTCTGAAAAGCTCATTGCTGCACGATGCAGTTTTGCTCGGAATTTCGATGACGGGAAAAATTTCCGCTATCGTCCGTCCCGTTAATTTGCCAAACTTAATGAGGCCCGGTGTAGTTTACAACTCCAAATTTTAGATACATCCAAATAAAACCACGGGAATTATTTCTAATGGTTTACAGTAACTAATCAACGAACTGACTAGGAGATATGAAAAATGCTACTACTAAAAGACTCGACGGAATAGAATCCGAAAGGGTGATACACGAGGCTCATCACAATGCCTAAAGTTCGCAGGTGATACCGACGTGATAATAGTGTGATGATCGAGCAGTATGGGGGTGGGGTGGGGGGAGCGTTCATTATCTAGTTACGCCAGGTTCAAAACTCGCTGCAATACAGCCGGTCATCACACTGGTGGTAAACAACGATCCGCCACTGCCAGGCATATACGTATTGGATGTGACTTTATCCTCCAGTATTCTGGGTCATGGTCGCCGGTCTGAGCCTTTGCGGCTACACAGAGTATGAATCTACAAAAAAAGGTTTTCACGCGTGAGCTCGGAGAAACATAGTTGGCTAGTCAGCCACGTGCTTTCACTCTCATTCGGCCATTCGTGCAAGCTGAATCTTAAACTGTCCGGTCATATTTTAGGGAAAAGTAATCAAAACCATCTAATTCCGAACGTAGGATATGGCTGAACTAATTGCCAATGGAATCAGTTTAAGTGATATGTGATCTGAACTGTTTCGAAAAGTTACTGAAGCTCAAATCATCGTTACAAACAGTGGTAACGCTATGAAGCCTCTTGATCCAGTAGCGCATATCGAACGAGCAACAGCCGGGAAAAGGACTCATTCAGTATTCAGCATCGTCAATCGCAACTGGTGGTCAAGGTGCTGCTCGAGATGGCTCTCAACGGCATGCGTTATATCGATGTTACACCGCTTTACAGGGCGGGGTTTCACGGGATCTGCTGGTGACATGATCGAAGGTCGTCACTATTAGTGACGAATTTACAGTCGGAATAGTATTTCATCTACACGGTTTTACATTCTGAAGTCAAGAACTAGTGAAAGATATAGTAATGACGCGAAACGACGCCTTAAAAACCAGTCAGGATGGCTTAATGGGAACTCGTTATCACGCAACTCGGGTTCGAGTCCCAGTTCGGACTTCATGGATATGCACTGCATTGCTAAGGATTCAGAGCAAGCTGAATGAAACAGCTGCACAATGTTGCCACGGTTTCTAGCGGTGAGCTAGTCGTTGTAATGGACGGTAAAACATGTATTCCTCGCTTCACTTATCTGGATTAACTTAATATCAGTTGCGGCAACACTTATGGTATAAACCTTGCGTTCACTCCGAACCTGACAAACCATGGGAGATGTCCGTATGTTTGGGGGGTGAGGATGTAGGTAGACTGTTTCTCGAAAACGGATGACTATGCAAAGTGGTAAGTCTACAGAAAGCCGGTGACAAGCATACCAGAAATCAAGCGAAAATTTGCAACTCAAAGCCAAATCTGAATACCCGATTGACATGTGCTTCATCAGACACACACGCACACACATACATACGCAAAGGGATAAATATGAGAGCAGATAGTGCAAATGGGCACACGCAAGTGACGAACATGATTGTCCTGGTGCGTCATCGACCTCTTGCACTTCATCCTCCATCTCCTCCATCTCTTCCAACTCGTCATCATCAGAGGGAATTTCTGCATTCTCCGAATGAGAAGATGCCGACTCCGACATTTCCGAACCACGTGAATAGCTGGCCCGGATTAGCGAGGGTGATTTAGACGCGATCGGTTTCGGGGCCACTTCGAGTGAGTTCAAACTAAACAGACTTCCCGATTTGACTGAACTGCGCGGATCAATACGACCTCCATTGATCAGGGATCCCGATGGGGAACCAATTTGACGACGAAAGGCGTCCTCAACAATCGAACTTTCTATCTGGTTGGTTTTGCGCACGTGACTGTCCTGAATAGCTTCCGCACACGGATTCATTTCACGCTCTGGTGTCTGATCCCAAACATACGATGGACTATCCATATTTGTCGGCGTCTGATCTGAATAATCACGGTGGTCAACCTTGGGGCTCTGGTTTGGAGTCAAATCAATCTCGGACACCACTGGTGGAGGAACGTGAGAGAACTGTGTGACAGTCATATTCGAAGACAATCTCAAATACTCACTGGTTTGTGGTTCGTGAAATGCCGCAGTTTCACTCAACTTTGCAGCGGGATTGTTTCTTTCCTCTAAGTTGAAGTCCTCCACTTCACGGGCTTGTTTTTTCTCCGCCGATGCATTGTTCTCCTGATCATTCGTGATCATGGAACGCTTCGCTCGATTCAGCGAGAACAACGTAGCCGATTCAGAACCGATAACAGGATTTATCGACTGCTTATCTACTGAAGAGTCTGCGACCATTGATGAAGCATTAGGAGTCATCGGTGTCTCTGCATCCTCAAAGACTGGAGTGAGCTGTTTACTCAACAGACGATCTGGGACAGGGGTGGTTGATTCCAGACCAGATACTGGAATAGTGACGGCTAGTTGCTCCGACAGGGGTGATTCTACTTCATAACAATTCGGTTCTTTGTTAGTTGGCGGAGTGACCGATCTCTTCTCCTCATTTTGAACTTCCAGTAGTGGTAGATGCTCTCGACTGCGCAAACGCAGACTACGACGATCGGAAACACGTAGACTACTTTGCCGAGAGCCAGAACGACTAAATGGAGATGAACCACCGGTAGGATCATATGGGGATACACCCGGATCATAATGTACTGTGTAGTCATCAAACATCGCCGCTGAATCTGTGTCATTCTCATTGGATTCCACCAGAACTATCGGTTCTTTGCTTGGCAGAATTGATGTGTTCGAAGAAATTCGGCGTCGACTACTTCGACGATCCACCACGCTCACCGAATCCCGAGTCGAACCGTGACGGATAAACGGTGACGGCGCAGTTGCGTCTGCCGCAACCGAAGATGAGGTTGTTGTGACCGGAATCGATGATCTGATCACAGATGACCTACTTGTTTCTGTTTGTCCATTGGATTCGGTTGACGGAATGTCCCCAGTTGGTGGCCGACTGCGACGTGTACTACGACGATCGCGAACCAACAAGCTGCTTCGTTGTGATCCCATTCGGCTGAGTGGTCGTTGACCAGGTTCGGGTGCTTCAGAAGCTGTTGCTGCAGCAGTGATGGCAAAACACCAGTTTGCGAAATGACGCGACCAACGACAAAAAGAGCCGTCAAATAGCCGAGAAGGGCGGAATGCACGTGGGGATGGAGACAGGGTGAAAAGGAAGAGGAAAAAGAGCGTACAGGCAAGGTGTTAGCAGTCTGTTAGTCTAGAACGCGAAAAAGCAATCTGGTACTGAAAAAGAAACATGCGCGTGGAATGCACGGAGGCGCTCTTATTCATCGCCACACCAAGCAAAACTAGATGAACGCGAACTATTTGTTCATCCCTAACACATTTTAGCGCAGAAATAGCAATTGATGTGTGGTGAATACCAAATAAAATCCGACAACGGTGACTGAATTCCTAGAAATCGATAATTTCTTTGGACAATCAAGTAAGCAAAGCAAATTCCATATTTTGGTGCGAAGTTCTGCCCACAATCATCTTTCACACCCATACACAGCCGTATATTAAGCTACTAGCGATGAAATTCATCAATGATCAGCCAGAAAGTTTATTTTCCCAAAAAGAACATCTTGTTGAGACTTTGGTTTAGATAAATCGCCTGCATCTAACACGTATGTGGCAACGATAAGACCGTTCTAATGATCCTTCTGTCGTCACATAGCGACCAAAACTGTTTTGTTTTAAGACATCAGCAAAATTTGTTTCTTTTTTCGAAGGAGGATGGCGGATAGGGAGACGAGACGCAGGTAAATCATCAGAGTTTACTGTCGATTTACAGAGAGAGTCAAGCCGATGTCAAGCTCCTAAAGTAACGGAAATCTGAGCAATGACACCCCAATCCGGCAAATATTCGTATCGTGCTAAAACCCTTTCCGGATTGTTTTACTTGGTCCTGAACGATTTGCATAGTGCACTGATCCCCACGGCGATAGTGGGTGGTCACCGGTTTCCGAAATTCATACGGGCATATGAAGATCCTGATTTTTGTCGTCTCAAAAACAACAAACCATTTCACTCTTTGGTCAGACACTGGATGAAATTATCGAACGATTCGAATTTCAGCTAGAGTGGATTCGTGTAGTCATTCATAAATCCTCTGTGAAACAAGATTTTTGGTAGTCGGCAATGCTTGTAGATGATGGATAAGATTTATTGTATGGATTGTAATCCAGTTTCGAGGAAAGTAACCCGCGGTAACCGAAACGTCGACTGATTACGATCTTTCCCAACAACGTTGTGTTACTGAACAACAAACAATTATCGATGGATGAGATAACCCAAAAACCCTTAACCATCGCTTTTGTATTATTTGGTAACTTACAATCAGAAGATTATTACGTTGATTCGATATTCTTCGATGTCATGGCAACGGAAACAACGGGGAAATCCGTGGCCGGTTTATTGAATTCAGAACCACAACAGGATGAGGATTACGGGTGGCGTGATCTTATCCCACCGGCTGTTTGCCTGAGGTATTGAATCATCATCGATTCAGAGTGACTATCTGTGAGCGTTCAACGAAGTATCCGTTGGTTACCTATCAGCAGTGTGTCATCAGCATCACCCGCTCGTACAGAATACCTAATGGTAGAATAGGTTACTTTAAGTATTATCTCTAGACAAAAAAACAGAATCTTCGTGCTGTTTGCTATGACCCCAAAAGACCGAAGATCTAAACCGTCTAATGTGATGCAAGCAGAAAATCATCTACGCCGTTCTACTGGAAGTAAGCACCGTATTTAGATGTGTAGATGGAGTTTCTCGGAAACACACTAGTACTCTTCAATGTGGTTAATCCCCAGGCATAACCTCCTTTGATTACAAACTTTTACTATGCATAAGAATGTCTTTACGCGCGCGTGGTACACCCAACCTGTGGTGTCCCCAGCCCGTTCCAACCAGTTGTACGCTTTTGTGCGCGTGCAATTCCGTCTGCACTTAATTGGAGAATGAAGTGAAGTCAACGTCAAACAGGTGCCTCCGGACGATAGTCAATGGTCTGTTTTGCAATCAGAATTATCCATCCCATTATCGTTGCAAATGAACCCCCAAAAGCCGGGCTGAACGATGGAGGTGGATCAGAAAGACCTAATTTCACGCTCACAGTGGTTCATAGGGCTACAAAACCAGACGAACAAGAAACTGATGGATTTTTGCACTCCCAGCTACTTGTTCTATTTGCACATATTTATTTCTTCGATTATTAGACATAAAAAATGCAAAGAATTATCCCAGACGCGAGCTGATGAAGAACTCGGAAAGTGACCTCAAATAGCGTTAAAGTGAACCCGGTGCGGAGATGAAGATGGGGAAGGATACGGCTGGCGATTGGCAATAGATTACACCCTTTGCATCCATAATTCCATCCATTGTTTGCGTTTTGTTAAAATGGCTAGTCGAATTTAGTAAATCGTTTGGTGCGTGAACAAAAACGCTCAGAGAGTTATGTCTGCTGAATAACCTGTTGTGATCGAACTCCAGTCTGCCCAAAATGTATTCTACTGATAGCCCATTCGCTGATGCCATCGTATGTGACAAGTTCATAAATGTCAGCTTGGATCTATTCAGTCACATCCCATATACGGAGACATTGCAACCATAGCTAACCTTGTTCCTGTAAATAACTGTACTGACAAAACGATACAAAACACTGTCCGACCAGTCATTGTACCAGAATGCAGCCAATTTTAAAAAGGGATTTGAACTAAAGAACTTCCAGACATTTAAATACCCTCAATAATGACTGAGCATGTGGTTAAACTACTCGGTATTGCTCGCCCCATCATTGGGAAGAAGTGGACATTTATCCATATTAACAGAGTAGTTTCCCACCAGGGAATATCGCATGTCTTGTAAGCGTTGGACAACTCGGAGCGCTGTTGTGTGCCAACTTCCAAATCCAACAAGCTTCTGTTCAGTTCACCCAAACCCAATAGCTTGCACAGTTAAAAAGTGTGAACCCCATAACCTATATCTTCCCACTACTGTCCATGTCTCATAATCACTGATCCGTTGTGATCAAGCGATTCTACTCAGAATTTGATCCATCTGATCTTTAGACCAGCCGATGATAGTGCGGACAAAGAGCAAAGTGCCATCCGACTATCACATTTACACTCCATAAGACTGAAACCGTCACGATGAATGGTTTGTTCACAGTTTGCACACCTGCTTAAGTATGCACACGGTAAGCAATTTGAACCATGCGCATCCAACGAGTACGGTCTGTCTGGATCAATGAACGGAACCAAAAACGTAAAAATCGATGAAACAACAGAAAGCCACCCATTGGTCATGGCATTCACGTTCTGGCAGACTCAAATAAATTTTATTTCTGTGTCGCCAGTGAGTAAACTCACTGAACAGACGCAGACCACAAATACAGAGCAGAAGCATCAACTCCATTGATGTTGCTGTCATGACATGCATGAACGTCTATTAGGGACAACCTGGTGGGATGCATACTACAGTTCTCGCCGCGGTAGAGAAGAGACATTCATAGAAACCTGAACAAGGTTCAGCCAAATAAAGCCTGGCCTTCCCCAATGTCATTCATTGTTCGAAAGTTATGCATGACCCTACCTGTTGGGTGAATCAAGTTCAAATGTATGGCAATGGTTAGCTGATAGTAATCACAGACTACTGACCGTACGGTACGAGCAATGGGGACCTCGGACGTCAGAGGTTTGAATCCTCGCCACCGCCGGTCATTTTGGTGGTAGACAGTAATCCTCCGTCGCCCGGCTCGTTACCACGCCTAACCTGCTGAAATCTTATATGGTTCTCCATTCGAAGTTCAAGGTTGATGGCTGCATGTTGCATGCAGTGAACCTGTGAAACTCGGGCATACCCCTTCCACGGTGCTCATGCGCAAGAATATAATAAAAAACTGTCTCCACAGGCAGTCAAAATGGTTAGTAGACAGTCACTCGGCCGTTTGGCTTGCTACCACAACTGACCTATTGCAGCCTTGTGTAGTAGTACTTCACTTAATGTTTGTGTGCTTAACATTCTTCGTCGAACCTTGGCACTAGATGTGAGAAATGCCACGAGGGCAGCAGTGTTCAAATGCCGATGGTCTCCGTGTATCCTTCAATTACAATGGTCACACATCTGAACCGCACAAAACAACTGACTCTCGATAGATAAGCGAATGTCACGTCGACGCCACAGATGACTGCGGTTGAAAAAGTCGAACACGCCTTCTGCGTACACGATGGTACTTGATCCGATTTCCGACCGCCGGTTGAAATGCAGCTACCTAGATAATGGATTTTTTTCTGCTTGTTTTTCTTCTCTCCTGACATCGAGGTTTAGTTGTGGACGAAACAAGTCCTGCAGCAGCATCTTGCATTTTGAAGGACCAAAACGCATTCCGCACATTGCAGCCGTGTTGTTCAGACAAACTAGAAACTCAACAGTTTTAAATATTTGTGTTGCTTGTAGTTCAGGTTGTTGGTTGCCATGATGTTCTGATCGCTGAGCTTGGCGTTTAGATCGCAAACGTTTCATCACCAGTTGAGGTGACATCGTCAGTGCATGTGCACTGACGATGTCACCTCGACTGGTGATGAAACGTTTGCGATCTAAACGCCAAGCTCAGCGATCAGAACATCATGGCAAACTAGAAACTCTCTTGGACGTTCGCTTGGAAGAACGATATCGTCTGCAAACTTAAGATGTGACACTCCCATCAGGGAAAAAGTTCGATATCGCAATTCTCAGATGACGAAAAAATGGTTTCCGGGATTATAGCACTCACGAAATTAAACAGAAAAGGAGAGAGAGAGAGAGAGGGGGAGGGGGGGGGGGGTAACCCTCATGTACACCAATTCTCGCGCTGAACCAGAATAGAAGATCATCTTAAGCCCGAACGTGACTCCGGATATCTGCGTAGACCTGATGGTGGAAAAGAATTTACCTGGTTCATCCTTCAAGGAAGGGCAGCACCACAGAACTGTGGGGTCAACTGATCCGGACGCCGATTTCAGATCACGAATAATCTATATCGTCCGCAGCAACCTCGACCGGGTCTAAACCCAGTGTGACTGCATTGTAATCCCTTTTTCCTGTTTTGTAATTGTTGTTGTTGCGTTGGCACCTTACTTGATCTCAAGCCGGTGTAAATATTCGCATACATATTCACGAGCGCCGGATACGGGGAGGGGAATAAGGCCAGCGAGCAGCTGAAGATCAATGCTAACCAAGCTAATTCATCTAAGGCTTTCGGATTTTCGGAACAACAACTACATAATGATTACGATGGATTTTCTCGGTCTCATCGGTACCATCCCTAAGATAAAACAAGCCCACTTCATGTGCTCTGTTCTGCTCTCTTCTATCCCATTCCTGTCAAAGACCTCAAACTTATCTGATGTACAGGAAAGAATAACTCTGTGGGGGATCCAGACATGGCATCAAATTATGGAAGTACGCATGATCACCATAACCTGCCCGCATTCTACCCGTCAAAGAGCGACCGACTTCTAACATTCCTGTGCAATCTCTGGTGGCTGCTTCTCACCGACTCGCACCAATCAACTCCTCGCAGACATACATATACAATCACACAAACGAATTTGGCATACAGACATGTGACTGGACGATAAATGATTGAGACAAGTGAGGAACTGAACGGGAAGCCTAAAACTGGATGGAGCCCATGAACCGCATGAAAATAGCATCTACCTCATCGATGGAAACACTATCAAACGTGTTCCTGTAACGAAATAGTACACTTGCCATCCATCCAGTGTTCCTTCTAATGAACAAAAAGGTACAATTAAACCCCAGCTTGATTTATCCCATGAAAGAGAATAGCCTCAACCAACTAGAACAGCGTCAGTCATCCTTATCCCTATCGTGAACTGCAGTGATAATGGCTATTTAGGAGTTGTGCCCCTGCACAGCCGTCCTTTCGGTTTAAGCCACTGGTCAGGTCTAGCGTACACGCTGGACGTACTCACGAGGGTGCATTGCCCAATATCTCACAACCCACCCGTTCATCGAGCTGACTACTGAACCACGGAACACACCGCGTACTTCAATATATGAAGAAAGAAATTGTCCGGTATTATATGGCGTCAATTTCAAGTTAGCTTCATATGTATTAGTTGTAACACGAAAAGCAATCAGCTCAGACACAAGTTAGCGTAACCGCTTGTTATTTTTTGATCCGGGAGGGGAGAGGCGGCGAAAGCAGAGGGAGTCCATTTGCCATTATTATTCAAAGATTTCTTGCACGACACGTTAGTTAGGAACTAGATATCGGGTTAGTTTGAATCATGTGACAAACAACGAACAGCAAAGTACGAAAACGCTGCATGCAGATAATTACCGATGCAATATACTGTAAGTAACGAAAAACTGACAACAACAGAATGAGTACGGTCGGAGAAACATTTCTTGAGAGTAAAGGAAAACAGACAAACTGAGATTCACTGTCTTTCATTCGTTCTGTGCATGATTTCCATTGTATACTTACGAAAGTATTGTGAGTATGGTCAACAAAGCAAAGCTTTATCAACAAATGAAGACGATGAGGACGAATGTGTTTGTCTAATTAGGTCACTACAATTCAGTGTTAGGAAACCCGAAAATTTGGATGAATATGGACTGGGAGGTACACGAAGAGCCAACAAAAGCGTACCGTCCGCCGACCACCGTGGTGCAATCAGCAGCCATGACCTCACGTGGACAGATCATGTCGCGATAGTCCTGTTGAAAGTTCGATGGCTCATTTTTTACTTGATATGACTCAAGTCATTCTCTACCCCCTTTTCACTCAGTTAGGCGGTTTGCATTTTCCCACATCTTTTTATACTGTTTCTGTGTTTCCCCCGTCATATTCCCTGAACTGCTTGTGGAAGATTTTAAAACTACCGTCAGGTCCCTTAAATATTTGCCTCGGCAGCATATACGACGTGCTCATCCACTTTATCGCTACTCCACATCACATGCCGTGTCTGACTTTCTCTCGTAAGATCTTAGATGACAGTGCACACACACCCAACATCTCGATCCTAGCACTTGCGTATCAACATCTGACACTCGATCTCAGTACAAACATCCGTTTGCTCACAGTAGAGCTCATAAATCTTCCTCAGTTTCTTGCCTCGCTCGTTTCCTAGCCAACCCGCATTCTGCCACCATCGATTTTTCTAACTCACCCCGTTGAACATAAGTTTTTCCTATTGCTTTTTTATTGATTTTCGCAGCACAGTGGTTATGCAGCTGTCGGATATTCACCCTCGGGTGCAAAAAGCGTACATCTGACTTGTCTTGAAACAAACACAACCACGTCCTCAAGAGAGTAGTCAATAGTCCCAATCAGATAGTAGCTATCATCTTTGGTCATAAAGCCTGAAAAGTAGCCAGTTACGACAAATTAGGGGCCAATTAACAGCTTCAATATCTGAGCCAAGCGTAATCTAATTTCAGACCCATCGTATGCAGAACACACAAAAAACGCCCATCGCGAAGTAGTCACTGATGGGACGCATTCCGAAGACCTTGAGATGCGCGGAAAGGGAAGACTGGGAGCTAGCACACTCTGGTGTCACCTAATAGTCTAAATGAACGATTTCACTTGAACCGATTAAGTGTTGAATACTTACTTCACCTCTCCCCCTCCCATCCCCACCTTCCAAGTAACAAGTCGTTTGTATCAAGTCCAAACTGGATTGTGACACAAACCGATGACAGTCAGCTCGGATAAAAATTCAACTCATAACGTGCGATACGCGTCGGGTTCATCGGGCCCCGGTTGTGACCAAGTGCAGCTATAACGCAGCTGTATTGAACATCCGTGGAAATCAAGTGATCACCAAATCATTGTACAACAATTGATGAAAAAGCACTACAATCAGGTGAGCAAGTCAATCACTGAAAGGACAAACAAACAAATAAACTCTCGAACCAACGAAGCAATTGACGAGTAAAACGATAAATAATGAATGAACGAATCTAGGTGCTTTATTCTGCTATGAAGTCTTAGAATGCGTCGATCACAAACGCTCGAAACAGATAAGTCCGCAGCTCAACAGATTGCTTCGGTGTACAGCGATAGTGGTGAAAACCATAAAACTGATTTCACTTGAGAAATGCATCACCGTCTCAAATAATACTTTGAGACATTTCCTACATTCCAGTCAGAGAAAACGACATTTCTGACAGACCTCTTTGTACGACCAGGCTTGATTCTACTAGTGATCATCAACACCGCTGCACACTGCACATCACAAAGCTTGACCGCAACAACCAACAACTTATATGAATTTGTGACCACAACCACTCTCTCTTATTGGGTAGTTTTTTCAAATGGTTTTTGAGAACAACCTTCAATAAGACCGAACGTGTGAATGATCGACCCTCAGAAAGCACGCCGTATTCTGCACTACCGAAATTCACTGGGAATTAAAGACATGAAATCACACTTGTGTGTGTGTGTGTGTGTGTGTGTGTGTGTGTGTGTGTGTGTGTGTGTGTGTGTGTGTGTGTGTGTGTGTGTGTGTGCATAAAACAATCAAAACCGTTTGGTAAAGGTCTTGTCCTCTCATCTGCTGTGGGTTCCTGCGTAGGTCGTCACATGTGTAATTACGACACATTCACACAACTCGCATGCTGAGCAACACAGTTTGCGTGACGACCCCGCTCTCCGATCCACACGTCCTATGGATACTAAGCACACTTAACACCATGTAATCTCACCGCGCGAAATTCTTTCGCATTGGATTTGCGCAGCAAATGAGCGTAATATTTGTTTATTAACTGAATAAAATTCATTTGACCGACTCCCCGCCCACAGACGCATCGACAAGTAGATCACCCATCATGTGTTAGCGTTTTTGCCAGCATAGTTCGCCAAAGGGCAAAACATCTGAGCTCAAATTCATACCACGTTTTCGATGGTGATGTTTATCATATACATAAGATCTCCAATCTGTAGCTCGTCTACACCCTGGTTGAGTCTTGCATGCATACAACTATTAACGACTCAAGGAAAGGAAAGCAAAAAGGAAACGAGTGAAGGTACCGAGTTTAAGTTCCTTCAAACTGGAACCAGTCGAGTCCGATAACCATAGCAGGAGAAGCGCAAACCGTTTTGCAGATAATTGGTGTTACCGGTCTCAGAACCACAGTTAATTCTGTTGCGCAAAAAACAGCTGACACAAGATGGTGTAATCATAAGTAAAATCGGATAACACACATGCACGGGCTTTTGCGTGCGAACAGCTGTCTGTCCCGTTCAGTTCATTTCACTTCACTGTTTTCAACCAATAAACACGCACTTCTGTGCTCTGGCTCTGGCTGCTACTCCGCAGTATTGTCTCGTCGATAGTAAAAAGAATGGAACCATAGGGAGCGTGCAAACAGGAAAGGTTATGAGTGGAAATTAATTACGCCACTAACCGAGGCAATTAGCCAAGTCACGTAATGCACCCAACCACTCGGTGGACGGGTCTTGTGGACCTCAACCCGGAAGCCTAACACGTAACACGCAGTAAAGTCCACTGGTTAAATTTGCTATGCCCTCAACAACGGCTTCAACACCGCCATACCTTTCGGAGACCTGTGATAGTTGTGTTCCTAGACTTCCGCGCTGCCTTCGACTCTGTCCATAAGATTGCACTACGGAACTGCTTGGTGAGGAATGGAACATCCGACGGTCCCCAAAGAATTTTACCTTTATAACTCAGGTCGAGTTAGGGCCGACGGCCAGCTTTCCCCAGCCTCTAACGTCTAAAACGGATTACGATAAAATTCCCGTTTATCCTCATTTCTTTTGAACTTTGCTATGGATGATGTAGTACGGAATGATTTGTCTGGTTTACGAAGCGGTAAAGTTAAACTCCCAGAGAACAGAGTTTCTGACTAAGGATACGGCAGTGATTTTTCCTAACTGATAACCACTGAGCAGGCAACGTAACGCATTATAGGTCACTTGGTGATCGAGGTATCCAGAAATGGTATGTGCTTTCCCCCATCTCAGTGTACAGTACTATAGGACTGACAGGGACCTGTGTCAGCAGTCATCTTTTGGGGTGAGCAGTTGGAATTGGTCAGTAGCATTAAGTACACTGGGAGTATTATGGTGCAGCTGGAGGTGGTGTCGCGGAGACCACATCACGACTACCAAAGACTAGATTGGACCTGATGAATTTGCGTCACTTGTGGCGCCGCCATGTCATCCGTCACTCATTGAAGGGACGGGTCTACAATGCCATAATGCACACAGTCTTGTCTCTGCAGTTGATAATCCTGGCCACTTCGCGCTGAATAACCTTTGCGAATTGCCGTATTTGATGTCTCTGAAGAATTGCTCGAGTCTTGTAGAAACACCAAGGTGAGCAACGACTAGGTTCATCACCGTGTGTTGGGTGCAGATAGCTGCACCCTGACCAAAGTAATAACTCTACTTACGTATGCCAAACCATCGTCTGTCATCTCGTGTGCTATGTATGCTTCTAATGTCTAGTTAAAAGAAGCGACGTGGCGGTCAGGCCTTGATTTGGTGTGAAAGTGCGAAGGAGGTGACGTTAGCGGTGGTCTCAGCCGGTGGGTTTCGACTCCCTGGTTGGGACCAAAGTGATAAGGGTTATCATAGGTTAGAGACGTTGAGACAAATGGCTCCAAATCAAAGCCAGTGGTCCACATACTGTGCGACGTCCTTCGGAAATTTTAGTGTAGCACAAATACCGAAGATAACTTCAAAAAATCACAAAAATGCGCATGATGATATAGCCAAAAAACAGATTGTTTTTATTTACTTTAGCCTCCCGGTTATCCGCTTCTGCATTTGTGTTGGCACCATACCTGACTCCAGGATCGGTGCATAATAATAATAATAATAATAATAATAACAATAATAATAATAATAATAATAATAATAATAATAGTAATAGTAATAATATTATTAATAAAGATTTTCATGCCACCTCAAACTGTCTCGGAGAGCAAGGTACATCGCGGAATTCCATCTGTGGGCATGCAAAATGGCATCCCGATCATCCTAACCCATTTCGATTTGGTGCTCGAACAGAGACCGACCTCTGATTCCCTATACTCTTCATTTAACCTCTGCCTCGCTGATGCCGCAAAAACAGTGATGCTCAAACACCGATGATCTACCCGTAACAGTGATAGCTATCTGTTTTACTGAACTGAACAACTAAACTAATCCTAATGTTCAAATTCGTTACCTTCTGTCTGTGTGTGCCTGGATGTGATTCGAAACGACGATGAGAAAATCACCAACGCCTCGGTTGTTTATGCGCTGAGCTACCGGAGGATTCGAGCATCTCACAAATGAATCCGATTGTGATTATCCACCCAATCTATACTAAAACATGTGGAATCCACCAAAGCAAACCTGTAATCTCACTACCTCCCTTGTTCCACTACGTTCTGTACTGATTTAGTTGACCTGTATCAACTAAAAGAACGGTAATTGTAATAGGTCAAACTGAATGTAATTCTTAGTGCGGGAAACGTTCAGGTTATCTCATTTCGAACGTGATACTAGCCGGTGTTTTTATAAGAAATGTACTGACGCTTCTGGATGGTGATACACGTATCTCGAACGACGACTGTCAGGAGGTGCTTCAAAAAACTTCAAAAAGATCAAAGGATGACGGCAACAGAAAACATGAAAAACAAAAACAGACATTCAACACGCCACACAGTCGATAGATGTTGCAGTGAATCGTTAATCGTGACAATTTTACCATAAATAATCTGTCAAGTGAGACACAGCGGATACGATGTGATGCACTTTTTTGATGACCAGTCCTTCTTTCTTGTTCTAAAGGTTCACCGTAAAACACTGCATAATTACGGCGAAGCAAGACAGCGTTCAGTAGAGACAATGTTGATGATGAAAATAATGATACCGTAATTCTAATACCTATAAGAGGGTACGCTTTGAAATAAAGACCTCGTTCAATTTGCGTTCAGTCACTGTTTGTGCGCATGTGTCTTACGCAACCACGTGAAATCTGGATAGGGTAGCAAGCATAATGCACAGGTGTATAGAAACACTGAGAACGAAAAAACGAGCGTGCGCACACAAAAACGTCATATTTTGATGTCCTACGTTGAAATTCAACAGATTTGTAATAACTATTTTGTTTGAATGCATTGAATTATGAGGCGCATGCTATGTCTGGGATGGGTGAACGTGTGGATCCATCATGCCGCAAAGCGTTAACATGGTTTAAATTGTATGCAACTATGTCGAGTCACGCGTGGTTGCTAGTGCATGACTGTATGCCTGCGGGATCATACGACCAGTTCTGTACCTGCTTCTAATTTTGATAAACACTCACTGACGATTATTCTCTGAGTAAGAATGCCAGTGGAGAACCAAGGCTCTGACTGACAAAGCTGATGCAAGACGGTCAAACCACACCATCGCCGGTCAATGTTTGGTGGTAGGACAGTATTTTGATATAGCCCGGACCATTACCCCATCTCAACTGTTGGGGGCCTTGTGTAGCTTGTTTCGCCGGGGTTATGGTTGTCAGCCCTCGGGAATGTGGCAGTGCGCCCCTGCGGCTAGTGGTGAGCTTCACACTTTGAAAATGCAAAATCCCATTGCATTGGAAACACAAAGGAACTTGCTACTTATCCTAGTCTTCATTCACATACGGTCAACCTGTAAGCGACCAAGTTTTGCCAGTACTCTGGTGTTTCGGTAGTTCCTATCTTTTGACACGCATTATCAAGATCAGGACAACAATAAACCCTATGCGGTAAAACACCTCGGGACTAATGTAGTGCATGTCCCTAGATAGAATTTCTCGACGCACCGCCAGGTATTGATTGGTGAATGAGTAAGCGTGGCCAGTGCACGACATGGAAGCGATGTAAAAATCTTGGATGGTGGACTTAACCATGTAGAGCGTGTTAGATTTCTTGTGCAGGGTTCACTAGTTGGCATAATTAGTGGATATGACAAGTTATCGCAGGAAAGGATATGTGAAGTGTAATTTTTTGTGATACGTTGAGACTCATCTGAATACACTACTTTTTTAAATATAACTTTTAGCCTAGATCAGTCATTTGCAGGGCCGGTGTGATATCCAACTGTCGATCAAAGGTCGATTGTATATTGCAGTTGTTGGGTCCGTAATTTGATTCAGCTCAGGCCGCTAAACGTAAAAGATAGGTGGGGACTGCTTACGTTTGAGCACTGATCCCTCAGTACTATTACTCGGACACCATATCAGCAATGCTAAGGTTAGGTGTAGGGTGTTGGGAACCTGTGTCCCAGTCAATGGAGCAGGTACTTATTCTAGACAGGTTAGGGCGGCTAGGATACGTGTTACGCATGCTCACCGACAGACTTCCTCGGGGTACGCTGTTCCCAGAAGCAGATAGTGGTTGGCAGGCACGTCGAAGTGGTCAGTCCACGACATGACAAAAAAGTATGAAAACGTTGACCAGTAGACTTGGCCAAGTTGACCGTGTTAGACTTCCGGGTGGGGGTCCACGAGAATCACCTACCAGACGATTGAAGACAACAAGTGATATGGCTAGATGTCGCGTCCAGCGGCGTAGTTGCACTCGGGCTATTTTTCTGCCTTCGTGGTTTACGTTTACCACTCATTTTTGGCTCTTTTTCATTCATTGACTCCGCTCTCAACTGGACGGTGTTGTGAGGTAGCAACCGAAACCAGAGTACAGAACTGCGAGGTTCATGTTAGATAGAATTCGATATCGGCGGACGACGAGTAACTTTTTCGACGAGGTGAAGCGAAAAAGTCACATGGGACTATACATTACAAAATTACAGGAGTGAACAGCAAATGATAAAGTAGAATAAAATGACTTAATTATGTACATCGTTCTGGTGTTATTCTTGCACTCATCTACTTAGCGGTTGAAGGCTGATTGAAGTAATATGGTCGTATGTTTCGACCATCAACATTTAGAATCTTCCTGTACGTGCCCTTTTCGCTACCCCATAATGCTATCTGTATGAATTCCAACCGAAATATGAAAATCAAAGTGATCGGATGAGACCGTGTTGATTGTTTGAAACGGAACTGAAAATAACAGAAACGTGTTTTTCAGGTTAACACAGGTGAAAAGGACGGGAAAAATAACTACTGATTGATTCCAGTGGGATACAGTTATGCGAAAGGAAAAAGTTACTCAAATAAACCGTTATTTTCTGGATTTTGGACTCCAAAACAACCTGAAATTGATCGTCAGTAAATTCAATAAAAACTGTTTTTTTTAGAGGATTGCGTCACAAATGACCCATATATTCGTCCTTGCACGCGTAAAGGTGGTTCGGAACCGTGGCACGACGCTAAACCCCTTGCCTGAGAGAACACCCAAAGAGTCCCGATAACATCTGACTAAATGAATGGGGACTACTTGTAAGAACCTGTAAGGGTCGAGGATAGATCTGTGTGGGACGAACGAGATCAGGTGCGATACGAAACTCTGACTTCAGAGCATTTGACGGTTCTGTTCGAGGAAAGACCCGCCAACCAATGGCCATTTTCCGTGAAAATGAACAGAAAACTAGGATGTCAATCAGTCGGTTCACAACAGAACCAAACGAGCGGACCAATCAAACGTAGTAACAAACACAGCAATCAAGTTGATTAGCACAAGCAATAAGGCCTGAATGAGTCTTCTTCATCGTTCATGACGTTCAATTTGCAGCATATGTTATTATCAAACTGATGGATGTTGATAGTCAAATGACGACTGGTTCATTTCTTCCCCTTCGCGTATACAAAAACACTGGTATAAGATCACAACAACACAAACAAACAAACCATTAGGAGGCCGTCGTAAACCTACGTGCAGTTGATTCCTTCGGGACTGGGGCAGTGTATTGGAATTCCTGTGGACAACGGATCCGCCCGTGATGCATTGTCTCCAATTCAATCCAACACTGTCCGGTGGGCCGTTCAGGCATATGAATACGCAACTCCGAGTGATTTGAGCGTGCGGTCTCTTGTAAAAACCAATCTTGTCGCGGGACTGTGTAGCCATCGACCAAAACACTAGCATAGCGCATCATTTCCTCCGTCAGGCCAGAACAAGACACGGTGACTTCAACACCACCTGGCAGTGGGCACGTGCGCGAGAAAGGGTGATACAAAGATAACTGAAGAGTATGAGAACCGTGGGAGGGAGGACACGATAGATGCACCAACAATTCAAACAAATTCCTAAAGTATGAAAGTCAAAATCTGATTCTCAGAGTCTCGATCACGAAAAGGTGCACCACGGCAGGAACTGAAACAGGATGATTTTTCGATTTACAGTTTTTCGATTGGTATAGTTTGGTCATCAGAAACGGGACAAAGATCACAGAGATTCATGGGGCGAAAAATAAACTGACTAAGCATACAAGCCTGGCAGATTATTTGTATTACCTTTGTTGAACTAAGGCTGTATATCCAGAACCCAGTGATAACTGCAGTCTATCGGTGCGTGAATTGTGAGTTGTTAGAACCCAAAGCTAGGGACTATTTAGCGGTTTATCATGTGATGTTGAAGAGGGACTAGACAGTCTTACGCGTAATATTGGTGCTAATAGCACTGCTTTCACTTCTTCTTCCATTTATTACACAGAAAATGGCATAATACTTCAGGAAAGAGGCCGCGGGCAATAAGAGGCTACTGACAGTGAAGTGGTCGAGATTGACAAGAGTCCAGCCCAGGATCTCCAGGTTTGAGGTTCATGCTGCGGATGCGCATGAAGTGATTGTGTGAAATTTGGGCGGCTGACAACTGCTGATCCACTGTTATTTCCGATATATGTTTTAGCATTTTAGAATAGAATTTCTTGGATGGACGGAAACAGAATTGGAAGAGTTGAGAAGAGGCACAAGGATGATTAATTGTGTGGATTTAACAACACTGACCCACCTGGAGTTTACATTTTTTCGCAGGAACAATAATGAGGGAATCAAGCACACGGATAACTTCGTTCGCAGGCGAAAGGGGTTGGATTGTGAAAAAGTATAAAGCCAATGGACCTCTTAAGAGGGCAGTTTCAAACGTTATCGTCAATTCCACAACACAAACATTACTTCTCGAAGCTTGTTGATTCTTTTTAGCTTCGTTTTACCTTCAAATAAATATCAATAAGTAAACAAAAGTAGCGGACCAGAATAAAAGCAGCTTGTATTCCTTCCTTAGCCATGCGAAGCAAACCTGGAGTGCCGTTTCTGTCAATAAATCCCTAAAGTCAAAGTAATGCATAAGTAGATTGCCATACAGCATAGTGTACGATAGTCTTAAGATCTCTGTATGAACCGGAACATGTTGTGCGATGAGAATATAAGTTCAAGCTAATCGATCAAACCGAAAAATGGGAACTTAGTGTCCTAATGAACAGCTGCTGAATCTAGGATTCCTTTTGCTTTCCAAACTCGATGCATAACTACTTCCGTTTAATCATGATGACGAAAAAACAGGAGTCTCCTCAACTATTTCACATGCGCTTTTCAAATCAAAATTTCGGCAAAATATTCACATTATTGATTTCACCCCTTCTCGTTGATTACCAAACGGCCAGATGGGAACACATTTAGATGCCAACAACCATAGTCGAAATGGTACTGTCCTCGACAGTCCCAATCGCGTGGGTAGAGTCTGTTATTTGACTTAGGACGTTTGGTCTAGTCGACCGCGCCGAATATCTGAATCAAAGGGATTTCACCGAGTTTCACTCACAATACCATGCTACGCACCTACCTCTTGAGTACCGCTATTGAAAAACTTGTTTTTTGGTTTTTTGTTACATGATTGTGCATAAGTACGGTAAAAGGACCATAAGCCGTGTCCTCAAAGGGTTACCTGACTCGAAGGTTTGGAGAGAAAGACCATACAAGGACAGATCAGCTCAGGCGTAGTTTCGAGTTGGGTGACAACGGATAGTCAAAAGCGAGATTCGAACCTCTGACTTCCGAGGAGTTAGATAAACACCCTAAACCACTCGACCACTACCGGCCACACCCGTCACCTTTAGATTTCCGAATTTTTTGAACGAGCCATCGAAAATTATGCCGCCGAAAACCTCACGCACATATCGTTTTGTGATAATCAAACGGTCTCACGAAAATAACGAGAAGTCAGTGATAACAGAGATCTCTTCCTCTGTGTATGTGTATGTGTGTGTGGCTGGGATGAGCATAGAACGCTGAGTAAATTTTTGCTCAGTGCACTGTCTTGCCAGGTGATAACTCACAGGCAATGAAATACGGTTTGGATCGCTTAGAGACAGAGATATCAAAATACGGTGTATCAGTTTAGTCCAGTTCTGTTTTGTCGAACTTTACCGTCGCAATTCTCTGCTGTGGTTCTGGCTGCTACCCCATAGAATGGTTGAATCAGATGTGAAATGAGCAGAAGCACAAAGAGCAGAATACAGCACGAAAGAAATTTTTTATAATCCTACTGACCGCGGCAATTAGTTGCGACCCAATTTTTTCAATCATCCAGTGGATCTTGTGGATCCTAAACCGGTGGTAAACTCGAGCAAGTCCACAGGTTACGGTTTTTATACTTTTCACCATGCAATAAACTGACCACTCCAACCCATTTTTCAAACGTGACCCGCTCGGAGACCATTATACTCCGACAGAGTCTGTCTTTGTGTATGTGTAACACATGTGCCAATCAGCGTAACCTGTCGCCATGTGTGGACCAAAATGATCAACAATTCTGGTTGGGTCTACACTTTCGGTGGCTGACAATAATGCGGTGTTGACGTAACAAGTCTATTTTTCCTACGGGTTTGAGCGACTACTAATACAGCGGTTGAGGTAGTCCTACAGAGTAGTATACGAATTGAGCATGTCAGCGATTGAGGAGCGACTTACCCGTTGTGGGGCACGAATTCGGTGACAGACGCAGTAGTTGCGGTCTGGTCTCGGGCGATGCGTTATTGGTCTTTTGAGGTGGCTGTGCAAACTGCATAGTTTTTCCACGTTCCTGTTCGACCGGTTCTTCTCGTACAGGAGAAATACGTCTTGGTCCTTCCGGGGATATATAGCTGGCACGGCTTGACGGAACTGGGATCGGAATTTGCGTTTGCGGTTTCGAATCGTGTCTGCTTTGTTCCATCGGAACTCGTTGTGGCTGCTGGTTACTTGATCGTAGCATCAACGCGTTTGCATAAAACTCGCTTCCAGTCAGATCGCTTCCGGCACCGAGAATACTTCCGTCGTGATCTTCATGGGAATATTCACTCTGGTGTGGAAGTGGATTTCCACGATCTGAATAAGATTGGGAAAGCGCAAAACTTAGAACAATTTGACAGCCATCATTGTGATGGGATACTTATCGGAGTCATGTGCCGGATAAACGTAAAGTACTCGCTGCTATTGGGACAAATGACAGTTTCTTAATTGCCACGTGACGGTGCTCCAGAGGAGCTCATTTATTGTCATATACCTGACATAGATTTGAACAAATGATAATACACAACAGGTGCGCGGAGTCCATTATGGGGGCTACGAGGTGGCATATTACTCCGGATTGGGGACACTACTGAACAAGAACGAATGGGGCAAGATTAGAAACTGAATAATTAAAGTAGTGGAGGATCTAGAAGGCTAGGGGATGCTTTGTCGTGTCACATGAACGCCACATTTGTCACCAAATTGGCTCTAGATCGCCAGTATTTAGCTGTACAACTCTTAGAAAGAATTGAAGGCAACCCATGGATTACTCTCGATAAGCATAAGGTGACTGACACAACGAGACAGAGAGCGAAATGATATGATCAAAATATAAGTAATATATAGTGATATATATATATATATATATATATATATATATATATATATATATCACCGGTTGGAGATCAAGCTTATCGCCAACCCAGCAACATCACCAGAAACGATCAAACAAACGGAAGGGATAGGGCACAACAAGATCCTACAAAGTTGCTAAGAAATAACAGAAACGACTGCTTTTTGTGTTTTCACTGTACACCTTAAGATGTTTTTTGTTGTGTTTACAGGCAGCGGGAGTTCAACAAATAGTGCAGAATTTGAGCCACTGACTTTCGTTCTGAGCCACGCCCCTCAACCTCTATAACCAACGATAATCCTCGTCCCTTGGGCCCAGCTACGAAGGCGGAAAGCACCGGCCGAAGGCAATGCTGATGCTAGCTTCGTCATATCCCTATGCAAATTCATGGCCCAGCACGTCCGAATAGAGCACGGAAAAGATGACGATGAGCAGGCGTTCACAACGCATGTCCGAGCCATTGGAAGCAGTGTAGAGCAATCACTTCAATCAGGGGCCGACTATCCATAGCTAAAAAAAGACGACGAACCTGGATAAGAGCAATGCTTCGTAGATATCGGTGATTAAGTACGGAAAGCTGCCGAGCACCGTCAACGCAGTGACCAGGTCTCGAAACCGTTAAATAAAACACTACGAACTGCGGCGTTATATACCCAACCTTTGGGAGAGAGCCGGATGTCACTGTGGAGCCGCAAGTGTCGCAGGTTAACCAAAGCTGCTCTAGCGCTCGTTATTCACGAACTGATTTCCTCTCCAACACCAAATCAAGCTACCGAAAGACTCAATTATCGACTGAATTCAGCTGATCAGCATTGAGGGTGAGTGCATTCACACGCTCCTGACAGTCTTGTAAAAGTACTTTGCACCTGGAAGGTGCAAAGTGTATACCATATCTGGACACCTCAATCGCCGAGCGGTTCAGAATGTGTCTCATCGTCTGTACATTGTTAACCAGTCATCATCATAATCGTATAGCAAGAAACGGCAGAGCGTGTTACTCTATTGAGCGAGACGCTGCTTATCCTTAGCTCAAGCTAGGGATAGTTATTCAGGTGTCTTGGTCGTGGACGCATTAATGAGTAGTAAGTGACAACGAACTACAACTACGGCCCCACCACAGATTGCAGCTGCCCATCATCGAGGTTGGCCGCTATCAGCACTGGGGTTCAAATCCAAGTTTATCGGTCGGTGTCTTATACTATTGAGCCACACCAGTTGTAATCTGCCGTTTATATCCATCGACTTTGTATATATTCGTGTTGTGCTTTTCGGTCACTTTTTTCACTGAAACCAATTGGTGGTGATCCTCCCTCACCCCATAAAGACACACAACATTCCAAGAGATTTTTTCACCAGCTGGAAAATATTTTAGAAAAAAACCAACTTAACGCGATGACAACTAACTCAGAATAGACGCAAACTAGGAATGACATTATAGAATTTGCTCCGTTGCTGAGTTCGACAATTAGCCAACCACTGTTCATTAGGTCACTTGGTTCCATCTCCGCAAAGATTACCAAACAGCAGTTAAAACATGTCCAAGTTTGAAATGCTTTTGGCTTGTGATTTCTAATAATCAAGACCATAAATTTTACTATCTTCACCTTCGTTTCCTTATTCTGACCCAACAAATCTACGACTAGGAGCTCTGTAATTTCACACAAGCCACCTCTTTAAGAATGGAAATGTACGATCAATCGATCAACCATCAGGGCGTGGTCAAACGCATCAAAGAGCAGAGACACTTGCGAATTACATATCGCTTGAAAAACGTCTGCATAGTCTTATGGTGTGTTTATTGTGTATGTGTATCAAATTAAGGTCCATCGAATGATCCGAAGTATGCGGACAGTGAGCCACTTGGAAGTGGAACTATGGCGAAAATTTTCAACCGTTCTACTCAGATGCACTAATAATTCGAGCTATTTATGGTTCGCGTAAAGTGATAAACCCAAATCTATGGTCCGATTAGTCCTGTACTTTCACAGAATTGATGAACTAGGAAGATAGGCCTCGTTGCTTAGGTATCTAGCCACATCTCACAAAGAGTAACTATCAAAGATCAGAAGAGTTGTTTTCAACTCAAATGGATAAAGTTGACCGAATTTGGTGCTATGACCTCGGTAGTTTCGCCAAGGAGTTACCGTGTATTCCGTCACCAATGAGTCTATCTTTACGTTACAAGAAATCTGCATCATAGGTTTGTTCGGGGCACCTACTTATGCATTCAATCATTCATATTGTGGAAGTGCGCATCAAAAACACACAGTGTCTACGGTTTCTGGTTTCTCCGATCCGTGTGAGGTAACTAGGGTTTTATTATTACCTAGGCTCCAGTATATATATATATATATATATATATATATATATATATATATATATATACCGGGTACGCATACCTGATGAGCGGCAACAACCGCGAAACCGGTCGTGTGCTTCCGGGGAAATTTTGTCCACAAGTTAACATACTACTTACTATGAATATATATATATATATATATATATATATATATATATATATATATATATATATAATCACACTCGCCTGACTTCAGGCTGTGTGCCAAACAAAACACTACAATCGGAAGGAAGGGGTAAATGATTCCGATTCCATGATTTGTCTACGGGCGCAATATTGCCAGGTTATCCAGGCCAAAGCAGGTGGTTTTCTTGAGAGTCCACAACCGGAGCCTTTAGCTATCCAAAGCTTAACCCACAAAGCAGCAGGACGAGGTATGGGGTCCGTAACCCAATGGGAGCCGGTGACTTATTGGTCAGTTCATACGCTCTTCGAATGAGGTCAGGCATCCTGGTTGCCCAGTACGCCCTCCGTCACAGATGCCGAGGAGCAGCGTTGTACGCTTTCTTCGCCACCCATGGTTGGTTTGGGAGCAGGGTTTATCAATCTCCCCAAAACTGACTATTAATCATCCAACCCGATGGAGAGCGCCGGGGATTCGCTTTCGTTCTCTCACTTTGGTGGGAACACCTTCACCACAAGAAGGCGATGTGCAAGACTTTCTCAGCAGAGGCTGTTTGGGATACGTGGTCGTCTTGGAGCATTTCGAGAAGCGTTCGGGACGAGTAGCCACCTCAGAACCTCAGAAACCTACCCCCGACCACAATGAAGCGCTCTACCATTTGAGCAGCGCACAGTTTGCAGCAAATATTTTTTTCGCTATTTGACGCTGCGTGCTATTAAACAAAAAAATGAAGCATGAAGTTCAGTTTGGTCACAACAAACCAAATAAGAACATCACAGTAATAAGTGGCACGAAACGCAACAAAAGAAGTAACAACCAACAGTTTATGGCTAAAATCAAGGAACTCAACAAAGCTACAGCAATATCCAGCTGAGTCATTCAAAAAACTGGCGACCCTGCCAGCGGGACCGAGTAAGATGGAAGGCTTTGTTAATTGAGCAATTTTGAGACGTTGTGTGGCCGGCAGTGGTCTTGTGAATTAGTCTGCAGGATGTGGTACCAGTGAACCAAGAACTCCTAGTGTTTGTCATGTAGAAGTTCATTACACTGTGGCCAATTTTCTTTCGTTGGGGGAGCAGTATAATCATTACTCTGTACGCCACCACATTGTATTTTGATAATTGTAAGCGTGCAAAACCCCATCAGACAAATACTGAGCTTTAAGATAATGAAATTTTCTATTTTTTCGGTTCAATGCGAACACGTGCAAGCAAAGTAATGCGCAAAACTTCACCATATTTGACAGCCACAGATTCACCTTTGTCGAATATCACAATGCTTAGTCGGGGATCTACCACTTTACAATAGCTGGTGCTATTGTTTGAGCATTCGGTTTCTTTCTTCTCGCAGTCAGTGAAGCCTACTTGGCAGGAACAAACGCCAACAAGTGACAAGAAAAAAAATCGAGCACTGTACGCGTTATCTGGATGTTACCAAACTTATCTTTTCTAGGGTTTGAATACAACGGCTACCAAAAATGTCCGAATTCGCGGACTTTTGTAATATGTTCCATATCTCATAACCGCAGAGCATGTGACAAAACTGTTGCAATAAACGCGGTTACCCAGTTCTATTGGGGATTCTTACAGATGCCATAAATATTTCGGCCCAACAGCTGCTAACCAAACATGAGATAAGCGCATTCATCTCTTAGCAAACACCACTATCACTCATCACGCTATTCGAGTACGTGAAATGGACAACTACAGACAGGTCCCTACCGTTCACTTTCAATTTAGCAATGACTTTTTCATGGACTATATCGTCTGCATGCTCTAAGTCGTATGGTTTACTATTTTTGATCTAGCTTATAACGATACAAAGGATCCTCTTCAGAGTATTCGCTAATATTTTGTTAATATTGAAATCTTAGAAGAACGGTATATTGAGATATTCCTGACAAACAAAATTATGGGTTTTGAACGAAATGGACAAATAATTGCATATCCGGCCTCGTTACGTTACAGTTTTGAGCATGAGTGCAATCGAAGTGGTATACCTCATAGCCTCAAAGGTCAGCTACACCATTGGGATAGCCCGCAACCAGACCGTGGGGCTTGGAATACAGAACCACGTAAGGTCAGGTATGGTAACGAGTCCAACTACAGTGTGCGAGTGGAGTACATGGGGTGTCAGGGGTAGCACCCCTGGATTAGGGCTCCCATCATGGAACATCTAAGCAGCCTTTGGTCTTCACTTGACACCAAGCTCTTACTTACAGTGATAAGATGCATTTTACGCAAGTGTTCATACCACTGTAAACCATGACAGGCGGATCATCCCCGTAGTTAGGTAGATAAGATGTTCAAATCTCAGTGATACAGTGCTCCTCAGGCACATGTCCTCAGCTTTGGCAGAATGAAGGATATCAAAATCAAAACGTAACGGGTATAAGGGCAATAGCATCATCAATATCAGCGGTATGGAAACTCCCGTTTTGTGCTTCAAAGCGTCAAGCAACTCATCGATTCTGCAGGTTGAACTTGGTTTTACAAAGGATGGAAAAGCGACCTCGATAAAAAGGGATTCACGGTAGTCCCAACATGTATCCACCTACATCTGACTGGGCGATTAAGCAAAAGAGCAGCCCGCAACACCCACACCGGCGGTGGTCAAACGGTTATCATTGTGAACATTGGGCAATAACAAAGCGGGTCCGATTCCCGCCACCGCCGGACACTTTCCCATTTGTCAGCCTTTCATCGGCCGCGGCTCCCTTCCTGAATTGTCGCTCACTGTTGTATGATAGATATAAAACCAGGAATTTATAAGTATTTTGTTTATTTTGTATCCTCTTTGTCAAAGTGCGCAGCGTTAGCAGCATGCCTGTTCTAAGGACGATTATATATATATATATATATATATATATATATATATATATATATATATATATATATATATATATATATATATATATATATATATATATATATATATATTAACGCAGTTTTCGATTTCCGTATAGAATCGACTTCTTCGAGTGGATTCATATTCATATACGGAGTGAAACGCTGAAAGATTATTTTGGCGATGAGACTCCTGAACTATGGCGAGGCAGGAAACCTCCGACACTGATCTGAAGACGATGATGCAGATGCAGTTACACCTTGTGGAACTTCTGCTCGCGAAACTGCTGAATACAGGACTCACATCTACGGGCGAGTCCGTCATTGCTGACCGAGTTGCGCGAAACATTCCAGATTTTCATCATGATCCAGAAGCAGGAGTGTCTTTCGAGGAGTAGCATAAACGATGTGAATAGGTTTTCATGGTGAAGTTGGCACCTTATGACTACGAAACCAAAGTTCAACTGCTGCTACAGAAGTTAGGACCTGCTGAACACTTCAGATATGCCAATTACATCCTACTCGCTCAACAAAGAAGTCTGAAACTCCGTGATACAGCACAAAGATAGATTAAGACCTTTGATCAGATTCTTCCCTCGTTAATTGTTTCAATTATCTCCAGCTGGTCAAGAAGGATACCAGTGATTTCGTTACCTATGATGGTCTTGTTAACAAATAATGTGGACGATTTTGCCTGGGATCCCTTATAGGAGATCATTTCCGCTGTCTCGTGTTTACCTGTGGTTCAAGTGGGCCTCATTATGAAGATGTGAGAACTCCTTTGTAATCAAAGATCGGCCAGGAGCCCCGGGTGAAACCCTAATAAACGTGAAAACACTATCAATCTGAAACACAATCCAGCAACGACCCAGCAGCAACAAAGGCATGCACCAGTAGTGTGTGCAATCAAGCGCAAGAGAAATTCACCACAACGCAAAACTTCCTCACTTCAAAACGGCCGACGTCTTCCATCACCATGTAAACATCGAGAGCATGGCATTTTCATTGATTTTGTCCCTTTCCGGAAACATCTCTGTCCAAGATGTAAGAAAACTGGTCATGATTATGGATACTGTCAGCAAAGCAGGAAAACATACGACAGTTCAAGCAACATTTTCGACCAAACCAATACCAGGGTGACAAATCAGTTGGTTATTGAAGAGATCTCACAGCTCGCCTCCAGACAGAATGCGCAGCCTCAAGACAATGTATAAATGTGCACGTAAATGGTTTTCCGGCTCGACTACAACTGAATACTGCCTCCGACAACACCATTATTTCTCGAAACCTGTGGCGCTCTATCGGAATCATACTGGAACTAGTGCTAGCGGCGGTCATGTGAGGCTTGCAGCACATTTCACGTGTAAAACGACTTTCCATGACCATGATAATTAGGATCTATGCTACTTATCCTATATGTAGCTGAATCTACTCGGACTTGACCGGATTTCTCACCTCTATCTTCTTGATTTGCCGCTTTGGGACATATGCAATTACATACAGGACCTTTTCAGTCATCCAACGCCTCGTTGCGTTTATTGACTCCGCAGTCTGTGACTTCTGGGCTTTTTGTGGCTTCAGTGTCCATCAAGGATGATACGCGTCGTATTCTCCGTGGTGCTATCCGGAGTGTTCCTGTGACTGTGAAAGATGTTTGCCAAGCCCCAGTTGAATCCAGTTATCCGTTACATCATCCAGTGGACTAAGACAAAGTGGTCAAACACAGTTCTAACTAGTCAACTAACCCGACTATAAACACTCCGCACTTCAATCTCCATGATGAATCCCTGACTCATGTTTGAAGATAGAGTCGTTATTCTAGCATCACTTTGGCAGATAGTTCTTCGACAGTTTCACACTGGACACCCAGGAATGGGTCGCACGAAGGCTCTGGCCCGCAGCCTGATTTACTGGCCGTGTATGGGCACCGCAATTGAGGACACCGTGCGCTAACGTCAACAATCTCAACAAGCAGCAAGTTTTGTATCTAAAAAGCAACTTATTCCCTGGGGTGCACCGGAAGGCCCATGGTCGTGTGCGCGTAAACTATGCTGGACCCACCAACGGAACACTTTAACTAATGTTGGTAGATGCCTTCTCTAACTGACCCGAAATTTATCCTGTGTCCCCACTAACTACCGAAACCACACTGTCCTGCCTACGTCACGCATTATTACAACACGGATTACTGGAAACAATTGTGTCGGACAACGTGTCCCAGTTTGCATTAGGGTCTTTCCGTGAGTATTGCTTCATTTCGCAAATCGAACATTTGCGCTTCCCGCCATACCATCCTCAGTCGAACAGCCAGTCGAAACGATTTGTTGATACCTTCAAGCGAGCGCTTTTCAGGTCACGAAGGGAAGGGATGACGGAAGTGTTCCATAAATTTCTGTCCATGTACCGCACAACCCCAAGTCTGGCTGCATCGAACGGCGAATCTCCTGGTGAAGCCCTGATGGGATGGCCACTACGAAACATCCACCATGCTTTGATTCCTACGGAAGAATCACCTCAAAGTGCGACCGACAGCGAAATTACCAATACACTCAGTCCAGGATCTTCTGTATCCGCAAAAGTTTACCGACAGAAATAGGCAAGTTTCACAAAGAGGCGAATCGGTCGCGTGTTGTTTAAGTTGTCCGTTGGAAAGGACGTATGCATTTGCCACAAGAACCATTTACGATGACGGCTTAGTTTGACCAGTGTTACAACCGCTGAAAACCAGCTCTCCTTGGATTTATCGCCGGGCACATTCAATCTTTCAGTGGAGGAACCCCAGCCGATGAACTTTGATACGAACTTGATGCTCTGCCGGTGGTCAGCTCGTTCTAGATGACAAACACGATGCATACAAGTGGATCCCGGAGCATTTCAGTACAGCTAACCATCTCAAAGAGAGAGGTGTCATGAAGTCGTGGGGAAAACTATTTTCCCAAAGCAAGGCGCTGATCAATTCTATCATGCCAGGTCGAAGCAAACAATCAATAATCAATAAACCGCCGGATCACTCAATGCTTAACTTGTTTCGTTAATCGAGTAGTTATCTGCAATGCAACGTAAATCGGGCCTATGATAAATAATCAATCCGGTCAGAGTTTTTTCGACCGAATCAGCCCGACAGGGTTTGAATGCCCGAATCCGTAAACAATCGATCTTCACCTTAAACACACCGTTGTTGACTCCTTTGGATATAACGTGGTCTTGGCGTGCTGTGCTGCTGCCCTTTGATTTGTCATTACGAGTTAAAGATAGGAGTTGTGAGCAGAAGTTTACTAAATAGGTCATACCTAGAATTTCCTTGGTAACAAAAACGACCGTCACAGCAATTATCGTCAGGGGCATCTCGGCATAAGAAACTTCCTTGACGGAGCTCGAACCTTCATGGTCTAGTATGACCAGCTAGATTTGCAATTTTGTAAATATTTGCCTCGAATACCTGACGCACTTTTCGTCGGAGAAAAGAACCGATGACGGTACGATATGAACCGGAAAATATCATGGTAGAAACCTGCCACAGACTTGTTACCGAGGGAATAGACTTTCCCTATTACCGTGGATGACTTGATTGTCTATATCAAAGTTGGTTCAACGATAATAACAACAGCGACTTAGGCCATTACCATACTCAGATACCCATACGCGTGGCAGGGAATCTTTGGAATAAGGACCTACATTTTACGAGATCGAGGCTTGACGCTCCACATACCGAATGAGAAATTCTTGTGAAATTAATCCATTGTCGTTCGGTTCGTTATCACACCTGACCTATTTGAACCTTATGTAGTTCTCCATCAGTCCAAGTCTCAGGGTCTGGTTGCTGGTTATTTCTGGTAGTGCAGTAGGCTTTTGTATCTATGGGGTATAATCCATCTGTGCACTCATGTGCAAGCATGTAACAAAAAGTAGGTCAAACCAAAAAGCAGCTTCTGTGAAGCAGGCCAAAAGGCTGCTAACCAAAGCAAAATGAATTCGATGCCGTTAGAGAAACGCAATAAAACGGATCATGATTCGCATTTTGTTCAGTTCCAGCATTTGTTTGGCACCGCACAAGGTTCATAGTCTTCTGCCGCAACGCTATCGACGCCGATAGACCCTCCTCATTTCAGGGCAGAAAACATCTAGGATCACGTATGATCAAGCCGATACAGTAATAATACCATGGCTCGAAGGCACAGACTCTTATCCGAATAGGTGAAACACAATGCGCCAAAAGTGACAGTAAGTGACTGAAAAGCGCAAAAATGCACGTTGGAGTTCATGAGGGTTCAAAGTCATGCAGAATGCGACGATTTGAAACCATTTAAACTTACAAAGACTAAATAAAGGGAGGGCGAGAGGAATGCTTCTAACGAACTTTAGATAAACCGAGTAAAGGCAAATCAATGGAAACTACAAGCAACAAAAAAAAACACCATGTATACTGTGAGGCTAAATGACTCAGTAATAATTGCATGTAGTGGATGGGTTGTTAGTCTTTGTCTGGCTAGTGGACAGATCTTGTATCTGTATTACGAGATATAATAATCCATGTCGTACTTTTGAAGCGCCCGTCAGCCGTCTAAGTAACGGGCGGATCATTTAAACGAGAACAGTATTACCAAGGTTGTTGAAAAAATTCGTGCGTTCTTACCATTTGAAAGTTATCTGAACCCGTCTCGTTTGTATCAGACTTTTAAAATATAATAAAACCTGCGTACTGTTTACTAACAATCACGGATGCATATCAATAGCCCAGTTTTGTTGGGAGAACCAGTGGTAATTCCGTCTAGGCCTCTAATAACAATTTTGATTTTACCCCCGATTTTCTCTCACCTGTGCGTGTGCCGAGTTCCACGGGTGTGTTGACGATCGTTGTCGCCGTTGTTAATTTGGCCATTCCAGCACTGTACTTTCGACTTGATCCGGAATGCCATCATCACTTGACTGAATTACCCGAAAACCGCTGACAAAACATACATGCCACACATACGCACACACACAGCAATAACTCATCCGACAGAGCATGAGCCCTCTGTTCACTGCCCCGTTCATTTGTATGCATCCAACTTCCCTCATTCCATTGCTTTTCTTCTTCGCGCGTTAACCACGCACAAACATTTTGTCTGACTGCCTTTGACCAGGTTCATTGACATTTTGGACATCGCTGGGCGCTGTCTCGTACGCTTTTTGGCACAGCCGCGAGTGAGTTGAGGGTGCCTTCTACTGTTGTTGGCAAACTCCTTAGGCACACTTGCGTGCTGTGATATTCCCCCCTGGTACGTTGGACAATTCCATTTATCATTCTTTCGCGAAATAACGCAACCTCGTTATTGGTTAATTGTTGTTTCATAAAACCGTATACCTGGAAAATCTTGGTGTTCAATGCGTTTAATCTCGGGCTTTATGCGTAACTACATCGCTCGGTTACCGACGGAAGGGCAGTCTTAGCTAATTTCATGCGCGGAATCGACAGCCATATAAAAGATTCTTAACAGCAGTCAATACTGATAATAAAGAAACTGACAATGATGTAAGTAAAGTAAGAGTACTCCAGTCCACAAAGCAACATCGACAGAACTATATTTAAAACAAACACTTAGCTGACACTGTAAAAATACGTATTTTGAAGTCAATAAAGACAAAATAGAGTGATCATCTTATTAGTAACGATACCAAACATAACTGAAAGTGGGTCACTAAAAACGAATCATCATGAATGATTTATGGCAGCAAACTGCGGTGGTCAAGATGTACAGTCTCCATCTACCTAATGAATGACTTACATTGACTATCGTTCGGAACCGGAGTGTATTGTAACGATGCATAGGATAAACCACAAAATATCCCTTTTCTTCTGCTGGCTTCTAATTTTTTTCATTACACGTGATTTACAGTAGAGGGGCTAAACCCCATGGTCAACCGACATACTGTAAATGAGATGTGTGTGGGGAACAGTTTATTGACCCTACTTTTGAAAACAAAAAGGTTGTAGGTGGTTTGAAATACTGCAACAGGGAGAGTGTTCCAAAGCTTTCCAGTTTAAGGAATGAGGGAAGACTGAAATAAAAAAGTTCGACATCTAGGGGCAGAGACCCAATACGGGCAATTGGCCACCTGCATACGAGATGAACGAGAGAAACTCGTGGGAAGGAAAATTGTAGAAGCGAGTGCTGATGAACAGAAACCAAAACAATAACGGCAGAAAAGTTATAGTGAAGCAAGTTACCGGCGATGGGCAAGTGGCTGCAGAGTGGATATTAGGGAGGGAACATTGCTTATCCGAACAGCCTTTCTTTGAACCCGATAAAGAGGAAGAGCGATATACGAAGCTCCACTCCATATATGACAGCAGTATTCAAGAGTCGGACTGATTTGAGCTTTGCATGAAAGGTGAGCGAGTGTAAAAAGGAGTCTGGCGTGGAATAGAAAACTAACTTTGCGCGCAGCGCAGGAGGCAAACCTAGACACCAAAGAAGACCAACAAAGAGATGAACTTATGGATAAGTCTAATGAGGAAAGTGCCCCTGTGGAGCGAAGAGAGTCGAGCCAAAATTCAACTGAGGATAATGAAGGAGATTTTAAGTGGAACAGAAAGAAGAGAAGTTTTTGAAGCATTGAAACAGACACTGCTGATGGAACTCCAAGCTAAGATTTGTTCTAGATCAGAAGCAGATAAGAACAGAACGAGCGTGATCGGTGTTTGTGGTGGTCTGGCGAGTTGTAAGCCAAGAAAGAGAGCAATGGAAAGTGGCATCATCCGCAAAATAGTGGAGTGGGTTGGAGGTTGAAGATAGATCATTATTAAACATAACAAAGAGGGTGGACGAAAGAATAGAACCTTGGGGAACACCAGCATTTAAAAAGAACGGCTGAGATAGAGCCCCATCGACTCGGACGGAGATGGTTCGCTTGCTGAGGAAACATGACATCCATGATACGAAAGCCGGATGAAACCGGAACAAAGACAGTTACCACAGTAGACCTTCATGCCAAACTCGGTCTCCGTGGTTATCGATTGCGGCCAACCGGTAGTGTGAAATGACCACTAGTAGGTCGCCCGTAGAACGTTGCTGGCGGAGTTGGCATTGAAGGTTACTCAGCAGATCTTCACACTCAAGGAACGGACGCAGCTGGAGGGATATAACGGTTTCAAAAACTTTCGAAAGTACAGAAATAAGGGTGACGGGACGATAGTTGTTGGGTTTGAAAGGGCTACCATGTTTGGGGATAGGAAAAATAATGGCGTCCATTCACGAAGAGGGAAAAGTTTCTTGATTCAAAAATGGAATAGACGAAGCAAAAGGGAGGATAACGCTAGAGCACACATTTTTAGGGCGATGGGCGAAATATCAACCGGATCAGGTGGTTTTGAAACATTCAGATTACGCAGAACTTGGCGAACCTGGCCAATTTGTAGCCATGACGCCACAAGGAGTCATCTTTTTGTATAAACGATCGTAAAGCTGTAACGTGTTGTATTTTTCTTCAATTTGATTCACCATAAACTTCTACTTCCAGACCGGATTTTTTTATTTGCTTTGTTTTCGTGTGCATTCCAGTCTTTATTGGTACCCCATCCGAGGGAATGATTAACATGACAGCATCAGTGCCAAAATATTGGCTTTCTGAACTGAAACACTAGATCGGTGAGTAGGATTTTCAGAACCAGAGGTCAGTCACTGGAATCAGTACTGAAAACAAACAAGTTAAGATGGCTGGGATGTAGTAGGCATACCCGCCGAAAGACTTCCTTAGTGGTTGAGCGGTTTGGTGTTCGCTTACTACCTCGGAGGTCAGAGGTTCGAGTCCTTGCCACCACTGATTACCTTGGTGGTAGGCAGTAATCCCCTGTCGTTCGGCTCGTTACCAAACCTAACCTACTGGGATCTTATGCAGGTTCTCCACTCCAAACCTCAGGGTCTGGTTACGGGTTATTCCTAGTAGTGCGGTGGACCCTCGTGGTTACGGGGTACACTCCTTCCGGTACATCCATGCGTAGGTATACAAAAAACGCCGTTTTCCGAGATAAGTAGGTCGAGATGGTCAGTTCATGAAACGATGAGGTATAGAAACCTTGAGCGGTGGGTTTAGCAAAGTAGGACGTGTGAAACTTCAGAGCTGGAATTCACAAAACCCACCTTTGATATGGCTTGAGACATTGAGTGTTGTCTGCATGTCGCACCTAGTGGCGTATTAGTATTTGGGTTCTTTGTCTCCGTGATTTGCGCTTATCACTTTGTTTTCGACTCTTTTTCACCTAACGCCTCTGTTTTTTTGCCCCTGGCTATATGATACTGCGATTACACTGTTTACTTATTAGAGCGTTACAACAAGAAAGATAGCAGTCCTATGGGTATCCATTTATTGCCAAAATCCAAGTCATATTTCGCGGTCTTTTTTTCTAAGCAGCACAGAAATTTCCTTGAAGTTTCTTGTGCACTCCGAATGCTTTTGCATTAGAGGAAACATTTCAAACTAGGTATCGTCTACTAAAAGCCGGACGCAACTTACTCGTCGGATCAAAAACGCTACCCATTGATCGAGACAGAGGAGGGTTGTGGTTGGACATTCCAGACAATCGCCGAGTAGACACTGCAGCCGCTGAAGCCAAAAGATCTTTCCCGTGTCGTTTCTTGAAGAGATGATGTTTCTTCTCTTTCTTATCTCCTTGTGTTGAGCCCACGCTGATCACGCTTCCACTGTAGTTTAGGGAATCTGCCACAGAGCTAGCTCGTTTGTTTTTTGAGCTTCAGAAAAATAGTGCAAACAGTTTTCATTGTAGGGATTATAACGTGTCGGAAGGAATGTCACGGAATTTTAACATTTAGCTGTCAGAATGATGATAGAAAAGATAAAATGGACAATGAAAGTGGTAAAAGGCTTGTTTCGTCCATTACTTAGGGACTTTTAAAACTTCGTTTTCTAGCTGTTACATGGACGTTTACTACATTTCTGCCTTGTCTCGTTGAACTTGTTCTAGTGAAAAGACTTTTTTGCCTTCAAATGATCTTATTTAATTGACAGGAAACAGAGTTTATATAGAATGCAAGGGTCATCGTTACCAATCGTCGCACCACAAACCAGCTGGTTCAATCTGGCATCGGGTAACGTCTCTTCTGCTAGGCTGATTGATAATACGGACAGCCACCATTTGAAGGGAATCCTTTCTGGCCCTATTGACCTGTTGTCCTATATTTCATGATTCCATCTCTCAAATCCTGACCTGGAATTTGGACAGGCGATGACCGGCTAACAGCGTGACTGTCTATCGATGATGAGTTAGCTCTTATCCTCACAATAATCAAGAAAAGTGGAGGTCCTACGAATAAAAATGGCCAGTTGTCTCCCGAGAATTTGCCACATTTGATGAGAACAAGTGACAAAAGATGTTTTTCATTATGACTTGGGCGTAGATAGCCATCCACACACCTCGGTCATTAGCGAACTCATCAGTTTCCCCATACATGACACCTCGTACATTTCCGTTCTCCAGACATACACTCTGGACAAGCCTTAACGGAGCAATACGGGAGAAATCTCATGATCTTGTGCCGAAGTGGGCATTAAATGAGCCCCGGTTAGCACTACCAAACCTACCGATTGAGGCTTAAGGAATGAGGGTTGCCTTTGTGTGCATGGCTTAATACCAAGGCTAGTGACGAGTGTTAAGTGATGCGTTTGGATGAAAACACAGATCCACAAATATCCATTTGTTTTGCGTCTCAAAACTGTGTAATGAAATAATTGGTTGTATTTCTATTAACCTGTTATAATTTGCTGCTGTCTTCATTGTGCGCTGATGCCACCCTGATTAATTGCAAGCCGATATACATGTAAGCAATCTAGTTCTGATCGAACATTTATAGGCCCAAACAGCACTTGTTCAGTAACGGTCTACAGACCAAAAGTCATGCACGACCATCTAAGAAGTTCGACGGTACTCCCGTGGACAGAATTAGACGGCTAACTAAAACGGTTCTATCTGGAAAATTCACCAGTCAATGGCTGAAACTAAGACAGCTTACATGTTACTACTGTTATTTGTTACTGTTTTAAAATGTAACAAACTGAAGCAGAAGCATTTATTGATGTTTTTGGGTGTCAACTAACCAAAAAGTAATCCTTTAAGTGGTATCCGGATAAGGAATAGTTATTTACGAGCTAAATGACAACGATACTCAATTATATATCTATGGACAGGCCGGACATTATTTTTGGTTTCTACGAAACTATAGCACTAATGCAAAAATGCCTTTCGCGAACGATATTTAGCACTCAGCTGCAGGTGGATACACGATATATCACTTGATTAGACTCTTCACTCGTGTAAACCTCAAATAATTTCAGAAAAAAAATGTGACGACAAGATGCAGCCTTTAGAGGAATAACAGCTGTTCATAAGCCAAATCCGCACAACATGATACTATTGAATTTGTTAGCAATATCTGTCCGCCAAGAGAAATTCGAAACCTCACCTAGAAATGCTCAGCATGGATCCTCTGGAGCTCTTGCTGTCCGATTCTTCGCTTCGATACTCCTCCACCCATATCCAATAATACAGCATACCGTGGGGACTAGCAACCTTTTTGGTGGGCTCCAAATCAGCACGCCGTAACCGATTACCATCAGTGGGACGCTCCACTACGTTTGGCGGTCTTGGTGGAATAGTGACCAGTGGCACAACCACTTGACCAACGTGGTGATCTTCAGAATCCGTGACCAACAGTACGACTGGATCAGACTTAGAAGCTAATTTACTAGATATAAAGAAGTCAGTTTTGATTTCCGGTGATAACATACAATGTGACTTCGTAATCCCACTGTGGATTTCCATACGTGTCTAAAACGGAACTTGTAGACATTTTCTTTTTCCCCCCAACAAAATGAACCTTCCATTTTTGAGTTAGTTTTTCTGCACCAAATCAAAATTTATTAGAGAAAACTAACTTTGCTTATGATCCGACTTTGGTATTATCTTGAGTCCCTCAGCACATTTTACTATGAAATATAATCATTTAAAAACAACCTCAAATTACCTCTCACTGAAATGACCTTAGGTATTCTCGCCGACGTGCCTAACATATCCAACGAGTGCAATTCCCACACTTCTCAAGCGCGCTGCGCTGGGAGCGTCAAGGTCGCTGTCTACGGCTTCAACCACAATAACAAACTTCAGGAAGTCAAACGTATTATAGCCAGTTATGCTGGGCTGTCCTCCCTTGAGTTACGATAAATCTGCGTCAGTCCGGCAAACTTTCAAATTTCCTACCACAGTGACTTCAGATCACTTCAAATCAGATCAGAGCACCTGGCTGCTGGTCAACACCAACCGTAGTCCAGTTTCTGACACCTGTGGGCCTTTCTGTCTTGTCCGGCTTCGAGTTTTTCGGATCCTTTTTTGGAACTGCAGCGAAGATCGTAATGGCTATTGGGGAGAGCAGCTAACGCTACATTTCGATAGAGTACTGTCACAGCAACTGACAGCCCAGTTCAGTTCATAGGTTATGGATGATTGAGCCGAAGTTGTATCCATTTTCTCTCTTCTGGCCCCCGGAAGTTTTCATGTGCCTCAATAGAGAAGCGAAAATAGCACCCGTTCCAGTGGTCGTGACATGACAGCGGATTACATGTTGTTTAATCATGCTGTTCTGCTTCCCCACAATAAGAGACTCATGGAAGTGGTTTTGAAGTCTTGAAGTATTTCGCGGGCACTCGGCTTGAGCTAAAATATCCCCTGATCTTGGGATCTCATTAGGCAGCGAGAAACGTTAGTGCAATAAGTAGTCTGCATTTTAATTGATAACTTGGCGCATATGATCTCTTTTCTTCCTCTAAGCCACCGTGAAGTTGCTGCTTGTATGATTCTGGATATTTGGTGGTTCTCTAATGCGTTTCCAAAGACGACTGGGGACTTGATGAAGAGTTCAACAGAAGAGATAAAGACAAGAGATTAGAAAGAGCTTAAGAAGTTCTGTGGTGATGGTTTCAAATCTTAGCTGGACGGATGTCCGACAAAGAGACGCATCGGCAACTTAGGACTTCACTTGAAACGCGACATATAAGCCAGCCAATGTTGCATATTCACCTTGGGGCAAAAAAAATTTGAGAACCAGTTATTATTTGGTTGACTATGAGTAACACTTTTCCGTGTGTGATTAATGATGACAAGGAAGCTAGCCTCTGCTCCCCACTACCTGGGAGGTGGCTTCACTTTTTTAGCTTTCGGTTTACAAGCGCTAGGCTTCCTCAGTGTCTATCAGGAGGTGTTTAGGTCGGGTTGTTGGCTTTAAATTATGGCAGGTCACTTACTTTTCTGCTTTTTCATTCACGAATCTGTATATCTCTTTATCACGACTCCTTTTGATAGCAAATATCTACCAAAAAGTTTAATTGGAGCAACTGCCTTTGTTTTACCTGTAATAATATTGGTTTATTTCTGAAAGTCCCAAGGCTTCTGCCGAGCCACGAGGCACTGCCCAGCAGTGATGAATATGTCGGCAATAGAAGTAGCGTTTGATTGCTGTGCATTTCAATTTGTACAAGTTTCTTTCAGTGTATTCTTGCCCCACATGTCGCGACACTTGCACTGTGGGCGCGGCCATGGGCATTTTGGTCCGCATGGGGGCTATACGGAAGTACAAAATGAGTTGCAAAGTTGTGGATACTGGCTTGTGCCTGATTTTATCTATCGGGCGAAGAGTTTAAGTTTGGTTCTTCAGAAAGGGCAGGATGGAACCTCGAATTTAGTATGGCAAGCACTCGGTTGTCATTGCACGGCCTGGCTTCCTTATTTAACGGTGGAGGATTGAAAAATAGTTTCCAGCACTGTATACCCGGTGACTCGGGAGTCAGGAGTTTGTCAGCCTTCCTAGATTGCCTTTAACCAGGACTTCTTTTTTGTAAGTGTATTGCTTTTGAAGGCCTTTCTCTTGTTGTCCTCCGCCACCGATGGTGGCTTTCTATTCCGTGGGTTTGCTAGTCGTTGGTGGAAGAAACTTCCCATCACCACCGTATTGCAAAGACTTTTAACCTGTTTCTGGAGATAAACAGAAATCCCACCAAGTAAATAAAGCCGGTTGTGATCTCGAATGCCCCATCCGAATCAGAGAGGAGCTTCAGTTCTGTACGTATCCTTTGGTATGTTCGACTGCGGAGCTCACGAAAAAACCGTGTGAATCACCTTAGAAGGCATTCGTGTACTATTCTGTCCCCGATGAGAGCTGAATGACAAGCTTGAATGGCATATCCCGAGACCAGTCTTACGTGGGCTGTTTGGAACGACAACAGCATCCAGCTGTTGCATGGAGTAGCTGTTCGATTTAGTTACCAGACGGCTTTATAACCTGTCCTTGCGGCTTACAGGCGCTTCCCCTAGTGTTTGAAATCCACAGTCGATAATATATCCAGATCTTCAACAGTTTTATCGCTATCCAAAACCGTCTTGATTTTTCTATTCCCTAGTTCTCCCAGATCGGATTGTGGTGGGCCCCCAGTGAGTTATCTGCCATCCATTTTTCGCAGAGGAGGCCCTTCTCCGTAAGCCTCCAATACACCTTGTCTGGGTGACCCTGCAAGGCACTTTCTCGAGGATTCCCCGCAATATTAGTATCATCAGCGAACATGGCATCGACGATCCAATCTATGAGCTCATCAGTTATTACACAACAGAAATGTAAGCTGTACAACCACAGATCCTTGCACCCACCTTCACCCTTTTGGGCCCACACCTCGCTATGGGCAAGTAAATTTCCTTCCCCTGAGACATTCGGCTGTCCAGTTGATCAGTCGTGAAAGTTTTCGCAGGTCCTATGCCCGTGCAACAGCGATTTGTAGTAAACAGAGTCGAAGGCTTCTTCGGAACTTAAGTACCAGAAGCTCATCTTTCTTCGTTATCAAACCCGTTAGTCGCTTTGTCCAGAATGCTACTGAGGCTTGTCGTGCACAAAATCCCTCACGGACCCATGCTAGAGTGAACTAATGAAGCCAAGTCCGGGAAGGACGATAATTACCCGGTACCTTTTTCGGGATCTTGAGCACCACGGAAGACAGGCCTGCGGTGACCGCCGATGCGTCGTAGGGGAGTGAACTTGAAAAACACTCTCTGAATTCTGTTAGTTCCGTCGGGCTTGGCTACTTCTTCCTCACGTTCACTTTTAGTTTAACTATTTCAGTCTTGCCCGATCTTTACGAACTGTTCCGATATTTTAGTTCTTCGTCGTTCGATGACATTGGTCCAATCCCTTTTTAGTGACCAGTCTGGCAACGAGCGCAGCCAAGTCTGATTTTTAAGGTCCTGGTTTGCTACCGTTCATTATTTGGACACCACGTCGGTCTCCTTAAGTTTTACATTCCCCGGTGGATCCAAACTGTTGAATTTCCTTTTTTCTGTCCTTAACTGCGAGTGAGCTCTATTTTTCCGGATTGTCTTACGGCACTTGGCATTTGCGTCATTGAGCGCTTCTTCAGTCGTTGGACTATCCGGATCAATGGTTTCTCGGTTGCCCTCCGTCGGCCCCTTTTCGCAGCTCCAAGCTGGATCACTCGGTAAGTTCCTCATGTGGCTGTGCTTTTGTGAATTTGAACCACTGAACTTTTCATTACATATCGTTTTGAGCCGTAAGTTTGACTGCCTGCTATAAACTTTCGCTGCTAACGATGGACATATATATTAACGGTAACTCTCATTTTTAGTCAACAGTTGAGGTGGCCGTCACACCACCTTCCGTTCAGTGTTCTCACGCCTCTATTGATAGTATTGAGCCAGGAATTCGAGAAGAGGTGAAACTGGACTTAAAACGTTCCCAATTAGAAACATAAGCAGCTGAGGCTAAGCGTAGGATGGCTGAAGCCAAACGAACTACAGAAGCTTGGGGATGATGAGGCCACCAGTCGGATAAGTTTTGACGGCTACGTTCACACTAAATCATTCTTCACGGATAACAACTTTTCTGGAGTGGGAGCCGCAGTGACGACGCTAAATAAGATGCGAAACCCGACCTGTTGAGTGAAATAGATGAGGTAGACCGGCTGCTGTTAAAATTGGAAAAGCGTGATTGTACAATTCATAAGTTTGATGGTTCGACTCAACCGCTCTTTTCTCTCTTTTGACAACTTGAATATCAGGTCAGAAGTCGAGGTAGATGTGGGCTTCAGTGTTTGAAATATTTGTCTCAATATCATGAAGGGAGAGCCGAAGAAGCTACTAAACGTTGTTTAATTTATCCTGCTGGTGCAGCTTGTAGGACAATTTGGAGCACTGCTTCTCCATTTCCCACGAATCCTGAAGGAAGTCAAAGTTATTCTCAAAAATTCTACCACACTGGGTTGCGAAAGTATCAACTTTGACAACATATACGAAACTCAAGTACGCGATCACAAAGGTTCAAAGGGAGAGCCAAGCCCACGGCGTGAGAAAACGAGCGTTCGAACCTCACGGGTCCAACCGGTTGGGACAAAACAGCAAGCTTGACGCGAATGAGCAAAACTGATGCACAGGTGTACGGGTGGTATGCTGCACTGAAATAGTGTGTGTAATGAAGTATTTTCACAAATCTAAAATATTACGGCTCACTGGAGTTGAAATTTACATCTGTTGGTTACACAGCCCACGAAAATCTGAGCCCAGCGATATCAAAGAGTTGGAATTCCAGTACTGATTCCCCCTTACTTATCTGTGCCCTGCTGTCATTACATCTACATGCCTGCGATGGATAGTGGAATCTGCTTATCCGTACGCCGGGTGAAACCACACACACCTAACTGATGAAGTCAACACCGGTTCTTTCGGGGCGATCTGCAGTCCTAACTTCGTCCACAGTTCACCACCTTCAAGAAAGAGTAGTAGGTACTCCGACAAAGATGTTACAGGGGGAGCATGTTTAGGTGCTCACAGTACACTAGGAACGTTGAACATACAGTCGTTCCGGTGTGTGCACTTATGTGAGTGGATGGGTGTGACTGGGAGCCCCTAGAAATCATTCCCATTGCGCATGTTCGCTCTCATGAATGTCAGGCTCCAATTGAACCCTCAAGAAGACGGCAGATTAGCCGAGTTAGACACTGATTGGAAAAACTATTTATAACAGGAACTACCTAACTCGTTTGAGAAAGTGTTTATGAGCCTGTGCGTAGGCTATATATGAATATGTTACTGTACATGAGATTGCAAGGATTGGACTGTGTAAGGAGTCATAATGTATCACAGAGTTCCGAATTCCTGGCCTCTCGTAGTCCGTCGTCATGCTCAGGCAGACAAGCCTTTCTGGTGTCCCAAGCACACCATCTTTTCCCTGTTTTCACTAACACTGTAAGCACGAGCCCATCGGAAACAGCAGTGCACCCCTTAATAATTCCAAGTGGCCAACTCTAGCGGCTTGTTTGTTCTTCAACTATGAGCACCACGTCGCCTAACCTGAAGGATCTGTCCTTGGTGATCCACGTTTGTCTGAACTGTTGAGTTGGCTGGTGTTATTGAGTCCCCTCAGGCCGAAACTCTCGTGCAAGGCATCTGGCTTGTTTCCAGCATTTTACGTATGTGCAATTTATTGACATTGGCAGTTCCCCACCTTCGCTGAATCTTCCTATGAGTAAGACTTTCGGGGTCAGAGCTGTCGTGTTGGTGTCACGGGAAGCAGTGGGTATCACTAGCCCAAAGTTCAGAATTCTTCTCAATTCAAGAAACGACGTACTCAGAGTCAATTCATCCAAAGGTGGCTCTCTAATCAAGTATTATTATTCCCCTTGCTGAACCTATTGGCCGTCATCGACATCGCTCCAGTTGGATGAGCTACCGTTCTATAGTCTATCACAGGTGTGTCTAAAGCATTCTCGTCCCATCTGAAAGTCCACAACACATTTTTTGCTTCTGCTGTCACATTCATATTCAGAAATATCTCTGACGTTGGCCCGAGTTGCCGCCCCACCTAGCCTTAGCCGGCAGAAAAGCTTAGTCAGCGATGTTATCCATTCTGGCCCCCGCAATGAACGGCCGTTTATCGATTTCCTTTGAAACTTGGCCGCACAATCGAGGACCATTCGAAATTTCTCAGGTTTCTAAGGCAAAAACCGGATATAAGGCAAGCACCATTTTTTCGCCGTTACTAGTGGCATTAACTTCATCTACGTAATCAGACGCTTTCTTCCGCATGGTCTTGTCTGAGTGTCGTGCTCAGAGGAGCTCATCCCAACTGAAAATTCCCTTCGAAAGCAGTAGCATTTGAAGAACGTAGGTTTTTTGTCTACCAGGTCACTGGTCTGCCTGTGCCAAGGAAGTGGCGCCTGGAACTGATTCCACAGGCCTCCGGTCGCTCTCCGCACTGCCTTCTGCTCAGGACGGTCTTCTGGCAATGATGACAGTGGATCGTCCCCAAGGTAGTAGATTTCTTGCTCTTAGAAACAATGCAGCCGCTGCTCTATGAGTTCTGTTTTTGCAGATATATAATTCACCGGCCGTAAACTGTCCACTTTAGGATCACGCGTACTGTGTATGGTGCTTGACGTCCGCTTACCCCCTGGTGTAACACGGAATGTACTTCCAGCCGTTGCAACCAGTGAGAAGATTCACCTCTTCATCCCCCCGGCCTACGATCGTTAGGTCTTGCAGATGAAACCATCTAGATAAAATTGCATTTGTTGGCTTCCGTGCGCACGTCAAGTGATCAATCAGTGTGAATGCCTCTGTTGACCCGGTCCGCTCATTAGTGTCAAGGAAGACCATTTACAATAGCAGCTGACCTGTAGTGATTGCCTGAGTCCCGCCCACCGTACTTGCCTCTAAATACGCCGGGATTTCCCCAACTAGATGTTTGTTCTCAAACCCCCTACGGTTGACACATTCACACACGCACCATCGACCAATGCGCCACCAGTGGATGTAGACCTCGATACATCCCGCTCGTCGCCAACTCCTCAGCGCCCATCCAAACGGCTCCACATTACAACCCAATCTCCACCATTACCTATAGGACTTACCGAAAGCCGGGCGACACAGTCACCTCTCACAGGTAGCTGTCGCTCAGCTATTGGCTTGTCTTCTAAGCATGCCGAGAAAGTGATTGCTTCCAACTCACCACCCGGCACCAAAGAATAAGCAACAACATCGTCCCCAACGTAATCGAGCACGGCCTCTTCCCCCGTCGCTGTTGCTTCTCGTGGCCTAGATCATCTCAACCTCGGCATCACGCCCCCAATTTGCCTCATAAACCATCCTGGGGCCTCTCGTGTAAGCGCCAAACAAATTTCAACCCAACCATTTCCATCACCGGCACACCCACCGAAACTCCTCGGTCCCTCCATCAGTGTTCCACCTGTGAACCTAAGTAAGCATCTAAAGACCCATGTAGCCAACCCCAAAGTGGTGCCACCAACTACTCGTATGTCGCCTTCGTCCTGTCCACCGATGCTCCAACATATTGCAGATTTGCCCCCGGTTCACACCACCATCACCTCCGTCACCACCATTCGAACCTTCTCACTTTCCAGGACACCACGCGCAGCGTTCGTTGTACTCGCTCAATGTTTCACTCGGTCGAATTCAGTTACCAGACCTTCCTTTAAGCCTCTCATCCCACTGCAGAACCTACCTGTACCCCAGAAACCTACCTACATCAATCCGACCGCGGCAGTATACCATCAACCACCCGTTCGAATCGGGCTCCCACTTTACCCAACACAACCGGTGGTACATCCCGCGGCTACACAGTACTGACGCAAAATACCAAATATTTTCATTATATACCCTAGGCGAAACATGGCCCCATACCATAGCTCTATCCCAGAATATTCGTCCTCGCCTGCTCCCCGATGGTGGTATGACCATCAACCGACCAACTCGTATTTCATCCGCAAACCTAGGCCCCCCCTCTATAATTGCAGACTATACCTCTAACTTCCATCCACTCCACACTGGTTCTTCGCTTCAGACTCCCTCACTCATCCTTAACGAAGCTCCCCTTGCCTTCTTGGTTGATCCTGCGGCGGCCGGCCACTCCACAGGCTCCCAATTGAACTCAGAAATCACCAAATTCGATCGTACTACCTGTCCTACCAGCACATCCCCAATATTTCTGTTTCTGATATTGACCAAAAGTCCCTCTATTGGTCCTTGACTCAACCGACACCGCACCCAAAGCTGCTCCCAATCAGTCATTCAGAGTGTCCCACCTAACTTGCATCCTGCGGCAGTCATCCTCCTGATGTCTCCATAGACTTGACACCCTCTGTTACGAACCTTTGAGCAATGCGTAGCCAAATTCGTAACGGATCCCGAAATCAGAAGGCGATTATCCGTGATAATTCTACGATACTAGATTATTAAAATAAACAATGACATAAACAATATACAAACCTCAATAATACGATCACAAAGTCTCAACAACGAGAAACCGAATAGCAGCGTGTGAGCAGACAGCACGTGCGTCACGCAGGTCCTGAACAAGGATGTGCCAAAATAGCGCTCTGGGCGCGGACAAACAACAATTGGTCCAGAATAACAAACAGTTCGTAAAGAAAAGTCAATAGTGTATGGAAATGAGTGATGTTGGGAAAAAACACTGAATCGCGAGGGAAAAAAGGGGGATTTTTCACGACCGGCTGTTACACCGCCCACCAAAATCCTCCTGGATCCTTAGCAAAGTCAAAGGTTCGGTATAAAGGTACTGATTCTTCCTACCTGCCTAGGCCCTGCTGTCAGTGCGCGCGTCTAATGCTCGTCGTCGACGTTCTACTACTGGTCGCACCTAATCCATTGGATACATGGACGTGAGGCTAGTCTACATCTTCCACAAGACCAAATGACCGATGGCGGGCGTGAATGGTCACATAGACGTTGTCCTCGTAAGGGGCCGTCCGGTCCTGGATGTACGTGCTTGAGTGTGTGTGTGTGTGCGTGTGTGTGTGTGTGTGCCGGGGTTGCAATGAAATCACAGGTATGACTACACATCAAAGGAGGACTTTCTGCAATGTCAACAAAAGACCGTGTGGCAAGAAAACGAGTAAATGTAGCATGTATGTGTGACCTGAGCTCCGCTACTTCCACATGTGCAAGGGGCATTCGGTAGCGTCAACAAAAGGCAAACAAAGAACACTGTCACATGTATGATGGGTTTACGGGATGTAGAGTGCGTCGTGCATGCGTGTATGTATCGGGATGTATAATGGAATCGCACTCATCACCACATATCGGAAAGAACCTTCTGTAATGTCAACGAAAGGACCGCGAGCACCTTAACGTGTTTGACGGAGATTGTGTGGTATATGTGGTGTTTCTTTATCCACCTCGATTACCGGTGTGAAAAAGGTTTACTAGGCCACAGGGTTATCAGCTCCTCCGTCTTCGCTCTCGAGCAGGTTAATACTGCGTATGTCACGAATGAGCACTCCGTTAGCTGTCTTCATCTTCACCGTTCTTATCATTTCGTCAGTGCTTTTGATGGTTTCCGTAACTACTCCCAAAGACCAAGTGCTGAAATGTGCGTGTTCGTCGGCGATCATAACCACGTCCCCAACTTTGAATGGTCTTGTTTTGGCCAGCCACTTCTGTCGAGTCTGCAAAGCCGGTAGGTACTCCCGTAGCCATCGCCTCCAGAAGACCTTGGCCAGATAGTTCGCTTGCTTCCACCCGTGGAGGTAGCTCCCGCGAAGGTTTACCGGCCCTTGGAAACCCTCGTTCGACCTTAGCGTCAATAAGTCGTTCGGGGTGAGCGCCAGGTGGGTGGGGTCGCCGTTCAATACTGGAACCAGGGGGCGGTTGTTCAGGATTCGCTCCACCTCAGTCATGACGGTGTTCAGCGTCTCGTCGTCGGGCGGCTGCTGCTCCATGATTGACAGCAATATCCGTCTGGCGGACCGGATCATGCGTTCCCATATGCCGCCTCGGTGACTGGCCTGTAGGGGTTGAAATGCCATCGTATGCCGTAGGCCACGGTTCGATCCTGCAGTTCGTCCCTGTTTATGTTCTTGTGCCAAAGCTGCAATTCCCGGTGGGCGCCCACAACGTTTGATCCATTATCTGAGTATATATCGGCCGGTACACCTCGTCGGTTGATAAATCTTTGCAAGGCCCGTAGAAACGAATCGGTCGTCATCGAATGTGCGACTTCTAGGTGTACCGCACGTGACTTCATGCACGTCATGATACATCCGTATCGCTTTTCTAATCTTTTCCCGCACTTGATCCACAAGGGCCCGAAATAGTCCAACTCGGTGTCACTGAACGGCCACCAGCCCGTAGTCACCCTGCATTCTGGTAGTGGGGCCATGAGTTGTTTGCCTGCTGTGGCATTGCGTCTCCTACATTGCACACACCGTCGGATTACGCGTTTTACAGCAACAACCAAAGACGCTTTCGGATGACGCTCGTCACGCGACTTTCCCCGGCATGTCCCTCCACGGCGTGGACGTGTTGAATCATTAGCTCTACTACAGGTTGTCTCGCAGGCAGCAGTGTAGGATACTTTGTGTCGAAGTTCAGGTGGGCGTTGGTCAGCCTACCATCCACCCGCAGCAGTCCGTTGATGAGTTTGGGGTTTAAACGCTTCAGCTCGCCTCTTGGAGATGGCATGTCTTCATTGGTCGGCCCCACTTCTTCCGCCCTCTTGAGTTCTCGGGCGAAAGCCTCGCGTTGTATCATTCTGAAAATATCGTACTCTGCCGCTTGTAGCTCATCGGGACCTATCGGGCCGACCGGTATCCGACCTGATGGCCGTAGCCCTTTCATGACTAGTAAATTTCTCTTGAACCTGGTTAACCAAACTAGCGAACGAAGCGTCTTCATCCAGGAAGAAAACCTGACCAGTCGCGATAGAATGGATGACGCTTCGACGACGTTGGTTGCTATCACTACGCCTTTGATCTCCAGTTCCAATTCCGTAAAGGGTTCTAATTCGAACACGGGCCAGTCCTGTTTGGGCAATTGCAGGAAGTTTGGCCCTCTCGTCCACGTGTCCAGTTGCCTGAAGTTGTTCGCACCTCGGGAGCACAGGTCGGCCGGATTATCGCCAGACCTGACATGACTCCACTGGTGCGTGGCTGATTCATCGTGGATAATCGTGAGCCGGTTAGCAACGAAAGTACTAAACCGGCTCCGGACGTTGGTAATGTAGTAAAGTACTATCGTTGAATCCGTCCAGAAGCTCACCGACCAAATGTAGAGATCGAAACATCTCTTCACAGCTTGCACCACCCTGACTGCCACCACGGCTGCGCTGAGTTCAAGGCGTGGGATTGAGGTCGACTTCAGTGGGGCAACGCGGGCTTTGGCGAACAGGATCCTCGTGGTATATTGTCCATCTCCTGCGCACCATCGTCCGTACACCACAGCTCCATAACCGACTTCGGATGCATCGGAAAAAGCATGTAGTTCTCCAGTCCGTGTCGTATGGCCAGGAGTCAAACATCGTGGGATTCTTATGTCCCCTAATTTCTTCAAGGTGTTCAAAAATTCTTCCCAGTCCAGCCGGTCCCCTCGGTCCAGTGACTGGTCCCAATCAACTTTCTTACGGCACAGCCGCTGCAGCAAGATCTTTCCGGGTAGCAGCCATGGTGAGACGAAACCGAGCGGGTCGAACAAACTTGAGACGGCAGATAGTATGCCACGACGGGTTATTGGCAGCTCGGGAACGTTCAGTTCGAAAACAAAATCGTCCGTTTCCGCGTCCCATTGTATCCCTAAGGTGCGCTCAATAGGAAGTGGAGAGCCGTCCAAATCTCTTACCCTTTCGGCCTTTTCGTGATACGGGATGACCTTCAGCACTTCCGAAGCGTTCGACATCCATTTAGTTAGATGGAAGCCGCCCTCTTCCAGCAATCTCGTCAGACCCCTGAACTGCTCTAGCGCTGATTCCACATCATCGAATGACCAAAGGTAGTCGTCGACGTAGAAGTTCCTGCTGACGCTTTCTACCACCGTCCGATGTACTAGATCGCCATGTTTGTTCGCTGATTCTCGGAGGGCGTAGTTCACACAAAATGGTGACGATATGGCTCCGAAGGGGTGGACGGTCATCCTATAATTCACCACTGCGTTGTCCCGGTCGCTCCCTTCCCACCACAGGAAACGCAAAGCATCTCGTTCTCCTACCAGAATCTTCACCTGATGGAACATTTCCCTAATGTCAGCAGACAAAGCCACTTTACCCACTCTGAAACGGCACAAAACATCGATCAGTGGTGTGGTCCAGTCAGGCCCCTGTAGTAGGCGATCGTTTAACGACTTGCCCTGGAACTTGGCCGCACAGTCGAAAACCACGCGCAGTTTATTGGGTTTCTTGGGGTTGATAACCGGATGGTGAGGCAGATACCAGATACCCCTTTTGCTGTCGGTGTTGACAGGCACCTTTTCAACGTAACCGAGGGCCTCGTTTCGCTTCATCAAATCCGCGTATCGTTCCCACAGATTCTGGTCTCGAATGAAGCGTTCTTTTAGTCGTAGTAATCGTTGAAGAACATAATTTCTGTTGTCAGTCCACGGGTCGACCGGTGTGCGCCATGGGAGGGGAACCTCGAACTGTTTTTTGAGGCCCCTAGTGCCTTGCCGCACCGTTTGTAGAGCGAAGTGATCCTCTTGAGACAACGTCGGTCTTTCGTCTCCAATGTCATGAAACTCCTTTTCATACAGCCGTTGCAGATGATACTCTATGCGGTCCGTTTCGGCGGATAAGTAATTCACGGAACCGCGTACACCTACTGGACCGTATAACATCCATCCCAGAGCCGTGCGTACGGCATAAGGTGCCTGGCGGTCGCCCACTCTTTGGTCAAGCACCCAATGCGCCTCTGGCACGTCGCATCCGATGAGAAGATCCACCTCATCATCTTCCCAGTCTACGACGGTCACATCCTGCAGGTGGGGCCACCGAGTCAAGATTGCGTTCACCGACCTTGGTGCTCGCATGGGGAGATCCGCTAACGTGAATGCCTCCGTTGGTTCAATTTCCTCGTTAGTGTCTAGAGAGATGAGTTGCAGCCTTAATCTACCGGCAGTCATTACCTGTGTTCCGCCCACCGTGCTCACTGCTAACCACGTCGCACCTTTATCCAGTTGGTGTTTGTCGGCAAACCGCTCTTTCACTAAAGTGGTGTCAGATCCACTATCAACGAAAGCCAACGCCTTGACTATCCCAGTCGGAGTCACTACTCCCACGGCCACTACGCCTAGACGTACCGGTTTACTGGCAGATTGTGAAGTTGAACAAATCACGCTGGGCTTGGCAATCGCCTCGGATATGGTTATTCTCGCCTGATGCAGCAGCCGATGGTGTCTGCCCGTGCAGCCCTCGTAACCACATCGATTCCTTGTTCTTCAGGCTGCTGCCCGGTGCGTGGTGTTGAGACAGATGAAACATGCTCCTGCCATCCTCGCCATTCCCCACCGTTCGTCTATTGTGGCGTTGCCGAACTTGGGGCACTCTGGTAGGCCATGGCTAGTACCACAGGATCTGCAATTTGGTCTCGCCGTAGCATCTCGTAAAATGACGTGTGTGTTGGTCCAAGGCTGGTACTTTGGATATTCCCGTACAGGGGTTTGGACTTGGCTAGTACCGGGCTTGTTTGCTCGGTTGCTGTCCCGGACGAGTCGGCCGAATCTGCTGTCAGCTACCTTCGTTTGCCTGTCTAAGTATTCAGTCAGGTCTTCGAAGTTGGCTTCTCTGTCGCCTCGGCTTATCCGTTCAGCTTCTTCCGCCCACCGACCCTGTAGTTCGGGAGAGAGGTGACGGACTATGCCTTCCAAAGTGTGCATGGCGTCTAGGTCAGCCCTGTAACCTAAATGGTCGAGGGCTATTGAGCAGTTCTGCATCTTGATCACCAGGTCGGCCATAGTGTAGACGTCGCCCTTGGTTCTCTTTGCCTCTACCATCACGCCCTCTATTAGGTTACGGGCTACTTTGAAAGGTTGGCCAAACAAGTCCCTCAGAATCTTTCTTGCCCTTGTGTAGCCTTGTTCTGGATCGAGCATGGTGCACCCGTCGATAGCTTCTCGCGCTCGGCCTCGGCAGTAGTGAGTCGGGTAGAGAAGCCTTTGCCCAGGGTCGGTTACCTTGTTTTCAACGAACGTCTCGAACTGTTTGACAAACTTGCAGTAATGCTCAGCTCGCCCGTCGAAAACCGTTAGCTCCACTCTAGGTAGATCGATCGATGGTGGTTTGTATTCGGCGACCGGCGTGGGGTTCCCTACCTTATTGCACTCTAACCTAGCGGAAGTGTCGAAGTCACTGGTCTCATGCTCTCGCTCTTTCTGTGTACACTTCTTCTCTGCTTCCTGCGCCTGTAGTCTAGCCGAAAGTAACTGTTGCTCTAGTTCTAGTATTCTCAGCTTATATAAATCGACATCCTTACGGTCAATATTGCTTTCAATAACACATGAGCTAGCACTGACAGGACTAGGCGATCTAGCATTAACTAAAGAATCATATGTACCCAAAACCTCCCCAGAGACTTGCCGTATTACTTCCTGTCCGGATTCGACTGCTTTTGATCCTTTTCTTGGCATTTTGCGTGATTTTTCCTCGTTCCAAATAGATCTATTGAGTATTGTAACGAACGTTTGAGCAATGCGTTGCCAAATTCGTAACGGATCCCGAAATCAGAAGACGATTATCCGTGATATTCTACGATACTAGATTATTAAAATAAACAATGACATAAACAATATACAAACCTCAATAATACGATCACAAGGACTCAACAACGAGAAACCGAATAGCAGCGTGTGAGCAGACAGCACGTGCGTCACGCAGGTCCTGAACAAGGATGTGCCAAAATAGCGCTCTGGGCGCGGACAAACAACAATTGGTCCAGAAAAACAACCAGTTCGTAAAGAAAAGTCAATAGTGTATGGAAATGAGTGATGTTGGGAAAAACACTGAATCGCGAGGGAAAAAGGGGGATTTTCCACGACCGGCTGTTACACCCTCCATTCAGGTGTCCTATATAGGCGACCACACCACACCCTACAACCACTACCATTTAACCCACCTACTAACCCCCCAGCCCAGTTCCTACTCCCCCTGGTGACACCCTCCTGGATGACAGCCCGGCTGCCGGAAGCTTACTCGGCCCCAATAATCTTCAGCTGCCCTCATGTGGAGCTCTAACGCCTTGTAATCTCAAAGATACAGACAGAATTTCCCTCCTGCTGTTGAATTCCCGTTCGCTGACGAACAGAATTAACCACTTGAGGAAACATGTACTTGCTTCTAGCTTTGACATTGTTCTGGTTACAGAAATATGGTTAGCCGATCACATCCCAACTGGATTTGTCTCGTTGGTAGGCTATAACTCCTTTCGAGTAAGCAGAGTGAACCGCCGAGGTGGTGGTTGTCTTGCATATATTAAACATAAATTTACTACCACCCTCCTCCACCACCCGGTGCTTGACTGCATTCCCGACTCTCTTTGGCCCTCCGTCCTAATTCCTGGAAAATTATTGCATATTGGGTGCGTCCTCCGAGCACCTACCTCTAGCTACTCTGATTTCCCGCATATCATCAGGGCTTTCGAGTACATTTCTACTCTATCCTTAGGTCCGAAGATCATAGCAGGAGACTTTAACACTCCGGGTATTTGTTGGAATGCAATGACTCCCCTCTCCCGTTTATCCGATTTCCTTCTGGACACCTACGCTGCAGGATGGACACAGCATGTCTCCACCCCAACAAGGCATAACAATATCCTCGATTTAGTGTTCACTCATGGCCTCTGTGACATGAACGTCTCCGTCACACAAAACCTCCCCGGTTGTGACCACAAAATGGTCATATGTCACTTCAATGTTACACATGAATCATGCCTACCTGAAGTTGTCGAAATCAAAAACCAAAACACCTACAGACTGACTAACTGGGCCCAGTTGGCTACCTCCCTCCTGGGCATTGACTGGTCTGACTTCTTCCTCACATCTGATCCGCAAAAAGCAGCCGATGTGTTCTGTGTCCAGTTGCTTACCTCCATAAATTGCCTTACCTCAACCGTTAGACACATTAGAGCCAAGACTACCAAAATTGACAGACTTGAACAAAAGATTTGTAAGCTCCAGAACTCATTCCTCAGAAATCGGGACTTCTCTCTGACATTCAGAATAAGTCGACTCTGCCATGATCTCTATGCGGCAACCAAGAATAAACTCAAAAAGCAAGAACGGACTGCCCTACAACAGCCTCACAGTGTGAATATTCTCTCAAGACTGTTAAAATCTCGCAACTCGCGCAGCGATGGAAACAATATCCCATTCCTTATCCAAAATGGCACCCACCTTGTCTCGCCAGCAGATATGGCTGAGGCTTTTAACTGCTATTTCGCCTCAGCTCTTATTACGGACACTAACCCTCCACCATCCCGCTATCCGATGCTCACACAGAACGCGATATCAACCATAACATTTACCACGGCCAACATCAGGAAATTCCTGGCCAACACGAAACCCTGCTATCACCTAGGGCCTGATGAACTTCCACCTGTCCTACTTCGATTTGAAGGACCTGACCTAGTGCTCCTATTGCTGAACCTCTTTACATTATCTATATCGTCTGGAATCTACCCAGCTCAATGGAAAGCGTCCTGTATAATTCCAAAACACAAAAATGGGCCTTTGCATGATCCGGGGAACTATCGCTCCATAAACCACACTTCGATTTTTTCCAGGCCCATGGAGAGGATAGTAAAGGACCAGCTTGAAAATTTCCTGACTTCCCGAAATCTTATCAACCCAGATCAGCATGGGTTCTTAAAGTCCCATTCGTGCCTCGCGTGTCAAATGGACTTCCTCAATTCAATCACTTCTAAGGCACACAGCAACAAGTCAATCATCGTCATCTTTCTTGACGTGACCAAAGCTTTCGACCGTTTATCTCACGCCCGCTTACTGTTAAAAATTAAATCCTACGGAGTCGCTGACCCCCTTCTGTCTTGGCTATCATTTTACCTCTCTGAACGTTCTCAAACCGTCATCGTCAATGGAACATCCTCTCGGCCCAAACGAATTACAAGCGGGGTCGTACAGCGTAGCGTTCTAGGTCCTCTCTTACTTCTTGTGTACATAAATGACGTCTTTCACGTAGTGCGTCATGGCGCTACATTCCTCTTTGCTGACGACATAAAACTAGTCTATACTTTTGAGGCAAACGCCATGCACTCAGCTGTCAGTGATATTCTGTCAGAATTGAAGTCCCTTGACGAATGGTGTGCTCGATGGCTGAGGAAAGATTCGGCAGCTAAGAGCTCCCTTTTGTCTTACAAGTGCCACGTTCCACCTGGCTCTCTCAAAATAAATGGTCTGCGGATACCCACTACTCACGTGGTAAGAGATCTGGGCCTGCATTATTCATGTTCCTTCAACTTAAAAGAGCAAGCATTGACCCAAATTGGCAAGGCAGGAAGGATGACTGCACTCATCCTCAGGACACCGTACTCAGGGGAGTATGCTCCTGATATTCAAGACACACGCCAGGTCGCTGCTGGAACACTGCCCCCTAGTCTTTACCATGATGCGAAGGGCCGACCGGGTCAACATAGAGAAATTGCAGCGCTCCTTCACCAAAAAATTACTTGCCACCTCTCCCAACCTTAACCACAGAGCCAGGTGCGAACTGCCTCGACTTGAGCCACTATGATTACGTCGTATCAAGCTCAATCTCATTTTTCTTCGACCTCCCGCATTCAAAAGTCCACTCATCTGATAACCCACTTGGTTTCTGTAGTGAGACTCCCTACTCTCTCCGTCACACGCAATTCACCACTACAACTCCCCAATCTAGACTCTGAATCAGACCTAGATATTTCTCGGTTATCTACTCCAGCCTCTGGAATAAGCTTCCTGACTCAATGCGATCCTGTCGCGCGCTAATACAATTTAAAGGGGCACTATGCAAAATCCTAGATGTATCTTCTGTAGTTAGCATGACCCGTGATAACAATAACATAGACCAAGCATATGAAGATTGCCTTGATTATTAGACCACAATGTGCCACAGTCTTGTGCGTCCGACCGCTCTCCCATGACCCGTCTGATGATCGCACCCGCTTATACAGCTGTAAATATATATGCATTGGGTACGCTCCAGTCACTCTTCTCTTTCCTCCCATTTTACAACATAAGTTGCATACATAATAACATAACCGTCTCGTCCTCTTGTGATAGTTGCTCCCTTTCATTTAATTCCTCTGTCTCAGGCTAGAAGGCAACCGCCCCATCCCGCTTTTCCTGAGCATTCCTCGTGCTCAGATAAAATGTTCACTTTCTGTTTTCCATTAAGACGATAATCGTAACCCATAGCTGGAAAACTCTCCAGACTGCCGCACTCCTGATCTCTTTCGGATCGCATTGGTTACTTGGGTAGACATCGGCCAACTCGACGTTTATCCCGGATTACCGTAAAGACCAGACGATTTGATCAATGGTTTAAACCTATAATGTCTCCTGCTGACGTTATACGGAGTACCGTACACGGAGTAACAAACCCTCATGGAAGTCTCACCGGATCGCAGAGGTGATTCCTGACACCAACCATCAACCCACATCCGCTCGGCGTCTATTCCCAATAATCCATTCCAACAGTTCAATTCTTTCCGCGTTGCAGTAAGAAACCCAGCCCTCGCCGCTGTCCACTCCGTCAAACCAGCCCCTTCTTACCTGCTACCCTCAACAGTCTACCTGCCATCACCTATAACCAAGGTCTTTATGAAACAGAATGCCCGCCAACTGCAGCCAGCCAGAATTTGGCTAATAGTTTTTTATCGCGTACAAAAGTTTTTTCCCTTCTTCTTTACACTCTTCCAACTTCTACCTAGCCACGCCAGTAACGTTTGTCTCCGCTAATCCGTTTCTTTGACGGCTCTTCTTTGAAAGTCTGTTACGCGTCCATACACCATTCATGCTCCTCAAAAGTTTACTGCAATCCTTGTGAAGCTTTTCGCCTTCCTGTGAATTTCCACATGACACTGAAATCACCTGCACAAAAACTCCGTTTTATTATCACCTTTGACTCACTTTTATTTATTTCACATGCTTTCTCCACAATTAGTTACCCAATGCTGGATCAGTTTTCTATATTTCGCTGGTATCTCTGACTGCACGTTGATAGCCCCATGCGTACTTTACTTTTAGTCTTGTTCTTTGGCACCTCTTTCGCCCGGTCGCTCGTTAGTGACTGTCCATTTATCGCTAATACCAGCAATCCCACGTTTGTTCAGCTATCCACATCACCCTCACCAAATTCGAAACCGATTTTCAACTCCCGCTTCAACCATTACCACTTCAGTTCACTCAAACACTATATGACTTTAATGGTGCATTTCGGCTGCTGTGAGATTCATAAATTTATAAATTGTGATTACCTCACATTGACATGTACTGCTGTATTCTCTGATCTTTTCTTGTGCATGTGTATCGACCACGGTCAAGAAATATACAATTTAATTCAATTCAACTGATTCTACGGGCCTCCGGTCGCTTTCCGCACTGCCTTCTGCTCAGGATGGTCTTCTGGCAATTATGACAGTGGATCGTCCCCAAGGTAGTAGATTTCTTGCTCTTAGAAACAATGCAGCCGCTGCTCTATGAGTTCTGTTTTTGCAGATATACAATTCACCGGCCGTAAACTGTCTGTTACGAACGTTTGAGCAATGCGTAGCCAAATTCGTAACGGATCCCGAAATCAGAAGACGATTATCCGTGATATTCTACGATACTAGATTAATAAAATAAACAATGACATAAACAATATACAAACCTCAATAATACGATCACAAGGACTCAACAACGAGAAACCGAATAGCAGCGTGTGAGCAGACAGCACGTGCGTCACGCAGGTCCTGAACAAGGATGTGCCAAAGTAGCGCTCTGGGCGCGAACAAACAACAATTGGTCCAGAAAAACAACCAGTTCGTAAAGACAAGTCAATAGTGTATGGAAATGAGTGATGTTGGGAAAAACACTGAATCGCGAGGGAAAAAGGAGGATTTTCCACGACCGGCTGTTACACCGCCCACCAAAATCCTCCTGGATCCTTATCAAAGTCAAAGGTTCGGTATAAAGGTACTGATTCTTCCTACCTGCCTAGGCCCTGCTGTCAGTGCGCGCGTCTAATGCTCGTCGTCGACGTTCTACTACTGGTCGCACCTAATCCATTGGATACATGGACGTGAGGCTAGTCTACATCTTCCACAAGACCAAGTGACCGATGGCGGGCGTGAATGGTCACATAGACGTTGTCCTCGTAAGGGGCCGTCCGGTCCTGGATGTACGTGCTTGAGTGTGTGTGTGTGTGCGTGTGTGTGTGTGCCGGGGTTACAATGAAATCACAGGTATGACTACACATCAAAGGAGGCCTTTCCGCAATGTCAACGAAAGACCGCGTGGCAAGAAAACGAGTAAATGTAGCATGTGTGTGTGACCTGAGCTCCGCTACTTCCACATATGCAAGGGGCATTCGGTAGCGTCAACAAAAGGCAAACAAAGAACACTGTCACATGTATGATGGGTTTACGGGATGTAGAGTGCGTCGTGCATGCGTGTATGTATCGGGATGTATAATGGAATCGCACTCATCACCACATATCGGAAAGAACCTTCTGTAATGTCAACGAAAGGACCGCGAGCACCTTAACGTGTTTGACGGAGATTGTGTGGTATATGTGGTGTTTCTTTATCCACCTCGATTACCGGTGTGAAAAAGGTTTACTAGGCCACAGGGTTATCAGCTCCTCCGTCTTCGCTCTCGAGCAGGTTAATACTGCGTATGTCACGAATGAGCACTCCGTTAGCTGTCTTCATCTTCACCGTTCTTATCATTTCGTCAGTGCTTTTGATGGTTTCCGTAACTACTCCCAAAGACCAAGTGCTGAAATGTGCGTGTTCGTCGGCGATCATAACCACGTCCCCAACTTTGAATGGTCTTGTTTTGGCCAGCCACTTCTGTCGAGTCTGCAAAGCCGGTAGGTACTCCCGTAGCCATCGCCTCCAGAAGACCTTGGCCAGATAGTTCGCTTGCTTCCACCCGTGGAGGTAGCTCCCGCGAAGGTTTACCGGCCCTTGGAAACCCTCGTTCGACCTTAGCGTCAATAAGTCGTTCGGGGTGAGCGCCAGGTGGGTGGGGTCGCCGTTCAATACTGGAACCAGGGGGCGGTTGTTCAGGATTCGCTCCACCTCAGTCATGACGGTGTTCAGCGTCTCGTCGTCGGGCGGCTGCTGCTCCATGATTGACAGCAATATCCGTCTGGCGGACCGGATCATGCGTTCCCATATGCCGCCTCGGTGACTGGCCTGTAGGGGTTGAAATGCCATCGTATGCCGTAGGCCACGGTTCGATCCTGCAGTTCGTCCCTGTTTATGTTCTTGTGCCAAAGCTGCAATTCCCGGTGGGCGCCCACAACGTTTGATCCATTATCTGAGTATATATCGGCCGGTACACCTCGTCGGTTGATAAATCTTTGCAAGGCCCGTAGAAACGAATCGGTCGTCATCGAATGTGCGACTTCTAGGTGTACCGCACGTGACTTCATGCACGTCATGATACATCCGTATCGCTTTTCTAATCTTTTCCCGCACTTGATCCACAAGGGCCCGAAATAGTCCAACTCGGTGTCACTGAACGGCCACCAGCCCGTAGTCACCCTGCATTCTGGTAGTGGGGCCATGAGTTGTTTGCCTGCTGTGGCATTGCGTCTCCTACATTGCACACACCGTCGGATTACGCGTTTTACAGCAACAACCAAAGACGCTTTCGGATGACGCTCGTCACGCGACTTTCCCCGGCATGTCCCTCCACGGCGTGGACGTGTTGAATCATTAGCTCTACTACAGGTTGTCTCGCAGGCAGCAGTGTAGGATACTTTGTGTCGAAGTTCAGGTGGGCGTTGGTCAGCCTACCATCCACCCGCAGCAGTCCGTTGATGAGTTTGGGGTTTAAACGCTTCAGCTCGCCTCTTGGAGATGGCATGTCTTCATTGGTCGGCCCCACTTCTTCCGCCCTCTTGAGTTCTCGGGCGAAAGCCTCGCGTTGTATCATTCTGAAAATATCGTACTCTGCCGCTTGTAGCTCATCGGGACCTATCGGGCCGACCGGTATCCGACCTGATGGCCGTAGCCCTTTCATGACTAGTAAATTTCTCTTGAACCTGGTTAACCAAACTAGCGAACGAAGCGTCTTCATCCAGGAAGAAAACCTGACCAGTCGCGATAGAATGGATGACGCTTCGACGACGTTGGTTGCTATCACTACGCCTTTGATCTCCAGTTCCAATTCCGTAAAGGGTTCTAATTCGAACACGGGCCAGTCCTGTTTGGGCAATTGCAGGAAGTTTGGCCCTCTCGTCCACGTGTCCAGTTGCCTGAAGTTGTTCGCACCTCGGGAGCACAGGTCGGCCGGATTATCGCCAGACCTGACATGACTCCACTGGTGCGTGGCTGATTCATCGTGGATAATCGTGAGCCGGTTAGCAACGAAAGTACTAAACCGGCTCCGGACGTTGGTAATGTAGTAAAGTACTATCGTTGAATCCGTCCAGAAGCTCACCGACCAAATGTAGAGATCGAAACATCTCTTCACAGCTTGCACCACCCTGACTGCCACCACGGCTGCGCTGAGTTCAAGGCGTGGGATTGAGGTCGACTTCAGTGGGGCAACGCGGGCTTTGGCGAACAGGATCCTCGTGGTATATTGTCCATCTCCTGCGCACCATCGTCCGTACACCACAGCTCCATAACCGACTTCGGATGCATCGGAAAAAGCATGTAGTTCTCCAGTCCGTGTCGTATGGCCAGGAGTCAAACATCGTGGGATTCTTATGTCCCCTAATTTCTTCAAGGTGTTCAAAAATTCTTCCCAGTCCAGCCGGTCCCCTCGGTCCAGTGACTGGTCCCAATCAACTTTCTTACGGCACAGCCGCTGCAGCAAGATCTTTCCGGGTAGCAGCCATGGTGAGACGAAACCGAGCGGGTCGAACAAACTTGAGACGGCAGATAGTATGCCACGACGGGTTATTGGCAGCTCGGGAACGTTCAGTTCGAAAACAAAATCGTCCGTTTCCGCGTCCCATTGTATCCCTAAGGTGCGCTCAATAGGAAGTGGAGAGCCGTCCAAATCTCTTACCCTTTCGGCCTTTTCGTGATACGGGATGACCTTCAGCACTTCCGAAGCGTTCGACATCCATTTAGTTAGATGGAAGCCGCCCTCTTCCAGCAATCTCGTCAGACCCCTGAACTGCTCTAGCGCTGATTCCACATCATCGAATGACCAAAGGTAGTCGTCGACGTAGAAGTTCCTGCTGACGCTTTCTACCACCGTCCGATGTACTAGATCGCCATGTTTGTTCGCTGATTCTCGGAGGGCGTAGTTCACACAAAATGGTGACGATATGGCTCCGAAGGGGTGGACGGTCATCCTATAATTCACCACTGCGTTGTCCCGGTCGCTCCCTTCCCACCACAGGAAACGCAAAGCATCTCGTTCTCCTACCAGAATCTTCACCTGATGGAACATTTCCCTAATGTCAGCAGACAAAGCCACTTTACCCACTCTGAAACGGCACAAAACATCGATCAGTGGTGTGGTCCAGTCAGGCCCCTGTAGTAGGCGATCGTTTAACGACTTGCCCTGGAACTTGGCCGCACAGTCGAAAACCACGCGCAGTTTATTGGGTTTCTTGGGGTTGATAACCGGATGGTGAGGCAGATACCAGATACCCCTTTTGCTGTCGGTGTTGACAGGCACCTTTTCAACGTAACCGAGGGCCTCGTTTCGCTTCATCAAATCCGCGTATCGTTCCCACAGATTCTGGTCTCGAATGAAGCGTTCTTTTAGTCGTAGTAATCGTTGAAGAACATAATTTCTGTTGTCAGTCCACGGGTCGACCGGTGTGCGCCATGGGAGGGGAACCTCGAACTGTTTTTTGAGGCCCCTAGTGCCTTGCCGCACCGTTTGTAGAGCGAAGTGATCCTCTTGAGACAACGTCGGTCTTTCGTCTCCAATGTCATGAAACTCCTTTTCATACAGCCGTTGCAGATGATACTCTATGCGGTCCGTTTCGGCGGATAAGTAATTCACGGAACCGCGTACACCTACTGGACCGTATAACATCCATCCCAGAGCCGTGCGTACGGCATAAGGTGCCTGGCGGTCGCCCACTCTTTGGTCAAGCACCCAATGCGCCTCTGGCACGTCGCATCCGATGAGAAGATCCACCTCATCATCTTCCCAGTCTACGACGGTCACATCCTGCAGGTGGGGCCACCGAGTCAAGATTGCGTTCACCGACCTTGGTGCTCGCATGGGGAGATCCGCTAACGTGAATGCCTCCGTTGGTTCAATTTCCTCGTTAGTGTCTAGAGAGATGAGTTGCAGCCTTAATCTACCGGCAGTCATTACCTGTGTTCCGCCCACCGTGCTCACTGCTAACCACGTCGCACCTTTATCCAGTTGGTGTTTGTCGGCAAACCGCTCTTTCACTAAAGTGGTGTCAGATCCACTATCAACGAAAGCCAACGCCTTGACTATCCCAGTCGGAGTCACTACTCCCACGGCCACTACGCCTAGACGTACCGGTTTACTGGCAGATTGTGAAGTTGAACAAATCACGCTGGGCTTGGCAATCGCCTCGGATATGGTTATTCTCGCCTGATGCAGCAGCCGATGGTGTCTGCCCGTGCAGCCCTCGTAACCACATCGATTCCTTGTTCTTCAGGCTGCTGCCCGGTGCGTGGTGTTGAGACAGATGAAACATGCTCCTGCCATCCTCGCCATTCCCCACCGTTCGTCTATTGTGGCGTTGCCGAACTTGGGGCACTCTGGTAGGCCATGGCTAGTACCACAGGATCTGCAATTTGGTCTCGCCGTAGCATCTCGTAAAATGACGTGTGTGTTGGTCCAAGGCTGGTACTTTGGATATTCCCGTACAGGGGTTTGGACTTGGCTAGTACCGGGCTTGTTTGCTCGGTTGCTGTCCCGGACGAGTCGGCCGAATCTGCTGTCAGCTATCTTCGTTTGCCTGTCTAAGTATTCAGTCAGGTCTTCGAAGTTGGCTTCTCTGTCGCCTCGGCTTATCCGTTCAGCTTCTTCCGCCCACCGACCCTGTAGTTCGGGAGAGAGGTGACGGACTATGCCTTCCAAAGTGTGCATGGCGTCTAGGTCAGCCCTGTAACCTAAATGGTCGAGGGCTATTGAGCAGTTCTGCATCTTGATCACCAGGTCGGCCATAGTGTAGACGTCGCCCTTGGTTCTCTTTGCCTCTACCATCACGCCCTCTATTAGGTTACGGGCTACTTTGAAAGGTTGGCCAAACAGGTCCCTTAGGATCTTCCTTGCCCTTGTGTAGCCTTGTTCTGGATCGAGCATGGTGCACCCGTCAATAGCTTCTCTTGCTCGGCCTCGGCAGTAGTGAGTAAGGTAAAGAAGCCTTTGCCCAGGGTCGGTTACCTTGTTTTCAACGAACGTCTCGAACTGTTTGACAAACTTGCAGTAATGCTCAGCTCGCCCGTCGAAAACCGTTAGCTCCACTCTAGGTAGATCGATCGATGGTGGTTTGTATTCGGCGACCGGCGTGGGGTTCCCTACCTTATTGCACTCTAATCTATCGGAAGTGTCGAAGTCACTGGTCTCATGCTCTCGCTCTTTCTGTGTACACTTCTTCTCTGCTTCCTGCGCCTGTAGTCTAGCCGAAAGTAACCGTTGCTCTAGTTCTAGTATTCTCAGCTTATATAAATCGACATCCTTACGATCAATATTGCTTTCAATAACACATGAGCTAGCACTGACAGGACTAGGCGATCTAGCATTAACTAAAGAATCATATGTACCCAAAAACTCCCCAGAGACTTGCCGTATTACTTCCTGTCCGGATTCGACTGCTTTTGATCCTTTTCTTGGCATTTTGCGTGATTTTTCCTCGTTCCAAATAGATCTATTGAGTATTGTAACGAACGTTTGAGCAATGCGTTGCCAAATTCGTAACGGATCCCGAAATCAGAAGACGATTATCCGTGATATTCTACGATACTAGATTAATAAAATAAACAATGACATAAACAATATACAAACCTCAATAATACGATCACAAGGACTCAACAACGAGAAACCGAATAGCAGCGTGTGAGCAGACAGCACGTGCGTCACGCAGGTCCTGAACAAGGATGTGCCAAAGTAGCGCTCTGGGCGCGAACAAACAACAATTGGTCCAGAAAAACAACCAGTTCGTAAAGACAAGTCAATAGTGTATGGAAATGAGTGATGTTGGGAAAAACACTGAATCGCGAGGGAAAAAGGAGGATTTTCCACGACCGGCTGTTACACTGTCCACTTTAGGAACACGCGTACTGTGTATGGTGCTTGACGTCCGCTTACCCCCTGGTGTAACACGGAATTTACTTCCAGCCGTTGCAACCAGTGAGAAGATTCACCTCTTCATCCCCCCGGCCTACGATCGTGAGGTCTTGCAGATGAAACCATCTAGATAAAATTGCATTTGTTGGCTTCCGTGCGCACGTCAAGTGATCAATCAGTGTGAATGCCTCTGTTGACCCGGTCCGCTCATTAGTGTCAAGGAAGACCATTTACAATAGCAGCTGACCTGTAGTGATTGCCTGAGTCCAGCCCACCGTACTTGCCACTAAATACGCCGGGATTTCCCCAACTAGATGTTTGTTCTCAAACCCTCCGCCGAGATAGCATAGGGTCTATTGTCAGTGAGGCCAAAGAATTAGCCACTTCATTAGGGCTGGCCACTTATACCGCAGAGTAAACGCGACTGTTTAGTTCGAAGGAACCACTTCGTGATCCTAAGTTAGACGATTTCTGGTTATCCCTAAGCCAACGGTATAATAACCTCAATCCACAACAGGATCGAAGTGAGCACCGGATGAGACGGAAACACGGATAATACGGTGTCTGAAGAGTGCTGTATGATAACGATGCATCTAACCACAAGAACGTACCTGACCCTAGTCCTTCCCAGGCAAACCGTGCAGGGAACCACCACAGAGAAAATATTACCTCAACTGAACTCTACCGAACAGCCATCATCGAAGGACAGAAAGTACCCAAAACCCCGGCAGAGACTTGGAGCGTTAAATCCCACCCTGGTTGAGACCGCTTTGGTCCTATTTTTGGCAAGTTGTGTCTTTCTCCTAATCCCAGTTGACTCATTTGCGTTTTGTGAGGGACTTTTCGACGGTGCTTAGTCAACTCGCACGCATCTCGAGGCAAAACGAGATTAATTAGCAAACTCTACTACATCGGGTTACGAAATAAACAACTTCAAGAATATACACAAGCCCCAAATATGCAACCACAAAGACTGAAAATGAAAGACGAGTTCACGGCGTGAAAAAGTGAGCACGCGCGCCACACAGGTCTTAAAAGTATATAACAGTCCCGTGATGGGCGCGAATAAGCGAAGGTTGGTTCAAAAAAGTGCAAGTGGTACGAAATTTACGAGTAACGCATATGGCTGAGTGCTTTTATGAAGCCAGCGTATTATAGTGATCTTGGAGGATTTTCTACAACTAGTTGTTGAGGCCCACTCGGCGTGAACAGGCTCTTTGATTGCCTGAACGCCTTCGATAGGTCTGCCCTCTTTCCCCTCTGATGAGAACAGGTTCATATGGTACCGTGTATTGCTACATGGCATGCACCCGACGTCGGTGTGAGCTGTGAAAACCCATGCTGTACATTTTCCAGGACTGTCCGTTCGTAAACGAGCGTCAGTGTCCCAGCTTGGATGCACTACTCCATGTGAGGCCTCACGACAGACTTGGGGGCAGGAGAGATACCTCCGCATCCGAGGATTTGACGGTGCATGTGAGTTTATCCACAGCCCAGGACGCCTTGGTCGCGGCCTCAAGGCATTGATACGAGCGCTTTGTAGACTCTGTGATGCAAAACCGAGAACAGTTACCTCGTCTGCGAACTCCATAACGTTAGAGTCTTTGGGGTTAGTTGTCCGGTGGTAATCCGGATTGGGACCAATTATCAGTTCCTACACTTTCCCTCGTTCAGTTGTAGCTACCCCCTAGCCGTTCACCGGCGGGCACGAAATAGGTCTCCGTTCATCTCCTTACCCGAAGGACTTCCTACCAGTTCTTGGTTGCCGGTAAAAGGAGAGGGAGCAAAGAAGGTGGTCGGTTAGGTCGATTATATACATCGGGAAAAGTGGTGGCCCCGGGAGGGAGCCTTGTGGAACACCGCTGCTTGCCCTATCTGGATCCCATTTTGCTCCCTCAATTCGAACCTAGTACGACCTATCGCCTGAATAGCTCCCTATACATGACGTTGGCCTCGGGGTAATGCCCAGTCCTTCCAGATTCAGCAGCAATAAGTGATGGTTCACGGACTCAAAGGCTTCTGGAAGCCTTGGTGCCAGGCCTCGACAATTTTGTACCTATAAAGTCTACGGATCACTTCACCTGAAAATGCGAACCAAGTGTAAGCCGTTAGATTGCACTTCCCTGTCGATACCTTAGCCCTGTCCCTTTTTGGACGCCCCACCTGTATGTGCTGACTCGATTCCCGTCCAATGAATAGAGCGGGCAGAACGGTAGAAACTGGTGGTTTTAGGTAGTATTGACCATCCTGTAGAACTGACAGGAGACGGGAGATTAAGCCAGCTGATGGCCGGAGCTGACGAGCTAGAGTGCGCCTTTTTCTCAGAGCCACATGGACAGAGATGGCGATGGAGTTGTGTGCCGGCATCAGGTGGACTTGAATAAACAGAATTCGAGCAACCGGTCGATTGAAGGAACTAAGACAAACCTGAATTTCTGACCCACCGAACAGCCTGGCCATTATTTGCTCGACCTGTTATGAACCTCAATGGCCGACTGATAAGAACCACCCAAATGTCCCACGGGACTTCTAAAATAGCCCCACGTGTCTGGGATACGGCAGAGTAACTTGAAATACAATTATCCTAGCTACAAGCCACTTTAAGCGACTGACGAGAAGGAGTCGAGAAGGGAGACTACCAATAGCCAGTGTAAGACCTGGTACCGGAATCAGAAGCTCCTGGGCAGCGGTTATCATTCCCAAGTAGACTCAGGTACACATGCATATTTATAAACAATGCCCACCCAGGTTCTATGCTTGAGACTGCACTTTAGTGAGTTAGATGCTCACAAGAGGCAGCTATATTTTGGCTTAACTCCCACTTATTCTCAAGCAGTTTGAAGTTTGAGGTTGTCCTGCAATGCAGACTGCCATTGATGACGCAACAGGACAAGGAAAGATAGTACAAGCCAATTAATAAACATGCCGTGATAACAATTTGGGTGACCAGTGTATACCCATGAATCAAATGGAGCGGGCACGGACGGAGAGTCCAGTTTATAATCATACTGTGAGTCCTCCATAGGTAACCCTCCGCTCAACAGCACTAACCTACAGAACAAGGATGTGTGGTCACATGTATGTATTTTCGAAATGAGTAGCAGGGCTTTCCATCTGAATGACACGATAGAAGCTCTCCAAAAGAACACTACCGGTTTGTGGATTTTGCCGCTCGTCAGGTATGCGTAACCCACTATTCATCTATTTCAGGTGAGAATACGGCTGCTAACTAACGGTGGAGCGACCATTTAAAAGAATGATTGGGCAGAAAATTACAGGGTACTCCTGCCCGATGAACGGACACAACAGCGGCGCTGGTCGTGCGGTTCCGGGGAAATTTTGTCTTATCATATCAAGGCAATACTATAATACTCTTATCGAATAAAAACCGATAAATTCAGATTCAATATTTTGAATACCAGCGTCTAGTTTCAGGATGGTCCACCCGAAACTTTACCTTCTTTCGTACAAGTACTCTCCCCACACGTGCACCGAAACTGAGGCAGTTCGAAGTCTTTGATTACTTGAACTGTTACGGCTGTTGGGGTGCCGCAGTAATTGATCCTCATATGATACAAGTTTTCTAGGAGACATCCATCGTGAGTGTAGTCCACAATCCTTTCTGCATCGCTGTTCTCGTTTCAATTACCTACTCCATAAAATTGCCGGTCGGAGCCGGCCATCATAACGTTCGGTTTTACTCCGTTAAGTACAAGGTCGACCGCCTCACTGTTTTTCGCTGGTTTACTGTTCGGTTTAAACGAATCCTTTGGCCATCCTGGGAGGTTATTCGTTACGACTCACCTGAGACGGAGCATTGGTAAGTGGGTTTCGTGCGCATAAATTTCTATCTCTGAATCACTATTATAGATAACGCACAATTAGGGAAATAAACGATTTATCAGTATTTGTTCAGTCGTACTTTTGTTTTGTGGGTCGATCCCGATTGTACATGCTGTATAACGAAGGTTGTTCGTACGCATATATAACGTCAAGATCGAAAAGCCGTACCGGTATTCAAAAACCGGACAATATATTGGATTCCGGTACACCTGCGTGTATTTATCCAGGCTGATTTTAGAAGGGCTGTTCTGCTTTGAAACCACTGTATTGGTCGTATTTTCGCACTGATTATAGGCTATCTTGTGTTTTTGCGTAACTCCCGGCTTGTGTTAGCAATCTTCTGTTCACCTCCGCCGTCTGCGAGGGATCCGCTTTCTGAGGGCAACTTCGATTCAAAGGCTCTTTGAGAGGTGTAACATGCACTTCGCAGTGATAGGTCAATAATAGCATCCCAGTCTTCATGCTAGAAGGTATTTGATGGAAGGGTAGGGCAAGTAGCCTTGCAGATGGAGTGTGCGGATTAACAGGAGGTCATGTTCGCACTCGTCTTCCCGTCTTTGATGTCGGATAAAGGCTGCCTTCCATCATATAATAGGACCCGTAAAACTTGTAGCAATTACTCCGGGCTTGACCAGCTGCTGACTCGGTTCGACTTGCTCTGGTATGAACTTCCGTGTTTTGGTGGAGTCTCGGTCTATACGCCAGGTCCTCCCGTCAGTTCGAATATCCGATTCAGTTGCTTATCCTCTAAGACGGTCAATGTCTGCCTTATTTGTTGTACTGTTGCAGAGGGAACGCGAGGTATGCAATACAAAGATTTTAATATACCTCACAGAATAAGATATAAAAGAGCTAAGAGGAACTGAAGGAATATTTTTGTCAGCAACACTTTTTTGTGAGAGCTCTTTTAGACGATACAACCAATCCCGGCACCATTTCCTTCGGAGGCTGAACAGAAGTTGACGTGCAGAAACGAGTTGGATGTTTGTGCGGACGCGTTAGGACAGTCAGGGTATTCAGGCTATTTGGGTTCAGTTTCTGTCATTGAAAAGGTTATCGGGAAATCGCCTCATCCCGTTGCTCTGTTTTGGTTTGAACTTTGCAAAAAAGCTTGTGACACTAAAAGTGAATCGGACTCTGGTGACCTAAGTAATTGCGTCTTCTCTCAAATTCGACTGCAACAAAGCCACTACAGCTGCTTGTTTTGAACCCGCAAGGCCACAAAGAACCCCCAAGTTGGGGAAGATACAAACGGTAAGAGGGCTTGTGTCTTGATCACGGGTGACAGCATTTGTCCCAGACCTGAAAGTAGACAGTCCTTCTGGCTGTTCAGGTTGCCCCTGCATTATCTTCAAGGAGAGATGAGATATAGCGACTGGGCTGAAACTTCCTTTGATGTGTCTTTACCTGGACTATCGCACTAAGGACTGTCCAGTTAAGAAAGTTTAAGGATTTGCAAGCAGTGGGATCATCGCCTGTTTTATGACGCAGCTGGAGAGAAGGCCTTTAAAGCTTCTTGCCAAGTGTTCTAAAGCTCCGGCGGAGTGAGCTTAGTTATCGTAACCGCCATCATTGAAAAGGCAGAGGGGGTCTGTCATAGTCGGTGAACCACTCAACACGGGAGCTGACATCTGTCTTGTCTGGGCTGGTTCGGCTCTTAGGTTGGGTTTGGCCGGCAGGGAACTAGAGATGCACATGAACACTCCAGTGAATAGCCGAGTTGGCGAATGTGCTTAGGATTCATTCTCTTTGAAATGTGTTAGTGGAGGGAGGGTAACGCAAGTAAAGACGGCGCACACAATGCCTTCTATTTTTGAGGTACCGTCAGAGACACCAGACCCTGAGACCTCTCCAAGATGGGATCGCCTGAGGGGTACGGACTTTACTACCATTCACGAATTGAATGTTTGTGTCTTGATGGGCCTGGACGTCCCGGACGTACTGTGGGCTCTTGAACAGCGAAGAGACCTCAAAGGGGGTCCGTATGTTGATTGTTCCCCTTTGGGTTGTGTTCTTCGAGGGCCAACAGTCAATTTTCATCGAGGTTATACAAACACATTTTCGTTTAGTACAAAACAGTGTGAGATTTAGCACAGTCGTGAGAGATTGTATGATCAGGATTTCGAGAGCAATGCCTCGCTCGAAACTGCGATATCCCTGGAAGACATTTGCGGTGGATAAGGCAGAAGGATAATTAGAACCCAAGGATGGACAGTCCTGTGTAAGCTGACCATGGAAGGGTGACACGGTGAAGAGTCTCTGTAACAGAGCGGAGTTGCGTTGCTTTCCAGTACTAAGTAGAAAGATAAGGGGAATGCAGGATTGAAGAGAATGTGTTCCTCTGTTATTTGCCGATGTTTGGAAACGAGTTTCGCCGTCAGGGAGACTAAAGGAAAATAAGATATTAGCTGAGTTTGGTAATGGCCACATCACCCCTTGGTTCATTAGAAGAAACCAGAGAAGCCAAGATTGGTCTTTGACCGCCCAGCGGTTTATCGAGGTGAACCTCTGAAGAACCACTTGTTGCGATGTCCAAACATAGCAAATAGTTGAAGGACACATCACCACCGTTCTGATAGGGATCTAAAGCCCTTTCTTTAGATATGAAGGACGATTTTACAGATATTTGTGCAGGTGAAGAGCCAAGATACACTTCGATCCTTGAGGAGGATGGGAAACGATGTTTTGATAAATCCGTAAATCTTAAGTTAAAGATTCACTTATATGAAGCTGTTTCTTTATCTTTGTACACAGTTTTCGCCTCTGAGAGAGCCACAAAATTATTTGGCTACGATAGCGGCCCCAGAGTAAAGGATGTGGTAATGAATCCCTTTTACGTAGATGGTTGTTCATTTTGACAAATAAAGACGCTGATTTCTTGACACTGGTAGAAGGGTTGTGGTGCCTGTTAGCTCAAGGTTGAATTAAGCTGACAAAATTAGCGAGCAATAGCCCTGCTGTCCTTGGCTGAATCGCATTAACTAAACTGGGCAATCCAACTGGGGTTAAGTATAGTAGCTCCTCCGCGGCAGTCCACATTGGGATTAGTCAGCGACTCGGAAAACAAAACTCTTCAACACCAACTCCAGATTCAGGATCCACCAGAGACGCGAATATTGTCGTAGCCTGAGCCAGCTGCGAAGTACAGGCCCTTCGGTTGGGCCGGAACCCGTGTTGTGCCGTCAAAGGGTTTGTTCCAGAAACTTTGCAAACTGAATCTTGGATGGGATCAGTCCCTGAGATCTGAGGTGTTTGATCGGTGGAAACAGTGCAAGGGTATAGCTGAAGGAAAACGGCAGGCTCGTACGTCAGTATGTTAACCCCACAAGACCAAGCTGGAGGCCGTTGTCGTGCTACAGTTATTTGGCGGTGAGTTGAACACCGGATATGGTTCGATAGCGTGCCTGTGCTTCGTAGGTATGAGCGTGCCATCAAGCTTCATCATGATAGTGGCCAAGTCAAGAGCGGGGCCTCTAAAATCAATAACCATACCGCGTATGGAATTGTCTGCTGCTGCAGTGGCAGTTCAGTTGGCACTGGTTATCAGGAGTGAGATAGAGCTACCCATGTCTGAGGTGCTCTTTTGGGCAGATTCTGCAGTTTTTCTGCGTTAAATCAAAGGTGAACAGGGGCACTACGTGACTTTCGTAGCTAATAGGACGTCGATAGTCTGACGGTATTTGCTTCCGGACACAGTAACAACGAGTTGATGGAAAAAACAACCCTGATGATCTCGCTTCCAGAGGAGTGAAACCGCTGAACAGTGACAGCAATTTATGGTTCCATGGGCCCAAGTTCTAGCAAATGCAAGGACCAACGGCGCTCGTTGAGCAGTGTGATTTCCAAGTCCCAAAGGAATTATTAGAACTTAAGAGGAGGACGATAGTGGGGCAATGGCCCGCTCTTCAATTTTTGTGTCTTAAGAACGATTCTCATCATGGTACAAAATATTAAAGTCGGTGGCATGGATTCTACGGTTCAAACAGTACCCCCGTTTCGTGTGAGAGGTCAGTCTGGAAGGATGTTGCGTTTGAGCTCCTTGATGGGGTCGGAGACCAAGAAAAGTGGTGGGGAAGTGTTCAAACTGGTTCAGCGGGGAGCATTACTAATGGAGGTTGATGGCGTATCTGGTATGAGCACGTCTCGGGAGGTACAGATGAATGGAAGCCGAATAGACAAACTCAATCCAGTTATCATCAACAAATTGCCATGCGTTGGTGGGCGGCTACAATGGCCGAGCGCAACCGATGTCACTGAACTTCCCGTAATTCTGCCAAATAAGCTTCTTATAACAGATCCAACGTTTACATAATATCGTTTGCTATAGGACTACGTTGTTTATACGCAAATTCTTGCCAGTGCTCACCAAAGGTTTTGGACTTTACAAGGCAGAGAAGCAGTTCGTCGGGTCATTCGTATTTTTCAACTTTCGGAAGGGATTCGGCTCCACCATGTTACCAAAAGATGGCCCTTCACCGTGTTAGCCCACCTGCTTCTCCGGGCGTGCATTTGCCAGTGTTGGTTTCGACTATCTTTGTCCCCTCTATGCTAAGCTTCAGAGAGTGGAGGAGAAACTTTATGGTTTTCTGTTTGTGTGCCCTACCTTTGAGGCGGTGTATATCATAGCAATGCACTCGCTCACCACAGGCCCCTTTATCCAGGCCCCAGTCAGGTTCATGGCCAGGAGAGAGAGGTCGAAGATAATACGGGGCGATAATAGCGGCTTCTTTGAAGGAGCGCTGGCTGAACCACGTCTCGGTCTCAGTGACATATATTTGACCAGAAAGGGCATTTTTGGTCGGAACGCGGGGTAGAGTGGGATTTCAATACACTTGAGTCACTCAAAAGGCGATCGAGAGGTTCATTCAGTCGGTTTGAAGAAAATTATGAGCAGTAACAATAGTCAGCTCGTGATGGACGAGACTCTTATGACTTTTCCGACCGAAGTCGAGGGAACGATTATCGATGAACCGTTGCTCATTTGACAGAGAATGCCAAAGATTCTGGGTTGGCAATGTCCAATAAGATTCTGCCACCGAGAGGTAATGGAAAGCTGATGGGTCACATTACCTTTCACGAGTGGTTTTTGAGGCTGGTGAGGAGGATTTACGCGCTAGCAGGCACCTTTTGGAGATGATGAAAGACGGAATGTGGGTCACGGGGACAAGAAGAACACAGACGCCCCATTGTCAAAAAAACATAAGGCTGCCTGATTTGGCATTGGTAGTTATGGTTGGTTTTCATAGAAATCATCGGCCGCTAGATGTCAGCGGGGTTCAACCTGACAGGGACAACTCGGCAAGAGTGATTTTGGTACACACTTTGAGTGGGAATATAGGAGGGGATGTTAGCAAAATATACTTAATGGAGGGTATGAACGGTTAGGCAGAATACACGTTTAGCTCGTACATATATATCAAATGCTTCTGGACTGACTCTTTGAGCTAGTGTTTTATAATTTGTGTTAACTCATTCTTCTAAGGGCTGATGAGCTGCTTACAGTGCACTATCAGTGGGGATATTGTTGAATCATCAGTAATTGTGAGGTGAAATCTGTTGTCATGGTTGATTTGTGTACAGCGCGGCTCCATTTCCTCCTCCAGTCCGTGTTTCGGGTTGCATGAGTCGGGTGTCTGATGCAATCTTGAGGACATAGCGGGCTAAGTCCATACTTGCCATCGTATTTGGTTTTGTGCTCGTCCCAATGAAGTAAGACCAAAAAAAGCAAAGGTGCAGTTTTCTATCGGTCCCACCTGTACAGCCGCGTGCGGTCCACATGTCAATCCAGTTGGAGTGTTGCTTGATGACAAGTGTGTCTAAAGCAACCCAGCGCCACCGTCACATGCGACCCAAAGTAAGTCGCGGTCTGGGATAGTTTTACTCACACAACAGCGTTGCCCAATTGGAGCGGAGCAAAAATGGACTTTGGGCAACCTAGCAGTGATATGTGCCCAACACAAGTGAATGATCTGCGATGCCTCAAAGTTTGTTATGGTCGTCCTTACGGTGTTCTCTGGCCAATAACGGGGTAAGCGAAAGATCAGCTCTTGCACTGATGGATCGTGCGAACTATTTGCTTTACACTGAAGGATCGGAGCATTCACCGTCATCACCACTGCGTAACTGATAACAGAATGGACTCTAGTTAGGCCACTGACGTTACACAGCGTAACGAAATTTGGTATGAATAGTCTAATTGAAATGCTCACCATTGGTATGCAGTCCTTGCTATTAAATCTCTGGAGAGTATATAGAAATGGTTTGAGGTAAGCACGTGTGCTTACCGCCAAGGAGTGTTACGGCTGTTCGGGTGCCGCAATAATTGATCCTCATATGATACAAGTTTTCTAGGGGACATCCATCGTGAGTGTAGTCCACAATCCTTTCTGCATCGCTGTTCTCGTTTCAATTACCTACTCCATAAAATTGCCGGTCGGAGCCGGCCATCATAACGTTCGGTTTTACTCCGTTAAGTACAAGGTCGACCGCCTCACTGTTTTTCGCTGGTTTACTGTTCGGTTTAAACGGTTCCTTTGGCCATCCTGGGAGGTTATTCGTTACGGCTCACCTGAGACGGAGCATTGGTAAGTGGGTTTCGTGCGCATAAATTTCTATCTCTGAATCACTATTGTAGATAACGCACAATTAGGGAAATAAACGATTTATCAGTATTTGTTCAGTCGTACTTTTGTTTTGTGGGTCGATCCCGATTGTACATGCTGTATAACGAAGGTTGTTCGTACGCATGTAGTGCACAAAGATCGGGAAGCCGCAACACAACTTAGTTTGAACACCAGATACCCAAGCGCATAATTCTTATTCCCGCTCCCTCTTCTGAAGCTACACTGCTCCCTTACAGTTAAGTGCCGTTAAAGTAGGCGTCTGAGTGTGGCTAATGAACGTCTCTTCTACCCGGTTTCACAGCAAAATGCCAACGGGAATAATCTGTTATGAGTTTTTCACTAGATCCCGGTTCCCGCTGGAAATGACGAAAAGGTCGCCGTCATGACTCTTTTCTGGGGTGTTGGCGTCCTTACTTTTGCCCTCCGGTTTTTGACATTCTGTTGACGCATTCCAGATATTTGTCGATAGCTGTATGCGAAATTTCGAATTTCTTCACGTCTATGTCGATGACGTTTCTAATCGCACAGTCAAGGGCAGATAAACGTTTCCAACATTTGGCTCTACTATATCAGCTTATGTCGGAATCTCGGATAGTACTCACTCCCGATAAATGTGAACTTAGCAAACCGGAACCTACGTTCCTCGGTCACAAGGTCACCCTACAGGGTAAGTAACCCTACGAGGATAAAGTGCTCTATATTCTGCTTTACGTTGGACCTTCCTCATTCATGGAGAATGTTGCTTTTTGGGGTTTAGTTACCTTCTATCGTCCTTTCATACCCCGTTGCTTTGAATCTTTGCCTCTATTAACCGGCTTAATTAGTAGCAGTCCAAGCACGTTTTCGCTTACGCAACTTTAGCTCGGACCACTTTCCTAATGCAGCCAGTTCCGTCCGCAACGCTTAACACTGCGGTGGATGCGTCCGACTTTGCAATCGGAGCCGTCCTGAAACAGTCCGTTACTGGGGTTTGGCAACCACGACTTTTTCTCTCAAAGCCTCAGTCCAAAGGAATCGAAATACGGTGCCTTCGGTTGCCAAGTGCTGGCTGCACAGTGCATCACACATTTCTCCTATGCAGTCGAGGGTCGATATTTTATCGCCTTACCGACCATAATCTGTCGAAGTATGCATTGAGTACCAAGTCTGGCAGTTACTCTCCACGAGGGGTCACACATTTAGACTACATGTCTCAGTTCATGACTGACCGACTGCATGTCAAAGGTGAGTGGAAGGCATCGCAGGTGCTTTGTCGCGTACTCCACTCGGTGCCATTAAATTCCTCGTTTTAGACCCTCCTGCCATGGCCGCAGCGCAGGCACAGGATATATCATGTATGGAAGCTGTTCAGTCATCGTCGCGGCAGTGTCAGTCCGTGCCTCTGGCTACCGGTGTTGGGACTATACTCTGGGGTACTTCTACTTCATTACCTCAACAAGTAATGCCCTCTATACATTGGCGTCCCATGTTCGATTTTCTGCACGGGCTTCCCCACGTAGGCATAACAGCCAGTCTCCGACTAGTAGCTGCACGATACTTCTGGCCATTCAAGAATAAAGATTCGAAAGTGGGAAGAGTTTTCACACTGCGAACGATCTCAAGTACTCAGGCACGTAGCTTAGCTCATCGGTAGACTGGCAAAGCCTGATGCCTGCTTTGATCGTGCCCAGGTAGACATTTTGGGTCCGTTGATCCCATCACACGGGAAAACCTGCTTGCTGACTTGCGTCGATAGATATACTGGATGGCCCGAGGCTGATAACAACTCTGTAGTCACGGCCGAATCAGCGGGTCAACTTCTGATAAATTTCTGGAGGGCTTTACATGGTTGTCCTCCTACAATCACTTCCGCCCGAGAGCCAAGATTTAAGTCCAATTTATTCTCTTCAATAACTCACACGCAGGGCACGGGATGCATCTGTCAGACAGCTTGCATAGAATGCTTTAGTCGAAAGTTTTCATCGTCAAATCGAAGCGGTTTCTTAAGCTCATGAGAGCTCCGACTGTCACAAAAGTTACAGCTGGCTCTGTTTTGTATAAAGACTTCCCTAAAAACAGATATCCAAAGCTTAGCTGCAGTTGTCTGCGGAGCGACATTACGACTGCCCTGGGAAGTCTTCACGTCACGGAGTACAGATTCAACAGCCACACAGACTTATGATCACCTTTTGTCTACGTACATGCAAAATCTCCCTCCGGCGAAGACTCGAATGCGGCGACGTCAGGTTTTATTCCGACCGAGCTCAAAACTAGTTCACATGTGTTCACGCGTGTTGATTTGGTGAGCAAACCATTGAAACAGCTTTATTAGGGCACGTTTTGCTTGATTTCCCGTCACAATAAAACCACTAAGGTTGAAAGACACGGTCGCGCTGGTACTGTTGACATCGATCGTCTCGAGGCCGCGTACTTTGACGATAGCTTGTCACCCGCTGACAAAGGGTCCGGCGGTAACCCTGTACTACCTGTTGACGACACTTCCCTGTCCCTTCAAGGTTTGCAGTTAGCACTGCTTGCCACGACTTTGAATGGGGCCATCCTCTCACGTTGGGGACAGCCCTCGGTTGGCACTGCTACGGCTTTGAATTACATTAACGTCCCACGTTCGAGTCAGCAGCCCCTTCGCTCTGCTACTTCCTCGAATGAGAATATGTCTCACGTTCAAGTCAGCAGCGCAAGCCCATTAACCAGTCCGCAAGCGAGGCTCCCGTTTCACGTTCCGTTCGAAAGATCGTTTGCCCAGCACTTTTTCGCGACTGGGACAAAAGTGATCTTAATCATTACATCTGGCGGTACCTTCTTTCATGTTAAAAGTTTTGACACGAAGTAACATGCCTCATTAGTTAAAACGGTATGATAGTCACATCCCCTGCGGTTGCTACACCAGTTTTCATTTCGTTTTGTTCCATGGGACCTCGCCATAAGGTAGCAATTTCTGGTCCCACGAAAGTCGGATAATTTTGGCACCGGAACTTGCATTCTGGTTGGGCTCTATCACCAACGTTCTTAGTCAATGATGAACCTACGGATTTGGCCTACGGGTATAATATTGGTCACCGGTTACCCGATGCTTGATGCCATTGGTTTTGCTTAATTATACGACGACTGATGCAGCCGATGTCCTTGCAGAGGAACCTGTTTTACGCCGACCATCATTCTGCGGTTCCAGTATACAACGTGTCGTGTCCATCGGGATCCTACAGCACAGCTACATTCACTTTTTCGTGGGAATTCAACCGCATGTATTCCTTTACTTCCCTGACAATTTTTGACAGCTTTCCATGCTTTCTAGCAGAGAGATGCTGTACTGACCTTGATCGTGTTGAGAAAGTATCCACTTCCTGGAGACAACTTTGGTTTAATTTTTTGAATACCTTTTCTGACTCCTGGTTCTGACATCCCCGTCATTTGAGGCTGCCTATATTCAACTGAAGAGAATTTCAGACGTCGACTTTGGCCTCGTTTTTGACTCACCTTGCACTTTCGGTTCTTCGTCGACTGAAAAAGCTCGCGGGTTGTTTGATGCTTTGCCACTGAGTCCGACTTTGATAGGTATATTTCTCGCATCGGCATTGTTTCTGTACCACGATAGATGGAATACTCTTCTTCATCTGTCATCCGAATAGAGTCGTCTCCCCTCATCCAAGCGAAAGGACTACATTGGTATTTTGATGTGAGACCAGATAAAAAAGACGTTCATTAGCCACACTCAGACGCCTACTTTAACGGCACTTAACTGTAAGGGAGCAGTGTAGCTTCAGAAGAGGGAGCGGGAATAAGAATTATGCGCTTGGGTATCTGGTGTTCAAACTAAGTTGTGTTGCGGCTTCCCGATCTTTGTGCACTACATGCGTACGAACAACCTTCGTTATACAGCATGTACAATCGGGATCGACCCACAAAACAAAAGTACGACTGAACAAATACTGATAAATCGTTTATTTCCCTAATTGTGCGTTATCTACAATAGTGATTCAGAGATAGAAATTTATGCGCACGAAACCCACTTACCAATGCTCCGTCTCAGGTGAGCCGTAACGAATAACCTCCCAGGATGGCCAAAGGAACCGTTTAAACCGAACAGTAAACCAGCGAAAAACAGTGAGGCGGTCGACCTTGTACTTAACGGAGTAAAACCGAACGTTATGATGGCCGGCTCCGACCGGCAATTTTATGGAGTAGGTAATTGAAACGAGAACAGCGATGCAGAAAGGATTGTGGACTACACTCACGATGGATGTCTCCTAGAAAACTTGTATCATATGAGGATCAATTACTGCGGCACCCCAACAGCCGTAACAGTTCAGGTAATCAAAGACTTCGAACTGCCTCAGTTTCGGTGCACGTGTGGGGAGAGTACTTGTACGAAAGAAGGTAAAGTTTCGGGTGGACCATCCTGAAACTAGACGCTGGTATTCAAAATATTGAATCTGAATTTATCGGTTTTTATTCGATAAGAGTATTATAGTATTGCCTTGATATGATAAGACAAAATTTCCCCGGAACCGCACGACCAGCGCCGCTGTTGTGTCCGTTCATCGGGCAGGAGTACCCTGTAATTTTCTGCCCAATCATTCTTTTAAATGGTCGCTCCACCGTTAGTTAGCAGCCGTATTCTCACCTGAAATAGATGAATAGTGGGTTACGCATACCTGACGAGCGGCAAAATCCACAAACCGGTAGTGTTCTTTTGGAGAGCTTCTATCGTGTCATTCAGATGGAAAGCCCTGCTACTCATTTCGAAAATACATACATGTGACCACACATCCTTGTTCTGTAGGTTAGTGCTGTTGAGCGGAGGGTTACCTATGGAGGACTCACAGTATGATTATAAACTGGACTCTCCGTCCGTGCCCGCTCCATTTGATTCATGGGTATACACTGGTCACCCAAATTGTTATCACGGCATGTTTATTAATTGGCTTGTACTATCTTTCCTTGTCCTGTTGCGTCATCAATGGCAGTCTGCATTGCAGGACAACCTCAAACTTCAAACTGCTTGAGAATAAGTGGGAGTTAAGCCAAAATATAGCTGCCTCTTGTGAGCATCTAACTCACTAAAGTGCAGTCTCAAGCATAGAACCTGGGTGGGCATTGTTTATAAATATGCATGTGTACCTGAGTCTACTTGGGAATGATAACCGCTGCCCAGGAGCTTCTGATTCCGGTACCAGGTCTTACACTGGCTATTGGTAGTCTCCCTTCTCGACTCCTTCTCGTCAGTCGCTTAAAGTGGCTTGTAGCTAGGATAATTGTATTTCAAGTTACTCTGCCGTATCCCAGACACGTGGGGCTATTTTAGAAGTCCCGTGGGACATTTGGGTGGTTCTTATCAGTCGGCCATTGAGGTTCATAACAGGTCGAGCAAATAATGGCCAGGCTGTTCGGTGGGTCAGAAATTCAGGTTTGTCTTAGTTCCTTCAATCGACCGGTTGCTCGAATTCTGTTTATTCAAGTCCACCTGATGCCGGCACACAACTCCATCGCCATCTCTGTCCATGTGGCTCTGAGAAAAAGGCGCACTCTAGCTCGTCAGCTCCGGCCATCAGCTGGCTTAATCTCCCGTCTCCTGTCAGTTCTACAGGATGGTCAATACTACCTAAAACCACCAGTTTCTACCGTTCTGCCCGCTCTATTCATTGGACGGGAATCGAGTCAGCACATACAGGTGGGGCGTCCAAAAAGGGACAGGGCTAAGGTATCGACAGGGAAGTGCAATCTAACGGCTTACACTTGGTTCGCATTTTCAGGTGAAGTGATCCGTAGACTTTATAGGTACAAAATTGTCGAGGCCTGGCACCAAGGCTTCCAGAAGCCTTTGAGTCCGTGAACCATCACTTATTGCTGCTGAATCTGGAAGGACTGGGCATTACCCCGAGGCCAACGTCATGTATAGGGAGCTATTCAGGCGATAGGTCGTACTAGGTTCGAATTGAGGGAGCAAAATGGGATCCAGATAGGGCAAGCAGCGGTGTTCCACAAGGCTCCCTCCCGGGGCCACCACTTTTCCCGATGTATATAATCGACCTAACCGACCACCTTCTTTGCTCCCTCTCCTTTTACCGGCAACCAAGAACTGGTAGGAAGTCCTTCGGGTAAGGAGATGAACGGAGACCTATTTCGTGCCCGCCGGTGAACGGCTAGGGGGTAGCTACAACTGAACGAGGGAAAGTGTAGGAACTGATAATTGGTCCCAATCCGGATTACCACCGGACAACTAACCCCAAAGACTCTAACGTTATGGAGTTCGCAGACGAGGTAACTGTTCTCGGTTTTGCATCACAGAGTCTACAAAGCGCTCGTATCAATGCCTTGAGGCCGCGACCAAGGCGTCCTGGGCTGTGGATAAACTCACATGCACCGTCAAATCCTCGGATGCGGAGGTATCTCTCCTGCCCCCAAGTCTGTCGTGAGGCCTCACATGGAGTAGTGCATCCAAGCTGGGACACTGACGCTCGTTTACGAACGGACAGTCCTGGAAAATGTACAGCATGGGTTTTCACAGCTCACACCGACGTCGGGTGCATGCCATGTAGCAATACACGGTACCATATGAACCTGTTCTCATCAGAGGGGAAAGAGGGCAGACCTATCGAAGGCGTTCAGGCAATCAAAGAGCCTGTTCACGCCGAGTGGGCCTCAACAACTAGTTGTAGAAAATCCTCCAAGATCACTATAATACGCTGGCTTCATAAAAGCACTCAGCCATATGCGTTACTCGTAAATTTCGTACCACTTGCACTTTTTTGAACCAACCTTCGCTTATTCGCGCCCATCACGGGACTGTTATATACTTTTAAGACCTGTGTGGCGCGCGTGCTCACTTTTTCACGCCGTGAACTCGTCTTTCATTTTCAGTCTTTGTGGTTGCATATTTGGGGCTTGTGTATATTCTTGAAGTTGTTTATTTCGTAACCCGATGTAGTAGAGTTTGCTAATTAATCTCGTTTTGCCTCGAGATGCGTGCGAGTTGACTAAGCACCGTCGAAAAGTCCCTCACAAAACGCAAATGAGTCAACTGGGATTAGGAGAAAGACACAACTTGCCAAAAATAGGACCAAAGCGGTCTCAACCAGGGTGGGATTTAACGCTCCAAGTCTCTGCCGGGGTTTGGGGTACTTTCTAGCCCCTATTTATGGGTAGTTCTGTTAGTACCTTCAGTACCCGTTCAAATATTCTTGATGATATATGCGATTGTGGGTATGTTGTTATCTTCAAGCTTAGGATATTTCAGTTGAAACAGTAGTCATCGTTCATAAGGCAGCGGGCATTAGATAAAGATAACCAAAGGCCGCTGGGCGAAAGAATATCTAAATTTAGTGCAAAAGGTTAGCTAGGCCATTTTCGGACAAGATTCCACGCCGGCCGTCAGAAATCGTGCACCGGTTCAAACGTCGTCTGTTCTCCTTGGAATGGAGTTGGCTAGCTTTGACGGATGTCCGGGGAGATACCGAAAGTTTGGCGAGCGGTTCGAAATCTTCTTAGAAGCCAGTGCGACAGATCCGGGACAAAAATCTGCTATGGGTATCCCACTATTGTCGAGGGCGGGCGAAAAATGCTCTACATGGCTGATCAGTGCTCGAACCACCTCAAGGTTATATGAAATCAACGAAGATTCCGAGGGACATGCTTCGTGAACCATTCAAGGAAGCTCGAAATTGAATTTTTTCTGTTACGTATGAGGCTAAGCCAACCCACGGCGAACTCTCCAACACACATTCGAGCAATACGTAGCCAAATTCACAGCGGATCCCGAAATCAAAAGTCGAATGTCCGTGATATTCTACGATGCTAGATTATTGAATGAACAATGACACTAAACAGGTACAAACCTCAATTATGAGATCACAAGGACTCAACAAACGAGAAACTGAGTTGCGGCGTACGAGCGAGGAGCACATATGTCACGCAGGTCCAGAACGAGGATATGACAAAGTGGCACTCTGGGCGCGAACAAACAACAATTGGTCCATAAAAACAAACGGTTTGTAAAGGCACGTCAGTAGTGTAGGCAAGTGAGTGATGTTAAGAAAAACATGGAACTGCAACGGTTTTAGGGGGATTTTCCACGACAGGTCGTTACAAACTCTACTCCGTGTCTGCCCTCGTGTTTAAATTGCAAAATTGCTCCACGGCCCTAGAGATTTTTGACGCCTTGTCCCATCTAGTCTCTACGCATACTTCAAAGGAAATTATCCGTTGCCTTCCTTTGGAACTACAGATTTATTGGGCTGAAGATGCGGAACATACCGGTCGGGCCAATCTTGAAGCAAAGTTCGAAGGCCTGAACACTTATCTAAACAGGCAGGCAAGAATAACCGACAGCAGATTGAGTCGACTCGTAGGTGGTAGCAGTAAACCAGCCCGACCAATTACCAGTCAAACACAGGTTACTGCGGAGGAATGGCTTAAAAATCAGCCCTGGACTAGCCGGCGTACCTTTTCGTCTGGGGGCTCTACTCCACCAGACCGCGGGGCTTGTGACACAAAGCACGGAATGACAGATTGCTCAAAAGCCACCAAGACCACAACCAATGAACGTTGGGTATTGGCTGGGACGACGTGAGCGTGCTTCATATGCCGCAGCAACTCACGCCGGGTAGCGCCTTTTCAAGTGATAGGTGTGACCAAGAAGATTATGCGGGCAGACTTCCTCGACTGCCACACCAGGTGAAGGCAGCCTTTTTGGAAAGAAACCTGAAGCTGGGCCTGATCTACCACTGCCTAATAATAATAATAATAATAATAATAATAATAATAATAATGGCTTTTTTCTGGGACACCCAAAGCATGCTTGATTGCATAATCATATGGTACAAGTGAGGTCACAAAAAGGTTCTTTGGATATTCATTTGAGTATATGCAACACTAAAGTTTACAGGTTTTAGTGGTCACATGGATGAATGCCCGGCGAATTTGAGTTTAGAGGCCAGGTGGACACCCCGCCAAGTAGTGAGTGAAATGGGCTCCGCGGCCGAGATACGCAACGATTTAAAGCGGAGATGGAGCAAAAAGCGCGCAGTATTTTGGATAGCGTCGAGGTAAAGTCGCAGGGGTGAGTAAACTGGCTAAAACCTCCGAAGAGCCGCCGACGGAAACTTGAAGAACTCTTGGTGATGACGGATAAGCACTCAAACCGATAGCTCAAATGCCATGAAAAATAGCGGATATACAAAACCTGAGGATTTATGGTGTTCTCTGAGGAGGGGAATTGCGTAAATGAAACGGGGTCCGACTTACCACTGAATTAATACTTACTATTCATCAAGAGGTTGTGGAGGACGCACTCATACGGAAGTGTATGTAGATGCTCGAGTCTGGAAACTCGGTAGAGCTGAGCGACGGAAGTTTACCGGTGAGTGAAATATGGTTCGAATAAAGGGTTCGTTTCAGATCCATTGGTGAACACAAGTTGACAGCTGAGTGGACAGAGCTGTTGGTACACGATAATTTCATGGGGTTATATGGGGCTGGTGCATAAAGTGTACTGTCAAAACATGTAGACGATAGCTTAACGGGATATGCTGGTAAGAGTCTGACATGGGGCATTTGGGAAACAACCGGAAGCTCAGCAACTTGGCTTACGTATAGTTCATTTCCAGCAAAGGTTAGGAGAAACTGCATTCGCGGTGATCTTTGGAATAGAAACCCAATAGTGGAGGACTGATGGGAAAATGGCAATAGGTAGTAAGTGGATGAAACGGTGCTCAACTATTGCTTTATCGGGGACGATTCCAAGGCTGACAGATGAGGAACACAAATTTACAACGAAGTGGGCATGATGGTGGTATATATGTTTAATATCTGACGGGATAAACTGGGGGTAGTACATCACTGGAGCCTTCAGAAAGCGCAGATAATTGTGTGGTTGAGAACTTTGAGGAAGGCCCATCCTGAGACTTCAGGGGGGAGAGGAACAGCAGCCCAAGTTATAGGTAGTTGATGTTCAGCTAAAGATGTGGAAAAAGCACTCTATGGACTGTGGATCAGGTGGCCGACCATGATGTCTTGGCGGAACAGCGGCAGTGGTTAATAGACGAGTTAAAAGTGATATAATTATGGATTTGTTTGGGTTCGTTGGTGATTAGCATGGGAGCATCTAAAACTAATAGTAAATTGGGTGTAGAAGGTGGGCTTATAGTGGACTGATACCGTAGTAAAAAAACAGTTCATACTAAGAGTTCTCAGGAAGTGCAGGTGATTGCGTAGCTGGGTATGCTGAAATCTGACAGAAAGCTGAGGAGGCAATCGGACTATTTATATCCTGGATTGTGGATGCTCCATTGCCAAAGCAACTGTCCTGAAATGCAAATAGCTGCTTGAGACAAGATGCAACGGAAGGATACAATGGAACACAGAACGGGTGCCACTCAGATGAGGTCCTGGAAGGAGGAACGTTTCGTGTTCTGCGGTATTGCTGGCAGGTGAGAAACGAATCTTTGAGTGACAGTTTCATTTAGATAAATGGAGTGGTGACATACAAATTACCAGGTGGATGAATGGTCTCTTCAAGAGTACATCAGGAGCTGTGACGTTCATATTAAGTATATCTGAACAGTGAAACCATTTCATGTTTCGGGGTACAGGATCCGGTAACTGGACGAGGTAGAATGAGGGTAAAAGTGGGATCAGTTCAGGCAGAAAGAAGACAGTTAGATAGAGATAAATGTCAGTAGTAGCAAATAGTAGGATACATTTCCGAACTGAGCGAGTATATGTGCATATGTTCATTTGGAGCTTGACCGGGCTTGTGGTAAGTCTTGTTTAGGAATGTTCGAGGAAACGCGATGGGTGGCATCATTAGGATGCAGAGGACGTTGTTTTTCAATCCACAACTGGTACTATTAGGTGAGGGTGGTTGAGCACTGGACACCTAACCCGAAAACAACTTCTGTTGGCAGGAGGTGCGATCCGCCTGACTAGTTGCTCCCGCCCATTGTTGCAGATGGCCTGCACGCTCGATGTGCGCCGGCCAAAGCAGTGGATCTGACAGCGCCCTGCACCATTGAGATTGACATGTGTTTTCTTGATGGGGCCAAACGGCCGTAGGTATCAGGTAGTCTGCGACCAGGCACCAGGGGATCTCGGAACGTAACCAAGGGAGCATCTGTCGGGTAAAGTACGAATAGCCGACGGTTAGGCAGACGCACAGGACAGGTTAGTGACCGGTGTGGTCTCCAGGGTCACAGAAGTCACCGAGATGAAGGTACGCATGAATTAGGGTTTGAAAATAGAGAAAAAGTATAGAAGCGCGGTCTGGGATGCTCCCGGCTGAGGATAACTGTTAATCGATACAAGGAGGCAACTATAATAAACAATAAGCCTCTCGGACTAGCTTTTCGATTGCAGAAGGCCCAAATCTGAGAATTTTTACTTACTTTCATCTGTCACGGACCGCCGTTGTTTGCGCAATTCAAAAGTCCAGACCCTTCTCATAGGCTTGCTTGTCGGGTATGTCTACATTGGGGAGCAGTAAGGTTTGATTAGCAGTGAAGAATTTATCCAATGCACTTGTAAACCGATGGCTGGAAGTAGAACTGCTTATTTCTAACGGTAATTTATTCCATAAATTAGGGTACACTGTGATCAAGATGTGTGAAAGTAAGCTACCGTTGGCAATAGAGGTTGAAGGAGTAAGAATTCTAGAATGTAGTGGGCAGCCAGGAACAGGTGCAAAGTGCAATGGATTAGAAATATATGTCCGGCTGTGAAGAATATTATGCAAAAAGATGAGGTTCACTTTCAGACGGCGAAGTCATACAGGGTCTAGTTTAAAAAATGGGCAGCTTTCTTTATAAGTGAGGGGTGAGCTCCATCCAGTCAGCCGCTTGGTAAGCTACGTTGAACTTATTGGATACTAATTCTGTTTGACCTGCGCGTACTAGAAAAGGTCAGCGGGCAGTATACTAATATAGGCTTGGCATGGGATTTATAAAGGAAGAGAATGCAGATTCGAAGTCGGAAGGGGCGAAGTATTAGCCATTAGCAATTTCCGGCCTTAACTACTTGAAGGGCCGAATATTCCGAGGAATTAAATATGCGGGAATAGCTTACACAAAGGTCCCGGACCACTCTCTTGCCAACAATGGTAGAACCACAAACGGCTAAAGATCTTGGAGGTAGCTCGCATTTATATGTGAGTACCTCGCAACTGTTAGTAGAAAACATCATCTATCAAGTTGAGCACCATCTCTAGAATGCAGATAAGTCTTCACAGATGTTTAAGGTGACCGAGGCGAGGCGATCAGGCTTGGATGAGCATACAATTTTTACTGTAACAGCCGGTTGTGGAAAATCCCCCTTTTTACCTCGCGATTCAGTGTTTTTCCCAACATCACTCATTTCCATACACTATTGACTTGTCTATACGAACTGGTTGTTATTCTGAACCAATTGTTGTTTGTTCGCGCCCAGAGCGCTACTTTGACACATCCTTGTTCAGGACCTGCGTGACGCACGTGCTGTTTGCTCACACGCTGCTATTCGGTTTCTCGTTGTTGAGTCCTTGTGATCGTATTATTGGGGTTTGTACATTTTTTATGTCATTGTTTATTGTAATAATCTAGTATCGTAGAATATCACGGATAATCGTCTTCTGATTTCGGGATCCGTTACGAATTTGGCAACGCATTGCTCAAACGTTCGTTACAATACTCAATAGATCTATTTGGAACGAGGAAAAATCACGCAAAATGCCAAGAAAAGGATCAAAAGCAGTCGAATCCGGACAGGAAGTAATACGGCAAGTCTCTGGGGAGGTTTTGGGTACATATGATTCTTTAGTTAATGCTAGATCGCCTAGTCCTGTCAGTGCTAGCTCATGTGTTATTGAAAGCAATATTGATCGTAAGGATGTCGATTTATATAAGCTGAGAATACTAGACCTAGAGTAACAGTTACTATCGGCTAGACTACAGGCGCAGGAAGCAGAGAAGAAGTGTACACAGAAAGAGCGAGAGCATGAGACCAGTGACTTCGACACTTCCGATAGATTAGGGTGCAATAAGGTAGGGAACCCCACGCCGGTCGCCGACTACAAACCACCATCGATCGATCTGCCTAGAGTGGAGCTAACGGTTTTCGAAGGGCGAGCTGAGCAATACTGCAAATTTGTCAAGCAGTTCGAGGCCTTCGTTGAAAATAAGGTAACCGACCCTGGGCAAAGGCTTCTCTACCTTTCTCACTACTGCCGAGGCCGAGCAAGAGAAGCTATCGACGGGCGCACCATGCTCGACCCAGTACAAGGCTACACAAGGGCAAGGAAGATCCTAAGGGACCTGTTTGGCCAACCTTTCAAAGTAGCCCGTAACCTAATAGAGGGCGTGATGGTAGAGGCAAAGAGAACCAAGGGCGATGTCTACACCATGGCCGACCTGGTGATTAAGATGCAAAACTGCTCAATAGCCCTCGACCATTTAGGTTACAGGGCTGACCTAGATGCCATGCACACTTTGGAAGGCATAGTCTGTCACCTCTCTCCCGAACTACAGGGTCGGTGGGCGGAAGAAGTAGAACGGATAAGCCGAAGCGACAGAGAAGCCAACTTCGAAGACCTGACCGAATACTTGGACAGGCAAACGAAGAAAGCTGACGGCAGATTCGGCCGACTCATCCGGGACAGCAACCGAGCAAACAAGCCCAGTACTAGCCAAATCCAAACCCCTGTACGGGAATATCCAAAGTACCAGCCTTGGACCAATACACACGTCATTTTACGAGATGCTACGGCGAAACCAAATTGCAGATCCTATGGTACTAGCCATGGCCTACCAGAATGCCCCAAGTTCGGCAACGCCACAATAGACGAACGGTGGGGAATGGCGAGGATGGCAGGAGCATGTTTTATCTGTCTCAACACCACGCACCGGGCAGCAGCCTGTAGAACAAGGAATCGATGTGGTTACGAGGGCTGCACGGGCAGACACCAACGGCTGCTGCATCAGGCGAGATTAACCATATCCGAGGCGATTGCCAAGCCCAGCGTGATTTGTTCAACTTCACAATCTGCCAGTAAACCGGTGAGTTTAGGCATAGTGGCCGTGGGAGTAGTGACCCTGACTGGGATAGTCAAGGCGTTGGCTTTCGTCGATAGTGGATCCGACACTACTTCATTGAAAGAGCGGTTTGCCGACAAACACCAAATGGTTAAAGGTGCGACGTCTTTGGCAGTGAGCACGGTGGGCGGAACACAGGTAATGACTGCCGGTAGATTGAGGCTGCAACTCATCTCTCTAGACACTAACGAGTAAATTGAACCAACGGATGCATTCACGTTAGCGGATCTCCCCATGCGCGCACCAAGGTCGGTGAACGCAATCTTGACTCGGTGGCCCCACCTGCAGGATGTGACCGTCGTAGACTGGGAAGATGATGAGGTGGATCTTCTCATCGGATGCGACGTGCCAGAGGCGCATTGGGTGCTTGACCAAAGAGTGGGCGACCGCCAGGCACCTTATGCCGTACGCACGGCTCTGGGATGGATGTTATACGGTCCAGTAGGTGTACGCGGTTCCGTGAATTACTTATCCGCCGAAACGGACCGCATAGAGTATCATCTGCAACGGCTGTATGAAAAGGAGTTTCATGACATTGGAGACGAAAGACCGACGTTGTCTCAAGAGGATCGCTTCGCTCTACAAACGGAGCGGCAAGGCACTAGGGGCCTCAAAAAACAGTTTCAGATGCCTCTCCCATGGCGCACATCGGTCGACCCGTGGACTGATAACAGAAATTATGTTCTCCAACGATTACTACCACTAAAAGAACGCTTCATTCGAGACCAAAATCTGTGGAAACGATACGCGGATTTGATGAAGCGAAAAGAAGCCCTCGGTTCCATCGAAATGGTGCCTGTCAACACCGACGGCAAAAGGGGTATCTGGTATCTAGCTGACCACCCGGTTATCAACCCCAATATACCCAATAAACTGCGCGTGGTTTTCGACTGTGCGGCCAAGTTCCAGGGCAAGTCGTTACACGATCGCCTACTACAGGGGCCTGACTGGACCAAACCACTGATCGATGTTTTGTGCCGTTTCAGAGTGGGTAAAGTGGCTTTGTCTGCTGACATTAGGGAAATGTTCCATCAGGTGAAGATTCTGGTAGGAGAACGAGATGCTTTGCGTTTCCTGTGGTGGGAAGGGAGCGACCGGGACAACGCAGTGGTGAATTATAGGATGACCGTCCACCCCTTCGGAGCCATATCGTCACCATTTTGTGCGAACTACGCCCTCCGAGAATCAGCGAACAAACATGGCGATCTAGTACATCGGACGGTGGTAGAAAGCGTCAGCAGGAACTTCTACGTCGACGACTACCTTGGGTCATTCGATGATGTGGAATCAGCGCTAGAGCAGTTCAGGGGTCTGACGAGATTGCTGGAAGAGGGCGGCTTCCATCTAACTAAATGGATGTCGAACGCTTCGGAAGTGCTGAAGGTCATCCCGTTTCACGAAAAGGCCGAAAGGGTAAGAGATTTGGACGGCTCTCCACTTCCTATCGAGCGCACCTTAGGGATACAATGGGACGCGGAAACGGACGATTTTGTTTTCGAACTGAACGTTCCCGAGCTGCCAATAACCCGTCGTGGCATACTATCTGCCGTCTCAAGTTTGTTCGACCCGCTCGGTTTCGTCTCACCATGGCTGCTACCCGGAAAGATCTTGCTGCAGCGGCTGTGCCGTAAGAAAGTTGATTGGGACCAGTCACTGGACCGAGGGGACCGGTTGGACTGGGAAGAATTTTTGAACACCTTGAAGAAATTAGGGGACATAAGAATCCCACGATGTTTGACTTTTGGCCATACGACACGGACTGGAGAACTACATGCCTTTTCCGATGCATCCGAAGTCGGTTATGGAGCTGTGGCGTACGGACGATGGTGCGTGGGAGATGGACAATATACCACGATGATCCTGTTCGCCAAAGCCCGCGTTGCTCCACTGAAGTCGGTCTCAATCCCACGCCTTGAACTCAGCGCAGCCGTGTTGGCAGTCAGGGTGGTGCAAGCTGTGAAGAGATGTTTCGATCTCTACATTTGGTCGGTGAGCTTCTGGACGGATTCAACGATAGTACTTTACTATATCAACAACGTCCGGAGCCGGTTTAGTACTTTCGTTGCTAACCGGCTCACGATTATCCACGATGAATCAGCCACGCACCAGTGAAGTCATGTCAGGTCTGGCGATAATCGAGCCGACCTGTGCTCCCGAGGTGCGAACAACTTCAGGCAACTGGACACGTGAACGAGAGGGCCAAACTTCCTGCAATTGCCCAAACAGGACTGGCCCGTGTTCGAATTAGAACCCTTTACGGAATTGGAACTGGAGATCAAAGGCGTAGTGATAGCAACCAACGTCGTCGTTGCGTCATCCATTCTATCGCGACTGGTCAGGTTTTCTTCCTGGATGAAGACGCTTCGTTCGCTAGTTTGGTTAACCAGGTTCAAGAGAAATTTACTAGTCATGAAAGGGCTACGGCCCTCAGACCGGATACGGGTCGGCCCGATAGGTCCCGATGAGCTACAAGCGGCAGAGTACGATATTTTCAGAATGATACAACACGAGGCTTTCGTTCGAGAACTCAAGAGGGCGGAAGAAGTGGGGCCGACCAATAAAGACATGCCATCTCCAAGAGGCGAGCTGAAGCGTTTAAACCCCAAACTCATCGACGGACTGCTGCGGGTGGACGGTAGGCTGACCAACGCCCACCTGAACTTCGACACAAAGTATCCTATACTGCTGCCTGCGAGACAACCTGTAGTAGAGCTAGTGATTCAACACGTCCACGCCGTGGAGGGACATACCGGGGAAAGTCACGTGACGAGCGTCATCCGAAAGCGTCCTTGGTTGTTGAGAGGACCAGAGACTGTAAAACGCGTAATCCGACGGTGTGTGCAATGCAGGAGACGCAATGCCACGGCGGGCAAACAACTCATGGCCCCACTACCAGAATGCAGGGTGACTACGGGCTGGTGGCCGTTCAGTGACACCGGGTTGGACTATTTCGGGCCCTTGTGGATCAAGTGCGGGAAAAGATTAGAAAAGCGATACGGATGTATCATGACGTGCATGAAGTCACGTGCGGTACACCTAGAAGTCGCACATTCAATGACGACCGATTCGTTTCTACGGGCCTTGCAAAGATTTATCAACCGACGAGGCGTACCGGCCGATATATACTCAGATAACGAATCAAACTTTGTGGGCGCCCACCGGGAATTGCAGCTTTGGCACAAAAACATAAACAGGGACGAACTGCAGGATCGAGCCGTGGCCTACGGCATACGATGGCATTTCAACTCCCCACCGGCCAGCAACCGAGACGGCGTATGGGAACGCATGATCCGGTCCGCCAGACGGATATTGCTGTCAATCATGGAGCAGCAGCCGCCTGACGACGAGACGCTGAACACCGTCATGACTGAGGTGGAGCGAATCCTGAACAACAGCCCCCTGGTTCCAGTAATGAACGGCGACCCCACCCACCTGGCGTTCACCCCAAACGACTTATTGACGTTAAGGTCGAACGAGGGTTTCCAAGGGCCGGTAAACCTTCGTGGGAGCTACCTCCACGGGTGGAAGCAAGCGAACTATCTGGCCAAGGTCTTCTGGAGGCGATGGCTGCGGGAGTACCTACCGGCTTTGCAGACTCGACAGAAGTGGCTGGCCAAAACAAGACCATTCAAAGTTGGGGACGTGGTTATGATCGCCGACGAACACGCACATTTCAGCACTTGGTCTTTGGGAGTAGTTACGGAAACCATCAAAAGCCCTGACGAAATGATAAGAACGGTGAGGGTGAAGACAGCTAACGGGGTGCTCACTCGTGACATTCGCAGTATTAACCTACTCGAGAGCGAAGACGAAGGAGCTGATAACACTGAGGCCTAGTAAACCTTTTCACACCAGTCATCGAGGTGGATAAAGAAACACCATATACACCACACGGTCTCCGTCAAACACGTTAAGGTGCTCGCGGTCTTTTCGTTGACATTACAGAAGGTTCTTTCCGATATGTGGTGATGAGTGCGATTCCATTGTACATCCCGATACATACACGCATGCACAACGCACTCTACATCCCGTAAACCCATCAAAAATGTGACAGTGTTTGTTGTTTTGCTTTTTGTTGACGCTACCGAATGCCCCTTGCATATGTGGAAGTAGCGGAGCTAAGGTCACACACACATGCTACACTTTACTCGTTTTCGTGCCACACGGTCTTTTGTTGACATTGCAGAAAGTCCTCCTTTGATGTGTAGTCATACCTGTGATTTCATTATACCCCAGGCACACACACACACGCACTCACACACACACACTCAAGCACGTACATCCAGGACCGGACGGCCCTTCACGAGGACAACGTCTATGTGACCATTCACGCCCGCCATCGGTCATTTGGTCTTGTGGAAGAGGTACACTAGCCTCACGTCTATGTATCCAATGGATTAGGTGCGACCAGTAGTGGAACGTCGACGACGAGCATTAGACGCGCGCACTGACAGCAGGGCTTAGGCAGGTAGGAAGAATCAGTACCTTTATACCGAACCTTTGACTCTGCTAAGGATCCAGGAGGATTTTGGTGGGCGGTGTAACAGCCGGTCGTGGAAAATCCCCCTTTTTCCCTCGCGATTCAGTGTTTTTCCCAACATCACTCATTTCCATACACTATTGACTTGTCTATACGAACTGGTTGTTATTCTGAACCAATTGTTGTTTGTTCGCGCCCAGAGCGCTACTTTGACACATCCTTGTTCAGGACCTGCGTGACGCACGTGCTGTCTGCTCACACGCTGCTATTCGGTTTCTCGTTGTTGAGTCCTTGTGATCGTATTATTGAGGTTTGTATATTTTTTATGTCATTGTTCATGTAATAATCTAGTATCGTAGAATATCACGGATAATCGTCTTTTGATTTCGGGATCCGTTGCGAATTTTGCTACGCATTGCTCAACAGTTCGTTATATTTATGCCGTCAGCAAAATGAAGTGGGGTGCCGTGGGCCACTGAGAGGGATTTGTCGTTTATATGCACGAGGAACAACAGCGGGCCAAGGACGCTACCCCTTGGACACAGCTTGTAGCCTGTTTAGGCTCGGAACAGTGTCCATTTATTAAGACAACCTGAGGGCGATTGGACGGGTGAGAATTGATCCAAGATAGTAAAGGGTCAGTAGGGCCAAAGGATCGGGTTTTGGCCAGAAGATGTGGGTGTAGCACGCGGTCAAATGCCCTTGACATATCCACGTAAAGTACTATAAAGGCCATTCCGTTGTCTGCCGTTTTAGTAGTAATATTCAAAAAACCAAGTTGGCAGGAAACCGATGCATGTAGGGGTGGTGACTCGCAGTAGGGTTACCAGGGCCCCAGCTTTTGTGGACACTGGATCCGATACGACATTGTGGACGGAGCTTCTTGCAAGGAAACACCAAACTGTGAGAATTTCACTCACTGACAGTGAGCAAGCGGGGTGGAGGTCAGGACATGACTATGGGCCGCATAGGACCGCAGCTTGTTACTCTGGACAACAATAAACATTTCTCGGCCAAGGGGGCATTCACAGTGAGTGATTTTTCTACGCGAGCGCCGGCTACATTAGATCAGATTTCGTGCAGATGGACCCATCTTCAGGGCGCAACGATCATAAACTAAGAGGAAGATGGAGCAGATCATTTTCTCAGTGAAGTGCCAGAATTACGCTGGGTCCTGGACCCGACAGCAAGAGACCGCCAGGGGCCCTCTACAATAAGCAAAACACTGGGCTGGATAAGGTGCAGACCTACCGGGCAGCAAGGCTTGGTAAACTCTCTGCAGAAAGGGGCTGCATAGAACAACAATAGAGCCGCCTCCAAGACCTTGAGTTTCACGACCTCAGGTATAACCATTTATCTTCATATAGAGGGAACCGACCTGCAGTGCAGGTGGCACCAGAGTCGACGAGGGGCCTGCCGGATCATTATGAATTGCACTCCTGTAGTCTGTACAGAAGTATCGCCTCGTGGACAAGAACTACGTTTTTTGATGATTGCTGCAATTGGAAGATAGGTTTGGTTGTGATGGATATCTTTAGAAGCGACTCCCAGACGCCGCAATAAGTACTGAAATCTTTGGTTACATATGAAGGGTAACTACCCCCTCCAAAGTCGGAGGAAGAATATTGTAGTTGTCACACCATCCAGTTTTCAACCCCAAAAAGCCCGAGAGCCGCCGTGTGGTCTTTGACCGTACTGCCGAGTTCCAGGGAATATCACTGAATCAGTGCTATTACAGTGGCCAGGCTGGACAACCCCAGTGATTGAGGTCTCGTACCGGTTTTATCCAGGTACAGCAGCAATGTCTTCCTATACATGAGAAACATTTATGCAAGTGAAAGCTCCAGTGGGGGACGGAGACGCACTGTGGCTCTTGTGGTGTGATGGCCACGATATGGACCAGCCTGCTGTGGAATACAGGATCACGCTTATCCTTTCGGGAAGGTTGCATCATCCTGATGTGCGAACTGTGCCCTGTGAAAAAGCCGCAGCTGGGTGCACACGTAGGTAAGGAACAACAGACAGCGTGAACCCCAACGTCGAAGTCGGAGACTATCCTGGGTCGTTTGACTATGTCGACAAGGCAGTAATCCACCTGAAGGGATTGACGGAGTTGCTAGAGAAAGGTGGCCTCCATGCCAAGAAATAGATACGAAAAGCCAGGGAGTGCTGGAAGCTATTTTAGACAACGGTAAAGCAGAGAGGGCTCGAGGTTTGAGTGGTCCACCACTTCCAACAGAGAGCGCTCCAAGAGTATTGTGGGACCCTGGAAGGGGTGAATTCGTTTTCAAACTGAACGATCCCAGTCAGCATTTTACGCGCCGGGGAATGTTGCCATCTGCTTCCAGTCTGTTTGATTCACTCGGTTTCTTTTCCTGTGGTTGCTGCCTCGTGAAGGTCTATCTCTGCGGCTTCCTCGGAAGAAGGTGGACCAGGACCAAACATTTTACTCGAAGGGCAGACTAGAAAGAGAAGAGTTTGCGGTCACACTGAGTAAACTGGGGAACATACGGGCTCCTCTTTGCCTACCGTTGAATGGTGTGAACCGCACGGGATTGCTGCTTACCCCTTCTCATACCTCTGAGGTTGGTAACAGGGCCGCAGTGTACGGGCGGTATTGTACCGGTGACGGAAGCTGCACCCCAAGGATCCTGTAAGTTAAGGTCCGCCCCACTCCCCTAAATTTTGTCTCCTTCTCGAGTTTTGAACTTAGTGCAGTTGTGCTAACTATGAAGGCCGTAAAAGCAACAAAGAAGTGTTCCCATTCTATTAACTGGTCAATCATGTTTCGAAATGCCTGGACGATTGTGCTGTACTACATCAATAACGTCAGGAGCGGCTCCAGCAAGTTTATAGCCTACAGGCAAAAGGTCACACATGAAGCCACTGTAGGTCAATTGCTGCATGTTAATTCGATCGACAACCCGGCAGAATTACACTCCGTAGGTGCGAAATTTCCGACGGCCTGGAACATGAACAAGAAGGCCGAAAATAGCTTATATGCCCGAACAAGACTGGCCTGTTTGCCAACTCAGAACTTCTTCTCAGGGAAGGGAAGTCAAAGGCACTATAATGAGCGTGGCTACCGCCCAACCGACCTTTCTCCTGTCACGGTTTCCTGGGCCTCTTTTTTAGGCAAGGTTGCTGCGCTCAGTATTATTGTTGACTATGTTTAGGGGGCGTTTATTGATCATGAAAGACATCCATCCACTCAGCCTGTGAACATATGGATTCGGTTGCTTCTGACTAGCTATTATTCGGAGGATCTGACCTTCTCAAGAAAATACGATCTAAGGCGGTCACTCAAGAGACTCACAATCCTGGAAAATGGGGTGCAAGCGACGAAAGGACATCATTTCCAAAGAGCAACCTGAAATCTTTAAACCCAAAACTTATCGACGAACTACTTGGAGTAGGTGGAAGGCTAACAAAATTTCACTTGAGTTTTGACTGGAGGCATCCCATAATATTATCGGCTCTGCCACCAGAGGTAGACTTACTGATTCAACATCTACATGCCGTGGGGGAACGAGCCAGAAAATACCACTTGGCGTGTGTCATTCGGATGCGGTTTTTGGATACCGAGAGGAGAGGCAGCTGCGAAACTGGCAGTCCAAAGTTGTGCGCAATGTACAAGAAGCACGGCTGTCGCGGGCAAGCAGCATATGTATTTGCTGCCAGAGTGTAGAGCAACTCTGGGACAGTGGACGTTTGGAAACACCGGATTTAATCATTTCGAACCAGTGTGGGCCACATGCTAGGAGAGGATAGAAGCAAGGCACGAGTGCATTATGAAACGCATGAAGTCCCTTGCAGTGCGCTTGGAAGTCACGTACTCGATGACCACTGACCCTTCCCTCCGAGCCATGCATGGATTTGCCAAAAAAGGGGCGCACCATCGGACACATATTCGGACATCGGGCCGAATTTGTACATACTGTACGAGAATGGCAGCTGTGGCACCAAAATGTAAACCAAGATAAGCTGCGAAGCTGTGCCGTGGCATGTGACATTTGATGTCACTTCAACACCTTGCAGGCCAGTCACCGTAACTGGGTGTAGTAATGCTCAATTAGGTCCACTGGAAGGATGTTGCCGTGGCTAATTAAACAACAACCGCCAGAGGAAGAGGCTTCAAGCACCTTGATGAAGGTGGAACAGCGGACTTTGAGTAAGGGTCCCGTGATATCAACCCCTTCCAGTGACCCCATTCATCCGGCTCTTACCTTAAATGAATCCTTGGTGTTGAGATCAAAGATTTTATTTCAGGAGCCATTGAATCTCTGGGGTAGCTAACTATACGGATGGAAACGAGCAAGTCACCTGGCCACGGTGTTTCGGAATTTATGGGTACTCGGGTGCCTGCCGATGTTACAAGCCGGACAAAGATGGTTGACCAAAGAAAGACCCTTCACGGTTGGTGATGTCATGACGGTCTATGAATTACTTGCTCTCTTTAGTGCACGGCCTTCGGGTGTTGTTGGAGAAGTCGTCATGAGTAACGACTGCCCCGTGAGAAGGGTAAAGGTTAGAACCGCCAGGGGGACCTTGGTTCGCAATGTGCACGGCATTCGTCTACTTGGGAGTGAAGACGGAACTCTGAATGCCACGAACCCAGCAGTCTAATAGCGCACAGCCTCAACTTTTAGGGCAGGAAAAGTATATACCAAACTTCATCTTAGCCCACCGGCTTGTAGTAAAAATTCCCTTTACGCTATACACACGGATTTACTTTGGCTAACAAATACACGCCGTATATGACTTGCATACCTGGTACGGGTCTCCTTTTTAAAATAATGACGCTATTAGTTCCCAATTATTGTCTAACAACTGCATGAACGACTTCACTAACTGTAATCTTTGCCTTCAAGCACGCGCGCTTACCCAAGTACAAGTGAACTGCAGATGGCCTACATTTCCGTTACAGCTTGAAGCTGTCGTGTGAGTTCCCACTTAACGTTGGCATTTGCAAGGACGATTCCATGTGTGGCATTTATTTTGTAACGCCCGCTTGCTCGCTCACTCACTTTCACATATGTACACGTGAAAGTCTGTTTGCTCAAATATGGCACATGAAGTCGAAACCCTTTCAAGCATTTGCCACTTTCACTAGTAAGAGTGCGCCAATTGTGACGAACTACTCTGGCGAATAACTTTTGGCGACAAGGAAATCGGATTGTGTTGCGAAGGAAAAACCCGTCCACCTAACTGCTTAGCTTTGCGTGATTACGTATATACATGCGGGGAGACTTCAGGTGCTTGCCGTAGTAGCTATGCGCACTGACAGCAGGGCTTAGGCAGGTAGGAAGAATCACTAACCTAATCCCAAACCCTTGAGTTTGCCAGGGTCGAACGGGTTTTGGTGGTTGATGTACAAACTAGTTGCAGGAAATCCTCCAAGAAAGCCGTTTTACTCGGGCTTTGATAAAATTCTCGATTATATACATCATTTTTGGGCTACCTGTCACCTATATATATATATATATATATATATATATATATATATATATATGTATATATATACTTGAGCACCAATCCGTGATCATTCGCTCTCAAAGAGAGACTTTATCATAACTTGTGGGACCCGTGTTACTCAAGCGCTAGCTTTTGCACGCCGCGAGCCTGGCCATTTTTTAGGGTCTCTGTGATAGCACATTTGAGGTCCGTATATATTTGTGAATTCACTGTTTTACAGTTCAGTATGGTAGAAACAGCTAATCAATCGTTTGCAAATTCATTCTTGAAAGTAATTACCCATGTTGACCAAAACGCCCCCAACCTACCGACGACCTCGACTGCGCAGTTTTTTCGAACATTAGAACTTTACCACAGTCCTGTGTCAGTTCCGGGGTTCGTGCGAAAGGGCTACTCCTTGCCCGAAGGCTCCTTACATTGACTTGCCATTGACCTCAACCATGAGGAAGCAGTCCCAGGGCACGGGTATAAGCTCATGAAGCCATATGTTTTTCGGAGCACAAGGGAAAACTCATTTTGCTGTATAATAGCAGAAGATTAGAACTTTCTATCATCCACCGAGGTGGAAGCAGCCACGTGGTCAGTTTGTGGCCTGTCCGGACGAAAAGTGGGCCTACCTATTTGCGGGGTAGACTAAGGCCAAATAAGCTGTTATGGCGTACCCACTTCTTGTTCCTCTTGTACCTAGTCTATTTTCTGCAATGAACCATAAATCTGTCCTAGACTGCTAAATTTCACTACAAATCCAAATAACCCCTGCTCTGTTTTCGACTCCGTTCTCTCTTCCTCATTAGTATTATAAACATACCCTGATTACTGGTTTTTCCCTCCTATACATTTAATTTTTCGGGCGAGCCTGAGCAACCACATGAGAGGGGAGGGTGTGGCAGTGGTGAATGCATGGGCCTATGGAACTGTTATATCCCCTGATGGCATACCTGGTCGGTTCCCCGATTCTCCACAAATGACTATCTTGCCAAGCTACTATAAAAGGGGGTAAAAATAGCAGAAGCCCGAGTAGATTCACCCCGAATCCAGTGGGGCAATAAAACTGGACTTAACTCCTGGGCTCAAGCAGCAAGTCCAGTGAACTGACCTGGCTCGGCCTGGCCTGACACAGTAGACGACTCTGGAGCCTGCACTTAATGATGAAGTAACTTGACACACCTCCTCCAGCATCCTGATCCTGGAGCCCCACCGGTGATCCACGTATTTTAGGCTTTCATATGTTTTAGCCTTATCACAGCCTGCTATCTGGTTTTCTGATATCTTTTCTAAGCGGAAAAGCCTAAGTAATACCAAAGTACTTTTCGCCTCCTCCTGTGGTTTCAGGGTGATTCTGTTAATCTGACTGAACTAGAGATGACGAAGTTTCCCTTCGAAGTGGTTAAATTAACTTTTTGTTTCAGTTTTGTTCTAGGCAAAAGGACTACCCCTCAGGTGTTGATTATTCCCGGCTGCATTTTTGGTGGTTTTGAAAGATTTTCACTTTAACGGTCGTTTGTTTCAGATTATCAGCGCTGCAGAATCACTGTGTTCGGTGGGGAGGGAGAGTGGTGTATTGTCTTCCAATGAATTTGGCTTAGACAAATAGCTGAGTGGCAAACTAGATGTCCTAAAACATTCCGGTTACTGGAGAGAAGAATGCTCCAAAAGACTTTGATACAGGCCGATTGCTAACCGTGAGAAATTTGGGTTTGGCCTGGAATACTGACCACGATTCCTTCAAAAACCATGTTTATACAGGGAGTCAGCCAAAAATACGAAGAGATTTTTTGGCGCAACTGGTCACAACCTATAATTCTCTGGTTTGTGCTAGTCCGTTAATTCCAACAATTAGGTGAGTTTTGCAGTATCTAGGTGGAAAGAAGATTGGTTGGGATGAACCACTGGTCACGAACAATGAGGCAAAGTGAGAAGAAGTGATGGTTATAGAAGGGACCAAATTGGTGAAAGTACCATGACGGTATGCTATTGATATTTTGACTGCATATGTGGATGCTAAAATACACTTGCTTTATGAAGATTCTAAAGTCGGAAACACAGCCCTGTCCAAACCTAGGTATGTCCTCGTGTACCTCGAATGTGAAGTTCTGCCATGAAATAAAAGGCTGCATTCTTTGTTCACAGGTCTTGACTTCCATTCGAAATAAGGTTTTGAGATGTGCTGGGAGTGGCAGATATGTGACTTCTTGTCACGAGGTGTTTACACTGCAGTAAATCAACCATACACTCGAGTTAATAATAAATGCTCCCATAACTTTGGAAAACACAATGCTTGCAACAAAGGTTGCTGAATATGTGAATGGTAGTTGCTTTAGATCATTGTACCTGAAACTGCGGATATGAGTAAGAACCTTACGGGTGTCTGTTAATCTCTTTGAATGTGCGAGAAGCGTGAGCCACAGGAATCAAAATCGGGTGAGGCGTAGCCAATTCACGCTAATCCCACGGCCAGAACAAAAGTGATTTTTAGTTTTTGCCGTACCGGGTTGAAATCACAAAAGTAAAGACACAAAAACCTCAAGTAAATGGCCAAATAGGGGGGAAAGTACAACCCAAACTTTCGATGCGTCGTAGTCCAAGCACGACTATCACATGCGGTTCAAGGAAGAATTGAAGTGTTCAACTCAAACCTTTAAACATGTAAGTTCAGCGCATGGACTAACTTTGCCAAGTATTGTTGAATATAGTCACATCTGTGAAGCATATAAAATGGTTGAAGAAACTTTCCATGCCTTTCCGTCACTAGCGGTATATGTTGGGGTTGTCCACTTGCTGCCTGATATTCACTCCCGTGAGCCTTAGTACGATTCTTTGAATAAAGGTCCAACCTCCGATAATCTGCAGCTTCAAAAGGGCAGTTCGGGAGAACAGTGAACTTTATGTCGAACTAGCTTGCAAAGGACCTGTCAAGTTAGAATCGGTCTGTTCTTATCAGAACGTAAAATCCAATGACGTTTCGGGTCACTCGAAGCTAATTACTGTGGTAAGGTTTGGGTGCGCATGGTATGTTCCGTGCTACGTACGTTCCACGCAATAACACACGAGGAACGAAAAACGGACGAACGTTTATTGGAGCTTTGGCAAAGGCAGATCGAAAACTTACCGATAGCCTTTCTGTGTCAGTGACAGAAGATGCCATGGATCTAGAAGTGTTGCTGTTCAGTAAATTGCTCCAATTTCTCCGTGACAAAGTAAAGTAATCGATGAGATTTCAGATGCTCCGGCTTTAGGCAATGGTGTCGAGAGCGATTTGTGGAAGATATATTCTAGAAGTGTTTGAAATCTTATTACGTGGCCTTGTCACAAAAAGAACGAGAGTGGTCTAAGGTTAATGGTGACCCTTGACCGAGTGGTGTAACTCTTGTGGTTACTGAAAGTTCGCAGAGGAATCACTGGTCTGTAGGTATGGTGAAAGGATCAGCCAACTGGGCAGCTGGTATCTCGTACTGATTGTAAAAAACAAATACTGAAAATCCTTCCAAATATTCTACGTGCTTTGTGAATTTGACTTTATTTGGCATTACCTTGAGAAGATCGCTCATATGATACACTTTTGCACGCTTGTTTATCCATGTGAGACATTTGAATTTGCCTATGAACCGTTTCTGACCGTCGTGCTTGAGCCGCAGGGCTTTGAACCTCTGGGTTTTACTGTGAAGTCCATTTGGCAGCATACTTGAGGTTTGTATATATTTGTACCCTTTGTGAATGGTAATTTAGTACCGTAGAAACTACGAATCAATCTTGTTCTGGTTTCGAGATTCGTTTGAATTGGATGCGCGTTGCTCGATTTACGAGGATTGATTTACAGTACTCAAGTTGAACTTGGACAAAAACTCATTGGAAATGCCCAGACGAGGAACGAAAGACCTTTTGGGACAACGGGAATTAACTCGACAAGTCTCTGGGGAGGGCTTGGGTGTTATTGATTCTCTGGATAATGCTAAGTCTTCTAGTTCTGTCAGTGCCAGGTCATATATTTTTAATTGCGATAAGTCTCTTGATATTAGTACTTATAGAATGAGGGTGATGGAACTAGAGGACGAGCTGCAGTTAGCCAGGAAGCAAGCAGAGCCTCTTGAACAAGGAACTGGTCACAGCGAGCCAGCAAAAAGTCCATGTAGTTCACGATGTCAACATCAAAAGGGCACTGTGATCAAGGCACAAAAACCCTTGAGACAGCCTGAAACTACCAAGGTTTTGCTTTCGACCTGTCGAGAGTGGGACTACCACATTTTTATGGGCGCCCCGAGCAATACTGTATATTCATTAAACAATTCAAAAATTTTGTTGAGTGCAAAGTTACAGATCCTGGTCAGAGGTTTTTATATATATTACCTTGCTGTCGTGGGAGGGCCAAAAGTGCTACCGAAGGCTTCGCGATGCTTGATCCACCGATGGGGTACATCAGGGCACGCAGAATCCTAAAATGTTTGTTTGGACAACCATTACAGGTGGCTAGAAGCCTGATTGATTGTGTCCCATTGGAGGCAAAAAGGACTGAGGGCCAGGCTGAATTACTGTCATATTTGGTTATAAAAATGTAGATTTGCAGTATAGCACTGGAGCACTTGGGATACCAGTCCAAGTTGAATACATTGCACACACAGGAATGCATTATCCAATGTCTACCTATTGATTTACCGAGCCGATGGGCAGAGAAAGCTGAAAAAATAAATATCCTTGAGCGGGAGCCTACGTTCAACGAGTTGACGGAGTTCATATGTCATAAATCCCGTATCGCCAACAGCCGATTTGGACTAATCGTACGCGAAAGTTGCAGGCTGGCGCGAACGGAACCAACATCTGCTCAAATTGTAGGGAAGGGCGGTAACCGAATCCGGCCTTTGGATGGCATGCACATGATAAGTCGGGAACATGAGAGGTCAACTGAATGCAGGCTATGCAACTCACTGCATCGGTTACCAGATTGTCCGACCTTTCACGGGATGAGTGTACGCGATCGGTGGTGCGCAGTAAAAAGGATGGGTTCATGTTTTATGTGGTTGAACAACTCTCATCGAGCCTCTGAATGCAGTTTAAGATTGAAATGTAACCACAACGGATGCTTGGGTGATCATCGCTCGTTACTACACGGCCCTCTCAACAACAGGCCTATTCAGCCGGATGAACCCAGAGTCGTCTGTTCGACGGAACATGATGATTTCAAACATGCAAGATTAAGCATCTATAGAAGACTTTCTAGAGTGGCTGGTGAACGTGTCTCTTATTGGGTCTAGAAGCGAAATACCGACGATATCCCCTCTATCGGACGAATAGAGAAGACGCAAGTCGGTTTACAGATGCAAGGTGTATTCTATATATCGTGGCACCGAAACAGTACCGATACGAGAAATACACCGAACGGAAAACGAAACGAAGCGCAACGGCTATGCAGAAGGCGAACTGCGAGCGTGTACAACCGGCGAGCGACTGAAAGTGAAAGTGATTCAAAACGAGGTCGACGGAAACCTCGGAAAAGCCAGTCCAGTAAAACGTAGGCAACCGGACAACACTATGAGGTCGATGTCAAACGTCAGAAAAGGTCGTGGAGAAAATAGATTCAAAATGATGTCCAGAAAATAGTCATTTTCTCAAAACGATCGGGGTCACTGCAGCAGCCCCTTGCTGGAAAGCAAGGAAAGCTTTCGAAAAACGTCGAGCGGGAGAAGGCATACAAGCGGTATTCGTGCAAAATATGTGAATGTAGCTGTGCTGTACGATGCTGACGGGCAGAATCCGTGGTATGCAGGAACCGTCGGATGATGGTCGAGCGTAAACCAGATTCGTTGCCAGTGACATCGGTTGGTTGAATCGTCACCCAGGTGTGCTACACCAATAGCGTCCAGCTTTGGGTAACCGTTAGCTAATGTGATATCCGGAAGCCAAATTGGTAAGTTCGTCAATAATAAGGAACGAGGGCGACAGGGCCAATACAGAATGCAAACTTTGGTGCCAAAATTCTCCAGATTTCGTGGGACTAGCAAAGAGTACCATATGGCGAGGTTCCATGGAACGAAAAGAAACGAAATACTGGTGTATCAACCGCAATGGACTTGACCAGAATACAGTAATAACTAATGAGGCATGTTAAATCGTGTCGAAACGATAAACACGAAAGTTATTACTGCGAAGTGCAATGGTTAAGATCGTGTTTGACTTAGTCACGAAAACGTGCTGGGCAAACGATCTGCCGACCGGAACGTGAGACGGGAGCCTCATTCACGGACGGGTGCGCAGGCGTGCTCTGCTGACTTGAACGTGAGACAGTATTCTCATTCGAGGACGTAGCAAGGCCAACGGACTGTTGACTTGAACGTGAGACGATAGCCTCATTCGAAGTCGTAGCAGGCAACGCTAACTGCAGACCTTGACGTGACGCGGAAGTGTCGTCAACAAGTAGTGCAGGGTTAACATCGAATCTCATGTCAACGGGCGACACGCTGTCATCAACGTACGCGGCTTTGAGACGATCGATGCTAACTGTATCGACGCGACCGTGTCGATCAACCTTGAAAGTCTTATCGTGACGAGAAATCACACGAAATGGACCTTCGTAAGGCTGTTGTAATGGTTTCCGTACCGAATCAACACGAATGAATACATGCGAACAAGTTTCGAGTTCGGTGGGAACAAAAACCTGTCGTCGCTGCATTCGAGTCTGCGCCGGAGCGAGATTTTGCATGTATGTAGACAAACGGTGAACGTAAGTCTGTAGGGCAAGTGGGTCTATACTCCGTGGCGTAAAGAATTCCCCAGGCAGTCGTAATGTCGTGCCGTAGACACGTTCTGCGGCGGAACATTGGATATCTGCCTTTATGCAAGTCCTGATACCGGGCGGAACTAGCGGTAACGTTTCGTACCAGTCGGGGCTCTCGTGTGCTTTAAGAGCCGCTTTGATCTGGCGATGAAAACATTCAAATAAACCATTCGATGCCGGATGGTACGCGGTAGTGCGAATGCGTTCCGTACCCGGCATTGTGAGTTAATGAAGAGAATAATTCGGACTCAAATTGTTGTCCTCGATCGGTAGTGATTTTAGAAGGACAACCATATGAAGCTATCTATCGTTCTATCAGATGTCGAGCCACTGATTTGGCCGTGACGACAGAGATGGGAATAGCCTCGGGCCACCTCGTAAATCTATCGATGCACGTTATTAAATAGGTATACTCGTGTGATGGAGTCAATGGACCCACAATATCTACGTGGGTGTGATCGAAGCGAGCATCAGGCGTAGCAAAAGTGCCGATAGGCGAAGCTACGTGCCTATGAACTTTGAATCGTTGACACTGTAGACACTGTTTTGCCCACATTCGAACATATTTATTCATGGACGGCCAGACGTATCGTGCAGCTACTAATCGGAGACTGGCTGCCATGCCTGGATGTGAGAGTCCATGTAGGGTGTCGAACACGAGACGTCGATATGTAGAGGGTACGACTGGTCGAAGTATGCCAGTAGACATGTCGCAGAGCATAGTCCCAGCACTGGTGGCCAGAGGTACGGACTGACACTGTAGCGACGATGACTGAGCGGCTTCCATACACGAAGAATCCAGTGCCTGTGCTGCAGCCACGACAGGGATGTCTAAAACCGGAGATTTACTTGCATCAAGCGGAATACGCGACAAAGCATCTGCAACGCAGTTCGACTCACCTTTAACGTGTCGTAGGTCAGTCGTGAACTGGGAAATATAGTCCAAATGTCTGACTTCTCGTGGAGAGTAACGATCAGACTTAGTAGGCAATGCATACGTCAGAGGCTTATGGTCGGTAAAGGGGATGAAATATCGACCCTCAACTGCATGGCAAAAATGCTGAGCGGCATTATATGCAGCCAGCAGTTCGCGACCAAAAGCACTGCATTTGGTTTCCGTGGGATTGAGGCGTCGTGAGAAGAACTTTAATGGCTGCCATATCCCAGAAACGGACTGTTGCAGGACCACTACGATGGCAAAGTCGGATGCATCCACCGCTATGCTTAGCGTGGCGGACGGAACTGGGTGCATTAGGAGCGTGGTCTGAGCTAATGTCGCTTTGATCACCGAGAAAGCTACTCGTGTGGCATCGGTAAGCAACAACTTACATGGATTGCCACGAAATAGGTCAGTTAATGGAAGCAAACGTTAAGCAGCATGGGGTACGAAACGACGATAAGAGCTAACTAACCCCCAAAATGCCTTGAGCTCCTTGATTGAGGACGGTACGGCGTGATCTAGAATAGCGCTCACTTTATCCTCGCAAGGCTTAATACCCTCTCGAGTGATCTTGTGGCCGAGGAACACAAGTTCCGGTTTGCCAAGTTCACATTTATCAGGATTGACTACTATTCGATGTTCGGACAAAAGTTGAAATAGTAGCGTCAAATGTTGGAAATGTTCATCTACGCTGGATGATGCGATTGGCACGTCATCGATATAGACGTGAACAAATTCCAAGTCACGTGTGATGCTATCGATAAAACCTCTGGAATGTCTGAGCAACATTTCGCAAACCAAAAAGCATAGGTAGGAATTCAAACAAACCAAAAGGAGTCGTGACAACGGTTTTCTCGACATCTCTAGCAGTGACCGGGATCTGGTGATAGGCTCGTACCAAATCGATCCTAGAAAATGCAGTCGTGCCGTGAAGTGATGCCGTGATGTCGTGTATGTGGGGTGTCGGATAACTATTTGGTGCGCGATAGTAGCCACATGGTCGCCAGCTAATGCCATCTTTCTTAAGAACCATGTGTAGAGGTGAGACCCATGGACTGTGAGGGGGACGAACAATACCTTTAGAAAGTACTGTCAAACTCACGTTTGGCGAAAGCCAATTTGTCCGGTGCCAGCCGGCGAGGTGGAGCCGTGACTGGTGGTCCGATAGTGACCATGTGGTGTGCCACACGATCGGTCACTGTCTCTATCTCTTCGAATGGTTTAGTTATTATGGGGAATTTAATAAACAAAGACTGAAAATCGTGCGGAATTTTAGAGAATAATCTTGTGATTCGGTGTTCATCTGTTCGAGCTGCAAGACCCGTAAATTTAGTGTTCGACTGAGGATCGATAAGCTGCAGCCTACGTGAATCAACAAGTAATTCATAATGCTGCAGAAAATCGATTCCCAGTATGCCTGTGGGAACATCCACAAAAATGAACGTCCACGGATACCGTCGTCGTGGTCCCAGGTTGACCGCAAGCTGTCTCGTGCAGTAGGCAGAAATGGAAGAACCATTCGCCGCTGACAACCGAAGCAAAGAAGCTAGTGGCTTGTCTTTACCAACTGGCAAGACAGAAACTTGGGCTCCAGTATCGACTAGGAACCTAGCGTTAGTGCACGAATCACGCACGTAAAATAAACGGCCGGCCTGAGACTGATTGCCAGCGGGTACAGCCGCTTTACTCGCCGGCAGTGGCGTTTCCCGCCACGTATGAACACGGCTGTCTGCACCTACAGGAGGCTGGTCCAAAAACTCGGTGGAACCAAAAAACCTCTGGTGGGATGGTTTGGTTTCGACTAGGCAGGTGAAGTGGAATCACAGCGGACTTGGGCAGTGGAGGGCGCCCGTCAGTGCCGTCGTTCACGTGGGCTACCGCGAGGAGTCGGTATTTCAACTCTGTCCTTGAAGGACAGGCGGCGCTGGATGGATCAAGACTGCCGAGGCCTCTCCTGCGATTCATCCAAGTCAACACCCCGAGGATTGCGCGATGTCGTGGCGATGAGGGGACCAGCCCCACTGCAGACACGTGCGACAATCTTATCAGCCACGGAGGCTGCTCGTTTCAAGGACGAGTCCTCGAGGAAAGAAGTTACGGTGGTCTGAACATGAGGGGGTAGAGTCCAAACACAGTTCATTAACTATCTCCGAATCCTTATCGGCGGGCCCTGCCAAGGACCGGAGGTGAGCTAGGTGGCGGCTGAGTTTCGTATCCCCTATGGAGTTCCGTGCCAGTGGCTGACGTAACCATTCCTCCCGAGAAGGAAGGAAATGTTACAATATAGCCTCCTTAAGCCGATCGTACGGCTGATCCTGGGGAGGATTAAATACTAAATCCCTCACAGAGGCGATAACATCGCCCGAGATTGCCTCTAAGGCATAGGGAAATCGTTGGCTTTGGCCGATAATCCTACGAGCCTCAAATTGCGGCTCTGAGGCTGAAAACTAAACCTCACGATCGTGTGGGATAAAAGCCACAGGTTTAAAGGCAACCGCAGACAAGATGAGATCCGTGTCGAGCTGCATTTTATCCTCTGACATGGTTACGTTGCGATAATATATCGTAAAAATATATATCGTGCAACAAAAAGAGGACGTGAAACAGCGAAAAATCACGGACTTACCGGGCGGGAGATTAATCCAGGAAGTACTGGAAGTTTCGGGCTCACCAATATAGAAGACTTTCTAGAGTGGCTGGTGAACGTGTCTCTTATTGGGTCTAGAAGCGAAATACCGACGATATCCCCTCTATCGGACGAATAGAGAAGACGCAAGTCGGTTTACAGATGCAAGGTGTATTCTATATATCGTGGCACCGAAACAGTACCGATACGAGAAATACACCGAACGGAAAACGAAACGAAGCGCAACGGCTATGCAGAAGGCGAACTGCGAGCGTGTACAACCGGCGAGCGACTGAAAGTGAAAGTGATTCAAAACGAGGTCGACGGAAACCTCGGAAAAGCCAGTCCAGTAAAACGTAGGCAACCGGACAACACTATGAGGTCGATGTCAAACGTCAGAAAAGGTCGTGGAGAAAATAGATCCAAAATGATGTCCAGCAAACAGTCCTTTTCTCAAAACGATCTAGGTCACTACACATCGTACCTGTCGGCATCGTGACACCTAAAGGATTGAGGAGGGTTAAAGCATTTTTGGACACGGTGTCGGATACCTCGCTGATTACTCGTGAGCTTGTAGAAGTCTGTGAACTAGTCGGCGAGCCTACCTCGCTTACTATCAGCACGGTTTCAGGGGGTCATGTTAACAATTCTCTGAGGCTGACCCTGCAGTTACCGTCTTTATCTGATGAAGGGACCTTAGAAACTCCGTAAGCCTCTGCAATAGACAGCTTGCCAATGAGCCCAGTCTATTCTATTAAATAAATGGCCAAGAGGTGGTCTCATCTCAGAGACATAGCATTTGAAGAAGTATGTAGGCCCCACATCGACATATTAATTGGATGCTATATACCAGAGGCTCATTGGGTGCTTGAAAACGGCATAAGCAATCGAAAAGAACCATTCGCCACGCCAATGATACTTGGCCGGACACTTCTCGGACCCCTGACGAACGAACTTCAACAATCGGCATCAGTAAATTGCCTAACTATTGCTGACAGAAGTGCCTCTATAGAACACAATCAACTTTTCGATGTCAAATTCAAAGGTCCATCCCAGGAAAGCGAAGTTCACTCAAAAGAAGATCAGTCGGTGCTTTCGATAGTGAATTCAAAGAAGGGACGCTACAATGGGCAACACGAAGTTGGTATACCTAAGAGACCAGCTCCAAGTCACCTATCAAGAAATGGAGAAGTTGCCCGGAGGCGTTTGAAATATCTTAAGAAAGGGCATTTTCGAGGGGCCCTGCTGAAAGATGAACACCAGCAGATCACTTAAAGCAGCTTGGAATTTGCCGAACTAGTGGCAGTGTACGGTACCTGGTGGAACTGCATGGTCAGCGGCGAAGCAAAGTACCCTTTGCCAAAACAAAAATTGCTGGGCTGAAGTAAGTATCCCTAAAAGAACTCAAAATGACTGCACTGGTATTGGGTTTCAAGGTAGCACCAGTACTAAAAAGGAACTACACCACCATCGGACTGGGCCTTGCATATTGGACAGATCCTACAGTTGTGTTATATTACAGGAAACGGAAGAACCGAAGAGCTTGTTCGAAACATCAGAGAGTTAATCCACTCATAGCAGGAAACAGCGAGGAAAATGTTGATGATTCTAGCTCGAAAACACATACAAAGGACAAAGTAGCTTGCAAATCGCCTCGCTCCCAGTTACTCAGCATTTTATTCCATTTCATGCTCTGCAGCTATTCAACTGGACCCATTTTTCCTGAACAGTTGCAAAATGTACTTAGATCCAGTTTCTATTCAGCGCACACATATGCGAAAAAGAAAACAATTCTCCGATATTTCATTCGAACAGTACAAGTGAGGCTCATTAGCTGTGAGCATATTGTGAAACTATGTTTGCCTTTGAATAGAAACATTCAATTACATTTCATTCAATATTCTTTGTCGCATATTTTGTACACAGAAAAACTTTGAAATACTCTGAGAGATGCCAGTATTCGGTCAATTTCTGTGTTCATGTGTGCCTCGACACTGTCCGTCGTACACTTGTTTCTGAAACTTGTTCATAATCAGAAATTGGTTTTCATTTCTTTCGGAGAATTTGGTGCCTCAATTTTATGTAATTCCATTGATTCGTGACCTTTTCATTTTACGCGTTACCTCATTAAGCGTTGCACTTACGTTCAACTTCTGCACTCATGCCTGTAAACAAAATTGATCTAACCAGTTGCTGCAATAGTTTACTGCTTAAGATACATAGATTGATATCGAGAAGCGAAATGTTTTACTCTGCAAAGTCTTCACCTTCATCGTACTTCTGTGTGCTTCGGTTTCCTGATGAGTGTGCCAATCTTAAGTTGTGCAGCGGGATTGGGAATGGATTCCTCACGGACTGTGAAAAGGCTGACTACGGCAAAAACCTGTTTTACGTGCAGACAACACACAAAGCTAGCAACAACAGGCACGGACAGTAAGTCATAGGCAGATAGAGTGAGAATCGTGACCCCACCCTGAACCGTACGCAACCATTTTTGAAAAAGGATTTTGGCCGGCGGTACAGACAACAAATACTGAAAATCCTTCCAAATATTCTACGTGCTTTGTGAATTTGACTTTATTTGGCATTACCTTGAGAAGATCGCTCATATGATACACTTTTGCACGCTTGTTTATCCATGTGAGACATTTGAATTTGCCTATGAACCGTTTCTGACCGTCGTGCTTGAGCCGCGGGGCTTTGAACCTCTGGGTTTTACTGTGAAATCTATTTGGCAGCATACTTGAGGTTTGTATATATTTGTACCCTTTGTGAATGTCAATTAAGTACCGTAGAAACTACGAATCAATCTTGTTCTGGTTTCGAGATTCGTTTGAATTGGATGCGCGTTGCTCGACTTGCGAGAATTGATATACGCTGCTCATAGGGTTTTTAAACTGGATGTGTTTGCTGTCTTTGCTGGAAGGAGGGTTTACCTGAGGTCCTTGACATGAAACGTGTAAATAAGACGCTATGTGTTATTAAACGGCAACCTTATCTGTCGCCTGTTTTACTCAACCTCGGTGTTAGTATTCATTATTTACCTTTTAGTCTATGAATTTCCTTCCATTTTTGTTTGCCATGTTTCCATGACACCTGTCCACAAATGGTAAATAAGCATTTCGTCACTCATGTCATTAGGCGCTGGTCTAGTTTGGATACTGAACTACAGTATTTACGATGGATGAAGCTCAACTGGCCAGTCATAAATTCGGTAGAGCCCATCATCGGAACACCAGAACTTTGCCGCTCGTTGGCTGGCGGATCCACTAAGGTCAAACATTTCGCTCGACCCTAGAGGCACTCGATGCGGTAGTGCTTTTGCCGATAAATGAGTGAGAACCATACACTCCGGTGTCAAATCACGCCCATGAGTGGTCATCATTCACCAATAAACCTGTGTCAAAAGCAAATTATCTTTCTGGAGCCTTCGCACAGTGGGCCTGAATTGAATAACAATAGGGGTTGTCGCTCCAGTCAAGTCAGTCAAAATTAGTTCATCTGCCGTTGAATGAAAGGCTCTGGTGCTCGACTTAACGATTTATTTGTTGTTACTGGTTTGTGGGCTGCCTGACGGTGCACAAATCTGACCAGGCAAGCCGCATCCTTCTGAAAGTGTAACAACGAGTTAAACACAAAAAACGAGCGAAAGCCATGAATAATAGTACGATTATTCATTTGAAATACCAGTGTTGATCACTGTAATATATTCATCAAAGTGCGAATAATCCAAACCATTTTCTGTTTCTTCTGGGGCTTGAAGGTTTTGACAAAATTTTTATGTGTTCTGCAGGCTTGCTGGCTTTAGGATGAGAGGTGTACTATTCTTGGGATTTGAGCCCCTCGATTTTTCATGTTAAAACTACTCGATGCTACATTTTATAACCTCCTGATCTGAAATTTTAGTTGGTACTGTGTGAAATACTGTGGAACTTCCTGGTGCAGTGTTACGGCCGCCGACGCTGGCAGCATGTATCAAGCATCCGATGAATTTGGTTAGTTCCTTCAAGAATGGCAGTTTATTCCTCACACTCATTCTTTGTCTAACTACCCAAGTTTTGCCCGATCTGTGTGAATAGTTCGAACATTTTGGTCCTTTGTCACTCGGTAACACTGATTCTGGCTTGGTATTACGGCCAGCCTGAGAACCCGCACAGCAAAATCTGATTTTTGATATCTTGACTTGTAATTGTTCACTATTCAGATAGCCCGTCAGTCTCCGTAAGTGTTCCGTTTCTCCTTGGATTTGAACTGTTGAATTTCGTTGTTTCCGGGTTTGGAAGTTTTGAAAATTCATTCTTCAGTGCACATGAAAGCTGTTACACTCGGCTGGAGCACAATGCTTAGTGGTCCGCTTTTACTGAACTGCTGTCTCATCACATCTCTGCATGCCGGAGCAGCCAGAGCAACCCTTCATTCGTAGGGAGCTGGCGGTCACTCGGAGATTCAGTAAGAAGGGCCTCTGGTGGCTCAGAAGACAGTTCCGCTGATAGCCTTATGGCGACCGAGCACAATATTTGAGCTCGCTGCCTTTTTCACTTTCATTCCTACGAGCATGTTTTGTGCGTCTACTGCATCAATGTGGACGAGGGGCATCTCTGACCCACAGCGCCCTGTGGGACTAGGTTGATTCCCGCCACTACCTTTAGTGTGGACTCCCAAAAATAGGCGGGAGATTACGTCGACTTCCCCTTGTTTTCCTCCATGGTTGTGCCCTTCTTGTCCCTAGCTTTGCCAGCAGACACTCGCAGGTTAGACTGTGACTGAAAAAGATACAACCACTTTTTCGCCTTTAGCTTAGATCTTTTTGCCAACCCCTCTTCATATTGTCGTCAGTGTTCTCGCTGTATCCCTCGGACCTCACCGCGTGAAGTCTTCTACTCCAGGTCCCCCCCGTGACTGGTATGCTCTGTATACCTACCTCAGGCCTTTAAACTTGGTTAACCGTTTCCGTGCCCCGGCCTCCCGCCAATGGGGTAAGCCGCTCCCCCCAATTCACACCAGGGGAGCAAATGTATCCGGCAGCATCCTGTAGTCAACCATGATATACTGCCACTGGTTCACTTTGTCCAATATTTCTCCGCAATTATTTGTGTTGGCCGTATATAGCAGTTCACGAGTACTCAGGCCAACAAGCCTGCCGTGGAGTTTGTTCTATGCTGCTGCCTGACTCGTCGGATGCCTCGTCAGCTACTCATTCTGGCTTCGCAGAACTTTCACTTGGCCTCGAGGGATTTTTTGTTTCTCAAGTTAAATCAGTGCCCTTTATGTAGGAACTGCAGGGGCGCTTCCTTAGACGAAGCCTATTCTCAGCCTACTTTCGGAACAATTAAGTCTTGAAGAGCAAGCACTTTCACCACTTACTTGCGGTCCACCACTGGTAGGTAAAGAATCTCAATGAACGCAAGAAAGCGTCACCAAGCCCCTTTGGAACCTATATTTACTGCCAGGTAACTGCAAATTTGTTATCCCCGGCCCCGACCCTTCCTGCTGAGATACCATAATTGCCACTTAAAAGAAAAAGTCTTTCTGGTAACTCCATCATTTCTATGCTTCCTGTTTTGCGTGAATCCTCTTCTCACGAACGCCACTGTACCGCTCGGAGCTATCCACGTTTTTGTAAATGCAATGAGCCGAGCTTGGTCTACGGTGGTTCAATACCCATCCCATCTTCGCGAGTGCTGCATGTGTTCGTGTGCATCAAAAATTAGCTCCCGGAAACTAACACTCTTGCCCTTTTGAGGCCGTTGCTGGGCTTATCCAGGCTACATGCCATAAGCCCGAGGGATATCCCGGTTTTTTCCCAGTGTTCCTCCTTTACTCTTGCGCCCAGTTAGCAAACTATCTGAACTTTTGGGTTGATAAATAGGTTGATAGCGGATTTTGCCCAGATCCTTCGAGTTTCATCATCCATATGCACAGGAGTTATCATGGCATTGGAAGTTTTTGATAATTTATGCACAAAACGTATGCAGAAAATAAAGGTACGAACTTTGTCGTTCAGACTGGTGCAAGTGAGTTGGCCGCCAGTTTGTGCCGCAGACTCAGCCCAAGGTTTCCCAATCAGGGTGGCTGCCAGTCGACGCAAGTTATAAGGCAACGTATTGTATGGGAGTAAAAGCAATCAGTGCAAGTTACTGGAAGGCAGACTTGAGCAGCTGGGAAGTGACTGATAGAAATGGCTGGCAAATTCGCATAAGATGGGAAGTGAGTGTTCCTACGAAAAGATGAGAACTTCCAGGAGCAGTGAAAAGCCTAATCCAAAAACGGGGTTTGCAACTGATGGAATGTCAGAGTTCCTGAATATGGGAGAGCATTTACAAGTTGGATCAATGAGCACCGTGAATACACAGAATCCACGAGGGAGTAAAGGGGACAACATTTCTCGCACATCCTTGGGCCGAAATGCTGAGAAAAGACCTGATATATCGTTTCTTGTTGAATGTGACGGGGCTCCTCCGTGTCCTTACTGGACGTAAAAGGGGTGTGACAAAAGCAACTGGGACAAAAAGTATGGTCATCCAGTGAAGAACAGCACTCCTGATGTTTTAGATGAGTGCTCTTACCATGGTACTGAGGTTACTGGCCTCAAGTATTTCGAAAGATTCGTTCATTTTGGTTGATTCTTTTGGCATAGCAGGAATTCTTGCTTCAGAGCAACAACTCTGATGAGTTTTCATGTTCGTATTGATGATATGAGTTTTCCAGCCAGAAATTTTGGATTTCCTATGGTTGATTTTTGAGTTGGAGAGAATTTACCAGTGGTTTACAAGGACTAGTAATCAGAGTGTTTCTGATGAAGTGCGGACGCACTGTTTGAACAGTATCCCGCCCGTAAAGGTTCAGTATCCCACCAGCAAGATCTGGAGGGGGAGGGAAACTTTGTAAAATAAATTCTGGTAAATCGAGCAACGCGCATCCAATTCAAACGAATCTCGAAACCAGAACAAGATTGATTCGTAGTTTCTACGGTACTAAATTGACATTCACAAAGGGTACAAATATATACAAACCTCAAGTATGCTGCCAAATAGACTTCACAGTAAAACCCAGAGGTTCAAAGCCCCGCGGCTCAAGCACGACGGTCAGAAACGGTTGATAGCCAAATTCAAATGTCTCACATGGATAAACAAGCGTGCAAAAGTGTATCATATGAGCGATCTTCTCAAGGCAATGCCAAATAAAGTCAAATTCACAAAGCACGTAGAATAGTTGGAGGGATTTTCGGTATTTCTTTTTTGTAAGCCTAAAATAGATACGGTCTGGCCATTGTATCAGCTGTGGTTCCGGATGGCAAACAGTACAGTTGCATACGATAAAACCTATGATGGGATCCAGAAAACTTGTTTATGTTGGGAGGTACGTACTGTTTCTCTACGGTAGTCATGGGCAGAAAATGGTAGCCTAATGGCGAGGAAGGTGAACGAAGTCTTCAAATGTTCTGAGGCCTCGAAGCATATTAGGCTTCGGCGGAGTTGGTGAATAGAGACCGGCAGCTTAATCTTGGATTCTTTCTGAAAGCACGGTAAAAGGGCAAAGATGTGCATGAAAATGATGAGATAAAAAGGGCTATATGGTTGGATGGATAGCAGGGCGGTGAGGAAGGCCAGCCGCAAATTCCACTCTAGAGGCACTGGGATTTTCTGCTCGAAAGAATAATAATGAGGGGAAGTCACTTCGAATAAACCCACGAGGATAGTATTAAGTGAAAATTTTTGACGGAAGACAAGTGTGAGCCCAAGGTACAATAAAACGCTGGACTTGTCGAGGGCTGTGATGGATACCATGGCCCAGCTTGCATCAAGCGGTGGGTGCAAATAATCCCAAATAAGGTGGTTTTCAACCTCGACTCGAAAGCTGAGACGGTTTGCCGCTGGGGCATCTTCAGGATTTCTGGTGGGTGAAGCCAAGAAGTGGTGCATAAAGTGCTCCCGACTGTAATTAATTTATGCTTGGTGTTACCTACCTGGGGGCCAGGGGAATCAGGATGCCAAACCAAAGCCGAGTTCGAACACTGAACTATCGTTGAGTAGAGCTCCAGAGGAAGGCAAGGAGGAGGCGGTTATAGCAGGTAATTCCTAAATGAAAGAGGTTTTACACACTTCATTTGGGTAGATGAATGCTGAGAGGAATCGGCAATCGCCATTAGAACGGAGTAGACAAAGCAAATTCCACAAGGTTCAGCTTCCGAAAATGTGCTTAAAAAGTGGCACTAAAAATTGACAAGCCAGACGAGAATGCTGTAATGAACCAAAATGGTCCGAAGTGGAGGGGCTGGGTCAGCATGCACATCTGAAGAGCTAGGTCAGTGCGCATCCACTGTACACGAGCTCGGTTAGAAGAGAAGGAGGCTTAGCATATATACACTTTTGGTGGCATCCGACTTGCAGGGGCAAGTCGAGGCCGTACAGAGAAATCTAGATTTCGTAAAAGGAAGCGCAGGGCACTAATCGGATATCTTAGCTATCCAGTGATTCGTGTTAAGTTTCTCCACTACCAAGAAACGGGAGAACAGGCCAAACCTGTCAGGCGTATTTCTCATTTTTCTTCCACCCTCTGACACTGAAGCTTAATCCATGGGGTCTCCCGCGGCCGGGTGGGCCGTTTTGGATGTTAAAAAGCCTGTAACACAGAGAACTTTTTTTACAATGCATCGCTTTAGGCATGAACTTACGATGTACCGGCTAAAGGAGAGCATGCGTGCAGCTATAGATAGCTGCGAGTGAGTGATTATGCAAAAAATCCGGTAACTCAACTACAGGCTCCAACTTGATGGACCTTGTTCGTTGTGTGAACGACAATGAGTTTAAAACGTGTAACCAAATAGCTTGAAAAGGTAGGTATGAAAAATGAAAGTGTGAGAAAGGGGTCTGAGGCTGGGGAGAACTTGTACATGGAAACTATAAGAGAATCAGTGGGTACGGCCACGGCGACAACTGTTGCACGAGGTTACGTTACTTACACAAGTCCCGCGTTAATAGCCAAATTGCTATGGATTCTGATGTCATCATCAACCACCGGCGTGATTCTTCCGCGTGAATTGAGGCAGTTGTGATGACTGGTCTGAAAGCTGTCACTCTGTAGATTTGACATCCACTATCAGCCAGATGTTTGCGGACTGCGCTACTGATAGTCCTCTACCTAGTACTACATATGTGAATCCCTGAAGTGATATATCGAAAACAGGTTTCTTCATGCGACAAACATTTTCGTGAATCGATCGGCATATTCTGTGTTTTGGTTGTTGTTAGACTGGTATGGACAAGGTAACATTGCCTAAAGGGGTTTTGTGGACTTCATGTATAGAGGAGGGGCAGTGTAGAGCAGCGAGCGCACTGAAATCAGTAGCAACATTCGTGGAGTGTATACTCATAGGTCTGCTCCTGTCGAAGACAAGTTACCACTATTTTCAGCTTATACCCGATCCTGACTTTATTTGGACAGCTTGTAATGAAACGTGAAATCAACACGCAAATATTTGGCAGCCTTGGTCGGACTAATATCGAAGCCTCGTGCGGCCAATCATCAGTTGACATGGACTAAACCTTTACCCAAGGTTACAGCACCACGGAGCTAAATGCACGGATCCCAAAGCAGAACAAGTTTGGTACAAACATTTTAATGTACCGCAATAACCGAGCATCCACACGGAACATATGTAAACAGATCTTTGCCGACGAAGCTACTAGCACCAGATGACCAGGGTTCAGCGACGCTCAAGGCCAAAGCTATCACAGCCGCAGAGTTAGGAGGCAAGTCTAAAAGTGTCACGGTCGAAAAATCAATGTATAAAAGAGTATTCAGATGTGCCCATCGATGTTCTTTCTATAGTGTGCAACATTCGGAGCCAAGTTAATGTTCTCGGTAGATAAGCAAACATGTGGGAACGTTCGTAAGGAATTTTTTATATGCATGTTGCAGGCAGTCGTGTTGAACAGTGAGTGTCGGGCTTTCAAAGGGGCTAACTATTAAGTATCCATTTTTCGCGGCCCTCCAGGCTCTCCACCTTGTTCCGATATTTACTTAGATGGGTCTGAAGACTAGTGTTTTTCCGATAATCGTTGGTCCCCGGCTGGGATACGCCCAAACTTTGCCTTTCTGCTGCCTCCGTTACAGACTCCCAAACAGCGCTGCGTAAACTCAATGAAGTCTTTACTGCCTCGGGACAGCTTGCTCTTAACTTGGCCGAGGCCTAGGGATGAGTAATAGAACGTGCATTATTTCAACCACAGCGGTACAAGAAGGGGCCAGATCCACCGCTTTGGCCAGTGCACAAAGTGGGTGCAGGACATCTGCAATGACGAACAGGCCCAGCTGGGATGACCGATAGCACCTCCTGCTTTCTTTTTTTGAAGTGCTCTTTATATTGGGCTTCCAGCATACGGCCAGCTTCGCCGACTAGCACTGGCTGGGGGTTTCTAAGTTCCGATGTTCTTGCTACAGTGTTCCTCACATACACCCCTCAGTACGGTTCACTCTCTTCCCATCGATTTCTGTTCCCGCGTTTGATACATGTAAGTATCGAGGTAATTACCAACTCTTATTCTGGGCGGGGCACTCCGATTAGTTGTTGTTTGTCCCATTTCTGACAGCCATAGCCACCCCGAATCTTTCTCCATGATGGTGGCTAATCGAATCCTAACATAGTTTTGGATTTCGCTCTCCGCTAACACCACTTTATAGTGCCTTCCTAATATCCTCAGCCTTATTGGTCGCCAGTCCCTTTCGGACGCATTCGCTTTTCCATTCTCAAGAACGGATCTCGTTATAATAGTCGCCTCACATTCTTGACCTCTTCCACTACGGCCATGTTTTGTCATAATGCGGATCCCGGAGGACGTCACTGTTTGAAAATCCCCCTTCCTTTCGCCCGGTGGTCAAATATATGATGAATCAACATTTTTGCCCCTTCTCAGTTCGTCTGAATATCCGTATTGAGATCTTCCACGCTATTTTACGGATCTTGTGAAGCACCTTACCCCCCATACTCTTGTTGACCATAAGTTAATTCATTTAGTGGACTTTGCTCCCTATCGGAGCTCCGTGATTCTTCCGAAAAACAGAAACAACGGAAATATATGCCTCATTTCCGTGAATACCTCTTCATCACTCTGGGTCAATATTTGTTGCTGCTACGACCACCGGGTTAACCAGGTCCTTAGGTATGCATTTCCACTCCCGGAGGCCGAACGCGTTACTAGTTAGTCACTATATTCGTTATCAGTTAGAACGTCGCCTTGTACTACAGCAATACAAATCCAGGTCGACGTCACTGTTGGAGGCAATCTCCATATTCTTTCAGCTGTCAAGGATTTAGCTGGTGAAGATTTTTTCCACTCACAAATTCAGCCGATCCTCCTTTTGGGGATGTTTTATAGCAATGTACTAATTTCACGGAGCTTCTTATCCTCTCCCTTTTTGTCCACAATGAATCAATTCCTTCAGCAGTTTGTTACACTGTGGCGGTCCCACAAGGAACAAGAAATATGAACATACTTTAACTCGTTTTACGGTCTCCTCTTTCATCTCGTTTCGACATAGTGGGCTTTCCGACAAAAAACACACTCACTTTCTTCAAACGCTGGCGTTTCATGGTTTTTTCACTCCTAAAGGTTAATATCCTCATGGACCTATTTCACTTTTTATTACTTTCACTGTCTGGCTCTTGAAGTGCATTCATCTTCGAGTGAAGTGCATTTTTCATTCGTCACCCACCAGTCATCACCGGTTAACCGATCGATAATTTTTTCCTTATTTCGCAGATGATTTGTTGTCCCTCCATCTCGGCCGCTTTCTAATCATATCCTTCCTTTCCAACGCTGCTTCCCAGTAATTTTTAACACTTTCTTTAGGAATACCTGCTCTTTGAAAAATTCCATTTTTTCATATTTGACTTGCCACCGGTATCGTCCTACAATGTCCGTTTCGTGTCGGTGTTTTGAAGTTTCAGTCACTTCTAATCACTTTGATTGGCACCGCCTCTTCATCGTGACTTTCAGTTTTTCCAGGCATCACTTTCAATCCAGTCCAATGTGCTCAGTCATCCCTTCAGACTCAACCGAAAAATTCCAAAGTTTTTTGTGAAGGTATGTCATACTGACCCAAGTGTAACAGCCGGTCGTGGAAAATCCCCCTTTTCCCCTCGCGATTCAGTGTTTTTCCCAACATCACTCATTTACATACACTATTGACTTGTCCTTACGAACTGGTTGTTGTTCTGGACCAATTGTTGTTTGTTCGCGCCCAGAGCGCTACTTTGACACATCCTTGTTCAGGACGGTATTCATATCCGGTCCACCGGCGGGAAAATGTGGAAAAGGCGGCCCGTTTGACTGCGGTGCGCGATAACTCATAACCAATTTGGACAGTTGTTTAAGTCGCGATAACTGCCAAAAGTACAACTGGTGTATCTGCTGTTGGAACAGCTGACTGTATTAAATTTTAGCTTTTTTTCTTCATTGGTACTACTTAGCTGTGAAAGATGATAAAAGATGAAGACGTGTAAGCAAATTTTTGGCTTACTTGATAAGTGCACTTAAAGGTCACGTGTGGACGCGTCTACTTACAGAACGGGACTGTATTTTAAGGGTTAATAATAACTGGAAATACATCGAAAGGCACATTAAGCGTTGGTTTATCAACGCTGGGGATCAAGGCGAAGGAAGACGGCTACGCCGGTATGTTGTTTTTTATTTTTTTGTTTTTCACTGATTCATGGTTTCTGCGTAACCATCGCTTCGTTTCCAACTGATTGTGCAGAATGTCATCCACGGATATGCGTATTGAACTATGAATTGGTTTCACAATTTATCTATTACAAGCGGACACCTCCTCGTGTAATGGTAAATAACAGCAAAAGGATAATTTTCTGTGCAGTATATACGTTTTTGAGATAAAATTACAAAAGAAAATTACGGATGGAGGCGAATGAAGACGGCTAAGACGGTACGTTATTCTCCTATATACGGTGTCATATAACAGTTTTATTTCCTGCAAATTGCTTCGTTGAATACCTAGGCTATTGAAGTTTACATAACTTTATATGCTTACTTAGATATTGTGTTCATCACGGGCTTATCCGTTGTAACTTAGCAGCATTGTAAGTGGACATATTGTCCAGGGTCTGTTAATCTAGTTGTATATATATGTATATATATATATATATATGTAATACATATATGAAATCTATTGTGGAACTCTTCTTTAAATGCCTAACATTTAAAGCTAACGATACTGCTTTTTTTACTTCAATCGCCAAAGATGTAACTAATACTCGCATTTCCTTGCCTTAATTTTCCAGATCCTGTGAGCATTAAGAAGAATAGCCAGGAACATCTTTGCGTGGGTTGGATTGATCGAAAGCGGCATCTGTGTCAAATAAATGTGGCATTGTTTTCAATAAATTTATCTACATTTTTAATGAAATTGTAATTTTGCTCATATGTATAAGGGTAATTTAGTGGCTAAGCTAGAAAGGAAGGAGAATACTTTAATGATATTGTGCGAATGAGTTGCCCAACGTTGTGATGGGCAATCCCACCGTTTGCCCTACCGTAGCCCAATTGAGCAGTGCTGCTTTGGTTGTTTTGGAAATGCATTAGTACCGTTGATAGGAAAATCGCTTTAGGATGACTGTAGGACCTACAATAAAAAATGATTCTAACTGATGCCTTTCCTAATGAAGGCGTAAATGAACGCACACCCGTTATTATCACTAATTCCCGTGGTTCGGTGAAATACTATGTTCCCTGTTATTATACATGCGGTTTCTCGTTAACTGCAAAGGCTTGCGCGCAGGACTATGGAAGCTACCTGAGGACGTTCATCTTCTTACTTTTCCACATGGGAACTCATGACTATTATACGCAGTACACGGAATCAGTTGACGACTAACGTAATCCCACCCCTGTCTAAGTTGGCCTATGGAACGCGCAACTAGCCGTAAGTTCCGACGTTAGCCATAAGTCAATGAAAAGACGTTGTGGTAGTTTAATTATTATTTATTCTAACAAAAAGAAATACAGGCTATTTTGGACACCGTTGACGAGATCAGCTGATGGACCTTCTCATCAGGCATCGTCAATCAAACATGAAGATAAATCTACAAATAACGTCATGTAAGTGTTAACGGAAACCAATAAAAAAGTAAACGGACGTGATATTACGATATCTGTTGTATGACATAGGTGACAAGAATGGTATGATAATGAAATAAAATAACAATAACAACAATAACAATGTGAAAGGAAGCATTAAAAAAAGCAAACTCATAAACAACATCATAAAAGCATAAGTAAATAGTATAAGTGTGAAAAAACAGAGAAGGACAGCAGATATCGCAGCATCCCCCTGTTGCATTGCACGTCATACGGACAGCCTAAGCCTATGTACAGGGAAATCTATATTTTAATATGATTTTACACAAGCAAGCGGTGACATCTCCAGATCTCCTGGGCCATCCTCCCCCAAGAACAGAACAACTTTGGAGACCCTTCGATCTAAATGAGGGCGTGCCATGCGCCGGCCACCCTTGGCCAAACGAATTTCAGGTGGCACCGGTCATCTAGGGAACCATGTAGCGATGTCACCATCCACCCGTGTCACTGGTGGAGGAGAACCATGCACACGGGACTTAGCGATCTCCTAGTCGACCCTCACCTAGGTGTCCGTATTCCGTCTTCGTTGTTAACGTACGTCATCTGAAATGGAAGAAAATGTTTTTCGTTAGTAGCAGTTAATTACGAATGTCGCTGTTGTACGTTGGGGTTCTTCGCAGCGAAACTTACCTCCATTTTGATAAACAATGGACGCAAACATAATCCTCCTGGTTGTCATAATTTGCGCACTGATAGTGCGTCCATCGGCTGCACGCACAGCATTGGACCCAGTTTGTGTTCTCGCCTAGATCTGTTGATGGATCCTCCATGCGGCAAACATTGCAGACGTCCTCCCTGACGGGTGAATCCACCAATTTGAGACGTCTTCTTTTTTCTTTGTTCTTATACGCGGCTGACGTCATTGTTCGGAATCTGCGGAACCGTACCAGTTGCATTTTGTCCCCTATAATTTATATGTCCCTCTCATCGGTGTTCCTAATACTAATGGCAGCCTTCCGTTTTGAAGACGGAGGCTTCATCAATGTGTTTGACGAGCTGGGGACAGGTTGTGAAATTTGGGTTGCACGCATCATCTTGCGTTCAGCGACGCATTTGCCTACATACTGGGACTGTATGTTGGCATTTGACAAATCGACAGTGGTTCCGGAAGATCTATCGTAGCAATGAATGTCAATATCCCTACCGGAACCAATTAGGGCAGCAAGATTTCTTAATTGCGGCAAAAGCTGCATGAACTTGCTGTACCCCACACTGCTTAAAGCAGTTGCAATATCCTTCAAAACGTCATCGCACAACGATACTTTCTTACTAGGGCTTACAACGGGTGCTTCGTGAACCACTTCTGGCTCCATTGCCTGAGGCGATATGCTTTCCCATGTGCCTTCATCCGGCAGAGCCCAACGACCCGCAGGTAGCCTGTGGGTGTCGTACTTGATCACTTCGCATACCTTCAGGATATGCCCGCAGACGAGTAGCCACTTTTTGCTGAAGCTACACGAACGCTGCTGGTTTGCACCCATTTTAACCCTAGCTGTGTGCGACCGACTGCAGTGAACAACCCAGAAACCGTCCCCAGCAGCAACTGCTGTGGTCACATGTGTACGAACGTGCTGCTCAACGGAAGACCGCGCGTACACACTAAGTCGACTAAGGAAACCTTTAAACTTCTCCATCCCCTCACTATCCTTAAATGAACCCGCCATCAACTTGGACAATCGACGACGCCTGCCCTCGTCCAAATTTTCGGTTCGCTTTATAATACGAGCGAACACATCAACCAACGACGATCTCTTTGATAATCCCACTTTCAAATACCTATTTTCTACCTCAACCCGATTAGTTGTCAATACGCCGAGATTGACCACAGATTTAACGGCGTAACCAGCCCACATATTCTCGAAAGGTAACCATGCCCGATCGAGATAGTGCTTCGCAGCAATACATCGACCGGCTATGGCCACCTTAAACCTATCAAACTGCTCCTTTGTAGATGAATAAACTAGAAACCTCATCCAACGATACAGAACCCGTTTGTCATTTAACGACAAACCACTTAACTGGAAACAATGCCGTCTCATGTCTTGCAGAACATGAAACCGGCAAAAGACTACTGCGCAGTTAGGATAATGCTCCCTGAAGGCATTATACTGCGCCAAACTCCTATCTATGATTATCGTCTTGGCATTAAGAGAACTGGGTAGGCGTTCTCTCATTTCCCTGATGGCACGCTGATAACTTAGGCAACTCTCGTTCGGGAGAATTGCATGAAAAATGGACCTACCTAACCGGCTTTCGTCTATAATCATTGCGTGCCACAAAATGTAGCCTCCACAATTTAGCTGATGAGTCGCATCAGCCAACAAAACTTCGCTAAACTTATCCACCAACGGAACAACCGTTCGTGGAATAAAAAATGCGTACCGCACTAATGATTCCCGGTACACAAGTCGCAGGAAACCCCTGCCACTAACTAACTGCTTCACCTGCAGCGCATCTGTTCGGCTGTCCAAGTTCGCAGCCTTGTTCCTGATGGACTGCAGGTCAGCAACGGTAAACAATCTGTTATACCTATCACGAGCATAGGAAACATTTCCTGCGAGTTGTGAAACGTCTTCATCAACTCGCTGATGTGAGACTCCTGATCAGGAGTCAGACGTCTATTACTAACGTACAACTGGTCGTTAAGCAAGTGAAACCTATGATTATGTCTCAAGCAGTGAGACACAACCTTGTACTGGGTTCCGAAAGCCCGAACCATGACAAACGCCGGACAATGAATGTTCTTGTAACTGAAATGTCAATTAGCAATTCAACAACAATACTTACCTCGTCGCGGACCGCTGAGGGCGTCTGTTGTGCACACAGCAATATTTGACTCGATAATACGGAAAGGACTTCGGTAATGCGGCAGGGTGAATGCGAACCCAATTCTCCGCACTACCACTTGCATAAATATAGAAGGATGTCAAACTATTCCTTTGGAATAGTAGAAAATCCTCTTCAAACGCTTTGAAACACTCGTAGGTTGTCCGAACAGTCCGACAGAAAAGCTCCGTATCATCGACCATCGGGGCAGAACCAGTGTGGGCAGCCATGACAACAAGCCAGGAAGAATGGCTGTAACCTTGATCACAGTTACTTATATACTGCTCTGGGCCTGACTCAAACAAAAATGCGAGTAACATTATACATACCATTCTAATTTTCTACGCGAAACCAATATTCCGTTAAAGCGGTTTCCCAAGGTATGCATCCATAAAGGCAAAATGACAACATTTAAGGGTGGACCGTACATGACTACCGTTCAGGACCTGCGTGACGCACGTGCTGTTTGCTCACACGCTGCTATTCGGTTTCTCGTTGTTGAGTCCTTGTGATCGTATTATTGAGGTTTGTATATTTTTTATGTCATTGTTCATGTAATAATCTAGTATCGTAGAATATCACGGATAATCGTCTTTTGATTTCGGGATCCATTGGGAATTTTGCTACGCATTGCTCAAACGTTCGTTACAATACTCAATAGATCAATTTGGAACGAGGAAAAACACGCAAAATGCCAAGAAAAGGATCAAAAGCAGTCGAATCCGGACAGGAAGTAATACGGCAAGTCTCTGGGGAGGTTTTCGGTACATATGATTCTTTAGTTAATGCTAGATCGCCTAGTCCTGTCAGTGCTAGTTCATGTGTTAACGAGAGCAATATTTATCGTAAGGATGTCGATTTATATAAGCTGAGAATACTAGACCTAGAGCAACAGTTACTGTCGGCTAGACTACAGGCGCAGGAAGCAGAGAAGAAGTGTACACAGAAAGAGCGAGAGCATGAGACCAGTGACTTCGACACTTCCGATAGATTAGGGTGCAATAAGGTAGGGAACCCCACGCCGGTCGCCGACTACAAACCACCATCGATCGATCTGCCTAGAGTGGAGCTAACGGTTTTTCGAAGGGCGAGCTGAGCAATACTGCAAATTTGTCAAGCAGTTCGAGGCGTTCGTTGAAAATAAGGTAACCGACCCTGGGCAAAGACTTCTCTACCCGACTCACTACTGCCGAGGCCGAGCAAGAGAAGCTATCGACGGGTGCACCATGCTCGACCCAGAACGAGGCTACACAAGGGCAAGGAAGATCCTGAGGGACCTGTTTGGCCAACCTTTCAAAGTAGCTCGTAACCCAATAGAGGACGTGATGGTAGAGGCAAAGAGAACCAAGGGCGATGTCTACACCATGGCCGACCTGGTGATTAAGATGCAAAACTGCTCAATAGCCCTCGACCATTTAGGTTACAGGGCTGACCTAGATGCCATGCACACTTTGGAAGGCATAGTCCGTCATCTCTCTCCCGAACTACAGGGTCGGTGGGCGGAAGAAGCAGAACGGATAAGCCGAAGCGACAGAGAAGCCAACTTCGAAGACCTGACCGAATACTTAGACAGGCAAACGAAGAAAGCTGACGGCAGATTCGGCCGACTCATCCGGGACAGCAACCGAGCAAACAAGCCCAGTACTAGCCAAATCCAAACCCCTGTACGGGAACATCCAAAGTACCAGCCTTGGACCAATACACACGTCATTTCACGAGATGCTACGGCGAAACCAAATTGCAGATCCTATGGTACTAGCCATGGCCTACCAGAATGCCCCAAGTTCGGCAACGCCACAATAGACGAACGGTGGGGAATGGCGAGGATGGCAGGAGCATGTTTTATCTGTCTCAACACCACGCACCGGGCAGCAGCCTGTAGAACAAGGAATCGATGTGGTTACGAGGGCTGCACGGGCAGACACCAACGGCTGCTGCATCAGGCGAGAATAACGATAGCCGGGGCGAGTACCAAGCCCAGCGTTATTTGTTCAACTTCACAATCCGCCAGTAAACCGGTAAGTTTAGGCATAGTGGCCGTGGGAGTAGTGACCCTGACTGGGATAGTCAAGGCGTTGGCTTTCGTCGATAGTGGATCCGACACTACTTCAGTGAAAGAGCGGTTTGCCGACAAACACCAAATGGTTAAAGGTGCGACGTCTTTGGCAGTGAGCACGGTGGGCGGAACACAGGTAATGACTGCCGGTAGATTGAGGCTGCAACTCATCTCTCTAGACACTAACGAGTAAATTAAACCAACGGATGCATTCACGTTAGCGGATCTCCCCATGCGCGCACCAAGGTCGGTGAACGCAATCTTGACTCGGTGGCCCCACCTGCAGGATGTAACCGTTGTAGACTGGGAAGATGATGAGGTGGATCTCCTCATCGGCTCCGACGTGCCTGAGGCGCGTTGGGTGCTTGACCAGAGAGTGGGCGACCGCCAGGCACCTTATGCCGTACGCACGGCCATGGGATGGATGTTATACGGTCCAGTAGGGGTACGCGGTTCCGTGAATTACTTATCCGCCGAAACGGACCGCATAGAGTATCATCTGCAACGGCTGTATGAAAAGGAGTTTCATGACATTGGAGACGAAAGACCGACGTTGTCTCAAGAGGATCGCTTCGCTCTACAAACGGAGCGGCAAGGCACTAGGGGCCTCAAAAAACAGTTTCAGATGCCTCTCCCATGGCGCACACTGGTCGACCCGTGGACTGATAACAGAAATTATGTTCTCTAACGATTACTACGACTAAAAGAACGCTTCATTCGAGACCAAAATCTGTGGGAACGATACGCGGATTTAATGAAGCGAAACGAAGCCCTCGGTTCCATCGAAATGGTGCCTGTCAACACCGACGGCAAAAGGGGTATCTGATATCTAGCTGACCACCCGGTTATCAACCCCAATATACCCAATAAACTGCGCGTGGTTTTCGACTGTGCGGCCACGTTTCAGGGCAAGTCGTTAAACGATCGCCTACTACAGAGGCCTGACTGGACCAAACCACTGATCGATGTTTTGTGCCGTTTCAGAGTGGGTAAAGTGGCTTTGTCTGCCGACATTAGGGAAATGTTCCATCAGGTGAAGATTCCGGTAGGAGAACGAGATGCTTTGCGTTTCCTCTGGTGGGAGGTAAGCGACCGGGACAACGCAGTGGTGAATTATAGGATGACCGTCCACCCCTTCGGAGCCATATCGTCACCATTTTGTGCGAACTACGCCCTCCGAGAATCAGCGAACAAACATGGCGATCTAGTACATCGGACGGTGGTAGAAAGCGTCAGCAGGAACTTCTACGTCGACGACTACCTTGGGTCATTCGATGATGTGGAATCAGCGCTAGAGCAGTTCAGGGGTCCGACGAGATTGCTGGAAGAGGGCGGCTTCCATCTAACTAAATGGATGTCGAACGCTTCGGAAGTGCTGAAGGTCATCCCGTATCACGAAAAGGCCGAAAGGGTAAGAGATTTGGACGGCTCTCCACTTCCTATTGAGCGCACCTTAGGGATACAATGGGACGCGGAAACGGACGATTTTGTTTTCGAACTGAACGTTCCCGAGCTGCCAATAACCCGTCGTGGCATACTATCTGCCGTCTCAAGTTTGTTCGACCCGCTCGGTTTCGTCTCACCATGGCTGCTACCCGGAAAGATCTTGCTGCAGCGGCTGTGCCGTAAGAAAGTTGATTGGGACCAGTCACTGGACCGAGGGGACCGGCTGGACTGGGAAGAATTTTTGAACACCTTGAAGAAATTAGGGGACATAAGAATCCCACGATGTTTGACTCCTGGCCATACGACACGGACTGGAGAACTACATGCTTTTTCCGATGCATCCGAAGTCGGTTATGGAGCTGTGGTGTACGGACGATGGTGCGTGGGAGATGGACAATATACCACGATGATCCTGTTCGCCAAAGCCCGCGTTGCTCCACTAAAGTCGGTCTCAATCCCACGCCTTGAACTCAGCGCAGCCGTGTTGGCAGTCAGAGTGGTGCAAACTGTGAAGAGATGTTTCGATCTCTACATTTGGTCGGCGAGCTTCTGGACGGATTCAACGATAGTACTTTACTATATCAACAACGTCCGGAGCCGGTTTAGTACTTTCGTTGCTAACCGGCTCACGATTATCCACGATGAATCAGCCACGCACCAGTGGAGTCATGTCAGGTCTGGCGATAATCCGGCCGACCTGTGCTCCCGAGGTGCGAACAACTTCAGGCAACTGGACACGTGAACGAGAGGGCCAAACTTCCTGCAATTGCCCAAACAGGACTGGCCCGTGTTCGAATTAGAACCCTTTACGGAATTGGAACTGGAGATCAAAGGCGTAGTGATAGCAACCAACGTCGTCGTTGCGTCATCCATTCTATCGCGACTGGTCAGGTTTTCTTCCTGGATGAAGACGCTTCGTTCGCTAGTTTGGTTAACCAGGTTCAAGAGAAATTTACTAGTCATGAAAGGGCTACGGCCCTCAGACCGGATACGGGTCGGCCCGATAGGTCCCGATGAGCTACAAGCGGCAGAGTACGATATTTTCAGAATGATACAACACGAGGCTTTCGTTCGAGAACTCAAGAGGGCGGAAGAAGTGGGGCCGACCAATAAAGACATGCCATCTCCAAGAGGCGAGCTGAAGCGTTTAAACCCCAAACTCATCGACGGACTGCTGCGGGTGGACGGTAGGCTGACCAACGCCCACCTGAACTTCGACACAAAGTATCCTATACTGCTGCCGGCGAGACAACCTGTAGTAGAGCTAGTGATTCAACACGTCCACGCCGTGGAGGGACATACCGGGGAAAGTCACGTGACGAGCGTCATCCGAAAGCGTCTTTGATTGTTGAGAGGACGAGAGACTGTAAAACGCGTAATCCGACGGTGTGTGCAATGCAGGAGGCGCAATGCAACGGCGGGCAAACAACTCATGGCCCCACTACCAGAATGCAGGGTGGCTACGGGCTGGTGGCCGTTCAGTGACACCGGGTTGGACTATTTCGGGCCCTTGTGGATCAAGTGCGGGAAAAGATTAGAAAAGCGATACGGATGTATCATGACGTGCATGAAGTCACGTGCGGTACACCTAGAAGTCGCACATTCGATGACGACCGATTCGTTTCTACGGGCCTTGCAAAGATTTATCAACCGACGAGGCGGACCGGCCGATATATACTCAGATAATGGGTCGAACTTTGTGAGCGCTCAACGGGAATTGCAGCCTTGGCAAGAGAACATAAACAGGGACGAACTGCAGGATCGAACCGTGGCCTACGGCATACGATGGCATTTCAACCCCCCACCGGCCAGCCACCGAGGCAGCGTATGGGAACGCATGATCCGGTCCGCCAGACGGATATTGCTGTCAATCGTGGAGCAGTAGCCGCCCGACGACGAGACGCTGAACACCGTCATGACTGAGGTGGAGCGAATCCTGAACAACAGCCCCCTGGTTCCAGTATTGAACGGCGACCCCACCCACCTGGCGCTCACCCCAAACGACTTATTGACGTTAAGGTCGAACGAGGGTTTTCAAGGGCCGGTAAACCTTCGTGGGAGCTACCTCCATGGTTGGAAGCAAGCGAACTATCTGGCCAAGGTCTTCTGGAGGCGATGGCTGCGGGAGTACCTACCGGCTTTGCAGACTCGACAGAAGTGGCTGGCCAAAACAAGACCATTCAAAGTTGGGGACGTGGTTATGATCGCCGACAAACACGCACATTTCAGCACTTGGTCTTTGGGAGTAGTTACGGAAACCATCAAAAGCACTGACGAAATGATAAGAACGGTGAGGGTGAAGACAGCTAACGGGGTGCTCACTCGTGACATACGCAGTATTAACCTATTCGAGAGCGAAGACGGAGGAGCTGATAACCCTGTGGCCTAGTAAACCTTTTCACACTAGTCATCGAGGTGGATAAAGAAACACCATATACACCACACGGTCTCCGTCAAACACGTTAAGGCGCTCGCGGTCTTTTCGTTGACATTACAGGAGGTTCTTTCCGATATGTGGTGATGAGTGCGATTCCATTGTACATCCCGATACATACACGCATGCACAACGCACTCTACATCCCGTAAACCCATCAAAAATGTGACAGTGTTTGTTGTTTTGCTTTTTGTTGACGCTACCGAATGCCCCTTGCATATGTGGAAGTAGCGGGACTCAGGTCACACACACATGCTACATTTTACTCGTTTTCTTGCCACGCGGTCTTTTGTTGACATTGCAGAAAGTCCTCCTTTGATGTGTAGTCATACCTGTGATTTCATTGTACCCCCGGCACACACACACGCACTCACGCACACACTCAAGCACGTACATGCAGGACCGGATGGCCCTTTACGAGGACAACGTCTATGTGACCATTCACGCCCGCCATCGGTCATTTGGTCTTGTGGAAGATGTAGACTAGCCTCACGTCTATGTATCCAATGGATTAGGTGCGACCAGTAGTGGAACGTCGACGACGAGCATTAGACGCGCGCACTGACAGCAGGGCCTAGGCAGGTAGGAAGAATCAGTACCTTTATACCGAACCTTTGACTCTGCTAAGGATCCAGGAGGATTTTGGTGGGCGGTGTAACAGCCGGTCGTGGAAAATCCCCCTTTTTCCCTCGCGATTCAGTGTTTTTCCCAACATCACTCATTTCCATACACTATTGACTTGTCTATACGAACTGGTTGTTATTCTGAACCAATTGTTGTTTGTTCGCGCCCAGAGCGCTACTTTGACACATCCTTGTTCAGGACCTGCGTGACGCACGTGCTGTTTGCTCACACGCTGCTATTCGGTTTCTCGTTGTTGAGTCCTTGTGATCGTATTATTGAGGTTTGTATATTTTTTATGTCATTGTTCATGTAATAATCTAGTATCGTAGAATATCACGGATAATCGTCTTTTGATTTCGAGATCCGTTGCGAATTTTGCTACGCATTGCTCAAATGTTCTTTACACCAAGTATACTTTATTATCTTGCTATCAAGCGTGCCTCGGGATTCCTCGAAATAAGCCTTTGGGAATATTAATTCTTTTCATAATATTATTACGAAAAAGGTTAGTAAAGAGGTATGGAGACAGCAGTTTTAATAAGAATTGCCGATTTTATAAAGCTGAAACGTCTGAGGGGTAGAAAGCTGGGGAGCGGAGGCTGGAAGACTGATGCCAACTCTAAAGCAGTGCCGGAAAACTTCTATCCGTTTTACGTAAAAGCAGAGGCAAATTCAAATGCACGGGCATCGACTACAAGAACAGAGATAAAAATATGTGCTTCGCCACAGAGTAGGGTCAGGCCCAAGTCAGGACCTACTATTTTTACGCCGTGAACGGTGGCTACTACTCATTGATTAGAGATGTATCTTGTTAACAGGCAACGCCTTCCTCGTAAGCTCTATCAGTAACCAAACGGGTGCCAGACTTGAGTCCAAATTTTCCCGGATGTTGCATCTATGTTATTTTCTGGATATTTCCGGCCAACCGAAAAATAGTTCGGTGGATGAGGGAATACTTTGGCAACATGGGGGGGGGGGGTTCAGGATACGCGTCTTTGCAGTAATATGCTTCTGGCATCGCCGGAGAGCTGGAAGACGAAATTCCGGACAATGCTGTAGTGGCCTTTTCTGTGGGCTTCCAATCGGCTTGCCTAGCAAAAAGACCGAGAAGCTGTGTGACTATTTTTGCAGCGGCGAGCTTCCGTGCGGTCTTGCCTTTTTGGCTGCTCAGAGAGTTTTATAGTCTACATAAATTCGGTTGAGAAGTTTCGGGCTCGGACATCCGCCGGTAGTCTGATATTTAGAGTTGCTTATCTGAGTTGGAAGACGTTTTGGCCCGGGGATGTCTTTGAAGCAATGAACGTTACAAAATGCCCCTCATGGCGTATCTGTTGTAATGCGTTTGTAATGAAGCTTGCTTAGACAGAAGAATAAGTTTGCTTGCGGAGCAACTTGAATGAAAAAGTGAGGTTTTGTCGTTCTAAGTTTCTGGAGTCAGGCCGCAAGAGCGCACAGGGTAATCTGCGGCTTGGAGCAGCACGGACCTCATTTAGACCTTTCGTGAATCAGCGGTGAAACTTTTCAGTAGCTTTGGTTAGCTTTTCTGTGGGAATTAAAGTTTGTAGCCCTCTAGTAAGGGCCAATATTTCATTTATGTATCTCTTGTTTGCGGTCTGTAAGACAGTTTTTCTCAGCAGCAATCCCAGGGACTTTTGTCTCCGCGATTTTATCGCCAATGTGTTCAGAGAAAGGGAACTTGCAAAAACATCCCAGCCCAAGGTGTCGTTTTTGTCGGGGGATTAAAGCGAAACATCTTCGGTTTTAAAAGCGCCGAAAGGATAATCGCAGTTTTCGTGAGGTAATGGCCTTTATTTGACAATAAATATATTTCCCGGTGACCACTCCAGGAAAATAAGTATGACATGGCTGCTGTAATGTTATTCAGAAATTTGGGCAAGTGGTTCCGCTCAAGTTTGTATGCCATTTTCATGTCATCTGCAAATAAGCTTTTTCCAAGGGGAACTACATTACTGGAGCCGCTTATATAACGTAAGAACATCGGTGATTTCAAAAGGCATTCCTTGATAACCCTGCTAATAGTCATGTGGGGAGTTGACTCTTTACCATCCAAAGAGTTAACTTGCCCGTGGTTTTGCAGAAAGGAATTATGACAGCTAATCAGGGGGCTTCAGCTCCATAACTTCTGACCTAGCCTAGCAACTTCGGGTAGGGTGCCTGGCCGAAAACCTTGATTCCATGAGGATAGATGACTAATGCTATCCCCCTGGTCGGCTGCCGCCGTTATTAGGCTAAGGAAACCAAACTGCAGTGCTAAACACTGGCCAGATACCTTTGAGTTCATGGGCCGATATTCAGTCGGTCTAGCAGTGTTTCATGGTATTTTTCACATCTTCGAAGTTGGAAGAGTACAATTTATTCTGATGTAGACAGTAGTTAGTGAGATGCAATTTTATTGTGCTCGGGGGTGATAATATATTTCTCTACTTGTTAGAGAAGGTTCCGTACTGGAAAGATAGACTGAATAAGTGCCGAATTGGGACAAAAAGTTCCCGCAAGACCTGAAACAAGCATCTCCCATGGCAGGCGGCCAGGTCCAAGGTGGCAGGGTGTGCGTTAGTCTCGTAAAGTCCTTGATGGTAACAGTGGACGGTCTGAATGGGGACACTGTAACCAGTGAAGCAGCCGGCGGGGTTCGAGTGAGACAAAGTTGCGAGACCATCCAGACGGATAATCTCTCTTACGGACGGAGTTGATTGAGAGATTTCGGCACTGTGCACTCTGGCTTACTGCTTCTCTTACTTGGTAAAGTGCTTTTGGTCATCGCCTCAGATGTAGGTTAAGGGTCTCAAAGTGAGATTCGTGGGGTAGAAGTGGGAGTTTTACAACAATGAGAAACATTCCGTTTGCTTTTATCTGGTGATGAAGCCTCGTGGACCTGAAAGCCTGTTTGTTCAGAGACCGCACAGTCCAGACGGATAGAAGGGCAAGATGGTTTTCCATGCACAAATATAAGTCTGAGTGGAAGAGGTCGGTAGCATGCTGGGTGTTTGCTGTTGGGAAGACCTCGCCCACTTTCTGGGACAAATAAGCGAGGAAATATGGTTTAACTTGAAGTAACGAATGGAGGGACTGGTTCGTAGTGGAAACTTGGAGTGTGGGCTAGTTTGAGATCTTCAACCTATGGTCCTGTGGTCGCCGCATAAGTGATCCCTTAGTACGGAGTCAGAAATATTCTCCCGGCCTAGACTTACCATAAGGTCAGAAGGTTTTTTCTTTTTGGTAGCCTCCTCTACCCGTCGAGTTAATTGGCCTGGGAGAGTGTACAGAAAAATCGCGGCAATATTTAGGGGACGACAAAGTAAAACCGGCTCGATCCCGGAGCATTTAAGTCCCCCTTTACTCATCTACCTCTATTTTCCCAGATATTTACGACAGGGGGGCGAAGTAGCTCAACTAAATTGTCTGAAGCAACCTCTATAATGGAGGATCTCGGTGAGTCCCATGTGTTTGACAGTCAGCGAGAGGCGTTACCACATTACTTTGATCTCGCACGTGCTGCTTAGGTTCTCAGCCAGACTAACCATCGACGGTGTCAGGACTCTTTCCAGCGAAAGCTTCAGAGACTTTGGGTGAGGAGCCAAGGCACACTTTTATATGGTCTGGGTAGCTGGCTTATCAACGGCGTCAGACTCCTCATAAAACCACTAACGGAGAGCTCTCGTTGGCTCTGGAGCCACTTTCAGTCTACCTTTGTCTCTGAATTAGTAAGCTCCATCAGCCTGAGCCTGAGGCTTCGGTCACTTTCCTAAGCTTTTTTCCTCCGCTTGCTCAGTTGAAGAGTATACATTTGCGGCCTGGTCGGGAAATCCGATGAGCCATATAAACATCATAATATGATGTCTAATTGCTATGCCCCGGAGTCTAATTTCCATCATAGGAGGCCCTGCTGGTCTGTGGATCACTACTTTTCCGTGTCCTTCTGCGGCCGTCTCTCTGGTCTTCTGAAGCATTTCCAGCCTAAGGCAAATCCGTATCTGCTTTTTCAGATTCACTGTAGCGGTTTCCCGTATTGCTCTTGTTTACTAGCCGTGCTTTGAAGCAAGTTTTCATCGATGCTGTCTTATCCACTTTTTTTAGCTTCTACTGGCAGTCCTTCATAGCCAATGTTTTTTGCCTCACTCTTTACTTTTGCACTCTATTCGGTCCTTAGCTCTGATGGTGTGGATACTGACTGGTCCGACTGGGAATTTCTGTTTTCCCGTGAACTTCCCTCACTAGCCACCTTAGGTGCAGGTACTCTGAATAATACTGGAGCCTTTCTTTTGGGTTTTGCTGCAGGCTCTATAGTACCAGCCGTCGCAAGTTTCACACTGAAGTCTTTCGTCGATTACCTTTCGCAGCTTTCGTTTCTACAAGATTACCCCCCCCCTCCCACTGATTCCATATTCTAGTTTTCCGTTCCTTCTCGAAAAACGGATTGCCCATATTGAAATGTTGAAGCAGTTTACGCGACGGGGGTTTAAAGTCAAATTTCCCCGGATCTTCTGTTTATCTTGTCATCTAAACATTTCCAGTGGGCTGGAGTATAGTTCACCGGATAATGAAACAGTGTGACCATAAGAGAGTAATCCTGATATTTCTTTTGACTTCGCTTGGCTTCTTGTACTGCCGAAGAGTCGGTAGACTTTTCACTGGACATTGGGTGAGTCTGAAGTTTTGCAGCACTGGGATTAACAGAAATCATGCGACAAGATTTTGAACCGCACTCGCCTTGCTCGGCCCTTTGTAGTGATTTCTGAAACACTCATTTGCTTGGTAAAGCTAGTGGATCGGCTAAATACCAACCACAAGGTGCGTTTCTTCAATTCTTGAGCGGGCACTCAGTAACTAACATTAAAACGGAATTCTGGGTAAAAATGAGTCCGCCTGAGTTTTCTTGTCATAGTGGCTAATTTTCCGGCCCACAGAAATCAAGGCTTGGCCAGATATAAGGGTCCGGAATATTGTACTTGTGACAGCTTGTCTTTTAAAGCCTGTTTGTGCGTCCCGTGGATACGTCATAGATAGGATGTAGTTCGCTGTCAGGAGAGCTAGTGGCCCAGCAGTTCCGAACTGAGCCCTTGCCCGAATCTCGTTCCATTATTGAGTTTATAATAATAATAATAATGGTATATTTCTTGATCGTGGTCAAGACACATGCACAAGGCATGATCAGAGAACACAGCAATTCACAGTAATGTAGGGTAATCACAATTTTGAAGTTAATTGTTTACACAATTGCAGTAATAGAACGATCATCTTGGACGGTGTTTAAGTGAACTAAGGAGGGGAGGGTTCGGCGCGGCTACTATGAATCGGTTTTGAATTTGGAACGGGGACGGTGCTGTCAGCGGGATGGACGTAGGAATACAGATTAAAAGATACTGAGGAAAGGTAGAAGTGCAGTGTTTGCAATAACTCATAAAGCAACTGGTGTCGGACATCACAACGTGAACAGGGAGTTGAGGCAAGAATAATGCACAGCTTGCCTTATGGATGCCGATAACTGTCTGCGACGAATCTGGTAGTCCAGAATGGAACACGGCGATCTACGGAATTTGGTATGCAGTCGATGAAGATGGAGAGAGAGCGGTGGAGTGAAGGAGTTTCAAAGAGGAGTCGGGAAGTGTAGGAGTCGCGATGTGGCACCAACTGGATATTTGAGGAATCAGTATTGAGAAACTGGTTGAGAATGTTACCAAAATAAGATTAAAAATACAGTTAACATGGTGTTATCAAAGTGCAGTTGGAGATGCTTGCAGGATATAGAGAAGATTGACCCTCCATTGGATAACTCATTGTGGGGGGTGCCTGTGACACAGATGCAAGTGAGTCGGATGGGATACGCAGACCGGCCTTTCTGTATAGGTAATTCTGATATTATATAGAAAATCACATAGAGGCAGATACCCTCACCAGGAATGCAGTGTGCTTTTAAGGAGCTTGAATGGTGAATGGACACAACTGGGAATTTAAACAAGCCATCGTGGAAACACTGGTGGAGACAAACGCTGCTGATGCAAACAAGCGAATATACACAGGTCGCGAAGAGGAAGGAAGACTGCGGTGACCGGGAGAGGCCAGACTCGAAGGAACAGAGGAAGTTGAGTGTAAAAGTGAGATTTTCTGCATACGTGATATAAGAATGAATATCCAAGTGGTTAGTATTTTGTTTCATAAAGACATTTGTAGCTGTTGATGGCAGGTAGTGCATGATTAGGGCGGAAGTCAAAAATGGCTAGGCTGACGAACTAGGGAGAGTAGGTACGGAAAGCAACGGCGAGGGCCAGGCTCCGGTCCTGCATGCAGAATGAATTGAACTGTTCGTGTGGAGTACGGGAAATCAATGATGATGGGTGATGTCGGGAATCCCTCCGGCGGTCCGGTGAGACTATCATGAATGATTGTAATCCTGTTTATGGGATTGTGATCACTGGTTAGTCAGGTAAGGTGCCCCATGTAAAGCGTCATCAGGTGTGAGTATAGGTTTAATCACGGTCAATCCGATCGATCATATCGTTTTAGTCCGTTAGGTAATCCAGGGTTAACTTCGATTTGGATGACGGGCTACCCAGGTAACGAGTGTGTTCTGGAACAGAGGAAAAATACAGCAGTCTGGAGAATGCTCCAGCTGGGGGTTATGATTAACGGCTTAGCAAAAATTAGAGTGATAATGCTACTTGATGGCCAGTGGGCCGATCTACGAGGGAAAAGGGAGGACAGCAGTCAGATTGTTGACCCGGCTGTAGGTGAGGGCGGAGAAACTATAGAAAGAAAAGGGAACGCTCGGAGCTAAGGTGAGGCTTTTTTATGTGGATGCGAATGTGCGGGTTTCCCATGGGGCCATGCGTAATCAGATACACACTCCTGCTAGGTGGAATGGGGGCTAACATACCGTGAGCAAATACACTGATCGGTGAGTGTTGGTTATTAAAGGATGGTAATCAGCATGGTAGGACTCGAGTAACGGAGGAGTTCCAGAAAAAGGACGATGTGACCACTGAGTTATAGCCTGGGACAAGAGAACTAAGTGAAGGTGGGTACCTATCATTAAAGGAACACCAGTTTACTAAGGAAATTATTGTCAGTAAGAATTTTTGTTCTGTAACTGAGTCTACATGGTAGCAGACAAATGATCGCTGACTTCGGACAACACTATTAGTGCTTGGGCTCGAGGGGGATAAGAAAAGTAGACTTGTGGATAATAAATTATAAATGTGTAATGATTACGTTCCGACAACCAATACAGGCGAGGCTTTGCCCATAGCTGCTAGGCGTAGGAGTATCAGTGCCATGATTTCGTCAGAGCAGAGGTAGCATGATGTAAATATTCAGACCGTGTATCGACTAATGTATTAAACATCATCAAACTGGTCAAGGATTGTGCGGGGAACCCAAAAGGGTTGAAGCTGAGTAAGGTGGGGTCGGCAAGCATATGTGGAGAGCTCGAACGGCTTGCTGTCACCCCGCACTGGTCTACACAAAAGGAACTGCAGGTTAACTCGAAGTCCTGGGGTTTCCCGTACGCAGGGTCGGGTCTAGGCTGTTATCAGAAATCCGTCTGTAATGAAGGGGAGAGAGAGCATTAGCCCAAGACCTTCTCAGCCTGGAGTGAATTTTTTCGTCTTTCTTATTGAGGAGAGGGAGAGCGAATTTACTCCGTAGGGTAAACTTCCCTTTTCTCCTTGACCCGCCTTTCTTTACACGTGGCCCATTGGGTACGAGACTAATAGGGATGGCTGTTTCCCATTATTGTGATACAGCTACAGACCAGATGTCATAATCTTCAGGGGTTTTGCTGCCACAAGCAGTGGAAGAAAAAAGATAGGATGGAGCAATCACTCAGATAATAGCAGCATTCCTGGGGCTATCACTTAACAGCTTGCTCTTGCCAATAACAGAATCGGACGGGTTCCAGTATGTATGCGAGCCATCCGGTGAACGCACCACCGATTTTCATATGCAGGGCAACTTCGCTAGCACGACGAATTTGGTGGAAAGGTATCACCACTGATTTTGCAGAGGTTGACCGCTAGCTAGTGCAGTGGCAGCGGGTGATTAGGACAGATAAGCCAACGATTTTCGGTCGAAAGACGCAAGCTGGAGGTGAGAACTGGTGAACCGTAATGATCATAGGATTCAGTATGCCGAAAATTGGTAAATAAGGGAGAGAATGGTTTGGGTAGAAGATTGGTTGTAGGTCCGGATGTAACAACTTCCTGATTGGTCGCGGGTGAGTGTTGCTTAAAAAAATAGGGCATTGTATGAGGAGCAGATAGGTGGTGGAGAGCTATCTCAAAACTCTGAGCTCCGGGCGTAATGGTGAGTCAAAGTCAGGTAACCTCTAGTGGGTAAGTATTGTCTTAATGGAGCGTTGAACTGGATTTATAATTGCGGGCTAGGTATCCGTATGCAAATTAAAGTGTAATATAGCAAGATCTGATAAGAGAAAGAAGGAGTGAATAGATGAATGTCAAGAAGCAGGTTATTGACAGCCATGCCGTAGCTATGGGAAAAAAGATGGGAGGATGGGAGGAACCGGAAAGTTATTTGATGCCAGATTTAGCAAATAGATGAAGGTGGAACAGAATAACCGGACTGAAAATAAACCATTCTGCAGGAAATGGTGAAACAAGAGAAAGTAGAAGTTACAGAATGGAGAGAGAGAAGAAAAAGACAGAAAATGCGGCCATAACTGGGGCTTGAGTCCAGTTAGTGCTGCACTCCAGAGAAATTTCAACGACTGTGCCTGTCGGACTTTGCCGAGGGAGAATTAAAAGTGCGGGTGGCAGGATCAGATATGGAACAGAAGCAAAACGAATGGGTGAGTAACACGAGAGGAGGAATCAGGCGTAGCTTTGGCCCAAAAGACGATGGGGCCCATAAAAAAAAGGGAGTTCGAAAACTATTAGAAACCTAATCCAACTTCAAAAGCCCTTTCTTCACTTATGTACGGATCTATAAGTTGGATTACAGTTTGTGCTGTAAGGCATTTGCTTATGTGGGCCTTAAACGCCTTAGATTGCCTTATAGAACGTATATCATGGGGTAATTTGTTCCATAAGGCTGCATACTTAACCAGGAAAAAGTTAGATCTAAGAGCAGTTCTACAGATAGGAACAGTAACTGTATTGTCTCTCAGTCTTAAAGAATATTGTGAGTCCGTTAGGTTTCTGAACTGTGGTGCTGATTCGATGATTTGATTTACAACAACACCATAAAAGAATACGAGGTTCAGCTTCATGCGTCTAAACCATAGCGGATCTAGTTCCAAATGTTCACAGCGTTGGCTTTAATTGAGTTGAGTGGTAAAGCCAATTAACTCTTTTGTCACTAGCCGTTGAACCTTTTCAATAGCCACTCTGTCCCACTGGCGCATTTTGGAGTAGATTATGGAACAGTATTCCAAAAGAGGCCTAACGTGGGTTTTATATGTGCTGAGTTTGCTTTCTGGGAGGCGGAATGTCCTATGAAGCAGGACTATAAGTCTTCTAGCCATAGCAATTTGAGTGGTAGTATGTTCAGAGAAAGTGAAGGTGGCTGAATATTGCAAGCCCAGATCTCGTACTAACGGGCTGATGGAAATCGGGTGACCGTCAATAATGAACACGCCTGGGGGGACTTTGCATTTGAAGGTAAGAATGTTGCTTTTCTCCGCAGAAAATTCCATTACTGAAGTGGTGCACCAAGAAATAGGAGCTGTTAAGTCTGGCCGTATATCACTGATAACTGTACTAAGTTGACTAGAATCAAAACTATACAAGATTTTGATGTCGTCCGCGAAAGAGTGGAGACTGCCACGGCGAAAGACACTGAAAACACTGTTTATGTAAATGAGGAAGAGTAGTGTACCCAAAACACTGCCTTTTATGACACCACTGGTGACAGGTCTGGGTTTAGAGACCGAACCATTAATCTGAACAAACTGATTACGGTCGGAGAAATAAGAATCCAACCAACCGAGTAACGGGTCCGTGATGCCATAAGGTTTGGCCCGTGATAGAAGCCGAGGGGGTGAGACTCGGTCGAAAGCCTTCTTCATATCAAGCAGGATAATAATCATGGACATGCCTTTGTCATCAGCTTCAGTGGCTGAGTTCAAGAAGTTATCTTGACAAGTAGAGCACAAACAGTTTTTCAGGAAACCGTGTTGGCCCACATTGAGCAAGTTATTTGTTAAGAGGTGGGCCATTATCTTATTCTTAGTGAGATTTTCCATGATTCTGGAGATAATCGGTGTATGCTTAATAGGACGATAATTCTCGAGAACACGAGCAGAGCCTTTTTTGTGCAAGGGGGTAAATGTAGAGGTTTTCCATTGATTGAGGAACGAGCTAAATGTCACAGACGGTTAAATAAATTAAATGGAAGGATGGGAATGTCTGGACCCCCCAGAGCAAAAGCAGCCGGAGGAATGCCGTCCGGACCTAGGCGATAAGATGGTTTCATAGCGACTAGAAGTGGAGAAATATTGCTGGGGTGAAATGAAACTGTAGACAAAGTCTCACTGTGTAAACATGAAGAGTGTATTCCAGGAGAGGGAACACTGGCCGTTAAGGTTGAAGTGAAAATGTGTTGAAAGCTTCAGCTATTTCTTCCGGTTTATCCAGATTGGAGTTGTTAACGGTGATGAAAGGTATAATCTTGCGGGGCTGGGGGTTTCTTGTTCTCATCAACCTACTCAGGACTTCCGTCTTCTTGGGGTGGCACAAAGCTTTTGATTCTTGCTGAGTAAGCATGAGTTCAGTATGTGATTTGATTTTCGCCGACAGTCGGTCCATTTGAATATATATCGATAGCTCCCGGGTTTTGAGTGCAAGTCGTTGAAGTTTGGAGAGGTTAGATTTCGTTCGCGAGAGTCTGTTTGTTCTAGAATTCGTCAGTGGGAGCATAGTTGGGATGATGGTGTTTGAAGACTGATTGAGAATAGAATATAGCTAATCTGCTACCCCTTGAGGATCGGGGGAAAGAAACGATGTCTCCCAATTTTGAGATCTGTTTATGTTTGCAAGCCTGCTCCAGTGGTCTAAGTGATATGGTCTGGCAGGCGGCACGGAAGAAATAACGATTTTTGGTACAGAGAACGCGCACGAGACGGCCCTGTGGTCACACCTGAGGAAGCTATCTCCTACAGAGGTGGTTACCTTATTAAGCCCTTGAGAAAACAGAAGACCTAGAATGTTGTTTCCCCCAGTAGGTGATTGAACGTGTTGAGTCCAACCACCGAGGTGTGTACAGGTAACGAAATCCTGATAATGTCGTGGGCCAGAGTGTGATGGCCAACACATTCCTGGAGCGTTGAAATTACCTGCAATCAACTTGTGATCGATGGAGTAAGTGGAGGCAAAAGGGAAAGCGTCAATAATAGGTATAATATTGTCCCCGGTTGATTCAGGTGATCGATAAATGCATCCAAGCAAGAGTCCTTGTGACTGCAGTTTAACTGTTACCTAGACTGAGTCATCAACCGCGTCGAGGACTGGGTGTTGCATTGAAGAAACAAGAAAAGATTCTGCAGTATTTTAGGCAACCCCCTCCTCGACAATGTAATCTAGAGTTGCTGAAAGCCTTGTAACCAGATATTGTGAAGTCTAAGTTGGGAGTGTTTTGCGTTAAGCCACGTTCCCGTGATGAGAATGAAGTCGTAGTTAGACAAAAGGACCCGGGCAAGCAGAAGGTGGATTTTTGCTGGTAGTGAGCGAATACTGATGACAAAAGCAGACAACAGCGTTGTGCTTCCTTGTAATGTCGCAATAGGCAGTTGTGCGAGCGTTGGGACTTGAGGATATAGAGGTGGTGGTGTTGCTAGTCCTGGTACAGATGAGGTGGGTAAGACAGCCCTAGGTAGATTACTGCGTGTGTAAGTCGAGGACCAATAGAGGGACTTTTGGTCAATATCAGAAAAAGAAAGATTGGGGATGTGCTGGTAGGACGGGTAGTACGATCGAATTCGGAAATTTCTGAGTTCGATTGGGAGCTATGGAGTGGCCGGCCGCCGCAGGATCAACCAAGAAGGCAGGGGAAGCTTTGTTAAGGATGAGTGGGGGAGTCTGAAGCGAAGAATCAGTGTGGAGTGGATGGAAGTTAGAGGTATAGTCTGCAATTATAGAGGGGGGGCCTAGGTTTGCGGATGAAATACGAGTTGGTCGGTTGATGGTCATACCACCATCGGGGAGCAGGCGAGGACGAATATTCTGGGATAGAGCTATGGTATGGGGCCATGTTTCGCCTAGGGTATATAATGAAAAAATTTGGTATTTTGCGTCAGTACTGTGTAGCCGCGGGATGTACCACCGGTTGTGTTGGGTAAAGTGGGAGCCCGATTCGAACGGGTGGTTGATGGTATACTGCCGCGGTCGGATTGATGTAGGTAGGTTTCTGGGGTACAGGTAGGTTCTGCAGTGGGATGAGAGGCTTAAAGGAAGGTCTGGTAACTGAATTCGACCGAGTGAAACATTGAGCGAGTACAACGAACGCTGCGCGTGGTGTCCTGGAAAGTGAGAAGGTTCGAATGGTGGTGACGGAGGTGATGGTGGTGTGAACAGGGGCAAATCTGCAATATGTTGGAGCATCGGTACACAGGACGAAGGTGACATACCAGTAGTTGGTCGCACCACTTTGTGGTTGGCTACATGGGTCTTTAGATGCTTACTTAGGTTCACAGGTGGAACACTGATGGAGGGACCGAGGAGTTTCGGTGGGTGTGCCGGTGATGGAAATGGTTGGGCTAAAATTTGTTTGGCGCTTACACGAAAGGCCCCAGGATGGTTTATGGGGCAAATTGGGGGCGTGATGTCGATGCTGAGATGATTTAGGCCACGGGAAGCAACAGGGACGGGGGAAGAGGCTATGCTTTATTTCATTGGAAACGATGCTGTTGCTGATTCTTTGGTGCTGGGTGGTGAGATGGAAGCAACCACTTTCTCGGCTTGCTTGGAAGACAGGCCAATAGCTGAGCGATTGCTGTCTTTGAGGGATGATTGTATCGCCCGGCTTTCGGTAAGTCCTATAGGTAATGGTGGAGATTGAGTTGTAATGTGGAGCCGTTTGGATGGGCACTGAGGAGTTGGCGACGAGCGGGATACATCGAGGTCTACATCCGATGGTGGTGCATTGATCAATGGTGCGTGTGTGAATGTGCCAACCGTGGTGGTTTGTTGAGGGGGTTGAGTGACCCTGGATCGGGAGATCGTGACGAGGAGGGATTGCCGATTACCGACTTCAGGACGTCCCCCTGCAATGGGGTCTTGTCGGCGACAATTTTTATGCTTTTGAATGGGGTGGCTTTGGCGATAGCCTCTCTCTTTCTGATGAAATCCGCGGCAAAGTTTTCCTCACGGAACTGAAACAGAAGTGGACACATACCGCTATGACTTTTTCTTAGTCGTACACGGCCGCACTCGTGGTGTTACATACAGCAGGCTAGAGGCAACTATTGTTTAATAGAGGAAAGCGATAGACGGTCCGGAATATTAGAGACCACGGCATTCTTGGATCTTTTAATTCTCTGGTGGACTTCAGAAGATTTGAGTCCAGAAAGCCACCGGCCGCTAGTAAACTTAGGGTGTTCGGGTACTATGAAGGATCCACGATACATGCTAGCGGTGAGAACGCTTTCAGAGCATTATCCATGGTACGTAATTGTCCCTCCAAGGACTCTAGGTTTCTTTCTAGTGCCCTAAATTTGATACCAGCATCACTGCGGATATCAACTAGTGGTACCGAGCAAGGTACCAAAGCTACGGGAAGTCGGGGGCGTTTGGTGCTCGTGGACTGAAGACGGCTTGTCACTCGACGGTGAAGGCGGACGGAAGTTGCTTCAGGTATTCTTTGGAAAAGTATTTTTATAGGATTGGAGTTAGGTGTGTTGATAATGGGGAACACTCAACTATCTTACACTGGCAGTTGGGAAGCTATTCTAACAAAGTTTTGTAGATTAGCTGGTTGCCTATGGGTTTATTGTTCAGAAAAAAACCCGAATTATTTTGAGTTGTCAGGATATTTCTAGGAGCCATTATTCCTAATATTACCTTAGATAGCTTAGTGGAAACTAAACCGATAACAGCACGCAAATCGATGCGGTGTAGCACAAGCTGTACGGATGCAGGATGCAGGAAGTGGATCAGTAAAACGCTAATGTTTGCAAAGGCAGGAAAAGGGTAACAAGCTAGGTAGTTGATGGTGAAAAATAAGAATGAGGACTAAACTATAAGAAAATCTTTGCATTCGGTGCTGATGTTACTTGGACTGAACTAAGACGCTTCCAAGAAATTTCGGCTGAGCAGAGACCAAACCTGAACTCAAGCCTCGCTGTTGCATTAGCAGACGCCACTTCAGCCGGTGATGCGTTGCATGAGTTGACAACAAGTTAGGCAAGGAACTGTACCCTGAAATGTATAATGCTCTAGTTTCAACGTGTTTGGAATGCCAGCCCCACGGACAGCTCCGTTGTGATTGAGGTTTCTTCAATTCACCTCCGATTGTCTACCCGATATAGCCCGGTTCCCATGCAATTCATCTTTATGTTGAGCGTCACTCATCCCTACCCACATTCTATGCCCGAATCCCAGTACCACGTACCTAGACTTTCCACCGGAGTTCTAAGCAATATGCCACCAGAATTCTACTGAATTGGGCCGGTCCCCCTCTCATGTATAGAGTCCAAGGTCCCTGTTCCTCGTTTTGCTATACAGTGAGGGTTATGCTTGGCAACGCTCGAAGGAAGGCAACTCGAAACACCGGAATGGGATAACGTACGTACTGGAGCAACACAAGTGCATGCTGACAGTGTAAACAGGCGGAGCAAGTGGCACTGCAAAATTCGGTAATCTTTCGGGTGAACAAATTTGTTAGTGTTTGTAATTGTGTATCGCTTTGGCAGCACCATTATTGCCTTCCCTTAGATGGCCTGAGCTGCTGGGTTCCGATCTGGGATTAGTATATCGGCTTCCGTGGCGAGAGGCATTTTCCTTGTCCCCCATGACGGTCGAACACAACAACGAAGCCAGCCCAAGTGGTTCTCCATGATTCCCACTGATCACTGTGAGCCGGTCGCAAAATTGCTACCTGCATAACAGCGGATCCGACCTGAGTGGACACTCCCTCAGACTCTACAGAGTGATGGCTGTGTTGTTGGATTTGTTGTTGCCGATGTATCCTTGAGTACAGCTTTCTCGTCGTTGTTATCACCTTGGTGAACGAGTCTGCGTCCGGCATCAGATGAGCCCAGGCAAGAGCAAATAAGCATTGTTTGAGCCATGTGGGACCCCGGGAAGTGCAATTGGCTTTGCCGACGGGGACAGCTGTATCCTTCATGGAGATTTTCGTTTCATCCGGTAGTGGAGGTTACTGGTAAGGATAACAGGTGTTGATTCAGGACGACTAACCGAAGCCTGTTGGCAAGTAGGAGCACAGGGCTGGGTGTCAGGGCTGGTTTCTGCCTCAACAAGGGCCGGTTTGATGCTGTGTACACTGAGGGTCCCTTCACTGCCCTCTAAGTTCTTTCTTTTCGCTGGACAATTCGGGACTGGTCAGATTGGACCGATCGTAATGGTGGTCTCACTTCGTCTAGTCGAGCGAACACGAGGCTAGCGGTCGACAGAGTCGCAGGTACGTAGCTGCTGAGGGTTTGATCCCGTCGTGGGGTGAGCTTTAGCACCCGCGTTTGGTGTAACAAAAGTTCTGAGTATTCACCGTCAACAAAACTCACTGGTGGTGGAGGAGAAACCAACTCACATGGAAGTCATAAAGAGCAACCATGAACCAGCTAACAAGAGGTAAAAACCATGTCGGCTTCAACGGTATTGTACAGTCCTAAGAGAGCCATCGATGAAGCTCCACTCCATGAAGGACAATCACGGGAACAAAAAGCAGCTTCCAGTTGGAGATGAAACCACCCCACCACGCGGCTAGCCTGAGGATGTAAGGCTATGGTCTTATTGTACTTGCAACCAAGTGTGTACCGTAACCCGCGGAAGGCACTTTCAAAATGGTGATAGTAGCCGGTGGTCACCAAGTCAGGGCAACGGAAATGACTTACAGACCGGCTAGAAGAGCTCCTGCTACTTGCTCTAGGGTAGAACGCGGCATAGGCACAGCCTTTAATAAACGAGCGAATCGATCTACACAAATGAGGATGTAGACATGACCATTAGACTTTGGGAGGGGCTGCACGAAGTTTACATGCACGTGGTGAAAAGTGAATCTGGCTCAGAGAAAGTGCCTAAAGCGGGTCCAGTGAGGGTGTATTTTATTGCTTTGGCTCTTAAGACGAACACGGCCCAATGAAGTGCTGTTTTTCGACAAAAGGCCAAACGAATCGCTCGTTGACTAGTTCCACTGAGGCGGCTGCTCCAGACTGCGATACTTTGTGGAGACTGATAACGTATCGACGAAAGCCGGCAGGAACCAGGGTTCAGGATCGACCCCGTGAGACATCGTCAATTCCAGTTACATCTGAATTTGTAGAGGTCGCTAGCACTAGATGCGGTGTGCTACTGTTTCTAAACAGCCCGATTTATTGATCTGTTGACTGAGGTGGAGCAACTGCTTCTACATCTGAGCCCATGGGTAGTGTGTCGTGGAGGTTGTAGACTCGTGAGGGTGTGCCTGCCGCGGGATTGTGTGCCTCAGCGATGGGTCGAATGTCCGTGGTAAACTGAGAAGCAGTCCAAGTGGCGAACATCGATCAGAATCTGACTGGAGAGCGTACGCTAGTGGTTAACGATCTGCGAAAACTGAACATCTGGCCCCTGAGAGAGTGCCCAAAAAGTCGAATGTCCAAGTAAATTGCCGGTAGTTCTCTGCTGAACGTATTATATCGGGATTCTGTGGGCTAGAAACGCTTAGATAAAAAAGCTGTTGGTTGCCACGGATTACTGAGGAACTGGTACGACACTGCTCCAATAGCCGTATCCGAGCCGTCTGTGCCTAATGCCGAAGAAACGGGAGAGTCGCAGTTTGCAAGGGGTGCTATGACGGCTATCTCTTCTTTGATGAAAGTAAATGTTACCTGTGCCATGTCGGGAAACGTGAAAGTCAGCCTATCTCCACGTTAACGTTCTGTGCTGGGCTGCATTGTTCCAGCGCAACTGGAGATAAACCAGCGATAAAAGTTAACCAGGCCAAAAAGTTGCGAAACTGCTGGTAAGAGTGAGACTTCGGGGTAGCCGCGAATTGCCATCACCTTCTCTGGCAGACCTTGTAAGTCCGGGGCCGGAATGTCGTGACACAGGAATGTGAACGTTGGCCCACCTAGACCGACTTTGCCAGGGTTTATGATTACGCCACATTGGCTGGGGCCTCTGAAAAGAGCGAGCAGGCGTGCTATGTGCCTTGGCTCTAAAGAAATAGAAAGCTAAATGTCATCTGATTACACGTAGAAAATTTTTGAACCGCAAGTACCTTCATGCATAAACCTTTGAAAGCTTTGGGCCGCATTGCCGGGCCCAAATGGCAAGCGGAGAAACTGAGATAATTCGGACTGAGTTGTGATATGGGTTCTGTAGGCGTGAGCCTTATCTACCGGGATTCGGTGGTGGGCTATCACTAGGTAGACACGACCGAAAACAGAACAACCTGATGGGGAGGAACTTAAATCTTGAATATGTAGAAATGGGTACTATCGGCTAGCTTAGCTTGATTGCGGGCCCTATGGTTGTCTCAGGAGGGCCAGTCGCTGATAACTTTAGGAACCATGTGAGGGGGAGAGACCCAGGGGTTACTTGACGGACGGGTTATGCCTAATTCCAGCTTGTGACCCGCCTCAGCCTGCCTCGCGCGGAGTTCGTCTGGTGCCTAGCGATGTGGTCGGCTAAAAGCTAGGGGCCTTTAGCAAAGACGTAGTAGGTAACAGGAGAAGCCAAGGCGAGGGGTCCGGACTGCTTGAGCTTCGCCAGGTAAGTAGTAAGGGGTTCGTTGTAAGAGTGTTTGGCCTGAGGCCCAGTGCAAAAGGGCTTGAAGTGATTCATGGAGGAACACGAGCTGGTTTTGGGAGGAGAAAGAGGCCGGCAACGGCTCCGCGGCATCGGGCATCAACCAGTTGGTCAGAATGGTCAAGAAAATTATTGCTTAGTCTGGGATAAGTTTGTGTGCTACTGCAAGTACACAGTGTGAGGTGCCACTTGGGCCCAGGTAGAGGGTGGGGGGGCTTACGGCCGTGAATAGCAAAGAGAGTGCCTTTGGCTGCACGTACCTGCTGGCTGACGGGAAGGTTGCATAACCCGATTCTCCTGGAATGGCGCCTACTGCAGCTCCGGTGTCAGTCATGAACAGGTTATTGGAAACTAAATCTCGAACATGCAACCGACGTCCGATGTCATGGTCTCTGACCGCGTTATTCGTCGGGGCACTTTGGGAACTTGGTTCACCCGTCTGGCACAGGGGAAGGTGCAACCGGTTTCTCAGCTCCGGCCCTTCTTTTCAGGCCGTTTGCGACGATGACGGTATGCTATTCGGGCTGAAATGAGGGGGCTATCGCGGGAAGTGCTCCTCAGGCGTCCACGCAGGTCAGAGTTGCCTTGACGTTTCAAATCTCTAAAGAAGGAACAACTTGCAGCGGAGAAACTTCTGAAAGCACGCTCCAAGGCGGCTCTAGGAGTGTCCTCAGTGTTCCCCCATTGAGAGCAGCGATCTAAGGAATACTTGGGATTGTAACGGCGGTTATTTGTAGTTGGCTCCGTTCTGTAATACCTCCGCTAGTTATGCCGCTTGTGTGGGATTAAAAAGGTTAGAGACCTCTAGCAGTGATTGGATATGAGTTAGTATCAGATGTACCCACAACTCTTTGGGAACATCTTCCCTGAGAAATCCCCGTGCCACCTGCTGCCATAATCTCTTAACACACAGGGCTTTCTTTTGCCTCAACCGGTCCTATGGGTCTGTGGAGGCTTTATATTCGTTTCTGGCAATCGTTGCCTTTATAGCCACTCCACGTATGAACTTTGTTCAGTCATTCCAAACCAAGCTGCTCCTGGTTCGACCACCAGCAAGACGCACACTCTTGTGAATGATCGCTGATTTTCATCCGCTGTTCGTTCCTCGCCTTGTGCTCCTAGCTCTGCAGGTTCGCACTATTACCTCTGTGGCTCGACTTTGGTTTTCTGACTACTAGCAAAGTATCGCTCGATTCGTGACTACAGTTCTCTACCGCTTCCTTATGCCATTCTTCCTGTTAGCTCCGTAAGAGATAGATCAGCAGCTGCAGTCTTAACGATTCAGACGAAAGGAGGCTGGGGGTTGCTGCCTTTCCCACGGCCTTGTGAGAATACCCCTTGAAAATAAGTTCTCTTATCTGGGTAGCAACGTCACAAGGAGGGCTATCAGTGGTCAACTGGCAGCAAGCAGTTTTGCTTTTGATCCCTTGCTTTACACTCTGTTCTCAGTGCACGAAACCAGAACTGTGGGTCGCCAGTGAATATCTAAGGGTCGGTCTGAAAGACTTTCAAGAAGGACGGCTCTGGATCAGTCTTGCGGTCGTTACTTGCTGCAAGAACATTGAAGTGCCTAATGTAAAAGGATATATGAAGAGGAAATGAGTAAACGCAAGAAGGCACCTATGACATCGAAGCATGAAAACAAAGATACTAGAGTACCGTAACAGTACTGGAGATTTACCGATTATATGGCTGAAAGTATACCTGTAAAAAAACTGTGATTTGTCATTATACGAGGGTCGTTTGTGGAATGAATTAGCTGTTCGGGCTCACCAGTTTAGGATCTTTCTAAGTTGGGTCAGGGCCCGCTCCCGTATACCGTCTTCAGTCTTTAATCCTCCGTTCGCAGTACAGTAACTGTTATACTTGGCACCGCTTGAACGAAAGGAACTCGAAACACCGGAATGGGATAACGTACGTACTGGAGCAACACAAGTGCATGCTGACAGTGTAAACAGGCGGAGCAAGTGGCACTGCAAAATTCGGTAATCGTTCGGATAATCAAGTTAGTTGATGTTTTAACTGTGTCACATCCGTGACACTACACCCCTCCTCTCCCATACGCTGATCGGCAGTTACTAATAAGTGGTTCAGGCGTGAACTTAACTAAAACGCTCGACAAGGTTGTCGGTTTTGGTTTCGCCAACCAGCCTTGGGTAGTTCGCAAACAGGCCGCCTGGGTTTGGCATGCCCTCCATAGGTGGCTCGCTTGGATCCGTCATGATGCAGAAAGTTAGGTGCAAAAACGTCAGCTTCCACTTATCACCAAAATACGTGTGGAGAATGACAGGTATCCAACAGGATTTGAGCTGCAGACCGAAGAAAACTAATGCTGGTCGTTGCTTTTCGTAGCTCCCAGCCATCGAAAGAGAAATCCGGAAAAGCTTGACCTCCTCGGTTTTTCAAAAATGCTGACAGAGCTTGTTTTTGCCCTCATCGGCAGGGCGCTTGTTGCAGCAACTGTTTTTGTGTGGTCAAAAACAGGCAGTGATATTGTTGTTACCTTTGGCTTACTGAATTTGTTTTGTACTAAAGGAACTTTATGATGAGCTCAGTGGATGCTATAACAATCTGGGTTATAACCAGCGAAGTCGACCAGGCGGAGGAGTGCGGTCAGATGAACAGATAGGGAAGTATGTATCTTGGAAATAAATGGAAGCAAATTTTGCAGAGCAAACTCACATTGGCTCAGAGTTCTGGCTGTAGGTAACTGAATGAAAATGCCCAGCGTCGACCAGTGCCTTTGATGTGAAGCATTTCAGTTACAAAGACTCGATTAAGGATTACTGAATTCATTGATATGGTTTGGGGCTCAGCGCCGGAACTGCCCCTCGAGAGCCTCAAAAATAGTGGTTATTCAAAGTAATAACACTGGCTGAATAAACTCCATGGACTTCCGAACCAGAAAGTGAGATTGCACCAGAACCAGTCATATTTTCAGAGACTGAGTGTTTTACCGTATGTTGCCATAATGCGTCCAGAAAGATGTGCTTTCACTGTGTGCGGTAGCCCATGTGCAGAAAAGTGTTGTAGCAAGGGAGGCTACTATTCATGGGAGAATCAGGGGACGTACAAAAACCTTTAGGCTTCAGCCTTTGCCTTGAATGAGCTTCTGTCATGGACAAAAGCAGTTTGTTTGTAGTCGACAACCGTTTAATTTTTTTCGCTATCGTTATTGTAGTGAGCTAGACCAGTTTTTCCGCAAGTAGTGCAAGTGTACGACCTGCAAAACACAAAAAGCGAGACCCGTAGGCTGAAGATCAGTAGGTGCCTCACGGGACCCCAACCTGCTCTAACCAAACACAAAAATGACTACCTCCAACCTGCGCGTCACTTTATCAAACCTCCTGAGCGCACTTGAGGATGATGGAGCAAGAATCCAGCAATCCTAAACTACTTCCGTTCCCGAACTTCTTTGGAACAAAGATCATCTCTGTTAACCTCCCTTGGTGTGCCCCCTGTTGAGTGTCAACAGGTGCAAGAAGCTATCAGGAATCAGGCGGGTCGGTTATATATCTCTAATCCAGCTTTCTCCTGGTGAAGCTCTGGCATAAATGGCATCGATCTTTTATAGAAGTTGAGCCACAGCGACCAATCGATGCTATTAACCCACTGAAGATGTGGTTCCTTCGTTTATCAGAAGCGGCAGTGCGGACTGAACGTGTTGGGCTTAACTCCCATTGAAATAAAAGAAACTGCTGCTGTTCTCCCATGGGATTTGAGCCTTGGTGACAAAGTGGACGAGGCCAGGAGTTACCTCAAGCTGTATCTAACTGCATTGGCGAGCTTGTTGGCACCTCCAAATAGGTGACGAAGTCACACACCGTGGTTTGAAAAGGAACTACGAAGTTAGTTGCGACAAAGAAACCGAACCCGGCCACATTTTCGATCCTCCGGCACTGGATACGAAAGCCACTAACGCCTTCGAAATTAGCGTTTGAAGCTGAAGATTGCGAAGCGAGGCAAAAATGAAGAGCCACTCACGGTGGATTCTTCCCCAGCACCCAAAAGGCTGTTTGCATACCTGAGAAGGAAGCTTAAGGCTTGTCCAGGTATCCCAACACCGCCACACGAGGCAGTCTTCGCGGACTCCGATTGCAATGAGGCAGCTTTTTGCGGGCTTCTCGAAGTAACTAAGGAGGGAGTGGGACTGGACTGAGTGCTGTAGGTGCGGTTGAACTAGTCCTTTGTGAAGAGTCTGCCGGCCTATTGATTCTCTTGTCGTTAGTGTTCTGCTCAACTGACGCTTAGTTCTTTTCGCCCTAATGACCACTAGCAAACACTGCCCCGGTGACATGAAGTTGCTGGGGACAGCTAACCCTAAGCCCCTGGTTTTCGCCTACTGTACCGCCGGTCCCGGGTTGTCCGATTTGGGTACCGGGATCCCCCGAACCCCTCTGATGACAGGCCTGCACATTCAGCCGGACCGAATAATAATAAAACCAAAAAAGCAATAATAATTGTATATTTATTGGACATGACCGAAGCACATGCGCACAGCATCACAAGTTTACAGACGGGATACTTATGAAGTCCGACATTTTAAATGGTTTACAATGTATAATGTTGGGACAATATTTTTCGTAGTAAAAACAATAGGGCAAAAGAAAGGAATCAAAGTTTTAGAAACAGAAATATGCCTCCAATGGAGAATTGATAATGAAAATTAATCCCGAGTTGGAAGTTGTGGTCTAAGCTTACCCGAAAGACCGTCAAATATTAAAGAGTTTCCCGAAAAGTGTAAAGAAAGGCCAACGGACAGAACGTGGCGTACTGTTGAATGAAAAAAGAGAAGAAAAAAGCGCATATGCACGGGCGATGTGCCAAACATGGAGAATGAAGCATATTTTCGTGGAAGACAAACAATGAGAACACTGGACAAAAATTAGCCATGGGTGCGTAAGTTTAGTTGGGTCGGAGGAAAACAAGCGGTAACTAATTGATAAAACGTGTCATTTTTGGACTCCGTAAAGTTTGCACAGGTGCAGCTGTATAAGAAATAACGCACAGAGGGCCGCTCAGCAAAGACCAGTTTTGGGTATAGATAGACACGTAGACCATTCCACCCACAATTACGATAATGACAACAATATTGGTATGTTTCTCGGCTGAGTACAGTTTATCACAACAGTATGAAGTATTCAAAACTTTCAAAGTTCGGGTTTGTACATCCCACCAACAGCCCATAGGACTAGAGAGTATTTAAATTAACTAAAGTGGGAACGGTTACCGCGGGAAGTGCAAAGCGGTTTCCGTCTTGGAAGCGGGGCATTGTCGACCGTTCGCTAGGCGCGAAGCTGTCGATTAAAGCTTCAATAAAGTGTGGAGATGTAGCATATACGAGAACTGTTTAGACAGTGGTTCATCAAGAGACCAAAGATAAATCGGTACTTATGGGAAGGAACACATGGAAACTGTTATGGCGGCTTTTGACCCGAACAATACTAATGTAATCCCAGTGGTTTGCAATGTAGGAGGTTCCACACAGCATCGGCCAGCGCGAGTTTAAGTTTGAACGATGGCCGTCCATCGTGGAAAATAGTCCAGTCCGGTCAGTCTGATTCATTTAGTCCGTGCGGTAATCCACGAGTACCGCCTAGTGGATCGATGGCCACCCAAGTAACCGGCATGAACTGAAAGGAGACCAGAGATGTGGCAGTTTAAGGGACTTTCCAGCTTGTGGTTGGGATTACCGTATCATTAGAAGTCCAACGATTGCATCTTTAGGAGAGTTATCGGAGCCTAGGTTTCGTGGGGAGATAGGAAATCTGGAATAGGTTCCAGCTATGGGTTATGATAGCAAATGGAGCCATTAAATGAGCTAAATGTATAAAAGCTGCAATGGTAAGGCTTCGTTGTCAAGAGGCAGTTATGAATCTCAGATTCGCTCGTTTCAATTGCATTTTCCTCTTGCTTAAAAGTTAGGCTGTAACATTTGTGTCATCTTTATCTTGCAATGATCACTGACCATCGTACGACTAGCAGTCAGCTTATTGTGTTGCGAAGAACTCTAAAAAAGAAATAAACAGGGTAAATGCCCGACCGAACAGGCCCGCCAATTGAGGCGGCTGTCCAAAGGAGAAACGGTGAACATATGAGAGGTGTCCCGTGACAGACAAAAGTAGGCATTTTGATTTGAAGATGGAGCCGAGGGTGATCTCACGCAACCAGAAATATAGCTTATGTGAGAAACTACCGATTGAACTGTCAATCGGATAAATCGAACCAGCCGAAAAGAACCGGCGAGCCAAAGAGCCAACCTGATGGCAGTGGACGCCTAACTAGAAGAGGGCGGAATATTCAGGCAGCCGGGAATCGATGTCACAACGTTGCGGTCTGAATAGGAGGCTAATAACAAACAGTCATTTCTTGACCGTGTTCAATACATATGCACAAGGCAAGTTCAGAGAGAGGTTGCAAAATGTTTGCCCACATGGCCCGCCAGTTGTACCGACCGCTTGTGGAGAGTTCTTCAAAGCCCCCATTATTTCGCGTTCCATGATATCGCTCTCTCATATACATTATTTTCTCGTTTCCGTGCGCTCTGTGTTTCCATGGGCCAATTATTTCTTGTGCGCGTCTAACGCGCTACTTGATATACTCCACTCTGGACCTGCGTCATGCACGTGCTTGTCTCTGGCACGCCGGTAAATTGGTTCTCGTTTTCTGAGTCTGTGTGATCACGTGATTGAGGCCTGTGTATGGTTAATGTGATTGCTCATTTACCAATACAGTATCGTAGAATTTGCGGGTCATTCGTGTTTTGGTTTTGGGACTCGTTCGCGTTCGGCTATATGTTGCACAAAAGCTTTTTCACCCGTCACGCTTACTTATTTAAAATCGTGCCACTCCAGTCAGTCACCAGAACATTGTCTCCAAAACTGATGGGCCCCTCTGCAGCCGTACTGAGTGCTGGACTGAGGTGGAAAATGGAATTTTCTATGATGCGTGTGATAAATGGCACCATCAAAAATGCAGTTCCCCTTCCTTTGGTAATCCAAAACTGCATGTACAGACCTCAGCCTAGAGTGGTGTTCACAAAAACCACGTTTTCTCTGGATCACTCCAAGCAGGAAAAGTGGTTCTAGAGTCTGAAATGGGCCATTTAAAAGCCATGATAATGGAGCCAATTCCAGAAACAGCAACAAAATCTGCGTAATAGATCGCGTAGCAGTCCACCCTAAGTGGGGCCCAGAAACTGCGGACGGAGACAGTCAGCACCCAAAACGGTTTTCGGCAGCCTTGAAGTAACTGAGCGTAGATGGTGTGGATCTCGACAAGAGTAGGCCATCTCTCCTTGCAAAAGTGAGAAAACTTCTCCCAAACTGTTCTTTAGGACGCAAGAGACAAGTTTACTAGGACTTCGCCCCGTCCACACTACGCCGTCTGATATCATATTTGTTCCATCTCAGTCCCTTTCCAGTATTACCGCTCACTCTCGCGGCTCCTTATAAATCCGGGGAATAGCCTGCACACTTTTGGTGCAAAGGACTCCTGCAGTCGTTGAGATACGCGTAACACAATCCAAAATACCCCAAGCGTCCAGCTGTGATTTTCAATATGGTTCTTGATAAAACAATCATGAATATAACACTAAAACTGCACGAACCCCAATGATACCCGCTCCGTAAATCACAGTCAGCCAAAAAAAAGCAAATTCAGGATCGCATGAGGTTAAAGCTGTCAAATCAACGAAATATTCATGGGAAATGTGGGTCAAGGGTCACAGAACAAAGTCAACGCGCACCATTCAGCGGTCACTTAAGGTCAGTATCTAGTGTGTGGTTTAGCAAATGAGCTAGTGTGGCGCAAAACATTAATGGAAAACAAATTTAGGGTGGGGGTAGCGGGGTCGGACTGATCTTGAATTAGAGCCTCAAGTTTGGTTGTTCTGTCGATTACACCGCCCGCCGAATCCGCAACGGGTTTCCCCAGTCAACTTGCTCGAACCAGAATCGAGTCTTGGCTCCCCCTTCTCACCTACGGTTCAGCATCCTCCAACTTTCCTTGAGGTGTCACAATTTACAGCTGTACACCTGCGAGCCCCTGGCCTGAGGAACCGTTGCTCTCGCCGCACCCCAGTACAAATGGTGCAGTTTACTCTTGCCGGAAGCCTGCGTACCTTTGGAGTGTTCGACTTGCCACTGGGTCCCCGTAGGCACAAAAGGAAAAAAATCTAAAGGGGCAGCCGGCTGAGGCAGCGCGGTTGGAACGGAATATTCCTCGCACTCGTACTACCAGGGAGGATCAAACGTGGAACAGAATCTTTCGATTACTTCACTGAAATTTCTCACAGGCATGCTTTGAGATTTTTGGCAACCAACTGCTTACATGTCTCCAATCAGATGCCAAAGCCTAGAAACTAACTGGTGGAGAGGAACCCTCGCATGGTGAGTGTCGCAGAAACTTAGCTGGCCCACGATAACTCTTGTAGGGATATTACCGGATACATAACGATCCGAAGAGAAGCCTGGCTTTTATTTTGTCAAGCAGTTTAAATTTTTTAGGGGCTCCATTTTGTTTAAATTTGATTACCCTGGTAGTGAACTACCAAAATGTATTTCGCAAGAATAACCTTCTTCCAGCTTTTTAATTGAAGTGTTCTTACTCCGACGGGTTTGATTTTTGTAAAACGCCATAATTTTGAGAGAGCGTTCTGGTAATTCGTGGTTGTCTTTTCGAATAACTGTTATCACTACCCACCCTTATCAGGCTTTAAAGGTTTGGTACACATTTTTACCATCCATTTTCTGGTTTACCTGTTTTGGATTATCTGATAGAATGACAAGCTTTTGCAGTGAGAATTTGTGCAGGGATACTGGTTGTGGCGAGTGTGGTTGATCGGGTATAAAACACGACAGATGCAATGACAGGCATTATCAGAGCCGCTCTGCCTCGGCCAGGAAAAACTATGAGCTGCGCAAGGAAAGCGAATCCTCGAATTGGATGTGATCTGTGCGTCACTGTGGCAGAGAAATACCTTGTTTATTAGGAGAACAATTAGACAGAAATAAGGGCCAGCTGGAGGTTTGGTAAACTTTTTACCAGAATGCCCGGCACTAGCAACAGTTGCGGCTATTAAAGCGCACGGACGACGAGTTGAGAAGGACGGAACTCACTCCAAGAGGACAAAATCAAGTTAGAAGCCATAAATTTAGATGCACCCCAGCGGAGGGTGGAAAGACCAGAAGGCGAGCTCTGAAAGGTGAGGATCGTCACCGAAGGAAATGTTAGGAAGCGCAAGCGACTTCTGCATAAATATGCTGAACCCGTGGTCATAGCAGTAAGGATTAAACGAAACTTCGACCAGTGGCACATTTTTATTGTTCACAAGTAAGCAGGGTGCCATATTGTGGTGCGCTGGGAGGTAACCGATGAACAAAAACAGCAACTCCTGTTCATGGTCTTTGCCAGCATGTACAGCAGGAATCTGTTGCTACCCCTGACATCAAGGTTTGAGAGCACCAAAGGATGCACAAACAAACGGCACCAGATGTCCTCTTCGGCCCAGAGGTTGCACGAGAACAAAAATCGTTGAATCCACTGAAAACTAACTCAAATTACCCATTCTAATGGTAGCTAAATCGGAGGATACGTCTTTTAGCAATTCTACGCCGGGACCGCTGTTTTTGGTAATAGCCAAGCTGGACATCAGAAGCTGAGCGTGACAGGCAAGGAGAGTGATGCGGATGGGATAAGGCTTGGGTAAGGCAGGTGGAAACGAATTTCTCACCTCCTAATGCATAAAGGCGTGCCAAAAATGGATCCAAAAAGCGGCCACGCCGGTCCGGTTCAGAAAGTGTGCCGATGATATGGATGCAAGCTGGGAGACAATATTTGCACCAACGTCACGCAGGCAGGGAAACAAGAGTAGGTCGCTGACACCCTCGAAGTACGACAGAGTGCTATTTATTGAGGCTAGAAGTCCCCGGGGTGTTTCTCAACGGTAATATAATTGCCGTGTATGGTGTGGCCTTGAAGATCTAAGAAAATAAGGACCAAGTTGATATTGACGCAAAAACGAGCCGCTTATTCGGGACTTGCTTCTGAGGATAAAACGGCCGCAAGGAGTATGGTGAAAAAGAATAAACTAAAGGAACGCCGAAGTAAGCTTCACAAAAACCTGCGGCTTAGAAGGCAAGTGAGTGCTGCCATCATGAAGGTAGGGTAGAAGGCGGAGGAAATGTGCTATGCGACTTCGTGGCCGCATCGTCCACCGACGTGATAAAGTGGATGGTAGGCTGGGTGGAGCGTGCTCCTTTTCTTGAGGACCAGTTTTATTCAGTGAGAGGCACCTTTTGCCCCAGTAATCCCAAACACAATCCAATGCATATTACTTTCACCTAGCCCGGCTTCATTTAGGGATGTTCTGCTTTCGCAGGGCACTGCAATCCGATAAAGAAGTAGAATTACCCTGGCTTCTGTGGAAGTTGCTGAGTATGTCGCAAAGCTTTACCTTGTTGGGATACGCAGACCTTTCAGAAAAATAACTCGAGGATGAGCCTGCCCTCAAGGGGACCACTGGTAATATTGAGATGTGGCTTTTATTCTATGCCATCACATGGCACGTAAGACAGGCCCCAAGCTTTCGCGATTTACAATGTTCACCTACGCTATACGTGAGGATGACCAGATATATACATAAAGTCACCCTTTGGTGACGGGAGAACCGCTGGTAAGGGTGATCACGGATCTCTACTAGCTGTGTTTGCTGTTGGACAGCAAACCAGGTTCATGTTTTGCTGGTTCCGGGACCTCAATGCAGCTAGCGAAAACATCCAGTTTCCAGCACGGGTGTGTTCTAAGAACTTCACGGTGCTGTGACCATAAGAGGCACACGTTTTGTCTAGTTTCAGACCTTTACCCACCCATGTTATGCCGGCCACAGTTGGTAACAGTGGACCACCAAGTAAACGGACCCGTATGCATTACTTTTGGGATGACGGAAGCGGCGACGGCATAGTGGACGGTGGAGCGAAACAAATAACGCTAATGGCATGGTTCAAGCGGAAGTGAATGGAGACATGGAGGAGAAAGAGAATTGACCCATGGGAAATAGTTGACACGGATTTTCTTCGTGGGAGTGAAGCTGCCGGGGGCAGTCACCGCTCCTGTCTCGTCATGGAGGAATTGCTGAGGCCAGAGCGGTGAGAGTTCTCCAAGCCGAAAGTGTCGGCCATGCCCAAATCTTTTTTCCCATCACCAAGGCTGTGCTGAGTGATGCCAAACATCATAGCTACCTACCAACACCCGATTGCCTATGCCAACATAGCCCAAATGTTTGCCCTGCTGTCACCAGCCACGGACTTCAGTTGTGGTCTTCTATCAAGTATTCCAGCAGCTCATCAACACTGCAGCACTCGGTAATACTCTCATTGCCGTCTTCTGATTAAACCACCCACGCCTGGTGGTCCCCGTCAATTCATCTTTTAGAGCCGGCCGTCTCACGTACGGGTAATTTGCTCAATAATTTCGATCCTCTCAGAGTGAGACAAGAAGAGTTACGGCCATGCCCCCAGGGGGCATATCCTGGCTCGCAAGGATAACACACGTACACTACATATCCCGTCATGCTCACATGTTCCACCAATGTCCACATAGTCCCTATCCCTACTGCCTTCATCATTCATTCACCAAATATACCTTTATCATCTTTTGGAGCATTTTCTCACCCCCACGACAAAGTTTCTCACCAGCATCACTGACGTTGGCAGACTCTTCTGTTTTCGGCCTCCTTTTGGCCTCACACAAGTAGCATCCTTTCATCCTTCCGGTGCACATAACTCACACGTATTGGACTTTTGTACATTCCCTATCTTATTCCATCCTCGATGCTTGCACGGCAAGATCTCCTGTGAAACTTTTTGACTGCCTGCTCTACCATTTTATTTCCGAATATTTGAACCTTCCTCCACCATGGCCTTATATTTTAGTTGTTTTTGAGAGCAATTTTTCCGAAGACATGGCACTTTTCAACACTGTTTAGTACCGTGAGAACTCAACAAATAGCAGACGCAAACGACAGAGCCCTAGTTCCTGATTGTTGTTCCTTTGCTTTCCGACCCAGCTTCGGGGGCCTCAGTGGCACCGGATGACCATTGCTCTATATGAAATCCACCCGTCTTCAGCAAGTGAGCCAAACTAATAAGGTGTTATATGGCCAAGTTCTGCCCGTAAAAGAATCCAAAATAATAATGAACTTGGAAGTTGAGCGTGATGCTCTCTGTGGCAGCCCCGCTGTGAGATTTACCGTATTTCTTCCTAGTCTGCCTCGGGGCTTGTTTTGCGCAAAAAGGATGAAGAAACCCTGGTGAGAGTTCAGCTCTTTTTGTTGGTGCCTTGGGCAACCATTTTCATAACACCGCAAAAAAGTGAAATAACTTCTATCTCCTGGGAATGCCTTGCCTTACAAGACCATTTCCCAAACGACAGTTACGCCATTACGCTTCCATACCTGAATCAGCGGTAGACAGTTGTTAGCTGTGTAGTCGAGTGGGGCCCCTGTAAAGGACGGCCAGTTAGCAACATCTGGTGGAACTTGGCAGCTCGGCCTATTAAAACAGGATTTTATCGGGTGCTTTCCTTCACGTAGGATGATGAGACAAGTACCATGACTTTTCTTCGTCTGGCCCTGAGGTACCGGTTTTATTTAACTTATCGGAAATGCTCACCAAGAGTCTGTCATTCCCTGTAGCGTCTTCACTGTTGCTGGTCGGGATGGAATCTTTCGAATATAATCTTCCACAAAGAAACGGGTTTTGGTAATTAAACAATCTGTCCTGCTTACTCTATGGCCAAGGTTCCGGGAATTGGTTCTGTAATACCCTTGGTTTTTCTCCTCACTATGTCCAATGCCGCGTATTTTCCTCGAGACAACGGAATGCCGTCGTCTCCAAAGTAGTGAAACTCGACATCATAAATTATCCGTGGTCCGTATTCTAAGCAGTCTGCCAAAAAAGGCAATTGATAGAACGTTGTCCAAAACCTTCCACCTTCGTGGGGTTATAAAACATCAAGAATGGTATGAATGGAAGTTTTGTATGAAGGTACACTCGGGAAGTTCGATTATTGCAAAGAGATTGGCAGTCTATGAAGGTGATGCGATCCCTGAATGACGGGTCTAACGGAGCGGCCGGCATTATCAGGAGGTAAGCCAGTAGGTGGCGCTATTGAAACGAAGCAATTAACACTGGTCACCGATTCCAGGAGGAACGAGAACCTATTGCTGAAGCTGTGTCATTTCTTAAACTGGGTTCAATATTGAGAACCGTGATCTGGTGGACAAGACGCAAGGGGACAACGACAGCTATGAAGAACGAGCAGCCAAATGTGAGAGCGAAACGGCTGTGCGAGCTGAACCAGGCCAAATATATTTTGAGTACATATCAACTACATGTATTCCTACTGGAGTTTTGTGAGCTGTCTGGGATTAACCATGATGCGGAAGCAAGCTCCTATATAGTAATAATCAAAACTTTGACCCTTAAATATCCATTGGGATACTGAAGCTCTAGAGGAGGTTGGCAAATTCAAACCTGGGGTACAAAATGTGGCGTCTTGTTATAATTCCATCAAACTAACGAATCACGGGATATCTGATAGATCACTTATACCGATGAGTGCATGAGGGTTTTAATAACTTCCTGAAAGATATTCATCGATGATTTTATGTGGCGGTAACCAATCTGATGGTCGGTAATTTCCCACCATGGTATCACTGAAGTGCCACAGCAGGTGAGTAGAATTATGGCTTCTCTTCCAGCCCCGGGGGTTCAGCCGGGATAGAGTCATCTGGTAGAGACCACTGTTGAACAATTTTCTGCGTCATCCATGCAACAACAGAATAGGCAGATGTGTATGAGCCCCACTATACGTCCACAATCCGGAGCACTTAGTCTCAATAAAGTGCTTAACACGACCACTTGTTCTCTCTTGAGGGCACTCCAAAGGTCCGACGCTAGATAAGGCTGCCCTAGAACCATTAAGACGACTGCTCAAATTTCATAGGGAGTACAGAAGGGAGAGCAGACGGTGAGGTCACTCATAACATGCTGAAGTACGGGAAACTTCGCAAGAGTAATAATCTGAGGGTTCCGTCCTATTTGCATGCTGTTCGCGAAAACCCACTTGGATCAACCGGTGTTTGTTTGTTAAGTGTGCATCCCGATCAACATCCGCGCTTTCATGCAAGCAAATAAATGCACCACGGGCGTACGACTTGTCCTGGTCCAACCGTGGACCTTGACTGTGGCAGTATGCATATCCCACGAACATGATGTGCCTTTTTATCGCGCGACAAAGTACGGCCATCCCGTGCCTGGCCATGGTATTACCGCAAGCAGAAGCCCATGATCATGTTGTAGAATGTTACTCAATACGGTAGAATATCCACAAATTTAAAGACTGTGGTTCAAGTTTATCATCGGGAAAAATGCATTGCCAGTAATAGTTTGAATGGATCAAACTAATAATAGTGGTTTGAGCGGCAAATATAAGTCGGTTTCGAGTTCCAGTTGGGCAGCTGCGCACAGTGGAGATATCGAGAAGATCGTTATCACATAGTGCTAAGGAGGAAATATAAACCAGGAAGATGCAAGACATGGAAAACTGAGGCTGCGAGCGGAGTAATTTCTGAACTGAGAGAAATGGGAAACAAAATATTTGTGTGGGAGTACACTCGGGAAGATCGATGAATGCCAAGGCAACAGTAATTCATGAATCTGACGCAACCTCTGAATGGCGGACCAACCAGGGTTCAATAAACGGAGTGGGTTATGAAACAGAAGCAGGAAATAAATTTGATGGAAGTGAGCCTGGGAACATGAGTGAGTGTGGAAGGAACAGCAGCCCATCAAAAGGTGTGTTTGATTCCAAAACCCTTAACCAGTATCACTCAGAAATAAGAAAACGCAACTGAAGGGTTCTGGATTAGCGAAAAATCAGTTTTCAATGCTCATAGTAGACTGCACTAGGGTCTGCTTCGGGTTAGGAGGTAGCAAGATAAGCCCCCATTTGCATCCAGCAAGTGGTACCCCAGGAATGATCCACACTTTTTAGACGTTTTTTCTATTTCTTATGGTATTATCTCAGTCAGGTATCTCGCTACCAGAGAAGACAGAGCCACTTTTAGTGGGCGACCACAGCTCACACGCCCCGAGCGAAAAGTGGACCGCATGTGACAAACCGTGTTGGGAAGGGCTAAACCACACCAGTCAATCCGTAACAACACTGAAGCCCGGAGACATGGGCCACATGTGGCGAGGCTGGTATGCCTGGAAGGCAAAAAAGTAGAGTATTTCCTCCTCTTTTTATGCCGATCTCTTGCTTTTCGATGTTTGTGTCTTCTCATTGGTGGTTGACTCTGAGCAGGGCGACAATCACAGCAGGGAATTTTCACTGGTGTGCCGCGGTAACACTCGTGAAGTCAGAACACGAAGGTGGTCTATACGAGACAAAAAATGCTGAGGCAGGTAGAATCCACCACAGCCTGAGATGATTCAATGTGTTTCATGTCCACCGAAGCATCTGTTGGCACAAAGACAAAGCACTACAAGCAGGGCTAACATCGTGGCCACAAAAGGGCTGAAGGTGTTGGATCTGATAAAGACCTTACGTTGATTAGGGCCGGACATCCGGGTTTATGGACTCTAGTATCTGAGGCTTTCGACCTAAATATGCGATAGGCCACTGGGGTGGCTTGCCCCTAAAGACATATTTGATGGTAAGGAATTAGGGTTATTTTTCAGTCCCAGGTCGTGGGAATGAACAGCTGAATCTGTGTCGTGTACTGAGTTCCCCAATGGCTGTCGGGGGGAGGCCAACCATTCTGAGTCTAATTAAGACTTGGTGGTTCAAATCGGTTATCCGCTTTATTAGTACCCCGTTCCTGTCTCAAGGGCCAGAGCCCTTGAAATATAAGGATTGCACGTCCTAATCAGCGTGCTCACAGTTAGGGCTAGGCAAATTTCCTGTTCAAAGCCACCGACAACGGTGATAATGCTCGAAAGCTTTGTGGTAGCTTGTTCCACAATGAAGCTTGCTTGTTGGTGAAGACTTTCGACCTGGTGCAAGCTTAGACAAAGGGACGGAAACTAAGAACTCATTATTACGTAAGGACTAATTAGAAAGCGTCCGCCCCAGCGGTACTAAACTACATGATCCGGTTCTGAAAATATTGTGAAGGAATAAGAGGTCAATTCTGAGGCCGCGCAGCCATAAAAAATTGACTTTCAGCGTATTACAAAGTTCCACGTGATTTAAGGTATAATAAAAACCTAGGAGCTGTTTTTTGAATGCCCGCTGTACATTCGCAAATGCCTTTCGGCCACTCTGTGGCATGTTCGAACAAATGATGGAGCCGTATTCCAGAAGAGGTCTGAAATGGGACTTAAAATGCTTCTTTAATTTCTGGTAACTTGAAGGTTTGAGGTATGAGCCCGATCGTACGGCATGCTTTAGCCACTTGCGTGGCCGCGTGTTTCGAAAAGTCAAACGTACATGATTAGTGTGGACCCAAGTCTCGTACTTGAGATTTATTGGGTGTAAATTGGCCGCCTATTCTAAATGTTTCTGTGGAGACATTGCACTTATACGTAAGAATAATACTTTTTCCGGCGGAGAATCTCATTTTTCAGCAATCGCTCCGGGAGCTGAAAGAGAGCTATTCCCCTGAAATGCCGTATGTGGTGGGGGCTGACTCAGCGGGCTCAAAAGTGCACACGATTCTGATACCAACTGCGAACTGGGAGGGGACTACTTGTTGGAAAATGCTAGTTGTATCTTATACGTACATTAAGAAAAAGTAGTCGGCCGGGTAAACTGTCTTGTTTCACACCACTAGTTACGGGACGAGGTTTGGACGAAGTTTCTATTATATTTACTACCTGACCTAGGGCTGATAAATGAGATATTGGGTTGAAAATTCCGTATTTTTTATTTGGGATATTAGGTCGAAAGCATCAATGGTGTTCAAAAAGATCACAGTCGCAGATTTAACCATAGTGAAAGCCTCCATGACCAATGCGGGGAAATCTGTCATGCACGTCGCCGAAGATCTGTTTTTCAGAAAACTGTGTTTACCAGATTGAATATCCTTATGGTTAGAAGGCGCGTTTCGGCCTTTCCTCAATCACTCTCCGTGATTCTGGACACAGCCGGGGTGTGATTCAGTGGTCGATAGTTATCTGGATCTGGACGAGATCCCACTTTATGCATAAGTGTGATAGTGGAAGTCACCCATTTGGAAGGGATAACGCTGCACCTTAATGAAAAATGGAATATGTTTGTCGGCACCTTTGGAACGTCTGTGCCACCTTGGCTGAAAGTGGCTGGCGGCAAAGATTCCGGACCTAGTTTGTAGGACGGTCTTGTTCTTTCCAGCAGGGCTGAATCCTCGTCGAGTGAAACACCACCTTCGATAAGGTAACAGTTGTCATCGAATTTAGATAGGAGATGGAGGCGGCGTCATATCCCGGTGAGTGGGAGGCAAAGTAAGTAATGAAAGGCTCCGCAATCAACAGAGGATCATCCAAGTGGGCATTTTTATAGTTCAGATATAAGATGGCTCGGTAGGATTGCCTGTTTCTAGCCTTTATCAGCCTGGCCAGTCCTTCCGCCCTGTTTGGGTGTCTTTAAGCATCCATTTCCTGTTTTTCCTTAGAAGAATCCAAACGAAATTTTGTCATATGAGATAAATGTAGTATTTGGAGATACAACGAGAAGCCTGTCGCTCCAGTGAAACTTCGTTGGAGTTTGGCCAGTTCATCTCTAAGACAATCTACAGAGTTCGGCTGGTTGAGTATTATGGATCCTAAGGCTGGAGTGATTTTGTCGAGGCAGCAATAAAAATTAGAACGCAGTCAAGCAACGGCTACCTCTAGGTCATTATGTAAAACGAATTCGTCCCAGTTTTGGGAAACGATAAAAAAGTAGACTATTCCAGATAGCTCTGTGGTATTGCTCATTGATGATCTGAAGGTGTGTTTCGGCTGACTCATCGGTGTGAAGCCGAGAGTGCGGTAAAAACAGAAAACTATCTTATGGTCACTACCGGTGAAGCGACCTGAGACTTGGTTGTCTAAATTCTCGATACCGATAGTGAAGGTAGGGTCTGGCTTGGGGGGGATAAAACATATTGTGCCCGGTTACCAACACAGATGCACGAGAGAAAATCATGAAGTTTGGGGGAGATGTCAAGGATTTCCAGCAGATTTCAAAAGCTTTGAAATCGCTAGCTAAGATTTTGGGGGCTAAGTGGAGGTCAGAGTATGGTTTATTGGGTCTACTATTACAGTCAGCTAGTGCCTATCCTGGTTCAGAGGACCATAGGTGCATGCCATAAGAAGCAGTTGCTGACCTCTGATGGTGAGCCAGACCGAGTCCCAACTGTTGTCAAGAGTAGGATGATGGAACCTGTTCACCGTGAGTATACGTCTGGTATAAATGATGAAGCAGCCTGGGCACTGGTCTGATCTACTGTTGGCGGTGGTTTGGTTGCCTGGTAAGGAAAAGTAGTTTATTGGGGTATGATCAGTCAGCCATCTCTCGATGGCTAGTAGAATACCCTGGTGTAGTCCTAATGCCAGCCCTCGGAGTAAGGGCAATTCTGGAAGGAGAAAACGGACGTTAAAAAAGGGCGAGACGGTGTTTTTGGTTGGGTTCTCAGCAGAAAGAGCCGTAGTTTCATTGTAATCAGGTGATGGAGGATCGTCTGATGGAGGGTGGTTTACGACGGGCGGTCGAAACACCACCCAGTCTAATTGCGATCCTGAAAAAGAATTTGTGCCCGTGAGAAACGGTTAGAGCGTTCTACTTCAAATGGCTGAATCCTGGAGGGGGTGGGTGAGACTTGGATGGAGCTGAGAGGATGTAACGGTGGTAAAGACTTAGGGACAGCTGGTCCATTTACCCGGAGCTTGCTGCAATGTAGGGACTGTGGCTCAGCTAGAGAAAAGGGGCGAAAACGGGAGTGGTCCGCTGGAGGAGTGGAAGTTGACGCTTGTGCTCAGGTTTCGGAATTCACTGTCGTGTTCCACGGAGGGAAGAAGCAGGAAGCCAGGAATATCAGGCAGAAAGGGTTAGACTAGGTGGTGATCTGGATCCTGGAGGACCACCGGAGGGGTGAAATCGATTGCATCGCCTGGGGAGGTGTAGGGCATGGAAGCGGAAGTATGTTGGATCAGAGGTGGGAAGAGAGTCCCGGCAGGCTTTCTATTTGGTATCGTGGCAATCTGCTACATCCATGGAGGCACACGTGGTAGAGCTGAGCAAGAATCGAAGCCCGCCACTGAGACTCTGAGGAGGCTTGATAATGAGGAAGGTTGGGTGTGGGTCATGCCCTATTGTGAGTATGTTGACGATTCAAGAGCAGCTTGCTTGGGCTGGATGCTTGTGTTCTTGAGCTAGCACCTTCCGTGGGCCTAGAGCCCGCGCGGTTGGGTGCAGGCCTGTGGGTGAATCTATGGCGTTGCTGCAGGGAGTTCCCAGGTGTTCGCCTATTGCTTTCCGGTTCGACCACGTATTTCATGGTGAGGGGGCCTTGGAACGGAGGCCCTTCCCTATCTGTTGGTGCATGATGACGGACCGTAGTGAGTCTCGCATTTGCATGTAGTGTTGACTCGGTGAGGTTGGTGAATAAATTGGATCTGGTAATAGCAGAAGAGACAGGCTGATGAGCCACGTCTGATGAGTCAAAGGGAGTAGAGTTAGGGTGCATCCTACAACTTCGCTTATCTGGTGGAGGTAAGGTCGAAGATGGCGAGGTTCCTAATGCCCGATCTACAGTGCCGTTGTTAGGGGCAGAGAGGGTAGATAGGCTGTGGGAGGGAGTGGAAGCCACAACCAGAGGTATCTGTCGTCCGCTGGATGTTGCCTGGGAGTCCAACAGGGTTGAACAGTCGAGGTCGACAGGCACGTGAATTGGTGTGGATCGAGCCGGGCTGAGATTGATGATTACATGGCTGAGGCCGGCCTCTGCCAAAGGCCGGCTAGTGGGGTACTAGGGGGAGGTACTGCTTGGATGACGGCCCTTGAAGCCTCCCTTTGAAAGGGAGTCTTTTCGGCCGTAATCCTGAGTGATTTATAAGCTGCGCTAAGGGAAAGCAAAGGCTGCTTTTCGATGAATTCTCTTGCTGTTTGATAGGAAGTGAATTGGAAGAGGATAGGGCTTACGGCGGGGTGAATGCCTCCGTAGCCTTGTGCAAGTGATTGAATGACGCTGCGTGTCAGATAGCCTGAGCGGAGTAGACTGCAGTGGCTATACTGGGGCGTTGTCCGGGAGGTTGAACGCTAAAGCATTTTTGCCATTTGAGATGGGCTTGAAGATTTCGGTAGAAGCAGATTCAAGAAGGTCAGTAGCAGATTCAAACTGTTGTTGCCTACAGTTCACTGAGGGGTCTATCGGGACACCACCGGAGCGAGCTTGATGCTATTGTTATCCACGGTCGTGGGTCTCTTTGAGGTGCCCTGAAAGTCCTGATAATTACGAGCGTCAAAACTAGTACCTTCCATGATGTCCACCAATGGTGTAGAGCACTGTTTCAGCTGCGTTAGCGGTTTACTAACTCTAGCCTTGGGTCAGCGTTTTTGAATTCCAGGGGCGATAATTGTATTGAAAATAATCTTTGGGATTTGGGTAACCTTCCGGGGGGAATTCTCCTCATAAAAGCCAAGTGAATTCCTAGAAAATTATAGAAGTAACCAATGACAACGAAAAAAGCTCTGTAACGGTGTAATATGGAGAATACAAGCAAGCACCGAAATAGCACTGAGATACAATAGAAATGTAGTTATAAAGGGTCTAAGCGAACCGTTTTGCAGGGGGACACGACAGAGGAACCAGCTCCGGTGACTGCGGGTTACTGACCTACTAAGACAAGTTGGGATGTCATGGCCAGCCCCTTTTGAGAGGGTGATACTTCTGGGGAGATGGAGACTCAACGGTGACGATAATTTACTGGGGAGATCCACCCTGTTGGCTTTCGGGAACCCTAAATATCGGTATGCCTCCCTTACCAAGGCCGACGGAATGATTTTAAATTTCAGGGAGGGGGTATCAGGATCAAACCGGATAACTCAGAGCCCTGGAAGGCCACAACATTTTCACGTGAAGCGAAAGCTTCCATATCAATCCAACTTGTGTAAAACGGCTTTACTTTCCGTTGTCGCTTATAGTTCACCTTACACCGACGGCCGCACGCAGGACTAAGACTGCAAGAAAAAATCAGGTGTAGGAAAATGCTCCATGGAAAGAAGTGGTAAGCAGGGCTATTGGAGAATCACCAATCAGTAGCCTGAGAGAAGCAAAACCTTAGGAAGCACTCGAGCGCCAAGCCCGGCTGCGAAATAAATACATTGGTGCCCAGAAACTACAAGGAAAAAGGAGGAATGGCCGCGATGCATTGTAATGCTCGCAGTATCGGCAATAAATAATCGAAATTCCCAGTCAAGTCAGAGGGAATGGACTGCACAGCTATCTGCGGAACGTGGCTTTAAGAGATTGACAGATGAAGCCTAGCTTGCCCGGAGGAATTAGGTGTGCACAGGGCTGACTGTGTGGACGGAAAAAAGGGAGGCGTACTGATGCTATTAGCCCGGCAGAACTCAAAAGGGGCGTATTAGTTATATTATGACTCGCACTCAGGCGGTGACGGACTAATAAAAATTCGAAGTAGTTGGGTGGCGGCAGTGTGTTTAAAGGAGTCCAGCCTCTAACATGAAGGAAGATGTGGGTCTGCTAGAAAACCTGGAACTATAATCCAGAAAATCCGGAAGGTATTCTCTTCTGGGGAATTTTAAAGCACCGGAGACAGACTGGCAGGCAAATTGGGCGCCCGCCTGGTCCTTCGGACAGAGATGGCTTTGCTACATTGAGCACAGGGTACTGATACAGCACACCCACCAGCACACTAGATGAAGGGAGAGTCAGACTCCAGGGATACTGGATCTAGTTAGGCCCAAATTTTGTGAGGTGGTAGACGAACTCCGTATTGGTGTCCCACTAGGAGAAAGCTACCGTGAAACCCTCAGGTTCAGGTTCCTCGGTCGGGGGGAGGCCCCACAGGACAAGTGGCATGGGACATTTAGGAACTCGGACGAAGGAAGCTTGATAGCGATGGCAGGGTAGCTTGCTTGAGATACCGAGGGAAAAGTGGAAGTAATGTGGAGGTTATAAGGGGCAACTTACTACGTGTGGCTGACAAAGTAGCTCCTCTGCTCAGGGTCCGGAGCATAGGCCCACCGATGTGGTGGAAGAGCTGTCTGACCCGGGCACGGGAGCGCAAACACCTGACGTGGCGGAGACTTTAGGAAACTGGTGGACATAGGCCCTTCATCCAGTGCGAATAAATAAACAAGCAGGTAGCGGACCAACAGAGGTTGAAGAAACAAACAAATTATTTGGGGATGACAGGAGCAGCTCAAAAACCCGGAAGTGTTTTACTGCTACGTCCGGGCTAAGGTGGCCATGAGGGTTGCCGTGGGAGAGGCAAAGATTGGGAATGGCTACCCAGCAGAGGACAACCAGCAAAGGGCAGATGTTCTTAGGAAGTACTTCGAGTGGGTTCACAGGGTAGACCAACGAGGTTCATTGCCGCCTCTAGGGAGATCTAGACCTCGGTATATGGAGGAGCTTGAGATTACACCGGGAGATGATCTATTGGCACTAGAGGCACCTGACCGGAGGAAATCCCCAGGACCAGATGCTTACACCCGGCAATCCTTAAACAGCTGGCTAGGATACTCGCAGGGTATTTGGCTGAGTTGTTTGACAAATCTCTTAGGGAGGCACGGTTGCCTGACGAATGAAAAACCGCGGATGTTATACCAATATACAAAGGTGGTGGGAGGGATGAAGTGGAGACTTATCTGCCGTTAGCCTGCCGTCGGTAGTCCCGAAAGTAATGGAGGGGGTAATAAGAAAAGCACTGGTGAAGCACCTGCAGGCAAACAATTGTTCATCCAAATTGTTCTGATTGCAAGGGAACAGCACGGGTTAGCCAAGGGAAAGTCTTGCCGAAGCAGTCTCCCGAGCTCCTTGATGAGGTAACTGGGAGAATAGACCGGGGAGAAGTGGAGGCATGCTATTTCGAATTACTCCAAGTTTTTTGTAGCGTGAACCACGGACTGTTGCTACATATACTAGGAGGAATTAATGTGGCCGTAGGGATAACGGACTGGGTAAAAGCCTACCTGAGAGATGGAAGGGTCTACTCCGAATTAAGGGAAGTTAAGTCGGCAAAGGTGACGGTAACCAGTGGGGTACCTCGAGGATCGGTTCTGGGGCCATGGAAGACCTACCAAGTGGCCCCAGATACCCAAACTTTATGTTAGCTGACGACGTGCAAATTGTTGGACCTCTTAATTAAATCCAGATTCAGGAAGACCCAGGTGATATCCGTGACTGGACAGTAGCCTGGGATCAACCTTCGCATATGGGGAAGTGTACAAACCTGCTGAAAGTTGGGTCCGGGGGCACCCGCTACCTGAACCCGGACAACCCAGAAACAATGTCCCAGAAGGCAGGAATCCGAGACTTGGGGATAACCGTAACAGGTGATCTTAGGCCGCCGGCTCAGAGCCTATCAGCGGCCAAGAGGGTTAACAGAGTTGAAGTGCTGTCAATAAGACACACGACTACAAAGAATAGCAAATTCGTTTGTTTGAACAACTACCGAATTTAGTGGCCCCACTTGCTCCACCTGTGCACACCATCCGCATGCGGTTGCATCCCTCCGATACACACGTTGTCCAGCTCCAGCGGTTTGGGTACTGCTTTTTTGCGCTCTGCCTAGTATACTCGCTAATGTATCGTGAACCGAGACCCAGGGGATGTGGACTCTATACGGGAGAAGGTCCTGACTCAACTCGGGAGAATCCTAAACTGGTGAGCCCGAACAACAAATTCATTCCACCAGGAACACTCGTAAGTCCTTTAATCAAATTTGCTCGTTTACACATAAGCTTTTTCCCACATATATACGGTAAATCCTGTTTTCTGCTGTCATACTCCTCTTATATTTCCTTATATCGATATCATTAGTGTTTGATGTTTGCTGAATTGATCTTTATGTATCTTTCTAAGCTTGGTATACCAAGCACATAAAGCTGGCAGCGACCGCAAGCCTGATCCGAAACCGTCCGTTTTCAATAGTCTCCCTAGCCATCCCCGAGTTTTTCATTGATGACCCTCATCTCTAGTCGCGTATGTTATAGACAGAGTTTGAATCACATAGAATCACAAGCTAGCAAACCCGTTACTTGTGGACAGTCGGTCGTCTTCCCCGTGTCGCTGTTATGCAGATAAGCGACGTAATATTCAATAACTGTTCTTACACAGCCACGAAAGACGGAGTAATCTCTTGTCTTTTGCCGCCAGAATCGTTCAGATTGAAACGGCCGATCCAATGGACAGAGTTGGGTACCAAGAAGCCGTTTGCATTACTGAGATAAAAACAGCAGCTGGCAGGGCAAATTTCAGAGGAAACGTCCTTAAAGAGTTGTGTGTATAGCGGAAACCAGCCAATATTCAAGCACTGCCCGAGGTTTTCAGCCATCTCAAACTCACAGAAACGGCAATACTAAAGGATGGCAGTATGAAACTTTACCATCCACGGATTGCTGCCGTAAAACCTCGAGCAGCCCCCAGACCACCACTCCCACCGTAGGAACACACTCCGGGGACACTGTGATAGCTGCTTTTGAGCGGCCTTTCAGAGGCTTCCTCACTCCTAGTTGTTCTCACAGTAAGGGCCAAAAAACTTGTCACAACTCTGACCGAAGCGAGCGTCCCAGAAGCCCTTCCCCTGACCGCCCCTTTAGCCCGTCTCGGTCAACTTACTGCAGATATCACAAACGATTTGGGGAGTGGGCTGGGCTCTGCGAAGCCGGTTGCAACTTCCCAGGTGCCAAACAAGGAAACTAATATCCCGGCTAGTTCCGACGACTAACACGGTCGGAGGCCATGATAGCTGTCGTCTGTCGCATGTTCGGGGTTCGTTTTCCAATAACCTATTTCTAATTGGCACCGATGCACCAGCTGGTGCCATTCCAAAGGAGGCCGGTGATGCAACCATTCCATCAATCCAACAACTCCGTGCTACCAACGGCACTCCTATTGCTACTTGCTGCCGTTAGTCACTGGAGCTCAACTTAGGCCTACGTAGCACCTTCCGCCGGGTATTTATAGTAGCAGACTTTCCCTATCCCATACTAGGTATCGAGTTTCTCGACCATTCCGACCTCCTGGTCGATGCACAATTCCGGAGAGTTGCCGACCGACAGACTTCTCTTTCCGTAACCGGTTCGTATTCTTCCGTGAATCACATCACGCCCCCATAAACCTAATCTCAGGCAAAACGTCTCTACGCAGACCTCCTTTCAGCTTTTCCGGCAATGTTAAGACAATCCGGACCCCTTTTCGCGGTGACCACCAACGTCACCCAACATATTGTCACTAAAGGACCCCCAGTATTTAGCCGGCCACGTCGCTTGGCACTAGACAAGCTTTGCTTAGCACAGGCTGAGTTCAAACACATGCCAGAATTAGGCATAATACGCCCGTCCAGCAGCTCTCAGGACTCGCTTCTTCACGTGGTCTCTGGATCTAGTGGCGATTGGCGCCCCTGTGGCAACTATAGCGCCCTCGACCAGGCTACTATCGCATACAATCACCCCATTCGGCACATTTTAGATCTAACTTCTTCCGTGTCCGGTTGCTCTGGCTTCAGCCGCATGGACCTCGTTAGGGCTTACCACCAAATCCCGGTAGCTGAAGCTGAAATCCCTAAAAAGGCTGTCACAACTCCATTCGGGCTGGTCGAGTTTTTGCGCATGTCGTTTGGGCTCAGCAGTGCAGCCCAAACCATTCAGAGGTTTAGGCATGAAGCAAAAAGCGGTTTGAAGAATGTCTACTTGTGCTAAGACGATATTTTTGTGGCAAGTTCTTCAGAAAAAGAGCTTATGGCACACCTGTGCGCTCCTTTCGAGCGCCTTGGCCAAAACGACGTAGCCGTTAACCCTAACAAATGCGAATTAGGTAGGATAACCATCACATTTCTAGGCCAAGAAATTTCGGCCTCGGGCATACAGCCCCTGTTTGACAAAGTGGCGACAATTTGCAACTATCCTGAGCCTCTCTCTTACCGGCCGTTGAGCCAATTTTCTTGTTCTATTAGCTTTTGTCCGTGGCTTATCCCACACTGCGCCGAAATGCTGCAGCCCTTAACAGACCTTTCACTCAGTGGTTAGCAGAAATTCATTTTCCCCGACACGATGCAGGCAGCATTTACTTCCATCGGGAGGCTTTCGCCAACAAAGCACTCCTTTCACATCCCGATCCTTCTGCTCCCCTGGCATTAGGGACAAATGCTTTGGACACGGCTGTCGGAGCAGTGTTGCGAAAATTCGCCAACAATTCACGGCAGCCAACAGTTTTCTTTTCCAAGCGTCACCCGCCTGCGGAAATCCGATATTGTACTTTCAGCAGAGAAATAAAAGAAATCTATTTGGGTATCAGACACTTTCGGCACACACTCGAGGGCCAAACGCTCAGTGTCCACAGACCATAGACCACTAGTGTACGCCGTCCATTCGGCTTCTGATCCATATTCGCCACGCAAGATCTGGCTCTTAGATTATGTTTCGCAGTTTACTACGGGCATTCGACGTCTCTGGGGCACACAATGCCGTAGCAGGCGCACTCTCACGCGTCCAAAACATCGACGGCCCACCACCCATGGGCACAGACCTGCAAGCAATCATGCAGCCCAGACGTCAGATCCTGAGATCGGGCAGCTCAGAAACAGCAGCCCTCCGCATCTAGGGCCAGTGCCCCTTCCAACTTCGGACGTAATTATTTGTTGCGTTGCATCACATGGTCGACCCGGCCATTAGTTCCAGCCAGTTTTCGCCGGCAAGTTTTTATCAGCCTCCACAAATTTCCACCCCCTGGTGTAACCGCCTCAGTGAAACCAGTTACCGAGCGATCCGTCTGGCCTTGCGTCAAACGTGACGCACGTCTTTGAGCCCTCGGTTGTCTTCAATACCAAAGCGTTAAAATACATCGTCACACTAAATCTACTTTAGGCACATTCTGTGAGCCTGGACTCACGCTTCCATCGTGTGCTTGTGGATCTCGTGGGGCCCCTTCCACCATCCAGCGGCCGCATCTACATCCTCACTTGTGTAGGTCGTTTCACTCGCTGGCCACAGACCACACCTATTCCCCGTCCTTCTTCAGAGAATGCGTTTCTAACTGGCTGGGTAAGTCATTTTGGTTGCCCCTGTATCGTGACCACTGAACGCGGTTCCCATTTTGATGGTGTATTCCACGTGCTACCGAAAGCATTTGGTGGCAGACACAACAGGCCAACGACCTACCATCCCCAGTCTAATGGCAGGGTGTGGCGATTCCCCCACCAGCTGAAAGCTGCCCTTTGAGCTCGTTATGACCCTTTATGGAAAGGAGTTTTAACCTATCCTTCTCTTAGGACTGCGTAACACCAATGAAGCCGACATGGGTCTTATGGCGGCTAAGAAAGTTCACCGTCGCACATAACGAATTCCAGGTGAATTGGTTTCCCCGATACCACTCGTGAGTTTTGATCAAGGGGATTATGCAAAACGGTTGTCACACCAAATGCTGGTAATAAGGCCAACCCCGCCACGCGAACAAACTCTCGGCACCTACATACCTACCACTCTAGCTACCGCAAGCCATGAGTTTAGTCGAGCGGATGCAGTGTGATCACTACAAAAAGCAGCTTACTCTAGTCCTTTCCGAGCCGCCCAGCGAAAGGAACACAAATGCGTTGTAAACTTCCAGGGTGGGAAAGAGACCATCAGCATAGAACGCCTTAAACTGGCCTTCGCCGAGATAGAACCCACCCCGAACAACCCGCCCAATGTTTCCACCTGCTCACAACTTTCGGTTGGTCGTCCTGAGCCGGCACCAGCTACTCTAACCAAAGACTCCCCATTGCCTCTTGCAACATCAAACCCCACGGAAGATGCAGCTGCTCCAGTCAACAAGAGAAATCGAAGCGGCCGCGAGCTGCGACAGCCAACGAGGTTTTGTGAATACGTAACAGTTGTATATATCCAAGTTTACTCTTCATATTCCACTTGTACACAGCTTTAACACGCATGAATGCATGACCACGTGGTTATCACGACAAGAGTAGCTGCTGCCTGTATTTTCCCGTTATATCCCCTTCAGTCGAAAGTCTGCCTACACCCCAAGGAGCAGTTTCCTTGTGTTTCTTGCCTTCCAGCTAGTCCCGTCTGACAGAACCATTTGGAACCCTAGGACCTCGCACGACTGAAACACAACGCTCATTGGATCGCGACTGGACTCATTTGAAGTCGGAGGCTGGCTTGTTTACGAAGTCAATAACGGCCACAGTCAAAAGGGACTCTGGGATATCCCGACTATGACAAACCCTACAACATAATCACCACTGCCAAGTCACAAGCAGGATCTACCCCGATCAGATGAAATGTTGAGGGGGGCGCAAGCTTGAAATCGAGGTACAGAGACCAGTGTGAGTCATGGAGAACTGCTTGTGCTGGCTTCGTTGTTGTGTTCCATCGCGGCGAGAGGCATGGTAAATGTCTCTCGCCACCGAAGCCGGCGCACTCATCCCGGATCGAAGTCCAACTGCGTCAGCCTTCGAGAGAAAGACCTCTGTAGTTCTACCGATACGACACACGATTAAAAAGAATAACAAATTCGTTTGTTTGAACAACTACCGAATTTGGTGGCTTCACTTGCTCCACCTGCGCACACCATCTGCATGCCGTTGCTTTCCTCCAATACACACACTGACCTTCTCCGGCTTTTTGAGTTCTATTCTTTTGCGCACTGCGGAGTATAATTGCTAATGTGTCATAAACCGAGACCCAGGAAACTGTGGACTCTATACGGGAGCAGGCCCTGACTTGACCTAGGAAAATTCGAAAGTCATTTACCAGCTGAGAGGAACAGTGACTTGGAAGGACCATAGAATTATGCTACCCGCTTGCGCCGCACTGGTGAGAACCTGCCTAGGACAAACAGTCCAAGTATGGGTTCTCAGTTAGTTCGGAACAATCCCACTTTGAGGAAGGCACAGAGGAGGTCCACAAGAACCTTCTCCTGTTTAAGTGGACTAGAGTACAAGGATAGACTGGAATCGCCAGATTTGTCCTCGCCCAAGCGTAGATGCGCAAAAAAGGCCATGAAATAAACGATGAAGGAAATAAAAGGGTTGTTTAGAACGAACTGGCCATTATTTACCCGTGACGGAAACTCCGCCGTCCGAGAGCACGAGCTGAAGTTTGTCAAGCTAAGGGACAACAAGAATAACAAAACTCGGTTCTTCTCGTGAAGAGTAATATACTACTGGAAGAAACTCCCTGCGGACGTTGTGGCTGCAGATACTGTCATTGGTTTAAAGCAGAAGCTGGACCTCGCGTGGAGGTAAGTATTTCCGGAGTGCCAAAGAGACAGCGGATTGCACTAATTGAACTTCCATCGCAAATTCTTTCTTCCGTTCTCACGGGGACAAGAAACTGGACTACCGTTGACGTCGATCACCTGTTTTGTGCTCTGATTAGACTATGTCCTCCTTTATGTGCCTGCGTAGAGATCAGCTTTGTATCCTTGAACACTGTCAAGAAATATACAATTATCAATTATCAATCAAATGATCAAGGACCATCGAGAACTTATAGTCTTTAATTACGAGATCGGTCATTGCGCAGACGTTGCCTTTTGTTCGTTTTGCCTCTGACATCACGCCCTCTATTAAATAGAGGGCAACCTTGAATAGCTGGCCAGAAAAATCTTTCAGAACCTTCCCCGGCCGTGCGTAGCCTTGGTTCGAGTAGAGCATGGTACACCCCCTTAATAGCTCCTCCAGCTCGGCCTCGACAATGACGGGTCAAGTGAGGCAGCCTTTGCTCGGGGTCGGCTATCTTATTTTCGACAAAGGTTTTGAGTTGTCTGATGAATTTGCAGTGCTGCTCAGGTTGTCTGTTAAAAACCGTCGGCTCCACTCTTGGTATCGATCTTTGGTTGCATTGGCTTAGAATGTTTGACGGCCGGCGTGAAACTTCCTACTTCTATTTGCCCCGGTCTGATGAAGGGATCTCCGTCACTAGTTTTATTGCTCACGCTCGCTCCGTCCACACTTTTCCTCAGCCACCTGGGACTGTTTCCTAGCGGAGAACAACTGCTGTTCTAAGTCCAAATTCTCAGCCCAATTAACTCAACATTCTTATTATCAGTGGTACCACCGGTATTACAGGAACGGACACTGACAGGGCCAGGTGATCAAACATAACCGGTAAAATCAAAGGTACCCCGCCCCCAGTGACTTGCAGCATGACTTCCTGTCCAGGTTCCGATCGGTTTGATCCTTTTCCAGGCATACTGCTTGTCTTTTCGTTTTAAATTGGTCAAAATGAGTAGTGCCACATGCTTTTGTGCAATATATAGCCGAACGCGAACGAGCCCCAAAACCAAAACACGAATGACCCGCAAATTCTACGATACTGTATTGGTAAATGAGCAATCACATAAAACATACACAAGCCTCAATCACGTGATCACACAGACTCAGAAAACGAGAACCAATTTACCGGCGTGCCAGAGACAAGCACGTGCATGACGCAGGTCCAGAATGGAGTATATCAAGTAGCGCGTTAGACGCGCACAAGAAATAATTGGCCCATGGAAACACAGAGCGCACGGAAACGAGAAAATAATGTATATGAGAGAGCGATATCACGGAACGCGAAATAATGGGGGCTTTGAAGAACTCTCCACAAGCGGTCGGTACAACTGGCGGGCCATGTGGGCAAACATTTTGCAACCTCTCTCTGAACTTGCCTTGTGCATATGTATTGAACACGGTCAAGAAATGACTGTTTGTTATTAGCCTCCTATTCAGACCGCAACGTTGTGACATCGATTCCCGGCTGCCTGAATATTCCGCCCTCTTCTAGTTAGGCGTCCACTGCCATCAGGTTGGCTCTTTGGCTCGCCGGTTCTTTTCGGCTGGTTCGATTTATCCGATTGACAGTTCAATCGGTAGTTTCTCACATAAGCTATATTTCTGGTTGCGTGAGATCACCCTCGGCTCCATCTTCAAATCAAAATGCCTACTTTTGTCTGTCACGGGACACCTCTCATATGTTCACCGTTTCTCCTTTGGACAGCCGCCTCAATTGGCGGGCCTGTTCGGTCGGGCATTTACCCTGTTTATTTCTTTTTTAGAGTTCTTCGCAACACAATAAGCTGACTGCTAGTCGTACGATGGTCAGTCATCATTGCAAGATAAAGATGACACAAATGTTACAGCCTAACTTTTAAGCAAGAGGAAAATGCAATTGAAACGAGCGAATCTGAGATTCATAACTGCCTCTTGACAACGAAGCCTTACCATTGCAGCTTTTATACATTTAGCTCATTTAATGGCTCCATTTGCTACCATAACCCATAGCTGGAACCTATTCCAGATTTCCTATCTCCCCACGAAACCTAGGCTCTGATAACTCTCCTAAAGATGCAATCGTTGGACTTCTAATGATACGGTAATCCCAACCACAAGCTGGAAAGTCCCTTAAACTGCCACATCTCTGGTCTCCTTTCAGTTCATGCCGGTTACTTGGGTGGCCATTGATCCACTAGGCGGTACTCGTGGATTACCGCACGGACTAAATGAATCAGACTGACCGGACTGGACTATTTTCCACGATGGACGGCCATCGTTCAAACTTAAACTCGCCCTGGCCGATGCTGTGTGGAACCTCCTACATTGCAAACCACTGGGATTACATTAGTATTGTTCGGGTCAAAAGCCGCCATAACAGTTTCATCAGACCGCAAGTGCGGATTACCGAAATCAGACGACATCACACACTGGCCCAACAATTACTTACAGTATATCCTCTTGTCAGCCGTTTTGGTTCCCAAATCATGACCAAAATCCTACCATCGCTGCGGCATTTTCAACCTACTTTCCTCAGTTCGCCAACCAACGCGATCTTAGTCCATTTTTGCCTGTGACCCAATCATTTCCCTCATGAATGCCCAGTTGCTTTTGGTGACCCCACCCATGCTCGGCCATTAGTTCGTGACCCGCCGCCAGTGGCAAACGTGATCTCTATGGCTTTGGTTGACGGGATATACCATCTCAACCAGATTGACTCAAATCGTAATCCAACGTCAACCAGGAAATCACAAGCGACAGCAATGAACGAAAACAAGGTTTTGCGCAAAGTGTGATTCGGAAGGGCGGCTGAAAACCGATCCTAACTCGCTGTTCGGTGCAATCTAACCCTTTATTCCGCGGCCTATCAGTTCGTAAACAAGTAGTATTGAAAGGTATAAAGTATTATACTGCAATAACTATGTTTCGAACTCGTCTAGCAGGGTCAATAATTCCTATTCGATAATCTTCTCAGAGTCGCCGCAGCGTGGGTATTGCGGTGTTATCACTGTGGCATGCCATCAGTCACGTATAAAAACACAGCCTGCCAATTAAGCTTTGCCTGGCAAGTGTGGATCACTCGGTTCCATGTTTTTACTCCTTCTGGCACCAATTAGTGCTCTTCTATTAGGCTTACGAACCTGATCCAGAAGTGCTTCTACTGTCAGTTCGCACCATGTCAAGCAGCTACGTTCTCCAAATACTGACCGAGGACCCGGTAAGCAGTGGGTGCAATGAATAAACAGTAGACAAAAAGAACGAATTTCGTTGATGGATTGTAGAGCTTATTTGAACACCAGCGGAGGTATCATAGATAAATTCGTAAACGTTATCAGAGACAATCAGACTAAAGATAAGCAGATGGATTATCCAAGTACAACTGGGTGGTTTCATGAATGGCTACAACGTTTTCTTTTGCTTGCTCTACTCTGTTACTGTGCTTGAACGGACGCATGAAAAGACCAATCACCTTGACTGGTGCTTCTAACGTTCCTCCAAAACTATAGATTTCGGGATTGACCGATTCACTGCCACTGTAACAAGGTTGACAAGATGGGCTAGGACACTTGTATTTCAACGACCAAAAGCAAGTCGTTTATATAATCCCTTTTCCAAACTGCGTGGTACCAATATTGCTCCTGCAGCTGCTTGAGTGTTTTAAAAACTTTGTGGCTAGTTGCTCGTGATCGATAGCTTGCTTCTCTTGGGCGTCATTTCTGTTCGGTTGGTCCGATTGTCTCAGTTGACGGTTTGATCGGCGCCTTCTTACCAGAGCTATCTTGCTGGTTGCCGGAGATCCCGCAAGTTCCCCTCTTGTAGTCCGTATGCCTCCTTTTGTCTTCTTCGGGAAGCCTCCGACATATACGCCATCTGTTATTTTTTCTGTGGCTCTCGGGTGGTTCGTCAGTTCGACTTGATATTTACGTCGTTCTCTTGCCCCAGCATTCCACGCTACACTATTTTCGACTTCCGCGTCCGTCGAGAAGATATTAAGTAGGCTGTAGAGCGCATACCGTCCAAGAAATTTAGTGCTGACATGAAATATGCAGTGGAGAGATAGCCTCGGGTATTTTGGGTGTAAAGCCTACCACTCAAACATGCATTCCTATAGTCGAGTTCCGTTGCGGCTTCAATGAACTGACACAGCAACTGAAGTTTATTTACAAGTCAGAAAAAATTCCTACACGGCGAGTAATCCCATATTTGTACTGCCTAATTGAGCGGTGACAACGATTCACGGAGAACTTTTTCGTAGATAAACTCTGTCTCATACTAATCACTGATTCATTAGCCAAACTCTGTGAGTTATTTTTCTTTTCATTAAGGCCCCACTCTGACAAGGATTCCATCAAAGCACTCCCCTCACTGCGCAGCTAACAGACGTTATTGCCCAAAACCACTGAGAGATGGGAGCCGCACCGTTAAGAGTCAAAGGGGATAGTCTCACAGTTAGGGTGCTTCTTTCAGACTCATTAGCCCCATGCTTCATTACCAGTTCGAGCTCGGTGGTCCAGCACTGCATCGACGACTTCAAACCAAGTAGCAAAAACAGTTCCAATAGTTTTATTCGCAATCAGCACGCCGAAGGTGCTCCTAATTGGGCACGCCTTGGGCCACTTTGGGCTAACTTTGGGCAGCTCTACCTGTGTCCAATAGAAAGCTCGTTGTGCTAGACCGAAGTCCGAAAACATTGCTGGAAATGGGTACTTATTCTTTTCCTAATCCATTTTACTGGCCCGTTTTTAACCTATTTTCCCTTTTTCCATCCTTTCGATTGAAACTCCTAACTTACCACTAATAATAAGCTTTGTCTGTTAAAAAAGATAATCCGTTATAGAAATTGCACACTGAAAAATTGTAAAACAAAATATGCCATTTTTGTAACGCAGGTATATTTTAACAAATATTTTAGTAATTCTAATATTATTATACTTCATGTAAAATATCACGAACTTCTGTGCAATCTTTGAAGGCATATGGTACGAGTAATTTCAGCCCAACCTTTGCCCAGCAGCGTTTGGTATTGTGCTGCTTGGGTTCACAGTCACCTTATGAGCAGGTCCAGAACTTGAATGGATGCTTCTCATAAAAGAGTCCATGAGAGAATCACTACCGGAAGTGGCCCGTAGTTCTTTGAGGATTAGGTACAAGTGACCTTGAGATTGACTTCCACTCCCGATGCACAAATGAGATTATGATGAGTAAAACACCTACGAGTTCACAAGTACGGCTAAGTATGGAAGGAGTAGTACAGGGTACGCAAAACTGATTTAAAGGGAATAACCGCGAAACTGATTAAATGATTCCGATAAGGTACTTCTACCAACCTGTGTACTACCTATTTCTAACAGTTAAATAGAACATTACCATACACCATGAGACGTTGATCCCGTTCATACTGCATTTGGTAGTGCGATTGGATTTCTCAAGCAATAGCCCGTCTTTCACCTTCTTTCACTGGACTGAACGAGAGAGTAGTAAAACTGTTCGTCTCATGGAGGAGAATAACTCCTGTGAATTTTAATATGTTGGTCATCTTTTTGAGGTGTTGGCATCAGGCCTGTTTTAAGCATTTGCAATAGATGCATATCTTACCGGTGTCCCCATATTTTTTACCTCATCATCTAATTATTTTCTCCTACATTTTGGCGCTGCTTTATAAAGTCCGGATTGGCAGTAAGCTTGTGTAAACTATCTAAGGTGGTTTTACAATTCATAATACGGAGTTGATTGACGAGATGAGACAGGTGACAAATTTGGACTTCCTGCAAAACACAAACCCATTGCAAATAAGATTATTTTTTCTCCCCATGGAAAGCTCTATTTTTTGTAACAAGGAAACTCACACGAAGAAAAAAATGCAGCACACATAGGATCGTGTCCGTAAATATGGTAGTTTTCACTCACGTGTTCTGAACCGTCCCTATGACTCTAGTATTACGATTTTTCTGCTTGGAACCATCTGTGTTTACTGGTACAAAACGGGTAGTTCATTTCAGGTGTTCAGCGACCATAACAAATCACTGCTTCAGGACTTACGTGCTCAATCGTCATTGCTGAGCTCATCGTTTCGGTGTTTTGTCTGGTTGCAACCCCATTGGTTACCCTCCCCCCCTACCGTACCATGTATATATACTGACACGTTTTACGTCCGCGGTTGACAAGAGTAAACGAAATGCTTGCATCTCGCGACTTATGTCTTCTCTCCGTTCTCATAATTTAGCTTCGTTGGCCCCAGTATTGCCATTGACTCTGGACCGGCAAATCATCGATCCGCTTCGCTGAGTCCAATCTGGTCTCTTGTTTTGGACGGGAGAAGCTGTATTACCTAATCCTGGACCAAGAAAGTTTCTGATGTGTCTACCACTACCCTCAAAATCTAGCTGTAGTCTCTTGGTTTACGAGAGTGTACAGATTACTGTAATTTTTAACCCCCGAATAGACAGATCATGGAATGATCCATCATACAGTGTCAACGGTCGACTTACCACTGAAAACCACGGAATCACTGCACTACAGACATTTCATCTGGATTCTCACAGCACACAAACAATGTCCAGTCTAAACTAGGACTGAAGCCTGTGACGCCTGAATGATAGACACACATGCGACCATGGGACGAACTGAGCTGGGCCTCAACGGCTTGTCTCGGGTCAATACTACACCGGTCTCGAATGATATCAACTAATCCTAAAAAGGACGACATGGCTGCTCAGTTTTATCACCGGTTTGGAAGACGAATTAAGCAATGATACTGCATGAAAATTCATAAACACTCCAATAAATGTAAATTTACTACTCGAAAGAATCCGTCTTTTTTGTATCCCGGCCATTTTAATCGAACCAATTTAAAGATGACTGAATGAGAAGCTGCTCTCCCGTACGGTTTCCTCTTTTGACTGAGGCTGTGGGATTCTTTTCTACCTGTGTCAAAGTATTCATAAAAAGTCTTTGGTTATGCAGTTAACGAACCTTTGTTTCAACCGTACTTCGTGAATCACCCACCCAAGCAGCACAAATCGCAACGCTGTTGGGTGCTTCCCAGAGCAACCTTGGGGTGGCCCGTGATGCAGTAAATTTCGTAAAATATCACATAGATTGTTCATAAATTTATTAAACACCATGAAGCTATAATGTTCGTGAAAATTCTGGAGACCAGTTTGCTAGCCAATTGAACCTAATTGTTTTAATAATTACCCATGTGACCAAGAGGTGCCACATTGGTTCGATTCGAAGATATATATATATATATATATATATATATATATATATATATATATATATATATATATATATATATATATATATATATATATATATATATATATATATATATATATATATATATATATATATATATATATATATATAATTTCACCTACGTTTTGGTTTCCGCTTTCAATTACACAATTTTACGTAACTCTTACACGAATAAATGCTGGATAAAGAACCGGAACATCGTATGGAAGAAGAGAAAGAAGGGAACCGAACAGTCACTGGGTTTTATTTTAAATATGCACATTATATATTCACATAATATAATTCTTTCCGCTGATGCAATATGCTGCTGTTTTTGTCAAAAGCTGATGAATTAGCGGTTGACTTGTGATGGGCGGAGAATGTAACAACCTCGGATTGACCAGTGAAGCGAACTGCGAGTAAATAGCAGTAAGTACCGCTTTTTTCCTTGTGTTCGGCATCCCCTACGATATCTTAACTAGGGGTCGGTAGTACTGCCCAATGTTCCGATGAGCCAGCCCGATCCTATCCCAACCCTATCCCAATTGGATAAGCGTTGGGTTTGCTGCTTGAATATAACTCGAAAAGAGCAACGCCTTTGATCTATTATGCTTGCCAAATTAACTTTTACTGGTGACAGAAATTCCCAACCTCCCTCAATTTTGAGCTCTGGCAAAGTTATATTTACTTTGAAAATTCCCTCCCTAATGGGACACCAAGAGAGTCCACCTGATAACAAAAATACAGTCGATATTTTCTACTGGAGTAAAAATAGGATTGAAAAGTAGGAAAATCAATTGCAGCCGAGTTATTTGATCCCCAAACTAGTGGTCTCTTCAAATTCCCTAAAAATCAGTGTTTGTTGGTTACTCTCTGTGTGTGTACCTCAGTTGACCGTCACGAGAGGTCGGATCACAAGTTGTCGGACAATGCTCCATCCTTGTTTCAGGGCGTTCACAAAAACTGCAGGACTGTGACATATACGATCACTGTTGGTCCGGTCATGATTGTAACCACTTTGCAAACATGGTAGAGGAAACAAATTTGAAGTTTTGCACCTCGATAAGACAGAGGACAAAAATGTGCTCCACCAAAAGTCTGTACAGGGTGACTTACAGCGCATTAGCTTTTTCCAGGGGACATACAAAGAACCCATCAAATATTCAACTGATCTCCGAGATAGTTCTTCACAGTTTTCTTTCCGACACCTGATGTTATTAAAAGTGGAACCGAGTGAATGCGGTATGGTCACCACCTAGATGTGTATGCACTGAAATGCCACGTTCAGAACCGGATAATTAAACTCGCGCAATGCATACAGGGAAATCACACCGTCGTTACCACGTGCGGATTCGTCAAGAATACGTCTTTTATTTTAATAAAAACAACTTAGCCGTATGTAGTGAACAGGTTTTTGGCAGCCATATTAATGTTCGATGTATGTAAGAGTAGGATCCTGTTGATACCCTAACCAAGCCTTTATGCTCACTGAGTTTTTTGCGTTTTTGTATTTTTCAGATAGAACACGAGCAACCCCCACGGAAGCTACTGACCATCGCATACTACACGAATGTATGTAGTTAACTGGGGCAGTGATCTTCCGCAGAGAGCTTCTAGTGATACGAAAAAAGCACAGGAAACTTCAAGAGCCCAAACTTCCGTGTCTTATCGGGTTCCCACACTTACAATAACCAAACAATGATCGGGCGGACTGCAGCCTGACCGTTACAATTCACAGTGAAAAGAAAGAAATTGTGGAATAACAAAGTAGATGAACAAGGTATCAAAACAGCTTTAATAGTGATCCTGAAGAATTCCCAACCCCATTGTCTTTCCGGCTGTCATGATACTATGAAAAAGAAAAACTGATTTCGAGAAAGAAAGGATATCAGAGACAGATCTAGATGAAACAAATCAAAAGCACACGTAGAAGTGAAATACCAAACCCCAGTGAGAATCGAGTGGGACATCTTACAGCAAATTAAAACCAAGACAAACCCATAATAATACATAAACCTATTTGATAACACGAGGAGCCATTACTTAAGTATACAGAACAATTTGTTCAGTCTCCAATAACCTAAATTATTTATCAGAATTAAAACAGCTCTTAAAATGAACCTTTTACCCAGCCACATCCAGCAAGTATAATTAATCCTATGGTATGAAAAGCAGTTGGGTCTCACTAAACGCCAAGTGAACTCACTGTGGTACACACCAAAACATTATCTTCTCACAAAATGACTTAAAACCAACGACTAGACGCTGAAATCAGTAATAATCAGCATGTAACCGAAATTCGGTTACTGTTTCGTGGCATCTAGCTGATTATGCAGCCCCAAATTCAACCTAGTGGAGAAATCCTGATGATTTCCAAAGCACTGATTATGTGAATACCACAAGGTTTGTACGTCAACAAGGAACTCGCGACTGTACTGAAACAAGGATGAGATAAATTCGGGCAATGTGTGATCCAGTCTCCACCATCTCGCGAAAGCCTTACAAAGATGGTCCAACAAGATTCTAAAGCAGAGTAACTACCACATATGATTTCTGGAAAATTTGAATGAGTCACCTGTCTCGGAGTGGAACAAATTGGCAGCGATTAGTTTTCGTAGAATTAGTCCTATTTTTACTTCAATCCAAAAGTATTGGCTGGAGTTTGATGTTCAGGTATTAGACAACCCCCTTCATTTGTTTTTGAGGCAAGTATCAGTTTGTTAAAGGGGAATAAAGGATGAGGATAAGAAAACCTTACAGCAGAGTTTAATTGAAGGTAGCTATCCACGCAGAGGAGGCGCAAAGTAATGCAAGTCGTATGTAGTTAATACACTGAAATTACAAAAAAAAACCTGAGATAATGTAGTGTTTGCTGGAGTATAAAAAGTGCGTAAAATAGAGCCATCCGGTGAAAAACGAGGTCAAATGTCTGGCTGCAGGAATTGCATTCTTTGGGAAAAAATATGGTACCTATGAATCTCGATTATTCAAGTGTTGTCCGATCCAAGCATGATTTACAATTGAGAGGGTCATATGACTCAACAGAATGCGATCCGGTAGGATCAGCTGATTGTTGTGCATAGGTCGACGAAAGAAGTATCCATTTCACATTTACTTTTGTGTGGGTGTAAATGCGGCGTTCGTGTATGCAAATCATACGGTACATGTGATTCAGTGAGGATAATGCGCAATAGATGCTCTAATAGCAGAAATACAAAGACAAAACCGGGTCTCGAAAGAAAGAAAAATCCTACAGGTATTCCTGTCGTTTAGTAGTCATTGGCGATCGTTCAGTAGCGTCTGCCTGTCGTTTGGTAGCCGCTGTCTGTTATTTAGCGACCATAGCCAAGGGTAAAGTAACCAAACCTTTCCGACTCACCCATACCGAATAAGGTCACTTCACGTTTGAGTTATCACTTCCAGTTACGGAACTTGGTTACCTTGTGCGAGATATCAACTAGAATATTCGGCTACTGCGAGGGAAATTCTTCGATTAAGTTTCACCACATCGAATAAAATTCCGATTTGTAAATCGGAATGATTTTTCGAAGGTTCGAAAAATATGAAATGGTGTCTATAAAAAATAGGACATGAAACGGGCGAAATCCCATCCCTTTCTTGCTTGCATAACTGTACCAACATCCCGAACCTGTGTCCTTTGTTGGTTCAATCTCCCGAGAAGACGATCAACGGAAGGTAAACAGATAGACAGATTCAAAAGTATCAGTTTCATCTTGTTCCTCATCTCACTCAAAGCGATAGCAAGACTGTCCTTTATCAATGAGCACCATTTCAATAGAAATTCATCCTAAAATTTTATCTTTTGCGAATCCTTTTTTAAGGCATGATTCGATGTCTCGTTCGGCGATGGCTCTGCAGGTATTATGTTAATTCCAAGGGGTAGGGAAATAAGTCTTAGTTCTTCACCTTTCCTTGCACACCGGACAATTCTTCTTCCGTCCTAATCACTAATTTTTTCCGCTTTCGACTCAAATTAGCACTGACCTGTTCGCTTAGGTCGATTACCTTAGTTTCTCCCATCGGGAATTCTGCAGATGTTGATGCACTTATTCAACTGGTTACTTAAAAAGTGATCGTGATCAAACGTGCATCAAGGTTCTAGCCTTTCATGGGACTCGCACAAGACCACAAAGTCCCGTAACTGGGAATGATAACTCACACGAGATGTGACCTCAGTTTCAGTTCAGTTTATTCAACCATTAACCTCGCACTTCTGTGCTCTGATTCCAGTTGCTACCTTCTACCATCGTAAAGTAAAAGGCAAAAAGAATAGGAGTGATAAAGATCCAAAAAAGTCAAGGTTTCAAGCAGAAATCAAGAGGAAAAAGAAAGAGTCCGAATGTCACTACGCCACTGGCCACGACACCGAGTCATATCACTTATTGTCTGCAACCAGTTGGTAGGTGAATCACGTGGACCCCAACCTGGAAGTCTAAAATGTCCTACTTGGCCAAGTCCTCTGGTGTAGGTTTTCATACCATTTTGCCATGTCATGAACTGACCACCTTGACTTACCTTCCAATCACTACGTGCCTCAGAGAACAGCGTAAACCGAGGAAGTCTATGGGTGGGCATGCCTAACACATGTCCAAACCACCTTGACTTGTTCAGATTCAGTACCTGATCCCGGGGACGAACTCTGGTTCCCAACACCTTTCGCCTGACTTCAGCATTGCTGATACGGTGTTACAACATACTCGGGCAATGCTACGGAGAAATGGATGCTCGAACACCGGCAGTTTTTCCTGGTGTGTCCTCATTCGGTATGGGTGTGTCGGAAAGGTTTGGTTACTATATCCTTGGCTGTGGTCGCTAAACAACAGACAGCGGCTACTAAACGACTGCCAAACGTTACTAAACAATCGCCAGGGGCTACTAAAAGGCAGGAGAATTTGTAGTCGGATGGGAAACGGTAGAGACAATATAACTATAACACGAAGATCACTGATCCAGTTTACTCGAAGTGGAAATGAATATAACCCGTTTTCAGTATTCAGGATACATGACTAGACTTAAAACTGCCGTTTCATCAAGAGTCGAGGTGAAGATATGCACATCAACCTAAGTTGGCCTTATTTCTGGACTAGCCTCTGGTCTTCGTTATAAGAGGCAGTGAAATATTCCACTTACGAGCCTCATACTAATGGATCCGAACAGTGGGACTCAGGAAAAAGATCCAAGTCATTTCTAGTTCATATGAACATTCAGCTTCATCGTAAAACACATTTGGTGTTGCTTTAAAACCGAATCAGCTGACTGTGCTTTCCATAAGTTAGTCGGTCGTCTGGATAGATGGTAGACGGTAATTCAGTCGACTGCAACTTCTGGAGTATTTAGGAATGCCTCCTCGTGCATTCGTGATCTTGAAAGGAGGATTCTGCTTAGCCTGCGGACCCCATGTCGCCCCCGAATGCCCTCCGTGTGCAGATCAGGTCTCCTGTTATTCTTCTATACGTCCTTGGAAACAAACCGGTTACGTACAATCGCACGTTATGCTTGGTCCCTCGTAGTCCCATAACGAGTCGGGTGGTGGGCACTTATACTCTCTCTCTCTTTGGCAATTTAGTGACCTTTCATTGGAAAGCAACAGATCCACCAGAATCCAGTCGTGGACGTATGTGGATAGTGTGCAGCATTCTCAAGGCATCTTAAGGTAGCTTACCGAATGAAGGTCAGATGGGACCAAGAGTGCTACAAGCTGAGGCAGGTATTCCGTTAGTGCTGTCTCAGGTTTTCAAGTATAAAGTTGCTGTCACACCAAGGTCACGCTCACTGGTGGTCACCCAAAATATATATATATATATATATATATATATATATATATATATATATATATATAGAGAGAGAGAGAGAGAGAGAGAGAGAGAGAGAGAGGGGGGGGGGGGGAATGCGGCACGTTTCCATTGGATGACTAGCGTCGCATGGCTACTGGAGCTTAATGACGACGAACGATCGATACCGGTCATGTCAGGGGTTGGTGAAAAGAACATAAGATCAAAGAGAAATGCTCGACCCGCCCCATTTTTTCCCTGGTTCTTGCTGGTGCTGCTGTAGAGCTAGGCCACACAATTCCATAGAGACAGCCGGAAAACCTGTCCGCGGAGGTATTGCGTAGCCAAGGGGGAACCAAAATGTTCCGTCCGAAGGCACTTTCCTCGCTGGCTCTGAAACTAGTTGAATGTGCTATACTTCAGCGCCTTCAGAACACTCTCAGAAGTCCCACTGACGAATACCAATTTGCGTACAAGCCCCCGGAGTTCCACGGTTGATGCAGCAGCGTGAGCAGTTTATTTCATTGCAAAACTCTTCTGTGACTCGTGTAAATGAGCTGGGTATGCCTTTACCGATTATGCATCAGCGTATAATGATGCGTCGCGATCACTGTCTCTCAACATTTCGAACCTTTTAGTTCCTCCACTCACCCAAGCAAATGAAAAGCTACTTTTCGGGAAGAAATTGAGTGCTAAAGTTGGAAGAACAATTTCCCGTGTCGTTTTTATCTTATGAGCCGTTAATTCCCCATTTTGTTCTCTAGAAAGCTGATGACGTTGGTTTGACTCTGTCTATCGCCCAGCAGTCCGATTTAAACGAGTTTATCAAAAATGCCACATTTCAAGATTACATTTTTCCACTTCGCGATCGCATTCTCAAAAGACACGATTAACATTAACTCTACTGATCTTACACGTATAAACCACGTAAAATATATTTCAAGGCCTATTAGATCACACTTAGCTGTGTGCTGTTCTTCCAACTAGGAAGTGATAAACGCGATTAGACCAGTGGTTAAAACCGGGATAGTTGCTGCCTTTAAAAGAAATAGTGGTTTACGCATAATTGTTCATTCGCTTGCGCTAATAATGCTCTGCAGGCCTCACCGCGCTAGCTCAGTTGATGAGGCATCTTCCCGGAGGGTGGAAAGTCGTTGGTTCGTATCCGGCCCACAGTGTTGAACTTCTCTATACGAAAAGTGAGGACGGATTTTCCATTGTCTAAGATCTAGGCTCCTAGTGCCATTAAATATATCATGTGTAACATCACGGTGTAACTTTACAGGATAAGTTGCAGTGGTCTTTTCCGTCGAAAAATTGTGTCGGTTGTCCTTTCAAACTCGTTAACTTCGACGGATCCTCCCTCGTACACCAGCGTCCGTTATCCATAGTTTTATATCGTTCCCTCGTAATTTTTCCCGATCAATTCAAAAAGGAACAGATCTTTCTCGGAGGAGGTCTGCGCATCATCACTCTTGTTTCTAGTACAGCCTAATGAGACCTCATGCGAGGTTTTCATGTGATGAGCATATTATAGCGCCCCTTGCATTAGCCAAAATGATCACAGCTGACTGTTCACACACATTTCAACTTTTATCTTAACTAATCCCACTCTTTGACTTGTTCCATGGTTTGACTTCTTCCTTCAAAATTACCGATGAACAGGAATTCTGTAGTTCCTTTAACTGCCCATGTTCTAACAAAATAGAATGGAGGATTATCCGAACTGTTAACCCCTATTTGCTTGTAGAATTTCTCTTCAATTCGTTTTTACTCGACAGCTGAAAAGCACCGAAAGAGCATTCTCAAGAGTAATAATAATGGATTCCGGAATGCCCTGCGCTTCGGTAACGGTCGTGTGATACATGGGTCTAACCACCACGTATCTTCCATTGGGTAGATTAACTGTGCATCACAGAAACCCCTCTATATCAACGCTGGTGAACGTGGGTGTCCAGTAGGTGTACTGGGGCCCCATTCGTACCTGCATAGCAACACCATCTAGACTTCTGTTATAGTTACGATCCACACGAAACCGCACTTGTCCAGCCAGAGCAACTTTGGTGTCCGGAAGGACCTCTGCATAGGATTGTCGTCGCGTAATTCAGTGACTCAGATAAACTAACCCCGAGCCCCAAGGCACAGAACAAAAGCTCGCTTTACTAAGTGTACTGTAGAACAAATTACCAAACAATAACAGTGACGTACCTCAAATTGTGGACAGACCAACCACGGAATCAAAACAGTACAAAAGGCTTCAAAATACAGAGGTAACAACGAACAGGAAAAGCACGAAACGGCGATACAGGAGCCAGTCAAGTGGTGCTCAAAGAAAGTTGGTATTTATGAGGAACGTTTTGACCAATCAGCGGTCAGAAAAGAAGTAATTGCCTGAGGGGGGGCACAAGCGTGGTGAAGGCCAAACGGTAATAGCTGTGGCTATGAGAAAATGGCATGATCAAAACGAAAGGCCATAGGTCAGTCTTTCTCACCGGCAAAGTATGGAGATAAAGAGAGATCATTACGCCCAGAGGGTGGGGCCTAGTCAGGTAACCCGGGCAATAATGACGGTATCACAAAAGGGGCTTGGGTGAGAATCAACGCGTGAAGGAGGGGAGTGTACGGAAACAACGACGACGGAATCGTCGTTGTAATCAATGTGTCAGTACATATAGGGACACAACAGGGAAGGCAGACTGCGTAGGAGATAAGATCTTTTAGGAATCAGAGTTTGATACGAACAGATAAGGCCAACAAATAAACCCGAGACAGATACCGGTCAAGGTCAACCAACACTTATCATAAAAACAAGGCTAAGGCTGTGTGAAGCAATGGGGGTGGACAAATAATTATCATGCTGATGTGAAGACGGGATGTGGTGGTCAGCATGGGAACTAATAGTCTAAACTCACGGGAAACAAGCATGCTGTTTGGTAGATATAAGAGAACACATGATGAATAGCATGGGATCCAGGCTAAACCAGTGTAAGGAGTTTCTTAATATGGCGAGCTGAATTCCATGTCCAATCTCAATAAATTTTTACGACTTCTGTTGGCCATGTCTCACTTAGTGAAACGATGGGAGGGGGTTCTAGTTAGTGGCAGGGCCTGCATTCTTCCCAGTTGTTCAGTAATCCCCGTACATCGGACTTACTGTCCGATGTAACAAACTGGCACATGCCGTCAGGTCACACACCACTAGGAGGTTCATTACTGTTGTGAGGTGAGAGAAGTCATCGACAGTAGCTGTGGCTAACTTTGCTGTAGCCCAGTCCCATATTATTCGAAAATCTCGGATAAAGAGATTTGACTCTCCTTTTCCACTGTGCTCATGAAGATCTCTCAACGCCTGGTTTCATTTCTTTCGGTCCACGGGAGAAAGTCCCGAGGGAGTCAAACAGGCAATCCTTTTAGATGATAAGATTGTCTCAGAACTTCTGTCGCCACCTTGATCTGCGTCAAGTCGTGATCCAGTCTTTATTGGGGTGATGTTGTTGTAGAGTCTGGGATGTTGACGGTAAGGCTGCATTTCCCGCGGAATTATGACACCTTCTTTGAGGTGACCTCCTTCCTCTTATTCGCATCTTCTTGGGCACTTATCGGGAAGCGCGCTTGGTTTGGTACTTCTGTAAACCGTGCTCGGCTCGCTGTGTCATTTACTGCTACCGTCAAAGGTGTGGGGATATCCCTTGAGTAATGTTTTCTTCGGTTATTTCGACGAGTTACTACAGACGTCATGACAATGACCACTGCGTGGGACATTGCTAGGTTTGTATCCCTCACTGAGATTACCACCAGCAATCTACGGAAGTTCTGTCAATCCCGGGGACGTGTTTGACAGAGGCTGAACTTGGGTTGCCGAATAATTAGGGCACACTATTCTTATGCGTGAGTTTGCACCCAGTTTGAGCTACTTGTAATTTTGGCAACGGTTTGGGTACAGTGCATATGGATCCGTCCATCAGATTCATGGTAACGTACTTCTAGTAGTCTTAGAGATACGCGCAACATAATCCGAAAAAATCCCAAGTGTCCCATTGTGATTTTCAAAACGCTTCTTTATATACAATCATAAATACTACCAAGAAACTGCACAAACCTCAACAGAAATAGCTCCGTGAATTACAGTCGGCCAAATGCAAGCGAATTCAGGGTCTCTTGGGGTTCAAGCTTTCAAGTCAACGGAGGGTCTGTGGATGATATTGGTCAAAGGTCATGGGACAAAATCAATGCACGTACCAGTCAGCGTCCGCTTAAAGCTAATGTCAGATGTGTTGTTCACCGAGCGAATAGTTGTGGCACAAAACACAAATAGGCAACACAAATTTGGGGCGAGGGAAGGGGGGGGGGTCGAATCGATCTTTAGCTAGATCCTTTGATTCAGTTGTGTTTGTCGATTACACTCATCATGTTGTGGGGCTTTCTTCTGAGAACCCACAATCATTCCGCAGGTCATAATCGTATATTTTTCCACAGAACCAGATACACTCGTTGTGGCACTATAATCCCTTGAGAGAGAGAGAAAAAAATAAACGGAAAAACAAAATTCCACAGAGCTCAAAGATATGCGCCCAGTGTAGCACAGTTCAGTTGGCAGTTCAGACTAGCACCGCACTGGTTTTGAGATTCACCTCTCTCGACCCAAACATCTGAACGTGACACATTCGAATAAAAAGATTAAGTTACTAGGTTGGTAAGGAGACGCAAAAGATAATGTTGTTGAGTCTACCAGTGGTGTCCGAAACCCCGACGGACTACCATCTTTTCGACAAAGCTGTATCACCGAACATTGAACGCTTAAGTGAAAATTTGTTCGATTTAGAAATAGCAGCTAAGGTTCAACAGTCAAGTTTCTGTGCAAAACAGACGTGAAATTCCAAGACTCCTAAAAAGACAGGAAAGTACTGAGACTGTAACTTGGTAGCTGATTGCGCAACCCGGACTGCTGAAGAAAACGTTTTGCATCCTAAACACCAAACTTACTGATTACTAGATTATGTGAACCATCGAACAGGACTGCAGAAATCACTAGTATTCAATGCGCTCTCTGGTAGAATGCACAAAGCTCAACGTAAGTAACATGCTTCGTTCAAATATCTGATCAGGAAAATCTATTGGAAGGGAAGATAACTCCACCGAAGGGGCTGCCACTGAAGGAAGCTGACCGACGGTGAGATTTGAACTCGGGGATTCCCTGATTTCCACCAACAGTGATGACTAGTGAACTGTAGCTAAAACATCTTTGTGCCTCCAAGGTCGTTTTGCTGACGACGATATCGCGCCTTTGTGAAAGTCAAGCCATAACGCGCTTGTGTTATCGCTTGGTGATCAACCCAGTCATGATCGAATACGCATCCAGTGAATCTGAACATTATTATTCTCACTTCGCACAGTTTTACCATTCCGAAAATTTTGGGCTGTGAAAGTTGAATCCGAAAATTTCAACTTCCTAGGTCTTCCTCAGTAGTCTGAAGAAACCCAGGAGAAACTTACCATTTTGCATACCAAATCAGCGATTCTTTAGGTATGTACCGCTGAGGATATCTCACCGATAGTAGAAATGGTAGAACTAAGGTGGCGTCAAAGATCTTTCACGGAGTAGGAAGGAAACAATTACAGCCTCAGTCACCTTGCCTCTGGGAGTCAAACCATCACACCTACGAAAGTTGAACTTGGTGTCTTTATCCAATAGGTTATCGGGGCTTGGAATCTTCTGAGGCCAGCTTGTTCACTTCAATGTAGTGACCAGTTGACATTATCAAGTGGTTCTAGTCTCATACTTTATACGTGCAAACAAAAATAAACAAATCGTATTATTTGGTAATCATCATAGGAAATTGCTTGCTACATACCGTCCAACTATCATCCACCCATTCAGGGTCAGGTGGTTGAGTCATATTTATCATATGCTGTGCTGCATTCTGTCTTTTTGTGAAGAATTTCTGTGAACTGAACGCTGTGTGATTCGAATCCATGACTTCATGTTTGAGCCCCGTTGATGAATGGAACTCAAAGTAGCAATAGTCCACAACGAAATTGACATCGTAGAATTGAAGGACCACTGACGAGCAAACCAATCCTCATTCAAGAGCTTACCCAATTCAAGGCTGAAGTGAACGTTTCAAAAAGGAAAAGCTCGGACGGGTGGGGCTTCAAGATGGTGAGACAAACAGTTTTTTTTGCTTAAGTTGGTGAATGGGGCATAGATTCACTGAATACAATAAAGGCTGTTGTAGAGACCATTTTCCGTTCCACTCACCGAGCACAATGCTCAACTCACCAATGAAAATCATGCAATCAGTGCATTGCAACGACATTTTCGCTTAGGAATCATTATCATCATCCTCATCCTCAGTGCGAATTCACCATAACCCCAGTTGTGGCTCGAGTTCGGGGTGACCGACTGTAAAATCGTACACCTGTCGGGGATGGATTTTCTCTTCTACGCATACTTAATGCGAAGTGTTTCTGTTCAGAACAAAATTTCATATTTGTCAAAGCTCGAACCGTTCGTGAACAGTCAATCTTCACCGTTACGGAAGTCTGAATTGAACAATTTCGGGATGTAATTTCAAGGGTCTTGAGAGGTGAACTGGAATCGCTATGGGCAAAACTCGGGTTCAAATTAGAAGTATTTCAGACGACACTGAACGTCCCTGGACAATTGAGTCATTGTTTGTAGTACTGTAAGTTTGCTTAGCCGTATTCTGAAGCGAAAATGCCATGCACATGGTCAAACCAGTCACACTAAGAAGGTGTTCAAAGAAAAAGTTGTCAATTACTCCAAGGAGATAAGCTTTAGTGCGATGATTCCGTACCCATATGGTATTTTGTGTGAATTCGTAGTGAAAATCATAGATTTTATTATACTCCACAACCGGAAGAATTTCGTTGCAGAAGAGGGTGGTTACGCGTTCACTGTCCTAGTAGAAAGTATTCGGAAAGTTTCCAATCATTAGGAAATACATCCAACGAGCAAAATGTTACGTGAATTAAGAATACACGAACTGCAACTTGTAACCGAAAAACAGTGCGTTGTTTCTTATGCAACCATAATAGACTGTAAGGGGCAAATCGACGTTCTTCCAGTTTGATATTACAGGCACTGGGATTTTCAGAGTTTTCAATCCTACTGCTAAGAAACCCCCCCTCAGGGTGTCCAATACACGATTTACGGAATAAAATACTGCATCTGTCGAGAGGCACCAGCTCAGAGAAAACTGCTTCCCGTTAAAGACGGAAAATTTGTGTTTATGAAGAGCTGAATGCTACTGTACGGCCAACATCAACCCAGGAAATAGGCTTCAAACTGAATTCCGAGAAATGGTATCTTGAAAAAAATGAATTTCACTTCGTTGGTTGCGAATATCTTGGTGACCACGATGGTACACGTAACACCCATTATTACTGCTGTTATATTTGGTTCGAATAGTCACCCACACGAACAGACCGAATGATACGTGTGTATATAATGGTCAGACTGTAGGCCGCCGTGTTGGTATTCCATTAATGTACGTGTTGTTATCTGCCGGTGAACCTATTATGCCTCATCTCATAGAACGTTTTTCCTTGTACTTTTGCAGATTGGACACGTGCAACTCCCCGGCGGAAGATCACTAGTCCTCGCATGTTACCGTCCAGGCATACTGCGCGAACAACCGATCCGAATCCCCAGAATGGTAGGGCAGACGCCTGCAGGTACACACACCACACCACACACCACACACACACACACACACACACACCACACACACACACACACCACACACACACACACCACACACCACACACACACACACCACACACCACACACACACACACACACCACACACACACACACACATCACACACACACACACACACACACACACCACACACAGACACACACACACATGGAGTTTGTGCTAGTTATACTTCATTCCGGACAGCGTTGACTAATCAGATCTCGGCCTGAGCGTGGTTTACACCTGAACGCGCACGTGAGTCTGACTCGCTCGCTTACTCACTGGCTTGCTCCCCCAGGTGCGGGCCGGCTACGTGCACACTTGCGTTCCAATAGAAGTATCGTTTACGTCACCTGTCTAACTGCCATCGTGAGACCAAAAACCTACGCGGCCTATCCGAGTTCTATCATAGGTAACAATCTGAGCTCTTTACGTCTCATACTCATTCTTGACTGCGGGAGGGAAGCGCAGACACACGTGACCAAAAGGGCCCAGTACATCGTCAGAGTAAACCAGTGAACACGACCGTGAAACACAAAGCGGAGAATTCCAAAAGACCCCGATGGGTCACGTGTAACGGTGAGGATCACGGTGACAACAAAGAGCTCTCTGTCAACAAGTTTGGGCGTCGATTACAGAGTTCGACCCCGTTAACTTACATCTAAAGAGTGGGAATTTCTACGGCAGCTGCTGGGAGACCGAACCCGATTCGAAACAAGTTTGTTTGAGTAGTTTATTCTCATCCAAGGGACATAGAAAACATGAACACTGTCAACTGGCCAACCAGGAGAAAATGGACAAAGTTATCTTTGACGAGCAGAGAGAGGGTTCAGTCAAACTTAAACACCCACTGAAGGGGAACAAAAGAACAAAGAAAATAGTAGTTCATGAAAACTTCCCCCAGAATGTGACTGTCGGTTTAGAGCGGAGCGTGGTTGTTAGTAGAGCAAGTGTTTGTGTGTGGGGGTGGGTGGGAGGAGAAGTGAGAATTTCCTAACAATAAATGCACCACCTAATTGCCGAGAAAATGTGACCATACGTGCCACCAAATCTTTCCGATTAGAGGTTCGAAGTACAGAGGACCTATTATACCCGACTTGTGTACGCGTGTGAGTCTAGATAAGATGAACATATTCAGTTGTCGGTCAGCACAAAACATAAATCCTCTCACTTGATTTGGAATGTTAACCATGAGGAGGGAACAAAAATGGCAAGCAAAACGTAGAAAGGAAAAAGAGCGAGAAGTGGGGCAGGGGGTACGGGGGGAATCGGTCGACAGACCCAAAGGGTAGTTGATTTAATCCCGGATAACTATGAAAACCTAAGCAACCAAGTATTGACAGTCATTGCTTGCTTGAAAAGAATTGAACAAAAACCGTACACAATGCAATATTATATAAATTGATAGAAAGGGAGAGAAAAAACAAGAGAAAGGGCGAATAGAAGACATTCATTTGTCTTTAAATTTCTGGTAGCAAAAAAATAGATGCACCTTTGATGTTTGGTTCATAGAGGTTTCGGGATTGGGCTGACGGGGGATTGGGGCTGCTGTCGTGAACAGTGACAAATATGTTGCACTGTGAACGTGTTGATCGCGTTTTGAGATCTCGTTTTTTTTATCACACAGGCAATTGTTCGCGAGAGAAGAAGAAGATGGCTCAGTGGTATGCCGAGATCACGTCGATCTGTGTACATTGCCTGTTCGTTTGTTCGTCTCTGTGTGAGACTAAAAATCAGCACATCGCGAAGTGGGAAATTGAGGGTGAGTAATCAAGAGATAGTGCATGTCCCTATGTGCGCTATTCACCAGAACAGAATTCACTGGTTTTTCTTCTTCTTGTTCAGTCCTGTCATTGATTGATCTCGTTTGACAATCCCGATCAACGAGTGTTTTGGCGTGTAAGATGTGGTTCAAATTCCACCATTTGGATGAGGTCATCCACTGATTTCTGCAGGTGGTATAAAAGCGAGATGCACACACAGAGAAGATGTAATTACTGCTATCATGAGGACTAAAAATGAAGATCTTTTGCGAAGTTGTGCGTCACAAACTTTTCTTACTCAAAAATGGGACAGAACCTGAATTCAGTACCTGTATGGGTGAGCGTGCGCGTGCGCTAGCGAAATTGCAAGAAAACGCAATGTATTTATGGTTCACAGTCAGCCAATCAATTAGCGATGAAGAGGTGTTCGACAACCCCGTAGAAAGCACTCATTGTCATCTTTCATTCAATGCTCTAAAATCACTGATGGATCGGATGAACGATCAAGAAATAAACTAAAAAGGAGAATCTGAACGAAAACGTCTCAGCTAAGTGACTTGCAATCACACATTGTCATTCGTCCGCACCAGTCGGGGACTAATAAGCCTGGTTCGCTAGTGTTCTCTCATCCGATCGGACAGTTGTCTGACGTCCGGTATCGGTGGCCTGTCTTTGACCACTTTTCTGGGTACAGACGAAATAGAGGCTACTACTGCAGAAGACATTCGCCCCGTTCCTGGGAGCTGATGCACACGGGTCTATTATCACGTGGATCGTATGAGAGAGAGCACCAGTCGACCAGGATTTGGTAACAACCGATCAGAGTGGTTGAGAACACGAATACTTTCAAAAAAGAGAAAGATTCGTTGTGTGAACTAATAGTTCATTTTTTTATATTTTTGTTCATCTGGAATTTCACAGCGCCACACTGTAACGAACTTACCACTTCCGAAATGGTATGAATCAACCTGGGAGGGGAGGAATGCACAGGTGTTGTTGGAACTCAAATGAGAAACAAATGATCAGTAATGTGAACAGCTGTAGTCTTGATCTGGTTATCAAATGATCCTGCATGCAGTGCCCTCGCACTGCGCACAGCTGTTTCATCGGGCTGATCAGCAATGCAGTGCAGCAGTGCACGTCCGCCGAGCCCAAAATGGGACTCGAACACACGAGGCGCATATGATTGTGTCATGCACGTTACCACCGGGCAATCCGCGGATTGGCTCTAGACGGTTTTTGTTCAAGACAATACCGCACGCTATACATTGTAGCTCCCGTTGCGGTTGGAGAAACTGTACTATAGTGATTTCGGGGTTCCGAATGGTGAGCTGGATGTTGATACTTCGTGATGGGGCATCTCGTAAAAAGCTGATATCTTCACAAATAACTTCCGTTCACCGTAATCTTTCACGTGACACCACAATGCAGAACAGTTGGAAACTAACATGTCGTATCCGTGCTTATTGCTTACTTTTGGGTTAGGCTGGTCTGTGAGAAGTTCAAATAGTGGCCTTGGTTGTCATGGTAAAGCCCAACAGATGAGACTTAGCAAAATGTCGAATATAGATACGTTAATATTCCCATGAAAATATGATTCACATCAGATTGTCCGCTTCACGGTCGGGGCCAGTGCTGATATCGACATTAGCTATCCTCACTAATGACGAGTTAACCACAGGTCGGACGCTCAGGCAAAGAAGCACAAACAATGTAACGTACTTGGCAAATCTCATGTTGTCTTACGGTCAAACCTGTGAACAGAGTTAGGCACACCGGAGAAAGAATTTCGGGTCATTTCAAATGCGGACGAACAGGTTATTCACCGAAAAATAACTTTCTACCCCGACCATCGAGCCACAAGTTTGCAATTAAATGAATAGGGTTCATTTTTCTACCGGCGATTCAAATCCCCCGGGAACCCTGTTTGTGGGGCGGTGGCGCAAGTGAAATGATGCTGAGGGGGAGCACAACCAGGCATAACTACTTGGTTGCTGGTCGCCAAGTGGTGGGTAAGGATTCGATGAAATAACAGTTGTTTCACGGTACAACGTTGTATGCGGGCGATAGACAAAAGTCGAGAGAAAACCACCTCTGGAGTGGAAGCGGGGACAGGTGAGAACACTGTTCAATATGGTACGCTGAATGTGAACAAAAATATATGATTAACCGAGAGGTGCAACGGCTAAATGAGGATCTAGCAATGAATGCATATCCTGATGCTTCCGTCGAGAGACAACCCAGACGATCACGAGACGAACGATTGCGGCAGCGCCATAAATGCGAGCCATGCTGTCTTCCGATTAGAGGTGATGGGGCCCAAGATATACCGAAGCGTTGGCTTGGTTCAGCGACTTCCCAAGTCTACTATGTCGTCGACCTCAACATTGTTCACTGAACCTACAGAATACTCACATTCCCGATTAGGAAACGTCTGCCTGTGCATGCTATCTGCAGTTTGTTCCATGAATTTTAGTGTGAGTTAGAGGTTACCTACCCAACCAGATGACTGAACATATCCCACAACCGGGTTCAGTGTGCGGTGACAAAATCAGAGTTGGGTTGAGAGCATGGCGAAAAGGTCAAAAGCCAAACGACTCCCTCATCACCCATGGCTCGTCATCTTTTAGTGGTGCAATATCAAGTTGACCGGAACATTGCGTTTCGAGTTGCTTCGCTCTGTAGTGAGCATCAAGGTGAGAAGCAATGAAATTGTCCTGGACGGAAATCGTGCAATTTCGTTATTCGACTTTTGTTTTTTAGAAATAAACCACTACTTTTGAATTTTGACAATAGCTGTATTTGATGAAACGTATTCAGTTCACCTTAGGTAGTGCTCAAAACAGAATGACTTAAAGCCCAATTCTTATGCCCTCTCTAACAAGGTTTATTGATCGGGTGATTGTATAAGTTAATACGAGTGATGTAGAATGATGCCCCAAAGTCGATGAGTGTAATGGATACTGTCCATGATATCTCATGAAAGTCTGGGTGTTTAACTTCACATTTTGGTCTAACTTCAGTTCCTAGTGTTGTGGCTATTTACTTGGTGAATGCAGGGATATCACCGTGTGGTTACAGAGCAGTCCTCGACGGGGTTGCATTTTTGACCTTTTGTCAGTTCTTCCGGGGAATGAATGCAAAACCGGCGCGTAAATGAGTAAGATTATTATCATGTGCCACTGACTCGATAAAGATCGATGTGCTGTGATAAAAACAAAACTTGTGCTTCACATGCTCCAGGAATCGTTACAGTTCACAGCCTGGTTTTGTCGAGATAATCAGCAGTTCAAACGCAGTTCTCGTGTGTCAGGAATCCCACTCTTGAACTCCGGAATAAACACAATGACAGGTTAGTCCCCAGAGGTGATGTTTAGGTTATGAACTGTGACAATCTTCCTCCAGGAAATCACTGGCAAAAGAAATTTCGTGTCCCATTCACTGTTCGGTTCCTTACATTCTTACAGGTAGGGTCGATGCTTAGAACATGTTATAACTCACGGGACCAGTCGGCCGAGGGGTGTTTGAACTAGTCACAGATTGCTCGACGTGGACAGGCTCACAGACGTCAGTTAACGTAAGGCTCTCACATTCTCTTTTGTGTTTTTTAGTCTTTATCAGATGAAATAAGCTGATATGGCTAGTCGGTAAAATCCCTTCTTCCATTGTGTCCATCAACCTCAAACACAGTGTCCAAATGAGACCCATAACTCATTAGAACTGGGATGGACGTGTACGATATTGAATCAACACGTAATGTATCGCCACTTTCCTCATCGCCTGACAGATTACTCTTGTTCCTTGTTGCCAGGTGACATGAATTTCGAAGTTTGAACAGTTCCGCTTAACCAAACTGATGCTACGTGACAAGAATTCTTGCCTCGGGAAAAAGGAAACAGTAGAACTAGCAGGAGATTTCAATCATTAAAAAAGAAACTTCCCTGGCGTTTCAAAGTCTCACAGTGACTTAATGATGTACAAATAAACTCGGAGTGATTGCTCCACTTGGTTGGGCCTTTCCTCGCCTAAATGAACACCGGTCTGGTATTGTGAAAATCGAGGACAAATGCACCATTAGTTAGAATTTTTAAAAAATGAAAGTTTATTCCCATCATACAGCCACCGCTAGTATTGGTTACTACCTCACAGCATCGTCAAGTCGAAAGTCAAATCGACCATATGACCATCACTAGCGTCATTGTCATCATCACCATCGTCATCAGCAAAAAACAACAACACCACAACCACAACCACCACTGATACCGCCCTCTCCACCACGGTCATCATCACCATCATCATCGAAAACAGAGAAGGAAGAAAACGGTAAAGATGGTGGAGATGAAGAACAAGTGCGAATACCAGTGCATCACAGAACCTCCTACCTAATCGTGTCGCTCCATGCTCCCAACCCTTCGGTAGGCAGATATCGTGAAGACCAAGCCTGAAAAACGGTTCCATAAATGTTTTGAAGGCGATCCAAATGGTAAAAGTCGTTGACCCCGGCAGGAATCGAACCCATGCATAGTGGCCTCGAAAACATTGTGAAAATCTGCCAAACATCAATACATTCAAAAAATATGCTCAATGCACTCAACTGGTGGACTGTGGTTAGTATAAAGGGAAATCCTGCTGTAGGCAGTCAAATTACAAGCTGGTTCACTGTGGTGGATGCCATGTACTACTGTAATTTGGTCGGGTATACTGCGTGATCCATATGAAAAAAGTTAAAAGCCCTTCGGCGTGGCCTCGTAGCTCAGCTGGTGAAGCACTCGCCGTACTAAAGCGAGGGTGACGACCATGCGTGGGTTCGAATTTCGTCGGGGTCAACGACTTTCAATATTTGGATCGCCTCAACAACATTGTCAAAATCTGCCAAACATCAATACATTCAGTTCCATAAATGTTACCAATTCACCCGAACAGAACGGAGTCGGACGCCGTGACGTGTAAGCACTTCTCAGACACTTTACCTAGTCCAGCCGACTCTACTGCAACATTTTCTTACCTTACCGTATATAAACCAACTTGTTTCACATTCGAGACTCACAAGAACAAACGGAATGCCTGCTTCTCGCAATCGAAAGATTTTCTTTGCAAGTCCCGAGTGGTAAGTAAACCGGTTGATTCGGAACCGTGGTCAAAATGAAAGAAGACGAAATAATCGGCAGATCCGGACCAAACGAGGTTCGAAGTGTATCGAAAAAACGATGCGGTGTCCGGTGTGTGAATCGAAAAAGAAAGTAATCTCAATAATACGGAGCTGTCAGTGGAAAAAACTGTAATTGGCCGACGTTTCAATTACCGCGAATAACCTTTCTCGAGTACGCAACCCATTTACCAGGCGCGTCTTGTGGACTATGACGCTACCACTTTTGATTCGGGGGTATGGTTTTGCAGCACTCCGATGACGAATTTGTTCAACACAGCCCAACTGACACGGTATAAGTGGGAGGCAAGAGTTACGAATTCACATGCTGGTTGCCATGGCAATCGAAACTCAAATACTTCCTGCCTTACAGAACAGCTTAGTCCTCATAGTGTAAAGGTTCATGATTATACACAGCGTACTCAGACAGACTACGAACTTGGCCATACTGAAACATGACAGCATTACACCGATGGTACTGAGACAGACTATTGTAACGACACAAACCTGATCTTGCTGCTTCGATTAAACCAGGTCCTCGGTCAGATTAGAATCAGATGAGCAGGTGAGCAAGACACGTTGAATTCTAGGATACTAATTTGGGCTACATTACTATTTTTAGGTGCAAATAAGTGTGCGTCCAATCGGACTGACTGATTGATTGCTTAGCAGACCAATAGCTAAGCAATAAAATTTCAGCTACTATTTCCACCTGTGTACGTTAGTGCTAGGACTTCGACCCAGATTCAATATGTTGCACGGATTCTAATCCACTAGGCAGATCCTATTGATTTACTGTTTCGGAATAAGGTGGCTTTCATTGTTGGGATTTGGAAGACCACTGCAAATCACGAGCAGTCAGAAACTGAATGACCTTGAGAGATCCCTGGTTCGGGCATAGTGAATTTCTTCCCACTTTGGACCTGTAGATACAAATCGGAATGATGTTTTTGTACAAGTCTGATCAACTACCCAGTAGCGTAATATTCCTATTCCCTGAAAAATTTTATTCCGTTCGCACCATTATACAGCTCTCTATTTCCCCCCCCCCATTACGGTTTCACCATTGCGTTTTCATGTTACTGACTGGTCAGTTTCCGTATTTACGCACAGTCATCAGAGCCAACTGTATAAGCCACGGGGCTGTTGGCTCATCTGTCTTGTTCTGCTTGGTCTCTAAAGTACGCTCCGTTGTGTTTTGTGTCCGGATTATCCCTCTCGTCAGCGAGTGGGCTAGCCTTGTCGAAATTCTCGTTCTGTGTCGTAGTTGCCCAACGAAGGGACATTTTATTGTGCGACTACGGATCTCGGATATCCGACCCAGATGATATTCTGCCCTATGTAATGATCACGTCCGTCATTGTGTGTGTGTGCGTGTGTGTGTGTGAATGTGACTTGAGCACCTCCTAGCCAAATCAGGCAGAGATTATGGAATAGCTCACTGCGTAATTTCAACGCTCAGCTGCTCACTGAAATCTCCTTAAGTACTGAACAGATGTTTATTAGGCTACACTGTATATCCACCTAGTTCTACCTATGATTACAACCGGAAATGCAGATGGTGAAATTCGTGCCGTAACTTTTCGGGTTGACGCCCAAATATTTATTTTCACGTCATCACTACACGCGCTATTGAGTATTTTTTCTCTCTGGTTTTGAACGTTGGCAATCCATCCATCCAACAGTGGTTGACTCCCAAGGTGTTCTCAACGTGTTCTACCTATGGGCTTGGGTGAAAAGAAGGCATTACAAACAAACCACAAAGTTTGATTCAACTGCTTGGTCAACACCTAACTACTCTCCACTAAAAATCCGTTGCATAATTGTCTCTGAACATACACTTCATCGTTGTTTTGATCGGAACGTTTCACACAGAACCGGTCGACCGAAATAACCGCACTCACAATTCTGGACTATGGGAATAAGTTCTAGTAGGAACTGAAGCGCTGATGATTCCCAAAAGATTCGGTAATGAATTTGGTGCACAGTGTTGTTTCCACGGGCTTTAACGGAACATGTGAGAGCTGAAAATGCACCATAAATCGTTCTATAAAGCCAGTCGATTTGATTACGCATCCATATTGGCCCAGAAGGACAAAAATAGGCGATTTATTGAGAACACGATAGAAGGCAACAATTGACAGATGATACAAGCATATCCAGTTTTCTTGTCGACGGTGAACATAAATATGCCAGAAACTGATAGATCGCAGACATCGGCCAACTCCGTCTTCCGAACGGTGCTTCTCGTATCAGATGGTTACTACGTGGTGCAATGAGCAATAACCATTCAATGCACACTCTTATTGAGCGAAAGTTCAGGGGCATTTAATTATCAAAGAGCACACCTACTCAGATTTGTTTGATAATGTGAATGCAGCACCATACTGTTTGATACTTATATGAACGATTTTCTGTCGAGTGTACTACCACAGTCGAGAGAAATTCTGAATATGATTCTACTGGAGATCTTTCTTTCGACCAAGAATTTTGATTTTTCATGATCAATGGATTTGCTGCATAAGCATTTAGATGCATTCCAGGTTATTTGCGCAATACACTTTGATATCAGAATGATGGGTGAATACAATGCCGGGACAAATTACTGATTGCTACAGAATATGCAACTGTTGCACAGAACTTCCATGGTGTTGTGTCCGTCAATGAATGTATTCCAGTACAAAACGTGAAACGACTGCACTACCAACGGAAAGTGGTATTGTGATCAGGATCCATTGCAGCGAGTAGGGATACGTAATAATGATTAACGGGAAACAAGGCCAACGGTCGTCGGAATAGGAAACAGCCATGCGATGTCTGAGTAAATGATATTCTAGATACTGGACAGCGTACAGCTTATCAATCGAAGTTAACGTGCGACATGTAACACATTGTGGATTGAGAGTCCAAGCCACACGATGTCTCAATCAGTAACTGTACAAATCGTCTCCCTTCTTAACAGATCAGGTAAATGAGGTCTGTAAATGATTTGCAATGACTTCATCTTTTATTGGGAGGACGTCTATCATCCAACTGTGTTGCGCATTGGTCAGCTTAGTAACATGTCGGAGAGATACTAATCAACCATTGCTTGGGTCGAAAATCTTACGCAACGGGTTCCAGTCCCAGCAGCATCTTGGCAGATCCGCGCCGAATCTCATATTGTCCAGCTCGCATAGTACACAGTTTTATATAGCGCATCCATGGGTTTCCAATACGGAACTCAATAAGGACACGTGTGAAATCAACCTGTAGTCAGACAAGTTTGCTACTACACGAACTAATAATTTGTTTAGTCAAGTAAGCTTACATTTCGCAGGAAAGCAGCCCTATTGAACTCATAGATGACCATTCACCCAACAGCTTAGTTCGCAAAATCACCACACACGAGTTCGGCTCGGAAACGAGAATAGGGTGAATGACATTTGCAGCCGTTTCGGACACAGACGTTCCTCGGTAATTTGAACTAATACAGCCAAAATTAAATACAATAGTTCAGTTCAGTTCAGCTCAGCTCAGTTCAAACTGTTGTTAAGCATGCACTGGGTGCGGGAACTTTGGTTGCTATCTTGCAGCACTAACCTCAATCAGAAATAATGAGAACGTTTGGGAAGATTAAAAACAGACCTACGGCTAGTGTGAAGTTGACAAAGAAATTTTGTGAAAACAATAGCGTAACTGGTGGAAACACCGAGCCATATTTTAACCATTGAGTGGCTGAGGTCTCTTGAACCCCATCCAAGAAGCTTAACATTGCCTTGCATAGCCAAGTCCAATGATAAGACTTTTCACACCGTGCTTCCATGTCATAGACTGGCCACCCTTACTCGTCTTTCGACCACTGCCCACCTCAGTCAATATTAAACGTCGAGTAATCCTCTCCGCAAAACATGTCTCAACCGCCTAAGCCGGGTGAGCACTAGTGCTTCCTCCAATGTTTTGGTTCGTTTACCTAATACTCTATCCCGAACCTCAGTATCGCTGTTGAGTTGTCTCCACCAGATTCGAGCAATGCTACGAAAAATCCAGTGTCCGAATGCCGACCATCTTCGTATTTCCTTCACCCGCAGTCGTCGAGTTTCCAAACTACGCCGTAAGAATGGTTTGACGGCCCCAGTGTACTGTCAAACTCTGACAGATAAATGGATGTCATATCGACGTCACAGATGACTACGTAATGCAAATGCCAAACGCGCCTTCTGCGAACGAGAAGACACCTAATCCGATACCTGACATCTAAGCGAAGTGCAACTACCATATAACAAACTTCCTTACTGAATACACGGTCGCCTCAGATACCAAAAGACTTGGTGTTAGATCGTTCCAGTCCTGCCAAAGCATCTTGCACTTTGAGTGTGCCTACCGCATATAGAACATTGCCACATAGTTGTCCAAGGCTATCCAGAAAAGCCTTCAATCTAACTGGTTGTTCTCATAGAAAAGTTGTGCCGTTCGCGTATTCAAGGTCTGACAAATTTTCACCTGGGAATTGTCCAATGTCACTAACCATGCCTTACAAAAGCGCGGTTTCTAGAACCATATCATTCACATAGTCAAACAGAAAAGGCGAAAAAGGGGGGTACCTTAACATTAACCACTTTCCGTGGTGAACTCGATTGAAAGATCGCCATAAACCCGAATTCGGCTTCAACTGTTCATTGACACAGACTCTATGATAGAAATGGATTTATCTGGTGCAATTACCAACGGGCACAGCCAGAGAACCGTGAGTTCAGCCGGGTCGAAGGCCACTTTAAAAAACCAAGAAAATTGGAGATGGTGAGCCTACGGAAGGCGACAAAGACAAAACCTTCGTCATCATCGTACAGTGTTAAAAATCAGGGCGAGCCCCACTGAACACTGTATTTCTCGCCATGCTGCACGCAGTGATTGGAAGAATGAACACGCAAGATGGACAGGGAGTGGACCCACAGGGGTGGGGAAAGGAAAGAATGTCGCAGTGCACAAAAAGAAACAGCTTCTTTGTTATACAGAATGATAAAGCGATATACAGTTGTTCGCGTGCGTGAGGTAAGCCAGTGGAGAATACAACCCGCGAACACCTTAGATACGATGATAACCGAATTCATTCCCTTATAGTTTTCACAGGAGGACCTGTTGTCTTTCATGTTCATTGGTACGATCACCGATTCACACCAAATCTTGGGAACTTGTTCCCTATCCCACATCAAAATCACGAGTTTTGTCAACTCTGGTAATTATGCTGAGCTCTCATCTTTTAAAACAGACGGAAGCAATCCATCAGGCCCGGCAGCCTTATATCGTTTAAGGTAGCTTGTCTCACGGAGAACTTCCACCTCGGAGGAACGATTGGTATCTACATCTAGAACTCTAACCATCGTGTTAGTTAGCAAATATGCCATGCATACAAATCAGTTAGATTGTTCCTTGAAATGCTCCACCCAAGGAACTAGAAGACGTTTCTGAGTCTGAATCAGTGAGCCGTTTGCCGATTTGCTAAAGCGAGACTTTCGCGGGCCGGTATTTCTAATTAGACGGAAAAGGTTGCGGCTATTGCAATAACCGCAGCTTTTCCCATCTTCTCACACTTCGCATTTCACCCATGCTCACAGACCTTCCTCAGATCTTAGGTCTGTTGGCGTTTAAGGCATCTCCGTGCCTCATCACATCTGGAACCTAACAGTGAAACTGAGGGTGTAGATATCTATCGTGTTTGTGTGTGTCTGGTTATTGAACCTAGGGCACTCTCAGCAGCTTTAGGTAGGGCCTGCATGATCAAAGTCCATCGTTCTTCCGGATCCTGAGCACTTGACTGCATCGATAACTTGGTGAATAATTCTGTTAGGAAAGTAGATTATCCAGCAGCAGCTGCGGGGGACGGTTGGCTTTGGTGTTGCTTCAGCCGCCGACAACATGTAAATTGGAAAGTACGCCGTAAAAAGCATGATCAATGCCTACAGAAGTGGATCAAAATGATCGACAGTCTTTAATCGATCCTAGCTAGCGGTAACCGGTAGCACATGCAGTCGATCTGGGTCCAACACTGCGTAGGCGCAGGGGGACACTAGGTTAGTCGGTACGGCACTTTGTGCCAGAAATGTATAATCATCAGGAATAGTCTATAGGCGGAACATAATTGGATGAGCCAGTGACCGGTATCGGTTCGACCGGCTGGAATGCCAAACAGGCCTCCTACATTCCTACCCGTCTCGTAAAAGCTTCCAACTTGAGCACTGGAAACACCAGCAACAACCATGGTCAGTAGAGCGCATGCAGCGAAGAATTCGTCTTTAGCCTCAGGAGAGCTACAGTTATGTCGGACAAACAAAGAATCGACAGACAGGCATCGAAATTCCAGTCCAGTGCTGGTACCATGCACAGAACCATTTAGCCGAACCGCACACAGATGGCTGCTGACTGGGATCCAGTGGAGCAGTGCACGCTCAGCTTTCATGTTCAGAGCGACGCCAGCGCCAGTCTGACCACGAGAACTAGACATTGAATAACCTGACACATGAAGAGTGAAACGAGAAACCAAGTTTGTACCTGGGGGCAGAGTGTCAACACTGAATTTAAACCTCGTATGCGCGTTTCGAAGACAAAACGCACATTCACTTTAAAGGTTTCAAGAGTCCTAGTTAGGGCAGCCTGTTGCCTCGTTTGATAAAGCGTGCAGACATTGAAAGTAGGTAAGTTAAAAGAATGTATGGATTTTGGGATCGAACCTTTATTTTCCTCAGTCTCCAAGTTATTATCCTTACTGAGAGGCACAATTTCTTGGGTACTGTCCATCGTGACTTCTCATGTACGTTTAGAATCGCGATATAAAGGAAGGAGAGCAAAGAGATAAAAAAAATGTGTCCCGAGGAACGGCTAGAGATTTCTGAGCACATCATATTTGCAGCTGCTCGCAGCGCGAAAGAATTTTTTGAAGACTCTAGCTGGAGCCTTTGACTCAAAAGTCTGACTCAAAAGGCAGTGGGGCGCTAACCAAGTATGGGAACGCGACCGAAGTAACCGTGAAGGAAATTCTGGTCTGACACATGAGACCTGATTGCTGCATGCGGTGTGTTTTATGCTCGTTGGTACTTCATCATCTATCCGTTGTTTGGACTCAATCCATAGCTCCATGGACCCGTTGGAGCAAGTAGAATGTGAATAGGACAGCATCCTTTGGGCAGAGGGCAGCCCAGCTTAGGTGGGTGATGGCTGCTTAGTGATGTACGATGACGTCCCCCACCATCAAGAGAAACTTCAGCAACTCCATCCCTACTCTCATCTAGTTGAGTAGTTTTGACGAGTGAAATGCTTCTCTCCGAGTTTACTTGCCGGAATGTCCTCTCCCGGGGACGTCGTGACTGGAACCAGATGATGCCTATGAACTGGCTAAGATTGGATTTCGTCTGGCCTCCGTCAGATATGATTGCACCACCGGCTTAAGGAACCTATCCTGCATAGCTCTTTGGGTTATGGAGGCACTCAAACCAACACACCACATCTAGGAGCAGTCTCGTTGTGATAGTAGTTTACTTGAAAAGGTATAAAGCCGCCAGACCGGATGGGTTTTCTCTATGTTTTTTTTTCAAGGATGGGGGCGAAACTTTGGTTTCGGATTTGACAAAACTCTTCCGGGTAATCTGGGGTATTGAGCAAATTCCCACGGAATGACGTAAATAGATGATTGTGCCGATCACAGGGAAAGTGACCGGTACTCTTGTAAAAACTACAGAGGAATTAGTTTTGTAAGTATCGCATTCAAATTGCTCGCTGGGATTATTGTTTACCGTTTGTCCAAAGCCAGTAAAAGATGTACGCATGAGAAGCAAACCAGTTTCAGACCCGGTTGTGTTTGTATCGACACACGATAGAAGACAGACGCATTTCCTGTGGGTCCACATTCACTGTCTTCCTTGATCTGAAAGTGGCGTTCGATTATTTTGACCGCGCTGTTCTCTGGCGCTGCCTCCCACTGAAGGGTGTACCAGAGAAGTTCAATTCTTTTTTCGTGTGCTTTTATGCGAACAGTCGTTGCAGAGTTCGTGCTAACCGCGATCTTTCTCCTGAGTTCACCATGGGAAGTGGTGTTCGTCAGGGTTGCCCTCTTTCGCCTATCCTCTTCAATTTTGTAGTTAACGTGCTTCTCAAGATAGCTTTATCCCTATGTGCGAATAGTTGCATCGATATCTACTCAGACGGTACACTGTCCGACAGCGATTTGATGGACGATATTGTTCTTCTGACTAAAGATTCATGTTAGTGTGTAAAATTTTCTAAATACTCTGAAAAGCAGTGTAGCAGCTTTTGGGATGCGTTTTTCAACCTCAACGTGCAAAATGATGCTGCAAGGCTGGGTTGGTTCTACACCAAAACTGTTCTTGGCAAAAGGAGCCCTGGATGAAGGAAATAAGTTTTGTTGCCTGGGTAGTTAGATCTCGCCAGGCCGTCAGATATCGAATGAGTTGTGATCGCGCATACAGAAGGTGTGATTGACTTTTGCGGACCTCAGTTATCTGCGGCACCTGCGTGATACCCGATTGACTGTTAGGGGTCAGGTGTACACTGCGGTGGTTAGATACATTCTTTTGTACGGCTCATAAAAATGGCCGTTGAGGGTGGAAGATAGGTGAAGATTGTCGATGTTTGAGCATCGACTTCTCCGTAGTATTCCATGAATATCGTGGGAGCAACGGATCAGCAAGGCTGAGGTTAGGCGGAGATTGTTAGGAATCTGTGGTCGGACACTGGAACAAACAGTGACTCTAACCAGGCTAAGATGGTTGGGATATACGTTACGCATTCCCATAGGTAGACTTCCCCGGCATACGCTATTCTCCGAGGCAGGTATTGGTTCAAAGGTAGGTTTTCCGCGCGTCATCCCGCAAAACCCTTCAAATTGTGGTTCACAGCGTTCGACGACCATCTGATAAAGCGGTGTTAGCCAACATAATTGGGCCACATTTTCCATCTCACTTTTAAAAGTGCGAATTCGTTCCACGTCGTTTGCTTTAGTACAGAGCACTAATAGGGCTAATCAGTAATCATCAGGACGAAATTCAAACCCATCCAGCTGATAATCACCTTCGCTGGTTGACGGTGCGCTATTGTCGTATGATTCACCAGCAAGTCCAAGATGTTCTATTCACCCTCTGAGAGATTGCCTGTAGTTAGGCTACCCACATCGGCTTTGTCAAGCGTCAAGGCAGAGAGAGAAAAGGCTGATTTTTGTGCGGTCCAAAACTCGGAAGACTGAGGTTGTGAAAATATATTACTACCTACTTATTTACTAATTTATCTACGTATGAATCTGTATGCGATACTAAGAGTGGGCAATGCACTGACTAATCAAAATGCAATTCAAGGGATCAGACAACTGGTTCCAAATAAGCGTCTGACTGACAGATATCTGCAGTGACTGGTGGTCAACGAGCTCTGTTAAGCGTGATACCACGTATGAATGTATAGGTGAAGCACCACAACTTGGCTCAATATTCCAGAAAGGTTCTTGCGAATATTCATTTTACATTCGGGATTATATTGTTCGAAGATTACGAAGTAAAAGTATGAATTGAACGGAAAAGGGGTCAACGGACAATAGAAAAGAAAAAAAAGAAGCCCTCAAATTACATACAGCCATCCAATCCGGTGTAGATGAGTCACGTAGACCGTGGACGGAACCCGTTATGGGCGTTATTTGCTCAGTGTGATTCTCCGTAGCATGCATAAATGAATTCTCAAAAAAACCTCAATCTTCTGAAAATTTGCTAATGCACACGCACACATTCATTAAATGGGGTGGATTTTTGAAAATAATTTTGTTGTTTGAAAAGGAGTCAGTCAGAAATGATCGTACATCAGAAGGCTCTGACTGTGACTATTTTCTCTTAGCTTAATTCGGTTCAACTCATATTTTTACTTGACAATTTAGGATCAGTATATACCTAAGTGTATAATGAATACTGGCAAGAAGCCCTCGGGAATGTTAGACTCAATTGTGATTTTTTACCTACACATCTATACATGACGTCGTGAACAGCAAGGTTCTATGACAATCAGTCAGTACAGACATCTACTTGCCAGACGTTTATCTGATTCCAGTTAGTCCGTTTACGGTACTCGCGTTTTAATTGTTAAGTACGTTGCCTTTCCGTGCTATCACATGCAGATTCATATATGGATGAACTAACAAGTAGGCAGGTGGTAATGTTTCCGCAACTTTGGATTTCTGATTTTTCTATCACCCGACCTTGACGTTTGATAGGGCTGATCTGGATGTTATCACCATCGGGATGTTGATCTTGAGGGGCTGAACGAATGTGTCGTTTACCTCGGGTTTACTGGTGAGCCACAAGGTGATTATCAGCTGTGGGGTTTTAAACTTCACATTGAGGATCAGTGATCGACTATTATTAGTTTTCAAAACTACAGTAGAGGACAAGGGGCGCATGTGATTGAAGAAAGTCACATAAAAAGATAGTTTAAGAATGATCTGGAGTGAAAATACACCTATTGCAAATATGCATGGTCAATTGATCTTCGAGTGTCTATATCTGCTCGTTGTACGAACCTTATTAAACTGAAATGAGAGGACTAACAGGCCCTTAAATGTTTCCCTACCACTACATTTTATATGTATATATATATATATATATATATATATATATATATATATATATATATATATATATATATATATATATATACCTAATGACCCGAGCACCTTGATCCACTCCCCATTTTACCTACCTTGGGGGACAAGGTACACCGTAAAAGCTTATCCGACGGTGTACGTCCCTCATGTCCACATTCACCGTAGCCCGATCGAAAAAGACGTTTAGCTTAGAGACTGACTTGTAGCGGACAACTCATCATTCCCCTCGGAATGTTCTCAGTTTCCCTTCATCTGAGAGCAGTGATGCGAAGGCACACCAACTGTCTGTGCTTTTCTGATGTCAGAAAAGAACAGGCATAAGAACATTTTGATGAGTCGGACCTAACTACCGCAGTGTGCACTGGATCGTGGATGAACAAATGATGACTAACTATATAAGTAGTACTGCTTTGTATATGGAGGACAGGACAAAATTTCCCCAGAAGCACGTTACCGACATCTCGGTTATTTCCGCCCAATAGGTGTGCGTACCAGGTTCATGTTCTGAAGGTTGTCCTTTTTTATTTAATGCTTGTGCATGAGTGCAGTGGAAGGGATATATATCCCATAGTTACGAAGGTCCACGGCACTATCAGGTATAACCGGCCACCAGGCCCCGAGACTTGGAGTAGAGAACCACACAAGGCCCTAATAGGTCAGGTGTGGTAATGATCCAGACGACAGTGAAATGCTGTCTACCACCAAAGTAACCGGTGGTGGCGGGGATTCGAACCTCGAACATCCGAGGTGGTAATCAAACGCTCTAACTCACTCGACCACCACCGGCTAACCGACGAAATGCCTTCCTACGAATCAGCTTATGATTCTTATAATGGTGATTAGCATTGGTAAAACTTCCCTCGGTACGCACAGGGTCACTTACTGCGATCGTCGATCTCCACGTGACTTGCAATTGGCCCAGATAAAAACCGTTGGAACTCATCTAACGTCTCTCGTGTTTAATTAAGTTTTCCCATTGGACTAAATCAACCCCAGTGAAGCATTCTGCACTTCCAAGGTGTAAAATACGTAAGCAGTGCAACTCTGATATATGCATTTACAGAGAATTTTTTAGGAAATAGTGCCGGCCTTCATCCAGAATTGCAACATCAACCGAACGGAAATCCGTTTAGCGGTGATCTAAGAATACAGTCAACCGAAAACGTAGACCTCTTTGATGCATTAACTAGCTCAATAATCAGGATCGCTAACCCAACTGATATGGTCCTAAGTTTGGAACTTTTATATCGGTTTTTATTCTTTTTTCACGACAACAAACCTCAAGTCAATGGCTCGCAAACAGAAGTGGCACACAATTCGCCTCAGCCAAACGGCTTCTCCAGTGGCTTACTACGGTAAATGAACGCGCGGTCAAACGAGCAAGTTAGTATGACAACGTGCAGTGCTACACTGACGAAATCCGAAGCCCAAATTGACCACACAAGTGGTCGCCTTTGTAACTGATACGCAAATGAGCTGCAGACAAACAGCCCGACAAAAATAAAGGTTATCTAAGGGTCTATCTGACCCAATAAAAAACCAGTCATGTTCAATTCTGAATATGCTTTGTGACTCAACCTGCGACTGGCTTCGGTGTATATCTGACCGGAGGTATTGCAAAGGGAATGTGCTGTAGGAGACTGTGTACAGGGTGTACGTCACAACAGTTACAACGCCGACGTTTGGTCACTGCTCTAATTGGGGCATGAAATTACCGCGTTTTCTTCCCTCAGAAGCGTCATTGACAAGCATCTCGCTGTCGCACTACCGCCAGAGGTGTGCGTGCATGTAAAATGTGCTCGCTTACAACGAAAACACTATCGACCAATAAACAATTTCCGCGTCCAAAGTAACGCCGAGCTTGGCTCTCGTGATACTAGCTCATCTCAGCTTCTTTGAAGCCATTCGGCTGCAGGTGTTAAGTTGTGTCTCGTGTGCACTATTCTTTTTCGATTGACTGATTCCTTTGATCCGTATGACGGTTCGGTTTGATGCACCAGTGTCTGAACCATCATACTTTTGGACGGAGTTTCGCCGTAGTGCACTTAGTCCTCTACAAAATTGTTTTGTTTCTATTGTCTTGGAAACTCCTAAAAAGAACACATTTGATTATGTTTTCCGGATCTGTTAATTTTTTCTTGGCTTGGTCAACCTTCCATAGTCGCTTCTTTTATGTGTTTCAGTAGCCACCACTAGCATCTGCCCGCGTATAAAATTGCAGCAAAGACTGCCCGAGAGACCGTCAGGATCGATTATGGCGTCAATCAGTCAAGAGATGCAAAGGGACAAAGAAGCAACCATTCCGATTGCAGCCTTCAGCAGACAAAAATGAGTCCTATCAACAAGCAAGCAGGACTTCAAAGAGCCATTAACATGACCCGAGTTGAAAGCTCTAGATCCAGCGGTCAGTTAGGATAAACGAGTTGATCCGGAAAGATTGTGCTTATAAGAGTCTCCTCAAAGCCTGCCAACCAATAGCCGAAAGAGACGTGCAAGCGGACTGATGGAACGGCCACACAAGCTTTTTTATGTCCAACTATCTGGTTCAGACAGTGCATCAGTGTGTCTTCCCCGCTGAACCATATTGCTACATAACAACCAAACTACGTTGGTGGAAATTTTCACGGGATCCGTGAGTGTTGAGTTCAGCTGGATATAAGCCTGACCTTGAATGCTTATAACAGAAGCACTGGACCCACGTGCAAACGCTAAGTTACTATCGGGGTCATCTCTCAAATGAGTCTAAATTGATCTTGGTCATCAAGTTAGCACGTGCTGCGACCGTTAACCTGACAAAAGGGAATGCTCAATCTGATGAACTTGGGAGAAACATTGATCCGGTTGATATCTTTGCTGTTTCATAGATGGAATTTCCCATCAATCTGAAATCCTGTGCAGTAAACGATTAGCAATAGGTCACTGTTTAGGAGGCATCTTTTTCCTGATAGTCTTCCTCAATAGATCGAGAAAACGTGCGCAGTTGCAGAACCCTTAACGATACCAATGGCTATATTGTTTTTACTTCGTTCTTATTTATTACACATATATAGTGCAATATCCCCGGAAGTGTATCAAGGCGGCAGTAAGATTCGAACCCGAGACCGCAATTCTAAAGCCTGTCATGGTAGTCATTCCATGGCCTCCAGTCCATTATTCTTTCCTATGCAAAGTGATGACAGATACACCTGTAATCATTCGTTGTCGAAACGCCCAGCACGGGGTTGAGTTTGGTGAATTGGTTTTCTAACGGCTCAACCAACCCTTTCAGATAGAGTACCCCTTCAGTCTGAACTGGAAAGTCAACAACCTCTCATATTAATTTACATTATAAACCGCTACTCAAATTGGTTGTTGGGTCGCATAAAATCGGTAGTTGAAGCGGTTGCCTGTTTCGAAATGGTGAGTGAAACATGACCTATTGTACCGGATGAAAAGCGTTGACCTGTCTTTTAGACTACAGTGTGAAATCTGATGGCCGTGTATCGCATTAAAACAAAGGAAAACGGAGTCTGTGATGGGGTGGTCCAAAAGATAAGCAACACTGGATCTATTTCATTCCGATGACGCACTCCAGGTGGTTTGGTGACCATCTCCAATTAAGTGGTACTTGCACATTCGAGACAGCTAGAAGTGAGTGGAAGAGAAGTGAAACATCATTTGCGAATTGAATTCGGCTTCACACACACGAAACAACCATATGACAACGAAACAATAGGCGTTCACACTGGCTTTTTCAACGGTTTCTGTTACATTCGTCAAACACTCGATGGTTCAGAATGGGCTGTATGGTAGGTGAATCAGTTCAGTTGACGGTTCGCTGTTCACACTAGTCAATCATTCTATTTAATTGACTCAATGCTCAGTCTATAATTTCATTGTGCAGAGAACAGCGTGGGAAGTGTTCGCATTTATTTCTTCAGAAGGATATGTTTTGTTTGCAAAGTGGATACTAATTATTCTGTGATTAGTTGTTTGATTAACTAAGTAGCTCGCAGAAGGTAAAAAACACCAAGCTAACGGAGTAGATGGACAGATGAATGATAATAATATTAACAACAATAATAATAATAATTAATAATAACAATAATACACAGATGACTTGTGGCTATGTGCCCGCTCCACCCCCGGTGTACTCGCACGTGACCATGGACTAAAAGAACCCCCTACCAAATGGTTCCCCGGTGTGAAAGGAGAATATTTAGGGACTAGGATCTTTTGAGAAGAGATAAAGTGATAGAAATACCAAGAAAAGCGGAGCCTGTGATTAGGAGAGCCCAGTCCGTTTAATGTTGATCAGCAGTTCAGCAGAACCGCATATCACACTTTCCGCTTGGCCCCGTGAAGAACCACACAACTGAAATAAAGAAGAAATTCTAAAGATGTTATTGATCAGGGGGGTTAAACGATCACAGCTTCTCGGTCAGCTGTGTCCCAAAAATCAATGTAAACCGGAAGCAGTTAGTTCAACTCTTTTGTTTAGAATCCTATGCTGTCTGAAATGGTAAAGCACCACTGAATGACGCTGAAAAATACTAAGAAAATTTTCACACTCCAAAGTTCAGACAACTATTTTCATGAAACCTGGAATTCATTACCTCGTTCAATCAAGAAGAATGTATGTGGAATATAGATGAGATGGATTAGATAGTAATGAAAATCAGTCTGAGTTTAAGGGTGTCACAGGTAGGTGCCCCCAAATCACCCAATAAATGCATAAATAGGACGAGAGTGATCAAGGGACCAAATGATGTGCTGACTGTATTCAAGCACGAGTTATAATATTTACTCCATTTAATTCGGTCGTAAGACCTGGTGAGTAGAAGAACGAGGAGTGTGGTCTGAAATGAGGACGAGGTACTACGTTGATGGTCGATGAACAGTCAAATGTCTGTTCGGATGGAACGACAGAAATGTCCAGAAAAAAGTCCAGGTCTAACAACACACTGAATGTTCGAAAGCGAGCACCGCGTTGCGTGTGCCACTTGCGTGAAGCCGGTGTGTAACGGCAGGTTGTGAGCTACTCTATTGACTCTTGGTTGATTGCAGTGATTGTAAATGACCGTACTTTGGGTTCATATATCACGCAATTACTTGAGAGTAGTGTAGGACTGTTTAATTTTTCGTTTGATTGACTTTCCTTTTGGACTCCACGTTTCCTGCGCAAACCTCAGGTGATCCGACCAACCTGCACTCGGAAGCACCAGACTCGAGTTTCGCTCTTGTTAGAGCTCATCAGTGGTGCATATCCTCCGCCACACCCAGGGTTTGAACCCGGGCCCTCCCAGCTCGAAGGCGTGTGTGTTACCACTGCGCCACCCCACTCCCGTTCGAGCTGATCCGAATCACAAAGTTAAGCTTGTACAGATGTCGACCTTTATGACAGCCAGAAATGCCCGACAGCTTTCAAATGGAGACACGGTTCCGGACCTAGTTAACTCCAAGCGAATGCCTCCCACCAGATCAGGTCTTCTCTACTAGGTCTGGAACCGTGTCTCCATTTGAAGTTGTCGAGCATTTGTGGCTGTCATCTGTACAAGCTTAACTTTGTGATTCGGATCAGCTCGAACGGGAGTGGGGTGGCGCAGTGGTAACACACACGCCTTCGAGCTGGGAGGGCCCGGGTTCAAACCCTGGGTGTGGCAGAGGATATGCACCGCTGATGAGCTCTAACAAGAGCGAGACTCGAGTCTGGTACTCTGGGTCGTCTCATTGCATCGGCGATTACATGTACATTAGTCGTGCGCCTAGTTTATTCCGATTGTGCCGTGGCCCCTGGTGTTTTCACCACTTCAGTACACTCACCTTGGTTTGGAGCATTTCCGCGTTCATAGTAAGTATTTGCAGCTATCAGCATATCGCGAATTACTGCATCTAGCGTCGTGCGGACTCAACTGGTAATGGATACGCGCGCGGTTTGAAAACTGTGAATATTCATGGAAATCCCTGTGAAGTTCAGACTGGCATGGAACGTTGTTGGATCAGCTGTGTTGACATGTAAATGCTCCGAATCGGGGAAGAGGTCTTGTGACAAGGTCACGTCCGACCAAAGTACACACGGTCGATTGAAGTACCCAAAATGACGCAATTTTTTGTGAGTTCCGTCTATTCTGTTTAGTTCCGTTTCCTGTTCTGCTAATAACGGGTCAGAATCGATCCACTTTGCCGAGTCTTTGTGCATCGGCCCTGGATTATTCTGGAAATGCGAACTGTCTGGTCTTTGCGAGGTTTTGTGAAGCAATGTATGCATTTAAATTCCGATCACGAGTCTACCCGCACCCCCACCCCCTCGTCTGTCTCTCGGTCGCATCATATTCCTATGCACATTTGAGCTATTTAAGTCATGGATACGAAACTTTGAAAATGTCTACAATTAAGTACGGGCCCGACTTCGCTTTGATTTCGAATAGAAACGAGGCAAGTTCCGGGACCAGTTTATAACGGCCGCATGAGACACATTCTACAGGATAGCTTGTATATTATTTCTCATCGGAAAAGAGACCTAGTCACTTTTATAGAATCTAACGTTTCCCAATCCACCAACCTCACTGTTTTGTGAAAATTTCGAACAATTACTTGCTAAATATATACGACGCGTTGATTTCAAACCTTCTGGACATTCACACGCCTAATCCTTGGGGCACCGGGACCACCAGCACATACACGACAAATTTATCACACGAATGCAAACAAAAGTCTCTCAGTGTGATTTTGGCGAACAGTTACAAACGCTGTTGCACGATCGGTTGATTGATGCACTTGATTGTGTTGATTTACAGAAGCAGTCACTCATTTTTCTGGTTGGGCAATCCAGTCGCCTAAGCCACCGTAAGAAGGATTTTCAAACGTCAATGTCACTATTCTGGAGAAGCCGGTACATGGTTTTTTGCTACTAATTCTCACAATTGACCGTCCGTAGCAATGCATACTCTTGGCTAAATCTAACAGAAATATCATCACAGATGGACGAATGGCAAACCTTGTGCTGTCAAGCAATGCCGATTAACTCGTCAATTATGCCACGTCCATTTATCATGAGTGCCGTAAAGTACTTTATTATCAGTCTAACTGTGGAAATGCCAGGGTGTGTATAGTCGTCAGATTGAGTATCCGGTTTGTCATCTGATATTCACTTACTTTCATGGGATGTTATTGGTTCGAATCCGTATTTTCATGTTACACGTGCCAACGTCGTTGATCACTCGATCGAACATTGGCTCATTTAGGACACTGGAAATGTGAACTCGTCTTCCACTCACTGTGAACACCACCGTGATTAGCACTTCCATGTGCTCGCGGGGGCCTTGTGAACTATCTCTCACTGATTTATATTCAGATAATAACCAGTGCCTGTTTCTCGTTATTGACTGCAACTTCTTCAGTGTTGGTCCTAACTGCAAGGAAATATCTCTAAGTGTTCATGTCTTAAAATCACTTGCGAGTAGTGTGTGGGATTGATGGTACTTCAATTGGCTCACTGTCCCTTGGATTCCACCCTTCACGCACGAACCTCAGTTCATCCGATCACCCTGCACTCAGAAGCACCAGATAAGAGTTTCGCTCTTGTTAGACCTCATCAGTGGTGCCTATACTCCGCCGTACCCAGGGTTTAAACCCGAGGATTTTTACCTCAGAGGCTTGTGTAGAGAACATCACTAGGTGGGAAGTATTTGTCTGGAGCTAAAAAGAAAGATACCGTGTTCCACTTCGAAGCTGCCGGACGTTACAAACAGCATAAATAAACAGTTTTCTTCAAATATTCTTGACTGTCTTACGAAAAAAACGTAGACTGTCTTTTGGAATCTGTAGGCTCACTAGTTGAACAGTTTTACTTCTACGGTGTAAACCCATACTCCTATGCTCATCTCAGAGTATCCATGATCAATGTGAGAGTTATAATGCTAGTAACAGCATTGTTGGAAGGTGTAACTGGCCAACGTTCCGGTTAACTTGGCTAATCTTTCTCAAGGCAATTTGTAGTACAGATGTTCAGCAAACCATTGAGACCCAGCCCGGATAGCCTTGCGGTTAAGGTGTTCGATTCACAATCGTTCACTCCGGGTTCGAGTCCCCGTGCGGGCTCGGCAGATGTGCACTGTTGATCATTCACAACAAGGATGAAACAGCTGTACAGTGCTTACATGGTTTCAATGGTGAGTTCAGCATTGAAGCTGCATGATGAATCGTATTATACAAACCTAATCTCCTACTACTAAATTGCAATCTTTACTATCAAATAACTCTGTGAGGACGTTCACATGTAAACGGATATTTGGTTGTGTGTGTGCGTGCGCGTGTGTATGTGTGTGTGTGTGTGTATGTGTGTGTGCATGAGTAAGTGGGTTCGTACGTTCATTTGTGTGGTGGGTGAGTGACTCATTTGTCTTTCACATCGTACGCATCGATGGTGAAGAGGTCAACTAACATTGTGACCTTTAGGATACTCATTCGTCAGTGAGGTTAGGGCTGTCCAAATCTCGGAAATCTCTGCCCCGTCATTACGATCGACACATACCGAGTTGGAGCTTGTTGACAGAACTTCAGCATCCTGACACCAAGTGCACGTTCTGAATCCGAGTTGGAATATTTTGGTGTTTTCGTAATCTATGCTTTGACCCTCTATTATGGTGTGAAGAACAATGCCTGAGTCTTGTTCCAATTTTCGTCTGTTCTGTCATTCTGATCATCAGTTGTCTACTGGTTCGTCCGATTTACTCAGCCGGACATTCCTCTCAATTGATTTTGTAGATGAAGTTGTATTGGTCTTGCAGATTGACTGGATCTTCAGCCTTTGTGAGGTGGCGTTTTATAGTATTGAATTAAATACTGAAGTCTCTGAGGATTTTTCTGATCGCCTCAGAAGTGCCTGATCTATATGGAATTCCAATTGGAGCTACGCTCTCGTTTTCTTTCTTGATCTTCGTTGTTGATCTGTATATGTTCAATTGCTTTCTTATAAGGTGTGGTGGATAGTTATGGTCTTGTAGGACGTTGTTTAGGCGCATCGGTTCTGTTTTACGATCGGTGTCAGTACTGCAGGGTTTCTCTACTCTGTCAGCTAGTTCGTTTTTTCTCAGGAGCCACCGGAAATCAGTAGAGTATGTAATCTAAACTGTCTTCTCTAGGTACATTTGTTTATAGGGAAATCACATCAAAACTCACAGCAATTTCATCGCTATTTAATCGGAAGTTTTCCAAGGCACTGGCAAACCCAAAAGCATCATTGATGTGACGTAACACTATCTTCTGATACGGCTTTATTAGGATGCTGAGACGCTTTTCTAATTTGTAAGTAATCAACAATCCGGTAAATGGGTACATCCGGTTTATGGATTTTTGGCAGGCCGTAAAATCTTCTAGGTTGATTCGTTGTTGGTGTCTAGGCGAACCACAAAGATTTTCCGTGTTCCTTCTTCAAGCCGGATAGGTACTTGCATGCATGGGGTTTTGATGTGTTGAGGGTGGCTTTAGCTCTTTTTCCCTCTATTCTTTCATAAGGATCATTCTTTTAGTGCTCGGAAGCCTTTGATGTATAGTCTAGTCTATTAGGAATTACCGTGACACTCTCCATGTCAGCTTTTGTGATGTGGATCGAAGAATCCTGTTTTATGATTGCCAGTGCATTTTTCCCCCGGTGGATCCTCAAAAGAACTGACTGCACTAAACCCATCAGAAATCATCACCGGCATAGAACTTTGTCTCACATCAAGATTCTTCACTTTCAAACTTGATTTGTAAGGGCAAACTGATGACGTTGTCATGGAATATCCCAAAGCCCCCGTCGCAGCGTACCCTTTTTCTGCATTCTATTAAATCTAAAGTGTCAATGACTTCTATCCATCCCCGTCCCCACGTCTCTGCGTACGGTATGTTGATAGTACATTTGCGGTTAATAAATCAGAACAAAAAGATAGCTTACTACACTATCTCAATCAACAACGCAGTTCTATTAGTTTTACAATAAAGACAAAAGATACCAATAGAGTCATCAGTTTGTTAGAGTGTCGTCTAGATGTGGGCGAATCTCCAAAACTCAATATAAGTATTTATAGAAAACCCACACACTCAGACAAGTATTTACTCTTCAATTCAGCTCATCCACAATGTGTGAAAGAACGCGTATTTTCTCATTGGCTGACAGAGTAGAGAAACCCTGCAGTACTGACACCGATCGTAAAACAGAACCGATGCGCCTAAACAACGTCCTACAAGACCATAACTATCCACCACACCTTATAAGAAAGCAATTGAACATATACAGATCAACAACGAAGATCAAGAAAGAAAACGAGAGCGTAGCTCCAATTGGAATTCCATATAGATCAGGCACTTCTGAGGCGATCAGAAAAATCCTCAGAGACTTCAGTATTTAATTCAATACTATAAAACGCCACCTCACAAAGGCTGAAGATCCAGTCAATCTGCAAGACCAATACAACTTCATCTACAAAATCAATTGAGAGGAATGTCCGGCTGAGTAAATCGGACGAACCAGTAGACAACTGATGATCAGAATGACAGAACAGACGAAAATTGGAACAAGACTCAGGCATTGTTCTTCACACCATAATAGAGGGTCAAAGCATAGATTACGAAAACACCAAAATATTCCAACTCGGATTCAGAACGTGCACTTGGTGTCAGGATGCTGAAGTTCTGTCAACAAGCTCCAACTCGGTATGTGTCGATCGTAATGACGGGGCAGAGATTTCCGAGATTTGGACAGCCCTAACCTCACTGACGAATGAGTATCCTAAAGGTCACAATGTTAGTTGACCTCTTCACCATCGATGCGTACGATGTGAAAGACAAATGAGTCACTCACCCACCACACAAATGAACGTACGAACCCACTTACTCATGCACACACACATACACACACACACACACATACACACGCGCACGCACACACACAACCAAATATCCGTTTACATGTGAACGTCCTCACAGAGTTATTTGATGGTAAAAATTGCCTTGAGAAAGATTAGCCACGGTAACCGGAGCGTTGGCCAATTACACCTATCAACACTACTATTACCAACATTATAATTTTCACAGTAAAAGTAACACACGGCGCTTCGTATTTCGGGTGCAGTTCTTACATCGTTTCGGTCCGGATGTCAATGATCAATTTTCTTCCTGTAAGTCCATATGATCGTTAGTCTTGCGAAGTTCCCTGGGACTCGGTCGTCCGTTATCTGACCGTCACTGGTCCCATTTTGGACTATCAAGTTTTTATTGCTCCCGGGCTTCAGATTTGCAGTGGACCCTTATCTTCCCAAGGTGACTTCGTGATCCATATCATATGACACCTGCCAACGTGCTCATGAAGATTCCCACGAATCATTTTCGAATAAGTACTGCATCCTGGTAATCACTGACTCATTCTTCAAGTGAACAGATTGTTGATTCACTACTCTGTCGAGTTCTGAGTTCATTATTGGTGCGCTTCACAAGATAACCAGTCGCGAACGCTTATCCTGTGTGCTAGAAACGGAAATCTGAAATCATTCAACTGATCAGAAGGTGACTGATTGGTTGAAATCCATGGGTTACCATCAAGTGTCACCTCTCCCGCACCATTCACAGTCTGGAATGAAATCGCTGAGAACTTTGTTTGAACACTGTGGAGTATGGCGAAATCCACGAATGCAGTAACATTCAACAAGCTCTAGAGGAGCGTGGACTACTTAATGCTGTATCGCGGTCTTGTTCATCCAACCACGAGTAGTAGACGGGTGAGACTTTCGAAGACATCAGAAGTTGCTTACCGCAAAAAGATTATTTGAGGCCTCCAACAGACATTTCTATTAAACAGGTAGGGAAGTGCATCCGTCAGATTTTGGATCTTGCCAAATCGCTTTTGATCCTGTTCTGACGATATTTTAATTGATTTCAATTCTTATTATTTGGAACCAATTGCGGAGGGAAACGATTCTACTGCGGATACTGGGCTGACAGAAGCGACCCGAGGATTGGTGGCTGGCGATGACGATACTACTTATTGTTTTATTGACGCTGTGATCACGTGTACTCTACTGTTGCGCATGGTTCAACTCCATTGCGTATAGGACCGATTACACCCGAGATTTCTAAACCAGCTCGAGAGAGCCCTAGTGCCACCTGTGCATGGTTTCTCACTCCAGAAGCCAGAAAACCATCCCTTTTGTGAGCATCATGTGAACTCAGGAGTTTAGATAAACGTTTGGGCAGTCATATTCATTGAACCTTTATGCGATACGAACGAAAACATTCATGAACTTTTGCCTGTTGACCAAAAAGCTCATCTACTTGAACTATCTCAAATCCAAGTATAATAATGCTAAGAAGGTGTTAGATACGGACGTAATTGCCATGCAAATCGATGTGCTTATTCTTAAAGCACCTGACAGTGTCAGTGTTTGGATATTCAGTGATTACATCATGTGATGCATAGACCATCAAACCGTTGTTTCGTGAGATGACAATCCCCTGAACGGTATCCGGATAAATGCAAATAACAGCTTAGAATTACCAGGCATTATTTGTTCACGTAACTTTCAGATTTCTGACTAAGAACCCTTTTTGTCTGGATCAAGGGTCAGATGTTGTCTTGGAAATTAGTCTGTATCGTCAAGTTGTCTGCCTACGCCGTGTTTATCCTATACGGTATGGTCTGCAAGGGGATCCGTATTGGGTCGATAATACTGATATCGAACTTGAGTCACCTCCGAAGTGAACTGTTTCAAAGTACTGCTGTTTGGATCGGTTGTGGCATCTGCTATGACCTGGTTGTCCTGTTGTGTGTGTGTGTGTGTGTATGAGTGTGTATATAAAACAGGACATTTCGATCGGAAAGTAGACATTCACCAATTTTCCCGTTAAGTGGACTAAATGTGAACATTGGACGCGACCGCGTGTGTTTGTCGTAGGAAAAGAGAAAAACGCGTGCAGTGTCGGTAAAAAAAATTCAAGGCTGAATGGTCAGATCGGGGACGAGGATTGGACTAAATTTCTCACAGTTCTGATTATCCACTTCTGGCCTGGTGCGGTGACACTTATTGATCCGAACCATTCACGAGGTTTGAGCACTACAACTAAGTGATGGTGACCGTCATTTCCTGTGATTCAACTAAAGGCTTCCGGTGCTGACACTGGGGTTAATAATAATAATAATAATAATAATAATAATAATAATAATAATAATAATAATAATAATAATAGTGATAATAATAGTAATAGTAACAACAATAGTAAAAATATTGCTATTATTATTGACAAGAATGGTTAGTACTTCTTTACTACCAATGTTTTATTTTGAGAGCTCCCAGTGACAAAGTTAAGAAACACTGATCTGTCTCAATACCTTGCTCATTCAATTTCTGCTTATCCTTGCCTATTTCACATCTAAGGTGGCTTATGTCCGCGGTTTTGTGCCATGTTCCAAACTAGGACGCACCCGAAATATCCCGACGGCTTACTATGAAGTTTGTGTAGTATGCAAGTTTTCGCAGAATACTGCCCTCATACTGCAGTCTCCTCACGTCTACGGTTCATCGATCGATATGTTGAATTCCTCGTTTCAGGTATACTTTGATATTCTTTTGCACACACACACACACACGTTTACTGGTCCGTATGGTTTTTTTACGTCTAACTATAATACCGAAAATACAGTTCATGGAGAAACGGCCATGCTTGATTAAAAGTGCTCCTGATTGAGACTGCAGGAGCGGTGTTTTGAAGTTCCACTGATCGATCATCATGTGACAGAATAGAACAGTCCAGTGTGTGCCCACCCCGTTCTGGGAGACGGAACAGTTTGTAATCTGCCCCCCCCCCTACCCCGCTGCCCCGTCTGCCCTCTGTTCTCTCGATTTTCGGGCGTTGGTCCATCGGGTAGCGCGTCACAATCCTGCACACGTTTATTGTTGAAATGCTCTCCAAGTTGGCAGGAAAACATTTGTGATTATTATTGTCTTTACGGAAAGATTTCAACTCCAGTCAAAAACACACACATGGTGAACTAAAAGCCCTAGGAGCATTCGTTGGGGTGTACGGTCAAACGGGGGTTAGCGCAAATTATCTAGGCCAAATCCAGTAGACGACGACGTGTCCAAGTCACTAAGCCTCATGATTTATTTTGTTTTACTAAATACCACTTTCTTGCATAGTAGTAGTACGATATTTCAGGACAGAGATCGCGGTCAATTAGCAGCGGCCACTTGGTGAAGTGACCGGGGACGGTGTCAGCTGCGGCAGCGCGAGGATTCGAACCCCGCGGGGTACAGAAAGGTCAGAAAGCCCACCACACGATGGCCGTTTGTCTACGGCCGGCCAACTAACTAATCGTCTGTTTTTTTGTACACTGAACCATGATTGAATATTCTGTCTTGGTGTTTCTACTAGAGAGAACAGGGATGTTCTTTTGTTATCACTTAGGTTTCTGGTTTTATTGGCAAAAAATGAATTGTGTTGTTTGGTAATTCATCGTGCGGCACTAAAGCCGCACCAATGACTACAGCGTTTTGGCTTGAACAGCCGGTAACCATGCCCTGGCTGTGAAGGGGCTCGGTTGCTGTCCTTCTGTCAGAACCTCACTCAAGGACCCATATACAGAGAATGAAGAGTTTGAAAATAACCAACAGTTGTGAAGGCAATGCCGTAACTCGTTGACGCTTGTCAGCAATCGTGAGCGGTACAAACTCTTCAAGGTTTCGCGTAGATCCTCGATTGAGTTGATCACACACAGCCATTTGCCTATCATGGTACTTAAGCTATCGTACCCAAAAAAACTCACTAGACTGAATACAAAAGCCAACATACCATACCGATAAGCATCGGTTGTTGGAAAAACCAGTTTCACTACGGAGCCTGCAGATGCGTGTGTACTGAGGGAATAAGTAGTATGTAGCGTGAAAGGCCCCGCTGAAAATAATCGTTTTCAGTGACATCCTGGAAGCTGTTACCAATTTCTATGATTTAGTCCCTATAAACCGAGTAAAGATTACACCCACACATAATCTAACACCTCTGGTTTTATTTACTTTAACAGATTCTACTTAGATACGAGAATTTTTATATCAGTGACCTGAACAGCACGTGACACACTAACCATTTCTAACCCCCGGTACTGGTACCATATTGACCTGCTTGAGTTCGGCCGTGTCAGTTGGCACAACAGCCAACGTACCGGGCGATCGGTCGGCTGTTGGGCAGTGGGGCAATTTTGTCACTCCTGGATATGTCGCGTGATACGGTCGAGTTTCTAAGCTTACTTTTTCCGTGTGCGTTTCTCACTGGTGCTCCGGTGGGTGGAAGAAAGGAAGGTGTGCCATTCGCGGCAAAAACAGACAACCACAAACGTTGCGTGCGTAAACCCCTTATCGAAAAAGCATCAACTCCGTACTTTTCGCTTCAGGAACTCACGAGGTCTCGGAAACCTGATGGTAATATGCCAGCCATCACCATGGAAGCTTACGCGATTGTAGTTACACTTAGCTCTGTATTTCTTCAAACTCGTTCAACGTTTATTATTGGATCTTGCACAGATATTCAGTCCCGATTATCAGGGAATATCGTTCAAAATCAATCATAAGTTGGGCAAAAATAAACGCCAGCACTATCATGTGGATACAAGCTGTTGTTTAGCAATCGGCCGTGATGCGTATCACATGCACGTGGACCGTTTCCAGATTTGTAGCAAATCATTTTGGGAATTTTAGCATGTGTAGAGCTTTTCTTGGAATCTAAAGCCTAACAATGAATCTATCCCCGGAGGTGTCATTTGGTAACAGTCGGGAAGCTTTGAACTTTTCGGAGATGTGAAAGTCACCTAGCTGATACTCCTCTGCACTTCTAAGCTCCAATCCAAAAGGCAGCCTATAGAGCATGATGGGGAGAAGGGGAAGTGCGTACGGCTAGACACAACCAATCAGATGAGTCATTGAATAACCGACTGAAAAAGCACATGACCCCATCGGACAAAAGTGTGAGAGCCCTGAAGATTCCCCATTTCCCCTATATGGACTGAAATGGTGCCCATCCGTCACTATCGGTTTTTTGTCCATTCAAACCCGTGTTTGTTTTGTCAGAAGACTGGCACGTTAACAGTTTCGAATTTGGAAGCTGCCCTGAAAAATCACTGCCTCAAAAACGCAGTTTCTTAGATTACCGAACTTTGTCTCTGTTAAACGGATTCTCTGCATTCGAGAATATGACAGCACGTCATCCGATAAAACCATTTTGGATATCTTGCTTAAGCAAACTTTCAAATAATAAAACCCCATCGGATAAGACCAATTCTGTAAATGACTCAGAGTGTCATCAAACTCGCTTCAGCGTGACTGATGCACTGATGGAGAACAGTGTTGTATCTAAGACAGATTTCAGTGAAAACTCACTAGACCGCATATCATATACAGGCATTGTAGAAATTCATGCGTACGGACGTCTGACGAGCACATTTTGTCCTCGTACATGACCATATTATCACACGGAACTACATATTTTTTTATATACGATAACTAGCAGGAAGTGACAATGTTCCAGAACAATAACTCTTGTAGTCTGTTTCAATGAGCTGGACAAACGTGACCCATTTTTCCCAATAGCAGTCGGGCACGCCCATAACGGAATATGAGCAGCTAAAGGAAACGGGAAAAAAGATTAACTTACATTGAACTAACCCAAATGCGAATAGAAACGTAACGTCCATACAGATTAATAATCAGGACTTTTCGCGGTCTCTTTGGCATGGAGTCCGCTATGTTGGCTATGAGGCAGTAGTAGACCGCGTATCGCATAAAGTTCCCTGATTATGATAGAATTCCCGTTGACTTTCTCATGGAGGAGCAAACACGAAAACTCCACTGGCTGACAAAAATGACTCCGGCCGAACTACTTCTGCAGCAAATCTATCTAAATATAACCCAGGATAACTTACATCATCATCATCATCGTACAGCGTTAAACAGTAGGGTAAGCCCCACTGACCACTGCCTTTCTCACCATGTTGCACGTTGAATTAGAAAGTATGAATATACAAGATGGAGAGGGAGTGGACCTACATGGGTGGGAAAAGGAAAGAATGCCCTAGTAGCCAACACACGGAATACACAGTCTAACTGTACAAACACACATCGATCAGTCATTCTGATTCGATAGAAAGTGACAACACGATCGCTACTGCTCGCGGTTCGCTGCCATATCCTTCAGTGTCTCCAGCCAACTGGTAGACGGATCTTTTGGACCCCAACCACGAAGACGTGAGGCACCTACTTTTCCTAAGTTTGCTGTACATTTTCTCACTCCTCGCTGCCACGTCATCTGTTGACCTCCACGTGGTTTTTTCCACTCCCTAGGAGGAACGGAGAATAGGACACGGTATGGTAGACGTGTGCTTGCCATACGTACCACGTGTCCCAACCAACGAAGTCTACTAAGCTGGATACGCTGTGACAGAACGTTCTCTGAATTAGTACCCAATACTCGCTTTCTCACCTCATCGTTGCTTACTCGGCTGTTCCACCCAATCCTAGCGATACTACGTAAACATCGATGGTCAAAAACCTCAAGACGACGAATATCTTCAGCACGCAGACTCCAAGTTTCGCAACCATACAACAAAACTGAACGCACAGTGGCACAGTATACACGACCTTTCAACTTCAGTGAAATATCAGGTCGGCGCCACAAGTGCTTCAATCCAGCGTACGCCGCTCGAGCATTGGATATCCGCGTGCTCACCTCTACTACAGTGCTCCCATCCGTCGTCACGCAGCTACCGAGGTAGGTGAAGTGGTCGACAACTGCCAGCACCTCCCCATCGAGCATCAAGCTCGGAATCGCTGACGTCCAGTCTTGTAAAATCAGCTTGCATTTTGAAGGTGCAAAGCGCATGCCGAATGAAGCTACAGCTCTTGCGAGATTATCTAGTGCACGCTGAGCATGTTCCATGCATTCGAACAAGCAGACAACGTCGTCTGCATAATCTAGGTCACACAGCTTTCCACTATTTCCTAGTTCGACGCTTACATCCTGAAGATTTTGCAGCGCACTCTCCATTATTTTGTCCATGATGAAGTTGAACAGGAATGGAGACATAGGACGTCCCTGTCGAACACCACTGGTCGTTTCCAACTGACCGGATAGTTCACCGTAAACCCTAACGCGGCCAGAAGTATGAGAATACAATGATCTCATTAGGTTCACGAACTTCTGGGGCGTACCTTTTCGATGAAGAACGCTGAAAAGCGATGTTCGATCAACTGAATCGAAGGCACCTTTCAAGTCTAAGAAAATCATTATTGTCGGTCGGCGGTGCGTGTGACGCGTTTCAAGTAGTCGGTGAAGAGTAAAAATCTGGTCCATGCATCCTCGACCTGGGCGGAATCCTGCCTGCAGTTCGCGGACATTCCTCTCGTGAGCCGGTGTAAGACGATGCAGCAAAATCGAAGCTAATACTTTGGTGACTATCGGAATTAAGCTAATCCCACGATGGTTACTGCAGTCATTGCGTATCCCCTTCTTGAAGATGGGGACAATCAATGACTCTCTCCATATTACCGGAATATGCTCCTCGTTCCAAATGTCACGGAGCAAGGCGGTAAGTGATTTTATCAACGCCTCACCACCCAGTTTGAAAAGAACTGGGGGAAGTTCGTCGGGACCTGCCGCTTTCCCCCGCCTTAGTAATCGAATACATGACTCTACTTCTACTTCTGATGGGGGCTCAAGTGATACCACCCAAGGAGTCACAGTTGTTGACACGGGAGTAACTACACTAGCGTGCGGCCAGCTAAACTGTTCCTTGAAGTATTCGGCCTAACGGTCAAGCCTTTGCTGTTTGCTATGTATGGGTTCTCCATTCCTATCGCAAATCGCTTCACTGACCTGGATGCGCCGTCCACCGGTGTCACAAATAAGTTTGAACAGTCTTTGACTGTTACCTGAATCAGCTGCCACTTCCATTTCTTCGGCTACCTTGACCCACCAATTTTTGCGATCATTCCTGAGGCTTTTCGTAACTTGTCTTTGCAGCTTTCTCCGCATCTTATTCATCTCCTTACGGTTCGAAAGCTGACGTTTTTGCTCCATTATACTCAGCGACTCTTGCGAGATCCAGTGTCTTTGATGGACAACGGATCGAGGACCACAGGCGAAACCTGCTGCAACGTGCATCGCCTGTTTGATATGAGCCTAATGCTCATCTACATTACTGTTCTCCGTGGATCCTAGCGCATGTGCTAACTTCTGCTCATACCGGGTGCGGACTTCTGTATCACACAAACGTTGCACGGCTAATCGGGTTTGCGGTTTGCGACGATGACCATGGAGCTGGAGAGATAATCGCATTAAAACTAAGGCATGGTCTGACTCTACGTACGAGGACCAGTAAGATCTACAGTTCTGAACAGAACTGCGCCACCGGTAGCTTACGGCGATATGGTCAATTTGACTAAAAGTACCTGTAGAGTTAGAGCGCCATGTCTCTGTGCAACGCGAGCTGTGTCGGAAATTAGTGCTAGACAAGAACAATCGATTGTCTGCACAAAACTTACGTGATCTTGTTTATCAATGTAATTGGATTTACATATGTTGATTTTCCCGAGCTTGCTTTGTTCAAAGCATTTTACTACGGCAACCAAGGTCACGTCCATTCAACCGCTCCTAGCGAAGCACAGAATCCACGCAAACGAGCGGAAACTTTTAACAAACTAATGTCAATACTCAGTGTTCTGATCAGGTCTCGGAACTCGAAATATACTCTGAAAATTTTCCAATGCATCTCAATCGACGATACCGGCGAATATGGTCAGATTGGAATGCAACTGGTCAGACGCTTGAAACTTTCAAACAGGAAAAGTTCGCTTGAGCAGCTTATGAGTTGAAATGGACGAATAACGTTGATACTGAGTCCCACTGCTTGTCAGTCCATCAATCAACTGCAAGTACCGGTCACGAATGAGGTGTAAACCTATGAGACGATACTACTTAGTCACCGTGTTTTAGCTGTGAGGGTTGGGTTACGATCTCAGTCCTAGGGTGTAGATGCTACTTTTGTCTTGTCTTGTCAGAGAAAAGCTCAGTTCGCGCGCTGTACCAATTCAGTTGGTCGAACATCACAGATAAAGTTCAACACATAAAAGAGTTGAGTTCTTTGGGAAGAATTCCAGGACTTGATTCTCTCACTTCCTCACAATCAAACGAATGTGTCGAACAGATTTTAATAGGAAATGGAAATTTACCTTGAAAATCACATCTAAATCAGACTTACACTCTTCCGATGCAATCTCGGCTGTGCAAGGAATATCACATGTTCCTGCGACAGGTTTGTGTCAACGGAGGATTGCATTGTGAGTGTTCGTTTCCGTCCGGACTGCGAAAAGATCGCGAAGGACATGCCACACGATGGAGTCGACGATGATCGCCGGAAACCTTGCGGCACGAAACTATCCACAGACTGCACAGATTCGTGCTGAGTGAACGATTGTGCCGGTGTCAGGCAGACCTCGGCGCCGTCGTCGTCGTCGTCACGCGCGGGCGTCGTGCGAATCGGTTCCGTTGCCGATGGAACAACAGCAGTGGTAACTGCTTGCCTTTCCCGCCTTGAGCCGAATCGTGCAACCAGAGACTGTCTAATAGAGGCAATTCGATTGTGTAACCAGTTCGTCGGAACTGGAGGCGGTTCACCGGGAGGTTTTGGGAATGGTTCAATCCATGTACTTGGACGGGATGAAGGAGACACACTGGCTGGCCAACTCGTTGCCATCTCGTATGTAAGTGGACTCGGACAAGGCGCAGTTGTCTGATTGAGTGTATTTTCGAAACAGGCTGGTTGTGGGGCACTTTTGGCCATCACTGGTTGATCTTCGTCCGTGGCCAGGGGATATTTATCAAATTCTGCATATGCAGGCGGAGGTTGGTCGGCAATACTGTAAAAAATTCAGGAAAGAATAGAAGAAAAAATGGGGAAGGGAACTCGTAAAATCGTACAAGACACGGAACTATGCGCACATGCACGCGCACGAAGAAGTCTTTTGTTTTATCTTTTTAAAGATGTAAGCAACTGCACAGAAACACAAAAGAGAACAGATTTTTGTCACATTCTTTTCTCAGCTTTCAAGATGCCCATGAGAAAGTGATGAGATCCTAAACAGAATCCCCCCTAATTGCCCGGTTATTTATTCATGAACGAGCCGCGCCATATCACGTGGTGTACTAGTTCAGTGGACCGTTTAGAGTCGGCTTGGATAGCGTTGCAGGGTTCCGAGTGACTAATATGGGGTCGGCGGATGTGCACTGCTAGTGACTCCTGACAACGATAAAACAGTTGTACAGTGCATACACGGTTTTTGCCGTCATGAGTTGACTGTTCCCGCGGAATGATGAACCACAGGTTGTAAAATTTCTCGGAATCTTTCATTACGTATCTTCTGCTAGTAAATATTTTGCTGCATTTCTCTGACGCATTCTCAAAATTGAGCCAACACTGTGCCGAGGAAATTTGCGGGAGCTCAACCTCCGGAATAGAGTTCATTCACAGTGAAGTCGAATGGAATGAATCACCAGCCAAAAGAGTCTCATCGCCTTGAACGTTTCATTGCATTTTGTTTTATTATCTGATCATCAATAATAAATAATTTAATGGGGGATACTAAAGCAGTGTCAGAGTTGTACAAGTAACCAGGACTGTAAAGCTGAAGAAAGGAGTTGAAACACTTCTTACCACCGGCAAACCTTGGTTTGGTTTGAGTTAGTTCTAAAATCAACCGGTTCGTTCCCACATTTGAATTATGGGAATCTTACATGTTTCTCCGACGAGTTAAGTCACCGGCTTTCTCCAACAACACGGAAGGACCTATCGCTTATGCTGCACTCCAGTTTCCTGACGTGGTATGACCAAATAAAAGTTGCAACTGTCGGCACAAATAGGGGGATCGACGGATTCGAACATGAAACTAGCGGGAACTGGTCATTCATAGAGACAACAACCAAACCTGATGAAATGTGACCTTTACCGATGAAAAATTCAACGGCTATTCTCCCCGCGCTGATTAGTATGCCAGCTACGTATGGAAAAATATTTTATGCTTTTGGGAAAGAGGATTCACCATAGAATTAGAGCGCATTTAAAGATGAGAAGACAACTTGAAGTGCAATGGGTGCACATTGCTCACCAGCATCCTAGGATTACACGTTATGTTCGATTGGATGTGACCGTTTATGCTTACCGATTGAATCCCAACAACTTACACTTATTTGACCTAGTTACTTGTTGCACTTCCTGAAAGTTCCCGCAATATTCCATGGCACCAACTACCAACACAAACTCATGTTCAATGGCTTATAGATCTCCGAAGCCCCGTATACATGAATAGGATTGAGAAGCGGTAGTGGGGTGGCCGGTGTGGTATATCATAATGGAATTAGGAAATAGAGAACGAAGACCATGAATTGTGCGAATAACATCTATCGCCGCACTGGACCGGCCTGCATGCGCGCCCAATTAATCACAAGTTTGGTGGTTCAGTTTTGTCCTGGATATGTTCGGGGTTAGGGTGTGGTTCGGGGGAAGCTCAGGGGTTTGGGAAAGTTGTTAACGTGATCGCTAAAAGGGGCTTGTGAAGGAGAATGCCTGCCACTTTAGCTGGAGTCAAGATACATGGTAATTGATTAGTTTCTACTTTTGTTTGTGATTTTCAAGACTGAGGAAAGCTCTTTGGTCGCAGACAAACGCCGGTAGGAATGATACATTCGTACGAATATGAAACACTGAAAACATTCCGATCTCAGTCAGTTTTCCTACCAGCTGATAATCCTCGCAGTCTGATGTTCAGCTTTTTGCTTGAGCATAACGGTTAGGAAGTGCTCCATATGAACCCTTCTTTGGAGCAGTCAAACGTGAAAGAATAACTAAGATAGTTACCAGATAGACCCCCACAATAGCCTGTTAGAGTCTTGATGGTTTGTCTTGCGTAGCACGAAACAGGGAACAGATTGGATAACTAGATAATTGTATGAGCAGAACTCATAGAATGGACGCTAGTGAAGTCACCCAGATGCGATCAATGGTATTCACTTACATACAGGCACAACTCTTTTAAAGTCGGCTATGTGCAGGCTAGTAGCCATTGGGCCTAAGCAAATGCAGGGAATGGTGAACGAGATAAGAGAGTCACGTGAACAAGCAATGAAAGCCATTCGGATCATTGCAATAGCGCAGTGAAAAGGAATAGCCGTTTTACAGCGTCTGTTAAGACTACCGGTCTACAGATCAAAACGTTCAAGATAGCATGTTCACAAAAAGACTGCGTTAGAATAAAGAGTTCCACTGCCAAAAACGACGTTTAGTGAGATCTTGAACTCTGAGCACTGGCAGTAATATTCGACTGCGTCCAATTGTAAAAATGGAACAATTAAACAACTTCGTGAAGCACCGTACTGACTACATTCAGTAACTGCTGCATCTTGAGCTTGATAGATAAGTGTGCACAAAAAAGGTGCAGACTCAGTGTGCAGCTTCAGTTCCCTGATGTTCACGAAACTGTAGTACACAATATGGCCCATTTTAGCGTTTTGCGTCTTCTCAACAGGTTTGTTTTGCTCTAAAGGTAACAGCTCACGCGTGTGAGATTGCACCAGTTTCACAGTTAGTCAGGGATGATTTGTCAACTGGTCCGTACAAGTCTACGAAAAAAAACAACTGCACACGTAAATAGGCACACTTGCACATGCGCACGGATATTTGTGTTTTCAGGATCGCACAGTTGTAAATAGGAGGTAACGTTCAACGTGAGTGAACTAGAGTCCAGTGGACTAACTTGTTCGTTGTCAGCCTAGCTTCTCTAATACAAAAACTGATTCTCGTCACAATTCATTGTGCTGTGAGGTTAACCAGTTGGTGCAGATCCTCCAACCTGAGCCAGAACATGATTACTGAGTTGGGGTGTCAGCCCCCTTAGGCACAGTGAATCACTGTACCGCGTCACTGGTTCGAGTGATTGTAAGACCACACAGTATCATCAAAAAATTACAAATATAAGTTTGGGTTTCAAATCTATCCGAATGCAAAAGTCTTTGAGTCTAGATTGGATTTGAACCTACGCGTACACACCCACCTACACTTTAGAGCCATCTGCGCTCGACCGCGAGCGAGAAACATACCAGTTTATATATGATGCGGTGCAAGGGGATCCAATGGACCAGGGTGGTAAGAATCCTATTGGTAGCGATGAATTTTCACATTTGGATCATTTCAACATCATTCCCAATCTGCCGGACCTATTTGGCTGACCCAGTGGAGATGTCTTCCGATCTGCTCCCCTCTTTGGTCGGCTGATGATGCGTACGATAGTCAGTAAGTGTTGAAACGGTGGATGGCATTCATTCTAAGGAAAAAATAGTCAACCTAAGTCAAATGTGTGCCACATAATCACTTCCACACACAAATGTGATGTCAATTCAACCTCGAGAGGAAACGGGAAAGCTATGATTCTGTTAAGCATTCTCAGGCTTTGGTGCAAGCAAACAAACATTTATGGTAAGATCGTGTGAGTGATGTCGAACCACGTTTGCTGAGATCGGGTTGAAAGGGATGCGACTCGTCAGCTTGTATACTACGATGGAAATTCTCTCATGAATTGTGACGTTGAGATGCTATAAATTGGTTCATTACCGGAGAGGTATGCCACTACCTGTAGATAAACATTTCAGGTTAGAACAATTAGTTCGAAATATTTAGTAAGCAGTCCAAGGTCGGTGTAGAACCGGTGAGGTAGGATGCTGGAGTGAACAAAGTATCGCACGAGGTGAATTGCAACAAGTGCGAAGAGATCGCAGTCGTAGACATAAAACTGAGCCGTGTTTTATGTGAGAAGACCGCAGTGACGTGTTTAAACTAAGGGAAATCCCAGTTAATAGTATCATCGAATTATTTCCCGTACGAGTTGATTCCGATGCGGTGACTGTTCGTAAGTAAAGAGAGGATAGGAATAATTGATTGCTTTGTAAATACAAAATAAACTGTCGGAATTCCCTGAGGGATTCATTCTCGGCTTGCGGTTGGAGAACAGATTGGTGCGCTCAGCTACGTCGTCCTGTAGGAGAGTTTGGGTAAACTGATTGGTGCAAGCAATATCAAAGATTGCATCATCAGCATACTTGGTAGTCATACAATCGTCGCGTACAGGCACAAGAAAAAAAGAAGATAACGCAGCATTTTGTAAAATACCTTGCATGAATGGAAGCATGGACGAAATTCTAAGACGACATCGTGCAAACAGTTGGCGACCAGAAAAGTAATCGGACTGTAGGCGTTTGTTATTCGGATCAATCCCGATGTTGGCTAATATCTGTACTGTATCGACTGAACTTGTCCTCACAGTTGAATACATTGATACAGTTCAAGATCTGTTGAAACGAACTTCGTGTTATTTGCTCCAAAGCGTAAAATTAATGAACATCCAGGTGATTGAAGGCGACTTCAGTGCCTAACCGGAATGTCTGGACAAAGCGAAATGATGTCCGCGAAACCAGTGTATCATTCCATTTGATGGATTTGGTAGTGCTGACTCGCACGTACGACTGTGTTCCAATCACAGACTAGTATCGGGGAGCACGCTCTGGTGGTACAAAAAGAAGCATCAATCACGTTACTCTCCCAAGCCTTCCTAGTATTGAACTTAGATCCCCCATACTGCTTTCGATTTCAACTGGCACTGATTGGCTCAAGAGTAAGCACATTTCGACCCCCGTCTTTTAATTATCACGCGGCCGTCTGCAAGTGATTTCTTCTGCACACTGTTTGAGGCTCAACCAAAGTGAGGGATAACGGTTTTTGCAAGACAGAACCCTCGGTCTGCTCTGTCCGGTGATAATTCTCAATTCACCTGCAAACGCAATTGCACACCAAGGATTCACAGATGAAAACATCGGCAAAGGCTGTCAGTTCCGTCCAAAGCTTGAGCAACAGACACGGACACAAAATCAGCTGAACCCTCAATTTCATAAATAGCTCTACGCAGTATCATTTGGACGTAGATACAATATATGTGGGCAAACCATCTGGACATTTCTCCGAATGATTCGACGGCTCGTTTCTCTTTCAAATCTTCTTGTTTTAGAGTATGCCCGGGAAATTTAGTTTCATCAGAAAATCTTTGAACACGATTATTCGAAGTCAAGTTCAATCTTACGGGGAGTTATCTCTGGAATTTACCATAGGGGATTGGTGTACGCCAAGATTTCTTTGTCTCTACCCCTGTTCCACCTCGACAAAAACATTCAAGCGACCGTCATCGTTTTATGGCGCGAAATATTCCGCAGATGAAAATTCTCATATCTCCAGTACGCGAGCCAAATTTTGCCTCGAAGTGACCACCTTTCCCATTTGTAAGCTACTCTGATTTGTATAAACCAGCGCGTAGCAATATCCCAGATGCCTTTCACACCCTCGTGCTGTGTTAAGAAAATCTACCCGGTAAACCTCATCATGCTAGGCTCTCGGAGTGAAGTTCATGAGATTCATCAACCTGTGATGTCAGAATATGGGGCAGTGTATCTCGAACCGCAGCCTTCTGTTATTCAACCCACTGACACTTCTGCCCGGCGCTCCCACCAATAATATCTCCTTTACTGTTTTCCCACTTCTAATCACTTCATCTTCTACTGAGTTTTATTGGAAGACAGCAGAATTAAAAAATCCGCCACAGTAACCCTATGGGCTTACAGAAATAGGGGAAGCACAAAAATGGCTTGGACTGGAAACTTTAGATCAAGAGGTCGATTGTGACAATCGGACTGATGGGACAAAACGCCGGCAGGGACATGAGCAAAAGAGGATCGAAAAGTGCAGCTAGCCATAGGACTGATTTTATCGAAGTGCGAGCATGAAAACGGACAATTTGAAAGGTCAAACATGTCCTTTCACTTTGAAATATCCAGCTCGATTAACATAGTTTTCTTCCATGCTTTATCTTCTAGTACAGTAAGAAGTTCCGATGAAAGAAACAGCTCTTTTATTAGTTAGTTTGACTTCTAATGTCAAAAATGCTCAATCAAAATCCGTTCAACTAAATTACACTAAATCTGCACATTAGAAACGAGACTGAATCTTAACGTGGTTCGGTGGCTTACTTGCCTCCGCGACCCTAAGAACTACACGGGATTACTTTCTCAAGCCGAAAATCTTATAATGCCTGACTGTTCAGTGGTTAGGAATTAGACGAGGTTCAGTCTTTTTTCGATATGAGTAGTATGGCATTGTATGTGGATGACAGGACAAAATTTCCCCGGAAATACACGACCGGTCCCACGCTTATTGCCGCTCATCAGGTATGCGTACCGGTCGTGGGCTTCCGGAGAAATTTTGTACTGTCGTCCACATACAATGCCATACTACTCATATCGATAATCCATACTTGGGACCATGTGTCCTCGTTCTGAAGGTTAGCCGTGTTAACCGACGAATTAACTTTGGAAGAATCACCGTGTGATTCTAAAAATGGACTCCCCGTCCATGCACACTCCATTCGATTCAAATGAGATTACAAAGGTTCAATCTCCCTGAAACAGTTGTTGGGCAAACTCTGATTCTGTACGAACAGCCTCCATGCCCCGGGCTTGGTGAGTTCACCCAGAATCTAGGTATGTCAGAAAAACTGCAGTTCACATTCGGTCACTGGAAGAAGCCACGCAAACGAAAGAAGCTTTTCGTAGGACCTTTCTATCATTTATCCCCGCCCATAATCACAACCACAGTACTTAAGGACAACCAGAAAAAAGGGGAAAACTTGATTATCGCAAAAGGAATACAATAAAAGTGGCTGACTATACAACCAAGGGGGGAGAGGGGCGCAGAAGTGACGGTCTAGGTCATGATGCTTGAATTATTCAACTCCAAAAGGGGCGAATCATATGAGAAGTACTAGGGTGGTTTACCTCTGGAGCATTCGCCCACCGTCAGAAGCGATCAGTAGTGGCTGTGATTGAAACTCTCGTGTCAAAGCTTATTAATCGGTGAAGGTTGGAAGGACAACACGAGTAGAAACTTATGTGGGACTTGTAAAAGCCGAACAGAATGTTGGATAGAGGCTCAGTCCGGGGAGGTAATAGTGAATGGTCCTGTGGTAATAAAAGTTGGGTCGGAGGAGAGTGTGCGATTAAGGGTTAGGTGATTATTATTGTGAGTTTTAGACTTTGTGGTCCCGGGTTCGAATCCCGTCAGTGTCGGTCACTTTCCCACTCAGCGGACTGCAATGGATGACGAACCCCTACCTAAAATACTGTAAAGCCGTGGCTCAGAAAACAATTGAGATACGAGGTAGTATATGTATTTAATAATCAACTTGTGAGGCAGGTCATCTCGATGGGTCAGAAAAGGATCACCGTATAAAAAGCACTACAACAAACGGAGCTGAGTCAAAAACACATTACCTATGCGTAAATCATCTTTGTTAGAAAAGATCACAATGAGTTTCACAGTTCCATTGGTAAATACCTTCCTTCCTCATTTCTGTGTTCATTCCTAACGGTTAGTGAGAATTTTGAGAGCTCAGGTTAGCACCGATATCACGAGAAGTCTATCGCTGAGTATCACACAAATGCATTACCTATGAATGACTCTACAGAGTGACGCAAGTATTTCTCGGTTTTGTGCTACGAAAAGGGAATCATCCAATTGAAGGGGAGCTTGTTACGTGAAAGTGCAATACCCCAATCCAGAGCTTATTTTCAAGTGTGCTTCCGACGTTCAACTAAACGATGAACTGAAGAAGGCCCAAGAAGAAATGTTTTCAGCCAAAACATGTGAACTTCCGGAAACACGAACGAACAACAAAAAGTTGCCAGCTGACTCATCGATTGGTTGACTAACTGACGGGCTGACTGAGTGACTGACCCAACTGGCTGACTCTAACCGATCGAATGAGATGCAGACATTCTTGCAGCGAAATACAAAGACAATAGAACAGAAAAATGCAAACTTAATTCACACAGAAGTTACCTAGGTAAGAAAGTCACTTTTACAATGACCTATATGCGTGCGTGACTCGAGGCACTTGCTAAGTTTAAAACAAACACACACACATGAACCCACTTGCGTAAAGCAAATTCCGCACAGACTAAGAGATGCTGCGTCCCGATGAGTTTATCGAATTCAGGCCAAGAGCATTGTTGCTGTTGGAAAGTGAACAAAGAAACAATAGAACTGGTCTCCAGTGGAGAGGAAACAATCAGGTAGAAATGATTGGCTTACAACTTCGTGTCCATGATCGGTGCATTTATGGATGCTATTGCACAAACTACGGTCCCGAATACCTTTGCTCATACACCCCTCGAACAAAGGTACGTGACCTGGGAATTACCAAAATTTCCAAAATCGTTATCTGGGAGTTTGTCAGTCGCACGTGCATCCACCATGCCCCTCCAATAAAGGGAAATTTAAAAATACCTAGTAGCCGGTTACGTAACCATGGGCAACACTGGTGACTGATTCGAAAGTGAAATAGCAATGGAAATTGGGAAGTAAAAGTGTCTGACAATAACCGGAGAATTCGGCGTAAGAGGATGAAGCTTCACGCCACGTATGTCTGTCTATATGTTCTAACATTATCTCTAAATGTTCCGGACTAGATCAGCCTTATTTATCACCCATCCAAGTTAGGTCTACAAATGGTACACAAACGAGTCAGCTGGTTAGTTCTTTAATACCTATAATCATTGCTATTATCATCGTCACTTGCATTACTACCATTATTATTATTATTATTATTATTATTATTATTATTATTATTATTATTATTATTATTATTATTATTATCGTAACACACCAACGACACTCGTTGGCGACTTCGTCCAGTTTCATATCGGTAGGCCGCAGCGAATGATGAGGAAGCGCAGTACCTCGCAGTACTAAGCCGATCAACCAATAATGTCCAGGTTCGCATCTCAATCGAATATCGTTAGGTTGGGCACCTCTGATGCATCAGGTGACACGTTCGTGGAGCAGCGCATAAAAAACTCTTCCGGTGAAGCTTCCATATTACGGCTATCCTTAATGCTGTTATCCAGCCAATTTGTGACAAATAAAAATGTACCATCCGAATCTGGGCTGAAGATACACTGTACTGCCCCCCTCCAAGAGTACAGTTATCAAAGGAATTCATATGATTGTTACACCGGCACTGTGATTATCGGGATGAAAAGTTAAGCACTGGAATGAAATCAGAAATGGCGCACCAAAGCTGGTCAATGCAGTGTGCTAACGAGGGGTGTTTTACCGGAAACCTGACAAATCCAAGACCTAAAAATATTCATTTCTAACTGCTTACTTGAGGTTATTGAGACGTTTGCGCTCTATCCATACGATGTAATTGGTACAATTTCCTTTTTATTCACAGAGTGATCCCACGAGCCGATGCAATCATAATACAAATTTCGGGATCTGATTTTTAACAAATTCAATTCCAAAATCTGTAGCGAACCCGTTATTCAGCCATTGATGGGTACTCGAAAGTCATATCTGACATCGTTACTTCAACCACTCACCCTCTTTTTTTCTTTGGGGGGGGGGAGAGGGCTTATGCTATACAAAACCCATTCAGTGTTAAGATGTTTCAGAAACTCATTCGTTATACCTAGTACTTATGAAACGAGATGTACGAGATGTACACTGAGCACAGATTACGGGGTACTTTACTAAGCGAACTTGTAGCCACAGTGGATTTAGTGGGTATTCAACACTACTGAGTGATAACGCTACTATCATCTGTAAGATAGCTTCACAATAGCTCGATGACTTTCCCGTATCAGATAATGTGAAATCCACTGAACACCCATTAGATCACATCCTTCAATTGCGTAAAATGAAAGTGAAGATGAGATGCAAACTTGCTTGAACAAAGCCCAATTCCCCGCGTTTTGAGTACAGTGTGCCAGTTCAGTGCATTAGTTCCAAGCATTAACATCACATTAGAAGGCGGAGTGGCAAACAAGCACATTTACATGGGTCAGACAGAACAAAGGAAAATTGTCGATTCAGTATAAAGGAATCGTATCAACCAACATTGATAAGAAGCGGATCTTGAACAATGTGAAAAATACTGATCATGTCGCGGATCTACATCTCATTTTCACCTACAAACCAGCTTTCTCGTTGCTGCTAAAAGACAGGCTTCCAGTGGACATGACCTCAATCTGTGTTTTCCAATTCGTTTGCTCCTGTGGTGCAGTGCTACCGTGACCAAACCACCAGACGCCTGACTGATCGCATTCGGGGACACCACCCCAGCTGGCTTAGAACAACAACAGCATGACGGCAGTTACGACGTACGTGGCCGACACTAATCATTCAGCTGGCGTACACGAATCATTTAGGATCCTCTACATGGTCACGCGGCTACCATTGGCATAGGTTAAATATCGCCTATTATCTACCGTTGAGTCCACCTCTGTTCGACTGAACAACTCCACGCCCTCTTTGCGTTCAAAAACAGTTCATCATAACCCTAGACCTGTCCTGGCCGTCTGTGATCAAATCGATTACGCAACACACTTGATGAGTCACTGCATTTTGACTAAATTGATGACAATCAATCAACGGAGGTGGTTCTCTGAGTTCCTCATCCCCTCCCCCTTCCACCTATGACACATATCCCAATCCGAGTCAGTTGTATGTTCCTTCGTTTTATTGGACCCGCCTCAGACACGGTTTCGCCTGTCTTGACAAGGTCTGGCGTAGAGCCAACCCAGTACTGTAGCAGCACTTTTATACTTCACTCAAAAGAGTGATTTCTTCAGCGTATTCTTGGTCAGACAATTTATTTTCCGAACTAAGATCGATGCCGCTATTCTCACACGAGGATAGGGCTATCTGGAGACCCAAAATTTAAACAGGAAAAGTGATAGAGGACAAACCTGGCGCACACCGTTTTTCGTGATGAACTCGGAGGAAAGATCGCCCACAGCACGAGCTCCACCTCGTCTGTTCCCTATAATGATCGAAATAAACAGTCGAATTTCTTTGGCACATCGTTCAATGATAAACAACACGGGACAACTGTGCTGCCGACTGAGCTGAAGGTCGCTTTCTGACCAAGCCAGACAAAAATTACAGGTCTACAGAAAGTGCTACAGGGTTTTAAAACTTGTCCAAGGGCAACGACCCCGGACGGGTCTAAAACCGGTTGGATTCTCATGCGTACACCTATTCGGGGCGTTATATAGCCGGCGGAGAATCATGATGGCGAGCAGTTTCGATGTGATGCTCACCGAACTAATACCGGGGGTTTTGTAAGAGTTTACGTCATCCTATAAACCAGTAAAACCCTCGATTCACACTTTTCTCTGAAAGTCTGCTCACCATGCCACTTTATCTGGAGGAGTTATAAGTTGAATATGATACCAAGGCTTCAGATCCAAATGCATTGCAAAAATCCATCCAGTTCAGCAGTTTTGTGCTATTTTAGATATTTCACCTCCCGGATAAAGTTCACTTCTGACGAACGAGTGATGCCTGACCGCATCATTTCACTTGTAGGTGTTACCGGAAGATTCAGTGTCGGACTGGGTCAACTTGAACGCTCCATGAACTGCTGTACCCAACGTTCCAGATTGTGGTAATGAGAGCGAATCAGAGAGCCATCGGATTTCTTGGTCACATCGCTAAAACTTGGCCTCAGCGGACGGGTACTTTTAGTCAAATGCTAAAGATGGCCAATAGCCGCAGCCTTCTCTATCTACCAGCATTTTGCACTCAGTCACTGCTCGCGTTTATTTCTCAAACTCCTTGTTAGTTGACACCTCAGAGATTCGCGTACCTCATTGAATGTGGTGTCCGGAAAGACGGGTCTGCAAGTACCTGACAGAACAATTGATGTTGAAAATATCCATCGTTTTCTGGTCTACATGAACTAGCTTCGTGTGTAGCTTTGGCAGCCGCACATGAGGCTTTCTCGATCTATTGTCACTGTTCGGTTGGATCTTGGCCATCCGGTAGCTTTGATGAGGAAGAAAGCTCTGCCTCGACAGTATAGTATTGGTTATTATCCAGAAGCAATGTACGGGACGAGTGGCTTTACTGATGGTATGAGACGAGGTGCAAATGGAAGCTAGCACGTACCAAGAAGTGATCTCAGCCCGCAGTCATGAACCAAAAAGAATGCAAATTTTCGACTGCCCCAGCCCAGCAATGATCGATGACCACATGGTCAATCTGAGTTCAACGCTGTGAAGGCGTACTAGGAAGCCAAGTGAGCCTTGCCGCTTTTCATTACAAGTTCGTACTCGTCTGAAATCGCCTACGGCTGATACACATATGGATGAGTCTATCGCCACTGTTAGTGTGATGGGCCGGGTTAGCAAATTGATCTGCTACGCGCCTTTCAAAATCCCGAAAACAGACAACTTGGGCTTTCAAATCACCAGGAATGACCACAACGTCCGTTGAACTCATCCTTCGGAGCTCCTCGAACAAATCGTGGTAGATTTTTTCATTGGCCTCGGTAGAACTGTTGTCAGCGACCGCACAGATTCACAAGACGAACAAACATCGAAGCTTCGGCATGTTACTGTTACCAAGCCCACAAGCATCCAATCGAACGGCACGGAAACAACTAGTGACTGGGATCCAATCTCGTGATACACTCCCAGCTCCCTTGCTCAAAGCGATGCCGACACCAGCCCGACCGCGTGTACTAGCTACCGGATGACCTGACATTCGAGGACTGAAACGGGAAGCTGAGTTTTGTCACTGAAGTGGGATCGCATATGCGTATTTCGGAGATAAGACTATCTTTTGAAGTCGCTACTGCCTCGTTTGGCAAAGTTTGGGAAAGTTGAAAGCACTTAAATAAAGAGAATGCTTAAGTCTGAGATCCGAACCGCTATTATCAACTACTCCATTGCATTGCTGAGAAAAAGGCACGATAGGTAACAGGCTTGTTTTCGGTAGCATCATCCTGTGGCTGATACAGTTACATAATATACGATAGGAATGCATATTCCAGGAAAAAAGTGTTTACACTAACAAATTAGGATTTGGTAATCAGTACTGATGTGCAGTTCGGAAAAAGGTAGGAATTCGATTGTTCGTGAGAGAAGAAATCAAGGTGACCTCGGCTGTGATCTTTCAGTAGTAACAGGAAGCAGCCAACCTATCCCAGATGTGTGCCACAATTACTATTGTAATCTACAGAACAACCAAACTCGAGGCCCTAATTCAGGATCGATCTGACACTTCTACCCTCACCCCAAATTTGTTTCCATTTACGTTTTGCGCCACACTTGCACATTCGCTGAACCACACACCGGACATTGACCTTAAGTGACCGCTGACTGGTGCGTGCATTGATTTTGTTCTGTGACCCTTGACCCACATTTCTTATAGACATTTCGTTGATTTGGCCGCTTGAACCTCAAGCGATCCTGAATTTGCTCGTATTTGGCTGACTCTGATTCACGGAGCGATTACCGTTGAGGGTTGTACAGTTTTTGTGTCATATTCATGATTGTTTTATCAAGAACCGGATTGAAACCACAATTGGACGCTTGGCGTTTTTTCGGATTGTGTTACGCCTATCTCAACGACTACTAGGATTCCGTTACAACTTTCCTCGACATAGCTTATTAGTTCTCGGTCATGACTATTGCTTTCCGAGGGTCCGCTGGAGATTTCTGGGCAAATCAAACTTCGAGGCTGTTTACACAACACAAGTGGGTCTTATTTAGGATACTCAACAGGAGACTTTGACTCAATAATCTGACCTAAAAGGTAATGAGACGTTAGTCCAGCACGGGAACATGACGTAATTTTCTATGGTATGCTACGTAAGACCTGGTAATGGTTTCTCCTCTCTTCTGTCTTCTCTTGTGTTGAGACTACTGGTCCACCTATCAGATTTAGTCCTGAGTTCGGTGCATCCAACGGAGCATGCGGAACGTGGACTGGACAGTATATTAGATGGGCGAGAACTGCTCATCGTCAAGAGAAACTCCAGTTACTCCATACTACTCCGTAGTAGTCTCTTCCAGATTACGACCTCTCTGCCGTGCAGGAAAATTATCTTCTTTTGACTTACACCCCTTTAATGCAATGTCTCTCTGGAAGAAACAAAATGTACGATCCCGACTGGCGTTTCTTGATGGTAGACCACTGTCGTTGAGAATTTCAACCGCTAATCTGTTTTTTCTCCGTGTTCATTCACTGAAGCGTCCCCTGTATGGCAATAGCGGCTGTTTAAACATATCCAGAGTTTGCCTATAAACTGGTTCATTGAGACTGAACTTCGTCTGGTCTCTAACCACTGGCCAGTCAGTCATAATGGCAACTTCGGCTTAAGGAAACCATGCTGCGTAGCTCTTTGGGTTGCAGAGGAACGCTAGGGGTCACACCACGTCAAGGTGCAGTCTCTTTGTGATGCTAAGTTCACGTGCCACCCTCATACACTAAGTTCTATTGGGTTATTTTGAAGCACGGTCCTACCCATAACTGGACTGGATGCTTCGCAGAACCACAACCGAACACGCAGGCAAGCACATTACTGTACTGCGGTGCGCTACACACGTGAACCAAGGAAAAGACGTCGTAGCTGGGGAGTCAGATAGTATTCTACCCTGTTCTGAATTCACACGGGGAAACGAAATATAGGTAACTGGTTGAGAACCGCGATATACTGGTCTACAGGTCTAGTTGGTCAACTTCAAATCACATGACCCTGTATTTGATCGGTCATTTCGTGATCTGGTCAGTGAGTGAGGAAATATAAGGAAACGAGTTTTACCTCATCAAAATCACATTCTACTCCATCTTATGGTAATGTGTCTAGAAGATTCAGGGAACTTTCAGCACCGTCCAAATGCATCAAAGAATTTCATGTGCAATGATAAGATGATCAATATTACTATCAATAATTTTTGTATTTCAGATGGGTTTGGCCACCAGTTAGAAGTATCCGAAAGATAAATGAATGGTAGTGATAAGATTGAAACCCACAATGGCGTGGTCTAAAGTCAATCACGATAGCCGTCCCAGTAACACCACCCAAACTAAGCACAATCCATGATTGTGCCTCATATCTGAGTATATAGGCAAATATTTGATCTGTCTGTGATAGGAAGGAAGCCAGGCAAGCGAAGTTAGTAATCCGAAAGACCCGAACTTCCATCCTGTCCAATACCCAGTGAGATTTGAATCAAATCAGCAATCCAAAAATACAGCTATTTCTCGGAAAGGAATTGGGCGCAAAATTTTCCACTCTCATTACCCAGAAGGATGAGCACAAATCGGGTGTTAATTATTTTGAAGAGTATTCAACACTATTGCAATTTCAAAAGCTGTTTATGAATTTATAAGACAATCAGCCCAACACTCGGCTATTTTTCCTTTTGTTTACATAATACTTACTGTTTCCGCAGGACAGTCTGTCTTCTCTTTGCCCATGAGGACTGTGTTCAAGTTAATTTGGTAATTTCTTTTCGATCCGCTTGATTCTTCAGCTTGAATTTTGTGCCCAACCATCTGCTCGCTCATACTTCTGGTGAGTTAAGATTAATTCTAGGCAGAAGCCAAACGAGACGTCATCCGTGGAGTCGCAGCGTTTTACATTCGCCGTTAGCCTGCAGACTTGTTTCACTACAACGGCAGGATAACAGTAAGTTCAACGTTCCAGTGTGACTATTGAACGAATCAGTATCCACTGATGTACCACACCAGAACTGATGAGTGTTTGGATTTCTGGACCCGCATCGACTTTGCTATTATCTTGGCGTGAGCAACTGACTGCGTCGAGTAGAATTCAAACCAATGATCACGTGTTCCTTCCTGATCTACTTCTTCCCGATTAACATCCAATTGCAATACACACTGGAAGTCAGTTAGGATTTATTTTGTTTGTCTCTTTTACCGATCCCAAACATTTGTGTTCCTAGTATTCCGTTGAATCAAGATCTTGAACAGATTTTCAATTGAAGCAGTATCACATGAAATTGATTCAATGAGTATGAAACCTTCATTGTACCCACCATCCTCAAACGTAAGTCAACAATTTCGAATGAGTAATTTCAATGTATTCCATCTTCGAGAACAAAACAGCGTGGTGAGCAAGCTCGTTTCCAGTTATTCGTACTCATACCAATGCACAACATTAAATGTGACTCAAACCAACTTCCTTGGCCGACTTCTTGTTCCCGAACACGTGTGCAACCACGCGCGAGCATTCTTCACTGTGATCCATTTCACATACACACACACACACACACACACACACACACACACACACACACGTGCACAGACAGATTTGGACGATCATTCTCCTTTGTTGGTTTCAGTCATATTTAATGTGATGTATTGGTGTGAGTACGAATAACTGAAAAAGAGCTTGTTCACCAAGCTGTTTTGTTCTCAACGTGTTCTGTGGGGTTTTTCGTACACTCCATCTTCGTTCAATCATGATCATGATGCTGACACTGCTGCTTCTGCTGATGATGATGATGGTGACGGGGATGATTCGGATGATGGTGTTGATAATGACCCGGATAATGATGATGTTGTTGATAATCATGATAATGATGATTATGTCGATATCAGGCCGATTTGTGCTGAAATGCTTATTCTGTTTCGTATGTCAAATCTGTCCGAATTGTACCGAAATCTTCGCATACATATATTAAACCTGGTAGTGAGATTTGACCAACTATATTGCCATAGACTGCATCTTCCCTCACGACAAGGTTATTCTCAAAGAGCCAATTCCCCAACTAGTCGAGACATTCAGTACCCTTTAGCAATAACCATTTAGGATTGTTTTGATGGCCATGTGAATGGTCATGATAAAACAACAGGTATTGTTATGGCAACTAGAGCATTGTCAACGTTTCCAGCTGCGCATGTCTTAGGAAAATCGCTTTCAAAATTATCACTCATTATGGCGTTAGCCAAATGTTTATGATGAACGTTGAACAATAGCGGACGCGGACAATGAAAAAGTACAGTCACAGAGAGAGAGAGAGAGAGAGAGAGAGAGAGAGAGAGAGAGAGAGAGAGAGAAAGAGAGAGAGAGATGTGGTAGTGTTGATGGTGGTGGTAACCTGACAGAAACAGACGAACAATATGGTTTATGCAACGCACAAAATATGTACCGAGTAAAATTGGGGCCAACAAATTCATCGTGTGAGCGCAGTTCTCAAATGCAACAATTCAAAGCAGATAAATGACGCCTCCATCAATTCATTTTTCCCGTTCTTTCGTATACACACCGAAGAAAACACGAGAGAAGAAAATACTACTCAAATGGCACACACAAACACATACAGACACTCAAAAACTATGGATTTCCGGGGGCTTCTTAGCCGACGATATCAGTAGTATTGGGTATTCAGAAAAACCCGTTTTGACCAAAAAATTTCTTCACAAAATGTGAGCCCAACTAGTAAACAACACCTAATCTACATTCGACGAGCCGGAATTGTGACTCTTGTGCGCTTTACAAGTGTCTAGATGCGACACTGTGATGAACATTGAAAGCATGAACTTTCATTAACGTCGATCATATTTTGGCTTTCTGAAGTCAGTACAAGTTCCCCATACAGTTATGTCCACATTGAAACGCAGCTACATACAGATGGAAAAGGAAACGCATTCGTCGGATGTCACATGAGAATGAAGTGAAATTTCATGTCGGTTTGAAAAAGTATACTTATCACAACGGTCATCACGCAGGGAAGAAGGGCAAACGCGTGAATCACGGTACCGAATGTGTTCGAGAACTTTCCACAAGTTGAATTACGCTGGGGAACCCGCAAGTTCACGTCTCACAGCGCGCGCTTTTCAGCTGATCCAGTTCAACCTGGTTGAGTACTCTAAGGTGATTCCGGTGTGAAGCTTTTTGGGCAATGAGATCTCTCTTACTTTACCGAGACTAGTAGTGATCGCCCTTTGATTTATCCGTCTTAGAAACCTAGATGTACGAAAAGCTTATGCAGACTATTACAAACCTGAATAAATCGGCTGAACACCCACGAAGGCGTATTGAGACCTTGCTTCTCTTACGGAGTGGATCATCTGATTATATATATATATATATATATATATATATATATATATATATATATTGAGAAAGAGAGAGGGAAACTTTTTTGAGTTTAGGCCTTTAGATGTTTTGACTCGATTACTGTTGTGTTTATCGGTGCTATCACAAGCTGGTGGCAATTGCAGAACGTGGGATTCCATGAGCGTTTACTTATTAGTATGGAAAAAATACTTCTTTGTTACTTTCGGTTATTCTTCTGGATCTCTTTGTGAGATATTTTTAGAATTTCCTATCTAATATCCATAGCCACACCTTATTTCATGCTGGTTTTCAGGCTAAAACTGTCCTCACTCACGGTCGTCCGTTTGTTCTTGTCAAATCTTATTGTTTGTCTCATCGTAGCATCCGTGAGGAAACAGATCGGAAAAAACAAGTGCACATTGCCATTCCAACTGTCTACAACAGATCGAGTCAAACAGAGTAATTTGGATAAAAATGAGACCAAGAGACGCACGCAGCTTGGATACCCTTTCACACGATTGATAGGGATCGTGTACGTCACTGGAGTTTCACAGTTGTATGTGACCCGAGAAACATTTTTATTCGATGATGGTAACAACACTGTGTTCCCATCCGGTCTTCGGATGAACTGTAGAGACTAATTGCCCACAGCTGCTGCAGCCTACAATCGACCATTGACGAGCATAAGAATATTGCATCACGAAAGCGTCTTTTTACTCATCGTTGTTCATTGCTCGTTTGGGAGGTTAAGCTCCATGATCCCCCTCCACAACTAAAGCGGTTAACTGTTACGAAGATGCATGCGCACAGTGCTGAGCAACATGTTACACCCGGAAATTACACGACTGAAGAAGGTGAAATGGATCAAAAGTTTCACTATGATTGGGACCACATGCATGCATTTTTCTCAAACTCTGCGTCAAAAATGATAGAATGTGTCGAACTAAATCAATTAATCCACTTCCTTTCTCAAGGACCTGATCAATTATCCTCGTACACAGGACTTTTCGTCTGTCCAAGACTTTGAAATTCTCCTTTTTTAGTGATCAAACTGGCTTCGTTTTGACACGATTTTAGAAAAAAAAAACAGTATTTTGGTGCCGCACAAATTACCTCTGGGATAAGTTCGCCATGTCTCATTGGGGGCACACTACTGACAATATGAAAAGGAAAAATAAATTTGCAATTTCCATTGCTGCGTTGCTGGTCTCAAGAGTGTTTCTATCTAAACCAAAGCAAATCAAGGGTGACAAATAACTTTTTATGCCTGCGCAACCAGGTTTGCATCGTTTGATAATGACAGATTTTGCAAAACCGGAGAAGGGTGTTTTCCACGTATAGAACACCCTTCAATGATGTCGTCACGTGCACTCGCTCCTCAATCTCTGGTAGCTAAGGGGCCATCGATTATGTCGGTCTACGACTTTGAGCTCAACTTTGAACTCAATGCTTCGGATGTGATTCGCTCATCAGTTTGTTAATCCACAAAGGGACGTGTTCACCTAGACTTTGTTCAAGCTGCCACTGGGTTCTGTCTGTTTTTCTTTGCATATATTCTGTAGTGTACCCCGGACCAGATACACTGAGATTATTCCGGGGATAATTTGTGCAACACTCCGCCGTGGTTGCTTATAGAAGCTATTTAGAACAACATTTTGTCTCGATGATAACCGGACAACAAAAACCCAAGTTAATGCCAACAGTGAACTGCTTTAAGTGTGACTTATTCCCCTCCCACGCCCCATACACACACACACACACACACACACACACACACGCATCCCCAAGGAAAACCCGTTAGACTTAGGAATTCGCCGGGTCATTTTGCACCGTGGACAGTTTGCCCCATTCCAATCGACCCATTGTGGAGGCCAATCTATATTTGTGTCTTCGAGGGAAACTTGTTCTGTTTGCTCATGTTCAACATCGACTCGGGTCTTACGAAAGAACCATTGGCAAAAGCTACCTGGGTGATAACAAGAATCAGTTGAACTATCCGTAGTGCGTTTGAGACACATACTAACAGAAACCGGACACAAAGAAATTGAATGAACACGAAAGCAGTGAAAAAGAAATACTAAATTCCCGTGAACTGATCCGTGGCCCTTCATCAATGTCATCTGGCAATTGACAAGATAGCAGCAGTTTGGTCGACCGAGAAACCCATCGCCTTGATTACAGAAGCCAAGATCTGGTCAATTTGCACTTCCAAACTTTGGATCAGAGCTTACGAATTCTTCCCGATTGTTTGCATTGTGAATGGCAAAGCCGCGAGATTTCCCCGTATCCGTGTAACTCCCATAAATCACATCGCCCAACAAATGATGCAGTCCAATGGTAATTAACTCACCAAACGTTCGAAGCCCAAGCATCATCGGCCAGGTGATGAGAGCAACAAGAACATCATTGTTCAGTTCATTGTCAGTTTGAAGCTGCCACGGCATTAGAAGCGTAAGAGTGACGGAAAGTCTGTGGAAAGCACCGCACAGAGAATGTGTTGACTCCTGTCTACCATGCAAGATTCCATGTGACTTTGATGTATCCGTTCACGTGACTTACTAAGGTCACATTTTGTGGAAATGCATCGAATATGGTAAAATGAGCGGCATAACACATAAGTGTGGTAGGCTGTCGGCAGATGTCTCATATATTGATTATATAAATTTGATTTCAACGTATCAATAGCGGAGTCCGTGACCTTTCGTTGAATTGTGCGCCCTCGTTGGGAAGAACCGTGAGCGCGGTACCTTAACGAACACGATGGTTCTAGGACATGCAAACGCAAAAACATGTTAATTAGCGGGAAGCGGACTGTGTATGTGGAGAGGTTGCCGGCTCCTCGAAACGGAGACAGTCATTTCAAGTGAATTCTGACTTGACAGAAGTGACTGGAACTCACGTCTCCTTGCTAATCTACACGTGTGTGTGTGTGTGTGTGTGTGTGTGTGTGTGTGTGTGTGTGTGTCTGAGGGAATGCGGCCTTCCACGTGAGGCCGGAAGATCACACAGACCGCTAGATTCACGTGATATAATTATCCCAGCTTCAGGACTGTCCCTTGTTGCACTTTTACAAACGATTTTTATTCCAGGCAAAAAACTATAATCACGTCATCCCAGAAATGTTTCGCAAAAGACGAATCGTGAAACGTAGTCGACCAGTTGTTTCACTATACTCAATAGCTGAAGATTACCAACTACTATGCCCTGACGTGTATTACCAAGCTGAGAATGGGACGTGAAAGCAAGAAGAAGAAGAAGAAGAAGAAAAAACGCTGCCGGACACGTTTCTAACATTTTCACATCTGGCAAATCCATCTGGACCCGCGGTACTGTATCGGTCTGGCCAATCCTTTTCTGGCACCAATGACACATTGATAAAAGCAAATTACACTCCTAACCGAACGGAATATGGTGTAAGGATCGCACCTGGTCCGATGGAGCAGCCAAGCTCAAGCGTAAACGAATATGAGTAGGCCCGTGAAAAGAACATCGGTAGTCACCCTGAAATGCTTCACGAAAAAACCTTTACGAGTGTCAATAATGACGTCAGTCTCACCAATGGCAACTGTCAACCAGATGTTTTTTACACCAATGCTCGAGACGACAACGGTGAATGATAAAATCCGCCTAAAGGATCTATAAATGGATGTTTCTCATGGAATTTTAGTTCACCAAAGTAAGTGATCGTCACTGTCCATTGGTCAGGTAAATTGAAACTTGTTCGAATACGAGATGTGAGAGGAAGAAACAAACAGAACGCTCTTTTGTTTACCTATTTTGCAGTCCAGTATTCGCGTAAAAGCACAATATAAGTTCTACGGTTCAGAAAGATGCTAAAACACAAAACAATTGCACCGGGTGATAACTAAGGAACTATTCAGCAGCGGGTTTGCTTGCTCGTCCGTTTCCTCTTAGATTGGAATAATGGGTCCTTTTTGAACTTAATTTCCCACTGTCCCTTTGACCCTACTGATTCACGACAAAATAAAGGAGAGTACCAGAAATATGGTAACTGATTTTTCAGTGTCAAACCATGTCAGGAAGATTTTGCCCTGAATACTCAAGTTTCACCAAGCGCTATTTAGGATAACCATATTGATCTGAACTATCGGTAGGCGTTAGCTGAGAAGAGCTTTTTCCAATTTTTGAGTGTTTATTTAAATCCAGGTTGTAGAACTTACAAAAATAAGAAGAACAAAATGAGCGGAAATTAGCCGTGGCAATCGGAATGTATACGGTCTTCCTCCACTTCCCTGTGCACGGAGCTAAGACTGAATATTATGAGTATGATTAGTAGGAGATTAGATTTTTACATGATATGATTCATCATGTAATGTGAACGTTCAAACTATTGAAAACCGTGAAAGCACTGTACAGCTGTTTTCACCCTCGTTAGGAATCATCAGCAGTGCACATCCACCGAGCCCCAACGGGGACTCGAAACCGAGCTGAACGATTGTGAGTCGAACACCGCTGCCACAAGGTTATCCGGACCGGCTGCAAATGGTCTACTGAAATTATACACCCTTCCGACTATGGCTCTGAATGATATCACAGCATTCCCCTGCACAAAGAGAGACTCCTATGCCGGAAGGCTTCTCTGTAGAGGCCTTGGTACACCGAAGACTTTCCGTTGAATAACCCTACAGAGCTTGGCTGCCATAAGTTAGGATCTAATATAACGTCAACGCAAACATAACAACTAGGTCATATTTGGAAGAATTCGTCTCATGCCAGTAAAATCCGTTTTCAAAACTCGCAAACTGCTCTACCAGATTTCTAGGAGTTTACACTCCAAGGTTTATTTGTGTAAACATGCGGTTGAACAACTTATTATACATCTCCACATTAATGTATAATAAAAATCCCAGTCTACCACCGAGTTCCGCAAGTTTCACTATGACCATGTGATTCAAAACTTAGACTAGTTGTCAGATATGATTGACTGATCGATTCATTGACTTACTGGGTGGTTGACTGATTGACTGAATTGATTGGGCGACCGAGCGACTAACTGATTGATTATAAATCTATTCAGATTTGCAAAATGGAGTGTCATAAGCCTTCTAGCTTGAAAAGAAATGCGTGCAGACCGTTCTATTGGTCATTTTCCATTTGTTTATCTCTTATGTCACAGATAAACAACTTAGTCTTTTAAGTATACTTTACGTCAACTTAGCAGAAGATAAAGCTAGGCATCTGTATGTTAAAATATAGGTACTATACATCGGTGTCTAATCCTAAGTCATCTACCATCAATCGACTCAGTGTGGTTCGCATCTGGTTTACTGCAGTGGTGATAGGGTAAACATAAGCACAAACAGTACAAAAACAAATCGATTATTGAGTTGGATAGTAGGTATGATGCCTCAGGTGACTCGCACTTTAAAACTGCCTAAACCAAGTTAGATGAGACAAGTTTGGGCCCATTATCTAGCGTTCCTGACACCTGAGTACATTAATCGATCAGAAGTGCCTAAGAGTATGGTTACACAACTGCATCCAATTTACCTCCCGTTGAACAGCAATACAATTTACGATTTAGCCTTCCTTCAATCCACTGATCATTCAGTACCAGCAACAATGATCAAATTAGAACGGATACAATCAGGACAAGAATTGCTTTTGGGTACCAGTCTTACAAGTGTTCATTTACTTACATTAAAACACGCTTTGGTTGTCCCAACTGGAACGTTAGCGTCGGCTTATCGGAGCACAATAATCTACCGGAAAAACCCCGACCTGACTAGGATGTATTCTAATCAGGGGGTGAACATGTCTGCGGGCGGGGATTAACTGCAGGCTAATTGCCTGAACGACTGTTAAGTACGTCCAATAAACCACAGCTCACGTGCGACCTTGAGTGATTTGTGTCTGGGTCAGCATTCGCAAAGCTGATTCGTATATCTCTTGTCTCTCACGTGCTCAGCGCGTGTCAACCAAATTATTGTTTACAGGTCTCCCAGCCATACGACTTGGTAACCTAATTGTTTCCACATGCTTGCCAGCCAGGATCATTAAAAAGAGTAGGTGTTTGAACTGGTTCACACAAATGGCCACTCAGAACGTGGAGATTATGCACCTACCAAATGATCTTGTGATCGAACAACAACAATAACCGACCTTCCAAAACCGATTTTTCATCATTTTCAGCTTACGTGAGGGTGTGTATGTATGGGGATCTGCCAGTTGTCTTTTGCACACGAAAATTTGGTCTGTTCTATGGGTTTGCACTCATCCGACGAACGTTCTGTTTTGCACGCACACTGCCTGGCTGGCTGTCACTGAAAACGAGTAGTTCATCAAATAACTATAGTACAATTCGAACTCTGAACTGGTGGGATGAAATTTGTACAGATGTCAGAGCAGATACTTCAGGAGGGTGGTATAATGTGTCCTCGCATTCGTGAGCTCACACATTCCACACACGTGAATGCGCGCTCGCGTTGGCGGACGAAAATACGCGCATACCGCTGCTCGCACCGGTTTCGACAAAGTCAGCTGATTAGCAATCCTCACGTGACCAATATAATTCGACTTTAAGCTGACTGGCAGATCCACGTGAAGGTGCTTTTCTACGAACAGAATCTGTTACCACGCCCCATATAGGAAATTGAGGAATCCCATAAATTGACGACCAATAATCGCATTGGTTCGAACGAGAGACCGCATGAAGGTTACCGATTATCTAAAACTGCTGAAAAATCCGTAGTACCAGGGCGATTATGTTTGAAATCAATAACTTTTTATTTGAAGACACTGATGTTTTCGTGAAAAGCCGATGGAATTTGAACTTGAAATGAAGTTTGGACATTTTACGAATAATGAAAGTACCATACAGGTGGTTACTTTAGCTCAGGTTAATATGTTACGTAATGGTCTGATATAGAGTAATTCAGCATAACACACCGCGTTCTTCCAGCAGAAATCCATCAAAGCTTGTCTATATCGTGATAAAAGAATGGTTATCCTAATTTCTGAGTATACAACGTGAAACGAATTACTGATAGAGTTTCCTCGTCTGAATTCTAAAATGTTGAATATGGAACGAGCTTGAATTTGACTTCCATGGAATGGATACGTAGAACAGCAAGTTCACTTATGAGGTAGTAAAGTGGCGTGAATGACCATCCACGAACAAATGGTCACGGATGACAACCCAATGATTCGTGGTTCAAATATTGCCACGATGACCAACTTTCCACTTTGGTATCTGATAACAGGTTCCATCCCCGGAACAGAATTGTTTGGATTTTATTAGTTTGTGAATGATAAAAGGAAGCAGACGGATTATTATCATCCTATTCGATGCGCGTTGTCTGCGACAAAACTCGGGACCGGAACGGCACCATGTCATTCGGCTTCGATGGTAGACATCGTAGTCTGATGTACGGAGTAGATTATTTTTTGACTCAGTTCACCCACCGAGTGCTTGGTGGATCCTATTTCTGGACCCTAGGCCTCTGGATTTTGGCAATACAGCTCACAGAGTATTGTCATCAGGAATCAATCAGTCAATCTTATGGGGATGAACGACGACGCTTAGATAGACTAAGTGAAACTCACTGCTGGCTCTTATTCACGTTCGCTTACTCTATGATTGTAACAGCGGTGAGTGTTACGCATAACTGCCCTAAGATTTCCTCTCGTAAATCACTCCACTGTCTCCTTATCACAATATGAAAATAGGTAATGAAATTATCGTGCTTCCTCGATCGTCATTTGGTATTTCTCTATCCCATCCCCCTCTCTCTGACTGTGTTATTTCATTGCAAGGCTTGAGGACACAGATATTGGGCAACGGTTTCGCTCACCGACTAAGTAGACAGCACAATATCAAAATTCATTGCTACATTCCGCTCGGGACAAACTGTTCTGTGGAATGTCCGAAGCCCTCGGTATGAGGAACCATAACTCATCTGGGAGACCGCAAGCAGTACCGGAGTAGTAGTGGGTTCGGATCTTGTCGAGATCGTCGACTTTTACCATTTTAGGTGGGTGGAAGTTACCCTCAGACTGACCAACCCAGCACCATACGACGACGATGGAGCAATTTAAGTTCAGCTCAGTTCAGTTGACCAGATCGCTGAAAAACATTACCGTCGTCTGAAACAGAGGTTGTGTTTATTGGTTCGTAACCATTTCGTGTGAACAACTACCAACACATAAAGTGGATCGCCCAAAGTGCTACGTATTGCTGAAGGACCACAGAGCCAATTACTCACAAAAGTTTTCAGAATTCTTACGAATTTTAGCAATTTTTCTGGACTTGATGTTTTCGTATACATTTCAACAAAATAATCCAGGTGTAAAAACATTTCACATTGTTTTGAGAGTCTACTTCTAACATCCGTACATTGCTAACGTCTTACTTCCATTCTGTCTTATTCCATTAAATGATCACGTGTGCAACTGTTTCAGAGTGTGTTGCCCTAATTCGTCGCGGTCTTTTCCGATTATCTCACACCTGTGTTGACTGTCGCTAACAGATCCGCGGATGAGAGCCCTTTGGTGCCGTCTGTTGGTCATCGATGTATGCAAATTGTACTACAGAAAAAGCATTCACGGTTAGGCGCTATGGTATTTTGTACGCGACCAAACTGGCACACACACACACACACACACACACACACTGAACACTTGTGACTAAATCACGAAATTCCAAATTACGTGACTTTGGATTGATTTTCAGATAGATACGGTCTGAGTGAACCATTCTGTAAAGAAAAGTCCGGAAAATCCCAAAATCTTTGTCGAACTAAAGTGATCAAAACACACTATTGAACAGATTTTTGCCCGCTGGCCCGGCGTGCAATTAAACAATGAAGCCTGCACGTCTATCGGTGCTCTTAGTCCTGTATTGGTCACTCGGCTCAAATCGATCTACTACGGCTCAGGTCAGATTGAGGCAGACATCCTCAGTTCCGATCGTCGCGACCCAGAGGAAAAGTATTGTATTTGCCTCCGGTTTGCTGCACAAAAAGTAATAAAATAATATAACTAAAAAGTAATATATTATCATCTTTTCATTATCCCGTAGTTACGCTAGGGATATACAGCCGTCACTCCCCCAAGACTAATTTCGTCAATTAGCGGTACTAAAATTGCCAGTGTTTTGAGTTTGAATCCTCGACAGACCGAGAAAATGTGCTCTCAGGAAATTAAGTTCGTCTCACTTCGAACTTTGGTCCAAACTTTGCATTGTCGGACGGATTACCTTCAAACGCTACGTAGCTGACTGTGCACATGAGACTTCATGGTCCCAGGTGGCATTTTCCTCTACGGTCTTTTGGTGCTCTCCTGAGAACATTGCAAAATTCTTTCATGAAATATCTTGAATGAAAATATTGGCAAGTCTGCAAACTACGTTGTTCTCAAAAATGTCCTGTTAAAACTTGGGTGAGAAAAATGTATGTCTCTACGGAAGTAATAAAGGAGTATTCACGAATAATTACTGGTAACATTCTGAGGAAAAATACTCGAAACGCGGAGGTCACGAACCCTAAAACGTGGGTTCACGGAAGTAAACTCTAATGTTATTCCAAAAATTCGAAAATGGTCATCTCCATGGAATGCTTTTGGTACGAATAGAACTACATAGAAGTGTGTTGTATTCGAAGATATTCGCGCCACCTTCGACTCTGTTGATGTGACTGCATCATGGAGCTGATTTTTTTGCAGTGGCTTACTTGGGAATTAAGTATCGGCCCTCACAGATTTTCATTATCATATCTGAGGTCGGGCTGGGAATTCCGGTCAACTTTTGCAAACGTTTGTCGTCTTCAGTGAAGTTATGCAAGATTCCAATACACCACCATTTCTTGGCAAGTGTGGCTTAGAAGATGAACTACAGAAAATCTCTTCTGGTCTTCCTAACGATGAAGTTGAACTCCGCCTAGGAAACAGAGTGTTTATCTTGGAATCCGCCGATGACGTCATCTTTATCCGTGACAATGCACAGGCAATCCAGTACCCTATCAACCACCCAGTGATTGAGGCATCCAGAAACGGCATGCATTCTATGTCTACCAAGAGCAAAGTACTTTGCAAAGCTAGCAAGTGCCTCTGCCTGTAATCACCCCTTGTGGCGAGCAGCTTGAATTGGCTGGTAGTTCTAAGAACCTCGAGTGCCCGAATAAAGCTGGAGCTGATGTTGAGGAGATGACACTGCAAATAGCAAGAGATAGAATAGCTTTCAGCAGCCTACCACTGTTGTCGTGCGCTTATATCATCCGACTTTGCCTTGACGAACGCTGCTCGTAGGGTGATATTTTACGGTTATCCATATTCTTACTTCCCGAGCTATGTACACTTTTGCTGGACGAGGCTGGAATAAGGAAAGTGCGGTCAGGTAATGACTTAGCGCACGAACATGAATGAGCTGCATCAGCCTTGGTTTCTTTTTTCTTTTCTTTTTTATTAACGTCCTTTTTATTATACAATAGTAGTACAATATTTCAGGAAGGTGGTCACATTCAATTAAAGGCTATCACGTGGGGAAGTGGCCGGTGGCACGCGAGGACTCGAACTCGGAACAGAAGCATCAGAGGCCCTCCACGATGACCGTTTGACTGACACTGCTACTGATGCTTCCCACTCTCCTGGCTAGGACCGGAAGGATGAGGATTGTCATTTTTTTGAGACGTTGAGGGATATGGCCCAGAATAGAAGTCAGTGGTGTGCGCGCTGTAATTTGAACTGCGCTGTTGAATTGTGGTCTCTCGTATTTGCAAAAGACTATCGAACAAACGGAAGAATATCAAAACGCATACGGTGAAAAGCAGACATTTGTCCTCTCCACTAATTGCTCTTCACTCCTGACCGCAGTTATACTCTATTCCTCCTGAGTGCTTCCCGTGTTTTCGTGTGAACCATACGCTTGATTTCAAGCCGGTGTAATAATATAAAAATGGGAGTTTTTGAATAATGTTTCGTATGCTTTCACGAGTCCTTGATTGAACTAGTGTTATATACTCTCTTGGCATCTCTTGGTTCCACAACTTGTAGCGGTTATTTTGGTGGTAGTTATAAGAGACGACTATGGGACAATCAAGAGCCGCATAAAGCAAAAGAGCCATTACTATTTCCAGAGCTGTGCTCTACAGAAAAACAAAACCTGCCCAGAAACAACATCACAGAAGAATGTCCTGACGACAAGATGGTCTAGACTAAGTGTACCAGATCAAAACGTCCCTCGGACCAATAAGAAATAAGTGGAGATAGTGAGCAGGAGGTGATCAACTCTAGCATGGACATGGCGAAAACGATGCAGAAACGCGTTCTTGTCGTGTGAACGAATGTTGGTGGGGATCGGATGCATTACAAAAGGACTGTACGAACGATCGCACTTGTGTGGCTAAATGAATTCTTTTGTTTGGTTATTATAGTTGCATTTCACGCCCATTACAGTATGTCTCATCAATTGTTCCTTTTTGTTCAATATAGACGCCGTTGTTCAAACAATAATTAGTTTAGAAGTATTTTAAATCATTTCGGTGCATCGACTCTCATTCTTCTGGTTTTTCACACACTATTTCAGCTTGTCGTTTCATCGATCCGTCGTGTCACGTGGACAGTATAGATCAGAAGACGTTGAACCAACCAACCACCAACACTCACACACTATTTACATACCTAAAATATCGCATACCAGATCAGTCAGAGTGAGTGACGTCAAACTCCACAATGACTGTTTGACTTAAGTGGTGCGGTCGCGAACCAGCAGAGGAAGTAGGGATCTCCTTCAACATGTTATTTATAAAAGTGACACAACTAAGTGGACATGGATGAAAAATGCGCCATGAAACTATAGTTCCGATCAGAGACTTAAACGAAAGGGAAATTGTTCATGATTAGTACAGCTTTCGGACATGGACAGAACAGTCTATCACTGCTCTAACATCATGATGAGTTGAATAGGCTCTAATTGTATGCCTCCCGGTTGTTCAATCCAGACATGGCGGAACTGCATGCTATAGGGTACATCCCCAGGTTGCGAATAGGGGAACGGTCACTCCGACGGCTGATCGCGAGTTTGGTGGACTCACCAAATATGCGGCCGTGGACGATCAGCGGCAGTTCTCAAGGATGTGGTGGGATTTCCATTTTGTTAGCTTTCGCCGCTCTAAAATCCCACAAATCTGCTGACGGCGCTGTGAAGTGGCGAGTGTGGCCTACAATTAAATAATGTCATAGCTCCCTGTTGTGTTGTGCTTACCGACAAAGTTTCCAGAAGAATTAAATTAATCACACGATTGGCCACTATCTCACCAGGACCAAAACTGTTGTCTTGCAGGACGCCCTTGGCTGTGCAACCGCTAGAGGTGTATCGTCGAGTAAAAAGACTAACTCTGGACTGGGGAACCGAGCAGTAGTATAACAGCCCACAATGACCCAATGGGATCTTATGCGGTTCTCCAATCCAAGTCTCAAAGTTTGGTTGCCAGTTACCAACCATAGTGCAGTGGGTCTTTGTGGCTGTGGAGTATACCTCGTCCAATGCACTCATGCACAAGCATGTAATAAAAACAACCGTGGAAAGCATCACTGATATAAAGATTAGTTGTAATTATCTATTGTACTGCCCCCCCCCCCTCCTATTTTTTGGCGGTTGTTGTTTCGTTGGCACCGTGCCTTATTTTAAGCCGGCAAGGAAAAAATGTGTGCTTACAGTTTAGTCCCAATGTGTTGTCTTGTTTCGCCTATTCATGGTAGGTGTCACGTTTTGCGTTTTTGAAAGCTTGGAAACTGAGAGCTCCTGTCGACAAAGAAACCTCACGGGATGACTAAATTAATGCCCTCTAATCGAAACTGGCCAAAATAATGACGAAAAGGCAAATTAATGGCCACACGGTCTCATCCGCCTTTCACCAGCTTTAACATCATGGACTTCTATCGCAGTTCAACAATTATGTACTCCGGTGTTCTGTTTTTGTATTCCATCGAAATGATTTTCTTCCACTCATTAGCATACACTTGCATACACGCAAACACAAACACAAACATATCTACGTAAAAACATACAAACACACGCATAGTCATACACACCTTTGTGCATGCATATATATATATATATATATATATATATATATATATACACATGCATACAAGAATACATGAAAACTTATATACACTTTTCATGTTTTGAAGTAAAAACGCATAGCGTAATGCTGCAATTTGGGCAACTTACAACTTGTTTAGTTAAATTTCAGGTAGAATCTTTTCAAACTCATAATGTTTCTTTTATTTTCTCGCTTAGTGTTTTATTGTATTTCTTGCTAAAACACCTCATTTGGCAACCGAGTAACCAATATATCTTTGCAGGTTACTGTGTAAGGTGCAGCGTAAAAGACATTCATTCTGACTACAGTATCTAGTCTCACTGCAGGAATCAGTCAAACCGGACACCTTATCTTTTTATCTTTTTATTTACCTTTTTATTATGTGATCATGATACAAAATTTTAGGGAAGGGGTTCGTGGCCAATCGGAGGTTGCCATTTGGGGAGCGGCCGGCGACGGACTTATGAACCGGACCCAGGACAGAGGGTCCAAAGTTCCCCATGGTGTCCGTTTGACCACCGCCGGACATATGACTACTAGTAAACTAGACGTGGGACGAAAGACCACGTACGATTTTCCAACAAGTTCTGTTTTTGCCAGCTCTTAACGCTTCGATTTTTGTCCATTTCTGTGAACCAGTCATGGATAGATTAGTCATTTATTGTCTTGATCTTCAAACATTCTGTTTCAACGCAACTGCATCAACCACTAAACAGAAATATGCACCAGGTATATTGCTTTCAGTTGCGCAGACATTTAGAAGGCATAAGTGATTCATGCACTGTTTCAGTTCAAATTCACCAATCAAAAAGACGTTTCACATACAGAAAACTACTCACAAGTAACTCGTATGAGATTACAGTGGCAGTTTGGGAGGGTACAAAGTCGTAAGCCACAAGAATCTGTCTTCCCTCACTCTCTCTGCTGTGGAAGCTAAGTACAGAGGACTTTTTCTTCATGCCCATGTGAAGATAGGTTTAGCTTTTAGAAAGTGGCACGTTTTTGGTTGGCAGGACCAAGAAAACAAGCTGGAATGGAAAGGGTATCTACCGCCCAGAAGTATTTCAAGGATAAGTGTAATGCACGATTCAGTGTCTCTAATGCGGTCGATTTCTTGGCGGAGATTAACTATTATATATATATATATATATATATATATATATATATATATATATATATATATATATATATATATATATATATATATATATATATATATATATATATATATATATATATATATATATATATCAGGTTGGATGTGGGCGATGGCACTGTCTACATTTACGGATGTGAAAACACCCACGCAGTTGATCAATAGAGAACTGATTGCGCCGAGGCCATCAGATGATTTCTACCGCACTACCGCTCACTGAAGGACGTACCAGAGAAGTTCATTGCCGTTGTTTGGACCTGGTTGGTGAAAAACCCCTAACCGATTTCATGAGTATGACGATCTTTCACTCGAGTTCATCATGTCAAGCAGTGCTCTTCAGAGTTACCCTATATCACCTTCCTTCGCAAATCTTACTTCGTAGGACTCTGGAAAAAGCCCTATATCGAGTGAGAATAACAGAAGCGATCTTTTATCTGTAACTCCCTAAGTAACAAAAAGTACCTACTTCAGCTAAAGTTTCGTCTAACAGAACAAGAGTTAGTGTGGGGCAAACCCTGTACTACAGCCGAATTTCGCGTTTTTACGAAGCAAAATTCATCCCAGACGTTGTTATAAGTTTGAGTAAACTGTATATTACGTGTGTAGTATTTTCATCCCAGAGCAAAATACTGCCCCACGTCAGCCAGATTCGTTGTTCTGACTAAAAATGACGGTGTCCCACTTCGAAGGACTGGGAACAGGGGATTTTGGTACATGCTCGAAGAGCCACATATCATTTCTTACATTTTTTTATTACATGACTGTGCGTGAGTGCAACGAACGGGGTAAACACCACAGCCTCGAAGGCCCGCTGCACTATTAGGGATAGCCCGCAACCAGGACCTGAGACTTCAACTGGTAGAGAACCACATAAGGTCACGTGGGGTAACTCGCCAGCGGACGACAGTGACCGACGTCGGTGGCAGAATTCGAACACTCGACCTTCGAGATCGTAATCAACCGCTCTAAATCACTCGAACATCGTCTGTCTTATAAATGCTCGAGACGACTAACCAATAATTGAACCCATTATTAAAATTCATCAACCTCGGTTTAATTCAAACCTATGAGCGGATGTAATAGTCGATTTACAATCGCGCGTACGCTCCCTACAAGATGATCAACGAGGCAGATGAATCATTAGTGGGTACCTACGAAAATAGCGGAGGCATTCTCCGACTTTAAATTACTAACAATAATGAAGCCGTATTATTGTTATTATTATTGTAAATCCTGAAGTTCATCTGTCTCGCAAGGGATACCTCCGTGAACCCGCTGAATCTCATCAGTTGCATATATGAACGAAAATCCAGTGCATTTGATCCTTCCAAACCTTGAACAAACAACGGCTTGATATTTGGCTGCTATTCACTAGACATCAGGCTTGATTATTTGCTGATGAATATGGGGCTGTCTATCAAAGGTCAGCCAATCAAGCAGCGCGTTATCACGATGCACAATGGCAAACTCCTGTTCAATTTCGGACACCCACTGGCTCATAAGACCCTTTTACCAATCAGATTGGTCATGTTAACTTGTCAAACAAAAACCTTCACTCGATTTGTAAGGGTGTAGACAGAAAAGTCGCCTATAGACAGCTGGAATCGGTTGGTAGACAGCACGCTATTGCCGGTCTGGAATCAAAGGCAAGGTCGGGAACAGTGAAGATGACAGCACGTGATCGGCTGTTTAGAATAGCAGAAAGGGTGCAGCCAGCCAAGCGGATCAGTGAGTCAGTCAGCGGTTAACTTTTGTCTGAACCGACCGGAACCGAATCAGATCAATACAGGTGCAACCAGACAAACCAACCAGATGGGCCGTTTAATAATCTCAGGGAACCAATAGGATTTCATGAAAAGTTTTGGTTATGATTAGCACACGTTATATAAACGATCTATTTCGCACCAATAAACCAAGATGGTTCGAAGCCAGAGAAGTCTTCTTACTAGAGTTAGTGGGTGGCTACAGAACACCATCAATCGCACAAAATACACTGATGTGATAAAACTACGGTGAATAGGGGTGAAAAACCCACTACAGGGTCGATAAGCTTAATCTCCCTCATAATCTCAGAACGGTAGGCGGTACCTGTTCTGTTCCGTCCCACTAACTCTGGTGAGAACTCCGTTCTGCCTCAGAATCATGTCCGTTTAATAGCACAAAACAAAGAATATATAGGTTGCTCTAACATTCGCCCACTCGTTGCACACAATGCATTGGTCTGACTGGTGTGGACGACCACGCCTTGAGGCCTAAACAAAGCTGACAAGACGCGTCTCTCATTTATCGACCGACTCCAGCGATCGGCTGACTTGTCATCCGAGATTCCGTTGTTTCAAGCCTTGGGCTCGGTACCGCACCAGTGTTGACTGCCGACGTAACAGGGCTGTTCGCCAACGAAAGGTCAACGAATTCCCTTACGGTACCAATCCGATTTTATTCATAGACATACAGGACATGAAATATTTGGCCTCAGTTTGATCTCAAATTTTCAAGTTCAAGAAGAACTATTTAGGTCACTCCTGGTTAACTTTGCCAAAATTCTTAAAAATGCAGCATCCAAGTTTTTCAGCTATCCTGCTGTCTTACTAGTTCTATTTTCAGTCTCTGGATTCGCGATGGCGGGGTGAATATGTGTACATATTAATGGATTATGATGCTAATAAAGGCAACTGAATAAATCCAGTAGATGTACCGGTGGACAGTTGATTGTCAAATCTCGGGCATTCAAAACGAGGATGAGATTAACAAGTGCGGGAAATTCATAATGTGATGGATGATAATTACCTCATCAATACGGGGAACAAAATGCCGGTTTTATCCAAGCTCCAAGTGTCAAACAAATTCCCTCTCTCTGCCCGCCGCCACCGGCCAAACATCCTACCACATCTAAGTTCTTCCAATTTTATTTTTTGTCTCAATGCCTACAGGATTGCTACTATAGTGCACCAGGTAAATTTCCAGTGAAAACCATTTCTTCAACAGCCAAACAGAATCAAACAAACAAGAGGGATTGGCAGTATTTTGAAAAAAGGACAAATTCATACAACGAAATACTCTCTTCTTACTGAAGGAGAAACAATGAACAGAACGCACCCGTTCTCATCCCCTTTGTCAACCTATTCACGCAGTTACTTCGACTAACACAGATTCAAGGAAAAATACCTCGGGTGTTTTGTGAGACAGAGTGTGAGTCCACAGATGACATACCTCGCCGGGAGTAGATAAATAAATATTGTACTCAATGAGGCAGCCAAGAGTAACGTAAAGTTTCGACTTGAGAAATATCCGTTTCCATGGGATCAAGGCAAAGGAATGGGTTTTTCACTGTAGGCCTAAAACAACTTAACCTTGTGCCACTTCTTAACTCAACATAGCCAAAACAGAGGGAAATTTCTGAACGATACGTTATCGTCCGACGAAAAACTATTTCCCCCGGTCAGCTGATTCTTAATCGACACTTGACACGCAAAATTATCTTTCCTGTACACAAAGGGCTCAAAGTCTTCGTGTGTAATACTTGACTCTTTAATACTATTCCAATCTGAAAAACAGATATTGAACATGTCTCATTTACTTAGCTGCACAGTAATTAAACTGAATCAATACTGATCAGTTCATCGCACAGCGCCAATGCCCAACTGATCATTAAAAATCGATGGATGATGCACTCTACCAAGGCTATTTCATCATTGCTAGGAATCATCCACTACACCGTGTGGATATAGTATCCCAAAAAGAGGCTCAAACCCGAGGTGCGTGATTGCAAATCTCATACCGTGACCACTGGGCTTCTCGCGTTAGAGCTATTCGTGACACCGAGTGAAATGGTGCCAGTGATCTGGGACGTCAACAACTTGCCCGAAATAGTCACAGGTATGAAGTGTGCGTCGAAATCGCAATGAACTTGTATTCTGCTCTCCGTGCTCTCCCTGTACCACACATATTCCAAACTGTAATTGCCTTAAGCTTTTGAACCGCATAGCTGTGACGGAAAATCGGGAATCGACCTGGCGTAAATCGGTATCACGTGACAACTCAGCATACGTGCACGCGTGTGTGTACACAACAGCACTCCTGAAACAACGAGCTGTTGTTAGCTGACTTTCCGATCGCTGGCACTATCCCCTCCCCTCCCAATTGACATGAAAAACTCAAAACCTATGTGAAACGACCCTCCACGGTCTTCACACGTCCCGTTAACTGAATGACTTTACGTTGTTCTTTTTTCACTGTGTTTCTGTTCAAATTTGCATCAGCATACTTCCCTGGGAGACCAATGTCTATTCACACCATGCATATGGTGCTTAGAAAGGAAAACAGAATTACTACTCATAAACTACCTGAAATTTTCAGTCTGAATTTTAGGCAATTCATTTTAGGAACAGAAAAGTACCAGCCAGGTTGTACGATGTATTCCTGAGCATTTCGCTACATCTTTACTAGTGCATACTGCCTTGCCTTGGTAACGTATTTCTGATCGCTAGCACTTGTTGTATGACCCCTATGGTGTGTGTGTGTGTATGTGTACTTTTGCCTTTGATCTCAGGAGAATTCACCAATTAAAACCGATCACTGTGACTCCAGCATGCACTACTAAAGATGTAACGAAATCCTTTGGAATACAACTTGAAACCTGATGCAACTGACTTCCGTGTTCAAATCTGTGTCAGGGAAATTGTGTTCTCAATTATTGGCCCGTATCTAATTTCGCCTTCCGATATTTGAGCAACCGAACCATGAAAGGAAACCCGGAATTTAGTTCACTTAAATCAGACTTTATATATTGCTTTTTTACACACCTTAACTGATAATTCATTTTACAGGTTCGGATAGTTAGTCTATATACCTGATAAATGAATGCATTGTCAATCCATATTCCCAACATCAATAATTTCCAGTAAAGCTTAGCCGGGCATTGTAACCGTAGCTAGCTGTTTCATGATAAACCAAATGCGTAGGTTTGATGCAACCAGCCAGCCCTACAGTCGGAGAAGAACAGCGCTGTCTGTTGTGCTCAAGCAGGGTGTCGTACCCAAATTCACAAACGGAATCTATTGCGGGACATCCGCTTTCCCGGGCATGGGTTACATATATGCGTACACCTAGGTGCGTCTAAATACATACATACAGGTGGGCGCGGCCTATACGACACAACAAGCTGCACATTTGTGGACTGGCAGACATTCACTGATCACACCAACGAACCGCTTACTCACTCGTCCGTCACCCTGGTAACCGGGCTTCCAGGCCAACAATATAGGGCCACAGAGGGCTTAGTGACCATATACAAATAATGGTGGGGGAAAACATTATGCTCACTTTCGCCTACATATCTCGAACCGTGAGTCTGTAAGCAGTTTATCTAAAACAAAGGCCCGTAAATCTCTTAAAATTTGGTACAGTTTAGTCACACGTCTAGCGGATACCAAATCCCGTCCCATTTAAGAAGGCACTTCTGCGTGAAACCAAATAAAATAAAGTTTAATTGGAGTAAAAACTACTCTATTTCACTTCCTCCGTGGTGTTCATCAGCTTCGGAATCTTGATGATGCCTTGAGCGGGAGAGTCAACATCCCGTTTGACCGCACACTCCCCTAAAACGACATCACTAAGAGTGCAAACAAGAGTATTCCTTGACATCCTACAAGCTGAATGATGATCGAACCAGAACCTTACCTGATACAATCAAATCAATTTTATCTGACGAACAAATAGAAACACCTCACTAAACAAAAGCCACAAACCCATACTTAAGTTACTTCACATCAATTTAGCACAAGAATATATATATATATATATATATATATATATATATATATATATATATATGTACGTATTGCGCGACGAAAGTATAGGACCCCTTCATCTTCCCGCATATTTCCGTATCTGGTCAGAACGATCGAACACCCATTACGGTGCAGAATACAAAATTTCACGATGAAATAATTTATTTTGAGCTAGCCGAGGGTGACGAGAGTATAGGACCCTCTCAGCTCGACTTTAGTAGTCACCACTTAGGATCATGTGCAAACGCCACTCTCCTTGAGGAGCTCGAGGCATCTTCTTGGCTTACATCCCACGGGACCTGTGACTGCCTCCTCGTCAATATTCATCCATTTTTGTTAAATACGGTTACCAACTCACATTTTGACCAAGTAAACCATGCCAACCTTGTACACCTGGCGAGAAAGCATACTCCAAAGACTCTCAATCGAGTTTAGACTCGGGTTACGAGCTTACCACTGCACGACCTTGAGCCCAAGAAAGAACAGCCAACGTTTTGTGGTGTATGAGCAGAGGACAAAGGCATTATTATATGGGATTATTGCGTCTTCTTGTAATCCGTTAGTCACTAGCAGGAGCGAATCTGTCCCGCCTTACGAATATACTCAAAGGAGTCTTGTATACTCCCAAGCATAACTAGCACACTTTGACCGCTGGCTGAGAAGGCTCCAGAAACCATCACTGAACCCTTGTCGTCGTTTCGTTGAGCGGAAACAGTTTCTTCATTTCCGATATTATGCCAGTAATAATTCCAAGCACCCGGTCCCCCCCCCCACCCCAAATTAATTTTTTTCGTCATGAAAATAGACCTTTTCCCACTTGTTTTCCCATACTGTGGTTCAGCCCATGTTAAGCGTTGTTATTTATGCAGCGATATGAGAACAATGCATCTTTTTTTGTATTTTATCCACGATATAGCATTGAGCTTCCTTTGTAACGTTCTTTTCGAAATACCGACTCCGACCGTAGCTGCCAGCGTCGACATGGAACACGTGTTCTTGGAGGCTAGACAAATTATTCTGCTTTCGTCCGATTTCGGCAGTTTTTTGGGACAACCCATTCGCTTTTCAGACGAACATTGCTCCTTGATTTCCAGACACCGTCGTGTGATATTTCTTGATTTTTACCATCGCCTGGAGATATGCAAACTGCATCCCATTTGGTAGAACACGGATATTTTCCCGTACTTAAAATGTGTTAGTTCATTTTCGTGTGACATTGCACAGACAAAATTAGGCGTGGATTATGCTAGGTGTATACGTGCAACAAACGCTAATGAAGGATGCCTGGGGGGGGGGGTGCATCACGTGGTCCAGTGCGTACGTGTCACGTGATTCCGGTTCTCATGGACATTTCAGTCATCATATCCACAGACCGAACTATCCAGCTAGTTACCTGACTTACTGGTCCGTCTAGTTTTTGTGAAATCCCCCGTGGGACAACGGACCGGAAATGGCGTCACCCTCTTTTTCACATTTTCTGTTCTAATAGGCCTGTAAAGCATATTATCCTTCTGAAATTCGGTATATTGCACAGTATTGTGCATTTGGTCGTTCTGACCAGATATGGTTCCTTTAGGTAGTACAAAAGCGGAAATATGGGGGGAGTCCCTTGCTTTTGTCGCGTAACGCGTATCTTCGACGGTGAACGCATAATTTCGTTTCTATCTGCGCGACCTGTATTGATTGCCTGAGCTCGGATAGCAAACACTAGAGTCGGACAAACGGTTTTGACTATTCTCAGTAAGTTCCACGGGTCGTGGAATCGTTGGGACAGACATCGATGATTATGGCATCTAAGTATTCCGCCTCACATGAGGTATTCACGTTGGGTTTTTTTCCCTTGAAAACACTATCTGATGACGATTCCCAAACAGCAGGTACTAAACGTTGTTCATCTTTTATTGCTCCGCTTTGCGAAAACGATGACTGTTGGGAAATTCAAGATTCTATTGCCGGTGTTATTTTAGGTCGGTTATGTCAGTTATTACCTTCACATTTCTTTGTTTAGGGTTTGATTACCACCTCGGGGCGCGGCTGAATCGAAGGCAAAACGAACAATAGTGTAATGAGAGAACAAATACAGGAAAGCAGTCTTCAAGCGGAAATCATGAATACGAAAAAAGGATTGGGATGCAACTTCGCCACTGACCGCGGCATCTGGCCTTATTATCTTAAATCTATGAAAATTCGGTGGAGGGGTTTAGTGGATTCTCTCCGGAAATCCTTACACGACCCACAAGGCCAAGTCCATTGATAAAAGTTACCATACTGTTACACCACCTCATGGACTGCCCACATCGACTCACTGCTGGGGAGGCGGCTGATTCCCTCTTCCCTAGCATTGATGGGTTCCATCCATCCCAAATGTTATTTTTCCCTGAAACTTTACTTTTCGAGTATTTTGTCGGTCTGTTTTTTCCGCCCGGACGCCACTGCTTCCTCCTCGTTGGGGGATTCGCTTTCTTTTACATAAATTTACAAGGTCAGACGCCACTCTGGCCGAATAACACTATGAATTCGATGGAGTTCATTTTTTAGACAACTCGTTTTTTCTCGCGTCCAACTGAGCCGCCTATATACGTTTATCAGATTTTGATCGTGTTCTCCCTCACGCAAGTTAGTGGAAGGTCTAGGTTCGATGCCCATGCGCCGCCCGTGATGTGTTCTGGCTTACTTCCGAAGCGCTATGCGCCTACGGTTGACCGCATCTCCATTTTGTGTTCGTATCTTCGAGGTCTAGTGGTGATGACGTGAATGTGCTCTCGGTAGCTGTGGTTCATCAAGAGATACAACACCCAACTTACAACCTCTAGCTACCTCTGAGAATAACTATACCAAGGAACTCTATCTGCTGACACGTGTCACGCATGCTCCATTCATCTTAACGTGTTTAGGTTCATCCATTGTCCTGGTGGCTGATACGGTGCCACCACCATAGGGTGAACACATTGATGCTCAAACACCATAACGGCCATTTTTTTGATCCGCATAAAAGGACGGGTCTGACAGCCGCAGTGTACACTCAATCGAGTGTCACTCCAGCAACACATGTGTTTCAAATTTTCCAAAGGCAAACTCGCCTTCTGTATACGCGACGACATTTCATCGGGCATCCGACCACCACGTAGGAGGTAACTGATAAGTGAATTGAGTACCAGTGTGTCACTCTCATTGTCAAATATCACGTCTGGATACGTGTAAATAAGGACTCATTGAATCGACCTAGTAACCTGAAAATCGGATTTCTAGGGTGTGATTAGTCAGGTCATTTCTTACATCAATGATCGACTAACTGGTATTGAATTAACAAGTCGTTTGCTTATGATCACAATCAGTCGATCTTGAATTGTATCCCGTTCTTTTAAAAGGCTTGTAGAATATCTTTCAGAGATGTGCTAGTGAAAGACAAGCTGTGGATTCAGTCATACAAACTTCGAAAATATCAGCAGTGCAATAAGTTTCGTTTACAGTAAGATTTAAGTTTACAGAAAATGAGCGCAAAATGTCTTGGACGTCTTTTGTCGTTTGATGCATTCCGGTTGTAACCAGTCTGTGAGTTGTTTATGAAGTAGTTTTTCTTGCAGCACTAACGCTCAACTCGCCATGCAGGTAGGTGGACAAAATGTCCCCGGAAGCATACGGTTATTACCTCAGGTATGCATGACCGATACTCCTCTGTCCACTCATCTGCATACCTGTTCATTCCATAGGTGTATTAGTCGAAGATATAATTTGGTGCTGCAGGATTATGAAGAGATACTCTTTCTTGAAGAATCCACTAATGAATCACAACTGTCATTGCTGTTGGTTGTTTGTGGGTAAGTCTACGCTAACCGAAAGAATAACGGAGCTGTAGGTACAAGCTCATACTACTCATTACTTCTCATCCGTCCACACCGTTGTCTTATCTGAACCGATTACATCAGTAGAATGTGCACAACTTTCTTAAATCCAAGTTAACACAATATTCCTTTTACCAGTACAAACTCTACTTTCAGAGTGTCTTATTTCTGTCACCGAGAAAAAAAGTAGGGTCAAGAAAAAGAACCGTTCGGTTGGGATCAAATGTGATCAATTAATCCAAAGACCACACAATCTCGGGTTTGCCTCTTTTCCAATGACCATACTTAGACGCACTGAGATGAGACAAAAGTTGCTGTGTGATTCCGTTTTGTGAGCCATTTTACTCTTCCGATAATTACATTTAAAATCAGTGATAGGATGTCTTGTGGAAGGAAAGACTGTCAAAATTCGACAACTAGAAAACAGTATTGAAGTGTCCAATAACATCGGGTAGGGTTTGTAATCAGTTCAAAGAGTCACTTATAGTTTCTGTCTAGATAATGCTGTAGTATATGATACCCTAAATCTTAGTTAAAAGAACACTTCGGATAAACCAATATTGTTATACGAGTCAACATACTCTAAATCTCAGTCCAAATCCCAATATCCGTACTTATCTGGATGTCTTTACGGAAAAATTAAGACAGATTATTATTCACGTGTTTAAGAATCTGTTATGATCTTCTTTTGTGGCATCACTTAACGTATGTAGCAGACGGTAATCCTCTGTGGCCTGACCCACTACCGTGACCAAACAAGTGTATGGCAACCCCCTCCAAATCTCAGGGTCACGATTTCTGCCACGCTCTGAAAGCAAAGTGGATCATTTCGGATCGGTCTAGTTCAGTTCAGGAAACCACTAACCGTACACTGGGTGCAGCGGGTTTGTCTGCTATCTCTCAGCGGCAGTCTCAGTTGGAAATACGAAAGAAACGAGAGTATGGAAAGGGTGAGAAAAGAACAAGTGTTAGCATGAATCTGATAGAGGAATTTTGCGAATACAAGGGCGCCACTGATGGCAACACCGAGCCATATCCTCCGGTGTATTTAACCACTGAGTAGGGGGATCTCTTGGACCCCACTCAGGAAGCCTAACACACCCTGTATGGCCAAGTCCACCGGTTAGACTTTTCATACCTTTCTTCCATGTCATCAACTGATCACAGTTACCCATCTTCTCACCGCTACCCGCCTAAGCGTACAATGTGTACCGAGGTATTCTTTCTGGACACATGAGCAATACTTGCCCCAACCACATTAGCCTGGCGATGTTTAGTGTTTCATTTAACTGTAATAAAGAAGACGAGACGGGTGGGGTACACAACTGTTTTTAGCCTGCCAGAAAATCCCAAGTTCATAAAACACGCTAAACCCGCAGTAGCTATATCGACACGTCGGCTTTCCCCAAGCATTTCCACTCCTGCGGCCGTTTGGCTGGTTCTCTTGCATATCATTCCCATTTTGTTGGTCCGATTGTTCCCGTTGACGGTTTGATCGGTAGCTACCAATGTGGACTATCTTACTAAGCTCCACCTAAATACCCTCAGGGCGTTTTTGTCAGTTACGGGCAGCTTCCAACATATTCCCCGTCCCTTTACTAGTCTGCGAATCTCGACTGGCTGGGCTGATCGGTCTGATATCCATCTCGTTTTGTTGCTGCAGTATTCCCCGCTGTATGATGATTTGGTTCATGTACATAAGATTCTATGCCGAACCTCCGCACTGCTGATACGGTGTTCCCACTAGATTCTACCAATGCTACGAAGATATCAGCGTTCCAATACCGAAAGTCATCGTATATCCTTCATCCTTAGTGGCCATGTTTGTGAACCACACAGAACTGATCTGACTGCTACAGCGCACATGCGACCTCTACCAAACAAATGGATTTCTTGTCGACGCCACATATAACCTAGGTTGGCGAAGGTCAAACGTGCCTTCTGAAAGCGCAGAAATCTCCGGGTGAGATGCAGCCACCTAGGTAGAAGAATTTATTTACTTGGTTCATAGTCGACCTAGGTAACAAATGATTTGGTGTTAGGCCAAACCAGTCCTGTAACAGCATCTTTCAATTTGAGGGTGAATAACGAGTACCGAACATTGCTACACATTTTTTCAAGCTGTCCAGAAAAGCTTGTAGCTTACCCGAGTCTCTACTTATAGGAGATACGTAGTTCGTATATTCAAGCTCCTACGCCTTTCTACAAGGAGGAAGTTCCATACCACTATCTTCACATGGATATTAATTGTAATAATAATAAACATTTTCCTGTGGAAAAATACACACCGGCTGATGGACCAGACGTCTGTCTGGACGTATCCGCAAACACTGCCCTGCATGGTTGAACTATGGAACAATTAAATCGCTCACTATCGCGGTCAGCTCACACAGCTCAGTCCAATCACAGTAAACGTGTCCGAGACTTTTCGTATGAGGCCCGGGGTCGACAATTAGGACTAGAAAAATGTCGCACCCTGGCCACAGCTGAGACTGTTGGTATTCGCCTACAAAACCCCCATCTGTGTTCAAAAACAATTTGTGTGCATTTAGGATGCCCTGGCCCAACCCCTACCGTATAGCAGGTCACAGACTAGATGAAAACTGATATTGTAACGAAGAATGCTGGGGCGAGGGGACGGCGTGAATATCAAGGCGAACGGACGAACCAAACGAGGGCCACAGACAAAAGAACAGGCTGCGAATATGCCGGAGGCCTCCCGAAGCGGGCAAAAGGAGGTATACGGACTACCAGAGAAGAAGCAGTGGGATCTCAGGCAACCAGCAAGACAGCCCAGGTAAGTGGTTGCCGATCGAACCGTTAACCGACATAACCGGACCAACCGAAGGGAAATGACGCCCAAGAGAAGCAAACCATCGGTCACGGGCAACTGGCCAGAACGCAGCCGAAGCGCTCAAGTAGCGGCAATAGCAATCTTGATGCCGCGCAGTCTGGGAAAGGGCCTATATAAATGAGTGTATGTGTTTCATGACTCGACTTGTTTGGCCGGTGAAATACAAGTATCCTGCCGTGTGTTGTCGTCCATGTTACAATATGACACTGAAGAAAGTATTCACATCAGGTCTCGATGTAAGCGTGGATCACAATTTTTCTTCCCTTTTTTATTGCAATTAGTCTCTATCACCTACTTGTTTAATTGGTCCGATCACTTGACTTGCCGGAATATATTGTGATGTAATGGCGGGAGTATGAATCACTGAAAACGAGCTTGTTCGCCAATTTGTGTTCCCAAAATGTGGTCGGTGGGAATAATCAGACAAATACGGATAGCCTCAGGGAGCTGTCTAATTCCTACTGCTTAACTCCTGAGTGTGTGCCCGAGAGAAAGATTCCATATAGATTGACTTCAAAATGTTTAAAACATCCCACAAAAAATGAACAGATCAGATCGATGTGTCTGCTGTCCACGATGCCTTATTAGTGATAAAAACGTTTTCCCAAAATTATTGTAACAAAAAGCGGGAAAAGAGCTTCAGTTCAATAAAGTTTATTAGCTCTTTTACCACAAAACTCGCACTTCAGCATTCTGGTTCCGGGTTTCTAACTTTCGGGGTCGCCCAACCGGAAATGAAATAAGTCGAAGCATCGAGCGCAAATACACAGCTAAAAAAATATAAACGAAAATCATACGGACAAAGAAAAGGCTCATATGCATGTACGCCCCCTAGCTGTGATACTAGGTTGTGACCCCGACGGCTCCAAACCCTTGGATAAGCCCATTCAGTCGATCCCAATCTGAAAACCCATGTCGTTCTAAACGCCGAAGCCCACTGGTTAAGAATTTCGTACCTTTCCAAATAGTATGTACTCACTACCTTTGTCTATCGAACAGTTGATACCTGCCTCAATTTGCACCTAAGGAGTCTCCCCATGAATGTACGTACTACATGTCCCAGACACTGCAATTCATTTGGATTGGGTGCACTGTTGACAGAATAATCTGGGATCAATCGGTCCCCTAAGCCTAGTCTCAGTTTTGCTGACACGGGGTTCCTTCATAATTCTAGTTACGTCGAGTGGACTTTGTTGTTCAGATACCAGTTGTCTTCGGATGTCTTCCATCCACAACGATCAGGTCTCTGGATAGGATAGAAAAACTCCTATTCACATCCTGTTTATTCCGGAAAAGCTGCAAATAGTTTATGGATGGTTGACATTCATCAGTCATCTCGGCGAACGCAATGACACAAACTGAATGCGTTTCACGACCTATAACTGGCACTGTTGGTCTATACCGGATATTGCATAAGACATTTTGTGGAGTACGTAGTACGCTGGGTTTTTGATACATGCATGCGCACGAGTTCTTTTTAAGGGTTATACTCCATGGCTCCAGGGTTCTACTGCATCAGCAGGGATTAATGTCAATATGAACCTGAGACTTGGAGTGGAGAACCACAGAAGGTTCCAGTAGGTTAGATCTGATAGCTAGCCGGACAGCTGCGATTTACTGTCTACAACCAAAGTGACCGGCGATAACGGAGTACAAACCTCTAACCTCTTATTTGTCAGGAAAACACCCAAAACCGCCCATCTGTCACCGGTAGCTTATGCACAGGTTAAGTAGACAAAGTATGATTAACAGCGAAATATAGTGGCGGTAGAAATGGACCGGATCGAGTAGGCATAAAAACTTCATGACAATTAGGAATAAACGAAACGCAAACAAAAAGCTGAGTCGTATGACTACATGCAGACGCAAGCTCTCACTTGTTAGTATCCAATCAGTCTCACACAGTTGAACAAAAATATTCGGAATAAAAGCTTGACGTTGATTGGCGCGGAAGATTACATGAGCTGATTATACGTTCTTGGGTGAGAGTATGAGCAAATATGATCAGGTAGCCAAGTCATACTCGGGTATAGTGTGTGCCGAATTACCTCGATGAGAAGACATCTTATCCGAGAAATACTATCACGTCCAAGAGAAAAACGTCTTTTTCAAAAAAACGGTAACCAGGCTAACAACCCGGAAGACATCCAGACACGGTGAAATGGAGTAAATCCTCAAAGGGATGTGTAATCGTATTTCTTGAAACTTTGCTCCTCTACGCAAGCCTATCGGTGAACTAAAAAGTATCCTTTATCTTCCATTAAAGGACGACGTCAAATTCCGTTCATCATCTAAATGCTACTTCCCTTGCTAGTAAACTATCCCTATTTGACAACGAAAGCAAGAATAACCGATATCCGTCAGATCCCTGAGACATAAGTGATTCATTTCTCAGCAGTGGTAAATCCTCAGTTGTAAAACTTTGTTTGCCGTCTTTCAAAAAAATGACTTTTTCTCGGTGTAAAATTGAGCATTATTAGGTGGGTTATAAAGGGACACTGAAACTGCTTATTGCTTTCTTAGGATAGTATTATCCTAGATTTCAAGACTACTCGAACCATCTACCAAACGTAATTGCCTACGCATTTTTGGTTACTCTAGTCAGCGACATCATAATCCGTCAATTCATATATAGGCTTTTGGTATAATTTAGTTACATGAAACACTAAATGAGGAACTCAATCGCTGCGTTTGCTTCTATAAGTCTGAAGTTGAGGTACAAATAACAACTTGTAATTATCTATGACCAGAATATCTTTGAACCAGCTTAACTCAAGGGAAATGCCCAATGTGACGGTGGGAATAATACGGATCATGGATCTGAGGTTACTGACAGATATGTCACCTACTGATCGCTTGGTCAGTCTAGCAAGCGGTATGTCTATGCCCGTTCAGAATAGAAAGCAAGTTTGGACTCAACGAAGCGGAGCGATGAACCAATCAGTGGCCAACTGTTGTCTGAACCAACTGGAGCCGAATCATCCAATCGGGTTACTTTTGGACCAAATAGACAGAAGAACCGTTTACGAGAAACAAGCTGAGCAATATGATTTTTTGCAACGTTTTGCTCATGATCACCACCTATCTTGTAAAAGATGTTTGTTTTTGCAAGTAAAACGAGATGGTTTAAAGGCAGGAAGGTCCACCTACTATAACCAGTAAGACGGACCAAAACAACGTACACTTGCTCAAAAACAGAATATCAGTTCAAATGTTACTATGCGATGTAACTGAAAGTGATCAAATCTCATTGAAATAATTGATTTTATCCTCCGCTTACATGAAAATGTTTGTTTTTCTACGAAACTGTCATTATTTTCCAACCGCCTTCTGCTGGATATCACTCTCCCGCCTATCATGTTTTGACATGCAAAATATTGTTGTTTGTTATGCACTCCTACCCCATGTGTTTACCTGCATTAGTCAGAAGATGGAGTTACCGAAGATATACTTGTTTGCTCATGTCTTGCCCCTAAAATAAAAATTGCAGGTTGATTAGAATCACCATGTCCAAAGTGCTAAGTACTTCAAACGGTTTCAAAGACATCAACCAGGTTAATAAAATAGAAACAGATCGTCCCTCACTAAAAGTTGGGCATAATTTCCTTGCTCTTCAGCAGATTACCGAATACTCAGATCCTCTACCATGACCACATCGTAAACTGGTTTCACTTGTACTTACACCTTCGTCTCACGGGGTATCCTACCTCAAACCGAACCCCTCCGTTCTTATTGTGATTTGTTCCCAGTCAGCACTACTTAGGCACTACCTATTGTATAAACCGTACTATTAAAAATCAAAGTTGGAGACCATTCAGTTCTTTCCAGACGGAACCTAGATTCAAAGAAACTTATCGGCGTTTTCAGTAACCATCATTCCATGAAACAATTTTGAATTTTTACATAACGATTTGCTAAATGCATACTTCTAGCCAAGAAACAAATGACTATGAGCTGCCCAGTTCAATGAATAAAAGGTGATCTCTTCAGTACTGTGATATCATGACAACTAGTCTTAGAAACGTAGGAGAAATTACCTCAAAAGGTATGCGTCTACCTAACTATTTCATATGGAATGTACGGAGCAGAGACAAGCAAGCAAGATGTGCAAAAATTACTCATCACAAATACGTTGCAACACTAGAACTCACGGTCGGCCGTTCTGGTTCATCATTCGTCTAAGCAACTCCAAAGTGTGACGCACACCGAAATTTTGCAATTCATCTCCGTCTTCGACCATATACACCTCATATTCTTCATTTCTTTCCTCCTCCGACTTAAAGCAGCAACAGCAACAGCAATCCATTTCTGTTTATTCGAACCGACCATAAAACCGTTTAATTTTAGGCATTTCTGAAACAGAGAAATGTAAGACATGGTTCATAGGAATAACAATAAGAAATAATAAGGTCGGACACAGTCATGTGTAAATTATAATCGGCTTGATGTGCCTATTCCACAGTAGTTTCCGTAGTTTACGAACTCTGCACCGTGATTTATCGTTCATGTTCCTTTAGTTGGTGAAATCAACGTGAGAACATAAACAGAGTCATTTATTGAGACAAAATATCTTTGTGGAAAAAATATATGTTCTTACGGATCTTATGGTATTGTCATGAATCCGCCCCTGTTCTCCGCAAAACAAAGTGTCTACGAAAATTTTAAAGCACAAGCTTTCCCCTTCAAAAAAATACACGACGGAATAATTGTTAGTAGGAGCAAAATCAAAAGAATGTCCCATGCCCAATACCTGAACTGATTCCCTGAGAGACATCACTGGGAGAATCTAATTTTTAGTTCTGCATGATGTAGAAACCTGATAACGTGTCAAAGCTGTGAGATGATTTTGTGCGCGCAAATAAGCACCCTCGGTTTTAGAGCTTTTTAGGCCAGAATATGTTGTCTTGTTTACATTGTTGTGAACAGCCTGTTCACACCACTGACCGAAATTTAAGTCCACCTTAAAAAAATCTGATTCAAGGTGCGTACCAAACTGTAGTATGTTGCACTGGCCCAACATTATGAGTGACAATTGACCCCATAGATGATGTGTACCTATTAAATACCGAGATAAATCTCCTGAACGACGATGTCTGTCTCCAAAAATATGGAAGATGCCGTAGGTATTAAGAGGACACCATTTACGTTATTTTTGCACCCACTTTTCTAAATAAGACGAAGACTGGAGATTGAGATACTTCAAGGCTATCACCGTGTCAAAGTTCGGATGGACAACTCTAAAACTTCAAATATTATATATATATATATATATATATATATATATATATATGCATATATATATATGTTATATACGCATTGCACCGGCTTGAAATCAAACGCGGTGCCAACACGGTCAAAATCTCTAAAATAAGAGAGAGGGTAGAGCACAATAAAAGAAACGGCTGGTAAAATTTGAGGTATTTTTTCCTTCTTCACCGTACACATTTCGATATTTTACATTCTATTTTCCAAAATAATATTTTTGTAATGACGGAGCATTAGAGCTCGACAGCACAGCATTCGTGCCAGTTAATTTTCGAGCCATGTTCCTCTGTGTGTCTAACTAAAGATAATCCTCATTTATTTTGGTCCCAATTGTGGAAGTGGGCAGTTTTAAACGACACCGATGCTGATGCCAGCTTCTTTGTACCTCTACGTCAAGTCATGGTCTGACGACTGCGTCGCTTCTTCCAGCCTTGATTAGCGCGTGTAAACATAGCACAGAAATACAGATGACGGGCAGACATTTGCAAAACAGGGCCGAGCAACTGGAGGCGATGTAGAGCGACCACCTTATTAAGATGGCGACTATCTGTGCCTAACACATGTCGGCGCATCCCGTCGTTATCCATTTGATGTTTCCCACCAGACGCGAGCAATGCTTTGGAGACATCGGTTTTCGAACACAAAGAAGACAGGGCTCAAGAAGGAAGATGTATTACCTGACAATAAATTACTTGTTGTCCAATTTATAGAGAGTGCTTTTATTATGCCAAAGTGTGCACTTTAATTATGAAGGGCTCACCAATAGTTTCAACTCGGTTTATTCGAAAACTGTCATAGTGATATGAAAATTACTGCAAAAAGACTCAAAAGGGTCTGGTCATGCCGTCTAACTAATCCTCTTTGGAATAATTTCTTACATTCCATAGTCAAAAAATCGACCATGACCAGTGTATGGAATCTGGTAGGATCCGAGCAATCATGTTAACTAGTACTCCAAAAACCTGATAACATCAGCCAGTGAATTACTTCAGTGGACCTATGTGTGGGCATTTTTATGGTTTCCGTCTGGAATTTATCCGGCTATAAAAGTACTCTTTCCGTAAAATGGACTAGGTCTTGTTGTTTTAGGAAGTGCAGAAAATATGACCTGAGTCTGACATTTGGTTGTAACGGTTACCGAAGAAACATGTTGTATTTTTTACCCAACTTATTTAGACCAGTTTGATTTTTTGCTAGACTTAAATACAATAGTTCCCGGAAATTAGTGTTTACACTGGAACAGAAAAATTATCCTTCATATGAGAAGTAAAGAATAATAAGAGAGGAAAACAATTTTTCTGTTATCATAAGATAGTCACTGGCAAACATGAGCTTGCCGAAGGTGAATAGTGTCAGCAAAAATGTCCTAGAGTGGGGGCCCTTTCTCATGGCAATAACTTTATAAGAGGCAACAAAATGTTTCCGGTTCTATACCATAAACTGTGACGTTTTCTGTAGGTTACTGAGACAAGCAACAGCAAAAATAGTCTTACCTCTTCAGTCGACCTAATGCAAAAACAGCGTTGTGAACCTAAATTTGGCTAGGACGTTTTGTTTTCATCAGTATAGTATGTAGATTAAGTTTTGGTGACGTGCTTGAAGAATAAAATCAAGCTTCTGCGTATAAAGCGTGCACTAAGCGCGGTTAGCATATGTGAATCATTTCTGTTAATACTGGCGTGCAGATATCATTAACTGGTATATATAAGCAAACATCCTCAAACTAGAGAATTGTTGTGAGTTGCGGGTTCGAAGTGCTTCGAAATCCGTACCTGATAAGATAAAGTAACACCTCTGAGGCACTGCTCTGTTTCTCAAGCAATTTTTGTATGCTTGGTGCACAATCATTAGAAATAAGGATTTAGGACAATGCTTATGTGAACAGTGTAAGAACGCCATTGATGTTGAGCGTGAAATTGAAATAAAATTATACTTTCAAATGTGCCTTAAATGTAGAGATGTTCTTTTTAATTTTGAGAATGATTACTCTATGGGATCACTGTAACATTAAACCGAATCTATTAATTTAATTTTATTCAGTATTGTCATTGAACGGTCTGTTCTAGAATTGTTACGTCGATTGATTACTGGTCATTTCTCCAATTTAAATGCATCATCCACAGATGTCGTACATCAGCACCATCTTTCGAAGCAACCGGAAATCTAATAAAACTAAGAATTTGGCGACGACTATAAAGAACCTTCCCAAAATCAAATAATTCCGCACGCAACAGTAGATGCCTCCTGCCTGATGGTCCATGTAAATATCGTTTAATTCAGTGCCGTGCAGCACATAAAAATGTACTTCACAGTTTTCATCGCAACGATCGGAACAAACACTTTTTTACCAGTAAAAGGCGTCTTTTTATATTTCATTGTACTGACTTTTAACTAAAACTGACATCCACATATTTTTATTGGTAACTTTTCAAGCTATATATTATAGTTAAAATACGAGAACATTTTGATTTCATCGGTAAAAGCCGTGCCGTTTCGAACATGTGTTACTATTCCCCTCGGTAAAAGCCCCGAGGGGAGATGTCTTTTACTACGCGGTTTCAGGTTGCTTTCTCCATGTATTCAGATTTGAAGGGGTCCGAAACACGCAAAGATAACTTTACTTAACTGGAAAATACTAAAGTTCACCGGCCCAATCAGTGTTACTAGTGAGCACTTGGTAACGCGAGTCCCTTGTTAGACTTTTTGGGCTTTTCTAATACTGCGGTGTAACTTGAAAACACTTGCTCGGTACTTCAAGTATGGCCTTCGACACGGAAGTAAACATTTACCTCTCTGTTAGTTGCTACAGATTAAAAGGATATCATTTCGGTAAATTTTCGAGGATGGTTGTGAATCGTGTCTATATCTCTGTGGATAATTTATGACAATGCATAAATTATTATCCCAAGATAAAATAACTTAGTACACCTTACTAAAAATTAAAAAGAAATGAGCCTTTTCATTCTTGGCGTGTTCAAAAATAATCCAAAAGACTTCACAGAGGTAATCAAAACGTGGGTCTTTTGAGGCATTTTTCGACTCTTTTAGTATATCTTCGGCACTTAATTGCTGATATTAACGTTGTTGTTGTCCTTCACAAAACGTCAGTAGGTTAACATCAATCTTTACTAGAAGAAAATGAATAAAATACACCAACTGTAAATGAATCAGATAGTATGCAGTGACCTTTTATCAGTAAATTTTCTGATACATAAGTATCACGTTGCGGGCTTCTGTCTTCTAAATCACAGGTTTGAGTAAAGAGAGGAGCAACGATTATGCACGTAACAGTACGTAATACTACGACGAATTCCCACGAATGAAACATATCACCTAGGAGATTCGTCTATTAGCGTCGATTAAGCCATTTCTGTGGTTTACTTATTGGTACGCTCAGGGGACATTCAAGAAAAACTCATGGGACGCTTAGGGAAGCTCTCTCGCTGTTATGAATTTCGGAAACTAAAACCGTTTAGTTGATTTTGTATGGAATCAGGAATGTTCCATGATTAACATGACGTTTTGATTTAAATGCAGAGGTAAAACGTTCACTCTAATAGCATCAACCTTAAGGCCTTAGGAAGTTGATGCAATAATTACCTCGCCCAAGAGCGAAATACGGAATATAGTTTTCTATAAGTTATACAACCCAAATGGATGGTTATATGATTACAAAAATCTTTGAGAGGTTATATACATTTCTTCTGAACTACGTTGTTTTCCACAAGCGGCTTTTCTTTGAAAATACCGGACGAGGTTCCTAGTGGTTGATTCGTATAAAGTCAAGTGACTAAATCCGAATTCGTCTCTACGAAGTCGTTCAACTCCATATGAGACCCTTTATTCAACACTGAGCAACAAAAAACATGTAGCCATTTCGAAATGTCGACGGGTATTGATCAACATTCATTCCCTTGCAGCAGAACCGCTCGGAAACCAATCGGTTTTTGGGTGGTTTTCGCGCGGATTTTACTATCACGCCGATCGGTTTCCGGTCGGCTTTTGCTGGGTTCGTTTAGTAGTCATTTTACACGGATCAACAATGGATCGATACGAAAGAAATCGACGACCGGAGTAATATGCAATGCTTGGTTGGCGTTCTATTTAAATATATTGATTTGATTCATCTAAATGCTTTGAAGTACCTCGGTATAGATCGCTCTATTTCATTCCCTTGAAATGGGTAAAATAAAGACAATTATTCGGAAAATCATAAATTGGGAGATAAGAGTGAGCATCGTGGAAAGTAATTTGGGAAAAAGTGACGGAAATAACCAAAGCATATGACATATTTAAAACGATTGGCACAAACCACTTGGAAACGGTTCACAACTCGTCCAGAAACCTGTCAGAAACGACTCAGAAACCGCTCGAAAACCAATCGGGGAAAAATCCAAAACCGCTCAAAACCGGCCAGAAACCGATCGGTTTCGGAGCGGGTTTGGACGGTTTGTGAACTGTTTCCAAGTGGTTTGTGCCAATCGTTTGAAATATGTCATATGCTTTGGTTATTTGCGTCACTTTTTCCCAAATTACTTTCCACGATGCTCACTCTTATCTCCCAATTTATGGTTTTCCGAATAATTGTCTTTATTTTACCCATTTCAAGGGAATGAAATAGAGCGATCTATACCGAGGAACTTCAAAGCATTTAGATGAATCAAATCAATATATTTAAATAGAACGCCAACCAAGCATTGCATATTACTCCGGTCGTCGATTTCTTTCGTATCGATCCATTGTTGATCCGTGCAAAATAAATACCAGAAAAATGAATCGAAAACCGATGTTACGAATGGACTGAGTGCTACAAGGGTTCTTTTTCAAAAGAAGTATTGAGTACATAGAACATAATATTGAGAATGAGGTGTAACAAATGCTTTTACTGGTGTCTGAAAGTGAGGCACAAATGTTTTTTCAACTTTGAATGTCCATAAATCCATCATTATCGTCGCTGAAGGCTTGTTACTAATGTGCATCCACCACCCAGTCAGCATATTAGGCCCCAAATAGGCCCTAAATTGGATCCGAAACGACCACTAAAAGAACATAGTGAAACATAATGCGGCCTGTTTCGGGGCGTTTTTCGCCGTCGTCCGAAAATCAGTCGCCTATATTCAGTGACTGCAACCCAACGAAAGTTACTCGATTTATTTTGTCTCTGGTTACTTTTTCGTCACGTAGAGACCATGGAAAGCTAACGGCGCTGGCTGCCAGCATTTAGCAGGTCGACATGAACGTCAAAATATCTCCGTTATCCTATGAATCTATAAAAGGCCTCGAAAGGGCCTCGAAACACCTCCTGTTCGAATTAATCTCACTCAGCCCAGCAAGAAGGCTCAATAAAATACCTTTGAGTTTAGAATGTTGTGCTTGCAACCACAAAATGAATTCCGATGTCTCTGTGGTCTTTCCTCATTAGTAGGAAGACTAGGATGCTTGGCATTGCTTGTTACTTAGAGTTTATCAATCCTCTAACAAAACTACCCCAAATGTGGCCGAAGCTAACCACTCACTCGCCCACAGGACGCCAATTCACATTGACGCTCCTAAAGATCCTTCAGCTTTGGACCACTTAAACAATAAACCTGGTTTCAGTTCAGTTCAGTTCAGTGTTGCGCAGGACAGGTAATGGCCATGGGCAATCAAACTTTCAGAAATCCTTCGATGGTATGCGCACTTAGTAGGCCCCCACCATTGCACATATCAACTTCGAGAGTTATTATGAACAGTGAGCTTTCACTAGCCATCGTGTAGCAAAGGGAAACGTTTCATAATTGAACACATCACATCCTCTGTCTAGCGAAATGCTCAAACTTCCCCGTCAGAAGTGATCTCATTCCACTGACTGTCTAGGGCATCCTTAAATGCCTGGATGGTCCCCTGTCCTACTACCTCTTCCGGCAGTCTATTCCAGTGTTAAGTACTCTATTTCCAAGGAAGTGAGATCTAGCCATCAGCCTAGATCAAACTTTTGCCAACTTCTTCCTATGACCTCTTGTTCTGGAGTCTGGTGCTATATGGAATAGACTCTCCGGTCTAAGCCCTGAAAGGACGTTTATTACCCTAAATGTCCCTATGCGATCCCCTCGTAGCCTGGTGCATTCCATAGAGAAAATTCTGGCGTCCTGAAGTGTTCGCTCATACTTCTTGCCCCTCTGCCCCTCAACCATATGCGTTGCAAGGTGTTGTACGTTCTTCAAACAGGTGGCATCCTTTTTGTAGAACAGTGACCATGCCTGAACACAGTTTCCTAATCGAGGTCCAACTATAGGCATGTACACTGGCATGGAAATCCTTGGTTGTCTGCACGAAAACGCTGACCCCAATCTGACGACCCCACCGCGTGCCCTTTTTGCATCTGCTACATACTGATCCGAACATTTTTGGTCAGAAGTCATCAAAATTCCAAGGTCTTACACCCTGTTTACTGCCCCACTGTAAATGGGCCTTGGTCGTGCGCAACCGTCAGGCTTGTCGCTGTCCGTGACAACAAGTGAAGCTTCCCAGCATTCAAAGATAAGCCCCACTTCTGTGCCAGTTAGGAAAGGCAAGTACATCCCTGATCTGCTCCTGTCTCCCATGAGCTCTCACTAAGTTCACGTCATCTGCGAAGAAGAAGCTTGGTGAAGGTAGGTCTGATGCCAAATCGTTAATAATCGGAGGAAATAGTAGTGGACCTGGCAAGGACCCTGCTTTGCTCCACTGGTGACATTCTGTGGCTCAGATTTCTTGTCACCTACTCTCACGTAAAACGTTCTACCAGTAAGGAAGCCACTTAACCAATCACGAATCTGCCCATTTATGCCAAACGACCTCAACCTGATTAGTGGAAGTCGATGGTTTACCGATTCAAGTGCCTTGCTAGAGTCAAGGCAACATACTTTAACCCGTTTGTGTTCATCCACTCTTTCAGTGACTTCGTCTAGGAAGCCCAAGAGATTGGTCAGACACGACCTGGTTTTTAGAAATCCGTGCTGAGCTGGGCAAAGCATAGAATCCTTTAGTAGGCATTCACAGAAGTGTGCCCGGATGATCTTCTCTAACACTTTGCGTAGTATGCAGGTTTGGCTAACAGGTCTGTAGTTTCCCATTTCAGAGCCGTTCCCCTTTTTATGTATAGCTACCAATGCTGCTTTTTCCCAGTCCTGTGGTCTAGGGTGGCCTTATATAGCTTGTATACTGGAAGGGGTAGGATATCAGCTAAAGATTCTACAATAGCAAGATGGATATTATCTGTCCGACATACTTATGAATATCTAACCCTCCCAGGTGTTTATACACGATTTCTCCTGAAACACATAAGTCTTTCAAGCCCACTGGAAGAGTCGCACGCCCAAAAACTCATCTGCCAGCCTTTGCCTATACTGCGCACGCTACTAAAATACCCACCCAGAGCATCCGCCTCGCTCCGGTTGTCCTTTGCCGCCCCATGAGCATGAGTTGTCAGTAGTCCTATTGCATCTCTCAACGAACCCTTCGGCTGCATGTGGCTATAATTTTTTTTGGATGATTTTTGACAGACTGCGCCGACTTCACTTCACACATGCACTCAGTGGATCGCAGGAGGTCCTCTTTCTCCTTTCTATGCTTGGTATAGCAAATCCAAACCCGACGACTCCTGGAAGCCTTGAAGAGGGTCCATCTACGTTTTCTACTCTTGACTGATTTGCTCCTTGCAGCCCTCCACCACATCGGCCTGCCTGTATCCCTCCTACACCCTTAGGGAGCAAACTCGTTTCGCAGGGTGAGTAGAAATTTCTTAATCACCTGTCAGCTTTCTTCCAAACTGGCAACTTCCGCTTTTCCCCGTTATAAATCGACCGCTCTGTTGCGAAGCCTAGGAGCTCCGTGTGATTATGGCCTAAGCAGTTTTGTGGTCGATGCATTTCCTTAGCTTTTAACACTAAGTTCTGAAGACCGGAGTAGGAGCCTGTTTGTAACGGGACAGGATGATAATAATTCACTCACTCTTCGTCTTGAAGTTTTGAAGTATTTCTCTGGCACGAGGCGTGAGCTCAAATATTCCCGGATCTTGTGTTTATCTTCCCTTCATTCGGGTATAGAACTGAGAGAAACTGGACTACATGGGGCAGCAAACAAGCGCAAGATCGGGGAAAATAAATACACCTTTAGTTAACAATGGATTTTGTTTAATTTTCTTTCTTTAGCTCTGGACGAGAGGAAAGAAGGGAAAAAATTACCCGATATCATTACCCATTTAGAGGGGTAGATAAGTCTGGGGGTAGGCCAGGACCTAACCCCAGGTGACTATCCAAAAGTGATTTAAAGGTTGCTTTGGATGAAGCCTCTATTATTTTTGTGAGAGATTATTCCACAAAGGTATAATCCTGCGGGTGAAGAAGTTTTGGCGTATCCTTATGCAGGTGCCGGGCTAAAACAGTTTCTTGCTTGCCCACCTAGAGTTCCCTGGCTTGGACATGCAAGATATTGGCCCGCCAAATCTGCAGAGAATAAGTTGTACATAAGGAAATGACCTTCTCGTATAAGTCTTACGTCTACAGGATAGAGATTCAGTCCAGTCAAATGAGCTGGGTAGGATGTATGTTACAGGCCATGCACCATCCTCATTGTTTTTCTCTGGGCTGGTTCCAGCAGGTCTCGGCCCGTGTGTACTGTTCGACTGTCATATGCTAGAACAGGATGGGCTTACGTTCCATAGAGGAGACTGAAGTCTTTTTTGATATATGCGGGAAGGAACACTTAATCATATGGAGAATTCGGGACACCGATTTGCTGGCTTTTCCGTAGTGAGAAGAAAAAGGAAGGTTTTCAAGAAGCCAAAATCCTGGTAGCTTCTGCTAGTCTATATTTCGGAGTTGAGTGCTACTTCCGGTCCAGAAAGGATGCTGGGAAGTTCTGCCGGATGTCACAGGGACACTACTGTCGTCCCCGACCGGCGGGCCCTATTACAAGGACCAGCGGTTTGCAGCGGCCATGGCCGATTGCTTTTCTGCTGGATCGGGGACCCATATTGTCACATCGTCCGCATACATTTCTACGGTGACAGGGACGACTTTGTTTAGGTCTTTCATATATATGATAAGAAGAAGAGATCCCAGTGTCGATCCCTGACGCGCCCCCACAGAGATCTGGGATGAGGAGGAATAAGATGGTCCTATTCCAACGGTGAAGGATCGGTCCGTAAGGATGGCGCGGATAATAATGGGGGCAGAGGGTACCTCTCCTATGTAAGCAGCCCCACTACACCCCAAGGATGTAGACTCAGGCGTGAGTCTGAAGCCATCACCTTATCAGAAATACCGCCGACACCCGTTTGGTCAGTACTTCATCAGGCTGTTCCACCACGTCAGCCGGCGGCTCCTTCTATGGGTTAGCCACCCTCCGGGATAGACGGTACACCAGCTGTAGACCCACCGATTGCAGATTCTTCAGAGTAAGCCGGTGTTCGCTCTTTCGGTCGAGTTCTCAAAGAGGGGGCCTTGCATGTAGTTCTGAACCAAAGTTGCCCCAGATTATATGCACGAGAAGATTAGGTCTCCTCGGACCCTCCAATATGCCACTGAAAACAACCCTTTATTCTTCAGCCGACCTTTCTAGCTAATCCCGCATAGTCCTCCAACGAGGCCAACTACGTCTCTCTGCCCCCTCTCCAACTTTTCCATTTCTGCCACCGTAAAAGAGAAACCATCTGGTCCCTCGTATTCCAACCCAGGACGCACATGGGATGCATAAAGTACCTTGAAAGCGTCGAGTGCTAGAGGGCAAAATGATGGAGCAATGGACCCCAGGGCGCTCCTGGTGGGAGCACAAATTTTGTCAGTGCTGTTCTTCGTTTTTGCTGGTGAGGCCACAGTCACACCCACATCTGTTTCGAGGACGGAATTGTGGAGAGGTGCCCCGTGTAAACAGTACTTCCCACCACTGTTTGGTACTCCTACTCTTATATATGCAAACTTGTCAGCACTGGTTGGCAGACACCCCAGATTGGACTATTTTTCGAAGGCCTGGATATCCTCCTCAAACTCAAGCTCATCTACACCTGATGTAACTTTATTATATATAGTAAAGTCCTCCTCAAAGATGAGACACTGCAATTGGAGAATTTCTGGCAGGCCACTGATAGCGGCCAGGACGAAGTGCGGGCCTAGAACCCGTCCCTGTTTATTACCGCCGGCAGCCACTGGCCAAGTCGACGTTGACTTTGCTACGCCCACTGTGAAGGTCCTTCCTTTAGGAAAGTCCTTGATCCACAGAGTCCAGGGGTCCATAACACCGACAGCCCTGGCCTTACCTAATGGAAGGTAGGCGGAACCTTGAAAAAAGCTTCCCTAAAATCCACGAAGATTACGTCAGTACGGTATCCCTCAGCCTTGGCATTCATACCGCTTTTTCGTGCATTTGGTAAGTCTGTATTTCTAGACCTACTTTTATTAAACTCATGTCGTTCTCGGCACAGTAAGTAGCCTACCCCGATATGCCCCCGGAGTTGTTTGTCCAATAGGCACACCATAGCATTTCCTACTACCGGCTCTGGACTGACAAGTCGATAATAGATGGCCTCGGCCTTCGCCCCGGCCTCGTACAGTGGCACAGAGGCGACTTCCTCCTACTCCTAGAGGAGCTTTTCCGCTGCTAACGACGAGTTGAGCATTCGTGTGGTTCGTTGATATGGCAAGCCGACCAGCTCCGCTTCCAAAACGAGACGCAAGACACCAGGTCCCAGGGTTTGGTCACTTTCGTGGTGCACCTGGCTGCCTCCACTTCTTCTTCAGTGATTTCCCTGCAAGAAACACGGGGAGCGCCCACCGCGATGTAAAGGATAGTTATGCCCCAGTTCAGGAGCATAGGCTGACATGTAGTGCCCAGCCAATATCCTCGTCTTTGTTTGCCTGCAACTCCCGGCGAGTAAGGCTGGGATGGCAGATGTAGCTCGCGCCCTCCGTCACAGGTATGCAGGCAAGCTTTCGGGTGGAAACTACAATAAAATTGAACTATCTGGCCGAATGAAAGCGTCAGGTAGAACACTTTTCACCATACCACTGCATCACCGGCAACTTGACACACGAAACCATACGCTGTTGTACATCCAGAGTGAATCCGACATGCGTAAGAACCCCTGGTCCTCTCGGTGCTTGCGAGTTTTATTCTGTGCCGTGTTGTGCGAAGGCCGGGGGTAATTTACCCTCCAACATTTTCCCAGAAGCAGATTTCACTTTTCAGCTTTGACTCCGGTGATCAGGCTTCAAGTTTCCTCAATGTTATCCGAGACTTTTTTTCCCACAGAAGTATCAGTGGTCTAACCTCGGGCCTCACTTTCCGTCGTCTTCCAAGGTCGGGGCTAACTGTCATCCCGGTGTAGAAGCCGGCAGGATTTTCGAACATTTGTTACTTTGGGCTTTCTTCCAGCTTGCGTAGCCGAAACTGTTTTGTATTGGAAGTGCCGAGAATGTAGTGAGTTCCAACCTGGGCTGGTGAAATGCATGCGCAGAATAACTGACAGGAAACACTTTGCAGTACAGTAGAATGAAATTGCTCCAAATGCATGTACAGCTGAGCAAAACCCTACAATATAAGATAGCCTTTTTTGTCATACTTTCGCCTTTTCTTTACAAAATCCCGATATATGCTTTCTCTTTTTTGACTGAACCAGAGCTGAACTTTCCCATCATCTCAGGTGACAGGGCTTTCTGCTTTACCCAGAGCGAGTTCAGTTCCCCACATTCCAGAGCCGAAGGTTCTCTCTGTGCCTCGACCTAGAGGTGTTCCAGATGTTGCAATTACCAAATGAGGGGCTGCCGGTAAAAAGGGAAAGGCTTGTTCGCTCCAGAAATACTGGCATTCACACTGGGACGACAGTTTCACAGACTGTGTTAGGTGTCATGGAAGCCTAGGAGAATCTCCCGTGGTTTTAATCGAATAAATGAAAAAGTACACTTGTGTTGGCCGTCTTTGTGACATCGCTGACTGGCTGGAGCATGTCCCCGACTGTCCAGGAGACAGTGAGGATGGAATTGTTTACTGCTTGAAGGACACAGAGAGCCTAATCATGGTTTGTCTTGCTGTTCAGGAAGGAAAAGTAGCTCCTCCCTTGGGGCCGCCAGAACTGGGGTCCATGTTGCAAAAAAGTACCGAAAAAATCGAGTAAACAAAAATGGAACCTAGCAAACAAAAGCAACTCAAGAACAACTCACTGCTGCTTGGTACACGGAGCGTACCGAAAGGTCGTGGAAAATCCCCCTAAAACCTTTGCTGTTCAGTGTTTTTCTTAACACCACTCACTTGCTTACACCATTGACGTGGCTTTGCGAATTGTTTGTTTTTATGGACCAATTGTTGTTTGTTTGCGCCCAGAGCACCACTTTGTCATATCATTGTTCTGCACCTGCGTGACGCCCGTGCTCCTTGCTCGCACGCCGCAATTTGGTTTCTCGTTTGTTGAGTCCTTGTGATATCATTATTGAGGTTTGTATCATTTTGGCGTCATTGCTCATTCAATAATCAAGTATTGTTGAATATCGCGGATAATCGCCTTTTGATTTCGGGATCCGTCGTGAATTTGGCTACGCATTGCGCAAACGTGTGTTACACGGAGGGGATTTTGAAAATGCCGTGGCAGGGCGTTTTGCCTGGTTTTGCTCGGAAAAACGCGATTCGCCTTGTTTTGTTATCAGCCTTCAGGTCGAGGGGGGTGCCCAGGGTTGGGATCATAACTGAGGACGGACGTTAAAGGGCTTTTGGTACTGGGTGCTATGGTACCCCGTGTGGAAGGGTATAGGGTAGACCGTGCGAAACACAAACGCATGCGGTCTGCGGGGGCTCTGTGAGTAATATTCATGCAGCAGCTGACGGTTCAGGTGGGCGATTTTCGTAAGACTCATGATAATGCTGGTTGAAGGGGGTTGTTGAGACAATCCTTGTGACTGATAAAATGGAGCGCGTAGGTGCCATAATTTATTTTGAAGATCAGTGATTGTTGGTTGAAGAGAAACATACAGAGCTGCGGCCCTACTGGAAAATGTCGAATCGCTTTGGCAGTGTAAAGACTTCCTCTGTCCCAGGCTGTCCGATCCCGTGCTTCAGGTGGGGCATAGAGAAATGTTTGGGGCAAATTTAGACACCATAAGACGAATACAGTTTTTGCAGCTGGATAAGAAACGTGACAGATCTTGTCCCGAGCGTAGTGTGCGAACCGGTATGCCAAAGGATACCATAGAACGTCGTACCGCAAATGAAGAAATCAGTTTGACAGGTGCTATCTAAGGGGATAAATCATCATAGAACTGTCACGTATTCCTCGCCTGTGCTGCCAAGGCGAAAACAGCACTACGCGTGTAGGTTCTGTGCTGACTTTCGAGAGCCGAACTGTGTCGCAGTTCTGAGAGCTTTCCCAATACCACTGATCGAAGGGGTATTTAAGAAGCATCTTGGCTCCGCGTTTTTAATCGATTTGAGGACGGGATAACAGCAACTATCGATTCACACAAGCAACAGATAGAAAACAGCATTTGAGTCAATAAGAAGCATTATGAACTGTTACGAGTGCTTTTTGGGCCGAGTAACACACCAGCAACCTTAAGAGTTTTGCTGCTTCAGGAACTGGAAAACCTGGTGGGTGCGCTGGTGTACGGAGCTGACACAGTGATATTTTCAGACTGTTTATGGGTATGTTTCCTTACAAGAGCATGGCTGGAAAGAATCCCAAAGAGGGGATATGAAATTGAGCGCCAAGTGGTGAGGGATCGCGCATGACGAAGTCGTTTTTTTTCAGATATATTGCTGGGGTAGCAAACAGAAGCCTTTATTTGAGAAAGCGGAGAAGTTCCTGAACTTCCCTTCTCTAAGGTCATAGTGCCAACTGAGGTCGTTTCTGGGTTTGGTTGGTTTGGACGCCAAGCTTGTGCCACGATTTGCTCGAAAAGCCGGTGTTTTGTTCCAGCTAATGAAGAAAGATACAAAGTTTTTGGCGAAAGTCAGATACGAAACTGACTTTCAGGGAACCCAGGAATTGTGCAGCAAACTTCCCAAGCTGCTTACCAGCACTTAAGTTTCGCGAAAAAATCGCCATAACCGGGGATACCAGCGAGGTTGGGAGGGAAGCAGTAATGCCACCATCGTCCGGGGCAATCGAATACGCCAGCCGGTTGTTCACAAGTGCTGGGGTGGAATGCTTCACTACAGAAGAGGAATGTTTAGAAAGCTTGGGAGCACTGGTAAAGTGGAGGACATATCTGATTGCTATGAGCTGTTGCATCGAAACGGATCCGAGGCAACTGACTGGGCTAATGGTAGCCCCAAATCCAACAGGAAATCTAGCGCGGCGGGAGCTGCGCCAGAATGAGCCCACCTTCCCAGTCGAGCACTTTGGAAATGGAGAAATTGAAATTCCAGGAGCCCCATCCAGCTAGATCCCAGACGGCCAGTTGCCGGCCAGAGAACTTCTAGAGAATCAGCTGATGCCAGGTAATGGTGTGTTTGGCCACTTAAAAAGCGACAACCTAGAGTGGGCCATTTGCACGGCTTACTGGAAATATAGGGGCGATTGAATGCGGAAGGTGGCAAGCTGTTCTCTGACGTCGATGTGGGACACTGTCTGCAACCCCGACGGCCTCCCTTTGTTCCCTAGTCCGTGCGTGAGCTTTCAATACAGCTGGCTTACTACAGTGCTCACATGAAACAACAACGAGTCCTCTTGTTGTTTTTGAGCGGAATGTTGTGGCCCAGGATGCGGCACGAATTTGAAGACTGGATACGAACCGGCCTTGATTGTCAGCAGAACCGAGAGAACGTATCATGGACACCGCCAATGCAGCCCATAGATGCTCAACGGGCCTTCCAAATGTGGGGTTGGACACCTTTCCTCCATCGCCATGAGTTCAACTGCTAACCGGTACGTCGAGTCGAGGGATGACCAAGCGGCTTACTTGGCAGAGGCAGTCCCAAAACCGGATCGAATAGGCGACACGGTCTCTCGGGGGTTCTTATTATGTGATGGAGCTACTTGGCGAACCTCAGACCATCGTCACATTTAAAGATCACTGATTTGGGCTGAAGAAAGTTCGGGACACACTAAATCGGTCAGTAATCCATCTGATAGGGACATCGCCTTACTATCCTCAGGCAAACGAAGTGGCGGAAAGATCCAAAAAAATAATGAAAGAAATTTTGAACAACCGTGGGAGTGACTGGCAGGAAGGATTACGGGAGATGTTGCCTATTTATAGCGCAGCGAACCATTGGACAATACGGAGGACACCAATTGAACTGGTTTCCGAGAAAGAGCCCAGAAAGTCACTGAAAGGTGGATCACATGAAGAACTACAACAATATGACACCCGGTGAGCGGAATCATCTAGAGAAATTGGAGGTGTGACAAGCAAGAGGTGCTCAGGGTCAAAACAAGGCAGGATGGAGTGGGCGAAACTAGTCAAGAAACATAAAGCCCTTTGTACCGGGAGAGTTGGTGAAGGTATGGAGTCGTAACAGACCGGCAGCGGTAAGTCCGAAGGCTAGAGTGGACCTGACACCGTACCAGGAGAGGAAGAATTCTAGTTTCGAAATCGATCAAGAACCAAGGGGAAAACGGGCCACGGGATGTGACTTAGTGTTCTAGTATACCTGGACTGAAAGTTTCAAAGGAAGGGTGAGTACAGTGGCGAATGCCAAGGAAACAAGACCGTGTGAATAGCAAACTGATTGGGCTAACCAGCCCGGAGCTACAGACTAAAGAATAGAAGGGGACCTTGTCGATGGCGCCCTACAACAGCCAAAAAGTGACATTTGGACTGGCGGGAAAGACAGCAAGACCTTCAGAGACTAAAAATATCCCCGTGTGGAGCTACCGGTCAAGCCACCAACTGGAGCAATCGGGCCGGCCAAACGGAAATGATGCGCAGAACAATGAAGCTAATGACCCCAGGCAACTAGCCAGAATGCAGTCAACATGCTCAGGTGGCAAGAGGATCAGTATTGCTGCAGCGCTATCTAAAAAAAGGACCACACAAACGAGCGTACTAGTTCTACCATCTTAATTTGCTTGGCCTCCAAAATACAGGTGTTATCAGTCGTCCTGCTCTCCCTGTTACAAAATGAAGCATTTGGTCACTCATTCAAGCATGCTTCTGGTCTCCCGAATTAAACCATCATCGTAACCGTCCTAAGTTGCTAAATGCTTGCAGGTTCTCGCAAATCTAGACTTTACCCACGTTTTCCTACCACAGCATATTCTTCATACTCCCCTTTGCATTTACACTCAGTACTCGGCCTTCTGGACTGCTACCGGACAATGGATACCTCCCCCTCTATACAACTTTAGACTAGCAATGTAAAATAATTCACCTCTGGCCCAAGGCCTACAGCCCTTGGTGTAACTTTCCGGCATCCACGAAGAAGTCCCGAATCAGTCGTACTAGACCAGGACCTATCAATGGAACCCTCTGCGCATATATCAGCCGCACTGTATTGTGACTCTGCTACCTTCGGTCCTGTGCCACTGGGCTGCCAGCCCGGTAGCTATGTCCTTGATTTTGCTAGCCCGTATCTTTGCACACAGTGATTTGTAACCAGCGGCCCTTGATCTCAGGACACCGAGTAACGTCGTCCACTACTTCCTTTATTTATTTTATACACCTCATTTTTCTTGGCCTCCGTTTTCTTCGGTTCATTTGCCCGGTCTTGAGTCTCGCTATTTATTCATCCCGCATCAAAAATCTCTTATCCCAGGTACCCACCTTCTGGAAGCTACCCGTTGACCTCAGTTTCTTCCCCTCACATTTTCCCACACTACTACCAGTCTTTGTTAGCTTGAACCCTGAACCTAAAATACGCCCAGGACTACTGGCTCATTTTTTGCCCGCACCATAATATCCTTCATAAATGAGGCCAACTCCACTCATAACACCTGATCTTGGGCGTCATGTGATAGTCTTAAGCATGACATGGCTTTTCTTCAGACTAATATATGGATACAGGCCGTGCTTTACAGCGTCTGTTGTCCAACTCCGTGTGCTTGCCTAGCCAAACTTTGCGTTTTTTCAGTCCAGTGCTAGAGAAGATATCAATTTCAGCAGCAAATATACTCTAGCACTTTCCATACACCGGGCAATAAGTCGGCCCTATCAGTTACGGACGGTACCAGGTCCGCGGAAAATCAATGTCGGACAGAGGGGCTATGGGAAGTTCCACTATGAGCTCAACCCCTTTTGCTGGAAAAGTGGAAAGAGAAAAAACCAGCCGGGATCAGTTTGGTCTCCAAATACCATTGACACTGGGCTGGGAATGCAATGGGCTGCCTTCAGTTTTTCTTATGTCTTCTACGTGGTCAGACCCTCTCCCGCTGAAGAGTGAGATCCACACTGTCCTTGTCTGATCGACAGGCTTTTTGCTCATATGCACAGGAGTGGCTAGCTAGTAGCGCACTGGATACTCCAGTGGCACTTATTCACCCCTTGCTCCAAGTTTCAACCGTCACTCACCCTCCTTATTCACTTCTGGTATGTGTTAACGTCAGCCACCAGCAGACTTGGCCTCCGCTCCGCTGCTCTTGACAGCCTACGGAAAGGCCAGACTAGAAACCTCTGCCTCATTACTGCACAAAGTGAGAAAAACACTCTCAAAGTCATCAGTACTAATTTTTCCAGCACTCCCATTTCTTTTTTTGACAAGTGGCTTTTCCTCTGTCCCAGCATCCAACTTATCCTTCATTTTACAACCCAACCTAAAAGCAACATTCCGCAAACCAAAACCCGGTATTATTCTGCAGCACTAAGCCAGCAAATATTTCGTGACCTTACTTGTCTTATATCTTTTAGACAAACAGTAAAAAGGTTTCCACTGGGCTCTCAGTATATCCTAGTGGCCTCCTCATCTAGATCTGAACCTCCAAAAATTCCAGGGTACCTCCGTGACCTTATTACCATCAGATGATGAGATATCTTGAGACCGCGCAGGGCTGTCAGCCAATAAGTGGATCTGGCTGTGCAAATGCTATTAGCCCCCACCAAAAAGATTCGCAGTATCCAGGACTGAACACGTATTAAGCCGTTAACCAGCTTGCTGCATACAAAGAACTTAACACCTGACCAAGTGGGCTAGAGCAGATCCATGCACTCTCATCTTATCCTCTTCACTCTCACAGAGATAACAGCCTCCACCCCCCGTTGTGTCTATACGCCAACTGTGCCTCCTCCTTTTCAACCTCCGTTTTTCTGTTTTCTGTTTCGCTTACGCTGACCCCCAGCCAGAACGCCCTCTATACTACCACCCTGTCTTCCCTTCTTTCTCATTTACCGAACTGCCCGATAATCCCACCACCTGGTTGTAATGTATCCAGCAGAAAGCCTATCTAATTGGTTTTCCTTGCTGCACTTTGAAAACCTCGGTGGTTACCGCGAATACAATATGGCCCCCCGGTTTTACCCTCCAGCAATCATGCTATTGCCTCACATGTTAGCTTGAGAATAACTGGAATCTTCTTACTGAAAGACCATCCCGATATCAACGCCGTGCTAAATGATACCAAAAGCCAGAACTATCTTTCAGCTCCCAGCTGCTCATGTTACCGTGAGTCAACTTTATGACTAGCTCCCACTTACCACGGCCTTCGATTGTGGTCTCCCACCCAGCAATCCAACTTCTACAAATACCGCCGCACCCGCCACGAGCTTAAACCCTCATGGCCAACAGCTGACCGAACAATACATATCTGACCGCTCCTACAATTTTCCCCTTCAGAGTCGGCTGCAGCAAGCCTGGACTAGTTTCTCAACACATACGGCCCCTCCGATTAAGGCAAAAGTTTCAACCAGTCTTCCGGGGCATGTCCTGAATGACCGGAATAATATGCTCATACGTCACGCGTTCCATCGCTTTCATCACACCATTCATCGATGAATCCTTGGCCTGAACCTCCAACGCCCTGCCATCGGTTCACCGTATATCTTCTACACTTTGTTCTGCCTTTTCTCATAAGTAGCACTTGAAATTTTGTCCCGCCAGCTTCCTCAGTAACCATCCTGACGTTGGCTGAAATCCCAGTTTCTTTCATTCATTCTGGGGCTCGTACAAGTTGCTCTCCTTTATCCATCCATCTAACACGAATCACGCATTTCGACCTTCAACCCACTTTTCAGTCGTACATGGCCCTCAAAACTCTGCAGTTTTGATTTACTACTAGAGTTTTTGGCCGGGTAGCCCGCTATTTTATTTTTGATTTTTCGGCCTATTCTTTACTGTTTCCCGATCCTCAGTCGTTCTCAGCTCACAAATCTTAGTCATTTTAGCACATTTCGGCAGTTCCTTATATCACTGCCAGGTGAATATCAATACTTCATGCCCGTCTTCAGTGACATGAAGTTCTCTACCCAGGGGATAACGCTGCTAACAATAGTCGTGTCTCATTGCACACTATTCTACTCACGCGGGGGGTATACCAACTTTATTTCACGGGGAAATTAGCGGGCTTGATCCATAAGACGGTACTTTCAGGCCAAAGGTGCGCATGGGTTAAAAAGATGAATTCGGTGGGGTCCCCGAATTAGGTGAATTTTTCACGAATTCTCCGAATTGATCTCCATTTTTGACGCCGTCTGAGCGCAAGTTCCCGTAATTGGCCCCAGCTGAGATGAAAAAAGGTTTTGGGTTACCTTGTGCAGGTTTACCTGGCCACTCCCCCGAGTAGTGGGATGGATCCGGGCATCGAAGGTATAACAGTTACCCTTGCCTGACAGTAGATTAGGTGGCCTCCGTGGAGGTGTTCAGTGGGAGGGGCGGATCGGGAGATAGCATTGCAGCCGTTGGATTTGGAAGCCGGAACAAGTTTGCGGCTTAGAAGAAGCACAAGCCGTGGATCACAGTAAAAGCTCACAGATAACAGCATCAGTTGCAAGAAAAAGTGGATTTGAAAAAACTGCATTAGGGATTAGGGTGATATGTGAGTAATTCGTTAGATCGCGGCACTCAGAGGGAAAGGCTTTGTTCAAGAGATGGGGGCCGTTGTCATAGTAGATACTAATATTGTTGAATTCAGACTGACCCGATTCATGCCAGATGTGCGACCAGACAACAGAATTGGATTCATCTTTGTGAGAAAAAATATATGAAAAGAGTAGGATAGAAAAACGCAGCAGAGGTAACCGAGAGGTAAGCGTATGCAAAAAAGTAATAACAGAGAGAGCTTAAATGGATCCATTGACGAAACCAGATGGTGGCCAGGCAAGTTTGAAGGCAGAACTCAAATGACGCGATCCGGCTGACCCCAATGGAGATGGCCGAAAACTAGTGCTTTTAGGTTAGAGAAACTGTAATTCGGGTGGAACAGTTGTATTGACGAAAGACGACGAATGATAAATTGATATACATGGACAAGGATTAGGCAGCGATGAACCATTAAAGTACTGCGATAATTGGTCGGTAACAAGATGCAAGTCTCAATGTAAAACATGGAGCGATAGGTGCAAGTCGTGGAGGGTGGGTCAGCTAGCGAGAATCTTCTGAAGAGTTTAGTATACGATAGTCATGAGGTAAATATGTTTCCAGAGTAGACGCTTATCGGGAGGCAGCTGGATGGTAGCAAAGAAATGGCCGGCTAGGATTTGGAGACTGTTAAGCAAACGTACGCCATATATGAGTGATGGAACGAGGAATATCAGCGGGGAAGGAAAGTTGAGGCTTATAAAAGTAGAGCTCTAGAAAATGGCAAAGGCACTCAGTGGAAGAGGCAGGTGGGGTTGGATCAGATGTCTTAGAATTACCTAGGAGAATAACGGAATATTGTCGTGTTTATGACAGGCGAAACATGGTGGGTCGACGGAGGGAAAACCAACGTTGAGGGCATAGGGATGATGTCGGCAGTGGTGGACAGTTCATGGGGATAAAAGATGAAGGAAGTGGTCAAAGGAAACAGATTAGTGCAGATCGATTAGTTTGTTCAGTGCAGGCGTATTATGCATTGACGATCGGAAATGAGAGCGGGGTTGAAAAATGGACGTAAATTATGGTACATCAAGATGGTGCCGACGAAAGTGGCCAGGGAATGGAAAGCGAACATAATGACTGGGTGGCCGGAGCAGTGTAGGCTACCAGGGGAGAAGGGGAAAGGGGAAGTAAAAGTGACCGTGGTGCAAGAACGTAGCAACTGTGGCGAAGATAAGTAAGAAAGAAGTGGTCATGGAGGGATAACAGAGGGCAAGTAAGTGCGGATCATATGGTTTAAAGCTGTCTGTGGAATTCGTGGTGCGACATGTTTTTCATAAAAGATGGAACCTGAAGAGTAAGAATAACCTGAAAAGTGCAGAAAATGTGCCCACGGCGAGCAGTTCACAAAACAGGGAATGAGAGAACTGACCGAAGATAAGCAGGTAAGAGGTGACCGACCAGAACATTGTACTACAGGTGAAACAAGATGGGGGTCGAGAAGAAAGAAGTACTAGGACCGGAAAAACTGCAGTTGAACAGTGAGCACAATAAATTTATGTGTAGCTGAGTTGAGACAATGAAGCCGCACAGCTGCATGCCTACAAACAATTGCACAAGTGGGATGAGCCGAAAGATGCCAATCGAAGCACTGGCTCATGTACAGATCCAGAGGATTTCCAGAGCCTAGTAAGGAATACATGGTGGTGGTGAATGAATTATAAATTTGGCTTCAAGCAGATCCAAATTTGGGACGGTGCGTTCTAAAATTTGGATTGAGCATGGATGAAGATCAGGCTGATAAAGAGAAACAATGAAGTTATGGATAAAACGAGTAGATGTGCATACCGTGGTAATACGGACAAAGTGGTTGAGTTTGCGTACAGAGGGGGTATGGTGAAAATATGGAATGATTAGACTTACGAAAATTCGTTAGATGAGCCTACCATGGCAAAACGGGGGCAGTGAAAGCATGCAACGCACGTACAACTCTATTGGATGCGGAAAAGCTGTGACAGGGGAAGTGTCAAATGAGCAATTGTTGTGAGTGGACGGGGCTGACCGAGTACTGGACACCCAACCTGAAAATGACTTCGTGAAGTGAACACAGGAGGTGTAATCAACCAGACTATTTGCTTCAGCACATAGTTTCAGATAACCTGCATGTGTAACGATGGATACCATATGTCCTTTCAATACAGAGTTTAAGTAAGCCCCACAAGCGTAGGCGCGAAAGGATGAGGTTGGCTGTCGCGAAGGACGAAGTGGGTTGAGGTGATTAATCGGAAACCTATATCCGTTTTGAAGCAAAAATGGGGGGGGTGAGATGTCTAAGAGGAATCGACTAAGGAATATCCTAACAGAATCGAAGAGATGTGGTGTAGAATGACGCTCCATGAAGGAAACATTAGAGAAGAACTATATTCGTCTTTGGATGACGAAACCTTGGCGGTTCCCAGTTTAAGGGCGCACTAAATCCTCCATATCTAATAGGCGTGGACCGTCCTGTAATTAGTTTGGTGAACATTTCTGTATACGCTCATCGACCGGCCTGTCTAGCTTACCCATATCGGAGAAAAATAAGGAGTGGTAATGAAGAGTGTGTAGTGTTCAGGGGCCGTACCCACTGAGATAGCTTTCTAAGAGACGGAATTTCCTGAAAATGAAACTTGTGCTTCTCTTTTCTTTTGCGGCTGGGAAAGTAGGAAACAGAGAGAAATTAAGTAAGGAGGGAGTGATGTAGACCAAAGTTGTGCGCCATCTGTCTGGTAGACATCGGTGAACAGACAAAAAGCAGGGATTTAGGACTTACCTTGCATCTGTGGACAAGGGATTCACATTTATCAGCTGAGAATTCCGTACTCTTTTGGGATACCCAGCTTTCAGCAAAACATAGATCGTCATATATGTTAGCAGTGGTGGAATTCAGTACAATGGGTACAAGTGAATGTGCATTCTTAAGGTAATTAGCTGAAAGGGAAGGCTTGCTATGGATGAAAGTGCTAAGAATGTAATTCCTGTACGAGGGAAATGAAGGCTGGCCCAGAACACCGCCCTAAGCAACGCAACTAGCGGCAGGTCCATGTGGAGGTGATAGTGGTCCACCAATGCACCCTGCAGAAGCAGCTTAAGATAGGACCACTACCATGTAGTAAGAGAGTCGGTGGCACCAGGCTCAAGAGCTTCAGGTAAGCGACGGGAGCAGGGTGCGTGATCACGCGTATTTCTCGCTTCAAAGAGCAGTGTGAATGGGGCAGTTCCCCTGGCCCTTGCACACGCGGTGGGATCTGAAACGTCAAGCAAACAGGTCCAGAGTGAGCGAGCACGGAAGAAACCCTGCTGACCAAGACTAACCAGTTCCAAGTCAGATAGCTGGATGAAAACTTGCTTTATGATAATAATAGTAATGGCTTAATTTGGGGACCTATGAAGCACTCCGGAACCAAGGTGGAACTTTCGCAGATGAATAAATGGACGGATGTTTCGAGAAAATGCAGAAAAATGCATGACAATTGTGGGATACGTGGACCTGGGAGGGAGATGAAATGGAGGTAAAAAGTATGAGAAATATGTGCACACCAAAGAGTGATGGAGAGAGTTTAAATGAACCCGTGGAGGGATTCAGGCAGAAGCCTGGTGGATTTGAAAGCTGAGGTCAAACCGAAGATCCGACTGGTCCAAACGGAGATAGCTGAAAGCAGGGAGTTCCGTCTGAGAAGGACTAAAACCCGGTACAAACAGCTGTAATAACGAGAGACAATGGAGGATAAATTAGGTTGCGTGGCAAAGCTTTAGATAGCAATGAAGCATCGCTACATTGCATTAAGTGGTCAATGATAGGGTAGATAAGTCACCGTAAGGCAGGAAGCGAGCAATACAAGCTGCAAAGGGTGGACCACATGGTAAAAATGGCCTGGAAGGTTTCACTTGCGGTGAATGTGAGGTGCAGAGGGAAAGAGAAATGAAGCATATCAGGAAGGGCAATGGGATAGTAGTAGGAGAAGTAGCCAGCTGATAACTGGAGGACGCAGAGCGAATAGATATATGCATGCATACGTGTTAGAAGGACAGGGGAGAAAAGCAGTGGAGTAGTAAAACGCGGAAATAGCAATAGCTGGAAGAGACAGGTAGGGATGGATCAGACGATAAAAAACTTAGTGAAAAATTGTTATAAACATTGTTTACGGCAATTCAACACGGTGGATTAACAGAGAGAAGAACGACTTAGAAAGCACGGAGGTGACGACGGCTGTGAAGAACAGTTCATAAAAGAGAGATAGTGAAGGAAGGGATCGAAGAAAATAAGGAAAATAGGATCCAAGTACATGGTCAATCCAAGAGAGCAGCTTGACGACCGTCGAAAGTGAGGAAAGACTTAGTAAATGGAAGTAGATTATGCTGCTGCCAGGGCTAAGGAACCCGAGCAAATATAGTTACGGAGTGGTCGGGGGAGTGTGGGCTATCCGGGGAAGAAGGTGATCGGGTAGTGAGACGGGCCGTGGCGCAGAGTTGCAACCTTTTAACAGCCAAAAAAGTAGGAGAGAAATAAGTGAGTGGAGGACGATAGAGGTTAGATAATGGCAGATCAAATGGTTTGAAGCTGTGCCTGAAGAGTTTGAAGGAAAAATGCTGAAAATCCTGTCAGAGGCTCCACATGCATTGTGGATGTGACGATACTTGACATCAATTTGATAAGCTTGTCCATGGGCAGCTCTTGCCCACCTTTGTTTATTTGCGTGTGATATTTGAATCTGGACCTGAACCTAAATAAGGACCTGGTCTCAGCGAGCCAGCACAAACACCTTGTAGTTCACGATATCAACTTCGAAATGGCGGAGTAACCGACGAACATAAGCCCATGGGACTGCCTGAAACTACCGGGGTTTTAGTCTTCAACCTGCCGAGAGTGAAGCTAGCCCCTTTTGACGGGCACTCCGAACAACGATGTATGTTAATAAAGCCATTCGAGAATTTCGTTGGGCGTAAAGTTGCAGATCCTGGGCAAAGGTTTTCGTATTAAATACACCACTGTCGTGGGAGGGCCAAGACGGTTATCGAAGGCTGCGTGGGGCCTGATCCACCAACGGGGTACATCAGGGCATGCGGAATCCTGAAAGATTTGTTTGGACAACCATTCAAGTTGGCCAAGGGCTTGATTAAGGGTGGTTATTGGGGGCTAGAGGACCGAGGTACCGCTCGGTCACTGTCGAATTTGGCGGTAAAAATGAAGAATTGCGGTAAAGCACCAGGGCATTTAGAGTACCAGTCTGACCTGAATGCTTTGCACACACGAGGGTGCAATTCACAGTGTCTACCTATTGATTAACAGGGCCGATGGGCGGAGGAAGCTGAGAAGATCAGTATGCCGGGCGAGCATCTACTTTCGGTGATTTGACGGAGTTTATAAGTCGTCAATCCCGCATCGCCAATAGCCGATTTGAACAAGTCATACACAAGAGTTGCAGGTTGGCACGAACGGCATCGGCGTCAGCCCATATTATGGGGAACGACTGTAACCGAATCCAGTCTTTGGCTAACATGCACACGATAAGTCGGGAACCCGAGCTGTCAAGTGATCGCAGGCCGTGCATTTCACTACAATGGTTGCCAGATTGTCCGAACTTTCATGGGATGAACGTACTTGATCGGCGGCCCGCATCAGGAAGGATCTTCTAATGCTTTGTGTGTTTTGAACAACTCTCATCGAGCCTCTGAATGCCGCTTCGCAGTGGAAAGTGGACAGAACTGATGAGTGGATAATCGGCACCAGCTACTACACTGCCCCGAGACGGTAGACCCATTCGGCCGGATGAACTCCGGATTGTCTGTTAAACAGGATATAATGATTTCACCCGGCCAGACCAAGCGTCGTACCTTTCGGCATCGTGACACCTAAAGGAGTGGTGAGGGCTACTGCCTTTATGGACACGAGATTGGGCACTTTGCAGCCTACGAGCGAGATTGTAGGGAGCTCTGAACCCGTCGGCTAGCCTACCGCCCTCAGGATCAGCCTGACTGCAGGGGATTGTGTCGACAATTCGATGAGGCTGATCCTGCTGGTAACATCTTGAACCGACGGAGGGACCGTAGACACTCCGGAAGCCACCTCTGTGGACAGCTCACCAATGAGACCAGTGGACTCTATTAGATCTATCGCCAAGAGATGGTCCCATCTCGGAGAAATAGTGTTCAAAGAAGCTTCTGGTCCCCGAGTTGATATACCATTTAGATGCATTGTACCCAAAGCTCGATGAGTGCTTGAACAGAGCAAAGACAATCGAAAGGGACCATTAGCTTAGCGAATGATACTTGGCTGGACACTTCGCGGACCCTTGACGAGCGAAATTAAACAGTCGGAATCGGTGAACTGCTCAGAGGTTCTCGAGGGAAGTATCCATGTAGAATATAACCAAATTTGTGATGTCGAGTCAAAAGGCCTGTCTCAGGGAGTGGAGTTCACTCGGAAGAAGATTAGTCGTTATCCTTAATGGCAAATTAAAAAACAAAATCGTCGCTAAGGGCGAAACTAACCTGCTCTACCCAAGAGACCATCACAAAACCATTTACCAAGAAATGGAGAAAAGGCCCGAGAGATTCTGAAATATCTCAAACAGAGACCTCTTTGGGTAGCCCTGACGAAAAAAGAATACCATCAGGTCGCGAAAAGCAGTGTGGAATCGGCCGACTAAGGGGCAGTATGCGATACCTGAATGAAGCTGCAAGGCAGGCGGCGAAACAATGTAAACTTCGCCGAAGCAACAGTTAATGGGCTGAGAAGATTGCCCATAAGTTAACTCAACTCAGATGTTTGTCTCGTCGTTTGCTCATTGCACTCCAGGTTTCAGACACAAACCCGAAGTTATCCGACCAACCTGCTCTCGGGAGCACCAGACTCGGGTTTCGCGGTTGTTAGAGCTCATCAGCTGTGATTATCTTCAGCCGCATCTCGGATCGTGCCTGAAAGGTGGAGTTCAGAGGACAGTCAACCGAACAATGATTTGTTAACCCTACTCACTAACCGCAAGAGACTGCGTGACATATATACCAAACGCGAAGCAGGTAGACCTAATTTGTTAAGAGGCATTCGCTTAGAGTTAACTGGTTAGGTGCATTGTCTCCATTTGAGGCTTTCTGGCATTTCCGGCTATCGTGAAGGGCGACATTTGGACAAGCTTAAACTGGCAATTCCGACCATAGTTGCATAAGTGCTCTCAGTTCCATTTTTATGTAAAAGTCCAAGGGGGCGAAGAAGAAAAATTATTCAAAATTTCTCTTGGACAGCTTAAATGAGGCCTAATAACTTGAATCACATTGTGAAGTTATTCCGGACTTTGGGTAAGAACGATTACCCATATTGTATAGAGTATCGTTTATCACACATTTAGCACACAAAGACGCTCTGAAGTACTCCGGTGGGTGGCAGTATTCGATCTCTTTCTTGTTCATGGGTGTTTCCATACCGTTTGTCGTACACTCGTTTTGGAAGCCGATTTATAATCAGGAACCAGTATTCAGTTTTTTCTGAAAATTCGTTATGTTTATCTTATGTATTCCCACTGCATTTTGGCCTTTCAATTTTACGTGATATCTCACTGTAGCTTGGACTTTGCGTTCACAGCCGAAGTGCCGGCACGAGTTTGTAAACTAACCTAGTTAACCAGTTGCTGCGATAGCTTCTTACTCGGGATAGGTAACCTAATCTCGGGCTGCAAAGTTTTCTGCTCTGAATTGTATACATTTTAAGTAGTATGTCTAACTGTGCGCGTGGAACCTCTTATGGATATGCCGATCTCAAGTCGTGCAGCTGGATTTGGAATTGGTTCCATATGAATTGTGCAAATGGCGACTACGAATGAAACCATCTCACGCAACGCCGAAGCAGAAAGTAGCCGCAGGCACCAACAATAAATTATACTTTGGTAGGTTGAGAACCATGATCCAATCCTGAATCTTTGGCGACTTTTTTTGCAGAAGGATTTTGACCGGTGGTTTAAAAGCTAAGTACTGAAAATCCGCCCAACTGCTCTCCATGCTTTCTGAATGAGATTATATTTGACTTTATTTTGACAAGCTCTTCCGTATACCACACTTTTGCACTTCTGTTTATTTGTGTGAACCATTTAACTTTTGACTCAGACCGTTTCTGACTGTCGCGCTTGGACCACGAGATTTGAACTGTTGAGTCCATTTTGACGCATGCCTGAGGTTTTCATATAATTGTGCTTTTTGTGAATTTTCATTTGGTGCCATAGAAACTGCTAATCAGTCTCGTTCTGGTTTGAGATTCGTTTGAAGTGGCTAAGCTTTGCTCGATCCGCTATAATGGTGACTTACAAAGATCATGACTCAGAGTTGCCTTTTGCCTTAGATGGAACTTGGAAAACAAAGCGATGTGAAAAGCCCTCAGAAGATACCCTCCGAGAGCAATATTTAAATCCAGAGGCAACAGGGCTGACCGAAGAGGGAAAGGTAGAGGATTACCAAATAGATCATTTCACTACAGGTGAAACACCTTGAAGACCGAGAAAAAAGAAGCACCAGGACAGGTTAACCTGCTATTGAACAGTAAGCACCAGAAATTTGTGCTTAGCGGGGTTGGGACGGTGGAGCTGGAGAGATGCATTCCTGCGGGCCGTTGCCCGACTGGATTGAGCCGAAAGACACATGATGAGGGGCTGTCCAATGGAGAGATCCACGGAGCAATTACGGATACAGGCGAGGGATATAATGTGGTGACGAATGGGTAATAAATAGGGCCGTGAAAGGAGCACAGAGGGGAGCAACGAGTTCCACTGTAGGGGTTGGTCGAGGGTACGGTTGGGGCTGGTGCGCAGTCGCTTGAGGCATGAGAAGAGAGGATAACGGAGGTTAAGAAAAAATGTCAGGGAGTAAGGCACGAGAATGCAACCAGTGAGCTGGATGAGAGTAAAATGAAACCTGCAGGAGAGGAGGAAAATGTTTATGGGCGTCGACAGGGCAAAAAGTAGAGGGGGGAAACTAATCGTGGAGCAAGAACTGCCATGTTGAGAAGTTATGGGAACAAGGACGGAATCGACGGGTTTGCTTGCTGTGGCTGAACAATGAGAATGGGAAGTAATAGGGGTGGTGACTAGAAAGGTAGGTGAGCGTACCGCGTTACTGCGAGAATGCAGAGAGCGTGCCATCTGCAACTGACTGTATTGGATGCGACAGAGCGAGGAGAATTGGAGCGTGCTATCTTCAACCGTGACCAGTGGGTGGGGCTGAATGTGCGCTGGGCACCCAACTTGAAAAGCCCTTTGCGAAACGAATACACTGAGTGTGATCCGCCAGCCCGATTGCCCTCCCACTTTACAGCAGACGGCCTGCAGGCCCAATGTGAGCAGGCTGAAGTGGGAGATCTGACTGTAACAGCCGGTCGTGAAAAATCCCCCCTTTTCCCTCGCGATTCAGTATTTTCCCCAACATCACTCATTTGCCTACACTATTGACTTGTCTTTACGAACTGGTTGTTTTTCTGGACCAATTGTTGTTTGTTCGCGCCCAGAGCGCTACCTTGACACATTCTTGTTCAGGACCTGCGTGACGCACGTGCTGTTTGCTCACACGCTGCTATTTGGTTTCTCGTTGTTGAGTCCTTGTGATCGTATTATTGAGGTTTGTATATTTTTTATGTCATTGTTCATGTAATAATCTAGTATCGTAGAATATCAAGGATAATCGTCTTTTGATTTCAAGATCCGTTGCGAATTTGGCTACGCATTGCTCAAACGTTCGTTACAATACTCAATAGATCAATTTGGAACCAGGAAAAACACGCAAAATGCCAAGAAAAGGATCAAAAGCAGTCGAATCCGGAAAGGAAGTAATACGGCAAGTCTCTGGGGAGGTTTTCGGTACATATGATTCTTTAGTTAATGCTAGATTGCCTAGTCCTGTCAGTGCTAGTTCATGTGTTAATGAGGGCAATATTGATCGTAAGGATGTTGAATCATATAAGCTAAGAATACTAGACCTAGAGCAACAGTTACTATCGGCTAGACTACAGGCGCAGGAAGCAGAGAAGAAGTGTACACAGAAAGAGCGAGAGCATGAGACCAGTGACTTCGACACTTCCGATAGATTAGGGTGCAATAAGGCAGGGAACCCCACGCAGGTCGCCGACTACAAACCACCATCGATCGATCTGCCTAGAGTGGAGCTAACGGTCTTCGACGGGCGAGCTGAGCAATACTGCAAGTTTGTCAAGCAGTTCGAGACGTTCGTTGAAAATAAGGTAACCGACCCTGGGCAAAGGCTTCTCTACCTTACTCACTACTGCCGAGGCCGAGCAAAAGAAGCTATCGACGGGTGCACTATGCTCGACCCAGAACAAGGCTACACAAGGGCAAGGAAGATTCTAAGGGACCTGTTTGGCCAACCTTTCAAAGTAGCCCGTAACCCAATAGATGGCGTGAAGGTAGAGGCAAAGAGAACCAGGGGCGATGTCTACACCATGGCCAATCTGGTGATCAAGGTGCAGAACTGCTCAATAGCCTCCTACTATTTAGGTTACAGGGCTGACCTAGATGCGATGCACACTTTGGAAGGCATAGTCCGTCACCTCTCTCCCGAACTACAGGGTCGGTGGGCGGAAGAAGCAGAACGGATAAGCCGAAGCGACAGAGAAGCCAACTTCGAAGACCTGACCGAATACTTGGACAGGCAAACGAAGATAGCTGACAGCAGATTCTGCCGACTCATCCGGGACAGCAACCGAGAAAACAAGCCCAGTACTAGCCAAGCCCAAACCCCCGCACGGAAACATCCAAAATACCAACCCTGGACCAACACCCATGCCATTTCACGCGATACTACTGCGCAACCCAATTGCAGATCTTGTGGTACTAGCCATGGCCTACCAGAATGCCCCAAGTTCGGCAACGCCATAATAGACGAACGGTGGGGAATGGCGAGGATGGCAGGAGCATGTTTTATCTGTCTCAACACCACGCACCGGGCAGCAGCCTGTAGGACAAGGAATCAATGTGGTTACGAGGGCTGCACGGGCAGACACCATCGGCTGCTGCATCAGGCGAGAGTAACCATATCCGAGGCGAGTACCAAGCCCAGCGTGATTTGTTCAACGTCACGATCTGCCAGTAAACCGGTACGTTTAGGCGTAGTGGCCGTGCGAGTAGTGACCCCGACTGGGATAGTCAAGGCGTTGGCTTTCGTTGATAGTGGATCCGACACAACTTCAGTGAAAGAGCGGTTTGCCGACAAACACCAACTCGCTAAAGGTGCGACGTCTTTGGCAGTGAGCACGGTGGGCGGAACACAGGTAATGACTGCCGGTAGATTGAGGCTGCAACTCATCTCTCTAGACACTAACGAGGAAATTGAACCAACGGAGGCATTCACGTTAGCGGATCTCCCCATGCGAGCACCAAGGTCGGTCAACGCAATCTTGACAAGGTGGCCCCACCTGTAGGATTTAACCGTTGTAGACTGGGAAGATGATCAAGTGGATCTCCTGATCGACTGCGACGTGCCAGAGGCGCATTGGGTGCTTGACCAAAGAGTGGGCGACCGCCAGGCACCTTATGCCGTACGCACGGCTCTGGGGTGGATGTTATACGGTCCAGTAAGGGTACGCGGTTCCGTCAAATACCTATCCGCCGAAACGGACCGCATAGAGTATCATCTGCAACGACTGTGTGAAAAGGAGTTTCATGACATTGGAGACGAAAGACCGACGTTGTCTCAAGAGGATCACTCCGCTCTACAAACGGTGCGGCAAGGCACTAGAGGCCTCAAAAAACAGTTCAAGGTTCCCCTCCCGTGGCGCACATCGGTCGACCCGTGGACTGACAACAGAAATTGTGTTCTCCAACGATTACTACGACTAAAGGAACGCTTCATTCGAGACCAGAATCTGTGGGAGCGATACGCGGATTTGATGAAGCGAAACGAGGCCCTCGGTTACGTTGAAAAGGTGCCTGTTAACACCGACAGCAAAGGGGTATCTGGTATCTGCCTCACCAGCCGGTTACCAACGCCAAGAAATCCGAAAACATGCGGGTGGTTTTCGACTGTGCGGCCAAGTTCCAGGGCAAGTCGTTAAACGATCGCCTACTACAGGGGCCTGACTGGACCACACCACTGATCGATGTTCTTTGCCGTTTCAGAGTGGGTAAAGTGGCTTTGTCTGCCGACATTAGGGAAATGTTTCATCAGGTGAAAATTCCGGTAGGAGAACGAGATGCTTTGCGTCCTGTGGTGGGAAGGGAGCGACCGGGACAACGCAGTGGTGAATTATAGGATGACCGTCTACCCATTCGGAGCCATATCGTCACCATTTTGTGCAAACTACGCTCTCCGAGAATCAGCAAACAAACCTGGCGATCTAGTACATCGGACGGTGGTAGAAAGCGTCAGCAGGAACGTTTACGTCGACGACTACCTTGGGTCATTCGATAATGTGGAATAAGCACTAGAGCAGTTCAGGGGTCTGACGAGATTGCTGGAAGAGGGCGGCTTCCATCTAACTAAATGGATGTCGAATGCTTCAGAAGTGCTCAAGGTCATCCCGTATCACAAAAAGGCCGAAAGGGTAAGAGATTTGGACGGCTCTCCACTTCCTATCGAGCGCACCTTAGGGATACAATGGGACGCGGAAACGGACGATTTTGTTTTCGAACTAAACGTTCCCGAGCTGCCAATAACCCGTCGTGGCATACTATCTGCCATCTCAAGTTTGTTCGACCCGCTCGGTTTCGTCTCACCATGGCTGCTACCCGGAAAGATCTTGCTTCAGTGGCTGTCCCGTAAGAAATTTGATTGGGACCAGTCAACGGACCGTGGGGACCGTTTGGACTGGGAAGAATTTTAAAACACCTTGAAGAAATTAGGGACATTAGGATCCCACGATGCTTGACTCCTGGCCATACGACACGGACTGGAGAACTACATGCCTTTTCCGATGCATCCGAAGTCGGTTATGGAGCTGTGGTTTACGGACGATGGTGCACAGGAGATGGGCAATATACCACGAGGATCCTGTTCGCCAAAGCCCGCGTTGCTCCACTGAAGTCGGTCTCAATTTCACGCCTTAAACTCAGCGCAGCCGTGTTGGCAGTCAGAGTGGTGCAAGCTGTGAAGAGATGTTTCGATCTCTACATTTGGTCGGTGAGCTTCTGGACGGATTCAACGATAATACTTTACCATATCAACAACGTCCGGATCCAGTTTAGTACTTTCGTTGCTAACCGGCTCACGATTATCCACGATGAATCAGCCATGAACCGGTGGAATCATGTCAGGTCTGGCGATAATCCAGCCGACCTGTGCTCTCGAGGTGCGAACAACTTCAGGCAACTGGACACGTGGACGAGAGGGCCAAACTTCCTGCACTTGCCCAAACAGGACTGGCCCGTGTTCGAATTAAAACCCCTTACGGAAGTGGAACTGGAGATCAAAGGCGTCGTGATGGTGGCCAACGTCGTCGAAGCGACATCCATTCTATCGCGACTGGTCAGGTTTTCTTCCTGGATGAAGACGCTTCGTTCGCTAGTTTGGTTAACCAGGTTCAAGAAAAATTTACTAGTCATGAAAGGGCTACGGCCCTCAGGTCGGATACGGGTCGGCCCGATAAGTCCCGATGAGCTACAAGTGGCAGAGTACGATATTTTCAGAATGATACAACGCGAGGCTTTCGCCCGAGAACCCAAGAGGGCGGAAGAAGTGGGGCCGACCAATAAAGACATGCCATCTCCAAGAGGCCAACTGAAGCGTTTAAACCCCAAACTCATCGACGGACTGCTGCGGGTGGATGGTAGGCTGACCAACGCCCACCTGAACTTCGACACAAAGTATCCTATACTGCTGCCTGCGAGGCAACCTTTAGTAGAGCTAATGATCCAACACGTCCACGCCGTGGAGGGACATGCTGGGGAAAGTCACGTGACAAGCGTCATCCGAAAGCGCCTTTGGTTGTTGAGAGGACGAGAGACTGTAAAACGCTTAATCCGACGGTGTGTGCAATGCAGGAGACGCAATGCCACAGCAGGCAAACAACTCATGGCCCCACTACCAGAATGCAGGGTGACTACGGGCTGACGGCCGTTCAGTGACACCTGGTTGGACTATTTCGGGCCCTTGTGGATCAAGTGCGGAAAAAGATTAGAAAAGCGATACGGATGTATCATGACGCGCATAAAGTCACGTGCGGTACACTTAGAAGTCGCACATTCGATGACGACCGATTCGTTTCTACGGGCCTTGCAAAGATTTATCAACCAAAGAAGCGTACCGGCCGATATATACTCAGATAATGGATCGAACTTTGTGGGCGCTCACCGGGAATTGCAGCGTTGGCACAAGAACATTAACAGGGACGTACTGCAGGATCGAGCCGTGGCCTACGGCACACGATTGCATTTCAACCCCCTACAGGCCAGCCACCAAAGCGGCGTATGGGAACGCATGATCCGGTCCGCCAGACGGATATTGCTGTCAATCATGGAGCTGCAGCCGCCTGACGACGAGACGCTAAACACCGTCATGACTGAGGTGGAGCGAATCCTGAACAACCGCCCCCTGGTTCCAGTAATGAACGGCAACCCCACCCACCTGGCGCTCACCCCGAACGACTTATTGACGCTAAGGTCGAACGAGGGTTTCCAAGGGCCGGTAAACCTTCGTGGGATCTACCTCCACGGATGGAAGCAAGCGAACTATCTGGCCAAGGTCTTCTGGAGGCGATGGCTGCGGGAGTATCTACCGGCTTTGCAGACTCGACAGAAGTGGCTGGCCAAAACAAGACCATTCAAAGTTGGGGACGTGGTTATGATCGCCGACGAACGTGCACATTTCAGCACTTGGTCTTTGGGAGTAGTTACGGAAACCATCGAAAGCACTGACGGAATGATAAGAACGGTGAAGGTGGAGACAGCTAACGGAGTGCTCATTCGTGACATACGCAGTATTAACCTACTCGAGAGCGAAGACGGAGGAGCTGATAACCCTGAGGCCTAGTAAACCTTTTCACACCAGTCATCGAGGTGGATAAAGAAACACCATATATACCACACGGTCTCCGTCAAACACGTTACAGTGCTCGCGGTCTTTCGTTGACATTACAGAAGGTTCTTTCCGATATGTGGTGATGAATGCTATCCCATTGTACATCCCGATACATACACACATGCACGGCGCACTCTACCTCCCGTAAACCCAGCAAACATGTGTTCGTTGTTTTGCTCTTTGTTGACGTTACCAAATGCCCCTTGCATATGTGGAAGTAGAGGAGCTCAGGTCACATACACATGCTACACTTTACTCGTTATCTTGCCACACGGTCTTTTGTTGACATTGCAGAAAGTCCTCCTTTGATGTGTAGTCATACCTGTGATTTCATTGTACACCTCGGCACACACACACTCAAGCACATACATCCAGGACCGGACGGCCCTTTACGAGGACAACATCTATATGACCCTTCACGCCCGCCATTGGTCATTTGGTCTCGTGGAAGATTTAGACTAGCCTCACGTCTACGTAGCCAATGGGTTAGGTGCGACAAGTAGTAGAACGTTGACGACGAGCATTAGGCGCGCACTGACAACAGGGCCTAGGCAGGTAGGAAGAATCTGTACCTTTATACCGAACCTTTGACTTTGATAAGGATCCAGGAGGATTTTGTTGGTTGTGTAACAGCCGGTCGTGGAAAATCCCCCCTTTTCCCTCGCGATTCAGTATTTTCCCCAACATCACTCATTTGCCTACACTATTGACTTGTCTTTACGAACTGGTTGTTTTTCTGGACCAATTGTTGTTTGTTCGCGCCCAGAGCGCTACCTTGACACATTCTTGTTCAGGACCTGCGTGACGCACGTGCTGTTTGCTCACACGCTGCTATTCGGTTTCTCGTTGTTGAGTCCTTGTGATCGTATTATTGAGGTTTGTATATTTTTTATGTCATTGTTCATGTAATAATCTAGTATCGTAGACTGGATTGAGCCGAAAGACACATGATGAGGGGCTGTCCAATGGAGAGATCCACGGAGCAATTACGGATACAGGCGAGGGATATAATGTGGTGACGAATGGGTAATAAATAGGGCCGTGAAAGGAGCACAGAGGGGAGCAACGAGTTCCACTGTAGGGGTTGGTCGAGGGTACGGTTGGGGCTGGTGCGCAGTCGCTTGAGGCATGAGAAGAGAGGATAACGGAGGTTAAGAAAAAATGTCAGGGAGTAAGGCACGAGAATGCAACCAGTGAGCTGGATGAGAGTAAAATGAAACCTGCAGGAGAGGAGGAAAATGTTTATGGGCGTCGACAGGGCAAAAAGTAGAGGGGGGAAACTAATCGTGGAGCAAGAACTGCCATGTTGAGAAGTTATGGGAACAAGGACGGAATCGACGGGTTTGCTTGCTGTGGCTGAACAATGAGAATGGGAAGTAATAGGGGTGGTGACTAGAAAGGTAGGTGAGCGTACCGCGTTACTGCGAGAATGCAGAGAGCGTGCCATCTGCAACTGACTGTATTGGATGCGACAGAGCGAGGAGAATTGGAGCGTGCTATCTTCAACCGTGACCAGTGGGTGGGGCTGAATGTGCGCTGGGCACCCAACTTGAAAAGCCCTTTGCGAAACGAATACACTGAGTGTGATCCGCCAGCCCGATTGCCCTCCCACTTTACAGCAGACGGCCTGCAGGCCCAATGTGAGCAGGCTGAAGTGGGAGATCTGACTGTAACAGCCGGTCGTGAAAAATCCCCCCTTTTCCCTCGCGATTCAGTATTTTCCCCAACATCACTCATTTGCCTACACTATTGACTTGTCTTTACGAACTGGTTGTTTTTCTGGACCAATTGTTGTTTGTTCGCGCCCAGAGCGCTACCTTGACACATTCTTGTTCAGGACCTGCGTGAGGCACGTGCTGTTTGCTCACACGCTGCTATTCGGTTTCTCGTTGTTGAGTCCTTGTGATCGTATGATTGAGGTTTGTATATTTTTTATGTCATTGTTCATGTAATAATCTAGTATCGTAGAATATCAAGGATAATCGTCTCTAGATTTCGGGATCCGTTGCGAATTTGGCTACGCATTGCTCAAACGTTCGGTACACTGACCGCTCTCCGGATCGTTGGGAAAACCACTCGCGGTCTTTGACGTAAGGGCAGGATGCAGGCTAACCACGACAGTATTCCGGGATCCAGGATAGATTGGCCACGTCGCTAGAGACCTTGGACAGCAGAACCAACGGAAGCAGCTATTAGTGGGCGGCTGTATAGCCTTATCATCCATATGCATTCACCAAAGAGGTGGTCATTACTGTGCTCGAAATGGTTGATCGTCATTGAGGGTTGCTGAAAACGGGAATGTAATCGAAAAAAGCAGTACGGGTATGCCCCAGCTAAAAGTCAATGGTTCCTGGATGTAAAACAAAACAAGGCCAAACAAGAGTCTATCGATGCAGTGGGTCGGTAGGACAAGTTGAGAGATAGCTGAATGTGCGAGTGGCTACAGCCTGTTGTTTTAACACCGGTAAGGGTAGTCGGTTCTGCGACAGGGTCGAGTCAACTGCCCAAGGTAGAAGGGGAAGGATGAGGATAAGATGGATACACGGACGAGTGTGAATTAAGGATGTGGTTATCGCACCTAAAGCTGGAGATAAATGCATTGCGAATCAAGGGTGGCGATGATCAAAGTTCGTGGCACTGAGTAGGAGAAAGGGGTTGGGCATGGGACAAATTCATTGGATTGTGGAGCAGAGCTAATATGGTTACAGATTGAGGTCTCTTCTGAAGGCCGGACTGGCGAAGGTGCACTTACCGACTGGGAATATGGCACTGGGAAGAGTCAAGTGGATAGGAGGAGTAATCTTGAAAGGGCACAGTGAATGGGCACCGCGCGTACCAAGGGAAAGCCCCTTTTAGATTTTAGAATAGGCTGACGGGACGGATGGGAACTCAGACTGGGATTACATTGAGGGGCAGGGAGAGATAAGGCTCGGTAACAGGGGGATTGGGAACAGGGCACTGCGAATGAGGTATGACAGTAAGTGTGGACTTGGCTGGGGATTAGCTTAAAGAGGACAAGAAGGTTTGGCACTTCAGTGAAAGCACAGTGGAGATTCTCTGGGGGTAGGGCAGAAGTGCGCTGCCAGTGGTGGGGTTATTCGGGAAGTAGTCTACGAGTGGCCTCATATGAGAGATTTATGGAAGGCGACTGGCGAGCAGCAAGAGACTCAGGTGTATCAGACCTGGGGTTCACTTAGCTTTAGTGATTTTGCAAGGTGCTTGTTCTGAGAAGTCAACAAAACAAGAGCAGAGTATGCCGATGTCAATGACCTCGGGGTGTATGTGGATGGGGAGGCCGTCCGGAATAATTTGGCCGGGAGGCACAGTGCACTTTTGAGGTAAGAGCTGGCTATTCTCTGCAGAGAATTTTATGAACCACGAGGTGCACCAAGTTTGCAGGGAGGATAAGCCACTCGATATTTCGCATCTGATCGCCCAGAGGTCATTAGGGTGGGAGGGGTGCACTATTTTCATATCATAGGCAGAGTAAAACTGGATACCATTGCAAATAGAAGACAGAATGTTGATAAATACGAGAAATAGTACCGGGCCCATGACACCGCCTCCGATGACGCCACTGGTAACGGGTCTGGTAGAAGGCAGGCGGCCGTCGATTAACACGGCATGTGAGCTGTGGGAGGTATAAGAGGACAACCAGGGGAGCAGAGGGCCCGATATACCGAGAGATCTGAGCTTGACAATCAGGTACGTAAGGGGAACACGTTCATAAGCCCTAGAAATGTTGGTATGCAGGACAACTACATGGTTGCCGGGTCGTTGTAGATGACAACACATCAGGGGAGTCCGGAGGGCAGAAGGAATAAGAGCGAGAATTCAGAAGACTATGCAGGTAGACTGATAACAGATACTAATTAGTGCATTTTTCGATAGTTCTTTTCATGGTTTTGCACGTTTCATATTCATGGAAATGACAGGTGTGTGTTTTACTTGCATGTATCCGGGGGTATCCTGTGTAGAATCTTTTATGGCGTGGCGTAATGAACGGGAGTTTCCGGTTTGGTGGTAAGAGGCTAAATTTCATGGAAGTTGTGAGAGGATTCAGAATGATAACGGGAAGGTCGGCACCGCTACTCAATAAAGCATCAGGCGGCAAGCCATCTAGTCCGAGATAAACGGATGATCCAAAGGTGCATCACAATTTAGAGACGAGCATGGCAGTAAACGCTATTACCGAGATAGACGAACTTTTAGTCTGGAGTACATATTCGCAATTTGAACTGCTACCAAGAAGGCAAAGCTAACATCAAGTATCGCTGCATTATATTCACTTTGAGCGTTTGTGTTTCTGGCCTTAAGCGGTAATAAAAAATTTTGAATGCTACTTCGGTCGCCAAGCACCTTAGCTTCTAGTTTTGCGGTCTATTTTCTTGCAGTTTATAAGAAGCACTGGGAACTTGAGGAGCCCTGGAAAAAATAGAGAAAACTCTCGGCTAAAATAAAGCTACTGTAATTTCAAGAGTTAACGACAGAGTGTTGAGACAGTAAGTGGTTTGGGGACCGGACTGTTGATAAGAGGTTTTCAGATTCATCCATTAAAGGAGGGGTAGAAATTATCTGTTCCCCACTGAGGATTATGAGTGGGAAAGAAACCACTTTTTCCGCGAGGGCAGATGAGAGGCGGTAACAATTTCTAGTCCAGAAGAGAGGGTTTTCTTGAGGGGCATGGTCATCCTGTGGAGAAGGTGAAGGAAGTTGGCGGGCAAATGTTTTGCGATAAAATGGTGGAAGGATACGTGAAACATGGGGGGTCCTGTGAGCAAATATGAGAAGCAGAGAGCCGTCAACTGTTGTTGATGTATTTACTTTGCGGCACGCTGGAGAGAAAGTCCTGAAATTGTGATGACGAGAGCGGTATTAAAAGTATGTTCCGGAAGCATTCAAGTCCCAAGCAACGTGGTTGACATTGGGGGGCAGTGGAGAAAAATATTCAAAGACAGTAATCACAGCGGTAGGCCAGCTTTACTTGAGCCTGGTGGCCAAACGACGCAACCAGCATGCAAAACTTTTATGCCTTGTAAACTGTAGGCCGTTTCATGTGGTTTTTCCAGTGTTGGATGGTAAAGAGGAGTGGTACGAAAAACCCATCAAAATCACGCCAGATAAATGATACCAGGTCCATCAATCGAATCTGTTCTTAAATGATTTAACCTAATAGATGTAACTGACCAAAGGAAGTTTGTCAAAGGGGCACAGTTTCTGTGACTATAGTAGTCTTCAATCATTGCTGGAGAGGGCAATGGATTAATTGACGGTGTGCCAATAGTTAAGAAGCTCGTGATCTTATCTACGTGATCAAAGCTGGACCGATCAACTGAGGTCAAAACGCCGAGGAAAACCAGTACGAATGACCGAAGAATGAAGGTAAGCAACATTAAATGCCCGTTGTAGATGATGGCCTAAGTTGAGATTCATTGAGTGGACTCTCACTGCGGGTTTTGATGGGTTTCCATTACTCGCGCCCAACCCGATGTCTCACTGAACTAGGTGATCTACGGAGCTAGATTGAGTAGGGCTTACCAGTGCCCCTGTACTTACTGAGTGATTTTCCCGAAATTCTGCTGGTTGTTAAAAAAGGCGACCATGAGCCAAAAGGCCTGGCGCGGTCGTCGTTTGCATCGGGGGGCTCGCTCCGTTACCTGGTACTGAGGTTGGTATCTGCAAGACTAGGCGCATTATCATTGTGTTTGCAATGTACCAACCTTCACCGTGGTTCTTACATTTGTGCGGCTACCAGCGGTTTGGGCCGCTTGTTCTTCAAAATACGTGGCTGGATGGTGAGGCTTTCTGCTCGTTAACACGCAAGGGTAGTACCTCCATCTGCTCGGCTGAGGGCCGCAAGCTGTTAGCTTGGTCTGTTTCAGGGTCGTTAGCTTTGTGTCGGACCATGGAAGAGGTGTATTTGTAATCGATTGGCGGCTTCTGTTAGTTAATCCAAAGTGGATTCATCTCTAAAAACGACCAACACAACCTGAATGACATATGGAAGGGTTTGCATTCAGAATGCGCGTAACACTGTGTAGTCCATCTTGGGGATGGAGGCGTGTCCCCCAAGAAATGGAGAAGTGGAGTCCATGTCTGGGTGCCATGGTGACAGGACCCAAAGCTGAAAAACAGTTTCTTTGGCAGAATTTCCGTGGACATGCCAAATCTTTCCAGCATGGGTCCTTGAAGCCTATCTTGCTGGGCCCCTTCGGATGAGTTGCATGCTATACCTTAGGTAATGGAGCCCTAGCTGGTGGCAGTGCCCAACCAGATACGTCCGCTTGGTGGATCGGCTGGTGTTGCAGACCCTCCAAAATAGAGCTACCAATCTGACCGGCACAGCTCTGGGTCCGAAGGCGAGAATCGGGAATCATCATGTGCGCCGAGGATAGGCCGGATCCTCCTAGGTCTCCAAAGTCCTGCCAGTCTAATACTGATGTCTACTGCAACCCATCCATTTGCAACCATGAAGGTGTTTTGGAGGGAGACCCAGGCTAACCAGTTGAATCGTGCCATACTTCTATCGGAGGAAAAGGTTGCAAAGTAGATCAACATAAGATAGTTGAAAAGACTGATGTCGGCGGGGGAATATAGTAACACAAATTCACAAACGGCACCTGCATGCCGAAATCGCTTCCCGCTCACCATATTGGCTAGCAGGGTTACCGAAACAGATGGAGTATAGAGGCTGTTAATAACTACGGCCGCGAATCGAATGATGCTCTTCTAATGGTCAAAACACCAAGGCGGAGCCACGGAGATAATTATGTTAATCTGCAGAGCAAAGAGTGCAGGGCAATAAAAGATCAGGAGAGACTTACAGGGGATCGTGACTTTGGTGGTCGAACCGGGAATAGCTTGGTTTGAAAAGGTGAAACGAAGTTTATGCAAGGAGGGGTACCACGGTGACTACCAGAAATGAAGACAGTGTCATATCTGATAGAAACAGCATGGCTGCTCCAATGCTTAGAAAGTAAAGAGCCGCGGTACATATAGGGGCAGAGGAAAAACCGAGGGTTCATTTAAACTAGGATTGTGTTCGTAAAGGAAGCAGCATAAAGCTGAGGAGGACGGCACGGTCGAAGAAACTGAACGGATGATGGGAAGTGAAGGGCTGTGCTGGAAGACTAGGAGTAGATATAATGAAATGATCAGCTGGGTAATTGTAATCTTTTGAGAAAGAGAGCACTACAAGGCTGGAAATCAAAAGACGCGATGATGGCTGCAGAAGTCTCCATGGGTTGGTGTTTGGAACCTTTGCTTCCGGACAGATAAGGGTTTCAAATTCGATTGAGCCATGTTGGCTTCCTGAGATGTGCTTGGATTCAGAGGTACGCGAGACTTCCGGGATTTATCTGATGAGGAGTTATATTTCGTCTGATGTTTGAGAGTCCATGGAGGGCTGTTGGAAATAATGGGGGTCTTTTTGACCCGATTACCCGTCCAAGGGGCAAAATGTGCTTCCACGAAGGCGTGACGTCAGTTGAGCGATTTAAAAGCTAAACTTAAGTGGCTTCATGAGGTGATGAAGCTCACCAAGGGGCGACAAATGCTGTCAAGGCCCACGTCCATGGACTCGCACTTCTGTAAATGAGTTCTAATATTGATGGTGATATGTCTGTTGACCGTGGGGAGGGCGCCTGCTCTGGAGCAAGGTCAGGGCGAACGACAATATTTAGTACGATAAAATACTCAGGCTGTGAGAGGGGGTCCCACACACTGGCAGCAGAGCAACAAATGTGAAAAGAGGTTATATAAAGTAAAACGAGAACGCTGTGGGCTGCGAACACGACTCCGTTTCAAATTGAGCTAAGGAGATAGTTAGATGTGGTCAGGAACGAAGATGCTGAAGCGGCAGTTATTATTTAGTGTGAACGATGTACTGTACGCAACAAGGACGCGAAAAATTATCAGTGGAGGCTTGCCGGGGATTACAGAATAAAGAGTTTTCGAAAGGTAGACTTGCCGGTGGACATTTCGTTGAAGTATTCGAGAGAAAATGGGTGAGTACGTATTGCAGGGCTGTTCGTAAAATTTCGAGATAAAAATCGACGATCATTCAAAATGTGGAAGCGCACAGCCGGCGAACCACGAAATGCCAGGAATCCGTGACCAAGTGTCGGGATGAAGCACGACCTTCAAATCGAAGGGCGAGAATACTTCGCCTGGACCTGGGCCTGATACTTCTGTTTAGATGACAAATGTATTATGTCCTGTTACTTCTATGGCCTTTCTTCGACAGTTTTCGACATGATAGGTAGGGATGACAAGCAGTTCCTTCTTTGGGGATGGCATTTTTATGTACACAGAAAGTATACCCCCGGGAACGTGAATTCTGGTGTCTGCTTAAGCCTGCCCATCGCAATCAGTCATTTGGGAAGGGAGAAAATACTACCGATTTTGAACATTTCATTGTTACATTAGATCGTGCACAGCAGTTCATCACTTAGATGGCTACTGGATGGTAGCTTGGCCATTTACAAACATAGATATATATATTTCTGTGTTCCACCAGCAGCAACGGGTTGTCCGAAATGAGACCCAGGAATAACTTGGCAGCGTCGTCCATCAGCAATTTTTTATCACATAAAAAAATGATTTTTCTTTAAACTCTTCCAACTTCTGCCTAGCCGCACCAGTAGCGTTTGTCTCCACTAATCCGTTTCTTTGACGGCTCTTCTTTGAAAGTCCGTCACGCGTCTATACACCATTCATGCTCCCCAAAAGTTTACTGCAATCCTTGTGAAGCTTTCCGCCTTCATGTGGACTTCCATATGACACTGAAATCACCTGCACAAAAATTCCGTTTTATTATCACCTTTGACTCACTTGCATTCATTTCACACGCTTCCCCCACAATTAGTTACCCAATGCCAGATCAGTGTTCTATATTTCGCTGGTACCTCTGACTGCACGTTGATAGCCCCATGCGTACTTTACTTCTAGTCTTGTTCTTTGGCATCTCTTCCGCCCGGTTACCCGTTAGCGGCCGACCAATTATCGCTTACATCAACAATCGCACCTTTGTCCAGCTATCCACACCACCCCCACCGAATTCGGAACCGATTTGCAAATCCCTCTTCAACCATTACCACTTTAGTTCACTCAAACACCACATGACTTTGCTGGAGTATTCGGTTGCTGTGTGATTCATAAATTTGTAAATTGTGAATACGTCACATTGACATGTACTGCTGTATTCTCTGATCTTGCCTTGCGCACGTGCATTGACCACGGTCAAGAAATATACATTTAAAGTCAATTAAATTCAATGTGTATGCGACCATTAATACTCTGGCGGGGTAAGTGATGTGCGCGGGATAAGAAGGAAAGGACGCATAAGTCTGGTCATCTTGCCAGCGGTGAGTGGTGACCGCAAAGGGCGAACAGGAAGAACACTTGGAGTTGTGACGAGGTATTTATGTGCGGATGTGGAAATGATGCTCTTTCGTGAGCCATAACAAAGCTGAAGCACAGGGCAGTTAAGTGGAACGGGACCCTCTCATACGTGGGCACATGCGCGGGTCGGTAATAGGTGGTTATAAGAGGATAGTAGTCTGCTTGATGAAACTCGATTCCATGAAATATTGCAGACGGAAAGGGCGACAAGACCCCTGAGCTTGATTCAGAGGCAAAAGAATTGAGTGAAGATGAGCATCTACCATAAATAAAAAGACCATGTTTTAAGGAAATGCTTGTGTTACAAAGCATTCTGGTCGCGCAATTCGGTCAATACCGTACCAGACAACCCGCAGCTAACTTTAGACAACATGCTTAAGCAGCTCTGGCTCGTGGGCAAAGAAGATAAAGTAAAGTTATAGATTTCGAGTATTAAATGTCCAGTGTCCGTATTCATTTTTCATGCGACTGAAAGCGACAAGGTTAGGCACATAATTCTGAACCACGGGTGTATCATCGCCGGGGTATTGTTATAGCATGGGTCATACGGTCAGGCTTCCCAAACCTTGCAATGACTATTTCATCGGACATCGGAAGGCTGATCAATGGCTGGGCAGTAAAGGCGGAAGGGCTAGGCTGTTATCGGGGCTTTATCCTTCCCCGAAAAGAGCAGAGAGCATTGGTCCAGGACCCTCCCCGCCAGAAGAGCCTCGTTCGTTTGGCTTTAATTACGAAGGAGGAGAAGATCCTGTTTGCCCCTTAGAATGTACTTTGCATTCATCCCAGGCTCTCCTTTTTTTCCTCGCGGCCCATGAAGTCCGTGAGTGCTGGCAACGGCTTTTTCCTTTATTATGAGAATATTACAGGCTGGGAGCCACGGACTTTGAAGGTTTCGCGACATTTAGCTGTGAAACAGAAAGGCGGGGGGTGAACCAGGAGCCCGGACCGTGGCTGCATAACTATGACTTCCTCCTTCCAGCTTGCCTCTGCCAGTAACAGAGTCCGAAGGGGTTCCGGTACGTGTATGAGACTCCCAGTGGCCATACCACAAGGTTTGATTTACAGGGCAACTTCACGAGCACGAATACGGTGAGGAAATACTACCACGGACCGAGCAGATTTTGACAGCAAGTCAGTATTTTAGTAACGGGGGATTTATGCCGATATATCAACGGGTGTCCGCCTAAAATTTCTACCTGGGAATAAGAAATTATGAACCGTAAATACCCTGAGATTCACCTAACCAAAAACTGATAAGTGAAAGTGAGAACCGTATAGGCAGAAATTTGTTTACCGGTCACGACGAAGCAATTTTGTGAACCTTCTGGGTGGGGTTTGTTCAGAATGAGACTTGGTGTGAAAAACAGACCGGCCATGTAGGAATATTCCAAAACCAGGGATCACAGGCATAACAGAGTGGACTAGGGTCAGGAGTTTTCTGACAGTCCAATAGTGCTGCGGTGCTTTGAGTTGGAATTTCACCCATGGGTTAAGTTTTTGCTGAAGAAGAAACTCATTCGTTTGCTTTCCGCATTGGCGAAGCGAGAGTAGCATTATTCAGCGCAATTTTTCCTTTGGAGCGAGACCTAAGGACTTCCTTCTCGCATGTAGCTATTTTGAATGATTTATGGCATGATTCAGGAGATAAAACTTGCGCTTGACAGTGAAGTCCGAAGCTCCAACCTTTTTCGGGAACTTGAAAGAAAGTGACACGTGTTGCTCTGTTTTTTTTTGCAGGTACTTGTATATTTGTGCGAAATTTACACCTCTCCACAATCTCTCGATAGGGCTTTCCTACTACCTGAGGGTAAGGCACAGTCTGGAACATGAAAAATCACCAAACATTGGGGTTGTTTAAACGACCGAGGACTTCAGATACTACAGAATCAACGGAAAGACAGCCAGTGGTTATATTAAAGATAGTAGTCTTTGGTTACTGCTATGAGGTGCACAATGTAGGCTAACTTTGAGTCGATTAGATCAATGGAATCAGGATAACTATGAGTTTCGGACGCATACGTTTTTTAGGAGGCTGAGCTTTTCTGCTGTTCATGCCAGGGGCTCCACATTCGTGATAGATCGATTTTAAAGTAGGGGCAATGCTGGGAAGGAACCCTTGCTATCACGGTGGCCTTTTTACCGTTGGCTTGAAGGGCAACCTCAGCCTTTTCCATCCACAACTCTAGGCTTTGTAAATACGGGAAAAAAGAAGCGGCAGAATCGGCAACGAATTTTACTGTAAAAAGACCAACAAAGTTGGAACACCTGCGCGGACTTTCGCGTAGAATATAGTGGGCATTAGGTGAAATCACGAATGATCACTTCTTGAGAGATGACGAGTTAGTGCAGTCGGGATCTTCCAAAAGGAAAACCAAAGTCAATTTGACAGCACACTTATACACCGGAAGAAAAAGCTAAGCATAAATGGGTCCTTGAGGTCCTGTAAACAACGTTGACGCCTGAAAATAATGCCTGTTTGTTTATCTAATTCAGCAAGAGCTTTGGAAGGAGTAAACATCCATCGGAGTACTGGAAGTGGTGGATTGAATTAGGCCGACGAACCTGAAAAAAGAATAATTTGAATACTGAGATCACAAAGGTGCTCGATGGTATTTGGAACCTGGGGATAATCGTGTGAGGAGTTACTAAGCATCAGAGTGCTTCTTTTGAGTGAGAAATCCCTGTCCTCCACTGAAGCAGAATATTCATTCTTTTCCTAATTGTGGTAGGTTTGGAATGTGTTTAAGTTGTCTCCCCGAAACCTTTGTGAAACGCTACCAAACCCCAAATGCGGTGAGGTTTAATGTTCCCGATGCATTGAATAAAGGCAGAATATATCCATACTTTCAGTCTTTTAGAAGTTGTTCTATTTTATCTTACATGCCACCTCCTTTGTGCATTCTGTACCCCCACAACTACCCATAAGATTCCCTATATTAACAGAACTGACCGGTATTTGGAGAAAAAGACCGAACTTCTGATAAAAATGCCGTGTTCATGTGCACGGAGTTGGATAAGGCCTATTGTTTCCGTACGCCTTTTCCTCCAACAAGAATTCTCGATCCCCCTCTACAGCAAGCACGAGATTGACCTATATTTTCGAACAACCTACTCCAGTAACACTAATACGAAAGTGGTCATTTCGCTATTGACTCCAGTGCCGAACATCAGCGGTGCCAACTGTGTGCAAAATTATTCAATTTAGGTAACTTATTTCAAATAACTTATTCAGAAACATTTTTGGAAACCGAAAGTTCCGTAAATCAGTGGTATCCAACCCCATTCCAGCTTGTTTTGAAGAAATCACCGAAAGTCTGAAAGGAACGCACCAGTTCCACACCGACACAATTGCGAGGGGCTGGATGTGCTTTTGTTTACATCTCAGCTGAGAAAATATACAGAATACACACTAAAGTTTAAGCGAACTATATTATTAGTGGAGTCAATAAGTGAATCTCGAATAACAAGCCCGGCCGAATACTGGCCAGTTGACAGGTGGACTCAGGAGGGCTTTTGTACAGATTAGTACCGGGCTCAAATCAGGCAAACGGGTTTGGAGCAGGCCTCGTCTAGGCTAGGGCCAGGTTCTTAGGTGAGGACCGGTTGGTCTTTGGTTGGGTTCGAAACGGGCTCAGTTTGGGTCCCGTAATGGGTACGACAAGCGTACTATTGTAGTATTGTGTAATATGCCCAACGGTTGCCTATCTTCCTGTTTCGCTTCACCTCCAACTACGTGTCCCCTAGAGAGCCTACGTCCCAAACCGCGGCGAGCAGTGGAAAAGACAGTATTGAGTATACTTGTTAGATTCCTGTGTAGGAAAAGTTAAAATTTATTTACGGAAGGTATTTACTATATATATATATATTTGTGTGTGTGTGTTTCATCCCTCCGGAAGTAACGTTTTGGTCGGGAGCAGAATTAAATACGTTATATGATGGCTAAATAGTTGATATTCGGCACAAGATGCCGAAATTAGTCGCAGTGGGTTTTAAAATTCTAGAGGTGACGAAGTACGGATTGAGGAAAGCCGGAGTTGGTTGACAAGGTTCACACCAACCCTATGTGCTAGGAATACCATCGGGATCAGACTGCACCTTGACGTGGTGGGTTAGCTTGCATACTTGAATGACCCAGAGAGCTATGTGGGATGGCGTCCTTAAGCCGCAGGTGTAGCCATGCCCGACAGGCCAGTTGGTGGATGCCAGATGGAGTCTAGTCTCTGAAACCGTCATTGGGCAACATTTGGTTTTAGCAGCTGAACCTGTGGGGGTAAACTAACAAACACACCGGTAGGGACAATCTGCCGGCCTAAAAACCTCTACCAGATAAGATTGGGGTGTAGCAACTGGGGTTTCTCTCGAAGACGAGGAAGAACTCTTCGCGCGTCGTTGGGCAACCTTGGCCGGCCAGGGGTAGACACCCCCGAAAAAAAGGATGTTGCCCGTCAACTTTCCTCTCGTCCCATGGGGTAGGCTGAGCAAAGAACTGAATCCGGAAGGGGGGCCGATTACAAGGCACCGATGAAGACAAGGCAGGACGCATGCAATAATTAGGTCTCACGTAATAGATCAGAAGAAGCCCCTTCTTGAGTACTTTGGTCACTTTCTCGCACTGGGTCAACCCCCGTCTGCTCTACTGGTCACACTTTTGAGTTAGGCTCCGGTAACTGTTCCCAAAGAAAATCCTCTGTGCGGTATGGGCAGCTGTGACGTGTGATTTGCTTAAGAATCTCCAGGGGTCCCTCGGGAAACATTCCTTATTTCTCAGCTCTCTATCCTTCGTATGCCAATTCTTTAGGGTTAAGAACAGCCACAAAGTGACTTGACCACAAATTTGTAGCTCTCGGAAAGAATGGCAACTTTCAGACAGGGGAAAACAGAAAGTCTTCTCAGAACTACTTATTCTTCTTACTCACCTGTTTACTGTGTTTGCACGCTTCACCAAACGGCGCTACAGGCTGCCCTGGCTAGAACTCTCGAAACCTATAAAGATGTGTGGTGTCTTTAAAGCAGGCAAGCGAGACCCATATTCAGTGTTAACTTTCTGTCCCCAGACACAAACTCGGTTTCTCGCTCCTGTCTTTACCTTCCGGGGGACTTGATGTCTGGAACTGTATGCCGCTCAGATTTGGCATCAACCTGAGCACGAAAGCTGAGAGTTCACTGTCCCACTGGATCCCATTCAGGAGCTAACTGTGAGTGGTTCGGCTGAAAAGTTGTGTGTATATCAGAACCCATAGCCTAAAGCTTTGATGCCTGTCTGTCGAATATCTGTGCATCCCACGTGACTGCAGCTCTCTTAAGGATCAAGACGAATTCTACCAAGATTTGCCTCCGCCGCTCGGTAGCTCGCACTCCGCGGACGTCGTGTTTGCTGCAGCTGGTTATAGCGCTCAAGTTCGAGGCCTAGACGAGGCAGGTAACAACATAGAAGTCCATTATGGCGTTCCGATTGATGTAGCCGATAACAGTGACCGGCTCATCGAATTATGCTCCGGCCGTAGACTATTCCCAGTGAGTATAAGTTCCTCGAGCGTAATGCTGTTCCGACCAACCTGGCGTCCTCCTGCACCTTCAGTTTTGGACCCAGACCGAGTACATTTCTACCGGTAATGCTAGCCAGGACGACTCAAGACTGTTAATCACCTTGACCCACTTCCGTAAACATTGAACAAGCTGTCGTCGGCGAGCTTCTAAATTTACATGCTGTCGGTGGCCGAAGCGAAGCCAAAGCCAACCTACTCCAGTGGCTGCTACTGGACAACGACCATCGATCGGTTTTCCAAGTGGAATTATTCGCCAGATTATCGATGCAGTCAGTCGGCCAGAATTCAAAAGAGTGATGGTCAGGGAAGTAGCCGGCCTGGTTGAAGCTGCTAAGACTGCCCGAGGCCGAACGACAAGGCATATACAGGATTCAAGGATATCTGATTCCTCCATTGGGCTATTAGAAGAGTGTACAACTTGAGGGGTGTCTCGGAGAAATTCACTAATTCAAAACCCCGGGCATGAATAACAGAAGCCGAGTTCGTTTTTACGGTGCTGTTTCACCCGAGTTCACAAAGATTAGTACCATAGGTCAGGGTTGTTTCTAATCACTCACTTTGTCTTTGACTTTGTGGTTGAAATGGTCTTGAAGGCCGCGCTTCCATCGGGCGAGAATAACGGGTTCGAACTTTTACCGGGTGAGAAACTGTCAGACCTTGATTATGTGTACGATATAGTTCTTCCATTTGGAGATCGAGGTGAGTCGTAAGCTTTTCCGTATAGCCTCAAGGATGGGGCAGAAATGTTGCTCATGGGTTTTGCACCTTGGTGCAAGATGTTGCTGCAGGATTGGATTGGTCCAAAGCCAAACCTTATGGTGTCTGAGGAGATTTTGGACAAATTCCGTTAACTTGACATCTGTTTTCACCCCCGCTGTTGGATGTCTGTACTGAAGGCACGATTGGTCTTTTTCAATCTCATTCACCTGTGGCGCCAACACGAAGTTCGCTTATCTATCAGTGGTTGAGTGAACTCCACGTCATCCAGGCCAGTGCTTCTGTGTGGTTCGAAAACATGGCCGCTGCAGGTGATGGGTATACGAGCCTTGTCGGTTTTAAACACCGATAGCTTCATAGTAATGTCCACATCTGGCAAGAATACCGTAGGAGCCATGCCTCAGTTCGGCGGACGATCCGAAATTCACTGATCAAATCATCGAACAAAATATTTAAGCCCACCAAGCTGATATTGTTGGAATGCGCTGCCCTTTCCCCTGACAGGACTCCTTGGCGCTCTGTTTACTGAGGTGAATGACTGTTGTAAGATGGGTGAGAGCCGCCAGTCCATGACGTAGGAAAATGTTTTGAAAAACCTAACCGATTGACTTGGTCACCTAGGGTGTGTTGAACCTGGATGGGGTCCAAGGGACCCTCTCACTCTATGGTTAGGTTTAATGGGAAAATGGGAGGAAGCAGCGACCACTGACGCTGTAGTACTCACAAGATTTCTCTATTAACCGGGTGCCATTATTTGTGGCTATCCTACTGCATGCGCATTTTCTCTTTTACAGTATTTCCTTTAGAGGTTGCCCTGGGAGGTAGCCACCAAAGTCACCGTAACTAGTGCATGGATGAAGGCTACTAAACTGAAGCCATCTACCGAAAAACTTGTTTTATGTTAAAGAGCAAAAGTGAACCTACACAGGTTCATGCATTTACCAACCTGACTGTTTTGTGGTCTTTAACAATGGACAAAGTAAGGTAGCAAAAAATGTATGCCCAACAGGCTAACGATGGCAGGATATAGATGCAGAGCCTGCCTGCGAGGGTTAAGCGAACCGCTGAAACCGTTTGCTTTGGAAAACCAGCGCGTAATTTGGTCGGTTACCCCATATACTTATTGGTTCTCAAGTTTTTCAGAGAGAGGTGGCATCTGAGGTGTTAAATAAAAGCACATATAGATGCACCTCTTTATGATGCAATTCACCACAGGTAGAACACAAAACATTCTCTGTTTCCAAGCCAGCTACAGTTCAGTGCCGAATGGTCCGAGCTGAGCCCTGCTCAGCTAGAAACCAATAATCTACGGGTTAAACAGTAGGACCATACCTCCAATGCAAGAGCGATAGACGTCGCTAGGATGCGACAAACAATATTCGTCGGAGAGTAATCCTTCTACTTTTTGTTGACATTTTGTGGCAAAACTTTATCGATTAGAAAAAGCAAATGTAACAGTTAAATTACGTTTGTCCCGTGGTTCATCCATTTTTGGCTATTCTATGTTATGCTCCCCGCCAATGGCTTCTGAATGAACGGGACGTTTCACCACTAGTGGTGATTCCCGTTAACGGGACCATCTCTTCCAGTGGAATCCCGATGAGTTCTAATGTTTCTACCGTCAATGAAATATAGGCGCAATCGCGGAACCACGGTGGTTTTTCCTTTTGACCGTAAATTATCATTACTTGGTTGCGTGCCTATAATTTTATTGCTGCTTTTTCTTTCACTCACATTCAAATGTTTACCCGTTGTGCAACACGGATGTCTCCACGTCATTTTCTTCCAGATAAAAAAAGAAAGCCAGTAAATGAGGCGGAATAAAACCGATAGGAACTACTTGAGTTTCCATCGGTACGTAAGGTTACATTTGCCGTGATGTTCTGATCGCCCAGCTTGGCGTTTAGAACGAAAACGTTTCATCAACGTTCGAGGTGCCGTCGTCAGTGCATGTGAGCAGTTGGTAGTGATCTCTCATTTATGGGTTTGTCAGTAATCCTGACCTTGGGCTCTGTAGACGAATTTGTGCCCTAGACTGCAAGTTCGTTTATCGGCTTAGCCTTTTAGAATTTGACCCCTCTTAGACGAGCTTCAACTCTTTCGCTTTGTGCTGCTGTTTCCACTTTTGATATTTTAATTCTCGGCGATTCAGTTTTGAAGATGTATGAGTGTGGAAAATTCAGATTAAAATTACGGGTTGAACGATTTTGGTCCACCGATTCCGCTTATGATTTTCTTGGTCAGTTCGCCTGTCTGTTCTCCATCCGAATGCACACGTGATCCAATTCAGTATGTCTATTGATCGAATTGTTTGAAGAGTACCGGTCCTCCAAAACCTCTCTTGCGTGTCTAGTGGTTGCTCGATCCAGAATTTTAACCTAATCCAGAGTGAACTTGTATTCTTCTTGATCCCCGTGGAGGGACATCGGAGAGAATGGGTCATGTCTCTTTGTGGCCAGTTTATGCTCGGGCATTCAAGTAACATCTTTTCTCCGAGTTTGACCGATGAAGCACTGGTCGCTCTCACTAAATCTGACTTTGTGTGTAACGTTTCTTCTTTCTTCGGTTTTGAGTTGCTTTTTGGTTCTGGTATGAGTTTTCTCATTGTTTTGGTTGGTCTGTGGGCAACTGTTATGCCTTGAGGTTGAAGCCATTTCGCAGTTATTTCAGGGACGTTTTAGATGCATGTTAGCGTGATCTTTCTGTCTGGTTGTATTCTTTGCTTTATTTTCCTACTCTTCCCACACACGGTTTTCCTTACGAAATTTCTTGGATATCCGTCTCGCTGAGATACTCTGAAAAGGTAGTTTTCTTCTTGCGTTCTCAGTTCTATTGTGCTGCAGTGGGTTTCAGCTCTCTTAAACAGGGTCCGAATGCATGGTCTTTTATGGTGACTTGGGTTACATTTGGGTTGCATTTCTCATCATTGAAGTTGGTGATATGGGCAAAACCCATAAGGGAAACCCGTAAACGGTTGCGTGAATAATATTTCAATTATGAGTTCGTAAAAAGCTCGTGATGAATTGTATTATTCTGTATCATCATTATATCCCATGAACGGAACGTTTAACCATAAAGATATAATTCTAAACCGTGGTTGAGTTGCACGCAGAAATGCACGATCGAAGAATACAAAATTACCTGATAGGATGGTATATTCACGAATTTCAAAGGCAGGAGGCACAAGTTACTCCGACAGTGAAACAAGTCCGGGTGGAATCCGAATGAAGTAAACTGACGTCAAGTTGCCCGGTAAGTATGGTCGGTTTTGGAATAATTAAAGGAAAAGCCATGAAATGATAGAACGTGTGACCAATGAAGGGAGTGGCATTATAGTGCGGAGTGTGCATGCATACGAGGATGGTACCGGCGATGATTGACCATCGCTTACTCGAGTTCACTGAGCAGGGCAATTTGCTGTGAAGCAGGGAGAAATTGTATAAATTTTCTCAGGGAGGAGGGAGGTGATATGAGGTGGCAAAGGCCGGATAGTTTGGCGTGCAACGTCAAAAACTAGTCGATTGGTGACACCAGTGGGGAGATTTTGGAAAATCGATCATGGAGTTGTTTGTGGTAATTTGAAATAAATTCATCATTTCAGCTATTCCGACTTAGAGCAGACGAAATATTCCGGTATGTCAAATTGGATCCATGATACTTTATGTGAAACACTCATCAATGATCCGTATTATCCGCGATACATTTGGAATTCTTTCGGGCTATGAAGCTTTCAGGATAAAAACAAGGAAAATAAATCCATACCACTAATAAATGCAACACTGTCCTGCTACACTGGTATACGCACGGTACAAACTTTTGATACAGCAGGATCCACTGCACCCACCTACTAGCAGGGGACCCAGCCAATCGTCATGGCACCGTAGGTCACAAAGATTGCCTTTAGAACGACGAGTAGCCGATTCACAAGAGCCACAAAACCAGAAGAAGAGTGATTTCCAGTTTTACGGTGGTGAACTGGAGATCATCCAAAGAAAATCATATGCAGACCTCTAGCATACTGCCAAGTAGACTAACGGGTAAAGCCCATGGGTTCAACGTCATATAGGCCGTGTGGTGAGCAGACTGTTGGCCGCCCTAACAGCGTCCTATTAATGTAGATGTGGGATCTTTTTGGATGGACCTGCTGATGCTGTGTGCTTAGGGAGTGTACTTTCCAGTATTTGCCGACCAAACACGTAGGCCTATCTTCGGAGAAACTCTGTACCATGAATAGTACGCACAGCCAAAAGGCTTAGCAAAGGGTGTAGTAGGTCCACTATCCACCAAGGACCTTGTTACCGCCACAGATGACCACAGCCAAGCAGACACCTCCGGGCCAATACTCTGGTAGCGCACAAAGAGCACATGGTGGGGTAATGGTCGATTAGAGGCTGATACATCCTCCACCGAAACAAAGGTCGCACTTGAGTATAGGCAGGACCCTCTAGCCCAACTTCTTCAAACTATCCAGGTACCGAAACAGCTCTGCTTTTTCCTCATCCTCGAGGGAGAGACTGCGGTATATACAGGCTACTGTTAGGTCTGCTCGGTTGGACTAATTTGGATCGCCAAGGCTTGCACTTTGCGTATGCTGAGTCGGGTCCGCCCACGTCGAGCATACAGCTTTGCTGTGAGCGGCAACCCATATCCACCCTGTATTTCCTGCCCATCGTTCTTGCTCAAAAAGTTGTTTGATGGACGAAAGCTCCAGGAGTTCCCGTGGGGTCCCAACCACGGCCCCGTGGTTGCAATCACTTCTTCCGCACGTGGACGGGCCCTGAATTCCGACCACTTGCCTCCCGAGCTTGCTGATTTGGGGTGTGGAACAAGTAGCCTCGCCGATTCCTGGGGAACTCTCTTTTTGCCAGAGGATCCAGCCTCCCCCCGGAGCGTAGTTCCGGGTAGCTTTCCAGTATTTTGGAGTTTTCTTCAGGATAGCGCAAAGGCCACTTGTTCTGGGGGTGCCGGTCGCGTTTACTTTCGGCTGCGCGGTAGGTGCCCACACCGGAGTGCTCGTATTCGTAGACACTCCAGCCCTAGCCATTTCTTGTTTCCTGTGGGGACTGCTCCTTTGACGGATTTCGTCCTTCTTCGCTGTCGTGGGTTGGAGCGAAAAGTTCTGGCGAGGCAACGTCTCTATAGGTAGTTGGAATCCGGCTGTGGTGAAAGGTGACCTTGGAAGATTCAAACCGTTGGCCAAGGCAATGGATGTGTTCTGCTCCGAAACTTCTGCTCAATGGCGACAGAAGTATTCGTGGCAGTTTGGTTAAGGTCAGCAGTCACCAGAAAGAGATCTCTATGCCTGGGACCATCAAAATTCGCCACTACCGGTCCTGGCTCTTCGCCTTCCTATCGTCCGACGGCTTACGCTTGTCTACCCGCAGGACCAGTTCGGTGGCAGCGTGGCCTGGCACCCCAAACATCCGCAGAAGGTTGATTATGTAGAGCCCCACTGGCCACCCCTCTATCTCACCTTCTTCCATGGTGCGCTCTGTTAATCCCTATGGCTGCCTCAGGTTGCCCCTGAAGGTAACTTAGATTCGAGGGAAACCGGAAACTCCAGTTTTCCAGGACTTTTACTCTTCTGTTCAAGCCTTGAATACCAATAGGCTAGTGAAGTCTGTTAAAGGTGAAGTTCTTAGTGCTTTCACCTCGCCCTTGTACTTCTTACTGGACTTCCCAATTTTAGAAGGGGATTTTATATTTCGCCTTGGTGCCACTCGTACGGAAGTTACTCCCTAACGAGAGTTTCCACAAAGCTGGTCACCTCTCAATAATTCTTGCTGTTTATTGATCCAGTAAAAACCTTCTGAATGCTCCTTCCCATCGAAGGCGCTATTTGTCAGCAACAAGAAATAACGCGCATTGGGGCCTTGTGGCGAGTCGCCTACACTAGCAGCAAAGGAGTTTGTTCCGCTTATTGAGCCACTAATGTTCAGTAACCCAGGTCCACGCTCGAGAGAGGAGGTGAGACCAAAAATTGCTTGGCTTGCACCAACGGCTTTGTTTTTGAAGTCCTGTGCGAAGGAACTCCATGCAAACTGGGCAAATTTAAGCCAAAACTTCGTGTCCGCGAAGTAAAGGGTGGTTCACCTCGGACTGTTTAACAGATCGACCGTGGAGACAAGTTTTACGTATTTCACGCTGGATGCCGTCGTCTATTACTCTATTCGGAGGCTTTGCTTCTACAGACATTCTCTGATTCTTTGTTTAGACATACCGCCGATAACGTACCCGAGTTCAGATATGCCCGGGTCATAGAGTGATAGTTTATCCCAGGCTAGGCTGGCCAATTGTTGAAAATGAGAAGGAAATGATGGAAAAGATGCAGATTACATAACCTTTCTTTCCTAAAAGTTCGAAGGTGCATGACATTTCAGAAAGCGCGCAAGGTGGGAACAACTTGGAGGAAATCGGGACAACCATGGGTCTTCATGGATTCCGGCTGACCACTGGTTCACAACTCGTACAACTCATCTGAATTGGCTTTTTCTTCACTGCGGTGCACAGGGGCTTCCAGACTTATCCGGACCGAAAGCACGTTCAGAAGGATTTCTTTAGTTTGGAGTTGGTAACAGATAATCCTTTTGTTCTCTACACAGCCCTATCCCACCGGTGTGGGGGAAGTTCGTGTAAATTACATTACGGCTGTGAAAGTATCTGGAGTAACGGTCAAAGAGGATGTTCATTTGCCACTGTAGGGTGTTCATGTCCTGGTTTATATTGAGCGGCAGGTGATCGACGACAGCCGGAAAAGCCTGGTGAGTTTGTAACGATCGGTAGTGGAAAATCCCCTTAAAACCGTTGCAGTTCCATGTTTTCTTAACATCACTCATTTGCCTACTCTATTGACGTGGCTTTACGAACTGTTTGTTTCTGTGGACCAATTGTTGTTTGTTCGCGCCCAGAGCGCTACATTGTCATATCCTCGTTCTGGACCTGCGCGACGCACGTGCTCCTTGCTCGCACGCCGAAATTCGGTTTCTCGTTTGTTGAGTCCTCGTGATCTCATAATTGAGGTTTGTACCTGTTTGGTGCCATTGTTCATTCAATAATCTAGTGTCGTAGAATATCACGGATAATCGCTTTTTTATTTGGCGATCCGCTGTGAATTTGGCTACGCATTGCTCAAACGTGTTTTACAGAGTTCACGTATTTAAAATTCTTCATTCCTCTAGTTAACTCCACCGTCCTTCTTATGTGAGCGAACTTCTCATGAGACCCTCCTGGTCGAACCGCTAAAAGTGGTGCATATCAAGTTTGGTAAAGTGAGCAGTCTTCCCTGAAAAAAGCGACACAATTGCGCCTGATAACAAGCCGATATTCGGTTTGATGTGAGTCACAGTAACTCAAATACTGCCAAGTTAAAAATATTCATCACATGAGCAGGGAGTCTCTCTTCAAACTTGTGCACGTTTTCACTTTGTCTTCCGGAAGCAACAAAACAGAATATATTCGGGGGACATGCCGTAAGAGTCACAGTCAGGTCAGTTAATTGGGCATTGCCGGTCTGGTATTGGGTTGTTGCTAATGTAGCAGAGCAAGAGCTCTCTCATTCAGTGATCTGTGTTCACAGCTAACAGTATAGAAGCCATGGAGACTCTATAGCTGGTGTGTGTAGGCAAAACGGGTCTTGTCGCTCTCGGTTAGTAAGTGTTTTTTATGTGGTATATACTCAGTATTTCAGTGGTACTAATAAGAGATATTTAAGCAACACAGTCGGGCTCACCAAACGACCACGGAAAGTCCATTTCGAATTGATGAGAACAATTTTCAAACTTGCCTCCTCCACGGTTTCATTGGATGGAGAAGTTTTCAGGCAAAAATCATCGATAGATATACCAGGTGAAAAGTTGCGCCCGACGAAAACACAAAGCGGAATGTGATTCTTTCAGTGTCTCAATCTACCAGCAAGCCTACGCATCTGGGTGTAGCCACTGTGGAAGTATTGACTCCATATGGAGTGACTGAAGTGGTCGAGTCGAGGCCACCCGAAAATCAAAGTCAGGTCGTCTCATTTGTGGTCTGTTTCCAGGAAGTAAATGCAGCTTTGTGCTTACTCTAGTAAATAATATGTTACAACGACATGAGATGAACTAATGGTGCAAACAACTGCACCACCCCACGGCAAGGTTGTTTCTTATTATTGCGAATTGTTTTTTACAATATTTTGTTAGTTTCCAGCCTCAAGCATACTAGAAAACACTCCTAACTTCCAACCAGGTTTACCATTTCCCACTTTCCATCTTAACCTGTGATCGTTTTTTATCCAGCAGTCGATACCCCTTTTATCATTCCGTAATAGAAACGAATGTAAAATTGCACCGGCTTGAAAACCTTTTCCGCTCCGGTACAACTCTATGCTCTCCAGCGATCATTCCGAATTATAAAGGTCCCCTCATCCTAGCTAACCTCACTCAAAACTCACCTTATCAAGAACTACTATTAGGGTCCCCTTACTAGTATAGTGTGTGAGACTTTATTTCGTGTTGGAGTAATGCGAAACTAGACGAAAATATCTCAGAGTAAAACGAGTTTGATGCAAACTTTCAACTATTCTAGATTGGCAAAGTACAAAACTTGCACAAGCCTCAATCACGAGACCAAAAGAATTTTCAAACGAGAACCGAAGTTTAGCGTTTTTCATTAACAAAGGCGATCACCACAAGCAGGTCCGAAGGTCGATTAAAACTGGGTCACCATCGAGAGACAAGTGAGATACTGAAAATAATATTTTAAGTGTGTCGAGTGATGAGTGGTGTTAAATATGTGACAGTCGGTGGAGAATTCACTTTAATGAGGCATAGGCACGACTTTCCATTTGCCAGTGACATAGCGAGATACATCGTCCACGGAAATTCTCCAGTGGTTTTCCACCTCCGAGTTTGGGGGATAGGATATGATTCTGGCTCTACCTGTCTGGATCTACTGTCAGAGCCTATAGTCCTCCTGCTAAGCCTATATCTGCTTCTGCTGCTAGTTCATAGCGGACAGTGGTACCTGCAAAACCACTCAAAAGCCCAGTAGCAAAATGTCGTCTGGCAACCACGTGGGATATTTCCGCCGATGTGCAGAGGCACACCTAGGCTCGTAACTGAGGTGAATATACAGTTTTTGGGAATGGAAAAAATGCAAGAATTCCCGAGGCGGGTGAAGCAGCCAAAGCAGGAATACAAAGTTGGAACGAGGATGGGAAGTAGTTGCGGGAGTGTAATTGTTAGGTAGTTCGGTCTGTACTGACAGGATAGCTTCAGCAGTGAAAGCCTAATGAGACATGTGGTGGGGCCAAAGCTATTCGGAAACCGATCGAACAAGTAAAACTTCGGGGGCAAAGGTCTTTCTACAAACAGCCAATAAATGGATGTTCCCATGTGAGAGTTCCTTTACAAGTCGACTCCAAGCCACGAGCTCATCAGGAATTTCTACAAGCTCTTCCTCCGTCACCTATGTGAATCACGTCGAAAGTTAGACATTAGGTAAATTGGAGGTTGCTTACAGAGATTAAATGGCTGGGGAAGACTAATGGGATGAAAGCAGAGTCATTTTGTATCCATCGATCGGAAGCACCTTCCTTCAGCTTGTACCCATCTTGAGGTAACCCTCACCGCCGTCGCCCAGAGGTAGACTCAGCGTTTTGGTGTCCATATGCACTCTCCGTTTTCTATTTTCACTTACTCGGCGCAAAGAAGTTTCTCTGAATCGACCGGGTTCTCCCTGATAATTCCAAATGGCCACTTCTGGCAGGGTGTTTGTTAGTCAGCTATCAATACCACGTCGCCCAGTCGGAATAATCTTTCCCTGGTGATCCATTTTTGTCCGGCCTGAAGGGCCGGTAGATGTTCCCTTACCCGGCCTTACCAAGAAGTTTGTGTCAGTTGAATTTCTTGGTTCCAACCGTGAAGTTATATGTGCCTCAGTGTCTTTGGGATTTGACTGCTTTCGTTGGGTCATAATAATACATGATTTGAAGTTAGGGCGATTCCATCCGTGCAGTTGGAAGTAGCAGGCACTAAAGGCTTACTATTTAGAATTTTCCCCACCTAAAAAAGCGACTTACTCAGCATCTCGCCGTCCAAAGGCTGTTGTCCTATAAGTGCTATTGGTGTCCTCCTTGCGGACCATATTAGCCTTTCCTATTCAGCCCCAAGATGGCCAGGGTGTGGAAAAATAAATGCCAGCAAAATCGTTCAGAGGTGGTTCTATTCTAAATTCGAAATCTATCCAGGCCCTGCCACCAGTTTCTAAACTCCTTCTGAGGTACGAAAACGTATGAATAATAATAATAATAATAATAATAATAATAACAATAATAATAATGGTATATTTCTGGGCCGTGGTCGAGAGGCACTCGCGTAAGCATGATCAGAGTTTGCAATATCACTGAATGAGATGGAAAATTCACAAACTTCAAAGAGGGATTCGCGCGTCACGGCAACAATGGAATAAGGCTAGGGGGAGTTTAAATGAAGCAAAGCGACGAGAGAATACACGGCGAGTACGAATTGATTTCGAGTCATTTGCGGCAATAGTGATGAGTCGGCCGGATGTGGGAATGTTCAGACGGACATTGGCTTAGGATGCAGGAAATACAATATTCACAAGAATTATGCAAGTAAATGGTCAGTGATGCATGCTCATGTTCACGTAAAAAGGTGATTAATGTTGAGGTGACTAGGTTGTATTTGCGGTAGCCGGCCTTTGGTGCGGTTTTAGACTGGCAGAGGAAAAGATTAACAGTCTGCGCGATATATTACAGCCAGGCAGCGTGATGACCGGGTGGTTCTGATATTGGAAAAGGGAGGATCGCAATCTGGGAGATGTTCCAGCCGAGGGTTAGCGTAAGCAAAATAACAGATAAGAGTACGGAGGTTGGGAATAAGGCACAATGATCTTAGGGAAATGAGGAGTTGGTATTGTAATTTGATGTTCGTGAGGGCTGACCGCGCTAGTACTACTAGGCAAAGTTACTGATAATGATAATGATAATGGTTTATTTCGGATAACCCCGAGGCATGCTGTAAAGCAAAATCAAACGGTACAATTGGACGAAGAGTCCGAATTCCAAGAGTATGATTCAGGTATGTGCACTGGATATTGTACAGGAGAAAGTATTTAATTTACTCTTCAAGGAGGCGCCCGGCAAATTTGGACTCAGGGTGGGGTGGCCAACCTGACCAAGTCAGGGTGGAGCTGGTCGGAGGTAGTGGACCCTTACTCAAATATCACAAAAACAGTGACCGCGCAAAGAGAGAATTAAACAGAATTGACGAAAACTTTGTTCACCTCGAGAAAAAAGACTTTTCCAAGGGGAAAATGAACCAGCTATAGCTCTCCGCGGAGTATGGCGAGGCTTTGGATTGTAAATCAGACCATGAAAGGAGTGAATTTACTGACAAAGAGCAAGCAAAATCTTTCGAAGATTAAGCTTGTAAAGTTCAGTGACAAATATCGGCTGAGTCAGTTAAATACCCAGTGGAGGACTAATTTGCAGAGAGAGATTGCCTAAGTGACGGTGAAAGAAGGGGCCAGACTTAGACATTTAATCGTTGTGCACATTGTTTACCTTCAGAAAGGTGGAATGTGATGCACCAAAATGGAATTGGGAACTGGGCGACATTTTGGTTTGTGATGCGTAGCCATGATAGGTGCAGATACACGGTTTGCAAAGATGGGTATTTAAATGTCAAGTAAGTATTTACGTATGATTATCGTTATCTAAGGGCTGAACATGATGACCAGAGTGATGCAAAGATCAAAACTGTCTGACAAGATGTACCAAGATAGAACACCGGATATACAAAAGTACCAACAACCGATGGATACAGTTGCGAAGTTGGGCGACTGGATCTGGTTGGAGTCTGTGATAAACCAAATGGACATGACATCTAACGGGGTCTCTGGAGGGATGGTGGAAGAAGTGGCCAGATGTAAGCAAGTAAACGTTGCGCACATCGTCTACTTTCAGAAAAGTGGAATGTGATGCACCAAAGTAGAAAAAGGAACTGGGTGACAAGTCGGTTTGTGATGCTTAGCCATGATAGTCGCAGACACACGATTCGCAATTCGGCCGTTCCCCGGTAAGTCTTATCTTTCGGGGCTCATAAAGCCGTGGAGGTGCCTTTGGACTATAGGGTCTGAGGGCTACGTAAGGAAGCAGCTGGGCAACATGGAGAACCTGAATGGCAAGCCTGTATGACAGATCCGGAGAATATATGACTCATCCCATCTTGGGGTGTCTACAGGTCTAATGCTGCAGGTTGCTGTTAGGTTAGGCTGTAAACCGGAGAGTGGGCTGTATTGTGGGACAACAGGATCGCCGCTTTCCTACGAAAAGGAGGAAAAGTAGATAGGTAGGCGAAAAATATGTGAGCTTTTCTCTAGTTCCCTACCTGTATGTTTATATACACATTAATATCCACGTGTATATAGTTCGTGCTTTGATGAGACGTTTGTCGTCCGCTGTATCGACTTGTTGTCCCCAGCCTCGGTGGTTTTGTAGCTGACGTCAACAAACACGCCAGGAGTGTATAGGAGGGTACGTGATGGTTACAAATTAGAACGGCAGGTGGATAAGCATACGGGGAAAGACCAGTTCGCTATCATCCCAGTCAGTCTTGTGTGTAGGAATCAAAAGCAGGTCAGGCGGATTAGGGCGTTGTGGGGTTTCCCCTTTCATAGGGTCAGGTCTGAGCTGATGAGAGACACCCATGATTGAAGGTTGCCCATTTCCTTCGCGGCACGATGTTAGTGGTATTTGGAGTTCAGGTCGATCCCAATGGGTCCTTTTGTTTTCCACTTTTTATTTTTAGCTTTTTTCTAACAGAGGGGTGGTTGCTCCCATATAGGAACTTTCCGTAGCCTCTCCGCCCGACCGTAATTTTCCGCGTATATGTTAGTTTCTCGCAACTACTGAAGTTGGTCTGTTTTCCCCACGTCCGGACGCAGCTATGGTGAAGAAGCCGTTGAAGTCAGGGGTGTTGCTTGCATGGGCCGAGAAAATACAGAGTAGAACTTGGCAGACACACAGAGTAGGACAACGAGTGTTGCAATGCACGCGCCTGCATATACCTTTCAGTCTCGTACAGCGTCAGATCGTGCCTAAGACTGCCAGAGGCCATTCTAGTGTGGTTGGTGTAGGCTACGCCAGTAGGAGATGTTATTGTGAACACGGAGACAGGATAGCTGTCTAAGTTAGTGATGGATTCAGAAATCTTTGGGACACAGACTAGCTTTCATGTCGGGGAATACAAAAGGAGGACATTGAGGCCAACAGGTAGCTATTAGATAGTGGAGTTATGGGATAAGAGATTCCCGACCGGGATGATTAGGGAGAACGAATTACCGCCGGGCAAGAAAGCTAAGGTGAGCGGAAGCCAGAATAAATAAAAGAAGAGTCGGAGAATTAAGAAATCAAGTAGTGGGCGATGGGACTTAATGTCCTGGGATCCAGCACTACGGAAACATTTGATGCTAGGGGAAAACATCAATGGCTAAAAGCCTTGAGCTAGATAAAAGTCGTTTTATATGGCTGCCCTAGTACTATATAGCAAGGGAGGCAGTAACTGTCTAGATATAGTTTTGAAAACCGACTAGTGAATTAGGTAAGGCAGGGTCGTATAGGGGTTAAGTGATATAAGGTGAACGTGGGTGAGTAGCGAGAACCGGCAGGCATCTAACTAGTCATTGTTGCAAATGGCAAAATCAGTATCCTACTGCGATGTGGGTTGTGTGCGGTATGCGTAAAAAAGTGATAATAAACGGTAAGCCTAGCGTCGTTCGTTAGGCAGAAAATGGCAATTTTGGACATGGTGCCATGATCCTAGTATAGGAACCCGTTTTCGAGGGCCAGCTTGACGGATGGCAGAGAGCGGGAGGGTAGACGGAAGCTAGGGTTCTAAAGTTCGATGCCTTCCTCGTAGGTTCGGTCCTCAGAAAAGCTGGTGTTAGTCGAAGATGACAAAAATAACGGTCAGTTGTGATTTTAGGCCATGGCCAAACCGGGTTATTGACGCACATTTGCGAATAGTCAGAGGTGGCTTAGTCCAAAGCTTTGAGTATTTAATAAGAAAGAAGTTGAATCCTATTGCCAGCCTCGATTATGGGATGCTCAGACTGAAGTCTCTGTGACACAGAGGGTAAGATGAGGGTAGCGAAAACTGTATAGATTGGTAGAAATGAACGCGGAGCGGTGAATAAGTCTATATAGAAAACATAAGTTAAACCTAATATGTCAAGCCATAAGGGGGCAAGTTTTAGTAGAGTGTATCACTGTTTATGGCTCATTGGAGAATAGTAGTCCATTAGCCTCTTGGTAACCGCACGCCGTACTCCCTCAAAACACATCCTATCCGATTTAGACGTTCCGGAGAAGGTCATAGGGCAGCATTCGAGGCAGGGTCTAGCTTGGGACTGATATGTAGAGAGAATACTATGTTTCATTTTGAATGATCTGAAAACTAGGCCTATTTTCCGTGTGACCCTGACAGTCTGAAATGAGACATGTTCCGAGAATTGCAGATTGCTGTTGTATCAAAGCCCAACATCCTTCGTTGATGGGCTTGGAGCGATGGGCACTTGGTTTAGTGACAGGGTTCCGGGCGGGATTTGACATCTATAAGTTGCGTAGAAGCTTCAAGATATCCAGAAGCACATCCGCAATGAAGTGCACCCCCAATCAAGTTTCTCAAGATTATTATCTATTTTAGACAGCGCTATGCACAAATCTTGATGGCGGAACACATAAACGATTTTGATGTCGTCGGCGAAGGGGGAAGGAGGGCCGTGCTGCACAACCAAAAAATGTCGTCAATATAGAGTAAGAAAAGTAGCGAACCAAATATACTTCCTTGTATAACTCTACCAGTGACAGGCACCGGGTGTGATAGATGACCATTATCATATACAACCTAGGTTCGGTCCGACAGGAAGGAAGTAATCCATGATAAAAGCAGGTCACGGGCATCGTAGGCTCGGAGTTTTGTTAACAATCGGGAGCGAGGAACTCGGTCAAATGCCTTGGTCATATCGAGGTGGATGATAATCATAGATTTGCCGTCGTCGGCTGCCTTGGGCAGTAGGTTGAAAAAAACAAACTGGCATGTGGTACAAGAACGTGACTTTAGGAAGCCATGTTGACCGCTACGAATGAGGTTATAGGAAACGAGATAACCGGACTTCCGCTGTTCAGTCAAAAGCTCCATCATTCTGGCAGCTAGGGGAGTATGGCTAGTGGGACTATAAATCGAAGGGTCACGCACTGGCCTTTTTTGTGGATAGGAATAATGGTTGAAGTTTTCCACTGGGATGAAAAACGCCATATTTAGTGGATAAATTATAGGGATTCATGAAGATAGCAGCAACGCCAGCTCCACCAAGATGGAAGAGCGCTGGGGGGATGCCGTCATAGCCAGGGCGGTAGGAGGGTCTAACAAACAGCAGTAGGTGAACCACATCGTTCAAACTGAGTTCAGTGTCAGACAGAACCTGCTCGGTAATGAAGGGTACGATTGGCGGATTTAAAGTGGCCTCACTAGCCATGGATTCCGAAAAGGAGGTATTGAGCGCTTCTGCGATTTCGGCTGCGGATTTGACTTGCGTGTTTTTTCCCAAGATTAAATAGGGTATCCTTGAAGGCTCTCCCTGATTTCTGCTCTTTAACGGTCGGGACAATTGGTAAAATCCGTCGAAGGAATTCAAGGCAGAAAGCTCCCGTTTTCCCAGCTGTTCATTAGTCCGAAGACTTACTGCTACTTTGAGAGAGTGGAGTTGCAATAATATGGAGAAGTCTCTGGTTTTATTATAAATCCTCTGCAGTTTTGCTTGTTCGTTTTGCAAACTTGTATGGTGAAAGTGGCGGGCTTGAGAGCGGATTGTCCCGATGGTAATGATCGTTGACAAGCAACTATGTGGCCTATAGTAGAGTACGTCACTGGCGAGCTGAGGGCCGTGCTGCAGCAGGTAGGCAACCCAGTTTAGGAACCGAAGCGTGGGCTTGAGTTTTATCCAGTTGATCGTGTGTAGGGGTTGTTCAGCTGAGATACATATGGGGTCTATGGGTCAGGCTGTGAACCTGAGGGATACCATTCCATGGTCACTTCCTGGGAAAAGTTTGAGGGCGGTAGTTATCACATCCGATAGGCCAACGGTGAATATCAGGTCATGTATGCCGTTTCCTCCGGTTGGTGTCATTTTAGTCGCACGCAAGATCTGCAGACTCGATTCCCGTCCAGCTAATGGAGAGGCAGAACAGCAGCTGTTGATGGGTTCTAGTAATTATATTGGTTACCCTGTATAAATGACAAAGGATAGGAGGCTGAACGAGCTAATGGCCAGAGCCGTTGAGCTGGAGCGAGCCTTGCCGCCCGCTTAGCGTGATGTAAGTTTTTCGATGCGATCGACTTTTCCGGTACCAGGTGGACTCAAACAAATCAGACTTCAAGCAACCAGTCGAGGCTGAACCGAGTTCCTAACCTCAGTGGATGCCTGGTGAGGATCACCCAAATGTCCTACAGGGTGTCTAAGATGGATTGATGTGTCCGACCGAAGGGGGTTATAATACCGCGCTGGTTAAATCGGGTCTGGATGAGTGAAAGTACTTCGAAATATTTTGTCCTGACCATAAGCCAGTTTATGTGACTGAGGAGAAAGATTCGAAAAGGAAGATTGCCTATAGCTAGAGCAGGACCCGACACAGGGGTTGGCCGCTTCTGGGGGGCTGTTGTCATTCCCAAGAAAATTTAAGTGAAAATACCTATTCGTAAACAAAGTGCGCCTAAGCTCTAAACTCGCAATTGCATTTTATTGAGTTTGGTGTCTGTGAAACGGTTACTTCATTGTAAGCTGGACCCAGCGCCCTGCGCATATTGTCGAAACGAAGTTCGTGAAGTGTTGAGGTAATCACATGGTGTTTCAGCGGATATTAAGTGCACTGAAATCGCCAGCAGTGAGTTTTGACAGGGAGGGTAATGGTGCAAGGTGGTCAAAAGCTTTGACTACGTGGGCGAGGCCTGTGATGTTTGAATTGGGTGGTCGATAAACGCAGCCAATATGGAGTGGAGTGTTGGCCAGAAGAACCATCACTCACACTGAGTCCTTGATTGCGTCCCGTGTTAGATCAGAGAGAGAAATGATAGGCAAGCTGTTTTTTAATGCGGATAAGCCAGCCTCCTCCATGACGACGGCCATTCTTTATGTAGGTTTGGTACCCAGCAGTAGAAATTTGGTCTGATGTTACGGAGTCATTTGGCAGGCTTCGATCATGACAGTGATGTCGAAGTCGGATGATAGACCTATATTGTGGAGAGTAAGGGTTTTATTCAGTAATGAGCTAGCCTTAATGAGGAGCAAGGTAAATGCAGCTGTATCGTTGTGGCGTGGAGTAGGAACAACCATCGGCGGGTGTTGGTGGCAAGCGCTACCAAGATGATGGACATCATTGATTGGACACTTATCGTCAGAGTTGTCATGCATAGGAGTGATGAAATCCAAACATGAGTCAGAGTTGGGGAGCCGGCAGTATGAAGAAGGGGTTGTTGGTAAGCGGGTGGGGTTGGGTTGGGGAGGATGCTGTCAAGAAGAAATTGGTCGTTTGAGGAGGTGGGATTTCCGGGGTGGCTGAAGTAACCAGGTGGGGATTTGGATGCTGGTGTGGTAGGTAATGACGAGTGAGATGGTGGAAAGTAGCGGTGAGAGTTCAACGGGATACGCAGGAGGCGGGTAGGTATCGCTCGACTAGGACCGACGAAATACCTGTAGTTGGTTGGGCTGGCCCATCTTGTGTTCGGGAAGAAGCGTGGAGCTTTACAGCCGAAGCCGTTGATTATAATTTAACCGGGGGTTACTTATTTGTACCATTGGGGAGAAGGAAGTTGGTTACAGAGGTTTGGCGGGAGGTGCTAGCTCTCAGCCAGGTGATCGAGAAACTGTTTACGTGCCTAGTACATGAATTGGCACATCCCTGTCTCCACCTATGGTTTCTAGATGGAGAGCGCGGGGAGAGTATATCCCACCAGTTCACGCGTGAGTAACCTCCTCCGTGGCCTAGCGGTCCTTTAGTCACCTTAGAGGTGCTGAGCATAATCCTTTTCCAGCTGGGAATATTCTGCTGGTTTTCGGCTCAACTCACGAAGCTCTCTTAGTTCGAAGTTCTCCTACTCGGTCGCCCTTCTGGAGAGAGGCTGATGTTTTGGCATATTTAAAGAATATGGCCTTTTTGGCCCCGATGCGTGATGATGCTTTAATTTGAATTGATTTGAACTGAATTGTATATTTCGTGACCGTGGTCAATGCACGTGCGCAAGGCAAGATCAGAGAATACAGCAGTACATGTCAATGTGACGTATTCACAATTTACAAATTTATGAATCACACAGCAACCGAATACTCCAGCAAAGTCATGTGGTGTTTGAGTGAACTAAAGTGGTAATGGTTGAAGAGGGATTTGCAAATCGGTTCCGAATTCGGTGGGGGTGGTGTGGATAGCTGGACAAAGGTGCGATTGTTGATGTAAGCGATAATTGGTCGGCCGCTAACGGGTAACCGGGCGGAAGAGATGCCAAAGAACAAGACTAGAAGTAAAGTACGCATGGGGCTATCAACGTGCAGTCAGAGGTACCAGCGAAATATAGAACACTGATCTGGCATTGGGTAACTAATTGTGGGGGAAGCGTGTGAAATGAATGCAAGTGAGTCAAAGGTGATAATAAAACGGAATTTTTGTGCAGGTGATTTCAGTGTCATATGGAAGTCCACATGAAGGCGGGAAGCTTCACAAGGATTGCAGTAAACTTTTGGGGAGCATGAATGGTGTATAGACGCGTGACGGACTTTCAAAGAAGAGCCGTCAAAGAAACGGATTAGTGGAGACAAACGCTACTGGTGCGGCTAGGCAGGAGTTGGAACTGTGTAAAGGAAAAGGAAAAAAGAATTTTTGTTAAGTGATAAAAAAGTATTAGCCAAATTCTGGTTGGCTGCAGATGGCAGGCTTTCTGTTTCATAAAGACCCTGGTTACATGTGATGGCAGGTATGCCTTCGAGGGTAGCAGGTAAGAAGGGGCTGGTTTGGCGAAGTGGACAGCGGCAAGGGCTGGGTTTCTTACTGCAACGCGGAAAGAACTGAACTATTGGAATGGATTATTGGGAATAGACGCTGAGCGGATGTGGGTTGATGGTTGGTGTCAGGAATCACCTCTGCGATCCGGTGAGACTTCCATGAGGGTTTGTTACTCCGTGTACGGTGCTCTATATAACGTCAGCTGGCGAGAGTATAGGTTTAGACCACTGATCAAATTGTCTAGTCTTTACGGTAATCCGGGTTAAGCGTCGAGTTGGCCGATGGCTACCCCAGTAACCAATGCGATCTGAAAGAGATCAGGAGCGAGGCAGTCTGGAGAGTGTTCCAGCTGTGGGTTATGAATATCATCCTAATGGAAACCAGAAAATGAACGTTTTATCTGAACACGAGGAAGGCTCAAGAAAAGCAGGATGAGGCGGTTGCTTTCTAGCCTGAGCCAGAGGAATTAAGTGAAAGGGTGCACCAATCACTAAAGGACAAAACGGTTTTTTAATATATGAATGCAAATTATGTTATAAAATGGGAGGGAAAAGAAGAGCGTGTGGAGCGTACCCAAGGTGTATATATATATATAATATATATATGATACATGTACAGCTGTATACGCCGGTGCGATCATCAGATGGGTCATGGGAGAGCGGTCAGACGCAAAAGACTGTGGCACATTGTGGTCTAATAACCAGGGCAATCTTCGTATGCTTGGTCTATGTTAATGTTATCACGGGTCTTGCTAACTACAGAAGATGCGTCTAGGATTTTGCATAGTGCCCCTTTAAATTGTATTAGCGCGCGACACGATCGCAGTGAGTCAGGAAGCTTATTCCAGAGGCTGGAGTAGATAACCGAGAAACAACTAGGTCTGATTTAGAGTCTAGATTGGGGGGTTGTAATGGTGAATTGCCTGTGACGGACAGAGTAGGGAGTCTCACTACAGAAACCAAGTGGGTTATCAGATGAGTGGACTTTTGAATGCGAGAGGTTGAAGAGAAATGAGAGATTGAGCTTGATACGACGTAATCATGGTGGCTCAAGTCGGAACAGTTCGCACCTGGCTCTGTATTTAGGGTTGGAAGAGGTGGCAAGTAGTATTTTGGTGAAGGAACGTTGCACGTTCTCTATGTTGACCCGGTCGGCTTTTCGCATCAGGGTAAAGACTAGGGGGCAGTATTCCAGCAGCGATCTGGTGCGTGTCTTGAATATCAAGAACTTACTCTCCTGAGTAGAGTACTTCCTGAGGATAAGTGCAGTCATCCTTCTCGCCTTGCCAACTTGGGTCAACGCTTGTTCATGAAAGTTGGAGGAACATGAATAAAGCAGACCCAGATCTCCTACCACATGAGTAGTGGGCATCAACAGACCGTTTATTTTGAGAGAGCCAGGTGGAACGTGGCATTTGTAGGACAGAAGGGAGCTCTTAGCTGCCGAAAACTTCATCAGCCATCGAGTACACCATTCGTCAAGGGACTTCAAGTCTGACAGAATATCACTGACAGCTGAGTGCACGGCGTTTGCCTCAAAAGTATAGACTAGTTTTACGGCGTCAGCAAAGGGGAATGTCATGTCATGACGCACTACTTTGAAGACGTCATTTATGTACACAAGAAATAAGAGAGAACCTAGAACGCTGCCCTGTACGACCCCGCTTGTAATTCGTTTGAACCGAGAGGATGTTCCAATGACGATGACGGTTTGAGAACCTTCAGAGAGGTAAGATGATAGCCAAGACAGGAGGGGGTCAGCAACTCCGTGGGATTTAATTTTCGGCAGTAAGCGAGCATGAGACACACGGTTGAGCGCTTTAGTCATGTCGAGAAAGATGACGATGATCGACTTGTTGCTGTCTGCCTTAGAAGTGACTAAATTGAGGAAGTCCATCTGACGCGTGAGGCACGAACGGGACTTTAGGAACCCATGCTGATCTGAGTTGATAAGATTTCGAGAAGTCAGGAAATTTGCAAGCTGGTCCTTTACTATCCTCTCTAAGAGCCTGGAAACAACCGAAGTGTGGTTTATGGAGTGATAGTTCCCCGGATCATGCAAAGGCCCATTTTTGAGTTTTGGAATTATACAGGAGGCTTTCCACTGAGCTGAGTAGATTCCGGACGATGTAGATAATGTGAAGAGGTTCAGCAATAGGAGCACTAGGTCAGGTCCTCCAAATCGAAGTAGGACGGGTGGAAGGTCATCAGGCCCTGGGTGATAGGAGGGTTTCGTGTTGGCCAGGAATTTCCTGATGTTGGCCGAGGTGAATGTTATGGTTGATATTGCGTCCTGTGTGAGCATCGGATAGCAGAACGGTGGAAGGTTAGTGTCTGTAATAAGAGCTGAGGCGAAATAGCAGTTAAAAGCCTCGGCCATATCTTCTGGCGAGACAAGGTGGGCCCCATTTTCGATGAGTAATGGGATATTGTTTTCATTGCTGCGCGAGTTGCGAGATTTTAGCAGTCATGAGAGAAGCTTCGCACTGTAAGGCTGTTGTAGGGCAGTCCTTTCTCGCTTTATGAGTTTATTCTCGGTTGCAGCATGGAGATCACGGCAGAGTCGGCTTATTCTGAGTGTCAGAGAGAAGTCTCAATTTCTGAGGAGTGAGTTCTGGAGCTTACAAATATTTTGTCGAAGTCTGTCAATTTTGGTAGTCTTGGCTCTAATATGTCTAACGTTTGAGGTAAGGCAATTTACGGAGGAAAGCAACTTGACATAGAACACATCAGCTGCTGTTTGCGGATCGAGGAAGAAGTCAGACCAATCAGTGCCCCGGAGGGAGGTAGACAACTGGGCCCATTTAGTCAGTACGTAGGTGTCATGGTTTTTGATTCCGGCTAATTCAGGTAGGCGTGATCCTTGTGTAACAGTGAGTTGACAAATGACCATTTTGTGGTCACTACGGGGAAGGTTTTGTGTGACGTAGAAGTTCACATCACGGAGGCCGTGGGTGAACACTAAAGCGAGGATATTGTTATGCCTTGTTAGAGTGGAGACATGCTGGTCCGTCCTGCAGCTTAGGTGTCCAGAAGGAAATCGGATAAATGGGAGGGGGCAGTTAATGCATTCTAACAAATACCCGGAGTGTTAAAGTCTCCTGCTATGATCTTCGGACCTAAGGATAGAGTAGAAATGTACTCGGAAGCCCTGATGATATGCTGGAAATCAGAGTAGCTAGAGGTAGGTGCTCGGAGGACGCACCCAATATGCAATACTTTTCCAGGAATTAGGACAGAGGGCCAAAGAAAGTCGGGAATACAGTCAAGCACTGGGTGGTGGAGGAGGGCGGTGGCATATTAATGTTTAGTGTATGCAAGACAACCACCGCCTCGGCGGTTCATTCTGCTTACTCGAAAGGATTTATAGCCTACCAACGAGACAACGTTAGTTGGGATGTGATCGGCTAATCATATTTCTGTAACCAGAACAATGTCAAAGCTAGAAGCAAGTACATGTTTCCTCAAGCGGTTAATTCTGTTCGTCAGCGAACGGGAATTCAGCAGCAGGAGGGAAACTCTGCCTGTATCTTTGAGATTACAAGGCACTAGAGCTCCACATGAGGGCAGCTGAAGATTATTGGGGCCGAGTAAGCTTCCGGCGGCCGTGTTGTCATCCAGGAGGGTGTCACCAGGGGGAGTAATAACTGGGCCGGGGGATTAGTAGGTGGGTTACATAGCAGTGGTTTGTAGGGTACGGTGTGGTCGCCTATATAGGACCTCTGATTGGAGGGTTTCAAGTCTATGGAGACATCAGGAGGATGACTGCCGCAGGATGCAAGTTAGGTGGGACACTCTGAAAGACTGATTGGGAGCAGCTTTGGGTGCGGTGTCGGGTGAGTCAAGGACCAATAGAGGGACTTTTGGTCAGTATTAGAATGACCAGTAAAGGTTGGGGGAGTGCTGGCAGGACAGGTAGTACGATCGAATTTGGTGATTTCTGAGTTCGATTGGGAGCTATGGAGTGGCCGGCCGCCGCAGAATCAACCAAGAAGGCAAAGGGAGCTTCGTTAAGGATGAGTGGGGGAGTCAGAAACGAAGAACCAGTGTGGAGTAGATGGAAGTTAGAAGTATCGTCTGCAATTATAGAGGCGGGGCCTCAGTTCGTGGATGAAATATAAGCTGGTGGACTGGTGGTTACACCACTACTGGGGAACGGGTGGGGAAGCATACACTGGGATAGAGCTATGGTATAGGGCCATGTTTCGCCCAGGGTATATAATGAGAAAAATTGGTATTTTGCTTCGGCACTGAGTAGCCGTGGGATGTACTTTAGGTTGTGTTGGGTAAAGCGGGGGCCCGATTCGAACGGGTGGTCGATGTTACACCGCCGCTGTTGGATTAGGTATGTAAATTGCTGGAGTACAGGGGGTCGGGCTGCAGTGGGATATGACGCCTAAAGGAAGGTCTAGTAACTTAGTTCGACAGGGCGAAACATTGAGCGAGCACTACCAGCGCTGTGCTTGGTGTACTGGAAAATGAGAAGGTTCGAATGGTGGTGACAAAGGTGGTGGTGGTATGAACAAGGGCAAATTTGCAATATGGTGGAGCATCGGTAGACTGGACGAAGGTGATATACGAGTAGTTGGTGGCACCACTTTGGGGTTGGCTACATGGGTCTTTAGATGCTTACTTAGGTGCACAGGTGGAATACTAACGGAGGGACCGAGAAGTTTCGGTGGGCTTGCCGGTGATGGAAATGGTTGGGTTAAAATTTGTTTGGCGCTTACATGAGAGGCCCCAGGCTGGTTTATGAGGCAAATTGGGGGCCTGGTGATGCCGAGGCTGAGATGATCTAGGCCACGGGAAGCAACAGGGACGGGGGAAGAGGCTTTGTTCGATTTCGTTGGGGACGATGTTGTTGCTGATTCGTTGGTACGGGGTGGTGATTTAAAATCGTTCACTTTCTCGGCATGCTTAGAAGGCAAGCCAATAGCTGAGCTATAGCTGTCTTTGAGAGATGATTGTATCGCCCGGCTTTCGGTACGTCATATAGGTAAAGGTGGAGATTGGGTTGTTATGTGGAGCCGTTTGTATGGGCACTGATGAGTTGGCGCCGAGCGGGATACATCGAGGTCTACATCCGATGGTGGTGCATTGATCAATGGTGCGTGTGTGAATGTGCCAACCGTGGTGGGTTGTTGAGGGGGTTGAGTGACCCTGGATCGGGAGATCGTGACGAGAAGGGATTGCCGATTACCGACTTCAGGACGTCCCCCTGCAATGGGGTCTTGTCGGCGACAATTTTTATGCCTTTGAATGGGGTGGCTTGGGCGATAGCCTTTCTCTTTCTTATGAATGCCGTGGCAATGTTTTCTTCACGGAACTGAAAAAGAAGTGGACCCATGTATGGCTGTGACTTTTTTCTTAGTCGTACACTGCCGCACTCGTGGTGTTACATACAGTAGGCTAGAAGCAACGATTGTTTAATCGAGGAAAGCGGAAGACGGGCCGGAATATCAAAGACCACGGCATTCTTGGATCTTTTGATTCTTTGGTGGACTTCAGAAGCAATTGAGTCCAGAAAGCCACCGGCCGTTAGTAAACCTAGGGTGTTCGGGTACTTTGAAGGATCCACGATACATGCTATCGGTGACAACGCGTTCAGAGCGCTATCCATGATACGTAATTGCCCCCCCAAGGATTCTGAGTTTCGTTCCAGTGCCCTAAATTTGATACCAGCATCACTGCGGATATCAACTAATGGTACCGAGCAAGGTACCAAAGCTGTGGGGAGTCGGGGGCGTTTGGTGCTCGCGGATTGAAGACGGCTTGTCACTCGACGGTGAAGGCGGACAGAAGTCGCTTTAGGCATTCTTTGGAAAAGTATTTTTATAGGATTGGAGATAGGCTTGTTGATAATGGGGAACACTCAACTATCCTACACTGGCAGTTGGGAAGCCATTCTAACGTTTTGTAGATTAGCTGGTTGCCTATGAGTTTATTGTTCAGAAAAAAATCCCCGAATTATTTTGAATTGTGAGGGTATTCCTAGGAGCTATTATTCCTGATATCACCCTAGATAGCTTAGTGGAAACTAAACCGATAACAGCACGCAATCCCAAGCAGTGTAGAGCTTGGTGTCCGCTTTCGCCTGTGTTGTAAAGTGGAGTTGGGTGGACCTTGTCGAGTAGTCGAGGTGCCACGCTAATACGGCGAGGCGGGGTTGGCTGTTTTAGGGTGATGCAGGGTTGTGTCCTGCTCACGAGCAAGCATGGATTATTTGTGGTATGCTTGGAGTGCCTGGTGGGAGTTCTAAGTAGAGCTCTGAGAAGACATACGGGGGGATTACGGGAGTGGTCAGAGTAGACAAAAACCTTTGGGGACACCGAATTCTGTCGGTTGATGAGCCGATTGGCTGTATAGTACATTGTGGCTCTTTTGAACGATTTGTGTGCGCAAGACGGTGGGACATGAGTGAGGGCAGGACCGGCTGTTGGCAGCAGACTTCTCGGAGTCCTCTTTGGTCTTAAGACGGTGGGCAGTTGGTTGACATCAGCAGAAGCAGGCCTGGGTGCAGGGGACCTTGTTGGCCCTGGGCTAATTGTGGGTTTGGCATGGATATCGTTGCCACTTGTGGGAGCGGTGGTTGATGGTAGAAGACGGGGCCGTCTGCTAGGAGGATATGCTGGAGATGGGGTTGTGGTCAGGTCCAGGTCAACTAGCTCAGTGCAGGCAATTGGAGGAGTTTGTTTTGCGGGGTGGCTCGACAGGCGGCGAAACGACGAGGCGACTGGCATTTCAGCCACAGGTCGCATCGGTGAAGCTAGGGTACTTATTAGTGATCGAGAAACCTCTCTTTGGAGGGGCGATTCATCCGGTAATATTCTGATTCTGCTGAATGGGGTGGCGTTAGCAACGATTCGCCAACTGGCCATGAATTCCCTAGCTGTCATTTCGTCAGTTAATTGGAACTTCTAAGAACAGTCGTTGCGTTGTGATTGTTTCGCGCAGCCGAGTGCAACAGCACCTGGGTTGTACCATGTTGCAAGCATCCAGTATAGCGAGTTTGGTTGACGGCGGGGCCTTCGGTCTGGGATGTCGAAAGCTATCGCGTTTTTGGCGCTGGCTATACGCTTATGAATTTCGGTCACAATTGAGTCCAAGAAAAGGCCCGCCATGGCTAGGCCTTGGCGATTAGCTATAAGGGCGAGTTCTATTATGTTAGACATAGGGGATATCTTTAATAAAATATCATCGATAAACTGAATCTGGTTATGCCGGTCAACCTCTCTAGCTGTCTACATCATAAATATCAACGAGAGCTACTGAGCATGGATTGAGTGCAGACCGAGGTTGAGTGTTCCTGGTTTTTCTGAGTTTTACAGCATGAATTGCCTGATTCGCACCCAGGACCTTGGCATGTTTGAGGAGGACCTTTGGAGCTTCCACAAGTGGTCCACGAGATAATGTAAAGAAGGCGAAAAGATTATGGGTCAGTGAGCTGAACCTTTTGAGAGTGTAAAGCTACGTAGAAAGTTTGGGTGTTTTTCCTAAACTTTTCTAGCAAAATCGCAGACGGTTATAAGTTTTATAAACATAAAAACCAAACAACCTATGGAAAATACAAGCCCAGTGTAGTGCACGTTACGTGTGCTTGGTGAATCTAGTGTCCGAATGAACGCTGGTTGGGATACCCCCTGCCAACAGAACGCTGAAGCTCCATTACAAGCTACTCGGTGTTCATCGTGTGTGTCATCTCTAGATAAACCACCCTTGTCCGCCGGCAGTTCTGTGGGCAACATTATCTCCCTTCAGTAGTCTTACACAAAGTTACTGCACGAGAAAAAAGATAGCTACTACCCTTCTCTGAGAACGACCACCATCCTGCAGCTACTCCAGCCACTGGCAGCGGAGACTTTAGCCGCTTCGCTACCACCGCCGTTTCTAGTCGGCACCGAATTAGCTATCGATTACCTTCCTTATAGCGGCTCCAAAGGCCTCTGTCTAAACAGCTGGTGGATACCTTTCAACAAGTGGGTTTCCTCGGCATGTTCTGCCATGGAATGGCAACGTTGGGTTAGCAAGGCTGTGACGTGCTGGTTAACAGGCATCAGTATTGAGTGTTTGGTGTCAAGAGTCGAGTGCTAATAATTCCACCAGCAACCGACTCTTATTAACCCCTGGACAAAAATGGAACTGTCTCCCCAAGGAACTTGAACACGACCGTAATATCTTCTCTACAAGTCTTGTTTACTTTATTTTGCATATGCCGAGACAGACGCTCGTGCTTACGCGTAAAATTACCCCGGTCTCCGCCTGCCTGATTTCCAAAGGGAGTATGGGGTCGATATTCAAGCTTGTTCTTGGTCTGACACCAGGCATTTCCAGTATCTGATTCTTGTATCCTGTCTACCATGACACTGCCCTCGGCACATAGGTCTACGCAGAGAAGCAATGCAGTTTAGCCAGCAAAGTAGCGGTCGCCAGTGTTGGTGGTTAATCCCATGTGATTCGTGTCCAAGTCAGCCTATCACATTTCTGCCGGCGGGAATAAGGACCAGTACCTACTCGGGCAGGCCCAAGAACTTCGGTCCATTCAAACGATCGTAAACCTTATCCAAATTCTTGATGGCTGGTAAACGGAAATCGGCAAGATTATTGGACGGACTAGAGGAGGGATTCTGGTGGGCGGTAGAAATGCCGGGTGCAAAAAATCCCCTTAAAACACCATAATATTCCGGGGTCTTGAAAACCCTTGGTTATTTACATTCTGTATCTTGTACCACCACTGTACTCCCGCATTGAAGTTTCCTAAATACGGCCTAGAATTCCAGCCCTTACATCCAGTGGCCAACGGCTTCTCGCTACTTCCAAACCCGGAATCAACGACATTCGACAAGTCTGATCCACCAAGAGACGGGACGCTTATATAAATTGATGCGGTATCTGAATATCGGATAATAACAAACGAGGACTTTGCAAATCTTGCATGGCTGTACACGTTCCCGAGCCGATCCTAAGAGTGGAACGAAATCAACATCGGCGAACGGTTAGAAACCAAAAGTCCGAACAGTTCGTGAAAAGACAGGAAGTTCAAACAATTGGAGGAGGAATAACCGCTTCCGAAGAACTAACTAAATTTGGTAAACGTTTACCTGTACGCAATCCGCGACGACGCGCTAGTGGTCATAAAGCTCCCCTCAGGAAAGTCTCTCCATTTTCACTCCGCCTTATATTTACCACCTGACTCATGATTGGGGTTCATCTCGCTGCCGAAACAAAAGTTTATTCAAAGCAGTTAACAGCCGGGCAAACAGCCCAGCAACGGTGGTCTGATTAAGGTCCAAATGCACTGCATTTTCAGTTTTCTTACTGAGCAAGTCCGTCGATAAAATGACTCACAAATTTTGAAGAACGAGCTACAAATGTGTTTTAATGGCACGACAGCACATATGTGAAGCATGGGCAAAACTATGGGTTATCGAACAACTCCTGTGCAGCACGAGGTAAAAAGGTTGTATTTGTGTCTTGGTGACTTAGTGCTGTCTAGACATTCCATGTAATACTAACGTTGTTTCACATGGCCAGCTACAGCTTTTCATCGTTGATCTGAATACGAAAACTTGAATCAAACAAGCAGGGTGACGAATGCAGGCACGCGTTGCTGCCTGCGTTGATAATTTGTATTGTCTCAGACAAAAGCAGGAACAGGCCCGGCCCGGCTGGGTACTTTTTTACCAACGATTCATAACTTCTGTGTAAGTCCCATCTTGAAAGTTGATAAATGGTGAGTTGCCTAATCTTCCAGCACGCGACGAAGACATAGTCCGCAAGTGACTGGTGGGTGAGAAGGGCTAATCACACTATACCTTATAAAGCACCACCACAGCCCTGAGACATGGACAGCATTTGGCAGTGTTTGTGGGCCTAGATGAGCAACAGGAGCACCATGAACCTACTCCCTCGTCAGCAGCCAACTCAACAATATTCGCATGCGTCGCTGGAGCGTTACCGTGATAGACGTATATCATCATAACCCGAGGTGATCGACGTCATGTTCAAAGTAACAAAAGCACGAGCACAACGATGTTAACTGAGTGCATTGGTGGAGTAATCAAGGCTGTAAAGTAATAACAATCGCCTATACGCTAAGTCCAACCGAATCAACTATTTTACAGAGACGGAATCTCATCAGATAAACAAGTATACCAACATGTGTGCTACAACTGTAATGATAAAAGCATCCGATAGTTGGTACCCATGGCAACCATTCACAAACGGACGAGATGTAGTACATACAATTGAACTAATCACTCGCACTCTCCAACAAACGTAGCTTCCGCTCTTTTCAGACTGCATCCCGCTAACAAGCCTTAGAGGCCACTGGCTCCCGTGAGAATTAGGGCCAACTAGTCGAACCGAAGTTTGTAGTTTCAAGCCTTTCTTCTTCGCCAGCCACTTCTGTGTTTCTTGCATTACACTGGCGTACTCAGTCTTCCAAAGTTCCCGAAGTGAATCCGTCAACAATTTTATCTTCCTCCAGTGTCTGACACAGGTCCGAGAGGAATCCTGACTACCAAACAAGGTCTGTTTACAGTGAAGTGTGAGAAGCTTGCTCGGAGCCAATACTTTATGACCTTCGTAGCCATCGGTCACTGGCGCAAGGGGGATCTTTTGTAATTCTGCCAAAAGCATGACTGGGCTTCCATCCGTTGCAAAATGGTCACGAGCAACTGAATACAGCACAAGCCGCACCGAAAGTATCAGGCCTTCCCCGAACTTCACCCCAGCAACTAGCTTCTGACGGTCCGAACCTCCGTACAATGCGGAGATTTGGTTGAAGACAATTTATTTTTTCTTGTGATAGTTCTTGAATATACCCTCGAATTTCTGACCAAGCAACCTTGAAATTGCTTTCGGTACCACTGGAAAGAATATGTGGTTGATCTCTTCTGGTCATGAAGAGTATTTGTGCCTGTTGTAAAGAATCAGTAGACAAAGATCACGGAACTTAGATGCGCAGCGCTCGCAAATTCATGTGTGCATAAACAACCATATTGTTTCTCTTCGGTCTTGCCACAAGTAACAAAATTGGTCCCAAATGGTCTACTCTTACATATGCGGAGGCATAACTGGTGTAACAGCCGTTCGTGGAAAATTCCCCTTTTTAACCTTCGCGATTCAGTGTTTTTCCTAACATCACTCATTTGCCTACACTATTGACTTGTCTTTACGGTTGTTTTTATGGACCAATTGTTGTTTGTTCGCACCCAGAGCGTCACTTTAGCACATACTTGTTCAGGACCTGCGTGACGCACGTGCTGTTTGCTCACACGCTGCTATTCGGTTTCTCGTTGTTGAGTCCCTGTGATCGTATTATTGAGGTTTGTATGTTTTTTATGTCATTGCTCATGTAATAATCTAGTACCGTGGAATATCACGGATAATCGTCTTCTGATTTCGGGATCCGTTGCGAATTTGGCTACGCATTGCTCAAACGTTCGTTACAATACTCAATGCATAAATTTGGAACGAGGAAAAACACGCAAAATGCCAAGAAAAGGGTCGAAAACAGTGGAATCCAGACAGGACGTAACACTGCAAGTCTCTGGGGAGGTTTTGGGTACATTTGATTCTTTAGTTATTGCTAGATCGCCTAGTCCTGTTAGTGCTAGTTCATGTGTTAATGAGGGCAATATTAGTATAGTATAGTATAGTATATTTCTTGACCATGGTCAATACACATGCACAAGGCAAGATCAGAGTATACAGCAGTACATGTCAATGTGAGATATTCACAAATTCCAAACTTATAAATCACAGCAACTGAAATACACCAGTAAAGTCATTTAGTGTTTGAGTAAACAAAAGTGGTAATGGTTGAGGCGGGAATTCCAAATCGGTTTCGAAATCGCTGGGGGCGGTGTGGATAGCTGGATAGTCGTGGAATGGCTGATATAAGCGACAAATGGACGGTCACTAACAAGTAACCAGGCGGAAGAGATGCCAAAGAACATTGTTAGAAGTAAAGCAAGCGTGGGGCTTTCAAAGTGCAGTCAGAGACACCAGCGGAATATTGGACACTGATCCAGCATTGGGTAACTAATTGTGGGGGAAGCATGTGAAATAAAGGCAAGTGATTCAAAGGTGATAATAAAACGGACCTTTTGTGCAGGTGATTACAGTGTCATATGGAAATTCAAATGAAGGCGAAAAGATTTGCAGGGACTTCAGTGAACTTTTGAAGAGCATGAATGGTGTATGGACATATAACGGACTATTAAAGAAAAGAAAAGCCGTCAATGAAACGGATTAGTGGAGACAAACGTCAATGGTTCGGCTAGGCAGGAGTTGGAAGAGTGTAAAATGTTTTTTTGTATTTGATAGAAAATTGGTAATCAAATTATGGTTGGCTGCGGATGGCTGGTATTCTGTTCCGTAAAGACCTTGGTTGCAGGTAGAATGTTGTGGGAAGCAGGTAAAATAGGGCTGGTTTGACGAAGTTGACAGCTGCGAAGGCTGGGTTCCGGCCATTGGTTTCGTACTGCAACGCGGGAAGAATTGAACTGTTGGGTTGGATTATTTGGGAATAGACGTTGAGCGGATGTGTTGATGGTTGCTGTCAGGAATCACCTCTGCGATCCGGTGAGACTTTCATGAGGTTTTGTTAATCCATGTACGGTGCCCCATGTAACGTCAGCAGGCGAGAGTATAGGTATAAACCATTGATCAAATCGTCCAGTCCTTACGGTAATCCGGAATAAACGTCGATTTGGCCGATGGATACCCAAGTAACCAATGCAATCTGGAAGAGATCAGGAGTGCGGCAGTCTGGAGAGTGTTCCAGCTGTGGGTTATGATTATCGTTTATATGGAAGCAAGAAAATGAACATTTTGTTATCCGAACAGTTAGTTATCGTTTGGCTAGTGGACCGGTCTATTATGGATCCCTAGACGGAGACTGGTAGCTTTCTAGGGTAGTTGGGTGATAGTAGAGATTTGGGGCTATATCAGGTGGATGAGGATAGGGTGTCCGTTTGGGAACCAGGAATCAAACAATGGTAGATGATATGGTCTGGAAGGAGAATGAGAAAATAGAAAGATAACAGTCTGGTCAGTTCACCAGCTGTGGTAAAGGACGGCAAACAGTAAAAAAAGGGGGGGGAAACTGAGTGTTAAAATGAGGATTTTTCATGTGGGGGCAAACGTGCTGGTATTCCGCAGGGGCATACGGATTCCGGTTGGCATGGGGTCTTAACTTACCATGAGCATGTGCGTAGAGAAGTGAAGCCTAGTTACTAAGGAATGGTAATCCGTGTGGCAAGGCTTCAGTGTACGAGAAAGGCACAAAAAAGCGGATGGGACGGCTGAGTTATAGCCTGAGCCAAGAATTAAGTGAGAGCGAGCACTCATCGCTAAAGGACGGAACGGTTTTATTTATATATACGCAAATTGTGTATAGTAAAATGGCACAATCTAGTTAGGAAGAGGGACAAGTGAGTGGAGCATACCCAAGGTATATATATATATATATATATATATATATACGTGGGTGCGATCATCGGACGGGTCATTCGAAAGCGGTCGGACGCAAAAGACTGGCAAGGAAAGTGAGATGGAGTGATGCAGCTGAGGATCAACGGTTAACGGAAAGAAGAACAAACGTTAAGCACGGGCTCATCGGTGCGGCGAATCCTAAAGGCACATTGAGGCCATGAAGCGTAAGACTAAAGGGGAAACGCCTAAGTGTGGCTAGAACTTTCAATGGGAAAGTTAGTATTTCGCCTAGAGTGATCATTGAGCAGGAGTAAAGACCAAGTTCTGCATGAAATTACAGAAGAACCTTAGCTGGGGGATAGGGTGGGAGCAGAAATGGTAACGTCATAACTGAGTGTTGAGTTCAGTTAGTGAGTCACGCTAAGTGCGATGAATCAGACTGGATTTTCCAATTCGAAATCGCAGAGGTGGTGAGCGAAGTATGAGTGGTGGGACCTGGTGCGGAAGAGAGGCATTGTAAGCTAAGAGACATCGAGGAGCGTTGAGTTATTCACCATGATTTTGTTAATAATTATAGGACAGTAGTGAGTATATATATATGTATATATATATATATATATTGTATATAAACATGTTATACATTTACACATATATATGTATATATATATGAATAGGTATATGCATATATATATATATGCATATATATGTATATATATATGAACAGGTGTATATATATATATGTATATATATAAATGTATATATAATATATATATATATTGCTGTATACGTGGGGGCGATCATCAGACGGGTCATTCGAAAGCGGTCGGACGCAAAAGACTATGGCAAGGAAAGTGAGATGGAGTGATGCAGCTGAGGATCAACGGTTAACGGAAAGAAGAACAAAAGTTAAGCACGGGCTCATCGGTGCGGCGGATCCTAAAGGCACATTGAGGCCATGAAGCGTGAGACTAAAGGGGAAACGCCTAAGTGTGGCTAGAACTTTCAATGGGAAAGTTAGTATTTCGCCTAGAGTGGTCATTGAGCAGGAGTAAAGACCAAGTTCTGCATGAAATTACAGAAGAACCTTAGCTGGGGGATAGGGTGGGAGCAGAAATGGTAACGTCATAACTGAGTGTTTAGTTCAGTTAGTGAGTCACGCTAAGTGCGATGAATCAGACTGGATTTTCCAATTCGAAATCGCAGAGGTGGTGAGCGAAGTATGAGTGGTGGGACCTGGTGCGGAAGAGAGGCATTGTAAGCTAAGAGATATCGAGGAGCGTTGAGTTACTCACCATGATTTTGTTAATAATTATAGGACAGTAATGGGTATATATATATATAAGTATATATTTATATATACATGTACATATATATATTTGTATATGCAAATATTATATATATATATATATAAATCCAACCGGAGGTTGGATACTGAAGCAGTTTTTATGGCAATGTTGAGGTTGGTTTCAGGGCCGCATACGCAATATAACTAAAGTTAATAAATTGTGGAGCGAGTGAGAGATATTGACAACCTGTGGGGAGTAATACGGTGGTCTCTATAAATGCGAGCGCATCTGAAAGGATTTATTTCAAAGTTGAATTAGCAGGATCCTATAAGTTAGTATGGAAAAACAGTTAGTGGACGCAGACGTGCTTACATATGTCGATGGCGAAGGCTAGGAGAAGCGGTCAAACAAAGCAATCAGAATTTTTAAAGCGGTGAGGTTATTTTGGAAGGTAAGGTAAAGAGAGAAAGCAGAGCAACGGCTTAAAAGTCAAGGCCTATCTCGTAAGCTTGACGTTCGGTTACGTGAACGTTGAATAAGCGCAAAACAGTTGGGACAGTAAGGAATTTATCAATAGCATGCACGAATGCATACTTTGACCGAGAAGATCTGATGTGCAGGGGAAGTTTATTCCAGATTCTGGAGTACGCGAAGAGAAAGAACTTAGAGCGTAGAACAGTCCTCGCGGAGGGTGTGGTAATAGTATACTGTCTATTCCGGAGTGAATATCCAGTATCCGGGGAGAAGCACAACTGGTTGGAGGAATAGGACTGCTTAGTCAATAGCTTATACAGAAATATCAAATTTAGCTTGATGCGACGAAGCCATAGTGGTTCGATTTTGAGAGATAAGCATCGTTCCCTGTAGTTTAAGTTGGACGACCAACCGATAAGCTGTTTTGTGAATCTTCTTTGAATACATTCGATAATAACCCTGTCGGATTTTCTCATGCTAGTGAAGATTAGGGGACAATATTCGAGAAGGGGCCTGGCATGTACTTTGTACATGTAGAGAATGCTCTGCCTAAGCTGAAAGGATCTGAACAGAAGACCAAGACACTTTTTGGCCTTCGCCGTTTGGAGGACAGCATGTTCCGAGAAGTTGAAAGAGCAAGAATAACTTAAGCCAAGGTCTCTTACTAAAGGCTGGCTGTCGATGGGTGAACCGCCAATGCATAAAGAACCAGGAGGAACCTGGCATTTGTAAGTGAGGAAAATACACTTGTCGGCGGAGAATTTCATCGCCCAGGTTGAGCACCATTCATCAAGAGCGGCTTAATCAGCAGAGATTTTAGGGATAGTAGTACTGAGGTTGCCAGGCGAGAAAGTGTAGACTATCTTAATGTCGTCCGCGAACAAAAACGGCGTGCCATTAAGTATTGTCGGGAACATATCATTTATGTATAGGAGGAAAAGCAGGGGGCCCAAAACACTGCCCTGAATAACACCGCTAGTAACAGGCTTAGGATTAGAGGTGTGCCCGTTAATTAAGACAACCTGTGAACGATGAGATAAGTAAGACGAGAACCGAGAAAGAAGTGGATCGACAATCCCAAATGACCGTAGCTTTGTTAAAAGGTGGGGGTGAGGGACACGATCAAATGCCTTGGATAAATCAAGATAAAGAACAACAAGAGATTTCCCACTTTCAGCAGAGTTGGTGACGAGATTCAGAAAATCATACTGACAAGTCATGCAGGACCGTGAACGGAGGAATCCATGTTGGTTGTGATTAATAAGACTGAGGCTTAATAAATAGTTAATAATATTATCTTTAACTATTTTTTCCATTATTCTGGATAAGATGGGGGTATGGTTTATAGGACGATAATTGGATACCTCATGTAGAGGTCCTTTTTTATGAATGGGAACGATTACCGAGCGCTTCCAATTAGCAGGTACGGTGCTACCATTAAGGGAAAGAGTGAAAAGGTTAAGCAACAACAGGGGGAGATCCGGTCCACCATTGACGAGTGCAATTGGTGGTAAGCCATCGGGGCCTAATCGAGGAGAGGGTTTGCTATTGGATAGTAGCTTGGAAATACTCCTGGCATCAAAGGGTATCGTAGAAAGGACAGAGTCGGTAAGTGGTGAAGATGGGGGCGGGGCAATGACAGTAGCTGGAGCCATGGCTGAAGCAAAGAATGCATTGAAGGCTTCGGCTATACAAGGTGGGGAGGTGATAGATGAGTTATTATCAAGAATTAGAAGTTGGAAGTCGGCCTTAACATCAGCGTTTCTAGACTTATGCAACATAGAAAGAAGTTGCGACTTGTTCGGATGACTCAAAGCCTTAGCTTCTTGGTCACGAAGTCGCGTATTATCTTGTCGTTGAATAAGTGTGGAGAGGCGGTTTAGATGAATAAAAAGTGAAAAGTCGTTGGAATTATGTAGTTGTTTGAGAAGTTTATGGTACTTCTTATAGAGTGGCGAGCCGGACGACCTCTTTTTAGGTACAGCCTGGGCAGTATTGGACAATTTATCCAGACAATCGGAAAAGAAGGAGTAGAAAATATCCGCAGCATGCTGAGGGTCCTGGGTGAGGAAATAATCACCCCAGTCTTTCTGCCGAAGAAGCGTGACTAGCAAGGCCCAATTTCTGCATAAGAATGTATTGTTGGGGGGGTGTGCGGGACTAGGTGGGCCACTAAGGGGCAGATGGCAGATAACCATTTTATGGTCACTACCGGGGAAATTTCGTGTTACGGTCACGTCGATGAGAGGCATGTTATGAGTAAATACCAGATCTAGTATGTTCCCATTTCTGGTAGGTTCAACAACATGTTGTGTCCAGCCGCCAAGATGAATGCTAGTGATCAGGTCCATAAGATTGGGAGGAGCCGAGAGGGTGGGCCAACAGATGTGAGGGAGATTAAAGTCACCCGCAATAAGCTTGGTTCCAGAAGGAAGCAAAGAGAGGTATTCGAAAGACCTAATGAGAAGTGGAAACAATGAACTGGGGGAATTTGGTGATCGATACACGCAGCCAATGTGAAGAACAGTGGTTTGGAGGTTCATAGTGAACCAGAGAGAATCGGGAATAGAATCGAGTGCCGTATGTAAAAGAGGGGTCGTGGTGTAGGCTTCCTTGACGTAGGCTAGGCACCCACCACCACGCCGGTTCGGTCTATCGGTCCTTAGAAGACAGTACCCTACCAAAGATACTTGATCATTGGAAGTGCTCTCAGAAAGCCAGGATTCCGTTATTAAGATAATGTCGTAATTATTTGTAAGGACAAGTTTTTTAAGGTGCGGGAGTTTGTCAAGAATAGAACGCGAGTTGAATAAGGCTAGAGATATACCATTTGTGGGAGGTGGTATAGGCACATCAGAGGGGTGGTGTAATTTGGAAGGAGGCAGGCTATCGCGATTGGAAGGAGCGGAGGTTAGAGTCAAAGGGGAATATGTTGATGTTGGGGCTAGTGGAGGTTCAGATGGGGTGGCTTCCAGCCAAGCTGGATTAAATGTTGCAGTGAGAGGGACTGCTGAGGGGTAGAGAGACTGGGCATCAACGGAGGGGGAAACATCGGAGCAAAGGGAAAAACCTGTGGGGTTTGGCGGGTCGATATCAGACAGGGGTGATCAGGAGCTGTCGAGAAATACCGGCCAGTCGGAAACGAGTATTGGCTGAGGGGGGGGGGGTGCAGAGGGCAGGGTTGAAAATGTGTGAGGAACAGGGGTGTAGGGTGGTAGGTTAAGCTGCACATTATGGTAGGGGTAACTCAAGTTGGGTGGAACACCAAATATGGAGCAGTTAGAAGCGGGAGCAGTGGAGATAGTTTTTGGGTGAGAAGTACGACGTGTGGCAGATCGGACGGCATGTGGAGGCCGTATTTTGGTATTGACCGGCAGTGAGCACGGTGAATTTGTAGGGATCACCGATGCATTGGAGCAAGGGGTATTGATCGTAAGGATGTCGAATCATATAAGCTAAGAATGCTGGACCTAGAGCAACAGTTACTATCGGCTAGACTACAGGCACAGGAATCAGAGAATAAATGCACACAGAAAGAGCGAGAGCATGAGACCAGCGACTTCGACACTTCCGATAGATTGGGGTGCAATAAGATAGGGAACCCCACGCCGGTCGCCGACTACAAACCACCATCGATCGATCTGCCTAGAGTGGAACTAACGGTTTTCGACGGGCGAGCTGAGCAATACTGCAAGTTTGTCAAGCAGTTCGAGACGTTCGTTGAAAATAAGGTAACCGACCCTGGGCAAAGGCTTCTCTACCTTACTCACTACTGCCGAGGCCGAGCAAAAGAAGCTATCGACGGGTGCACCATGCTCGACCCAGAACAAGGCCACACAAGTGCAAGGAAGATTCTAAGGGACTTGTTTGGCCAACTGTTCAAAGTAGCCCGTAACCCAATAGAGGGCGTGAAGGTAGAGGCAAAGAGAACCAGGGGCGATGTCTACACCATGGCCAATCTGGTGATCAAGGTGCAGAACTGCTCAATAGCCTCCTACTATTTAGGTTACAGAGCTGACCTAGATGCGATGCACACTTTGGAAGGCATAGTCCGTCACCTCTCTCCCGAACTACAGGGTCGGTGGGCGGAAGAAGCAGAACGGATAAGCCGAAGCGACAGGGAGGCTAACTTCGAAGACCTGACCGAATACTTGGACAGGCAAACGAAGATAGCTGACAGCAGGTTCGGCCGACTCATCCGGGACGGCAACCGGGCAAACAAACCCAGTACTAGCCAAGCTCAAACCCCTGTACGGGCACATCCAAAATACCAGCCTTGGAACAATACACATGCCATTTCACGCGATGCTACTGCGCAACCCAATTGCAGATCCTGTGGTACTAGCCATGGCCTACCAGAATGCCCCAAGTTCGGCAGCGCCACAATAGACGAACGGTGGGGAATGGCGAGGATTGCAGATGGGTGTTTTATTTGTCTCAACACCACGCACCGGGCAGCAGCATGTAGGACAAGGAACCGATGTGATTACGAGGGCTGCACGGACAGACACCATCGATTGCTGCATCAGGCGAGAGTAATTTTACCCGAGACGAGTACCAAACCCAGCGTTATTTGTTCAACGTCACGATCTGCCAGTAAACCGGTGTGTTTAGACGTAGTGGCCGTGGGAGTAGTAACCGTAACTGGGGTGGTCAAAGCGTTGGCTTTCGTCGATAGTTGATCCGACACTACTTCATTGAAAGAGCGGTTTGCTGACAAACACCAACTCGCTAAAGGTGCGACGTCTTTGGCAGTGAGCACGGTGGGCGGAACACAGGTAATGACTGCCGGTAGATTGAGGCTGCAACTCGTCTCTCTAGACACTAACGAGGAAATTGAACCAACGGAGGCATTCACGTTAGCGGATCTCCCCATGCGAGCACCAAGGTCGGTCAACGCAATCTTGACAAGGTGTCTCCACCTGCAGGGTGTAGCCGTTGTAGACTGGGAAGATGATGAAGTGGATCTCCTCATCGGCTGCGACGTGCCAGAGGCGCATTGGGTGCTTGACCAGAGAGTGGGCGACCGCCAGGCACCTTATGCCGTACGCGTGGCTCTGAGATGGATGTTATACGGTCCAGTAGGGGGAAGTGGTTCCGTGAGTTATTTATCCGCCGAAACGGACTGCATAGAGTATCATCTGCAACGACTGTGTGAAAAGGAGTTTCATGACATTGGAGACGAAAGACCAACGTTGTCTCAAGAGGATCACTTAGCTTTACAAACGGCGAGGCAAGGCACTAGAGGCCTCAAAAACAGTTCGAGGTTCCTCTCGCATGGCGCACATCAGTCGACCCGTGGACTGACAACAGAAGTTATGTTCTCCAACGATTACTACGACTAAAGGAACGCTTCATTCGAGACCAGAATCTGTGGGAACGATACGCAGAATTAATGAGGAGAAAAGAAGCTCTCGGCTACTTTGGAATGGTGCCTGCGAACACCGACGGCAAAAGGGGTATCTGGTATCAACCCCAAGAAACCCGAAAACCTGTGGGTGGTTTTCGACCGTGCGGCCAAGTTCCAGGGCAAGTCGTTAAACGATCGCCTACTACAGGGGCCTGACTGGACCACACCACTGATCGATGTTTTGTGCCGTTTCAGGGTGGGTAAAGTGGCTTTGTCTGCCGACATTAGGGAAATGTTTCATCAGGTGAAAATTCCGGTAGGAGAACGAGATGCTATGCGTTTTCTGTGGTGGGAAGGGAGCGACCGGGACAACGCAGTGGCGAATTATAGGATGACCGTCTACCCATTCGGAGCCATATCGTCACCATTTTGTGCAAACTACGCCCTCCGAGAATCAGCGAACAAACATGGTGATCTAGTACATCGGACGGTGGTAGAAAGCGTCAGCAGGAACGTTTACGTCGACGACTACCTTGGGTCATTCGATGATGTGAAATCAGCTCTAGAGCAGTTCAGGGGTCTGACGAGATTGTTGGAAGAGGGCGGCTTCCATCTAACTAAATGGATGTCGAATGCTTCAGAAGTGCTCAAGGTCATCCCGTATCACGAAAAGGCTGAAAGGGTAAGAGATCTGGACGGCTCTCCACTTCCTATCGAGCGCATTTTAGGGATACAATGGGACGCGGAAACGGACGACTTTGTTTTCGAACTAAACGTTCCCGAGCTGCCAATAACCCGTCGTGGCATACTATCTGCCGTCTCCAGTTTGTTCGACCCGCTCGGTTTCGTCTCACCATGGCTGCTACCCGGAAAGATCTTGCTTCAGTGGCTGTGCCGTAAGAAAGTTGATTGGGACCAGTCACTGGACCGTGGGGACCGTTTGGACTGGGAAGAATTTTAAAACACCTTGAAGAAATTGTGGGACATAAGGATCCCACGATGTATGACTTCTGGCCATATGACGCGGACGGGAGAACTACATGCTTTCTCCGATGCATCCGAAGTCGGTTATGAAGCTGTGGTTTACGGACGATGGTGCGCAGGAGATGGACAATATACTACGAGGATCCTGTTTCCCAAAGCCCGCGTTGCTCCACTGAATTCGGTCTCGATCCCACGCCTTGAACTCAGCGCAGCCGTGTTGGCAGTCAGAGTGGTGCAAGCTGTGAAGAGATGTTTCGATCTCTACATTTAGTCGATGAGCTTCTGAAGGGATTCAACGATAGTACTTTGCCATATCAACAACGTCCGGAGCCGGTTTAGTACTTTCGTTTCTGACCGACTCACGATTATCCACGATGAATCAGCCATGAACCGGTGGAATCATGTCAGGTCTGGCGATAACCCGGCCGACCTGTGCTCCCGAGGTGCGACCAACTTCAGGCCACTAGACACGTGGACGAGAGGGCCAAACTTCCTGCACTTTCCCAAACAGGACTGGCCCGTGTTTGAATTAAAACACCCTACGGAAGTAGAACTGGAAATCAAAGGCGCTGTGATAGCGGCCAGCGCCGTCGAAGGGACATCCGTTCTATCGCGTCTGGTCAGGTTTTCCTCCTGGATGAAGACGCTTCGTTCGCTAGTTTGGTTAACCAGGTTCAAGAGAAATTTATTAGTCATGAAAGGGCTACGGCCCACAGGCCGGCTACGGGTCGGCCCGATAGGTCCAATAAAAACATACCATCTCCAAGAGGCGAATTGAAGCGTTTAAACCCCAAACTCATCAACGGACTGCTGTGGGTAGATGGCGGGCTGACCAACGCCCACATGAGCTTCGACACAAAGTATCCTATACTGCTGCCTGCGAGACAACCTGTAGTAGAGCTAATGATCCAACACGTCCACACCGTGGAGGGACATGCTGGGGAAAGTCACGTGACAAGCGTCATCCGAAAGCGCCTTTGGTTGTTGAGAGGACCAGAGACTGTAAAATGCGTAATTTGAGGTTGTGTGCAATATAAGAGACGCAATGCCACGGCGGGCAAACCACTCATGGCCCCACTACCAGAATGCAGGGTGACTACGGGCTGATGGCCGTTCAGTGACACCGAGTTGGACTATTTCGGGCCCTTGTGGATCAAGTGCGACCCCACCCACCTGGCGCTCACCCCGAACGACTTGTTGACGGTAAGGTCCAACGAGGGTTTCCAAGGGCCGATAAACCTTCGCGGGATCTACCTCCACGGATGGAAGCAAGCGAACTATTTTGCCAAGGCCTTCTGAAGGCGATGGCTGCGGGAGTATCTACCGGCTTTGCAGACTCGACAGAAGTGACTGGTGGAAACAAGGCCATTCAAAGTTGGGGACGTGGTTATGATCGCCGACGAACGTGCACATTTCAGCACTTGGTCTTTGGGAGTAGTTACGGAAACCATCGAAAGCACTGACGGAATGATAAGAACGGTGAAGGTGGAGACAGCTAACGGAGTGCTCATTCGTGACATACGCAGTATTAACCTACTCGAGAGCGAAGACGGAGGAGCTGATAACCCTGAGGCCTAGTAAACCTTTTCACACCAGTCATCGAGGTGGATAAAGAAACACCATTTATACCACACGGTCTCCGTCAAACACGTTACAGAACTCACGGTCTTTCGTTGATATCACAGAATGTTCTTTCCCTTATGTGGTGATGAATGCGATCCCATTGTACATCCCGATACATACACACATGCACGGCGCACTCTACATCCCGTAACCCCATCAAACATGTGACAGTGTTCGTTGTTTGCTTTTTGTTGACGTTACCAAATGCCCCTTGCATATGTAGAAGTAGCTGAGCTTAGGTCAGACACACACATGATACATTTTACTCGTTTTTTCTTGCCACGCGGTCTCTTGTTGACATTGCAGAAAGTCCTCCTTTGATGTGTAGTCATACCTGTGATTTCATTGTACACCCCGGCACGCACACACATACTCACTCAAGCACATATCCAGGACAGGACGGCCCTTTACAAGGACAGCATCTATGTGGCCCCTTCACCCCCGCCATCGGTTATTTGGTCTTGTGGGAGATGTAGACTAGCCTCACATCTATGTAGCCAACGGGTTAGGTGTGACCAGCAGTAGAACGTTGACGACGAGCGTTAGACGCGCGCACTGACAGCAGGGCCTAGGCAGGTAGAAAGAATCAGTACCCTTATACTGAACCTTTGACTTTGATAAGGATCCAGGAGGATTTTGATGTGTGGTGTAACAGCCGTTCGTGGAAAATTCCCCTTTTTAACCTTCGCGATTCAGTGTTTTTCCTAACATCACTCATTTGCCTACACTATTGACTTGTCTTTACGGTTGTTTTTATGGACCAATTGTTGTTTGTTCGCACCCAGAGCGTCACTTTAGCACATACTTGTTCAGGACCTGCGTGACGCACGTGCTGTTTGCTCACACGCTGCTATTCGGTTTCTCGTTGTTGAGTCCCTGTGATCGTATTATTGAGGTTTGTATGTTTTTTATGTCATTGCTCATGTAATAATCTAGTACCGTGGAATATCAAGGATAATCGTCTTTAGATTTCAGAATCCGTTGCGAATTTGTCTACGCACTGCTCAAACGTTCGTTACAACTGGCACTTCCAAGTGGAACAGGCTCAATCTTTGTGTACACCAAGGTGTCTTTATTTGGCTACAGTACAAGCACTTTCCGATAATACTTTGAACGGCCTCCGTCCCCTATATACCTTAGAAATGACGACCAATATTCGAAGGAATTAGGGGACAGCCAAAATAATCCTCCGTTTCATGATGATCGTTCACAAAAAACGCACTGGCTCTGTGCACGCTTGATGAAACAATGGGGGGCTTAGCTTTCATTCAAAAAAACGACCGGAACCAGTCGCCTCCTACGCATAGCAAGACATCGTTTAGCAAAGGACTGAACCTTCGTAAAGGGATGTGTGCAAGACAGTTTCTGGGGAACTTACTCCGTTTTACGGAGGCGGTTTCAGGGAGGAAATTTTCTACGGGTGCCAATACTTTATTTGCCCTATAACTGTTTCTCATCTGAACCAGCAAATGATCACTAAGCAACGACGAATCACTTCACAGTCTGTAAATAAAAGAAAGGTCCCGCATGTATCTCAATATTTACGCCGTACTCCCCAACGACTTGGTCCAGGGCGAACAGCACTCGAAGCGGGACTAAACTCAGCTATAGTTTGCTGCAAAGCCACTGGCATATCTTCGTCCCCAATGATTCGGGTAGCTCCTAGGTAGACCATTTATCATTAGACTCGGTAACTTCTAATGACCACAGAACTTTGGAACCAAAAAACCATAGCTGGAGGCCCTTGGACTCAAGTAGCATCCCTCGAGAGGCTACGTCTGCCGAATTCTCTTCTCTTAACACATGTTTTTGTTGCGTGAGGAGTGAGCAAGCGCGGATCTGGGGCACTCGGTCCGCAAAGAGAGTAGCACAGCTTCCCACGTAGGCCTTCACTAAATAATGAACTAGGATAGGAACAGTCCAACAACAATAGTAAAGCAACTTCAGACTGACTTCCTTCCCAAGCACTTCTGGTAATTTCACAGCTGCGGCAGCCGGACTCAACTCTAACCTGCGTATGGCGACAGTTTCCAGAAGTGTCAAATGCGTTTTGGTAAAACAGTTATATATCTTGATTCTGACTTGTAGGATGCGAACCCAGAATAGGGCTCTACCCCGTAGCCCACCTCAGAAGCATCACAGAACAAGTGCAATCGAACATCCTCATCAGCATCCAAAGGATCACATGCAAACCATCGTGACACTAATATTTTGATCCCTCCCAAAATACTCTTCAATTCTTCCCACTTCGCTCCAGTATCCAAGCCAAGTGATTCACCCCAACCTAATTTCTTTCAACCAGAAGTTTTTAAACAGTAGTTTCATGGGTAAGATGGATTAACCAGTTAAACTTAGGCATCACGGACTTGGCCACCAGTTCCAAAATAATTTGTCTTGGTAATGGCTGATCCTTAATGTGAACATGGTATTCGAGGGTGTTCAAGCCAAAAGTAATGTTCTCAAGGTCGGCATCTGAACCACTTCAACTGATTCTATAGAGCTGTTTCTTTCACCTAATAGAATGTCATTTAAAACCTCCCGCTCCTTACTCATCCGCCTGATTACCTGAACCCAACAAGATCTGATAAGTCAAGCAATAGCCCCAGTAAATAATGCCGTAAAGTCCAGCCCGTGGAAAGCTTGAGTGACGCGCAGCAACCAATTTCGACAAAATCTGAAATAAATTCCATTTTAAATAATACTGGTACTATATACAACAAACTAGGCAATTTTACACTGGCCAAAACTCAATAGTGTTCCTTCTGGGCTCTTACGCTCCGAATTATTCAATAAGCCTGCATCGGAAGCTGTTTTATAATAATAATAATAATGGTATATTTCTCGACCATGGTCGAGACGCATGCGCAAGCGCATGATCATGGTGTACAACGTTACTCAAAACAATGAACTATACACGAATTTCAAGAAAGCGAGTGGAGTCGTCAGAAGCAAAACAATATAGCTAGAGATAGTTTGAGTCGACTGAAATTATAAAGGTTTGCGCGGCACATACGGTTTGGTTTCGGATTCGACTGGTTGGTGGTGGTCCGTGAAAATACAAAATATATCGTGAAAATATAGCGCTAGGGATGCGTTATAAGTCATAATAATGCAAGATGTGGGTAACTGAGGCCTATTGCTGGTTCTATGCACGGAGTAAGTTATGGACATGGAGAGGTTAAAGAAATGAATGGGAGTACAACGGTGAACTTTGGTGAATATGAAGAGAGCGGCTCTCCATGGAGATGAAGTTGGCCCGGAATGATGGATATTCCCGATTCTAATAGAGGGAGTTCATGAAACGAGGGGACATGAGGAAACTTTGTGGAAATGTACAGGCAACGTTGATGAATGTGGAGGAAATAGCAATCCATATATACGGTGAGTTTAGGTTCGGGATCAATAACCCTTATCATTCAGAAAAAAAAGGCAGCGCAACTTGAAGGCCTTTAACTGGTGAAGAGTCAATTTCAAGCTGGATACCGATCGAAAGAAAAATGAAATCTTGGAAGGGAAAACGGAGCGAAAAATCTCCTTGTAGGCTTGCGCCTTATTGTTCTGTTATGCTGACAAATATATTGACTTATTGATTCTCAGTGATCTTCGGCATCATTGTTGGGAACCAAGGATGTGAGGGACAAGTGGACTCGCGTTTGGATAACGTATCGAATTTTAATGAGAAAAAATTCCTGTGTTGCGTATTCTGGCTCTGTTATTGGATTGTTTCACATGAGACCAAGGTGATGTGCAGCATCCCGTGGGTATGGTTCATCAGGCGGGGTAAGGGACTTGCCAATCAATCAATAGAAGTTTGCTTGCGAACTGTTATTTCTGAAGCCTCCAACAGTGACATCAGTAGTAGAGGTGTTGCTTGGAAGCATTTGGGGGTGTTTTAGGTCGTGTGGCCCGATTGCAATCCCGTTTGGTATAAAAGATGCCATTAAGGTCTCTGTCGGTACAGGTCAAAGTGTGGACATTGGTCACCGAAAGTGGTGCCCGAGAGAGTGGGCGACGACAAACCTGAAATAAATGGTGATAGCAGTCTGGACGTGGTTCCAGCTGTTGGTTATGATAATAAATAGCGACAATTAATAAAGAACTGGCTGGGTTTATGTGGACTGTCAGTGTTACATTTCGTACTTTGATCTGGGTTTTAAATAGAGAGCTTAAGTAACGTAGGGTTACAAGGGGTTGATAAGTACTACTACAGGCTAGCAAAAATAGCGTAAACCCGGTGGTATGCTGCGTCTGCATTTCAGAGATTTAACTTAATTGTGAGCAGGCTGCGGTAGTGATTGTAGTTGGCAGGAGGCAGTGGTTACTGTTAGGTAGGGTTGTAAACCTAAGCGTGGCTTGGATGCTAGGACATCGAGAAGACCGCTTTCTAAAAAAGATGACGGAAGATAGAAGGGTATAGAAGGAAAAGGTGACCGGTTTCCACTATGTTCTTATCTCCTTTTTTTTCGGGCTTCATCGAGGTTGCCGCTATTCGTCAGGTACGTCGATACTCTGTCCAGGTCAATGGGTTGAAGGTCAGGGCTGTGGTAGCGATTGTATTTGACGTCGACGTGCATGCTAGGTGCGCTTATGGTGGGTATGGGGTGGTTGAAACTTAGAGCGGGGGGTGGGAAAGCGTATGTGGAGAGTCCAGTGCGCTGTCACCCCAGTCAGTCTCGAGCGTGAAGACCAAAGCTTGTCGAGCGAACAAGGGCGATGTGGGGTTTCCCCTTTCGCAGGATCAGGTCTGAGCTGATGGGATACTTTCCCATAGATGAAGGTTGCCCAATTCCTTCACAGCCCGATGTCGGTGGTATTTGGAGATCGAATCGATCCCACGAGGTCTTTTTCGTTTCCACTGTTCCCTTTTTTCAGTTTTATTATTAATATTATTTTTTTTGTTTCCTAACAGAGGGGTGGTTGAGCCCATATAGGAACTTTCCATAGCCCCTCCGCCCGATCGTAATTTTATGCGTATTTGTCTTTTTTCGCAACTGCTGGGGGTGGTCTGTTTTCCCCACGTTCCAACGACGCAATGGTATGGGTGCCGTTTACATCAGGGGTTTCGCTAGCATGGGCTGGGAAAATGCAGGATGGGATTATGCAACACACGGAGTAGGACAACGAACGTTGTAAAGCACAAGCTAGCATACGTGTGTCAGTCTCGTACAGCGCCAGGCCATGCCTAAGACCATCAGAGTCCATTCCGGGCTAGCTGGTGCAGATGAGTTTAGCTCTGCTGATGGGAAATGGTGTGGTGCATAAGAGAGAATATGATAGTAGTTGGTGGATGGTAGATACAGAGGTGAGACGAGAGGAAAAGCCACCAAGTAAGTACTAGCAGGTGGGCTTCTGGAATAACAGATTCTGGAATGAGGTGATCAAGAAAGGCGAATTGAGGCCGGGCATAAAACCCAGGTGAGTGGTGGTAGCCAAGATGAACGGGAGAGGAGTGAAAGGATCGAGTAAAGTGGTAGACGGCGGAACTCAGTGTCCTAGGGTCCGAAGCCACGTACTTATTTGCTGTGGAGACATCTAAGACTAAGAAACTTAGACTGGTTGGCAATGGAACAGGAACATTGTCTAAAATTAGGAGAACCGGCAAGCAGTAAACTAGGTATAGTTATAAAAGTCAGCAAACTGTGGCTACAGTAGTATAGATTGTAAGCAATATAACGTAAAAGAGAATAGTTGCCCTGGCGTTTGTCATCGGGTGAGAAATGAAAGTTCTAGTGCAGTAATCCTAGTAATCAAACCCGTTTTTGTAGGCCACCTCTTCGGTGACGGTCAGGCCGGTAAGAAGGATCACATTGGGAACAGTCAAGAACTGATCCAGCGAGCCTCTGAACTGGGAAATTGAGAGACTCTCGCGGATGTTTAGCGGGAGTTTATTCCATAACTTTGAGTATTTTATAAGGAAAAAGTTAGATCTCAACGCTAGTTTTGATCTAGGAATAGAGAGCTGCAATGACCGATGGCGTAGAGCATAATTCGTGGAGGGAGTGAGACGAATGGGTTCGGTACACGAAAAGGCCATACGGTGGTACAGCTTAAACAGGGAGCAATACGTTAGAAACGAAAGATGAGATGACCGAATTCAGCCACAACAAAGTTCATGCTGAGCGACTCAAGCTCAGGGCAAAGGTGAGTGCCCGATTTGCGATGATGATTTAGCGCAATAGAAAGATCGATCGGAATTCCAGTAAAAGTTGTCCATACAAATGGATTAATGTTGCTTGTATATGAATTCTGGTGAATGGAACGGGGTTTCCTAAACTTCTTTAGCCCGGCCCCCAAAATCGAACCCGGACTTTTTCGTGCAATGCTGGATGTGACCGATCTCAAGTGCCTGCTCACCCCATGGTTCCTCAATTCTTGAAACTCCTCACCTTCAGTAACTGCTTCCAGTTGGACAAGTGGGTCAACCCTCGGTGGTCTCTCCCGGTTTGGCGGATCCAAAGACCTAGCTCCTACTTGAGAAGATTTGGCTATTGACCTTATAGCTCGACCTTCCGGTTCACCTCCAATAAGACGAACCTTCCTCACTTCGAGCAGCACTAATCCTCCACTATTTCACACTGCCACCTTCTGTACCAAGCCGTCGTTCTAAGTTCACTCTCCTTCGACAACCCCGGTTTGCCCCGGCCAGGAAGCAAAGCCTCCGAAAGTAGTAGCACTAAATCTCCTGAGTTAAAGATGCTTTTCCGAGTTTTCCACTTCTGCCGCTGTTGTAAAAGTGCAAGACGTTCCCTGCCCATCTCCTCCAAAAAGAAGATGCAAAGTGATTTGTCTTCCCCCGCTGAAAAACTTCTTATCTCGTAAAGAATTCGTCGGAATATTTCGTGAGTTTTCCCTCAGGATAAGTGGATCATTGGCGGGGGTATTTGCAGGTCACGACTGTCCAAGGTTACAGGTACTAGCGATCTCCGTTTACTATCCATTTGCCCTCCATGAATAATTTCTGTAGTACTTCGTCCATCATCGGCTGATCCTCACAAACTGAAAGAAGTATATTCCTGACTGAAAGCACCATGACCTCCAATAAACCATCACGGTGTCTGGCTCGGAGGAGGAAGCGGAGCACCAGTGCACACTCCGAGGCAAATTTATCAGCAGTCTTATCACCAGACCAGTGTCCTAATAGGTTCTCCAATTCCTTTTAAGCCTCCTCAAAGTTTCCACCCTTATCACCAAAACTTTCTGACGACGCAGCCCTCCTCGACATGAAACGCAGTGATTTCACAGAGGATGAATCCTTTCCCGGAGGAGAGTAACTTCGATATGCACTGCATGCATCTGGAGGTGGAAGAAGATGCATCATAATCGTTTCCCAGGGCAGCAACCAAGTTCAATTGAAAAAGAATCAAAACGATCTATTCCAACATACTTGTTGGACTCTAGCTGCAGGTAGAGGAGCCACCATCTGCTAGCCTGCGGATGCCAAACGTCTTTGAAATTTGCAATATCCTCCAAGTACAGGCATGAAGCCAGCTCCATCCTGTGCAATTCAAAATGTTTTGAGAAGTTTTTCGAGTGTTTAAGATGGCCTTGCGAGTCCATCCATTGCTTGATACCACCGGATTATTGAGTCCGTCGTCGGGTGAGCCTTGGGTGGTATCACGGGTTGTTTCACGCCCTGAAGCTGATTGGAGTAATTCATTCGTCCTTCAGCACCTGTCAGTCCATTTGGTATAGCTGGATCAAGTTTCAATAGCATTCTGCTCATCGGAGTTCTGTCAGTGCCTAGGTTATCTTTCCTTTCCAACTCTCTACCATAAGCCTTGGCTAGCACAATGAGAATAACGCTTCCTTCCTCTGTGGCAACATCGTATAATTTCAACAGCCCAGTTGTCTACCTTAGATCCCCGCAACACCTCTCTCATGACTGCAAAATATGTCTTACAGCGAGTTGGCTCAGCTACTGATCTCAGCAAGTGAAACCAACTAAAGAACCTAGCCAAAAGTGGGTCTTTCCGTGTATCCTGCTTCAGCTCCACTCCCGGCGGTGTAGCAGTCACCCTGGGGCTGATCAGCCGTGAGGCCTCATCGTTTATCAAGAAATTGGGACCTTCGAACTAGCGACTGATGTCACTCCGCTACATTGTCCCCTCCTCTTCCCTCCCCTCGATGCCAATTCTGTGGTATTAGCTTCCGATTTGAAGACGCCACCGCCAGAGTTCAGACCAGTGATGGATTTTGGCCATATTATTCGCTACTTACCTACTAAATTTCTTTTTAGTGTTCTTTATGTAGTGCAAAACTAAGGCAGAGTCGGCCCAGTAGTAAGCCGTATGAAAAGTAATTCCGGTTTCTTCTATAGGAGTCCGAGAGGCTCTAACGGCCACTCTTGCTGCGGCTAACTCCGGTCGAATTAACGACCTTGACTTGGAGAACATTGGGGTACAATACGAGCCATGTCTATTCAAATCATTCTGAAATGCGCCGCCACTCCATAGCCAACTTCGGAAGCATCACAAAACGCACGAATCTCTGCAAGTCTGTTCAGTGAGTCACCTCTAAGAACACAACGCTGATTCTTCAATTTGTGAATCCATTCCATGCTCCTAGACCACTCAGTCCATCAACGTGGGGGCTTCCCTCCAGTTTGACCGCCTCAACCAAGCTTTAAGCTACACCGTGACTGTGACGCAATTAGCCTGGTAGAGTGAAAGGTGAAACTAACCCAACAGGTCAAACACGGCCTGCACCACAGAAAACAAGCCACTTCTTGTTAGAGGTCTTTTGCGTGTTGTAAACAAAATCCTGAATGTGCCTTCCATGGAGTTCCACCTCAATCTCAAAGCCGTCCCTGGCACTGGGGTGCAATCATCGATTTACAAAGAAGGATCGACCGGCTCATATTTCGGCAAAATGTGCAGCACCCCTAATGACTACACGCCAATCTATAAAACCAAAAGCCACCACGTGATAGTAACTCACTCATGCGACTTGCAAAGCTCTTGCTTTCTCCAGCGCAGGTAAGGACACAAGACAGTCATTCACATGGAAGTTGTCACACACGGCCCTGGGGAATTTATCCTCATACTGTCATCCTCAATCGTCTGCAGTGTGAAGTAACGGGAAATTCACTTAGACCGGAGAGGAAGTGGTACCAAATAAGTGGGCATTCGTTTATTTTCAACCATGTTGTCACTTATATGACCATTTCCCCACCAAAAGAACCTCAGCCCTCCCCTGTCTCTTGTTGCCACTCGAACCTGCCTAAAGATTTCTTCGTTGCCCGCAGCTGGTGCAACAGATTCCTTAAAAATCTAAGCGACACTCCAGCTAGACCGGCTGCCGTGTCCGGTCCCCGTAGCTAGTATTCACCGAAGCGGTATCCCTGGGACGCGGCGGCGCAGTCGAACATCACCCCCATCTTGCTAGGTTTCCTAGGGTTTGTTACTGCATGACGTGTCAAATGCCAGTTAGGCTTAAAATTCTTCCTTAGCGGCAAACGGGGCACTAACTGGCCGTGGCCGCTGCGTACACATTTCTCCATGATTGTGGAGTATTTACCAAAGAACTGAGGGTCAAACGCAAGCTTTTCCCGCAGTTTTTTCAATCTCCTTTCGGCCACAATATAATTATCTGGAAAGTCTCACCACAGGATTCCTCTATGGATGCGCAAACTTATAGCTTCTGTCCAACACGGTTATGGCATTGGCAACCATATAAACAGCACTTCTGGCTTCCAAGGAAGGAGAGTTTTCTGATTCATCCCCATCGCGTAGATCAGCGTTGTCCAGTCGATTGATCTGTTCCGCTGAAGGATCGATTTCCATCTCGGTTTGGTTTTCCGTCTTCACACTAGGTGGTTCCTGGTTTACTGGACCGAGAAAAATTCATCTCTAAATCGCCCGCAAGGAACAAGATAGTTGCTTTTACCGCATCTATTCTCTAATGCCCAGCATGCTTCTGGAATGTCTGCACCTATCAGGATTTACACTCCCGAATCTTCCAGAATCTGGCTTTTGGCGAAGTGCTGGCCAAGCCAGGAAAGAGGGCCGAATCTAAGAAGTGAAGAACCGCTTGAATTGGCGCCCTATCAACACAGAAGGTTTGTCTTATAGTCGCAATATCACTTCCTTATAAGGAGTTTAGTCGCAGCTCCGTTATCTCCGAATTTCAAGTGGTAGTCCCATTCACGGTCGAAACTGAAAGTGAGGTAGGGGATGTTTTAAACCATCCAACCTGCCCTTGTGAGAACTCAGTTCAGTCTCAGAATCATGTCATGTTTGTTACCATAAATTAAAGAATATAAAGGCCTCTCTGACATTAGTTCATACGACGCGCACAATGCACTGGTCCAGCTGGTGTGGGCAACCACACCTTACGGCTTGAACGATGATGACAAGACTCATCTCTCATCTGTCCATCCACTTCAGCGATCGGCTGTCTTGCCACCCGAGATTCCGTCGTATCAATCCCCTTGGTACCGCACCGGTGCTGACTGCCAAGTCACGTTGGAAGTCAGCCAACGATGGGTCGAGACATTCCTTCACAGCGGATGCCTTCAGGCTCACCAGCTTCCTGGAACTATCCACCTTCTTTTATCCGCTCCCAAAATGGGACAAACTCATTTTATTTATTGACCAAGAGGTAGCGGTTGCCCATCTGTGTTCTAGTCTTTACTGCTGTTCCGGAAAAATCACTCTAACCTTAGGACCAATGATACGCCACCAGCCGAACTCTCTAGCTCGTCCAAACGGTAACCTAGCCTAACTCCAACGAAGTTTCTCTAAAACGAGGGACTTCTCGTTGTATCTTCAAATATTACGTATATCACATACAAATAAGTTGCTTTTTTAGCCCTTCAAGAAACAAACTAGAAGCCTTAAGTCACCCAAATAAGGTGCAAGCACTGGTCAGGCTGATAAAGGTGAGAAACAAGCAATTTACTCAAGCCATCCCATATTTGAACTATTACAATAATTACGTCGATGACCCTGTATTGATTTCAGAGGCTTTCAGTATTTACTTTGCCTCCCGTGTAAGGACGGAAGACACTATGTCCCTCCCATTTCTAGGTCCGGTGACATTGGTAACCTTCTCAATGATGGTGTTTCACTTCGGTGAGGTTTCAGCTCTGGTAGCTAAAATAAGATCGTCCTACGGACCGGGTCCGGATGCTTCACCACCAGCCATTTTCAGTCGAGGTGGCACAGAATTCCCAATGTTGCCGGCAAACATACTCAATTGGTCACTAAGGTGCAGTGTTATCCATTTACACGGGGAGAATTCCACCATCATACTTATGCCCAAAAGGGAGCTCGTCGGGATTCGGTCAACTATCGACCTCTGAACCACACCCCGGCAGTGTCCAGAATCATGGAGAGAGTGATTGGGGAAAGGCTGACACGTCACCTTCTTAACCACAATCTAATCAACGCTGGTCAGCATGGTTTATTGCAAAACAGATCACTTGTGACAGGCGTGATACAGTTCCTCAACCTGGTCAAGGAGGCCGTCCATATTAGTGAAGCGAAGGTCGTGATTGTATTGGACATGACCAAAGCGTCCGACCGAGTATCCCACGCCAGGTTACCAGGGAAAATAAAAAAATACGGAATCCTGGACCTGATGCTCGCTTGGTATTCATCTTATTTATCAGCCCAAAAACAGATAGTAAATACAGGCGAAACTTCGTCCAAACCTTGTCCTGTAACTAGTGGTGTGATATAAGGTGGTGTACTCAATGCACCACTTTTTCTAATGTACTTAAACAACTTACGTAACATTTTCCAACCGGGGGTGCCCTTACAGCTCGCAGATGATACCAAAATCATGTACACTTTTGAGCCCGCGTTGGTCTCTAACGTAGATGACGTTACAAGGGAACTGCTCTCTCTCTCCTTCTCTGAGTTCCCGAAGCGATGGTTGGAAAATGAGGTTCTGCGCCGAAAAAAGTTATATCCTTAAGTATAAATGCCGTGTCCCCACTGAAACATCTAGAATAAAAAGCTAACTTATTCTCAAGAACTCCCAGGTAAGCTACTTGGGTCTACACTATTCATGTACTTTTGAGCTTCCGAAACACGCAGCCATCCAAGTGGCTGAAGCACACCGTACGATCTAGCTCATACACGAAACATTTGTTTTGCCAAAAAGTAAACAAAAATATTTTAAATCCCACGTCAGGCCCCTTCTGGAAAGCAGCTCAGCCATCTGTTTCAACATGCGACAGAGAGACTGAGTAGCCTTCGAGAATGCACAACAGGCATCCACGAAACAACTCCTGGGTTTTTCGTCGCCCTCAAATTACTTGGGACGTTTCGGTCTGCTGAAAAAATCGATCCCCTATGGCTGCACCGCTTGGGAAGTAGCCTTCTGTCCTTTCACAATATCTTAAAAAATAGACTATGTTGTCCAACACCGCGGGTGAGAACCCTTTCTAGTTATTCCTTACATAAAGTGAGTTCTTGGTTTCCGTTCCTTCGTCCAAGCTTGCACTTGGAGCGAACTTCGTCAACTAGTACGCTTCATAGTGGAACAGGCCACCACAAAGCACTCGGGTATTATCACCGACATCGATGGCTTCCAAACAAGAAATATGCTTAGCCCTAACTGTGAACTCGCTGACCAGGATGAGCAACCCCTACACTTCGAGGACTCGGGCCCTTGAGATAGGAGTAGGGTACCAATAAAGCGGGTAACCGATTTGAACATCCTGGTCTCAATAAGACGCAGCTATGGTTGGCCCCCTCCTGACAGCAGTTAGGGAACTCAGCTGTCCATTCCCACGATCTGGGACTGAAAAGCAACCTTAATTATTTATATCAAATATCTTTTGCGGGGTGAGCCAGCATTGCGGCCCTGTCGTATATTTAGGTTGGAGGCCTCACATGCTAGAGCACATGAACCTAGACTTCCGGTCCAAGTCAACTTGAGGTCTTTAACAAATCCACCATTTTCAGCCGTTCTTTATCATGTTTTTGGTGCCGCAAGTGGCCCCTCACCTTTGTGCAAACAGGTGTCTCGGTGAACATGAACCCCATTGAATGATCGCAGGCCGTGGTTCACTCTACCTACCTCTGCATTTTCTGTCCCACGTAAGCCGCCTTGGTGTTCTGACTTCACGGATATGGTGAGTGTTACCGCTGCACATTTGTAAACACACGGCTGCGATTGTCTCCCTGCACAGGGATGACCACCAATGAGAAGGCATGAACATCAAAACTAAGAGATTGACATAAAAGGAGGGGAAAATACTCTACTGTTTTTTCTTCCAGACCTACCAGCGTTGCCACCTGCGGCCCGGGCTTCAGTGTTAATACGGATTGACTAGTATGGATGAGATACTCCCAACACGGTTTGTTACATGCCGCCCGTATTTCGGCCGGGGCATGGGAGCTGTGGCCACCCACCAAAAGCGGCTCCGTCTTCTCTGACAGACAGATATTTTACTGTGACAAATCTATAAAAAGACAAAAATGTCCAAAAAAGTGCAGGTCACTGTTGGAGCACCAAGAGCTGGATGCCAAATGGATGTTTATTGTGCTACCTCCCTGAATGAGGTAGGCCCTAGTGCCGGCTACCAAGAGCACTGAATGTAGGCCCTTACAGTTAGCTTCCCTGACGAAAATTCGACCCCATCCCTCACGGTTTTCCGAACCAGTCCTCACATCGGTGTTGTCCTGCTCGGCACACGCTAACGACGGCAAAGATACGACGGTAGCCATGCAATCACCTCTACGTCAGATTTCCCTGCTCACAATCAAGTATAATCTCAGTCTGCTAGCACCATCGAGCAGGAGCACAGACGAACTTAAGTCTACGTTTCTCGGCTCAAGATGAATTTTCTCTAATGCACCACCGGCGACACCCTAATAATTTCTCCTTCTTGAGGCCTCCTCAGTAACTAATCATTATAGAATAACTGCTATACCAGAAGAGATAGTAACAAGTATAGTGCTATGTTGCAGGGTACCGGTCCCATTCACTCGCATACTGATCTTGCAAACCTACCTCACCCCTTCGGTGTTGAACTGTTTTCTGAGTAAGCAAACCGCATTAATGGTTACCATTTTGTTCTTTTTAACCGTAAAGCCTTAGGTCCTTATTAGTATTCAAGCACGGCCCCGCCAACGTTCAAATCCTTTGGAATGCCTACACAGTTGCTCAACCGGTGTACGCAAGTTTGTTAGCTTGTAGCAGCACAGCCCAATCCCCTGCGAGCATACTTCACCCAAAATGTGAAGTAGGTGGCACCAACCGTTTAAACTAAACTTCATCCTCGCTCCATTCACGCAAACCCAGCCAGCTTATTATTATTGTTGTCATCTGATACCATGACCCATGGCTGGAACCGCATCCAGGGAGCAATCCTCGGTTATTTTAGGTTTATCGTCTCCCACTATCCCAGCCACCACACTGAGTAACCAAAGATGGCACTTTGACTCGTGTCGACGGAGACCCAAGTGGAACCTTTCGTGGAAGCTGGGACCGCAAGCAACCGACAGGAAATACTCCCTAATGCTTATCAGATTGATTAGCTTCTTATAACTCAATGCCCCTCTGGTCGATATCACAGTTGCAGACAGCACAAATAACAGTTCACGAGCAACCTGCTACTATACCCGTCAATAACAGTCATCGGCTCAATCAGTCATATCTCGCCACTCCCGGCTGATTGACCGACATATGCTTTACCCCACCAGACGAACCACACTCGTAGGATGATGTACGTTGCCAGTAATGAAGTTGAATAAGACCGAGGCTCAATAATTCAGTATATATTTGTCAGTGAAACAGCTTAAGGAAGCCTCAGTCTATGTGGAGATTTTCAGCCTTAGCGTCCGCTGCAAGAGTCCCTTTTTCCCTCGAACCCTAGCCCGCTGAAAACTGGATCCCCCACTCTTCCAGGACCCTCCAGTTACGTCTTCTCATTTCTTAATGATACAGGTCAGTGATCCAGAAATTAAACTCATCTTTTTATGGAGTGCTCTTAATTCCATAATAATAATAATAATAATATTGGTATATTTCTCGGCCATGGTCGAGAGGCACGCGCTAACGCATGATCATGGTGTCACATGTTACTCAATATGGTGAAATATTCTCAAAATTCTAAGTATGAAAGTCGAGAGTATCAGAGATGGAAATCATAGACAGCAACAGTTTGAATGGATCATTCTGACAATGGTTTGCGCGGCAGTTTTGAACCAGTTCCGAATCCGAGCTAGGCAGTGGTGCGCGGTGGAGATGTCGAAGAAATCGTTAACGCAGTGCTAAGGAGGCATTATGAACAAGAATGATGCAAGCCAAGAAAACCGGAGGCCAACTAAGGTTGTGCAGATGGAGTAAATTTTTTTAACAAGAAGAAGAGTGGGAAAATCGACGCATGCGAAGAGGATAGCGATCCATGAAGACAATGCAGACCCTGAATGACGGATTTACCGGAGTTTGAGAAACGGAATGAGCTTTGAATCAAGGGGACATGAGGCCAATTTCGTGAAAGTGAACTGGTGGATGTGGGAGAAACAGCAGTCCATAAAAAGGTAAGTTTAGATTCATGGCCAATAACATGTACTATTCAGAAATAAGAAGGTGCAACTGGAAGGTTCTCGAGAAGTGGAGAGTCAATTTCCAGCCGGCTACGGTTCGGAGGAAGGATAACCTGTGGTAACGGATAATAAAGTGGGAAAATCTTCGCATGGACTACAGCGTTATTATGCTGTTTCACTGACAAATATATGTATGTGTTGATGCATTTGCCTTCAGTGTTATTTAGCGTCATTTCTGGCAATGTACGGCTTTGAATGCGTAAGTTTCTTATGGCAGGGCACGGTATGTGTCGGTCGATCAGCCGAGTGTGGCTGTCTATTATCGGCATGCGCGTGAACTGGAATTCGCGTTCGTTGCGTTAGAAAACGCTAAACGATCTGATAAGCAATTCGGGGTATCTCCTGTTGTGTGGTTTGATTTCAGTCTCAGTTGCTATGGTAGGTTCCACTTGAGTCTCTATCCGTGCGAGTCAAAGCGGCATCCTTGGTTAGCCAATTTGGCGACTGAGATGGTGGGAGACAACGAACCTGAAATAAAGGGAGATTTCAGTCTGGACGTGGTTCCAGCTGTGGGTTATGATAATATATGAAGACAATAAACAATGGATTGGTTAGGTCTATGTGAGTAGGGCATGGGTAAAATAGACTCGCAGTGGATTTGAGCTATACTGCTGCAGGCCGACGAAGTTGCGTACACCGGCTTGGTAACTGTATGCGTTTAAAAGGATTTGTGATTTGCTCGTGAGCATGGCATCGCTGGGATACTAATAAAATACCTAGGGCTTCACGGTTAAGAGTGGTTAGTAATGATAACCCTCGATACCGTTTGCTTACGCAGAACGTGGTTAGGCAACGAGGCGACAGGATAGGTTTGAAGTGACAGACTGAGCGAGTAGGACTAACGTACTGTTTGCGTGGCTCTATGCTGTTACTGTCTCTTTCGGTATAGTGGTTATTCTATACCGAGGAGTCAAAGTAGAAGGAACTATTGGGGTGACAGTAGTGATACATTAGAGGTAATTGGTCACTTGTCTTGGAACATTGACGCGAGTTCATCTATGCTCTTCCTCGATAGTGCAATCGTACTGAGATTAAGCTCCAATGTGAGCAAGGAAATCTGATGCGGATATGATTGCATGGTTACTGTGGTATCTTTTTCGCTATTATCGTGCTGCAAAGCAGGACTACACCAATGTGAGGACGTACGACATCGAATGCGTAAGTTTCGTCTGGCAGGGCAAAGTAAGTGTCAGTCAATCAGCCGAGTGTGGCTGTATGTTAGTGGCACGCGTGTGAGCTGGAATTCGTGTTGGTTGCGTTAGAAAATGCTGAACGATCTGATAAGCAATTAGGGGTATCTCCTGTTGTGTGGTTGGATTTCGGTCCCGGTTGCCATTGTAGGTTTCACTTGAGTCTCTGTCCGTACGAGTCAAATCGGCCTCCTTGGTTAGCCAATTTGGCGACTGAGATAGTGGGAGACAACGACCTGAAATAAAGGGAGATTGCGGTCTGGACGTGGTTCCAGCTATGGGTTATGATAATATGTGAAGACAATAAACAATGGATTGGTTAGGTCTATGTGAGTGGGGCATGGGTAAAATATGCTCGCAGTGGATTTGAGCTGTACTGCTGCAGGCTGACGAAGTTGAGTACACAGGCTTGGTAACTGTTTGCATTTCAAAGGATTTATGATTTGCCCGTGGTAAGTAATGATAACCCTCAATACCGTTGCTTACGCAGAACGCAGTTTGGCAACGAGGCGGTAAGATAGGTTTGAAATAACGGACAGAGCGAGTAGGACTAACATACTGTTTGCGTGGCGCCACGCTGTTACTGTCTCTTTTGGTATAGTAGTTGTTCTATACTGAGTAGTTTCTGAGGAGTTAAAGTAGAAGGAACTATTGGGGTGACAGTGGTTATAGATTAGACGTAGTTGGTCACTTGTCTTGGAACATTGACGTGAGTTCATCTATGCTCTTCCTCGATAGTGCTATCGTACTGAGATTAGGCTCCAATGTGAGCAAGGAAATCTGATGTGGATATGATTGCATGATTACCGTGGTACCTTTTTCGTTGTTATCGTACTGCAAAGCAGGACTACACCGATGTGAGGACTGGTTTGGGGAACCGTGTGAGATGGGTTCGAATTTTCGTCAGGAAAGCAAACTCTAACGGTCTACATTTGGTGCTCATGATAGGCGGCACAAGGGCCAGCTTCAGGTAGGGAGGTAGCACGATACACAACTACTGGCATCCAGCACGTGGCGCTCCAAGAATGATCCACACTTTTTAGACTTTCTTATTATTCTTTTTTTAATGGTTTTATCACAGTCAGGTATCTGGCTGTCAGAGAAGGCGGAGCTGCTTTTGGTGGGCGACCACAGCTCCCACGCCCCGGCCGAAACATGGACCACATGTAACAAGCCGCGTTGGGAATAGGTCAACCACACCAGTCAATCCGTAGCGACACTACGCACCAAAGTTCCCAAGTGCACCTTCATGAAAGTTTTTCCTTGTCTCCCTGCTTCAAAACTCACTCCGTTCATTGCACCCCGGCAGTTCCTTCATTCAGGGTTTGCAACAGCTTCATGGATAGCTACTACCTTCGCATCCGCCGATTTTACCGAGTGTATCTCCATACAAATATTTTATTTTCCATTTCTCTCCGTTCAGAAATCACTCCGCCCGCAGAACCCCAGTAAGCCTCCTTTTTCCATGGCAAGCACCATTCTCGTTTAAAATGCATCTTCTACACTTTGTACCACCGATCTTCCCGGCATTCCCAAGGTGCACTACCTCCCAGTATTTTACTAGCCATTCAGTGTCAAGGTCACGCATTTTTTTGGCTGAAATTCCCGGCCCGAAAACAGTTCAAACGTGAATATGGTAGTTTCACTCATCCTTACCCTCCAACTCGAAGCTGGTTCAAAGTGGCCGCACAAACCACTGTTGGAGTGATTCTTTCAAACTACCGCTGGCTATGCTTTTCTGTCGCTGACACCCTTGACTCTTGTTCTCAAAATCTGTGAATATTTCATCTCGTTGAGTAACTTTCCACACCATGATCATTCACGTGCGCGTGCGCCCCAACCATGGTAGAGGAATACACCGTTGTTAGGTCTTTTAGTAATAAAGTCGCTTCAAACCCACTGTCCAGCAGAGCTAGGGTCTCTCCGGAGCTGCTTCGATCAGTTGACTGGTACCGGTAGCACATTTAAACTGATGAGACATTGTGGCCAAAGATTAGCCACGCTATTATTAGTCCAGTGACCAGGTTTTCCCGCGTCATCCGCACAGCTCATCATGCTACAGCCCTAGTGCTGAAACGTGCACAACTCGGTCGATAAGCTGTTTCTGTGCATCGCGCAAGACAAAGCAGTTTGGTTTTTGACGACCTGATGTTGAACGTGGTTTGGAAATACGAAAGGCACCGGACGGATGTCCGCCTTTGAGACACAAAATTTATTCCTTACTTACTTAGGAAATTTCCAAAGACAGAGTGTACCTCGAGGTAGGAAAGGCTGACATTCCTCAAGTACTCGCAGTACCCTGCATAAAAAGCACCCGTCTGCTGCAATCAACAGTGAACTTCCCTGTCTGGCATAAGCAGTGTCGCCAAAAGTGCGTTTTTTGTACACAGTTCTTCCTATTGGATGACCGCGGATAACCTTGAGCCTTGCTATGGGCAGCCAGTTTACTAAACCTCATTCGAGCAATCCGTGCCCCACTAGACACTAAGAATTGTAGATCTTGGAACCTGGGATGATCTCCTCTCCTCAAGATATCAGCAACCGTCCAAGCCCATGAAGCCTGGAGACGCGATGGCAGCACTATACCAGTATGTTCAGTGGTCTGCAGTGGCTTAAAGCCTGACACGTATTTCATCTGCATAGGCTTCACTTCACAATTGGGTATTTTCAATGACAATTCGGTCAAGGCGTCTGGATCTTCCACCAGAGGCCCCAAACATTACGGGAAGCCGTCAGTTTGTAAACGAGCCACTACGTAATCTTGTACACATAAATTCTTTGGGGTTTTTCTAGCCTTATTGTAGGCCAGTCTCAAAGGCAGGTTGACTCAGGGAATTTGCTTCCCTCGCGTGTCCCTTGCAGTAGTGCATCAAACAAAGCAGAGCTGTCTATCGAGCCGCACCGAGCCGTGATGTTCAAACAGTTTCACAAACCTCCAGTAGGTAGGCAAATGAAAATGACCGGGGTTCCATTCCGAGTGAGTCCAAAAGGCAATATATTACAGATTCTGCCTTTGGAACTGCAGGTTTTGTTCGTAAAGCATCATTCTGTACATGGCAATCACCCAGTGGGCGAGATAGGCCCTCGCTGCCCAAACATTCGCCCTTGAACTCCCTCCGGGGGCCGAGGTTTACTCCTTCTTTGTCGGCGAGTTCCAAAAGTAATTTTGCCATCTCTGTCTCTTTCCTCACCTCGAGCAGCTTACGTTGTCCATCTGGCTCTGGCTGTTCCATAACCTGCTTTTCCTTCAACTCAGCTAACAACAGGTCAGCTCTAGCTCTACAGGAAACTAAACTAACCTTAGAACAACCCGATACACCATAGCCTGAGCAAGAAACGTGACCAACACCTATGGGCAAAAAGGTTTCCTTCACCGGCAGAATTTTGACCTTTGATCCGGAGAGGTTTTCCGAGTTTCCACGTAATTACATGCCTCAGCGGTTGACGCGAATGTTGGGCTCCGTAAAATCCAGCCAGTGGAAAGCTTGAGTGACGCGCAGCAACCAATTTCGACAAAATCTGAAATAAATTCCATTTTAAATAATACCGGTACTATATACAACAAACTAGGCAGTTTTACACTGGCCAAAACTCAATAGTGTTCCTTCTGGGCTCTTACGCTCTGAATTATTCAATAAGCCTGCATCGGAAGCTGTTTTGCAGCAATACGTTAGAAACGGAAGATGAGATGACCGAATTCAGCCACAACAAAGTTCATGCTGAGCGACTCAAGCTCAGGGCAAAGGTGAGTGCCCGATTTGCGATGATGATTTAGCGCAATAGAAAGATCGATCGGAATTCCAGTAAAAGTTGTCCATACAAATGGATTAATGTTGCTTGTATATGAATTCAGGTGAATGGAACGGGGTTTCCTTCAGTCCCTTACAAATGCTCTTGTTGCATTAATAAAGGAAGTTAATAAGTCATCGACGTAAGAATCCTTCGAAACTACTCGCGATACCTCCGACGGGAATTAGTGCCCAAATAAGGTAGTTGTTTCCTTCGGGGCAAAATTCGCAAAATCTGGTGACAAAGCTGCTCCAGATGGACACTGTCATTTTAAAATCATTTAGGTTTACAGTATAAAATCAGACCGCATGACACACTGAAGTGCATCTTGGTCTTCGTCGGGCACCTTTACATGTGGCAGTGTATCTAAGATATCGACGAACAAAGCCACAGGACCTTGACAGAATCGCTGAGATTCGCCCGTCAAACCCAGGGCTTAACTAGAACCCTGCAGTAAGTGCACCTTCGATGAATCTTTTCGGAATTCCGCAACACAGTCAGGGACAACTAGAACCTTTCCAGATCTCTTGGGGCGCAGGAGTGCATGGTGTAGCAGATAACACCTCAATGACCCGTCTGGCCCAGGCTCCTCTTGCACTTGAACCGCACATCCTCTTTTAGAGTAGCGTCCAATTACAGCTGTACACTTTACCTGGAGCTTGGGGTCCTTGAGAAAAATACTTCCGATCTACCCTGAACAATGAATAGCGACATGCTGATCGCAAAGCTTCACCCGTTTGCTGTCTACGTCAAGGCAACACTGAGATGCTCTTCCTGAACCCATAATGACGTCTCCAGAATTTTGGTGGCCATTCGTCTTCCGCGGACATTAAGGCCCTCCAGAGTCACTGTCAATAAAAGCTTTATCACATATTTTTTAGATTTTATTCCCAGTATTATGCGGCTTGTGCAAGGCACAAGCTCCAAGTTTGCCCGATAGGCCGTTATCCAAAGGACCTTGTACAACCCACCCCAAAACTCGAGGTCAGCTTACGGGTCTCCCTCAGTACTCCTTCGCCTTTCTAGGACCCAGTGCGCTGGGGAACACTTAAACCGGCAATCACCAGAAATAACGACTCTGAAATAGCTTTCGATTCTATTTCCGTTGAAAGACCCGACCCAGACATGGTTTTCCGGCCAGATGCCTTGGCCTCTAAGTCAGTAAATGATGGAAACGTACAGGTGCCCCTCGATCTGATTACCTTTCCATCATCACAAGACTTCAGACTAACTGACACTTATTCATAAACCTGCGCGGTATTTCCCGTGGGAGCACCAAAGTTACCTTTAGGTGCCTCCCTCGCAGGCACAAGAGCTCAGCTAAAGCAAGAATCATGGCTAGGGCATTTGTACCAGTGTCCAGCAGAGCACTTACTTGTAGGTTCCTGTTTGGACCTTAATTGGTGGCCGATAAAATCTCTAACCTAGCACCGAGGACCTCAGGAAACAGTCGAAAAGAAGCTTTGAAGACCGGAACAGTGTCCATTTCGTACAACAAAAGATAGAGCCAGTGATTGCAAAATTCTTCCCAAAGCCTCCCAGACTGACATCCCTCAGCACGATGCCATGGACGTAAAGAACAGATACTAGAAACCCTTCCAAATGTTCCACTTGCTTCGTGAATTTGAAAATAGCAAACATTATTTTGATAAGCTCGTCCACACACAGAACTCTTCCACTTCTGTTAGCTTGCGTAAGACATTTGAGTTTGGCCTTGAACCTTTTCTGACAGTCTTGACTGAGCAGCGGAGCCGTGAACCTTTGGAGTTCACTGTTGAGTTCATTTGGCCTCATACCTGAGGTCTTAAGTACTTGTGTCTTTTGTGAACTACAATTTAGTACCGTAGAAATTACGAATCAGTTTCTTTGGTTTTGGGATTCAACTGAATTGGCCACGCGTTTTTCGATCTGCATGAATGGACTAACGCCGAAGGTGGGCACAAAAGAGCTTAGAACCAAGGCACAATCTCGCAGCGGTCCCAAAGAGACAATGCCAGGAACTGTCGGAAGACCCCCAAGTTATGCGTGCCACGATACCTAATGCAACTGGCATCACTTACAAATATCAAAAAGATTTTATGGCTCCAACCGTCCTCTGTATGAACATCGAACGCATCCTCCCGTTCACGGAGGAGATAGCTACATTTATTGCCCGGCAAATGAGTCTAAGCGCTCACTCACCGGCACAGATCAAAAAGCCTTGGTTTGTTTTCTGTCTGATGGATCTCGTTGGTCCTTTATGCCGGATAAACTGCCAATTGCGGGTCAGGTCAGGTCACAAGAATTGCGGTCTGAGCCATTAAGCGTCCAGTTTCTTGCAGTGCGGGCCCAGGGCGTTCCCGCCGTGCTGTAACCGTCAGGCACTCAATATAATTCGGTATTTGTAGAGGCTGAGGGAAAGAAAAAGAAAACGGGCTCTTTTCGGGAGCAGCAACCTCACACTAATATGGGTTAGGCGCCATAAATCCCTGCTGTCCCCATGTGGTGCATACTTCGAGTTCTAGAAAGCTGTAGACATGTCAATGTGGAGTGGTAATGAGTAGGGTGATATGAAGGTTATGATAGAGATAGGTACAGTGAGGAGACACTGGAGTAGTGAGATGAAGTACGGGATAGTCAGTCGAGAGGGGAGATAAGGAAGGATAATAAGAATAAGAAAGACTCCTGGGGTGGTAATACCTCTGTCCAGCACTCATCCAGCCTGTGCTTACGGGCAATGACCGAAGTCGCTGTCACTACGTGCGAAGGCAACTTGTTCCACTTGCTTATGACACGATGGGAAAAAAACATGCCCCCATGCTCTTACATGCTCTTGACTTGTTCAATTCATGCCCATGTCCCCTGGGTGCAAGGTTGTGACAACTAGCCAATACTGGCCTGTAGGTCGTAGTGATTCCCTTATACAACTTAAGGCACTCTATCAGATCTTCCCTTAGCCTGCGACGATCGAGTGGGAATGGATTTAGTGCCTTCAGCCTCCCTTTGCACGACTTCTCCTTCTTCCATTTTATCATCCGAATAAACTTCTTTCAACCGTCTTCCAACATCGTTTTGTCTTTGAATAGGCCTGGTGCACATGCATGAACAAAAGTCTCCAAGTGATGCCTTACGGTCGTCTTGTATAAAGGAAGAATTATTCTGGCACCCCTAGACATCAACTTTCTTCTTAAGTTGAAAAGCGTCCTTGTTGCTCCTACCACTGCTGACGTGCACTGCTCGGTGGGTTTGAAGCTCCCGTGCGCAAACACTCTCTGGCACCTTACCATACCGGCGGACTCAATCCTGACCGGGACGGACAGCCTTTCGTACCCTTCTTCGTTGCTTCCCCTCCCAGCAAGAAATTGATTGCATTTAGCTACACTCAGTGGCAACTCCCACTTTTCAGCCGATGCTCTGATCCCGTTTAAGTCCGTTTACGGTTGCTTTGAGGTTGATTCACCTGCTATTTCGATATCATCTGCGAAAGGAATCCCGCGTAGTCTAGTGTGGTCATTAGATCCTTCAAGCATGCCAGGGGCAACAGTGGTCCCGGCATCGAACCTTGCAGCAGACCACTGTATGCCTGGGTCAGTGAAGACCTAGTGTCCTTGACCTGAAGGAAGAAGGTTGTTACTGAGGTGACCCCTCATCCACCTCACAATCTGTAGGGCCATTCCAAGTGCCTTCAGTTTGCCTGGCAAGAAATGGTGGTTTACCAAATCAAAGGCTCTTTGAAAGTCCACGTAGCATACCTCAGCTAGTTCCCCCAGGTCTAACCTGCAAGTCACCTCATCGAAAAACGACATCGAATTAGTGAGGCAGGATCTTCCTATAACAAACCCGTGTTGCCGATAAGCAATCAGCTGGTAGGTCCGTATATGTTCTGTTAGCAGCTCTGAAGCTTCCAGCGGCAGCTGCAGCTGTAGCTTTAGACTGGACGCAGTTATAGTAAACCTCAGAACATGCCTTCAATTTGTGCCCTAAATCCGCTTCATATCTTGTCTAACTTTCTCGCTGCACCTTAATGGAACGCTCACTGGCTCGCACATATTGCAGAAACCTCTAATATCCACCTGCTGACCAATAACGATGCCACCCCTTGCCTTTCGCGAGTTGTGCCCTGGTGGATCGGCTCATCCATGACGTTGGTTTGCCCAGTCTTTTAAAGCGTCCCACTGGGGCGAAGTTGCTGATCAGCCTGAGGGGTGGACCCTGACAACGATCCACCACTTTTCGACTGTCTGACAATAAGGGCCCCGTCAACTCCACCTGCTGCTTCCCTGGCCATGATGACGTTCAGACTCCTGAAGGTCCTTCGTGACTTCGGCTCTTCGGAGGGAGCTCCTTGCATCAGAAATCTTATGACCACATGGTCACTTCTCCCGAGTGGGGTGGTGAACTCTATTCTACTTACTTCCTCCGGAAGCCTATTGAACACCAGATCAAGTACACCTGAAGTTTGCCCTTCCCTCAACCTGGTCGGCTGGCTGACGCCCCGAAGGATTAATATGCAGTCTACCAGCTCAATAATTGCGAGGTACGTTCGGTGTCAGCCGAAGAAGACTGGCTCTGCAAACTTGTTTTGGGGGAGACGAAATTAACCGCTAACAAAATCCGGGATGCCTGTGAGGCTATCATGGCCAGATACTCGAACATTATAAAATTCTCTTCTGGTCTAGCATCCGGGCTGCGGTGTTTGTGTAATACGTCCATAAGAGATCTCGGAGGTTGTAGGCGGCTTAGTGCAGCTTGTATGTTTGGGGTTTGCAGGGCTTCTCCAGATTGCTGTTCAAGGTTTTCGTTAGCCAGCGGTGGATTTCCTCCTCCTGCCCTGCCGTCATCCCAGTCCGTCCGGTAGGCGCAGCGTCCCATGGTGGGTAGCAGCTCCGTGGCTGCACTTTGGTGTAACCATGTCATAACTATCGCAAAGCAGTCGGCTCCAATTGTTTCAACCTCGAGTCCCTTCCTCTGATTTACTATGCTGCGGGCTTTGGTGTACACTACTCCGAGTTCCTTCTTGGGAGATACTGTTTAGCCCACTAGTCGGACATTACTAATCTCCTTCCCTAGCATGCTTTCGGACTCATTGCCCGACAGCCCGCCCTGTTTGTGTCACCAGATACGGGCTTTTGGGGAGGGAAGCCGGGCTCACGCTGGTTCCGCTGTCCCCATGGCGATATTTCTGCCCCAGTGTAGAAGTGCCAGTCACCGGGAGAACTGTTTGGAACAGATGATGGGCTACTGCCATTGGTCTCGAGCTTAGCAAAAGGGTAGATACTGTTCGTTTTTAGGTGCGATTCCCACAAGAAGCGCTTCTGGAGCCTTTCCCTGAGTGATCGGGTTCCACACTCATTACTCCATCTACTCGACTAATAATTTGATCTGCTGCCGCTAAGAGTGGGTTTCTAAGATCCGGTGGCACAGGTCTGGGGCCCTGCTTTTCCAATGAGTTGGCTGGCCAGTGGCTCAACCTAAAAACTCCTCAGAAGCGCATGCTCGGGCACACCAATCTGTTCCAGTAGATTTTTGACCTGGTGACTTGACTCCTTGGATCCTTGTCTAGTTGACAGGCAAAACGGCCCAGGTATTTTCTTCATGAAGACGTTTCTCTGCCTATCGGTTGCGATTTCTGCATTGTGTTCAAACTTCGTCAGTTTTTGCGCTATGGTGGCTGCTCTGTCCCTTTAGTTTTAATTCACTGCCTCCATTATTTACCGTATTCCGAGGTCCGGACGGTGTTTCCACAAGAAACAGCAGGGAGTTTTCGAGCCTCTCTTCCATATCCGTCATTCGAGTGTTAGTATCTGAGTACCACGATCAATTCTGGGTCACTGTAGTCTCACTGCCAGTACCTTAGCAAATTACTTAAAACGGCCCTTGTGGCATGAGGCGAATGAAGGTTGCGCAAATATCTTAGTTGCCCCAAAGCACTTGCCCAACTGGGCAACTTGTTGGCGTGAGACAACAGAGCCTCCATTCTCATGCAATCAATCCTCGTCGGGTAGTTTCGTCTAGCATGCAACGAAAAATATGTTGCCTCTGACCAAAACATTCTCTCAATATACCTCTAGCCCGCTTATAACCTTCACCAGCATGAAAAGGCTGTTCACCTCCAGCAGCTCCTTTGGACTCCTCTTGAAAAAAGTAAAAAATAGTTCAAACTTTGACCATCGTTCTTTACTCGGCTCTCAATTTGACACTCATGTTGCCAAAAGAGCGAAACATACGGTAAAGGTGAACCACTTAACTTAAGCTGTTCACGTTTAGACAGTTTCATTCCCACAAGCAGCCAGTTTAGCCCACCCATACCGCTGACCGGGTCAGATTTGCCAGCATAAATATCGTTGTCGCCGAGGCCCCCACTAGCCTTAGAAGTGTTGGCATCCAGGATGGACAACAGAGTATGGGTGTCACCTTCAACCCGTTTTCCAGCCGACGGCTGTCCCATGACCACGTTAGCACCATGCCTTCTAAGCATCTAAGCAGTTCTTTACTCGGTTTTAGCCGCCCCACTCATAGCCTCAGCGGCCTCCGCCTCCGAGTAGGCACTTTCCAACTCTAGTTTCACCTCTCCGTGGATATCTGGCAAATAGCTACCAAGAAAAGAAGCAGGGAGCTGGCCGGCGGGTAGAGTACCGGGCACTTCAGCTTCGGACTCACAGTCAGGTTGAGCCTTGAGATCTGATTTCATCAGCAGCGACAGAAGGCGAGGACGAGCAAATGAACGACTCGAAATAGCAAGGAAGAGCTGGAGAGGAAATGGCCTAGGGTGGCACGTGCAAAAGCACTGCTTTATTTCAAAATCGGCCAAATTTGAAGCCGTCTACAGTGTCTAGCAAACGGTAGTCGTAGATTGACTGATCCGAAAACTTTGAAGCGCTGAGAAAGGCTCCTCAATGCAGTAGTCAAACCCTGTACCTGTACGCGCAATGATCAACGATTTTTTGCTGCCTCCAAACCCGGAATCAACGAAATACAACAAGTCTGATCCATCAACAGACGGAACGCTTATATAAATTGATGCGGTATCTGAATATCGGATAATGACAGACCAGGATTTTGCAAATCTTGCATGGCTGTACACTTTCCCGGGCCGACCGTAAGAGTGGAACGAAATCAACATCGGCGAACGGTTAGGAACCAAAAGTCCGAACAGTTCGTGAAAAGACAGGAAGTTCAAACAAATGGAGAAGGATTGAAGAAGGAGAAGGAATAACCGCCTCTGAAGAACTAACTGAATTTGGTAAACTTCTCCTTGTGTGCAATCCTCTACGACTCACCGGCGGCTGAACCGCTGTCCATTTGCGTCCAACGCAAGATGTTTCCATAAGTCCCTTTGACCTGCGTGACTGGTGTGCCCGTCTTTTCAAGCAACGAACTTGGCCCTCGTTTTGCGCTTTTGTGAGCATGTACTTGAGGTTTAAGTATGTTTGTGAGGCTGTCAATTCCCAATATTTTATCGTAGAATTTATGAACTTACCTTGTTCTGGCCTTTGAAATCCTGTGGGTCGGCCACCCATTGTTCAAATGTGTCTTACACCGGCTTGCTCTCATTTGACACAACTTTACTTTCCCGAGATAGGCAGCTGACCGTTTGTGCTTCTCATAGACTTATCTCTCGTCAGCCGCCAATTAACTTACTGATGTTGGATAATTAACTTCGTTCATCAGCGGTCCGGAAAGTAACCTGACAACCCTCGTTCGCGCACTAACTGGTTCAATTTGATTGCCTTTTCTCTGTTCAACCACCTAGTAAGCTTTTTTTACATTACATCTTATCGGTATATCAACATGGGAGCTGGACACTTCTTCGAACGGTATATATTTGAGGTGCGACCATCTCTTGACAATTGGCCTAACAGAGCCGACTGGTCTCACAGGTATGCCGTCTACTCCAGGAGCTTCCAGGATACAAAGGATCTCTCCATCAGCCCGAGGTGTTACCTGCAGGACCAGTCCCATAATATTGGTAGCATGAATCCCAGCAACCTTGTTGTTCTTAAAAGAGGTAGACTCGCCGAACAGTCTATAGCTTTCTATAAGCTCTCGCGTGATCTGCGAAGTATACTTCGCCTTATCAAAAATACTGCGACCCCCTCGATCTTTTAGGTGTCAATGCTGAGAAGTGTCGTCTAATCTCGCCGGTTTGCAATCATCATGTCCCGTTAAATAGGTAATCAAGCATCCACCCCGAGAACTGAGCCCACTTTTTCGAAGGGCACGCAGAAACGGATGATGATTACCCACGCGCCCTTTCTGCTTAGTTTTCACTATGAAGCGGCATTCAGAGGCTCGATGAGAGTTGTTCAAAACACACAAAGCATTAGAAGATCCTTCCTGATGCGGGCCGCCGATCAAGTACGTTCATCCCATGAAAGTTCGGACAATCTGGCAACCATTGTAGTGAAATGCACGGCCTGCGATCACTTGACAGCTCGGGTTCCCGACTTATCGTGTGCATGTTAGCCAAAGACTGGATTCGGTTACAGTCGTTCCCCATAATATGGGCTGACGCCGATGCCGTTCGTGCCAACCTGCAACTCTTGTGTATGACTTGTTCAAATCGGCTATTGGCGATGCGGGATTGACGACTTATAAACTCCGTCAAATCACCGAAAGTAGATGCTCGCCCGGCATACTGATCTTCTCAGCTTCCTCCGCCCATCGGCCCTGTTAATCAATAGGTAGACACTGTGAATTGCACCCTCGTGTGTGCAAAGCATTCAGGTCAGACTGGTACTCTAAATGCCCTGGTGCTTTACCGCAATTCTTCATTTTTACCGCCAAATTCGACAGTGACCGAGCAGTGCCTTGGTCCTCTAGCCCCCAATAAACACCTTTAATCAAGCCCTTGGCCAAATTGAATGGTTGTCCAAACCAATCTTTCAGGATTCCACGTGCCCTGATGTACCCCATTGGTGGATCAGGCACCACGCAGCCTTCGATAACCGTCTTGGCCCTCCCACGACAGTGGTGTATTTAATACGAAAACCTTTGCCTAGGATCTGCAACTTTGCGCCCAACGAAATTCTCGAATGGCTTTATTAACATACATCGTTGTTCGGAGTGCCCGTCAAAAGGGGCTAGCTTCACTCTCGGCAGGTTGAAGACTAAAACCCCGGTAGTTTCAGGCAGTCCCATGGGCTTATGTTCGTCGGTTACTCCGCCATTTCGAAGTTGATATCGTGAACTACAAGGTGTTTGTGCTGGCTCGCTGAGACCAGGTCCCTATTTAGGAAGCTCTGTTTTCTTTTTAGCTTACAACAGCTGGTTCCCTTATTCCCTCGCTCTCATTCTATGAATATTAACATCTTCACACTCATTGCGATTAGAAATATATGACCTGTCACTGACTGAACTAGTGGGTTTAGCATTACCAGGGGAATTAATATCACCAAAAGCATCTCCAGAGACTTTCTGAGGAAACTCCTGTTGTCTCATGGGGTCCCTATTTCCTCATCTGGACGTTTCCAATGAGTTTTCTTGTCGAGGTTCTAATTCAGTACTGCAAGCCACCATAATCGCAAATCGGGCAAAGCTTAGCCAATTTAAACGGATCCCAAAACCAGAAAAAAACTGATTCGTAGTTTTTACGGTGCAAACTTGTAATCCACAGAAAAGTACAAATATATGCAGACCTCAAGTATGTGGCCAAATAGACTCAACGGTAAAACTCAAGGGTTCAAGGTCCCGTGGTCAAGGCATGACAGTCAGGAGCGGTTCAGAGCCAAAGTCAAATGTCTCATGCAAGCTAATAAACGTGCAAACGTTTTGTACACGGACGAGCTCATCAAAGTAATGCCAACTATCGACAAATTCACAAAGCTCATGGAACACTTGAAAGGATTTTCATTGTATATCTTCACGACTGGCCATGCGGGAGCTAGGAGGTACGAACTCCTTCAAACCTCTGAAATTAGTCTTTCGGTCAAGCGTATTCATTTACTCAGGCTTCTCTGCCAGTCCGCTCCGTAGACAAATAGGCAGACGTCGCAAACGTATTCCGGAGCAAGCGATGCATTCAGATCAAACTGATATGCTGCCTTTTTATCTCCAATCTGGATAATAAATCTGCATTGCCCTTGGTCCCTTTGGTTCCCGATAAAACATCCTAAATCGAGCTTACAGCAAATCTGAATGGTTTCTCAAACAAAATTTCCACGATTCCGCTTGCACGGGTGTACCATTATGCTGGATCAAGCTTTGTGCGTCCCTCGACTGCATCTCTGGCCCTCCCATAGAGGCAACGTGGTGTGATACATTTTATCAGGGCCGGAGGCTCAACTCTGGGGTCTGCTTCGATCCCAGGACCGGAGCTTAGTGCCTCTTTCATGGCATCACGGAACACGGGCCGCAGTTAAGTTTTCATCCCAACTCCCGTCCCGCTGTCCGATGGTCTACCTTGCATCTCACAGACAATAAATGAATCAACATACTTTTAAGATTCTTGCCCGGAACCATCTCAAATCACCAGTGAACCACCTAACATTTCACCCGCAATTTTCGGAAGACAGAATGCGTGAAAGATGTGGGGAAAGGAGAGAATTAGGTACATGACACCCGGTCTACAGGCAGTGGCAGCATAAATAAAATTCCAAAGTAAGTGTGTAGCACCAGCATGTATTCACAAGAGCCCCTCCTCTGGTGCTCGGGAGAAGTGGGTCTGCCAGGAAACCTTGCATTTTCACCCAGAAACGTAGAGGGATACGTTGTCCTGGGGAAGTTTTACACATCAGATAAAAAATAATAAGCAAACTGGGGCCAGGCGGGGTCTTTTGCCAGAGATCGTATGATCATTAAGAGGAAAAGTAACTAACATAACACATTCACCGGCACATAAGAGGGGGCTTAGATGCCAGGGATAATGGATTCAGTTACTTCCTAATTTTTTGCGAAAGTAGATGAAATCCGTATTGATGCCCCCAGGGAAAAGCTACCACGGAGTCCCCTGGTTGAAGTTTCTCGGTCAGAGCGAGGACCTACCAGAAAAGCGGCATAGGTCCCTCAAGGAGTTGGATGAAGGGAGCCTGGTAGCGACGGCAGAGTTTCTAGCTTGGGATAACGGGGGAAAGTGGAAGAATTGTGAGAGGGCCGTTACAAGAGTACTGCAAGGTGTAGCTGATGAAGTAACCCCGCTGTGCAAGGTCCGGAGAAGAGGATAGCCATCGTGGTGGTAAAGCAGTACGACTTGGGCATCTGGGAACGAACAACAGGCAAGCTGAACGTTTCAAGAAGCCGGCGGATGAGGGAGCTTCATCCACTGCAAGCAAATGAGCAAGCAGGTAGTGGACCAAAAGGGGTTCAAGAAATTAAAGTCCGAAAAGAGCATCGCTAGGGAAGCGTCAGAACACCCAAAAGTGTTCTCCAATTACCTTAAGGCCAAGGCGCCATGAGGGTTGCAGTAAGTGAGTTAGGGATTGGGAATAAGGACCCGGCTCAAAACAACGAGCGGGAAGCAAAGGCACTTAAGAAGTACCTCGAGGAGTTTCACAGGGTGGACGAAGGCGGTCAGCCGCCGTCTCTACGGTGGTCTAGGCTTAGACAGAAGGAGAAGTTTGAGATTATACCAGAAGATATTTTACTGGCCTTGAAAGCACTTGATCGGTGGAAATTCCCAGGGCGAAAAGGCACGCACCCCTCAGTCCTGGAGCCACTGGTCAGGGTACTCGCAGGGACTTCGGCTAAGTTGTTCGACACATCTCTCAGGTAAGCACGATTGCTTACTAGGAGGAGAGTGGCGGAAATCATGCCAACTTACACGGGTAGTAAGAGGGATGAGGCTTAGGATTATCGACCTGTTAGTCTACTATCGGTAGTACGAAAAGTAATGAAGGGTCATTGGAAGTGTGTTGGTGAGGCACTTAAAGACGAATAGCCCGGTTGCAGGGGAACAGCAATGATTCTCAATGAAGGGTCCTGCCTCAGCAATCTCCTGAGCTTCCTTGACGAGACAACTCGGAGGCCAGACCAGACTGAGAAAATTAGCTTGTTATTTCCACCTTTGCAAGGCTTTCGATAGTATGAACCACAGACTGCAGACGCATCAACTGGATGGGACGAGTGAACACCATATTTTATGTTCGCGGACAACGTGAAAGCTCTCTAATCTCCCGGATCCATCCGGATCCAGGGAGGCCCAGTAGCCCGGGACCTAGCCTTGAACACAGGGAAACTTCTACGACTGCTGGTAAACTGGTCCGGGGGGACCAACCACCTGAACCCGGACAAACCGGAACCAGTGGCTCAGAAGACGAAAATTCGGGGCTCTGGGTTAACCTAAGCAAGCATTTTTTAGCGTTCAACGCAGTGTCTATCAGCGGCCAACGGGGCTAACAGCTTCGTGTGCCAACCGAGAAGAAAGGTAACCTCAAAGGACCAAGCATTTATCCTGCCCCCTACACCACGCTGGTGCGACCCCACCTAGAGTGCGTAGTCCGGTCATGGCTGCCCCAGTTAGTGATGGACACTCACATACTCAAGAGGGTTCAAAGGAGGTACACAAGAACCATATCCGGTCCAAGGCGACCAGAGCACACGGGCTTATTAGTATCGCTAGATTTGCCCCAACTCAGGCGCAGAAGTGCAAGGGGAGTCCTCATAGAAACAATAAAGTAACTAAAAGGTTTGTCAAGAAGGAACCAGCCCCGGCTTGTCCTTGACAGAACCTCAACCCTCCGAGAGCAAGAATTGAAGCTCGATAGGACAAGGACCAACAAAAATATCGGAGGCAAATTCTTCTCTTGCACAGTAATAAAGGACAGGAGTAAACTTCCGGCAGACTTTGTGGCAGCAGATTCAGTCATCGCTTCAAGAAAAGAAGTTGGACTTGTGGTAATGTTAGACTCATTTCGGGCAACCACCATCTTCGTCACTACCCCATGTATAAACTTTGTTTTTACACTCCGAACTTACGTGTTCCTGGTTCGGCCGCCAAATACACGCTCCGGTGAGTCCTACATGATCTTTTCTCCCTATGTAGTCTTCACCTCGAAGGTTTGCATAAATATCTCTGCGGCTGAACTTTGGTCTTTTGACTAGTAGACGAGCATCACTCGGTTCATGACCGCAGTTAACTGCCGTGACCTCACGCCACTCGTCTCGTCAGCCCCACTCGCAATGGACTTCCCGCTGACACGCATTGCCAGAGTGCCAGTGAGACTGTTGATACAGTTCAGAGGAACACCCATCCCGACTTATTTCATTTTGCATTTTTCTTCGTTGTCACTAATATCCACTAATCTTCCACTCACACCTCCCTCATGTGTCTTAGACCCTCCACATTTCCTTCCTAAAAAGACAGCCGACGTCAGGGCGACTGGAATTTTTCCTGACGAGTGAGAGTGCCGGCAGTGGAGGATTTACCACATCGAAACGTTGCTCTTTCTGTCTTCTCCGACGGCTGCCCGATAAATGCCACGTTACTTGATCTTCCATCTATCGATAATCCAGGATCCCAAGAAGTCAAAGCCCGGCAAGGCTCGGTGTCCCACAAGGATTAGAAACAGAACTACCATTGACGTTGGCCGCCAGTCACTTGCTGTGAGTTATTTGACCTGATTTGAGAATTTAGACTCCAGCGCGGAGCCTACGAAACTTCCTTCCAGCTTCCTCACTCCACTTCTTTTTCAGCCTTTACTGGCGTGGTTCTCTTTTCAATCTTCACTCCTCCGTTCCCTCATATTTCATCATTATTCTTGCCCCACTGCCTCTGTTCGATCAACTAATCTGCAGTCTGAACCTGCTTTCCCCTAGAATTGACATTGAAGGGTGAGATGCTACCTAGTTTTTCCCGTTTCCGTGAATTGGTTTGGTGTACTAATTTTTTGCCTTACCTCGGACTCAACAGCTCGTATTAACTCGATCCCGACCTTGGATGAGTCTACCCACCCCCTCTTCTCACAATTCTAGACTCAGAGCCAGGTGGTTCCGACGGTAGCCAGGTCTAGAGTCTTCCCAGTTGCGATCAACCAGCGACCGAGGTAAGCGAACTGGGCATAACGTACGTGTGGAAATCCTCTCTAGCCTTTGTCACATACTTGCATTGTTGGGACTGTGCTATTTACCTCATTGACCCCCGAACAAGTACAGCATGCATCGACCACTACACTTGAACATTTGTTTGTTTTGCTCATGTGCCGTGACACGTTTTTTTATTCAAACTCGGACTGCCGTGACGGTGGTACTTGACATTGACCTTCTGTTGAACTCTGGTCCTCGTTGCTAGACGTTGTGTCTGTACAGTTGAGGTTTTTACGTATTTATATGCGCATAACTTGTTAATCCAGTACCGTAGAATGAGCGAACCAATCTTCTTCTGACTTTGGGATTCGGTAGTTAGGGTACGCGTTACTCACGACCGGGATATACGTCACGCTGAGAGCTCGGGTGTCCGTTCTGGAATCGGAGATCGCCCACCCGAAACCTCTAACCAGTGATTCTCTTTCGACACCTGCTGCAGCAAAGCAAGCCGTCGAATTATCCCAGATAGTAGTTCCGGATACAGCTTCGCTAATCAACAAACGTCCAACGCAGCAAGAAGGGCCATAATACGAGGTCGTATTCCGGAAATCCCAAACCCAGTGGATCAAGCTACAACTCTGCCTAGAGGTCTAACCTCCAAAATCCCTAACCCAGCTAGGACTTCTTGGCCGCTCACGAAGTCTGAGGAGAGAAGACATTAGGGCTAATCTTAGAAATCACCTCCGGGAATTTGAATTATTGTGTCCCCTATATCCAATTCATGAGAACTGTGAGAAGACATAAGTCGCGAGATACAAGCATTTCTTTTACTCTTGTCAACCGCGGACGTAAAACATGTCAGTGTATATATATACGTGGTACGGTAGGAGGGTAAATACAATAGTACAGTAGGCACGATCGAAAGCTCCTGCATTACGTACTTCGAGGAGAATGAAGCCTGTCGTGTTAACGCCAAGGTAAACAAACCATTTGGGTCAATCGTTTTTGTGAACAGAGTGCTGGCTGATGCATCATGATTAGAATAGCTTCACTGAAAGCTAATAGTTTTGGTGTTGGATTGCGCACCAATGCTTTGAAACACTGGGTCAGGTCAACTTTGTGACCTGATGAAATCAAGCGTCTCGCAATCGAAGAAGCTGGCAGTTTCACATCGTTGTTTATTGCCCCAGCAGGTTGAGTCATCAGGTTTGACAGCCATTTGGGTATGTGTTCTGACACTCGTTGAGTCAAACGACGATCCGTCCTGCCAATGTAAACATCACCTCAACTGCAAGTGAACTGATAGTCAATATGAGAGACATTGGGCACAGCAAGACTGTTTGGGTAATTCTGAAAACATAACCTCTTGGTCGTCTGCGGCAAACGCAACTGCGCCGCTGTGTATGTCCGCCTTAGAGCTGAACTGAGATTACAATTTATTTGATTCAATAAATGATCTCCTTTGAAGGGCAAAGTGATAAAAATTTGCTTCCTGAAGCAGGTCCAGAACAGGGATATGACAGAGCAGCGCGCTGGGCGCGAACAAACAAGCTTTGGTTCGTAAAAACAAACAGTGCATAAAATAAGTTGATAGTATAAATAACTCAGTGCAGTCAAGGAAACATGGAACTGCAGACCAGTCGTTACACCCACTCTGCTTGCTTCGGTCTCTCGATGTATTTCAAATTCGCCTCAACGGACCAGCCAGGAACACCTGTCTTACTTGCTCGTGTACACAAACTCCCGCTGTTTGACAATCTTATATGTCCCTTCCACGCCTCGCCTCTTTCCGTGTGGCCGGACCCGTGCGACCACTCGATCTCTATCTCTTCCTATCATAACACTGGTATCTGCTAACCAGCCCTGCCGTTCCCCCTTTGATAGTCCGTTATTCTGTGGTACTTGATTAGACCGCTCCCTATTGTGTGCGCCCGCCAGCTTCACCGGCACTACTATCTGAACGTTTGTCAGGGACACTTCTGTCTCCGCTCATGTCGTGCCAGTTTGTCCGAATTCCTGCGGCCTCCCCTTTTGTCGGTTCTGTAAATGTCTGCCGCCAGCCAGTCTCTCTTAGGGTAGCGACCTCTTCACCGTGCATGAGCCTTCACCACTCCATGGCTCACTGCTTTCACTTGCGCGCCCGTTCCATCACTAATCTCTGATTGGCCCGTCTCAAAGCTATACATTCCGGCACTTTCATTGTTATTGCAAATCGCGTTCGCATTCCTGGTTGAACTCGGCTTGTCAGGACTTCCAATGGTTTATTGCCGGTTGCTGTTGCCGGACCATTCACAACTGAGGTAAGTACAAGTATCTTGTTTGAATTAGCTCCTATAGTACAAGCAGCAGCTAGATAACTCGTATTCTGGACTAAATGAGCTATCGGTTTCCGGCGGGTCACTCAACAACTGGTTGGGATTTCGTGAAGCTGCTCTTCTCCCCAAGCTGTAGCTCTCCACCTCCTGAAATCTCCACTTGGCACCCTTTGAGATGCCCCTCAGCAAACTGCCTCAGCATCTCTAATAAGATGCCAGAAGTGGAGCAGCTTGTGGCTGGCGAAAACCTCACATTCCGGCAGTAACAGACTCTTGGTTCACACCAGATGACCTAGAAGGTGAAGTTTCTATCACTGGATATTCCTCATTTCTTAAGGATTCCTTAAGCGGCAAAGCAGGTGCTTGGTCCTGTATCTCAGCAATAGTCTTTCCTCGTACTTCATTCAACCTCTACCCCAAACTCCTCCTACTGACTCCTTATGGATGAGGATTAGAACTTCTCCCTCAGGACTTCTCTTGGTATGTGGGATTTGTCGTGCTCCACACACTAGTCTAGTCGAATCCCTTCATCTCATAGAACAACTGCTAGGTCTAAAAGCCAGCTGGCACTTTACCCATCTCCTGCTATTAGGAGATTTCAGTGCTCCCAGTGTCAGTTGGGAGAGAAAAGCAGCTGTTAGTCTCTTTGGCCAGGCGCTCACCGACCTACTAGCCAACTCTCTTGTTCGCGGAAAGTCGGGGAGCCAACTAGATGCCGTACAGAGCACGCTCCCTCACTGCTTATTCCGGTGATTTTCAACGAGCACCTTTTGGTACCTAGGAAGCAAGTAGCGGCCAACAGTAAGCCCCCAATGCCGCGATCCGTCAGACTTTGGTTGGGTGAGCGCACTAGAAGGTTGGCCGGGCTGAAGCTCACGAGACTAAAAACGGACGCGGCAGAATTTAAACGCGTCCATAATGTTCGCAAGGTTAAAGTAAGGGAGTGCTTTAATAAATACCTAAGGGCTATCCTCGAGCAGGCAAACTCAAACAGATCCGCCCTTTTCAGGTTTAGGAGCACAACCAGGCAGCCAGATGTAACCCCACTTGCACTCTGCCCGGAAGATGGCACTCCAGCCACAAAATTTTCCTGGGTGGCAGAAAACTTAAGGTGGCTTTTCCAGACCTTCTACACCTCATTATCAATCTCGGTCCATTCCCGATTCCCAGGCCTCTAAGCGGAGCAATATTTGTGCACAACACTTTACAAAACAGGAGGTAGAGAGCTACCTCAGTCAACTCAGTCCGCCTAGCTCCATCGGCCCGGACAAGATCCACCCTCGGATTCTTAAAGAAACACCTGTAGTATTGGCAGAAATCTGAGGACAACTCTTCCAGCGATGCCTGGATAATGGTACCTTCGCAACCCCTTGGAAGAAAGCGACAGTCAGCCCCATCTTCAGAAGGGGCGATGGCCATCAACCAGGGAGCTACAGACCTGTTGGCCTAAGAAGCATTTTCAGCAGGATCTTTGAAAGCACGCCTGAGCTAGTTATACTGAAACACCTGCCGAAGAATAGCCTGATCTCCTATGCTCAACAAGGCTTCCAGCCAGGAAGTTCATGCGTTTCCCATATGCTCCTCGGCGTGAATAGTCTTACTCAGGCCTACGCCGAAGGCATGATTCCGTGCGCAATCTTTATCGGTTTCGCAAAAGCTTTTAGCGGGGTACCGAGTAGTCCTCTTGCACACAAGACTGAATCTTGTGGAACCTCCGGCAACATGCCGTCTCTTCTTTGTAGGTTTTTTACCAGTCGATCATTCAGGGTCACGGCAGGTCCTAGCTTCCCAGAACCATCCGCAATGCATTCTGGAGTCCCCTAAGGATCACTGCCAGATACCTTATTGATTCGCATTCATATAAATGACCTTCAAAACAACATTTCGGCGAACATGGCAATGTGAGCAGAAGGTGTTTTGATCCGGGGCAACTACACCACAAAATTTCATTTGGCAGTGGACCACTCCGATCAACGTTCTATCGACTGGAGCTCAACAGTTAATGACAACAAATGTGTGAGCATGTCATTTGGTAATTCCCCGGATAAACTCTTCCCGGTGAATAACGGGATGTGGAACAGCATAAGGTCTTGGGCTTCTGGCTAAACAAGTACCTTCCTTTCTCCTACCACCATCAACTAGCCAACAGGTCTGCCTTTCGCGTTCTCAACATGGCAAGGCGAAACTTCCCCCCAATTATGAAAGAAGACTTTCAGGTCATTTATCGAACTAACATACGACCTCTTCTGGAATACGGCAGTCAGATTGTACACTCTGGCCTGGTCAAGGATCGAGAAGTCTCAAAACGTGTACAAAGGAAAGCCACGAAACTAGTTCGCGAGTTCTTTTGCACTGCCTTCTCTGGTTGGCAGCCAAAATTGAGAGGTCTCTTTCTTGAGCTTAGATCCCCGGATGGCGGCAGAATATCTCTACTTTATCTTTGAAAGGTGCATCAATCCAATAACCCCGTCCCAAGGATGGTTAACCCGTCCTAAATGAGATAAGTTGTCTTGTCTTAACTTGAAGTTAAGTAGACTCCAAGGCTTTTATTTAAAACAAGGAGTTTTTCACTGTTTGTGCAGTTAAGTCGTTTATCTGAAACAATAAAACTGTACTCGGAGAGCGAAATAATACAACAGGAACACAAGGCCTTACGTTAGCCCTGTAACCAACGATGTAATCCAAGGTAGTGTGCTGAGTCCTTTGTTGTTCCTCATGTACATAAATGATATATTTACCTTGGCTGGTCATGTAAATCCCTTTTATTTGCTGACAATGTAAGGTTTTTGTATATCTTCGACCATAGTTCATACTATAGAGTAAATACCGGAGGACGTACGGATGCTCAATCGTGGTGTACGGATTGGGTAAAGAACTTCTTGGTGGACAAAAGCTGCGTTCTTACATACAAGTGTCATGTCCCTCCCGAAACCTTTGGTGTAGGTGTTCTTCTGATCATCAAAATAATCATCGGTAAATGACTTGGACACGTACTACTACTGTTCATTCAACCTCTCGGAGCAAACAAATACTCAAACTGCTAGGTCTAGCAGGTTAACGGGACTGGTTCACAAAACATTCCGTTTGCGTGAAGGTAAACTCAGTGTCTATACAACACACGTTAGACCACCACTGGAGTGTAGTTTAATAGTTAGCCCCAACACGAGCCGGAGTGGCATGATTGCCATTGAAAATGTTCAGCGCACCTTTACCAAAAAAATAGTTGGTTATTCGCCTAGTCTCAACAATAAACGGCGCTGTGACCTGCCACAACTTGAACCTCTTTGGCTTCAACAGGTAAAAAACAACTTGTCGTTTTTACACTCACTTGTGAAACACAGATCCTGCAGAGCCTCCCTTGTGGCACGAGACCCATTAACCCTAATGTAGTCCTTCCAACGCAGCAGTCACTCGGCCATTGTGCCGGCCTCCAAGATCAGCCTACGGTTCGACTTCTTTCTGTTAAATAATAATAATGGTATATTTCTCGACCATGGTCGAGACGCATGCGCAAGCGCATGATCATGGTGTACAACGTTACTCAAAACAATGAACTATACACGAATTTCAAGAAAGCGAGTGGAGTCGTCAGAGGCAAAACAATATAGCTAGAGATAGTTTGAGTCGACTGAAATTATAAAGGTTTGCGCGGCAAATACGGTTTGGTTTCGGATTCGACTGGTTGGTGGTGGTCCGTGAAAATACAAAATATATCGTGAAAATATAGCGCTAGGGATGCGTTATAAGTCATAATAATGCAAGATGTGGGTAACTGAGGCCTATTGCTGGTTCTATGCACGGAGTAAGTTATGGACATGGAGAGGTTAAAGAAATGAATGGGAGTACAACCGTGAACTTTGGTGAATATGAAGAGAGCGGCTCTCTATGGAGATGAAGTTGGCCCGAAATGATGGATATTCCCGATTCTAATAGAGGGAGTTCACCATGAAACGAGGAGACATGAGGAAACTTTGTGGAAATGGACAGGCAACGTTGATGAATGTGGAGGAAACAGCAATCCATATATAAGGTGAGTTTAGGTTCGGGATCAATAACCCTTATCATTCAGAAAAAAAGGCAGCGCAACTTGAAGGCCTTTAACTGGTGAAGAGTCAATTACAAGCTGGATACCGATCGAAAGAAAAATTAAATCTTCGGCATCATTGTTGGGAACCAAGGATGTGAGGGACAAGTGGACTCGCGTTCGGATAACGTATCGAATTTTAATCAGAGAAAATTCCTGTGTTGTGTATTCTGGCTCTGTTATTGGATTGTTTCACATGAGACCAAGGTGATGTGCAGCATCCCTTGGGTATGGTTCATCAGGCGGGGTAAGGGACGTGTCAATCAATCAATAGAAGTTTGCTTGCGAACTGTTATTTCTGAAGCCTCCAACAGTGACATCAGTAGTAAAGGTGTTGCTTTAGGCGACGTCTATCAATCTGCTTGTAAGCATTTGGGGGTGTTTTAGGTCGTGTGGCCCGATTGCAATCCCGTTTGGTATAAAAGATGCCATTAAGGTCTCTGTCGGTACAGGTCAAAGTGTGGACATTGGTCACCGAAAGTGGTGCCCGAGAGAGTGGGCGACGACAAACCTGAAATAAATGGTGATAGCAGTCTGGACGTGGTTCCAGCTGTTAGTTATGATAATAAATAGCGACAATTAATAATGAACTGGCTGGGTTTATGTGGACTGTCAGTGTTACATTTCGTACTTTGATCTGGGTTTTAATTGGAGAGCTTAAGTAACGTAGGGTTGCAGGGGGTTGATAAGTACTACTACAAGCTAGCAAGATAGCGTAAACCCGGTGGGCTGCTGCGTTCGCATTTCAGAGATTTAACTTAATTGTGAGCAGGCTGCGGTAGTGATTGTAGTTGGCAGGAGGCAGTGGTTACTGTTAGGTAGGGTTGTAAACCTAAGCGTGGCTTGGATGCTAGGACATCGAGAAGACCGCCTTCTAAAAAAGATGACGGAAGATAGAGGGGTATAGATGGAAAAGGTGACCGGTTTCCACTTTGTTCTTATCTCTTTTTTCCTTTTCCGGGCTTCATCGAGGTTGCCGCTATTCGTCAGGTACGTCGATATTCTGTCCAGGTCAATGGGTTGAAGGTCAGGGCTGTGGTAGCGATTGTATTTGACGTCGACGTGCATGCTAGGTGCGCTTATGGTGGGTATGGGGTGGTTGAAACTTAGAGCGGGGGGTGGGAAAGCGTATGTGGAGAGTCCAGTGCGCTGTCACCCCAGTCAGTCTCGAGCGTGAAGACCAAAGCTTGTCGAGCGAACAAGGGCGATGTGGGGTTTCCCCTTTCGCAGGATCAGGTCTGAGCTGATGGGATACTTTCCCATAGATGAAGGTTGCCCAATTCCTTCACAGCCCGATGTCGGTGGTATTTGGAGATCGAATCGATCCCACGAGGTCTTTTTCGTTTCCACTGTTCTCTTTTTTCAGTTTTATTATCATTATTTTTTTTTGTTTCCTAACAGAGGGGTGGTTGAGCCCATATAGGAACTTTCCATAGCCCCTCCGCCCGATCGTAATTTTATGCGTATTTGTCTTTTTTCGCAACTGCTGGGGGTGGTCTGTTTTCCCCACGTTCCAACGACGCAAAGGTATGGGTGCCGTTTACATCAGGGGTTTCGCTAGCATGGGCTGGGAAAATGCAGGATGGGATTATGCAACACACGGAGTAGGACAACGAACGTTGTAAAGCACAAGCTAGCATACGTGTGTCAGTCTCATACAGCGCCAGGCCATGCCTAAGACCATCAGAGTCCATTCCGGGCTAGCTGGTGCAGATGAGTTTAGCTCTGCTGATGGGAAATGGTGTGGTGCATAAGAGAGAATATGATAGTAGTTGGTGGATGGTAGATACAGAGGTGAGACGAGAGGAAAAGCCACCAGGTAAGTACTAGCAGGTGGGCTTCTGGGATAATAGATTCTGGAATGAGGTGATTAAGAAAGGCGAACTGAGGCCGGGCATAAAACCCAGGTGAGTGGTGGTAGCCAAGATGAACGGGAGAGGAGTGAAAGGATCGAGTAAAGTGGTAGACGGCGGAACTCAGTGTCCTAGGGTCCGAAGCCACGTACTTATTTGCTGTGGAGACATCTAAGACTAAGAAACTTAGACTGGTTGGCAATAGAACAGGAACATTGTCTAAAATTAGGAGAACCGGCAAGCAGTAAACTAGGTATAGTTATAAAAGTCAGCAAACTGTGGCTACAGTAGTATAGATTGTAAGCAATATAACGTAAAAGAGAATAGTTGCCCTGGCGTTTGTCATCGGGTGAGAAATGAAAGTTCTAGTGCAGTAATCCTAGTAATCAAACCCGTTTTTGTAGGCCACCTCTTCGGTGACGGTCAGGCCGGTAAGAAGGATCACATTGGGAACAGTCAAGAACTGATCCAGCGAGCCTCTGAACTGGGAAATTGAGAGACTCTCGCGGATGTTTAGCGGGAGTTTATTCCATAACTTTGAGTATTTTATAAGGAAAAAGTTAGATCTTAACGCTAGTTTTGATCTAGGAATAGAGAGCTGCAATGACCGATGGCGTAGAGCATGATTCGTGGAGGGAGTGAGACGAATGGGTTCGGTACACGAAAAGGCCGTACGGTGGTACAGCTTAAACAGGAAGCACAAACTGAGCTTCATGCGACGCAACCATAGAGGGTCAAGATTGAGTAGGATGCTTCGATCCTTGTAACACAGACTAGAGGAAAAGCCTACTAATTGTTTGGTGAATTGGCGTTGCACGGACTCCAGAGAAATGCGGTCGGATTTCGTCATGTTGGTGAAGATAATGGGACAGTATTCAAGGAGAGGCCTGGCATGAGACTTGTAAGTGAGCAGTTTGCAATCATTTAGCCGAAAAGTTCTGGAGATGAGACCAGTGGTTCTTCTGGTCTTTGCAATCTGGAGTGGAACATACTCAGAAAACCTAAAGCTACAAGAATAATGGAGACCAAGGTCTCGAACTAAAGGGCTGTATGAAATGGGTAGGTCGTGGATAAGCAGGGTTCCGGGGGTCACTTGACATCTGAATGTTTTGTAGCAGCTCTTCGAGGTCGAAAAGTCCATATTCCATGAATTGCACCAATCCCCGAGTCGCTTTAGGTCACTAGATATATCATTCAGCATGATGTTGAGGTTTTGACGAGGAAACTCATAGACAATCTTAACGTCATCAGCGAAAAGGAATGGGGTACCATGGTGCAAGATGGGAAATATGTCGTTTATGTAGATGAGAAATAGTAAAGGACCGAGTACACTGCCTTGTATAACTCCACTGGTGACTGGAGCAGGTTGTGAGAAACACCCATCAATGGAAACCACTTGTGAACGGTCCGATAAATAAGATGTTAACCAAGATAAAAGCGAACCGGAAAAGCCATGAGCTTTGAGTTTGGTTAGTAACAAAGCGTGAGGGACGCGGTCGAAAGCCTTTGTCATATCAAGGTATATGATGATGATAGATTTAGCGTTGTCGGCGGCCGCCGTTATGAGGTTAAAAAAGTCGTACTGACAGGTGGTGCATGAACGTGATTTTCGGAAGCCATGCTGCCCACTATGGATGATGTTATGGGACAACAGGAAGTCGGACATCCGCTGTTTGATGAGGCGTTCCATCAACCTAGAAGCAATTGGAGTGTGGTTGATAGGGCGGTAATTTGAGGGGTCATGTATTGGTCCCTTCTTATGGATTGGGATGATGACCGCAGTCATCCACTGTGAGGGAAATATGCCAAACTTGATGGATAGATTGTAGACCTTCAATAGTAAGGCTGCGACATCAGTTCCTCCAAGACGTAGAAGTGTCGGCGGAACACCATCATGGCCAAGGTGTGAGGACTTCCGGACACGGGTAATCTGGTTGGTCACCTCTTTTAAAGTAAATTCTAAATCAGACAGTGAGTGCTCGGTGACAGGGTCTATGCATGGGGATAAAGTAAGGGGGTTCGTGGTCATGGATGCAGCAAAGTAGGAGTTAAGCGCCTCTTTAGTCGAACGCACGACTTGTGGACTCAATTCCCGTCCAGCGAATGAAGACGCAGAACGACAGCGATTGATGGTTTTTGTACTTGTATTGATTGCCCTGTACGAAGTACAGGAGAAGGGAGGCTGATCGAGCTAATCACCAGAGCTGATGAGCTGGAGCGCGCCTTGCCGTTTTGACGTAGTGTGACGAAGGTTCTTCTTTTTTTAACGTGTTCTTATTTTCACACCGGTGGACTTAAACAAGGCGCGCCTAAGCTCTAAGCTCGCGATTGTATTTTATTGAATTTGGTGTCTACGAAGCCGCTACATCAGTCCCCCTCCAGAAGGACGACCGAGTAGGAGAACTTCGACCTAAGAGAGCGTCGTGAGTTGAGCCAAAAACCAGCTGAATAGTTCCAGCTGGAAAAGGTTTGTGCTCAGCACCTCTAAGGTGATCTAAGGACCTCTGGGCCATATATTGCCGCAGAGAAGGTTACTCACGCGTGAACTGGTGGGGTATCCTCTCCCCGTGCTCTCTATCCAGAAACCTTAAGTGGGGACAGGGACGTGCCAAACCATGTACAAGGCACGTAGGCAACAACAACAACAACAAAAAATGGTAATGTTCATATAGTGACACGTGTCCATTGTTAGTGGTGTGCCAGATCCTTCCTAGGTAAACAACGACTGACCCTAGAAGAGATAAGAAAAACTGGATACAGTATGCAATCAAAAGGGGAAATCTATGTAAGAACAATAAAGTCAACGAATCGTGCAGGGAAACGAACATGCCTACCAGACCTGGTGGAACGTGATGGGGGGTCGACCTGTGACTCACGCGTGCTGGAGCTGGATGTTGTTGGGGTCGGGCAAACGTCTGTGTTTTTACCATCGACGGGCAACGGCATAGGCTGGGTTTCCGAGTCGACGAACGCTGGCTTAAGGCGGTCGATGCTGACGGTTTCTTGCCGACCACTGAGATCGATGATGAACGTTTTTTCTAAACGCCGAATGACTTTTTGCGGGCCAGAATAAGCTGGAGTCAACGGGCCGCGGCTTGGCGTACGCAGAAAAACGTGCGTGCACGTATGTAGGTGACTGGGAATAAACGACGGCCGATCTGTCGAACGGACAGGAATACCAATCTTCTGACGCATGTAGATCATGAGACGTTGAGTGTAGTCTCCAAGGTTGGGGAAAGGTGCGCTCACCTTGGGTGCGACAAATTCACCAGGGAGACGAGCGGTGGTGCCGAATGTCATGGACGCAGGTGTGCAGGGAGTGTCGCTGCGCAACGTATTGCGAATGCCCAATAAAACCAGTGGTAAGACGTCCGTCCACTGAGGATTGTTGTGAGCACTGAGCGAAGTTTTGAGGTGCCGGTGAAAACGTTCGACCAAGCCATTTGCCTGGGGATGATAAGCTGTGGTGCGAATACGCTTAGTGCCAGTCAGTTGGAGGAGATTGTCGAAAGTGGCAGATTCAAACTGAGCTCCTCGATCGGTGGTTACTGTGGTAGGACAACCAAAGCGGGAAATCCAGTGTTCCATGAACGCACGGGCGACAGTTTCACTGGATACATCCGGAATGGGTATGGCCTCGGGCCAACGAGTGAAACGATCAATACAAGTGAGTAGATAGATCATACCTCGGGATGGTGGCAAAGGTCCCACAATGTCGACGTGCACGTGAGCGAAACGGGCGTCTGGAGTCTCAAAATTTCCGACTGGACTGGTGGTATGTCGCTGTATTTTGGCTCGCTGACAAGCAATGCAGTTACGTGCCCATTGACGAACGTCGCGATCCATGCTTGGCCAAACAAATCGGGCACGGACTAGTTTGCATGTGGCCTTGATACCCGGATGGGATAGACCGTGCAACACATCGAAAATTGGACGGCGATGTGAAAGTGGTACGATTGGCCTTGGGTGATCCTAGATGGTGTCGCAGAGGATGGTGCCAGCAGATGACGGAAGAGGCAAAGCCCGCACTCGGAGACTTGTATCGTGAATGGTTTGTTGAAACTCAGGATCCTGCTGGCTTCGTGCCAGGTCCTCGAGATTGATACCGAGAGCAGCGGGCGACCCGAGACTGTGGATCCTGGAAAGAGTATCTGCAGCCACATTAGCTGACCCGGAGATATGACGAATGTCAGTAGAAAATTGTGATATGAAATCCAGCTGGCGAATTTCTCGTGGAGAATGACGATCAGACGCGTTGCGGAAAGCATACAGTAGTGGCTTGTGATCTGTGAAAATGATGAATTCCCGTCCTTCCAGCGCGTGGCGAAAGTGACGTATGGCGGTGTAGACGGCAAGTAACTCACGACCAAACGCACTGTATTTGGATTCTGCGGAAGACAGGCGGCGTGAGTGAAAAGCCAGAGGCTCCCCAGAGCTGTCCACGGCCTGCTGGAGAACGCAGCCAAGTGCGACATCGGAAGCATCAACAGCGATACTGACAGGAGCATGGGGATCCGGATGACGGAGAAGAACCGCAGACGACAAGGCCTGTTTGAGCTGAGAAAAGGCCTCCTGGGCTTGATCGGTCCAGATGAGGGTTCGTTGTTTGCCCCGCAAAAGATCAGTGAGCGGTCGCATCAGGGTGGCGCAGTGTGGAATGAACCGGCGGTAATAATTGACAAAGCCGTTAAAACGTTTGAGCTGTTTGAAGGACTGTGGAAGTGGAAATTCAGCAATATCACTGACCTTGGTTTCAGCCGGACGAATGCCGTTGGCGTCCATGATGTGACCGAGGAAGAGCAATGACGGCTTCCCTAATTCAGTCTTGGCGGCATTGATGGTAACGCCGTGCTCTGTTAACCGCTGGAAGAGCTGTCGAAGATGAAGCTGATGTTCGTCAACGCTGGGGCTAGCGACAAGAATATCATCGATGTAAGAGTGAACGAAGGGCAGCCCGCGGATAACACCGTCAATAAACCGCTGGAACGTTTGGGACGCGTTGCGCAAGCCAAATGGCATACGGAGAAACTCAAATAGACCAAACGGAGTGGTAACGGCGGTTTTTGCAACGTCCTCGTCGGCGACCGGAATTTGATGATAGGCCCGGACCAGGTCGATTTTGCTGAAGATGGTGGATCCAGCCAGAGCAGACGTGATATCATGAATGTGAGGCGCAGGATATCGATCTGGCGTTGTGACCTGATTGAGGCGACGATAGTCACCACACGGACGCCAGTCGCCCGAAGTTCTCTTCGGCACCATGTGCAACGGAGAGGCCCGCGAGCTGTTCGAAGGACGGATGATGCCTAGGTCCAGCATTTTCTGGAATTCAAGACGAGCGACGGCCAGTTTGTCTGGGGCTAGGCGACGCAGACGGGCAAAAACAGGAGGTCCAGCGGTACTGATGTGATGTACAACAGCCGAGCGCACCACGGGTAAGTGGTTTGCCGGTCCGGTTAGAGACGGAAACTCAGCTAAAATTTTGGCGAAGGTATCGTTGGCGATAGGAGCTACGGACGGTCGAACAACGTTGACCAAGCAGACAGATCCAACAACAGCACGATGAGTCACAGGGTCGGTTAACTTACGAGAAGCGGGATGTAACGAAAGGTTGAAATGATGCAGAAAATCAACTCCTAAGATGGGCTGGGAAACGTCAGCAATGACAAAAGTCCACTGAAAAAAACGATGCAACCCCAGATCTAACTTGAGACGCCTAGTACCAAAAGTGGATATACGAGACCCATTGGCGGCCTGAAGCTCTAAAGTTTGCCGGTGCTGACGATCAGAAGGGTTAGGGGGAACGACACTGATCTGTGCGCCAGTGTCAATCAAAAACTGACGGTGGGAGATGAGGTCCTTGATAAATAGAAGACGGCAGGGTGTAGAGAGGCCAACGAGCGCTGCCGTACCTACACGTTGGCCGATGAGTTTCCCTGGTTGTCGTGGAACGTGCACGGGGGTGTACACTTCCTGGCTCTGGCACGATACTGGCGGTGATACCAACACCATGTCCAAGTGTGTGCATCGGGAGAGGATGGCCTAGGAGGACTGCGAGCGGCAATAGGCCGACGGGTGCGAGTTGGGGAGCGACTACGACGTGCCGAACGTGAAGACTGAATAGCGGTCACGTCCGCCCGAAGGACACTGAGTTGTGCAGCTAAATCTGTGAGAGTCGCCTCCGTAGTGGTTGTGGACGAACGAACACACTGACTAATTTGGGCGGAGGCGGTTTCCATAAAGCGGTCCGCCGCCAAAGCCAGTCTGTCTAGTGAGACTTCATCTACGAGAACGGCCAGAGTGCATTGCGCTTGTTGGGGTAGCTGCTGCATCCACAATTCTCGCAACATCATGTCACCAACTTGGATGCCCTTGGCCAGCTGTCGCATACGACGCAGAAGCTGTGAAGGCTTCTGGTCACCGAGGGAAATGCCACTAAGCAGCTGACGAAGACGGTTTGAGTCGGAGACCCCGGTGCGATCTAAGATAGCCTGGCGAAGCATATCATAAGGCTTGTCCGTGGGTGGGTTGGAGATGATATCCTCGACAGCCTCAAGAATATTTAAAGGAAGTTCGGCAGTGAGATGCACATACTCCTGTTGCTGGGAGGTGATTCTGGAGGCAGCAAACTGTGCTTCCAAATGAGTCAGCCGAGGAGAGGGATTGCCCGGAATGAAAGGTAACGCTTTCACTGGGAGCGCAATAGAGAGCGTTTCAGGCACCGCAGGGTCAGACATAGTTAACTTAGCGTCATCCATATCAAATAGACAGCAAAATAAATATACGATGGCTGATCGAAATTAACACCAAAAAAGGCTCAATACGTATGTGCACAACGAAAACAAAAGGAACGCTGAAGGGCACGGACGATATAATAAATAAATAAAAATTATTAATAACTTGGAACGGGCTCACCAATTTAGTCGAACGCACGACTTGTGGACTCAATTCCCGTCCAGCGAATAAAGACGCAGAACGACAGCGATTGATGGTTTTTGTACTTGTATTGATTGCCCTGTATGAAGTACAGGAGAAGGGAGGCTGATCGAGCTAATCACCAGAGCTGATGAGCTGGAGCGCGCCTTGCCGTTTTGACGTAGTGTGACGAAGGTTCTTCTTTTTTTAACGTGTTCTTATTTTCACACCGGTGGACTTAAACAAGGCGCGCCTAAGCTCTAAGCTCGCGATTGTATTTTATTGAATTTGGTGTCTACGAAGCCGCTACACCTCGGCTATCGCTAGAGGTGAGGTAATGCGGTCGTTATTTTCTAAGATTAGAGAGGGGATACTTACTGGTTTGCTCTGATTTCTATTCTTCATTAGGTATGCCAACTTTGAGGAAGTATTATGGCATTGCAAGGCAGATACTTCTTGTTTTTTGAGCATATCATCAGTCTTCATTCTGATTGCTACCGAGAGACGTTGGAGCTGCAAGAATGATGATAAGTCATTATTGGTTTGATACACCTGGAGCTTCAGATACTTGTTTTGCATTCGGCTCAGGATTGAACTACGGACTCGGTTTGATGTGAGACGAGTAGTAGTTATTTTGGACAGCAAGTATGATAGGTTAGAATATAGTAAATTAGCAGCCAGCTGAGGGTCGCTTTGCAGGAAAAAGTCGTCCCAGTCTAGCGATTGAAGCGTGCAGATAAGATTGACCCAGTTGACTGCTGAAGAGTAATGATTGGGTGGGTGGGATTTGTCAAAAGATTGCGGAACCACGAAGGTGCAGGACACCATTCTGTGGTCGCTTCCTGGAAAGAGGTCGAGCGTACTGGCTGAAACATCTGATAAACCAATAGTAAACCACAAATCAAGGATGTTGTTACCTCTGGTTGGGACTGTTACGTGTTGAATCCAGCGCCCAACGCGGATGCATGACATAAAATCTAGTAAGTTGTTTGGGGCGGATAGAGTGTTCCAACAAATGCTCGGTGCATTGAAGTCCCCCGCTATGAGTTTGGAGGAACAGGGCAGCAATGAAAGATAGTTGAAAGCGTCAATAATCTTGTTAAGATCCATAGCGTTGGAATCGGGTGGCCTATAGATGCAACCAATATGAAGATAGGAATTAAGTAAGGGAATTGTTAACCACAGTGAATCCTGAATGGCGTCCAGAGTTGTGTGTGACAGTGGAATGGCCAGCAGAGTGTTTTTGACATAAATTAGACAGCCTCCCCCACGACAAGGCCTATTCCTTCGGAACATCTGGTAGCCAACTAGACAGACTCGATCTGACGGGACGGAATCTGTTAGCCATGTTTCAGTTACAATGATAATATCAAAGTCAGAGGGCTCAGCGATGCTGCGGATGGCTTTAGTTTTGTGCAGTAATGAACGGGCATTTACAAGTATGACTGAGAGAGATGATACAGGCCTCGGTAGTGGTGGATATGGTGGGGGGTTCGGTAGTGGTGATGAGGGTGGTAATTCCAGTGAAGAATAGGGCAAGGATGGGGGGAGGACCTCAGTTGTTCCACGGATTGGATGAGTTGAAGCCTGGAGGGGGATAGTGTGAGGGGAGAGGGATGGGGAGGTGCTGTTTGGGAGAGTAGTTTGAATGCGGGGAATATTCTCGAAAGGGGCCAGCAGGAAAAAAGCGGCCACGGATGGATGGCAGTACTGGGCCAAGAGATGAGGATGGGTCTTGTGGGAGAGGGGAGCTAGGTGAAACCAGGAAATGGTTCCCAGGGAGTGACTGGGTAGCGGTAGAGGTATAGAGTAGTTGGTGTGGCGGATAGTAATGTAATGGAGCGGTGAATGGGGGGGGATAAGGTGGGTACAAGTAGGGTGGAAATGAAAAGGCAGTTAGCCGAGATGGAAAACTAGGATTCACAGCCGCACAAGGGGCTGGTAAAATTTCACGTAACTGAGTCATTACCTTATGGTTTGCATGTGCGTTACGTTGATGGGCCTTGTTCTTTTGGTGACGAGGTGTTAACTTCTGTGGGTCAATCTGCACTGACGGGCTAATTAGCGGTGGGGGCCTAGGTGGTAACCAGACACATTCTGGTTGCAAATGGGTGGGTGCAGATGGTGGGCTTAGGGGCCTGGTTGAGTTATCAAAAATGCCAGAGGTAACAGGATGCATGTGTGTAGACGGAGGTGGGTTGATGGTGCAGTGATTTTTAGGTATGGTTAAATAACCCGACATGGAGCTAGTAGAAGGAATGGGGTCATCTAGACTTGTGGAGTACATGAGCTCGCGGGTGGATGAGTTGGAGGAACCTTCATCAGTTTTGTGGACGTTGGGGCGCTTGTTCCAGTCTGGAGATTTGCTTGGGCTATTCTGGATATTGGGGCGTTTGCCAGGTGGCTCATTGGGTGAGGAAATTGGCGTACTGTCTAAATCTAGGGTTGCATTGTAATCTGCAATAGATGGCAACATCGGGTGATGGCCAGTGATAGGTGCCCCGGAGATTTGGGGTGGATTGTTGGTTGCGCTAACACCGGGATTACTGTTCTGGGCGTGACTCTTGTGCACCTCTCTTTGCAGTGGGGTCTTGTCAGGAAATATCTTGGCGCACTTGAAGCCGGTTTTGGCTACGATTAACGCTTGCCGGCGGATAAAAATCTTGGCGACAACTTCATTTGTAAACTGGAACAGCAGTGGACAGGTGGTGCGTAGGGAGGTTTTGCGGAGTCTAATACAGTGGCACAGTTGTGAGTCAAGGTTGCAAGCGCTTAAGGTCATATTTTTAGCAGCTGAGAGAGGTATTCGGTCTGGAATGTTAAACAAAACCGCATTGTTTGCCTTTTTTATCCGTCTGGAGATTTCCGAGGCAATTGTGTCCACAAACTTCGTGGCCAGTAGTAGATTGGTTGGGGTATGGTGTGCGGCTGAATCAAGCAAGAATGCTATAGGCATCAGTTGACCGATAATTTGATCAGCGGAGTCAATGCGAGAGGAAAGACTGCTCAGATTTTTGCTCATTTCCGTAGTTTGTCTATTAGCATGTCCAAGTATATCTACCAGAGAGACTGAGCAGTTATTCAGTGAGTTTTGCAGTTTAGCAGTCTTGCGACGGCGGTTGCTGGCAGTGATTTTTGGTCGGTTGGGAGGAGATGTAGGCATATCTATGGTGGTAAGGATGTGGATGGCCAATCGGCTGAGATGTGGCAATATGCGGGGGTAAGAGAGCTATACGGAAGCAAAGGATTAAGTGTAGAGTATGGCCAATATATGTGAACCTTAGGTGGGGAAGAAAGTATTAGCCACGGGGGGTCAATATCAGCGGAACTAATTATGTATCAGTTGTTCAGCTAAAAACTGCAAGCAGTTTCTGCGGATGGTGCTGTTTGGAAGTTTGCGGATGTATTACGCAAGTCAAGACGGCTTTAGTCTCTTTACTAAGGTGATTCCCTGAGTGGTGTCTTAGAGTCTGCTAGTGTGGTTTCATTAAGACTGATGTTTCGCTTAGCTCCGACCCTAAGAGCAGTTCAATGATCACTTTTGTGTGTATCTGTTACCACCGGGTGGTCCCAGGGACTAATGTTCAGAAAAAATCGCTTGATTTTTTCTGGGTCGGACAACAGACCTTAGAGCTATAGTTTTAGGGATTATCCTAGATAGCTTAATAAAAACTATACCGATAACAGCGAGAAAGCTACGCGGTGTAACGCAGGTACTCACAAATGTGGAGTAAGCTACCACCAAATGTCCGCCCAAATGCCGCTTACCGAGACTTACAAGGGAAGTGAACAACTTGCTTTTTGTACTGACACTCGTATCCAACAATGATCCGTACACATCGGAGGAGCAAGCCCACGAAGTTGGTTCGGGTTAATGACACTCGGGTCTGGGTCACGGGCCAGGAGACCTACGTACCACACAAGTTGCCGTATATCACTCAATCCTTATTATTCTTCCGTGTAAAACCTTCTAGTTTGCAAGGTCAAATCATCCACCAAAGTAAGGTACCCTCAGGATGGCAACTATAGCCCTAGGCGTAAGGCTTCTTTCTAGCCCGTCCCAGGTACGAGGTTCTCCATCGGGGAGGGGGGCTAAGACACAATTCTTATACTTGAAGTGGTTATCGAGGTAATTAAACCTCCTATTATGAAGTCGCTGATGCTGATCTCACATACTGCCCGTATACTATCCTCCAGCTAATTTGATTCTACCTCTTAACGCAGACATTTGTTTTCTATTCTACAGAGTTGTTACTCCAAATCCAGTCTCAACCTCATCCCTGAATCTCGCGGCTCTTACCTCTCCCAAGTCCCATCGTTCGATTATCCGATTTACGTGCCATAACCCTAGCATAATCTTGCTTAGCTTATTTATCGACTATCATTTAGTTTCATTCATTCCGTCATTTCCTGTAGTAATTTTATTTCTCAGTAGGGTGTCCTGGTTACATCCTCACCCAAAGACCGACAATTGCGCCCTTCACTTCTTGAGAGTGTCATTAGCTTATCCCTCCTTGAGCCACGGCACTAGCAGGGTCACTAACTCTGTGCCCCTTTGTATCCTACTCATCCGGCCCCATTACTTCTCACCTTGTGGCTTTACCACTTCCTCAGGCAAATATGGACAAGAAATCCAGTCCCAATTCTCCTACGGGAAGTGGCTCATTACCTGAATTCAGCCTACAGTTATGTCGTCATTCATTCTGTTTTCTATACACTTTCCTACGGCTAAAGTTGCTCCACATTTCACGCAGAATTTCGTTTTTTTATTTTTCTGAGTGGTTACGCCAACTCCAGTTTCAACCTCATCTCTGAATCTCGTAGCCCTTACCCCTCGAAAGTTCCACAGTTCAATTGTTCCGTCTTACGTTCCATAACCCCAGAATAGTCGTAACTAGATTACTCGTTGACTATAATTTAGGTTCATTTATCCCATCATTTTCTGTATTTATGTTCCGTCTAGATAACATTCACTTAATATGGCAACTATACCCGTAGGCTTAGAGATCCCTTCTTGCCCGCCCCATGTACCAGGTTCTCCTCAGGAGGAAACTCAGCCCAAATTTCTATCCCATATCCATATCATATCAAATTCACTTTACTCGGTCCAAACCAGCCTCATTCCCCTTCCCTTTGTTCGTCCTGACCTTTCAACCCGGAATCCCATTCCGGCGACCATCACTGAGTACCAAACCATCGTTATACTTCTTCGTTGCCTTCGCCATTTTTTGCATTTCTGCCCTCTCTCACCCGCCTGCATCCCGCACTCTTTCAAAAATAGCTCCTGTTTATAAATATCAGAGGTTGATCCTCTGCTGGAAGCACCCCAGACTGCTTTTTTCTATTTTAATTTTTTAAGACAACAGTTGACGTGTATCTTTCCTTGGATGGCTCGGACTGGTCGGCTGACAATACCGGGAAAATATCTGGCCCGAATTTTCGGATAAAAAGTTGAATACCTGGGCGTTATTCTGTCGCTGCCCCACTGGCCCTGTTCACCAGGATCAACCGCAACCTAGTAGCAAGCTCCTGGACTATTCGATCTCTACAGTTGCAATAGTAATAATAACAGTAATAATAATAATGGTTTATTTCGGGGACACCCGAAGCATGCTTCAATGCGTGATCATATGGTGCAAGTAAGGTCACAAAAGGATCCTTGGATATTCATTTGGGTAAATGTATCACAATAGTGTATGGGTTTTAGTGGTTGCATGAATGAATGCCCGACAAATTTGAGTCTGAAGGTCAGGTGGACGCACCTCTTCGAAGTGAGTGAAACGGGCTCCGCGGTCGAGATACGTGATGAAGTAAAGCGGGGATGAAGTAAAAACGCGTGGTATTTAGGATAGCGTCGACGTAAAGTCGTAGGGGTGAGTAAACTGCCAAAGAAAACCTTCGACAAAGCATCATCGAAAAATTGAAGAATTTTTTGGTGATGACGGACATGAACTTGAACCAATAGCCCAAATGACCCGGAAAATAGCGGGAATATAGTGCCGAAGGATTTGCTGTGTCCCCTGAGGAGGGAATTGCGTAAATGATACCACTGCATGAGCACTTACTATTCATTAAAAGGTTGTGGGGACGCCTTCATTAAGAGGTGTATGTTGATGCCCCAGCCTGGAAATTTTGTTGGAGCAAAGTAACGAAAGTTAACAGGTGAGCGAAGCACGATCGGAATAAGGGGTTCGTTTTAGGTTAATTACTGAACACAAGTTGACAACAGGGTGGACAGAGGAGTTGGTATGCGATGATCTTATGAGGTCGTATGGGGGTGGTGCATAAATGATACTGTTAAAACGTCGACGATGGCTTAACGGGATATGCTGGTAACAGTCTGACGTGAGGCATTTGGGAAACAACCGAAAGGTCAGTAACTTGGCATACGTATAGTTCATTTCTAGCAAAGGTTTGAAGAAATTGCATTCGCAATGGTCTTTAGCAGTGTGACAAAGCCGATATCGCCCGTGCAAGTTCCGCCGGTGCTGGGCGCAGTCAGATCCGCCGCTTCGGCTGGCGCACATCGAGCTTGCAGGAAGTCAGCAACGACGTGCGGGAGCAGCTAGGATGGCGGATTGCACATCCTGTCAAAAGAGGTGGTTTTCAAGTTGTGTCTAGAGCACGGTCAGCTTCATCCACCAGCACCTGTTGCGGAAAAAACGCTATTTATACACCAAAAATGCAGCAAATATGCAGTCATCTCCTCCGATTATCACCAATTTTCCATCATACTTGCCTCCATTTTCGCGGCCTTAACTTACAGCTTCTTAAAGCCGGCAAAATTCACTTTTCATGGCGCATAATTATCGCGTATTTAAAAGACCGTCACCATACTCAGTTCGGCATTCATGATCCTTTATCCCGAGGGTTCGTGCCAAACCACTCTCCTGTCCCACCCGCAAACTTAACCAATCCCCACGATAAAACAACCCTTTTTATCACTTTCACCGGTTCACTTGAAAAAAAATCACATTTACCTTCGCCATATACGTCCGTTCCTCAATTTTCAAACAGTACATTTCACCGAAGAATATTCGTCTCCAGAGCATCCCAAAAGTTGAAGAGACAGTTTGCTCTATGTATCATTCCAACTGTTAGCCCATTGTGACACACTTTTGAGCAATGCGTAAACAAATTCACAACGGGTCCCGAAATCAAAAGGCAATTATCCGTGATGCTCTACGATACTAGATTATTGGATGAACAATGTCACCAAACAGGTACAAACCTCAATTTTGAGATCACAAGGACTCAAAAAACGAAAAAACGAGTTGCGGCGTGCGGGCGAAGAGCACGTGCTTCAAGCAGGTCCAGAACAAGGATATGACAAAGTAGCGCTCTGGGCGCGAACAGACAACAATTGATCCATAAAAACAAACAGTTCGTAAAGCCACGTCAATAGTGTAAGCAAGTGAGTGATGTTAGAAAAAACACTGAATCGCAAGGGTTTTAGAGGGGATTTTGCACAACCGGTCGTTACACCGCCCACCAAAATAATCCCGAATCCTCAGCAGGGTCAAAGGTTTGGTATAAAGGTACTGATTCTTCCCACCTACCTAGGCCCTGCTGTCGGTGCGCACCTAATGCTCGTCGTCAACTTTCTACTCGTGGCCGCACCTAATCCGGTGGCCACATAGACGCGAGGTTATTCTACATCTTCCACGAGAACAGCTGACCGATGGGGGACCTGAAGGGTAAACATAGATGCTGTCCTTGGAAAGTCCGTCCTGCCTTGGCTGTATGGGCTTGCTTGTGTGTGTGCACGTGTATGATGTAATCACCGCTGCTGTCGTATATGCAAAGGACATTCAGTAACCCCAAAAAAAGCAAAAGGCGAACACTGTCACATGTTTGACAGGGGTTACAAGGTAAACCTTGCATCGGATACGTGTGTGTGTGTCTGGATGTACAATGGAATCGCATCTATCACCACATATCGGAAAAAACCTTCTGTAACGCCAACGGAAGTCTGCGAGCACTGTGAGGTATGTGACGGAGACCATGTGGTATAAACGAGCATGGTGTAGGTGAGTGTGTGCATCGGGGTGTATGATGGTTCGATACATCAGTGTGTCGTGAATGCTCTTATTTGTGGGGGGTTTCTTTACCCACCTCGAAGACGAATGCGAAATAGTCTACTGAGCCTCAGCGTTATTAGCTTCTCTGCCTTCACTCATGAGTAGGCTAATATTGCGTATGCCGCGAATTAGCGCTCCGTTGGCCGTCTTCACCCTCACCATTTTTATCATTCCGTCAGTGCTTTCGATGGTTTCCATAACCACTCCAAAGTTAGTTTGCCGGCTTCCACCTGTGGAGGTAGCTCCCACAAAGGTTCACCAGCCCTTGGAAACCCCCGTTTGACTTTAACGTCAATAAGTGGTTCGAGGTGAGCTCCAGGTTGGTGGGGTCGCCGTTCATTACTGGAACCAGGGGGCGGTTGTTCAGAATTCTCTCTACCTCAGTCATGACATTGGTCAGCGTCTCGTCGTCGGGCGGCTGTTGCTCCATGATCGACAGCAATGCCCGTCTGGCGGACCGGATCATGCGTTCCCATACGCCGCCGCGGCGACTGGCCTGCGGGGTGTTGAAATGCCATCGTATGCCGTTGGCCACGGTTCGATCCTGCAGTTCGTCCCTGTTTAGGTTTTTGTGCCAACGCTGCAAGTCCCGATGAATCTCTGCAAGACCCGTGGGAAAGAATCAGTCGTCATCGAATGTAAAACTTCTAGGTGTACCGCACGTGACTTCATGCACGTCATGATACATCCATCTCGCTTTTCTAATCTCTTCCCGCACTTAATCCACAAGGGCCCGAAATAGTCCAACTCGGTGTCACTGAACGGCCATCAGCCCGTAGTCACCCTGCATTCTGGTAGTGGGGCCATGAGTGGTTAGCCCGCTGTGGCATTGCGTTTCTTATATTGCACACAACCTCGGATCACGCCTTTTACCGTCTCTGGTCCTCTAAACTACCAAAGGCGCTTTCGGATGACGCTCGTTACGTGACTTTCCCCGGCATGTCCCTCCACGGTGTGGACGTGTTGAATCATTAGCTCTACTACAGGTTGCCTGGCAGGCAGAAGTATAGGGTACTCTGTGTCGAAGCTCATGTAGGCACTGGTCAGCCTACCATCCACCTACAGCAGCTCGTCCATGAGTTTGGGGTTTAAACGCTTCAATTCGCCTCTTGGAGATGATATTTCTTTGTTGATTGGTCCTACTTCTTCCGCCTCCTCAAGTTCTCGGGCGAAAGCCTCGCGTCGTATCATCCTGAAAATATCCTATTCTGCAGCTTGTAGCTCATCGGGACTTATCGGGCAGACCCATATCCGGCCTGAGGGCCGTAGCCCTTTCATGACTAAAACTTCCTCTTGAACCTGGCTAACCAAATTAACCCACAAAGTGTCTTCATCCCGAAAGAAAACCTGACCAATCGCGATAGAATGGATGTCGCTTCGACGACGTTGGCCGCTATCAATACGCCTTTGATCTTCAGTTCTACTTCCGTAGGATGTTTTAATTCAAACACGGGCCAGTCCTGTTTAGGCATTTGCAAGTAGTTTGGCCCTCTCGTCCACGTGTCTAGTGGCCTGAATTAGGTCGAACCTCGGGAGCACAGATCGGCTGGGTTATCGCCAGACCTGACATGCTTCCACTGGTTCAAGGCTGGTTCATCGTGGACAATCGTGAGTCGGTTAGCGACGAAAGTACTAAACCGGCTCCGGACGTTGTTGATATGGCAAAGTACTATCGTTGAATCCGTTCAGAAGCTCACCGGCCAAATGTAGAGATCGAAACATCTCTTCACAGCTTGCCCCACCCTGACTGCCAACACGGCTGCGCTGAATTCAAGGCGTGGGATCGAGACCGAATTCAGTGGAGCAACGCGGGATTTTGCAAACAGTATCCTCGTAGTGTATTGTCCACCTCCTGCGCACCATCGTCCGTACACCACAGCTCCATAACCGACTTCGGATGCATCGGAGAAAGCATGTAGTTCTCCCGTCCGCGTCGTATGGCCAGAAGTCATACATCGTGGGATCCTTATGCCCCACAATTTCTTCAAGGTGTTTAAAAATTCTTCCCAGTCAAGCCGGTCCTCTCGGTCCAGTAACTGGTCCCAATCAACTTTCTTACGGCAAAGCCACTGCAGCAAGATTTTTCCGGGTAGCAGCCAGGGAGAGACGAAACCGAATGGTCAAATACACTGGAGACAGCGGATAGTATACCACGGCGGATTATTGGCAGCCCCGGATAGTTTAGCTCAAACACAAAGTCATCCGTTTCCGCGTCCCATTGTATTCCTAAAGTGCGTTCGGAAGGGAGTGGGGAGCCGTCCAAATCACTAACCCTTTCGGCTTTCTCGCGGTACGAAATGACCTCTAGCACTTTTGCAGCGTTCGACATCCATTTTGTTAGATGGAAGCCGCCCCCTTCTAGCAATCTTATCAGGCCTTTGAGCCGCTCTAGGGCTGATTCTATATCATCGAATGACTCAAGATAGTCGTCGACGTGGAAATTCCTGCTGATGCTATCTGCCTCCGACCGATGGACCAAATCTCCATGTTTGTTCGCAGATTCCCGAGGGGCGTAGTTCGCACGAAACAGTGACGATATGGCTCCGGAGGGGTGGACGGTCATCCCACAGCCCACCGCTGCTTTGTCCCGGTCGTTCTCTTCCCTCCACAGGAAACGCAAAGCATCTCGTTCTCCTACTGTTATCTTCACCTGCTGAAACATTTCCTTGATATCGGTGGACAAGGCCACTTTACCCACTCTGAAACGGCACAAAACTTCGATTAGTGGTGGGGTCCAGTCAGGTCCTTGTAGTAGGCGATCGTTTAACGACTTGCCCTGGAACGTGGCCGCACGGTCGAAAACCACCCACAGGTTTTCGGAGTTTCTTGAGGTTGATAACCGGTTGGTGAGGTAGATACCAGATACCCCTTTTGCCGTCAGTGTTCGCAGGCACCATTCCAAAGTAGCCGAGAGCTTCTTTTCTCCTCATTAATTCTGCGTATCGTTCCCACAGATTCTGGTCTCGAATGAAGCGTTCCTTTAGTCGTAGTAATCGTTGGAGAACATAACTTCTGTTGTCAGTCCACGGGTCGACTGATGTGCGCCATGCGAGAGGAACCTCGAACTGTTTTTGAGGCCTCTAGTGCCTTGCCTCGCCGTTTGTAAAGCTAAGTGATCCTCTTGAGACAACGTTGGTCTTTCGTCTCCAATGTCATGAAACTCCTTTTCACACAGTCGTTGCAGATGGTACTCTATGCAGTCCGTTTCGGCGGATAAATGACTCACGGAACCACTTCCCCCTACTGGACCGTATAACATCCATCTCAGAGCCACGCGTACGGCATAAGGTGCCTGGCGGTCGCCCACTCTCTGGTCAAGCACCCAATGCGCCTCTGGCACGTCGCAACCGATGAGGAGATCCACTTCATCATCTTCCCAGTCTACAACGGCTACATCCTGCAGGTGGAGACACCTTGTCAAGATTGCGTTGACCGACCTTGGTGCTCGCATGGGGAGATCCGCTAACGTGAATGCCTCCGTTGGTTCAATTTCCTCGTTAGTGTCTAGAGAGACGAGTTGCAGCCTCAATCTACCGGCATTCATTACCTGTGTTCCGCCCACCGTGCTCACTGCCAAAGACGTCGCACCTTTAGCGAGTTGGTGTTTGTCGGCAAACCGCTCTTTCAATGAAGTAGTGTCGGATCAACTATCGACGAAAGCCAACGCTTTGACCACCCCAGTTACGGTCACTACTCCCACGGCCACTACGTCTAAACACACCGGTTTACTGGCAGATCGTGACGTTGAACAAATAACGCTGGGTTTGGTACTCGTCTCGGGTAAAATTACTCTTGCCTGATGCAGCAATCCATGGTGTCTGCCCGTGCAGCCCTCGTATTCGGTCAGGTCTTCGAAGTTAGCCTCACTGCCGCCTTGAACTTTCCGCCTCTTCCGCCCACCGACCCTGTAGTTCGAGAGAGAGGTGACGGATTATGCCTTCCAATGTGTGCATTGCATCTAGGTCAGCCCTGTAACTTAAAAGGACGACAGCTGTAAAGAACAAATACTGAAAATCCTTCCAAATGTTTTACATTCTTTGTGAATTTGACCATATTTAACATTACCTTGAATAGCTCGCTCATATACCACACTTTTTCACGTTTGTTTATCCATGTGAGATATTTGAATTTGGCCTTGAACCTTTCCTGACTGTCGTGCCTGAGCCGTGGGTCTTTGAATCTTTGGGTTTTACTGTGAAGTTTATTTGGCCGCATACTTGAGGTTTGTATATATTTGCACCCTTTGTGAATGTCAATTTAGTACCGTAGAAACTACGAATCAATCTTGTTCTGGTTTCGGGATTCGTTTGAATTGGCTACGCATCGCTCGATTTGCAAGAATTGACTTACAGTACTCAAGTGGAACCTGGACAAGAAAACTCATTGGAAGTGCCCGGACGAGGAGGCAAGGACCTTTTGAGACAACAGGATTTAACTCGGAATGTTTCTGGGGATGGTTTGGGTGTCATTGATTCTCTGGATAATGCTAAGTCCACTAGTTCTGTCGGTACTAAGTAATATATTTTTGGTCGCGATGAGTTTGCCGATATTGGTGCTTATAGAATAGAGCGAAAGAATTAGAGAACGAGATTTCGTTAGCCAGGAAGCTAGCAGAGCCTCCTAAACAGGGAACTGGTCTCAGCGAGCCAGCAAAAAGTCCATGTAGTTCATGATGTCAACATCGAAACGGCACTGTGATTGACGAATATAAACCCTTGAGACAGCCTGAAACTACCGAGGTTTTGCATTCGACCTGCCGAGAGTGGAGCTATCCCATTTTGACGGGCACTCCGATCAGTTCCGCATATTCATGAAACAATTCGAAAATTTTGTTGAGTGCAAAGTTGCAGATCCTGGTCAAAGATTTTTGTATTTATTACTTTGCTGTCGTGGGAGGACCAAAAGTGCTATCGAAGGCTGTACGATGCTTGATCCACCAGTGGGGTAAATCAGGGCACGCAGAATCCTGAAAGATTGGTTTGGATAACCGTTCAAGGTGGCTAGAGGTCGGATTGATGGTGTTCTATTGGAGGCAAAAAGGACTGAGGGCGAGGCTGAATTACTGTCAAAATTGGTGATAAAAATGCAGAATTGCAGTATAGCACGGGAGCACTTAGGATGCCAGCCCGACCTGAATACTCTGCACATGCAGGAATGCATTGTCCAATGTCTACCTATTGACTTACAGAGCCGGTGGGCAGGGGAAGCTGAAAAATTAAATATGCTTAAGCGGGAGCCTACGTTCAACGATTTGACAGAGTTCATAGGTCGTCAATCCTGTATCGCCAACAGCTGATTTGGACAAATCGTACGCGAAAGTTGTGGGCTGGCGCGAACGGAACCAACAACTGCTCAAGTTGTAGGGAAGGACCGTAACCGAATCTAGTCTTTGGCTAACATGCATAAGATAAGTCGAGAATCCGAGAGGCCAACTGAATGCAAGCTATGCAACTCCCTGCATCGGTTACCAGATGGGATGGGATGAGTGTACGCGATCGATGGTGCGCAGTAAAACGGATTGGCTCGTGCTACATGTGTTTGAACAAATCTCATCGGGCCTCTGAATGCAGTTCAAGAGTGAAAAGTAACCAGGGCGGATGCTTGGGTAATCACTAATCGTCACTACGTGGCCTTCTCAACAATAGGCCTGTTTAGCCGGATGAAACTAGAATTGTCTGTTCAACGGAACATGATTATTTCAAGCCGGCGAGATTAAGCTTCGTACCTGCCGGCATCGCGATACCTAAAGGATTGAGGAGGGTCAATGCATTTTTAGACACGGGATAGGATACCTCGCTGATTACTCGTGAGCTTGTAGTTTTACTAGGCGACTGACTGGATGGAGCTCGCCCCCACCTATGAAGAACGCTGCTTACTGTTAAACTAGACCCTTTATGGCTTTGCCGTATGAAACTTAACCTTACCTTTTTGCATAACATCCTTCATGTCCGGACGTACACTTTCAATCCATTGTACTTTGAGCCTGTTTCTAGCTATCCACTACCTTCTAGAATTCTTACCCCTTCAACCCCTATTACCAACACTAGCTTACTTTCACATTTCTCCATAACAGTGTACTCTCACTTATGGAATAAGTTACCTTTAGAAATACGCAGTTCTACTTCCGGCCATCGGTTTAGAAGTGCGTCGGATAAATTCCTCACTGTTAGCCAAACCTTACAGCTCTTAAATGTAGACATACCCAATGATCAAGCCTGTGAGAAGGTTCTAGACTTTTGAATCGCGCAAACACTGGCTGTCTGTGACAGATGAAAGTAAGTAAAAATTCTCAGTTTTCGTGCCTTCTGCAGTCGAAAAGCTAGTCTGAGAGACTCATTGTCTATTATAGTTGCCTCTTTGTATCGATTAACGTTTATCCTCAGCTGGGAGCATCCCAGACTGCGCTCTTCTACTTTTTCTCCATTTCCAGACCCTCATTCGTGCGTAAATTTCTCTCGATGACTCTTAATACTCTGGAGACCACACCGGTCACTAACCTGGCCTATGTTTCTACCTGGCCGTCGGCTATTCGTACGCTACCCGACCGACGCTCCCTTGGTTACATTCCGAGATCCCCTGGTGCCTGGTCGACTGATCGCGGACTATCTGATACCTATGACCGTTTGGCTCCGCCAAGAAAACTAATGTCAATCCCAACGGTGCGAGGCGCGGTCAGATCCACCGCTTTGGCCGGCGCACATCGGGTGTGCAGGCCATCTGCCACGATGTGCGGGCTCAAATAAACTGGCAGATTGCACCTCCTGTCACCAGAATTGGTTTTCAGGTTAGGTATCCAGTTCACGGCCAGCCTCACCCACTAGCACCAGTTTCGGATTAAAAGAAAAGTCCCCAGCATCTTACTGCTGCCGCCCATTGCCTCCCTTAACATTCTTGAATGAGGTTTACCATACACCCAGTCAAGTTCCAAATCAACATATGCACATGTACTCTCTCGGCTCATAAATGTACCCTACCATTTGCGAATACTGACATTTATATCCATCGACTTATCCTTTATTTGTCTGAACCGATGCCACGTTTGACCTCTTCATACTATGTCCAGTTACCGGATTCTGTACCCCGAAGCATGAAACGGTTTCACTGCTCAGATATTTATTATGAACATCACAACTCCTGATATACTCTTGCAGAGACCATTAATCCACTTGGTAATTTTTATGTCACCGCTACATTTATCTAAACAACACCATCATTTAAAGGTTCATTTCTCACCTGCCAACAATGCCACAGAAAGAAATGGTCCTCCTTCCAGGGCTTCATCTGCGTGACACCAGCTCTATGTTCATTGTATCCTTCCGTTGCATCTTCTCTCATTCAGCCATTTGCGTCTCATGACAGTTGCATCGGCAATGAAGTATCCACGATCCATGACATAAATAGTTCGATGGCCTTCTTAGCTTTTCATGTCAGACTTCAGCATATCCAGCTATGCAGTCACCTGTTCTTCCTGAGAGCTGTTCATATGTAGCACTTTTATACGACTGTATCAGTCCACTATATGTCCACCTCCAGCATCCACTTTGTTATCAACTTTAGATGCTCTCATTTGCTACTCATTAACGAACCCAGACAAATCCATATTTGTATCATTTTTCACTCACCTATGAACCACTGCCGCTGCTCCACCAAGATATCATAGTCAGCCACCTGCACCAATATCCATAGAGTGCTTCTTCTACATCTTCAGCTGAAAATCAACTAGCTGTAATTAAGGCTGCCGTTATTCTGTTTGTCCTTCCCCCAAAAGTCTCAGGTTGGACTTTTCTCAAAGTACCTAGTCACACAATTATCTGCGCTTTCTGAAGGCTCCAGTGATGTACTACCCCCAGTTTATTCCGTCACATATTAAACATATAAACCATTATTATGCCCACTTCGTTGTAATTTTGAATTCCTCATCTGTCAGTCTTGGAGTAACTCCCGATAAACCAACAGTTGAGCACCGTTTCACCCCCCTATTACCTATTGCCATTTTTTCATCGGTCTTCCACGATTGGGCATCTACGCCAATGAACACCGCGAAAGCAATTTCTTCAAACCTTTGCTAGAAATGAACTATACGTATGCCAAGTTACTGACCTTTCGGTTGTTTCCCAAATGCCTCACGTCAGACTGTTACCAGCATATCCCGTTAAGCCATCGTCGACGTTTTAACAGTATCATTTATGCACCACCCCCATACGACCTCATAAGATCATCGCATACCAACTCCTCTGTCCACCCTGTTGTCAACTTGTGTTCAGTAATTAACCTAAAACGAACCCCTTATTCCGATCGTGCTTCGCTCACCTGTTAACTTTCGTTACTTTGCTCCAACAAAATTTCCAGGCTGGGGCATCAACATACACCTCTTAATGAAGGCGTCCCCACAACCTTTTAATGAATAGTAAGTGCTCATGCAGTGGTAAGACGGATTCTGTATCATTTACGCAATTCCCTCCTCAGGGGACACAGCAAATCCTTCGGCACTATATTCCCGCTATTTTCCGGGTCATTTGGGCTATTGGTTCAAGTTCATGTCCGTCATCACCAAAAAATTCTTCAATTTTTCGATGATGCTTTGTCGAAGGTTTTCTTTGGCAGTTTACTCACCCCTACGACTTTACGTCGACGCTATCCTAAATACCACGCGTTTTTACTTCATCCCCGCTTTACTTCATCACGTATCTCGACCGCGGAGCCCGTTTCACTCACTTCGAAGAGGTGCGTCCACCTGACCTTCAGACTCAAATTTGTCGGGCATTCATTCATGCAACCACTAAAACCTATACACTATTGTGCTACATTTACCCAAATGAATATCCAAGGATCCTTTTTGTGACCTTACTTGCACCATATGATCACGCATTGAAGCATGCTTCGGGTGTCCCCGAAATAAACCGTTATTATTATTATTATTATTATCAATATTATTATTATTATTATAAGCCCGTTCAGCCGGATGAACCCAGAATTGTCTGTTCAACAGGATATGATGATTTCAAACCGGCGAGATTAAGCATCGTACCTGTCGGCATCGTGATACCTAAAGGATTGAGGAGGGTTAATGCTTTTTTAGTTACGGGATCGGATACCTCGTCGATTACTCGCGAGCTTGTACGAAGCTGTGAGCTAGTCGGCGAGCCTACCTCGCTCACTATCAGCACGGTTGCAGAGGGTCATGTTACCAGCTTTAAGAGGATAACCCTGCAGTTTCCGTCTTTTTCTAACGGGGGGACCGTAGACTCCTCAGAAGCCTTTGCATTAGGGAGCTTGCCAATGAAACCAGTCGGCTCTATTAGATCGACCCCAAGAGATGGTCTCATCTCGGAGATATATCGTTCGAAGAAGTGTCTAGCCCCACGTCGACATACTGATTGGATGCAAAGTACCAGTGACATATTGGGTGCTTGAACAGAACATAAGCAATCGAAAAGAACTATTCGCTACGCAAACGATACTTGGCCGGACACTGCTCGGACCTCTGTTGAACGAACGTCAACAATCGGCATCAGTAACTTGCTTAACTGTTGCTGAGAGAAGTGCCTCTATAGAACACAATCAACTTTTCGATATTGAACCCAAAGGTCCATTTCAGGAAAGCGAAGTTCACTCAAAGGAAGATCGATCGGTGCTTTCGATGGTGAGTTCAAAGACGGCAGGTCACAATGGGCAACACGAAGTTGCTATACCCAAAAGACCACCGTCAAGTCACCTATCAAGAAATGGAAAAGTTGCCCGGAGGCTTTTGAAATATCTCAAAAAGGGGCATTTTTGAGAAGCCCTGCTGAAAGTTGAACACCAGCAGGTCACGCAAAGCAGCTTGGAATTTGCCGACCTAGTGACAGTGTACGGTACCGGAGTGGAACTGCATGGCCGGCGGCGAAACAAGCTACCTTTTGCAAAGACAAAAATTGCTGAGCTGAAGTAAGTATCCCTAAAAGAACTCAAAATGACTGCGCTGGTATTGGGCTTTAAGGTAGCACCAGTACTAAAAGAGAACTATACCACCATCGAACTGAGCCTTGCATATTGGACTGATCCTACAGTTGTGTTACATTACAGGAAAAGGAAGAAACGAAGAGCTTGTTCGAAGCATCAGAGAAATTGTCCACTCGTAGCAAGAAACAGCGAGAAAAAGGTTGATGATTCTAGCTCGAAAACACATACAAAGGACAAAGTAGCTTGCAAATCGCCTCGCTCCGAGTTATTCAGCATTTCATTCCATTCATGCTCTACAACTATTCAGCTGGGCCCATTTTTCCTGACTAGTTGCAAATTCTACTTAGTTCCAGCTTCTGTTCAGAGTACACACAGGCGAGAAGGAGAAATTCACCAATATTTCACTTGAACATTTCAAGTGAGGCTCATTAGCTGTGAGCACATCATGAAACTATTTTTACCTTTGAAGAAAAACATTTAATTACATTTCGTACAATAGTGTTTGTCACATATTTCGTACACAGAAAAACTTTGAAATACTCTGATAGGTGCCAGTATTCGGTCAATTTCCGTGTTCATGTGTGTTTCGATACTGTCCGTCGTACACTTGTTTTCGAAACTTATTCATGATCATAATCCGGTTTCCACTCCTTCCGGAAAATTTGGTGCGTTTATTTCATGTAATTACACTGGTTCGTGACCTTTCAATTTTACGCGATATCTCATTAGGCGTTGCATCCACAATGAACTTCTGCTCTCATGCCTGTAAACAAGATTAGTCTTAAAAACTGATGCAATAGTTTGCTGCTTGAGATACATAGATTGAGCTCGTATGGCGGAATGTTTTACTCTGCAAAGCCTTCATCTTCATCGTGCGTCTCACTGTGTGCGTCGGTCTCCTGATGAATATGCCAGTCTCCAGTTTTGCAGCTGGATTTGGAATTGATTCCCTATAGATTGAGCTAACGATTACTACGGCGGAAAACCTGTTTTACGCGCAGCTAACACAGGAAAATATTGACCACAGGCACTGACAATAAGCTATAGGTAGGAAGGGTGAGAATCGTGACCCCAGCCTTAACCTTAGACAATAATTTTTGTTGAAAGATTTTGGCAGGTGGCGCAAAGAACAAACACTGAAAATCCTTCCAAATGTTTTACATTCTTTGTGAATTTGACCATATTTAACATTACCTTGAATAGCTCGCTCATATACCACACTTTTTCACGTTTGTTTATCCATGTGAGATATTTGAATTTGGCCTTGAACCTTTCCTGACTGTCGTGCCTGAGCCGTGGGTCTTTGAATCTTTGGGTTTTACTGTGAAGTTTATTTGGCCGCATACTTGAGGTTTGTATATATTTGCACCCTTTGTGAATGTCAATTTAGTACCGTAGAAACTACGAATCAATCTTGTTCTGGTTTCGGGATTCGTTTGAATTGGCTACGCATCGCTCGATTTGCGAGAATTGCCTTACAAGGACTACTGAGCAGTTCTGCATCCTGATCACCAGGTCAGCCATTGTGTAGACATCGCCCTTGGTTCTTTTTGCCTCTACCACCAAGAACTCTATTGGGTTACGGGCTACTTTGAAAGGTTGGCAAAACAGGTCCCTCAGAATCCTCCTTGCTCAGGTGTAGCCTTCTTCCGGGTCGAGCATGGTAAACCCGTCGATAGCTTCCCTTGCTCGGCCTCGACGGTAGTGAGTCAGATGGAGAACCCTTTGCCCGGGGTCGGTTACCTTATTTTTGACGAACGTTTTGAACTGGTTGACGAACTTGCAGTAATGTGCAGATCGCCCGTCGAAAACAGTCAGGTCTATACTTGGAAAATCGATCGATGGTGTTTTATAGTCGGCGACCGGCGTGAGGTTTCCTATTTTGTTGTGCCCCGATGTATCGGAAGTGTCGTGGTCGTTGGTCTCACGCTCACGCCTTTTCTGCCTACACTTCTGTTCTGCTTCCTGGGCCTGTTTCCTAGCCGATAACAACTGTTGTTCTAGGTCTAGTATTCTCAGTCTATATAAATCGATATCCCTACGATCAATATTGCTCTCACTAACACACGAACTAGCACCGACAGGACTAGGCGATCTAGCATTAACTAAAGAATCAAATGTAACCAAAACCTCCCCAGAGACTTGCCGTATTACTTCCTGTCTGGATTCCAATGTTTTCAATCCTTTTCTTGGCATTTTGCGTGTTTTTCTCGTTCCAAATTGATCCACTGAGTATTGCAATGCAAGTTTGAGCAGTGCGTAGCCAAATTTGCAACGGGTCCCGAAATCAAAAGGCAATTATCCATGATGTTCTACGATACTAGATTATTGAATGAACAATGTCACCAAACAGGTACAAACCTCAATTTTGAGATCACAAGGACTCAAAAAACGAAAAACCGAGTTGCGGCGTGCGGGCGAAGAGCACGTGCTTCGAGCAGGTCCAGAACAAGGATATGACAAAGTAGCGCTCTGGGCGCGAACAGACAACAATTGATCCATAAAAACAAACAGTTCGTAAAGACACGTCAATAGTGTAGGCATTGAGTGATGTTAAGAAAACGTGGAACTGCAAGGGTTTAGAGGGGATTTTCCACGGCCGGTAGTTACACCCACACACGGCTGTCGCATTGCAATATCCTCACTTTGCAAAGAGCCACGTCCTCCCCATATATCTGCACACCTTTATCGCAGCGTTTTTCCTTGTCAGCCTCAAGCGATCCACCTTTTAAAAGAAATATCAATTGATAGCAACTCAACTATCAATTACCGCACCGCCCAACTTCGCAGCTTTGTTCATCGGTTGCTGGTGCTTTTTCATATCTGCTATTTTATCTTGGTAAATCCTCTCTGACAACTTTGGTCCACGCAACTCTCTGGTCATCATTTTCGGACCTTAGATAACGTTAATCAGCACATAAATACCTAATTGTCACTGTAATACTTATCTTCTCCGCAAACAGTATCTCTGCCACCATCATGACCAAGCATAAAAAATTGGTCAGTCACCCAGTTCCCATTTCCATGTTGGTGCATCACATTCCACTTTTCTGAAAGAAAACAATCTGCTCAACGTTTACTCCCTTACATCTGGCCACTTCTTTCAACACCACTTAGGCAATCTATCTCTTCAAATGAGTCCTTCAGTGGGTATTTAACTGGCTCAGCAGATATTCGGCAGCTAAAGGTTATAAGGGTAATCTCCGAAGGATCTTTATGGTCCTGCTTCCGCAACTTCACTCCCTTTCGTCGTTTGGTTTCCAATTCTGAGCCATTTCATACATTGCGGAGCGCTGTTGCTGGCTTACGTCCCGCTTGGAAACTTCATTTTCCTCAAGATAAACAAAATTTCCGTCATTTTTACTTCATTCTCTTGTTGTGCAGTCCCTTTTTTGCATTACTTGAGTGAAAGACCACTACTTCCTATCAGCTCCACCTGGACTCGGCCGGCCTGGCACCTCGACCTCCAATTCTAATTTACAGGGCCCAATCGTAATGAATAAATTGAATACTTTCTCCCATAATATATCGAGTGCGCGTACTTGAACCACTCTCTTGGAATTCGGATTCAGCCTCCAGTTGTACTGAATGGTCTGGTGTTGCAGCATGCCTCTGGGTTATCCGAAATAAACCATTAAAATTAATAAGTGTGTGAAGTTTTCATCTAGTGATTCCCCGGATAAACTCTTCCCGATGAATAACGGGATGTGGAACAGCATAAGGTCTTGGGCTTCTGGCTAAACAAGTACCTTCCTTTCTCCTACCACCATCAACTAGCCAACAGGTCTGTCTTTCGCGTTCTCAACATGGCAAGGCGAAACTTTCCCTCGATTATGAAAGAAGACTTTTAGATCATTTATCGAACTTAAATACGACCTCTTCTGAAATACGGCAGTCAGATTGTACACTCTGACCCGGTCAAAGATGGAGAAGCATCAAAACGTGTACAAAAGAAAACCATGAAAATAGTTCGCGGGATTTCGCACACTCCTCCTCAAAGGCTGATCGACCAAGGTCTGTACTGTCTAGAAACTCGCAGAGTATGAGGGGATCTCTTCCTCAAGTACGACCTTTTCACTACAGAGCCTGCAGATCACATTTTCGCGCGCTGGAGCCTGGACTACCTCAGGGGCAAGCTTAGAAAGGATTTAAGCACCGTCCTCGTATAAATGTCCGTGGGAACCTTCTGCCCTCAGAATAGTCTCGCCTTGGAATAACTTACCGCAGGAGGTCATCGATGCTCCGAGCGAGAAACGTTTAAAAGTTGATAGGACAAATTCTTAGGGATAACTTGTCCTCCTTGAACCTTTTTGTTATTCCAACCACTGTCGGCTCACTTTCGAACTTCCCTCAACCGGTCTATCCTTCCTTGTTCAGCCCCTCCCCCTCAAAAATATATGTATAATTACAGATTAAAAACTTTAATAAATGACAAAACATAAAAAACTTGCAGTTACTTTTCCGTCTGCTTTGATGAACAGATGTTGCGCCTTCACTGTGCTTTTTATCGTGTGCGTTCTTGCTTGCTTCTGAGCGCAATATCCGTGTAGCCTAACCGGTCATACCAGACCGCTATCTGTGCTACCACCTGTCGCTTATGCCCCCGAAAGTTGTCCCTTGTTACCTAGATCTCTTGATTCCAGCCGACCGACTAATGGGGACAAGATGATACCTCTGGAACAGGGAACATTTGGGCTCTAGCCTCGAACCCGTGTGTAACAGCCGGTCGTGGAAAATCCCCCTTTTTCCCTCGCGATTCAGTGTTTTTTCCCAACATCACTCATTTCCATACACTATTGACTTGTCTTTACGAACTGGTTGTTTTTCTGGACCAATTGTTGTTTGTTCGCGCCCAGAGCGCTATTTTGGCACATCCTTGTTCAGGACCTGCGTGACGCACGTGCTGTCTGCTCACACGCTGCTATTCGGTTTCTCGTTGTTGAGACTTTGTGATCGTATTATTGAGGTTTGTATATTGTTTACGTCATTGTTTATTTTAATAATCTAGTATCGTAGAATTATCACGGATAATCGCCTTCTGATTTCGGGATCCGTTGCGAATTTGGCTACGCATTGCTCAAACGTTCGTAACAATACTCAATAGATCTATTTGGAACGAGGAAAATTCACGCAAAATGCCAAGGAAAGGATCAAAGGCAGTCGAACCCGGACAGGAAGTAATACGGCAAGTCTCTGGGGAGGTTTTGGGTACTTATGATTCTTTAGTTAATGCTAGATCGCCTAGTCCTGTCAGTGCTAGCTCATGTGTTATTGAAAGCAATATTGATCGTAAGGACGTTGATTTATATAAGCTGAGAATAATAGAACTAGAGCAACAGTTACTTTCGGCTAGACTACAGGCGCATGAAGCAGAGAAGTGTACACAGAAACAGCGAGAGTATAGGACCAGTGACTTCGACACTTCCGATAGGTTAGAGTGCAATAAGGTAGGGAACCCCACGCAGGTCGCCGACTACAAACCACCATCGATCGTTCTGCCTAGAGTGGAGCTAACGGTCTTCGACGGGCGAGCTGAGCAATACTGCAAGTTTGTCAAGCAGTTCGAGACGTTCGTTGAAAATAAGGTAACCGACCCTGGGCAAAGGCTTCTCTACCTTACTCACTACTGCTGAGGCCGAGCGCGAGAAGCTATCGACGGATGCACCATGCTCGATCCAGAACAAGGCTACACAAGGGCAAGAAAGATTCTGAGGGACTTGTTTGGCCAACCTTTCAAAGTAGCCCGTAACCTAATAGAGGGCGTGATGGCAGAGGCAAAGAAAACCAAGGGCGACGTCTACACCATGGCCGACCTGGTGATCAAGATGCAGAACTGCTCAATAGCCCTCGACCATTTAGGTTACAGAGCTGACCTAGACGCCATGCACACTTTGGAAGGCATAGTCCGTCACCTCTTTCCCGAACTACAGGGTCGGTGGGCGGAAGAAGCTGAACGGATAAGCCGAGGCGACAGAGAAGCCAACTTCGAAGACCTGACTGAATACTTAGACAGGCAAACGAAGATATCTGACAGCAGATTCGGCCGACTCATCCGGGACAGCAAATGAGCAAACAAGCCCAGCACTAGCCAAGCTCAAACCCCCGCACGGGAACATCCAAAATACTAACCTTGGACCAATGCGCACGCCATTTCACGTGATGCCACTGCGCAACCCAATTGCAGATCCTTTGGTACTAGCCATGGCCTACCAGAATGCCCCAAGTTCGGCAATGCCACAATAGACGAACGGTGGGGAATGGCGAGGATGGCAGGAGCATGTTTCATCTGTCTCAACACCACGCACCGGGCAGCAGCCTGTAGAACAAGGAATCGATGTGGTTACGAGGGCTGCACGGGCAGACACCATCGGCTGCTGCATCAGGCGAGAATAACCATATCCGAGGCGAGTGCCAAGCCCAGCGTGATTTGTTCAACTTCACAATCTGCCAGTAAACCGGTACGTTTAGGCGTAGTGGCCGTGGGAGTAGTGACTCCGACTGGGATAATCAAGGCGTTGGCTTTCGTTGATAGTGGATCCGACACCACTTTAGTGAAAGAGCGGTTTGCCGACAAACACCAACTGGCTAAAGGTGCGACGTCGTTGGCAGTGAGCACGGTGGGCGGAACACAGGTAATGACTGCCGGTAGATTAAGGCTGCAACTCATCTCTCTAGACACTAACGAGGAAATTGAACCAACGGAGGCATTCACGTTAGCCGATCTTCCCATGCGAGCACCAAGGTCGGTGAACGCAATCTTGACTCGATGGCCCCACCTGCAGGATGTAACCGTCGTAGACTGGGAAGATGATGAGGTGGATCTCCTCATCGGATGCGACGTGCCAGAGGCGCATTGGGTGCTTGACCAAAGAGTGGGCGACCGCCAGGCACCTTATGCCGTACGCACGGCTCTGGGATGGATGTTATACGGTCCAGTAGGGGTACGCGGTTCCGTGAATTACTTATCCGCCGAAACGGACCGCATAGAGTATCATCTGCAACGGCTTTATGAAAAGGAGTTTCATGACATTGGGGACGAAAGACCGACGTTGTCTCAAGAGGATCACTTCGCTCTACAAACGGTGCGGCAAGGCTCTAGAGGCCTCAAAAAACAGTTCGAGGTTCCCCTCCCGTGGCGCACATCGGTCGACCCGTGGACTGACAACAGAAATTATGTTCTCCAACGATTACTACGACTAAAAGAACGCTTCATTCGAGACCAGAATCTGTGGGAACGATACGCGGATTTGATGAAGCGAAACGAGGACCTCGGTTACGTTGAAAGGGTGCCTGTTAACACCGACAGCAAAAGGGGTATCTGGTATCTGCCTCACCATCCGGTTATCAACCCCAAAAAACCCAATAAACTGCGCGTGGTTTTCGACTGTGCGGCCAAGTTCCAGGGCAAGTCGTTAAACGATCGCCTACTACAGTGGCCTGACTGGACCACACCAATGATCGATGTTCTGTGCCGTTTCAGAGTGGGTAAAGTGGCTTTGTCTGCCGACATTAGGGAAATGTTCCATCAGGTGAAGATTCCGGTAGGAGAACGAGATGCTTTGCGTTTCCTGTGGAGGGAAGGGAGCGACCGGGACAACGCAGTGGTGAATTATAGAATGACCGTCCACCCCTTCGGAGCCATATCGTCACCATTTTGTGCCAACTACGCCCTCCGAGAATCAGCGAACAAACATGGCGATCTGGTACATCGGACGGTGGTAGAAAGCGTCAGCAGGAACTTCTACGTCGACGACTACCTTGGGTCATTCGATGATGTGGAATCAGCTCTAGAGCAGTTCAGGGGTCTGACGAGATTGCTAGAAGAGGGTGGCTTCCATCTAACTAAATGGATGTCGAACGCTTCGGAAGTGCTGAAGGTCATCCCGTATCACGAGAAGGTCGAAAGGGTAAGAGATTTGGACGGCTCTCCACTTCCTATCGAGCGCACTTTAGGGATACAATGGGACGCGGAAACGGACGATTTTGTTTTCGAACTGAACGTTCCCGAGCTGCCAATAACCCGTCGTGGCATACTATCTGCCGTCTCAAGTTTGTTCGACCCGCTCGGTTTCGTCTCACCATGGCTGCTACCCGGAAAGATCTTGCTGCAGCGGCTGTGCCGTAAGAAAGTTGATTGGGACCAGTCACTGGACCGAGGGGACCGGCTGGACTGGGAGGAATTTTTGAACACCTTGAAGAAATTAGGGGACATAAGAATACCACGATGTTTGACCCCTGGCCATACGACACGGACTGGAGAACTACATGCCTTTTCCGATGCATCCGAAGTCGGTTATGGAGCTGTGGTGTACGGACGATGGTGCGCAGGAGATGGACAATATACCACGAGGATCCTGTTCGCCAAAGCCCGCGTTGCTCCACTGAAGTCGGTCTCAATCCCACGCCTCGAACTCAGCGCAGCCGTGTTGGCAGTCAGAGTGGTGCAAGCTGTGAAGAGATGTTTCGATCTCTACATTTGGTCGGTGAGCTTCTGGACGGATTCAACGATAGTACTTTACTACATTAACAACGTACGGAGCCGGTTTAGTACTTTCGTTGCTAACCGGCTCACGATTATCCACGATGAATCGGCCACGCACCAGTGGAGTCATGTCAGGTCTGGCGATAATCCGGCCGACCTGTGCTCTCGAGGTGCGAACAACTTCAGGCAACTGGACACGTGGACGAGAGGGCCGAACTTCCTGCAATTGCCCAAACAGGACTGGCCCGTGTTCGAATTAAAACCCCCTACGGAATTGGAACTGGAGATCAAAGGCGTAGTGATAGCAACCAACGTCGTCAAAGCGTCGCCCATTTTATCGCGACTGGTCAGGTTTTCTTCCTGGATGAAGACGCTTCGTTCGCTAGTTTGGTTAACCAGGTTCAAGATAAGTTTACTAGTCATGAAAGGGCTACGGCCCTCAGGTCGGATACCGGTCGGCCCGATAGGTCCCGATGAGCTACAAGCGGCAGAGTACGATATTTTCAGAATGATACATTGCGAGGCTTTCGCCCGAGAACTCAAGAGGGCGGAAGAAGTGGGGCTGACCAATGAAGACATGCCATCTCCAAGAGGCGAGCTGAAGCGTTTAAACCCCAAAATCATCAACGGACTGCTGCGGGTGGATGGTAGGCTGACCAACGCCCACCTGAACTTCGACACAAAGTATCCTATACTGCTGCCTGCGAGACAACCCGTAGTAGAGCTAATGATTCAACACGTCCACGCCGTAGAGGGACATGCCGGGGAAAGTCACGTGACGAGCGTCATCCGAAAGCGTCTTTGGTTGTTGAGAGGACGAGAGACTGTAAAACGCGTGATCCGACGGTGTGTACAATGCAGGAGACGCAATGCCACAGCAGGCAAACAACTCATGGCCCCGCTACCAGAATGCAGGGTAACTACGGGCTGGTGGCCGTTCAGTGACACCGGGTTGGACTATTTCGGGCCCTTGTGGATCAAGTGCGGGAAAAGATTAGAAAAGCGATACGGATGTATCATGACGTGCATGAAATCACGTGCGGTGCACCTAGAAGTCGCACATTCGATGACGACCGATTCGTTTCTACGGGCCTTGCAAAGATTTATCAACCGAAGAGGCGTACCGGCCGACATATACTCAGATAATGGATCGAACTTTGTGGGCGCTCAACGGGAATTGCAGCGTTGGCACAAGAACATAAACAGGGACGAACTGCAGAATCGAACCGTGGCCTACGGCATACGCTGGCATTTCAACCCCCCACAGGCCAGTCACCGAGGCGGCATATGGGAACGCATGATCCGGTCCGCCAGACGGATATTGCTGTCAATCATGGAGCAGCAGCCGCCCGACGACGAGACCCTGAACACCGTCATGACTGAGGTGGAGCGAATCCTGAACAACCGCCCCCTGGTTCCAGTATTGAACGGCGACCCCACCCACCTGGCGCTCACCCCAAACGACTTATTGACGCTAAGGTCGAACGAGGGTTTCCAAGGGCCGGTAAACCTTCGTGGGAGCTACCTCCATGGGTGGAAGCAAGCGAACTATCTGGCCAAGGTCTTCTGGAGGCGATGGCTACGGGAGTACCTACCGGCTTTGCAGACTCGACAGAAGTGGCTGGCCAAAACAAGACCATTCAAAGTTGGGGACGTGGTTATGATCGCCGACGAACGCGCACATTTCAGCGCTTGGTCTTTGGGAGTAGTTACGGAAACCATCAAAAGCACCGACGAAATGATAAGAACGGTGAAGGTGAAGACAGCTAACGGAGTGCTCATTCGTGACATACGCAGTATTAACCTACTCGAGAGCGAAGACGGAGGAGCTGATAACCCTGTGGCCTAGCAAACCTTTTTCACACCAGTAATCGAGGTGGATAAAGAAACACCATATATACCACACAATCTCCGTCAAACACGTTAAGGTGCTCGCGGTCCCTTCTTTGACATTTCAGAAGGTTCTTTCCGATATGTGGTGATGAGTGCGATTCCATTATACATCCCGATACATACGCGCATGCACGACGCACTCTACATCCCGTAAACCCATCATACATGTGACAGTGTTCTTTGTTTGCCTTTTGTTGACGCTACCGAATGCCCCTTGCACATGTGGAAGTAGTGGAGCTCAGGTCACACATGCATGCTACATTTACTCGTTTTCTTGCCACGCGGTCTTTTGTTGACATTGCAGAAAGTCCTCCTTTGATGTGTAGTCATAACTGTGATTTCATTGTAACCCCGGCACACACACACACGCACGCACACACACACACACACTCAAGCGCGTACATCCAGGACCGGACGGCCCCTTACGAGGACAACGTCTATGTGACCATTCACGCCCGCCATCGGTCATTTGGTCTTGTGGAAGATGTAGACTAGCCTCACGTCTATGTAGCCAATGGGTTAGGTGCGACCAGTAGTAGAACGTCGACGACGAGCATTAGACGCGCGCACTGACAGCAGGGCCTAGGCAGGTAGGAAGAATCAGTACCTTTATACCGAACCTTTGACTCTGCTAAGGATCCAGGAGGATTTTGGTGGGCGGTGTAACAGCCGGTCGTGGAAAATCCCCCTTTTTCCCTCGCGATTCAGTGTTTTTTCCCAACGTCACTCATTTCCATACACTATTGACTTGTCTTTACGAACTGGTTGTTTTTCTGGACCAATTGTTGTTTGTTCGCGCCCAGAGCGCTATTTTGGCACATCCTTGTTCAGGACCTGCGTGACGCACGTGCTGTCTGCTCACACGCTGCTATTCGGTTTCTCGTTGTTGAGACTTTGTGATCGTATTATTGAGGTTTGTATATTGTTTACGTCATTGTTTATTTTAATAATCTAGTATCGTAGAATTATCACGGATAATCGCCTTCTGATTTCGGGATCCGTTGCGAATTTGGCTACGCATTGCTCAAACGTTCGTAACACCGTGTACTACTTCAAGACTTCAGTACTTCGAAGGTCTGCCTCCTTGGTGGTCCACGGGCGATAACTTCGAACCGCGAAACGGGGCGTGGATACAGAGAATGAAGCTCCAGAAATTTGTTTTTCCTGTTAATGCTGCACTGAGGTGGCCAGCGGGCCTACTCGTTTAGGAAACCGGCCTTTTTGGCTATCCTCTGCTGCAGTCCCGGAATCAAACTGAACCTGACTTAATCACCCCTCTACAAAAAGGACGTTGCCTTCCCAGAGAAAGTTCAACTTCTCGCCAAGCCAATGGCTGAAGCGCAGGGGGGTCGGACGTGCTAGAAGAGACTCTCTGATTTGAATCTTTTGTCGGTGGAAAGGAGGGGAACTCGAGAGGATATTACAGAAACTTTCAAGGTGATGAAGGGTTTTTCTGGCCTTAGACCGGATAGGATATTCAAAGTGCCCTTAGATTCCAGAACAGAGGGACAGGAAAAGAAGCCGATGAAAGTTCGAGCCAGGTTGGTGACTTGATGGCAATTACTCAGCAAAAGGGTAGTGAACAGATGGAACGGTCTGTATGGTGGAATGATAGACCTGCAGACCGTCCAATCTTTCAAAGGTGCCCTAGGTCGCAGGTGGTACGAGATATTTCCTTGTAGTAAGGGTTGTGTATTATAACCAGAGGGATGCGGAGCACAGCCATGGTCTGCATGTAGCATGTTTTAATCGAAGCTCTCGCCTAATGCGCTCTGCAACGGTTATTCCGACTGTGAGCAAAGCGCAGCCAATTCAAAACAAATCCCAAAACCAGAGCAAGATTGATTCGTAGTTTCTACGGTGCTGGATTGGCAAGTTATACGCATATAAATATGCACAAACCTCAACTGTACGGCCACAACGTCTAACAACGAGGACCAGAGTTCAACAAATGCGAATGTCAGATACCACCCTCACGGCAGTCCAAGTTCGAATCAAAATTATGCCACTTCACTCGGGCAAAATGTAAACAAATGTTGAGGTGTAGTGATTGATGCCTGTTGTACTTGTTCCAGGGTCAATAAGATAAGGAGCATAGCCTCAACAATACAAGGATATGACAACGGCTAGGGAGAATTTCCACGCATGTACGTTACACCGCCCACCAAATACTCGCATGGAACGGTCAACATCCAAGGAGTAGATAGGAGTACTGATTAGCCCTGACCTAACTAGGCCCTAAGTCAGTGCATACGCAGGTCACCATGGACTTCGTCCATAGATGGCCAGTCGCAGACATGGTTTTAGCTTGGTGTGTAGGGTCGACCTAGCCCTCGTCATTTTCACCTTCAAGCAAGCATATCTTACGGATATCTAGCAATACGTATCCCTTGTTCGTTCTCACCACCACCGTACGCACGAGGCCATCGATTTCTGTACGGCAGTCCTGGATCACTCCAACCGGCCAATCGTCTTTATGTAAGTGGCTCTCTACGAGGATGACCACATCGCCACGTCTGAACGGCCTCTGTTTGGAGATCAACTTTTGCCGAAGCTGCAGGGTCGGTAAGTACTCCCTCGTCCATCGTTTCCAGAAAACCTGTGCCAGGTGGTTCACTTGTTTCCATCCAACGATGTACATTTCACGCAGGGTTTTCGGTGTGGTTGCTCCTGCGTTTGACCGCAGTAGTAACAGGTCGTTGGGGGTGAGAGCCGGTTCGCCTTCCGTGTCTGGGACAATTGGCACCAGGGGTCTGTTGTTTAGTACGCGTTCTACTTCTGTTAGTAAAGTAGTCAGCGTCTCGCCATCGAGGGTTTGTTGTGAGGTCAAGGCTGTGAGTATTTCCCTAGTCGATCGTATCAGCCTTTCTCAAACGCCACCACGATGACTGGCATAAGGTGGGTCAAAGTGCCATTCTAGCCCCTTTGCTACTGTCTTGTTTTGTATTTTGGCGTGGTCCAGGCGGTTCCACCATTTCTCTAACTCCTTATGAGCCCCAACGAAGTTCAAGCCACTGTCCGAGTATACATTCTTGGGGACGCCCTGCCTCGAGATGAACCTTTGAAAGGCCATTAGAAATGAATCGGTGGTCATATTATGCACTTCTTCGAGATGGACTGCTCTGGATTGTAAACATGTTATCAGGCAGCCATACCTCTTTTTGTGCTCCTTTGCTGCCGTACAAATAACGGGCCAAAGCAGTCGACGCCAATTTCCACGAACGGGCACCATCCCGGTTGAACTCTTACGGCTGGAAGGGGGGCCATCATTTGTTGGCCTGCTACCGCTTTCCGGCGACGACAAGTGATGCAGATGCCTATGACTCGCCTGACCGTCGCTGGTCCCTTTGTCACCCAAAATCGTCGAGATATATTGTTCAATAAGTGATTCAACCCTGTGTGTCCCTCTTCTCGATGAACATGGTCTATCAGGCATCTCGTTATGTAGTGGTCACCGGGGATTATTATGGAGTGTTTTGTTTCGTACTCTAGATTTGAATTCGTCAGCCGCCCCCCCCCCCCAACTCTCAGTAGTCCGTTGGTTCACATGGGGTTTAGTCTTCGTATACTGCTGTGCAACAGCCTGCTCCCTTTGGTGTTATCATCTATCCTGGCTAGCTCACGGGCCTCGAACGGGAAAGCGTCTGGTTGTAGTAGGCGTAGAACATTGAGTTCGGCTTGATTCAGCTCGCCCGGTAGTATCGTCCCTACATTTATTGTATTTTGTGGTCTTGCGCCTTTCATAATCAATAGGAGTACTTTTGTATGGTGTCCACCAGACCACGGCTCTAAACAATTTCGTCCAGTTGGGAAATTGGCACAGGTTTTCTATTAGGCTTACACTTCCCGCGAAGCATGTGGCCAGTATCAGTCTTTTAGTCTCGATATCGCCATCGTCAGCCTTAGGTATTAATAGCGTTGGCCGCATCTCATTAGCTGCAGTTAGAAATTCTGGTCCCATTGTCCGCATCCGCAACCTCTCCAGTGTTTTCAGGCCCCTTGAGAAGAAGTCGGCCGGGTTACTGGCGGATTGTACATAGCGCTATTGACCGGTTTTAGTCAACTCGTGGATTATAGTGAGTTCGTTGGCACCGAAAGTGTTAAAACGAGTGGTAATGTTGTTTATTTAATGTAGTACCATGGCTGAATCCGTCCAAAAGTTTGGTTCCCAGTTTATCCGATCGAAGCATCTCCTAATCAGCCTCGCGGCCTTTACGGCCAGCACTGCTGCCATCAGTTCCAGCCTTGGAATGGACACCGTTTTCAGTGGGGCCACTCTCGCCTTTGCGAATAGTATCTGGCTGTGCCGCCTACCATTTGCGTCCACCCAGCAGCCGTGAGCCATGATCCCGTAGCCTATTTCTGATGCATCAGAAAATAAGTGGATTTGGGCGTCATTTGCGCTCTTGATTCCCGTCAGGCATCTTCGTATTTTGATCTCACCAAGTTGCTCCAGGCTGTGCAGCCAGTCGCGCCATCGCTTATCGTCGTCATCCTGGAGAGGTTCGTCCCAATCCATCCTTCTTTGGCACAGCGATTGCAGCTTGCACTTTCCCGGTAACAGCAATGTCGAAACGAAACCCGGGGGGTCATAGAGGCTTGAGACTGATGATAGGACTCCGCTCCTTGCGGCTGGTTATTTGGGTAGGTTCACAGTTAATGTGAATTCGTCACATTCGGGATTCCACTGAACTCCAAGCTTGCGCTCCATTCGTGATGAGGATTCCAAAACGTCTCTCGCGCAATCAATTTTCTCGGACTTCGGGATAACATTGAGCACCTCTTGGCTGTTTGAGGTCCATTTAGTGAGGATGAATCCCCGGCCTTTTTGAGTGGCGATTATTTCGGTCATATGAAGAATAGCAGTATTTGGGGTCATCGAAGAAACACAGAAAATCATCCACGTAGAAGTGGTCCATTGCTATTCCTATCAAATTGCTGGTGCCGCCGAAACGCTTGACGGTTCTCTGGAGGGCAAAATCAGCACAGAAGGGAGATGATACCGTCCCAAATGGGTGAGCGGTCAGCCTGTACTCGTCCGGTGTACGATTTACGTCGTTTTCAGGCCACCAGAGAAGACGAAAGGCGTCCCCATCTTCAACGGCATCTTTACTTGTAGAAACATTTCACGTATGTCCGCAGAGATGGCCACGTTTCCTAGCCGAAAACGACGTAAAACCTCCACTAGTGGTGTTGTCCAGTCTGGGCCCTGTAGTATATGGCCTCTGAGTGACACACCGTGACACTTCGCGGCACAGTCGAAAACTAGTCTGACCTTTCCCGGTTTCTTTGGGTTCACGACCGGGTGATGAGGTAGGTACCACCTCAAATTTGCGCTGATAACCGCTGTATCCACCCTTTCTATATAACCTAAGTCGGTGTTATGTTGCATGGCTCGCGTGTATCCTATCCTTAATTTTGGTTCTCGAATTAGCCTGGCTTTGGGGAGACATAATCTTTTCAGAGCCATTTCTTGGCTGTTTGACATAGGTTTCATGTTGGGTCTCTACGGGCCAGGAACCTCGAAACGATTTATTACATGCTTAGCGTTCTCGGCCACCATTCTCAAATCCGACTTATCTCCTCGTGATCGGACATCTCTATCAATGGCCAGGTCGGCAAATTCGGCGTTATACAGTTGTTGGAATGCCTGTTCAATGTCCTCCACTTCCACAGAAGTGCAGTTGATTCGGATTTCCTTGCCGCACCTCCCATCTGTACTACCATATGAAGTCCAGCCGAATATAGTGCGTACTGCTTAGGGTGCTTTGCGGCTTCCTATTCTTTGATCCAGAACCCAAAGTGCTTCCGGTACATCACAACCGATCAGCAGATCGATTTTCGTTACTCTTCCACTTCTCGATCGTAACCCCTTCGAGCTGTGGCCACTGAGTCAGAATCGGTTGCACTGACTGAGGTGTTCTCATCGGCAGGGCCTTTATGGTGGATGCTTCAAGAGTTTCTGTTCTGTCGTTGTTGACCAAGGAAATGAGTTGTAGATGCAGTTTGGTCGACTGGATGACCTGGATGCCACTCAATGTGCTCACTCCTAATGAAGATTTATTCCGCCTGATCCCATATCTTTCTGCAAACTCCTTCCTTACTAGCGTGGTATCCGAGCCGATATCTACGAAGGTCAACGCTCTTATAACCCTAATCGGGGTTTTTACGCCGACTGCTATTACTCTCAGACGAATGGGCTCGTTAATGGAGCGAGACATTGGGCAGACTACACTTGGCTTCGGGGTTTCTTTGCACCCAAAATCTGGCATTTGTGTAGTAGGTTGTGGTGCTTCCCAAGGCATCCATCCTGACTACAACTGGGTTCTCTTCGGCACATCGCCGCTCGATGTGAATCTTCGAGACAGACAGAGCACGCGCCCGGTCTCTTAGCCCCTTCCTATCGTTCGTCGACGTCTACTTTACGGAAGAGAGGGCATTCCACTAGGCGATGAGGCGCCCCACAAACTTTACGCACAGGCAAGTTTTCACCTTCGTGAGATAATTCGTGTGTGTTTGCCCATGGTTGGCTTCTACTTGGTTCCCTGGTCCAGCTTTGCGTCATCGTAATTCTAGGTAATTTGCTCGTCTCGCGCACAAGTTGACCGAAACGACTATTTTCTACTCGGGCGTGACGGTCTATAAACTGCATCAGGTCTTCAAACGTGGTTTCTAGCCCGAAGTTATTGAACCCTTCGGCTTTCTCGGCCCATCTACCCTGTTTTTCTGTGGGTAAACTGCGCACTATGGTCTTCAATGTGTGCAGTGCTTTTAGGTCTGATCGGTAATCTAGGTGAATCAGTGCGACCCTGCAGTTTTGCATTTTTATCACCAGGCTGGCTAGAGAGCCCGACTCACCTTTGGAGGGTTTTGCCTCTGGTAGTACTCCATCGATCAAATTCCGGGCTACTTTAGATGGTTGCCCAAATAGGTTTTTCAGAATTTCACGTGCCCGAGTGTAACCTTCTTCGGGATCCAGCATCGAGCACCCGTCGATTGCTTCCACGGCCCTTCCACAACAGTAATGCAGTAAATACAAGAATCTCTGTCCTGGATCGAATACTCTTCTTTCCACAAAGTTCTCGTACTGTTTACCGAGCTTACAGTACTGTTCTGCTCTCCCGTCGAATGGGGAAAATTCCACTCTTGGTAAGTCAATGGCGTGGGTTACATTGGTACAAGCCGACTTTGATCGTTCCACGGAACTGCTACGCTGACTGGCTGTATGCTCAGTGGTCTCCAAAGTTACCTCCTGCTCCAGCCCCTGGAGTTGATCTTTCCTGGCAGATTTAGCTTCCTCCCTAGCCTGCCTGAGCTGGGTTTCTAATTCAACTATTCTCAATCCATAGATATCATTACCTTTATATTCTATACCACTAGCTGAGGTACATGAAGTTGCACTGGTGGGACTAGCAGACCTAGCAATGTATAAGGAGTCAGTATCACCCAAAAATGCCCCAGGGACTTGTCGGGTTACTTCCTGTCCAGCTTCGGTTTGTTTATGTCCTCTTCTTAGCATTTCTGATTGACTTCCTCCCGGTGATTCCAAGTTGAGTACTGTAACGGTTATTCCGACTGTGAGCAAAGCGCAGCCAATTCAAAACAAATCCCAAAACCAGAGCAAGATTGATTCGCAGTTTCTACGGTGCTGGATTGACAAGTTATACGCATATAAATATGCACAAACCTCAACTGTACGGCCACAACGTCTAACAACGAGGACCAGAGTTCAACAAATGCGAATGTCAGATACCACCCTCACGGCAGTCCAAGTTCGAATCAAAATTATGCCACTTCACTCGGGCAAAATGTAAACAAATGTTGAGGTGTAGTGATTGATGCCTGTTGTACTTGTTCCAGGGTCAATAAGATAAGGAGCATAGCCTCAACAATACAAGGATATGACAACGGCTAGGGAGAATTTCCACGCATGTACGTTACACACACTGACCCGGTGAACGCTCTCAGTGAACACCACTTTCATCCTGTGGAGACGGAAGTGAACTGAACTGGTGACCTTGGGCCGTACCTCGGATTTTTGAGCTACCTCGCTGCCTCGATCGTATTCTCTTTTAGGTGGTATATCGTGTAGTTTTTCCACTTTTGTATCCCTTAGTCTGCCCATTTTTATTTGTAAAATGTCTGACGTCACAGGAAATGATGAGACGTTACTCATGAGCCGGATTTAGAGCTCACCAGAGGGCGGGCCTTGTCCCAGCTCCACTCTAAGAGACTCTCCAGAGGCCGTGGATATAGAAGAGCTGAGGACAAGGGTAGCGGCCCTAGAAGCAGAGACAGTCGGTCTTAAAGCTCTAATCAGGTCCATCTCTCCCATACCAGCTGCCAACCACGTTGTATCGGTATCAGAACAACAAATTTTAGATACCGCTAGGAAAATGCAGGTTTCGGCAGCTAGAGCCAAACGAGTAACTGCATGGTGCGGGGCTCCAAGAAGTTCGAATCCAAGCAACTAGCCCTAGATTTATTCAGAACTCTCGAGGAGTCGCCTCCAAACCTTGCCATAAGCTCCTGCCTAATATTCAAAAAGCACAACACAGATACCAGGTTCACTCCTGGAGTTCTGTTCTTAGGGACCGGCAACCAACCTGATTGAGCAAACAGTGATGAATAGAAGGTGGTATACTTTGGAGCATGGAGCAGCACACAACGCCCATTGCACGCTCGTCAGGTGACAAAGCTGCGGTCTGCCAAGTCCATAAATGCGGACCACAAATTGCAAGTGTTGCCAGTAGCCTGTCTAACTAGACTTGAGATCACTGGGCAATAGAACTCTGGGGATACCGGCGAGTCAAAATCCGCCACAGACATAACGGTCTCCAAAATTGTTCCGTATCCCCTCTCAGCCCCAGTGGCTTCTAGCTCAGCCGGTACGAATAGCCTTGGGGAAGTTGGGGACGCTGCTAAAGCAACTATCTAGATAGACCTAAATTTTTAAAAGCAGAGGGAGGACATAAGCAGAACTCATCAGAAGAAGCCGCAGTTTCGTCCAATTTTTAAAACCAGCCAACAGAAAGGTATTCGTGGGTCACCCCCGTCCTACTCTCACAAGACATCCGAGAAAAGATCTCAACCTATGGCGGATAAGAGACGGAAACCTTTTACTTGAAACTACTTCCCTCCGCATGACTCAGACAGCATTCGACTCCCACAGCGTAGCCATTTTCGCGCAGGAGCACCTCAACCTCGTCCATCAGAGGGCGTTTTCCCCTCTTACCTGCTGAGCTGGGTACCTCGGACACCCCCGCTTGTGCCCCCATCACTTCTTATGTCGGCACGGTCCTTTAAGAGGACACCTGCCCTGCAGACAATAAACCCCTTCCTATTAGAATTTCTTCTGTTTCTAGCGAGCAGGCACTACAGCGCCTGTATACAAATTGTCTCAATCTACCGAACAGAATGCTAGAGCTGAGACAATTAGCAACAGACGAGCAACCCCATACCATTGCCATCACGGAGACCTGGCCCACCCCAGACTACCAAGACTGTGAAGTAAGGATACCTGGTTACTCCCTTCTCCGTCATGATCCAGAAAGAGGACGAGCTGGTGGAGTAGCTCTCTACATTAGCGACCTCCAAAGTCCGAATATCTCCCCTCGATATATCTCATCAGCTATGATGGACTCCTTGCAGTCGATCTTCCATTTCTTCTCCTTTGTCACTTCACTTCCGGGTGTGGTTCATCGCTCCTCTTATAAATCACGGGTAGATTCACTTTTGATGGTAGAGTTTCTGAAGACCCTCAAAACAGTTTACTCCTTTATTCGCTTCCTTCTTATGGTGACTTCAAAGCCCCTGGGGTGGACTGGAAAAGCCTTGGCACTGACAGCCAAAATGGCAAGGCATTAGTAGACCTACTGGCCGAGCAATCCTGGACACAGCACGTGGCCTGTCCCACCGGGTTTGGAACGGGTCATAGCTCAACACCTCTTGATCTGATCGCAACCGATTCCAAACACAGGCAGACGTTGTTAACCTTCTACCACCGATAGGTAAGAGCAACCAGGCAGTCCTATTTTTCGACTACACTTTGAAGTGGCTAGCTGTTTTCCCCATAAAGACTAGCTCGCTCCCTCAAGCGGAAGGAATTCCGAGTGATGAGATCCTACACCATAAGCGATCAAGCGACATATCTGACAACAGAAATAGGGGAAAGCAACGTGCTACCAGAGCAGTGTGTTCCAAAGGCAGACATTCCATTCGTGCCTAGAATCCCGCAGATCCCCGAGAGTAAGGCACATCTGCCACCATCATTTAGGCGCCTCTCGACAAGCGCTCCCAGCTGTCCGCCAGGTACCAAGCCTCATCCCTTCCGGCGGATACAGAGGCTTTCAGATTCGTCCGGAATATTTGTTACTCCAAGGTCAAGGAACACTTTAGGAAACTACAAAAAAGGACCCTAGGCCGGGCGTGTACGAACCACCCTTTCCTCTATAAACGCCCGAGCCGAAGTCGTGGGTCGAGGTCCTCAGTGCTCGAGCTGTCGCTTTCTGATGGCTCTCCTGCCCCCTCCCCTTCTGAGGTAGCAGAAGTTTTCATATCTCATTTCATGTCGGTTTTCAGCATACAAGTATTGCCTGCTTGTGGGCACCTCTTCAGCCAGAACAGTTAGTCTTCCCACTGGAACACTTCACGGAGTCTCGCGAAGAAGTGAAGGAGGGGCTCAGCAAACTTAACCCATTCAGCTCGAAGGGGCCGGACGAAGTTCGTCCTCGCATTCTGAAAGAATCCGCCTCCATTCTTGCAGCATCATACTCTAAGCTCTTTCAACGGCGCATAGACAACGGAAGATTTCAAAATTCATGGAAGTATGCTTTAATTGTCGCAATTTATGAGAAAAAAGATCGACACTTTCCCGGAAGTTATACGCCTATAAGCCTCACTAGTGTCCCTAGCAAAGTCCTCGAGCGCATGGTAAAACGCGAAATCTTGGCACACTTGCACGACAATGGCTTACTGTCTCCAGCGCAGCGTGGCTTCCTTCCTGGTAGGTTAGGCATCACACATTTTCTGACCTTTATTGATAAGCTGACATAGGCCCACGATGATGGCAAGATATCTCGTGCAGCATTCATCGATTTCGACAGAGCCTTCGATAGAGTCCCGTATATTCCGCTTTTGTACACACTCAGGATGTACAGCATCTCCGGTCGCCGACTGTCCCTGATCGAGAACTTTTTAAAGCCCCGAACCCTCTCGGTTCGTGTGTGTAATTCTCGGTCTCAATCTGCCCCCACCGATATGGGGGTTCCCAGGACTCTGTCCTCGGTCCTCTCCTATACCTCATTTATATCAACGAGCTCCCTGATGTGGTTCCAGTTGGCATGGCGATGTAGGCAGATGACGTAACCATCTGAAACACGGAGGCAAATGCTGTACAGTCAGCCACTGTCTCGGTCAAGCGCTGATCAACTGACTGGAGCCACCCAATAAATGATGACAAATGTGCGAGCATGTCATTTGGCAGTGCTCCTGCCCACCTCTTCAAGATAAATGGGAACACACAAGTCCCAGCAGTGGATCAACACAAGATCCTTGGTTTCTGGCTGCTCAGTGATCCCCAATTCTCCCCCCATCAAGAGAAAGCTAGTAAGACTGCCTTCCGGGTCCTAAACCTTATTAGACGAACTTTTCCGATGATCTCCAAGGAGGATTCCCATCTTCTATATGGAACCTATTTCGACCTCTTTAATAATACGGCAGCCAGAAAGTATACACTGGCCCAGTCAGAGGCCGGAACATCTTGGAGCGGATTCAAAGGAAAGCTACCAAAATGGCACGTGGCTTACGCCTTAGCCCCAACCCGGTTTGTTTACTATCACTTAATCCGTTCCCTCTTGAGAAACGCCGTACTACAGGAGACCTACTCTTTATGTGTGATCTATTCTTAACGGGCCCGGGGATCAGTTTTTCTCGTCCGAACCTGGAGGCCCTGCGAGGAAACATGGGGAAACTCTTCAAACCCAGTCCGCGTACCTTCATTAGACAAAATTTCTCCGGTCCCGGATAATATCTCTATGGAATAGCCTTCCACAGGAGGTAATGAATGCCTCCTCAAAAGAGGCATTTAAGGCCAGACTAGACAACTAGTTAGGACCAGTGCCAATGCCAGCCAATTCTCCGATGGCACTGGCGTAGATTACTCTCCCCATGTTTTCACGTCTCATCTTCAATCCAACATACTTGTACCTTCGTGCAGTTATAGATAGATCCATTCTCCTTCCTCATACGAATGCTTATTTAAGTCATCCTTCTATATGAATTTTGAAACAACAAAAATAGCACTGATGCACTGATTTGTCCATATTCATATTGTCGGGCCCACTAACTACGTGGGAAACATTTTTTCATTCCAAAGTCGCTTTTGTAAAAAAAATGTTGCTCCCTTGTTGTCGAGTTTTTGCAATCCAGCTCGATAGCACCGGAGAAACGAAGATACGTACGATAACATGGGGCATTTGGGCTCAAGCCTCACACCGGTGAACTACTTCACGAGTTCAAGACAACGCTTACGATGCATAATGACTCTCGCTGTTGGTGTACAGCGAGGCTTTCCATTTCCCTCTCATTTTTAGCGATGATTCGACAAAACATACTGCACAGTGGTGGGTGCGTAACTGGCATGCATACCACCGAAAGACTTCTGGAAAATCCATTGGCCGTGCACATTACCTGTCTTGTGAGAACCGAACTGGCCTTAGACCAGATCGTCTATTCCAAGTGGTCGTAGATTCCAGAACTAGGGGACGTAAAAAGAAGCTGATAGAATCCCGAGCTAGGTTGACGGCTAGGTCGCACTTCTTCAGCAACAGGGTTGTGAACAGTTGGAACGGCCTGCCTGGTGAAATGATAGATCTGTAGACGGTCCAATCCTCCAAAGATGCCCTAGACCGCAAGTGGTACGAGATATTACCTTGTAGTGAGCTTTGAGTAGGTCAACTAGATGGATGACAGGTAGCACTGTGGTCCTTCAGGAGTATGGTTTGATCGACTTTTTCGCTCATTGCATAGTGTCTCAGCGAACGCTCAAGATGCATATTGTCTCTCGCCGTTGGTGTGCAATGAGGTTTTCCGTTTCCTTCTCATTTTTAGCGAGGATTCGACAAAATACACTCGGCCGAGGTGGGTGCATAACTGGTGTGCATACCATCGAAGGAATTTTGGATGCTTGATTGGTCTAGGCCATTACCTGTCCTGTGCAAACCGAACTGGACTGAAGTGGGCTTACAAACCCCACCTTTATGTTTGCCGATGACGTCAAGATAGCTGGAGTAGATATAGAACTTGACGTGTTAGCAGTACAAAACTGGGCACGGAAATGGGACCTTCCACTAAACCTCACCAAGTGTCAATGCTTGACCACAAATACAGGGGCTAGTGAGAATAGTGTGGGTTCGTTGCAAGTGGTCTCGCAGGTCAAAGACTTGGGCATTATAATGGACAACAGCTTTAAGCCGTCAAAGCAGTGCACCTCAGCAGGCAATACGGCCAGGAGGGAACTCTTTCGAGTTAGATCCATTATGTCGTGTAGAGATCCGGAGATATTCGTTCCGATATATCAGGCCATAGTTAGGCCGCATATGGAGTACTGCGTGCAGGCCTGGGCACCGTACTACCAGAAAGATATCGACTGTCTGGAGAAAGTGCAAGGGCTAGCCACTAGAATGGTGGCTGGGCAAAGGGGGTTTAACTACACAGAGCGTCTCCGTGCCCTAGACCTATTCTCGATGGAAAGACGGCGCATTCGCGGGGATTTGATAGAAACCTTCAAGGTAATGAAAGGACTGTCAGGAATAAGTCGAGAAGACCTTTTTTCGCTGATCCCCGAGAGAGGCACAAGGGGGCATAGCCTTAGATTACAAAGGAAACATTCGAGGCTCCAAATTAGGGCGAAGTACTTCTCAAATAGAGTGGTACCCTATTGGAATAAGCTCCCGGAAGAGGTCATAAATACCACAACAGTGAAGGCCTTTAAGAAAGCAGTAGACCTATGTTGGGTGGCAGTATACCCCGAGTTATGTTAAGCAGCTTTTAGGGTCAGATGCAATTTACTTATTGTTTCCACCTTATTCTGCCAGGGCTCATACTGCACAAAATTTCTGCCTTTCAGAAAAAGAAAATCACGCAGTGTTGGGAGCTACGGAAACGCGCCGACAACACAACTATCTGGACACACGATTGGCTCTAGCCACACCAAGTCCTGTGCAAACTGAACTGAACTGAACTGAAAGTGAACTGAAGTGAAATGACCTGGCCCGCGTGATTGGATATCTGCTGTCGAGAACTGCGACACACCGGGGCGATGGGCCGAAAGAAAATCCAAATCAAACCTATTAGTGACGAGAAAACCAGACTGGTAGGTGGATCTGATAAACCGTACTTATTTTCAGGTTACTTTTGCGAAACGTAAAAATGGACTTTTCAAGAAGGCCTATGAGCTAAGTGTACTATGCCAGTGCGAAATCGCTATAGTGGTTTTTACGAAAAGCAATCGGTTGCATCAGTATGCAAGCAGAACAATCGACCACGCGCTCCGAAGGAGAGAAGCACATGCTAGAGCAAATGAGTTCTGTAGCAATGCGGATATGGCCAGGGTAAGCAATGGCTGCCATTTGTTGTATTTCATTATCAAGGCCTGACCTAAATGTGCCCGGTCCTTAAGTGTGATATTTTCCGCGATGCTACCATATTGTCATGAAAAAATATAGGGTACAAGCAGACCAACATTCAGTAATCCCGTATTTGTTTAGTGGGAGGGCGAGTCGGGTTAATGTTCATACATTCTCCACGCCTCGTATTAGAGGTGGTGCAAACCTCATCACGGCTCAGCGATGTGGACTCAGGTGTGTCACCGAACATTACCTCTTGGAAAGATTTCAAATAGTGGTGTGGACACTTAGTCATGCTTTTCCACTACTTCGGCTGACAGCGCGTTCCATAGATTGGTCACCCCCGAGGTAGACGATACACCGAGGGTAGACCGGTGAACGGATGACCCCGCGTGCGTTATTGATCGCAGTAAGGGAGGTCTGGACGCAGACCTGATCCAAATTCGCCCTGAATAATATGTCTGGTGAAGATCGGGTCACCTCGGACTTTTCAATGTGACACCGGAAACAATCCGGTAGTCTGAAGATGACCATCGTAAATGATCCCACAGTCCACCAGCAAGACGGGGTGCACCCCCCTCACTTCAGCTTTGTCACTTCTGCAGCCGCCTATGGGGACAACAGGCCCCCGCATACTAGTGTAGGTCGTACTGGGGGGAGGCGTACCACGTCCAAGCGTCCGGTTGGAGTTGACCAAATGACCTGCTAATCGGTCCAAGGATGCAGAAGTATGACGTTTATCGGTATTGGCCGTGGCTCAGTAACAGGGCCAAAATCACCCCGAGGACTTTTTCGCAAACAGATTGGCGAAGGTGTGCTTCATACAGCATATCTCATTGCTCGACAGTTTCCCTGCGTGCATATGTGCACACGTGTCGGTTGATTGGTAAGAACCGAATAGCAAGTCATCTTTTAAAGGTCTTGATTTTCTTTTAAAGAACGAGTTCATCGGTATTTTATGTGATCGCATACCAGATATTGAGGTCTTACACGTAGGTGAGACATGGTGATTGTAACAATGCCAGTAGATTACATAGGTCAGGAAGAGCAGTAATCCTAGAACCGACTCTTGTATCGCACCTTGATAGCCACCTGCCGTGTCAACGTTAATAGTGCAACATGGTGAGAAAGGCAGTGGCCAGTGGGGCTCGCCCCGCCGTTTAACGCTGTACGATGATGATGATGATGATGATGATAGTGCTACTCGCACTGTGAAGATTCTTTCTTTGAGGACATATTCGATCCGCAAAACTTAAGTCCACAACACCAAAGGCACTGAGCTTACGTATCAAGTGGCTGCGTTGAAGTTTGTGAAAAGCTCTGCTAAAATCCACAAAGATTGCGTCTTTAGGGTATCCTTCGGCCAGTATCCCGTGCTAGTAGAGGTTTGTTAGACACGACCTGGTTTTTCCGATACCATGTCGGCCAAGTAAGTTGTTTTCACCGATATTTTCCCGGATTCGGGCGGCCATCAGGCGCTCCATAACCCTTCCGACCACAGACTTTGTACTGATATACCTCAGCCTTCGCCCCCCTTTTGTGTAGTGGAACATTCTTGGGGAAGCCTTCTCGTTAATAACTCCACGTTGGGCAGTCTCGTGACTGGCTGAGTTGGTTCATCAACCAACTTCTTTACCACGATCTGGTCCGGGGGATCGGTTGATTTTGATGGCACGCATGGCATCAGCCTTTCTCTCAGTAACTTCCCCGTACGATATACAGGAAATGTCTACTGCAATCTGTGGGGATGATGATGCATCAGTTCAGAAACACAGACTGACAAGTAATGCCTCGCCAATATATCTGCCTTGCAGTCACCTGTAGCTCCCAGTCAATTGCCATCCTGCAGGGCTGGAATAGCAGTCGTAGCTCTTTCCTTCCGTCTCAAGTAAGTGGACACACGTTTGGGAGCGTGAGTTGAGTCCACTGCTAGCGTCTTCTCTAGTGTGCTTCGCTTTTCTCGCTTCAGTTGCGTGCACCGATTACGGATGCTGCGATAGCCCCATAAAACTAGAGATAAACCGATTTTTTTTTATTACGATCCATTCATTTCTCTACCGCTGTGTAATAGTCTAAGTTTAACCGACTGTTCCATCTGGTGGTAGACTGCAGTCCACTCTCGGCCGGTTCACTACCACGCCTGTCCCATTACGACCCTACATGGCTCCCCAGTCTAGGTGCCAGGTTTTTATCACACGCGCATGAGTGCAGCGGAAGGGGGAAGGGTATCCTCAGCTTCAAATGCTCTCTACACTACTGAGGACATCTGGCAACCGGACCCTTAGACTTGGAGTGGAGAACCGCATGAACTGTCGGTAGGCGAAATGTGGTGACGAACCGGACAACAGTGAATTACTGTCTACCAGGTTGCCGGTTATTCCCGATAGTGCAGTAGGCCTTCAGTGCTATTTGTTATACTCCTTCCATTGCACCCGTATGCAAGCGTGCGATAAATCCAATAACATCGGTTCACGGCCCACCATTGTTATCATTATTGTTGCAGTTCTATTTCTATTGCCAATTCTTCATTCTGGAAGTAGGACACTTTTAACCGATATAATTGGTTCTTTCTGGTATGCTAAGCATTCCATTTGCAATTTACCGTTAGCCTTTTCATTTTTGACTAAGATCAGGCGAGCCGTCGTGCTCAATTTATTAATTATTTACTTATTGACCGATAACCCGGCACAAAGTACAGGGGCGTGGTGCCATGCAAAAACATGAAATAGTAAAATAAACTTGGAAATTACGAGGGAAAATCTATCAAGTTCGAACACTATTTGTCACAGCATAATCACCACAGAGCACGATTTTGAGCCGACACTAATAGATACTGGAGTGTCATGGCTTGGTCTCCACGTTATCATTTCCATTCCGAATAAGCATGTGGGCTGACCATATTGCCACTGGTGATCGCTGGCGTGGATCGACTGAAGATTGTCGTTCATTTTGGTCTACGCCTGTGCAGTCAGATCACGCCTTGCTCGCTTCTATTTATGTTTCGTCCCTAGTCACACCAACGTAAATCCCACCCGTCCCACGCAGTCGTTTCTAAACGATAACCGGCTGTCTGTTTTCCAGGCCACGCTGTCTATACGAGTAACAATGCATCCGAATGCCAGAGACCAAGATGGGCGCTGGCAGCAGATCAAGGAAGCCTTGTTTGCCGCTTCTAATGTCACAAAAGACTCTAGTTCAAGTAGGCCTCACAAACGGTGGATATCTTCGACATCAGTTGCTCTGTTAGATGCTCACAGATCCGTCCTTCTGGATGCCACATTTAATGAAGTGTGTAAATCCCTGACACGCTGACTGACTATGACTGACCGTGAGTAGTGGGGGATTGCGAAATGTAGGGCAACGGAGAAGGCTGCGTCTATTGGCAATACTCGCAGTCTTTGCTGTTTCATTAGGGGTACCGGCCCATGGAAGTCCGGTGTAACTGAGTTAATCAAGGAGTCCCGTGACTCACCGATTCACTCTCAGGGACGTTGTCTGGAGCGTTGGGTGGAACACCTTAAGGAGCAATTCATAAGCCAACTTCCACAGTTGACCTTTCGAATATACGTGCAAGAGAGACGATACAGATAGATACCACCCCTTTATCAGAAATGGAGGTTATCTGGGAGACAGGTTAGTTGAAAACGTACAAAACAGCTGGATCGGGTGGGTTGTATCCATCCTTTTCCAGCGATGGAGGTGAAGCTTAGGTTTCCGAGTTAACAAACTCTTCCGGGGTATCTGGGATAGTGAACAGATTCCCAAGGAATGGTATGAATCTTGATTTACAAGAAAGGTAACAGATTCTCTTGTCGAAAACAGGAATAAGCTTGTTGAGTATCTCGTTCAAACTTCTCACCGGGCTTATTCTTCACCGATTATTCAGTGCCCGCAAAATACGTACGCGTGAAAATCAAGCCGGTTTCAGACCTGCTCGTGGTTGTACCGACCGCTGTACGATGAGGAGGATGATGATGATGCTGATGGTTGGGAACATTAAGTGATTTGGTAAGGTGTCGCTGCCACTAGCGTAATTGCATTCGGGCTCTTTCTTTGTCTTCGTGATTTTTACTTAATACTTTGATTTTTGCTTTTATGTTTCTATTCTTTTTGCTCTTGACTCGATGACGCTGGAAGGTAGCAACCAAAGCCAGAGCACAGACGTGAGAGATTAGTGATTCAATAAACTGAACTGGATTGTTATGGGTAGAGCTAAAACAAACGATGCGGCGGATAGACGTAACTTCGTTGTAGTCCCTGGACTCCTTAGTTGGTATCCAAACGATATGCGATGGAGAGCGGAGAGATGAATGCAGGTCAGTTGTGCGGACGCTACACATTGTGTTTAGTTCACCCTTGAGTTAAGTTTTGCTAGCCAGTAATCTCGCACTTCTGTGCTTTGGTTTTTGTGACCTCCTCGCAGCATTGTCGAATCGAGAGCAAAGCGAACAGAAGAACAAGGAGCAGTCAAACAGAATGAAGTTAGGTGGAAATCATCAAGACGAAGAAAGAACTCGAATGTAACTATGCCATAAACCACGACACTTGATTACGCCACTTAATATATCCAATTACTGGGGGGGGGGCGATCTCGTAGACTCCAACCAGGGAGCACAACACGTCCTACTTCGCCAAGTCCACTGTCCATGGTTTTCATGCCTTTTTCCATGTCATCGACTGACATCTCAATGTTACTTCGGAGTACAACGTACATCATAGATGTTTATGGACATGCGTGACGTACTCGAAAGCGTGATAAATTCGATAAAATTTCAGCAAATAAAATTAGTGGCAAAATGATTGTTATGAAACGACAATGAAACCTAATTGCATATTGTTTCTCATACGTTCATCTGTTCCAGCTCCACTTTGTGGTGTTGGTACCATGGCCTATTAGAGACTGGGGTATGTATTTCTACCCATTAGTTTATTATTCGGTCCTGTTTGACAATTTGTCTTACACAACTATCATCATTCAAATTTCGGTTCTCCCGTGGTCTGTCTACTCGGTGAATTCAAGTGGGTGACTCAGCGTGAAACTGGAGGTGCACGTGCCGGGACACAGTCTTCCGATTCCGTGACTCATGATCAGAATGTTGGTGCCTCAATTAACGATGAACAGTTTGATGACAGCGATGTGGATGTCACGCCGGAGGATCAAACTTATCGAAGTAGTGGTTCGTCTGCTGCAGATCGGAATTGCGGTTCACGTTTGGATTCCCTGTCCGTTTCTGGTCCTTTCCAACCTCAACTTTCCATCTATACGAATCCAGCGCAGTATGAAGACCAATCGATTGGTGCTGATCTGGTATGTGCATGGTGTCACTTCTAATGCAGTTTGGTGATATGGTATATTACGATAAGCTGCGTAAGAGTTCACCGAATTGCCTGGTCAAACCTTTTCTACCCTAACCCGAGCAGGTCATCTAACTCAGGTGCATTTGTCGCCATGGGTCGTTCAATTCAAAAACCTATTCCTTTATCTTAAAATAGGTGCAAAAATCCTCGTCGCATTCAAGCCGGCTACTCACCGACAAGTCATGGGTGAGGATTAAGCTCAATTTGGGTTGCTACTCCACGTCCATTTCTGTCGTTTTGTGTTTCTGGACAATCTTACTAGTGGCCCTAGTCTGCTTTTTACCGGTCTTGGTTAGCGCGGCAGTTGTAATATACCTCTCCCAAAACATTGTTGAGATGAAAAATCAAGTGCTGCATTTCACGCTTTACGTACACACAAGACTACTTCCCAGGTTAATACACACTGTAGAACAAAATGCTCAAAATAGGACGCATGGTTAGCAACGTGTGGTTGGTGAAGATCAAAAAATCCCGATGGCGCAATCGGCTTTGTGCCGTTTGATTGCAATCATTTCGGTCAGTCTCAAAGGTCTTTACATTATATATATATATATATATATATATATATATATATATATATATATATATACAAGCTATCAAGTGCCGGCATCTTTGCGGACGTTCCCGGATTATAGTGAAACATTCAGATTTTTTTCAATGGGACTACAGTATTTTCCATAGTTTAACAGCCGAACGCCGTAGTCTACGAGCCTTGCGCTGCTGTTTAAGTATGGCTGAAGGCTCTTAAACCACGCCATTTGGCTCCTAAACTACGGGAAATACTGTAGTTCTAGAATATTACGTAGTCATATATGCAGATCATCGCATATACGGAAGACCAGTTCGTCCTCTTTGCAGTCTCAGTTATGTAGGGCATTCGTGCGACATCCGTTTGTTCATCCAAGATTGAGTGCACACGGGCGGTGGTCTTGCGGCTTAGAGCGTTTGATTCTCACCTCGGAGATCGGAGCTTCTAATCCCCGCCACCACCGACCACTTTGGTGGTAGACGGTAATCCCCACTGTCGTCCGGTTCGTTACTGCCCCTGACCTACTGGGATCTCATGTAGTTCTCTGCCACTCCAGGTCTCAGGGTCAGGTTGCCGGTTATCCACAACTTGTGGCTATGGGGTATACCCCTTCCACTTCAGTTATGCGCAAGGAAGTAACAAAATAACTGCATCGGTTTGGTCAGTTCTGTACGGTTCAGAAACGTGACCGCTACAAATGTATGAAACACTGACACTGTCGATATGTGAACATTGATTCTTCCGAAGCATTGATCAAATTTTGTGGGTACACTGGATCAGCAATGTTAAGGTGCAGAACTGAAAAGCCGAAGGTCAGTAGACCAGAATAGTTAGAATGTGTGTCACGCATATTCCCAGCTAGACTTTCATCGGTGAACAACTTGTCTTGAGTCAGTTAATGTCCGGAAGATTAGAGATTATGGTCAGTTCATGATATAGATTCCGGAATATGCACATTGTGACATCAGAACACGTTTTCAGTGACAGACAATTGTCTTCAGTGACCCATTCTCTAGTCTTTGTAAATCATAGGAAATGGTTGCGCTGAAATGGTCAATGATCATTCGGATTAAACATAGTTTGTGGGAGGGGGCTGGGGTTAGATCGACGTGTCGATCTAGGTCATGGCAGTCACATGGTTTGGAGCTGAGTCCCTGGGGTGAGGGTGGTCCACTTGCGGTCAGAGTAATTGGGAGGCTTGGACGAATTTCCTGTGCGTACACAGAGCGGGTGCAAAAGGACGGATGGTAATCGCTTCTGCAGATCGCCACGTCGATCCAACCCCAACTCCCTCCCACAAACTATGTCCAATCAGTTCCTATGATTTGTAAAGACTAGAGAATGGATCGCTGAAAACAATTGTTTGTCTGTGAACACGTGTTCTGAGACCCATGATTAATATATATATATATATATATATATATATATATATATATATATATATATATTGTAACGCATGATCGGTTGGTGGAATGAGAGTTCAGAAGACAACGCCTGATTGATAGGCTTTAATCAACCAAAAAAGAGGCGTATGAGCTAAAAGGAGACAGGCACAATGTTAGATGATACAAACAAAACAGGAGCGAATTATGAGGCGGAGGCACAGTGACAAATATATATCACTCACCGCCACTTAGAAAACAAAGACTAGCATTTTGTGTTTTTCGTGCAGTCCGTGGGTGAGGAATAGAAAATGTTAATACCAATTAACGAAGAATGCGTTGTTACGATTCACGGTTTCGAAGGCAATAGGGTCTCACTCTTTGTTGTCGCAAGAGGTTTTCCACGTTTGGGTCCGGTTCCTTAGGGGACTGTACTGGGTCAGGAACAGTTATTTGCAAATCGGAGGTACGTGGCATGTCATCAACCGGCGGAAAGTCTGAATGAGGGACGGGTGGTGCCGAAGTTAGTCGTTCTACGGAAGCAAGATGAGGAAGTGATACCGTTTCTTCGCGTCCATCAAGGAGACGTATGTGAGCGTACTCGGGGTTGCTCTCCAGCGATTCGACTTCCTCCACTATGGGGTGTTTTTTCGATAAGGCACTGGCCCAGGTATTGGTAACCATTGAGGTAGACTGGTGCCAACAGCAGATTTTCGATGATAAATGAACATTCGTTCGTGGGGAGTCGCATTGATAGCAGTACACAACAGTGACCTGATGGCGTGCAGTGCCTCAGGCAGTACCAACTCCCACAGGTCAATGGCTAGGTCTCTCGAACGGAGGCACAGAGATACTGCTTTCCATATTGTTTCGTTCAGTCGTTCGACTTCAACATTGCCTTGAGGATTGTAGCTCGTTGTTCTGCTAGTAGCTACACCCCGCTCGTGGAGAAATGTCCGCAATTCTTGGGACATAGAAGCTCCTTGGTCATAATGTAGATAGTGCGGCATGCCAAATGCAGCAAACAATTCCGATAAGTGAGAAATTACGGTGGAAGCAGTTATATCAGAACAGGGGAAAGCAAATGGCAAATGAGAATGCTCATTCGTGATTGTCAAGATGTAGTGATTACGAGTAGAAGAGGGGATGGGTCCTTTGAAGTCAACACCGAGACGTTCAAATGGTTGTGTAGCTTTAACAAGTGGGCTATTACATGGTTTGTAGGACTTGGGTTTCAGGTATGAACAAACAGAACATTGCTGAATTATCGCCTTGACATTATCGAGAAAGACAAGTTTTTTCTCCGAACAAAATGATGTACACGAGTAATACCGGGGTGACAGACTTTCATGAATTCGCTTCAGTTCACTGATGGGATTTGTGCTCGCACAGAATGCTCGTGATAAGGTATTGGCTGCGGGATTCTCTGAATCTGGGTGATATATCACATCATAGGAGAATTGGCAAAGCTCAATGCGCCAACGTTGAATTTTGTCATTCTTTATCTTGCTGCTGGCTTCCCTGTCGTACGTAAAGGCGACAGAACACTGATCTGTAATAAGCTTTAGGAGTGCACCGGAAAGATGGTATCGCCACTTTCGAACAGCTTCGACAATCACGTAAGCTTCTTTCTCTACCGCTGGGTGATTTCGCTCCGTGGGTGACGGAGTATGCGAAAAAAAGACCACGGAATGACCGCTTTGATTAAGAGTAGCAGAGGTTGCTATGTCGGAGGCGTCAGTTTCGACCACGAGTAATGTGTCTTTATCGACTGCGGATAGTGATGGTTGGATTGATTCAGACTTCAATGGTTCGTAAGATGAAAGTACTTCTTTGGGAAGGGGGAATGTCCTGTTGACGATAAGTAGATGAATTTATTGGAAATAATATGAAAACATCCCAATGACTCTTTGCTGCGCCTTCAAATCTTTGGGAGCAGGAAGTTGGAGAAGAGCGTCAGAGCGTTTCTTTAGATACTTCGTATCCCAGCAGTCGAACTACGGTTGTGGCAAAGACACACTTGTTATGATTTAGGGTCAAACCATAGTTCTCAGCCGTTTGCAGGAACCGTTACAAATTGATATCATGATCGATGGCATCTTTCCCACAGATAGTAATGTTGTCAACGTATACAAACGTTCCTTCAAGTCCTTCACGTCGGAAAAGCTCCTCCATTGAGCGCTGGAAACAGGCCACATCGTTCGTTACTCCAAACGGTATTCAGTGGAACTGGTAGAGGCTGCTGCATGCTTCGAAAGCGGCGTACTGCCTTTCGCTTTCCTTCATGGGGATCTGATGGTACGCGCTCTGTAGGTCTTAAGTGCTGTAAACACTGAACTGTGAGATTTTCTCCACTAAATCTTCTATGCGAGGTAGCGGGTATGCATCTAAGAAGGTGAATCGACTGATTGTTTGACTTTAGTCGATCACCATCCGTCGTTTCTGGCGCTCGTTGGTAGTAACCAGGACTTGGGCCCGCCATGGTGACCGAGAAGGTTCGATTATACCATTGTCCAATAACCGGACGATCTCTGATCGAATAAAGGCTTCATCGTTGTAGCTGTATTTCCTCAATTTTATGCAAATAGTACGGCAAGATGGATCCAGATGTGCAAAAAGAGATGGAGTTCGAAGGTTAGCAGCGGAGAGACCACAAAGCGAGAAGGGTGGACGAGTTCCTTGGAAAGATATTTCTACTGACGTGTATTGTTGTAAAAAGTCATGCCCCAGCAGTACGTCAGCACATAAGTCAGAGAGGATCGATAGTTTGACGTTTTCGTACGCGCACCTTTTGCAGCAACGAGACAAAACAATGACCTTCGGTACTGCTGATCATGCGAGTACAAGCGAGGATGATCTTACTTTTGGATGCCATTGCTGACCATTTGTTCCGGAGCACAATCGCCTCGGAGACGTAACTCTGAGCTTCCTGTATCAACTACAGCTTGTAGCACTACCCTGTTGACTGTTACTTCCGTAATGGCCTTACTGAGGCCCGCTGGAGCTGCGGCTGTGATGATGGAGAAAACGATAATGGGTGAGGAAGTTGCGGTATGTTTTGTTTTCGTAGAAGCTCGACAGACCTTCTGAAAACTGTCACCGTTTACCGCACGACTTGCAAATTGCATCTCGTGAGACATTTATGGTGATGATGGCGATCATACCCACAAAAGAAACAACTAGTTCGAGATGCGGCCAGGGTCGTTTTGGCCTCTTTATCTAATACCTGACTGAGGGAGCTGGAGCTATCTATCGTAGCGGTAGTGTATACTGAAGGTTTGGATTGAGCGAATGTCTGCGATTGCTGATGAGCTAGATCTAGAGCTTTAATTGGGTCATATGCAGTGCCTATGTCGGGTGTTTTGTTTTTTAAAAGCCGCTGACGAATAGTATTTGACCAGAGTCCGCTGATGAACGCATCGCGGATGGCGTCTTCTTCATTTTACTTTACGCTGGCAGCCTGGAAATTGCAGTCCCGGGCGCGATTTCTAAGCTTTTGCATGAATTGGTCAATGGTTTTAAGGGTATTCTGCTTCGAAGTTGCCAGAGGATAGCGTGCGAAAATTTCGTTTTTATTTTGCATGTAGAGGGATTGAAGGGTGGTAATGACAGAGTCATAATCATTGCACCGGGAAACGAATCTGTAAACAGTTGGCGGTAAAAAGTGCATGAGTTTTGAGTTGGTCTGGTTTGTGTTCTTTGACTAATTCCAAAAAGTTTGTAAATGTATAATGCCTATGTTCCCAGGGGTCAGCGCCATCTGGGGAGTTTTGGTGTGCATCGAAACGATCCGTGCCCAGGTTCTGGTCCATTGTGTTTTGGTTGATTAAACTAACGTATGATCGGTTAGTGGAATAAGAGTTCAGAAGACAATGCCTGGTTGATAGGCTTTAATCAACCAAAAAAGAGGCATATAAGCTGAAAGGAGACAAGCAAAATGTTAGATGATACAAACGAAATAGGAGCGAATTATGAGGTGGAGGTACAGTAATATATATATATATATATATATATATATATATATATATATATATATATATATATATATATATAAGGGCAGAAGATGGAAAAAGACTGTCGGTGTTTGAGCGTCGGTGTCTGCGTAACATTGCGAGAATGTGCTCGAAGCACCGTACCAGCAATGATCATCACCGTACGGCGTCAAACAGTAGAGCAAACCCCACCGATCAATGCCTTTCTCACCATGTTGCACGTTGAAGTAGAAAATATAAATATACAAGATGGACAGGGAGTGGACCTACACAGGTGGGAAAAGGAAAGAATGCCCTAGTGGCCAACACACGGAGTACGCAGTCTAATTATACAAATGCACACCGGTCAACCATTCTGATTAGACAGAAAGTGGCAACACGATCGCCACTGTTCACGGTTCGCCGCCATATCCTTCAGTGTCTCCATCCAGCTGGTTGAGGGATCTTTTGGACCCCAACCACGAAGATGTGAGGCAACTACGTTTCCTAAGTTCATTGCACATTGTCTCATTTCTAGTCGCCACGTCATCTATTTACCTGCACGTGGTTTTTTCTACTCCTTAGGATACACTGTGATAGAACATTCTCTGAACTTGTACCCCATACTCGATTTCTGACCTTGGTATTGCTCACTTGGTCATTCCCTCCAATCTCAACGATACTACGCAAAAATTAGTGATCGAAAACCTGAAGACGACGAATATCTTCCGCACGCAGACCTCAAGTCTCGGAACTATACAACAAAACTACACTCACCGTGGCACAGTACACACGACCTTTCAATTCAGCGAAATATGAGGTCGGCGCCACACGTGCTTCAGTCCAGCGTACGCCGCTCGAGCCTTGGATATCCGCGTGCTCACCTCGACTATCGTGCTCCCATCCGTCGTCACGCTGCTGCCGAGGTAAGTGAAACGGTCGACAACTGCCAGCACCTCCCCACCGAGAATTGAGCTCGAAATCGTTGACGTCCAGTCTTGTAACATCACCTTACACTTTGAAGGTGCAAAGCGCATGCCGAATGGAACTACAGCTTTTGCATGTCTATCTAGTGCACGTTAAGCATGTTCCGTGGATTCGAACAAGCAGACCAGATCGTCCGCGTAATCTAGGTCACACAGCTTTTTACTATTTTCTAGTTCGATGCCCACATCCTGAAGATTTCGCAAAGCATCCACCATTTTCTCGTCCATGACGAGGTTGAACAAGAATAGAGAAATGAAGTATCCTTGCCGAACATCGCCAGTCGTTTTGAATGGACTGGATAGTTTACAGTAAACCCTTACGCGTCCAGATGTACGAGAGTATAATAACCTCGGTAGATTCACGAAATTCTGTGGCATACCCTTTTAATAAACAGCACTGAATGGCGCCGTTTGGTCAACTAGATCAAAGGCGCCTTTTTAGTCGAGGAAAACCATTATTACCGGTCGATGGGGTGTGCGACGCGAAGAGTAAAAGTCTGGTCGATGCATCCTCGACCTGGGCGGAATCCGGTCTGTTGTTCGCGGGCGTTCCTCTCTTGAGCCAGTGTTGAATGGCGCAGCCAACCCGAGGCTAATACCTTGGTGACTATCGGAATTAAGCTGTTCCCACGATGAATTACTACGGTCATTGCGTGTTCCCTTCTTGAGGATGGGTACAATCACTAACTGACCCCATAATAGGGGATTACGTTCCTCTTTCCAAATGTCACGGATCAAAGGGATAAGTAATTTTATCAACGCATCACCACCCATTTTGAAAAGAACTGGAGGGAGTCTGTGAGGACCGGCCGCTTTTCCTTGCTTTAGTGACCGAATTCATAACTGCTTCCACTTCCGATGGGGGCTCATGTGATATTCCCCAGGGAGTCGCAGTTGTTGACACAGGAGGAACTACATTAGCGCGCGGCCGGCTAAACCGCTTCTTGAAGTATTGGGTCCAATTTTTGCTGTTTGTCACGAATAGGCTCTCCATTTCTATCGTATGTCGTTCCACTGACCGGGGTTCGCCGTCCACCGGTGTTGCGAATAAGTTCGAACAATTCTTGACTGTTACCTGAAGCAGCTGCTACTTCCATTTCTTCGGCTACCTTGACTCGCCAATTTTTGGGATCCTTCTTAAGGCTTTTCGTAACTTGCTTTTGTAAATTTCTCCGTGTCTTATCTCCTTACAGTTCGAGAGCTGACGTTTTTGCTCTAATAGGCTGATCGACTCTTGCGAAATCCAGCGTCTTTGATGGATATCGGATCTAGGACCACAGGGGAAACCCGCCACCACGTGCATTGCCTGCTGGATATGTGCCCAATGCGCATCTACATTAATGCTCGTCGCAGACCCTAGCTCATGTGCTAATTTCTGTCCATAACTGGTGCGAACTTCTGGATCAGATAAACGTTGCACGGCTAACCGGGTTTGTGGTTCGCGTCCATGACTATGTAGCTGGAGCAATAATCGCAATAAAACTAATGCATGATCCGACTCTACGTACGTGGACCAGTAGGATCTACAGTTCTGAACAGAACTGCGCCACCGGCAGTTTACTGTGATATGATCGATCTGGCTCAGAATACCTGTTGCGTTAGAGCGCCATGTCGCGGTGGACGCGAGCTGTGTTGGAAATTTATACTAGGCAGGAATAACCGATTGTTTGCACACAACTGGAGAAGCCTATCCCGTTATCTGTGCACTGAGCGGGTAAAGCACAACGCCTACTCCAACAAGCTTCTGACGCACCGAGTTTACCAGCCTGTGCATTGAAACCACCTGCTAGCGCTACAATGTCAGGACCTTTGCTGCTGCGAACGAGGGTCGCGAGTTCATCGTAGAACTCATCTTTCTGCGCGTCTGAGCTGCAGTCGTTGGAGCGTATGCCGAGATCACAAACAAGCTGCGCTTAATACAGCTATCCTTTCGAACGCCAACTGACCCCTGGAGTCTTACAACGCAGACCGTTAACCGGTATTCACTCTACAAGGACAGCCTCAGCCTTGTCAGTCAAGACTATCCCTACACCACGTTGACCCACAGCTCTAACAGCTTCGTCTTCTGAATTGTGCAAGAAATACCTCGATGAGATACCAGGAGCAGTTGGTTGAATCACACTGCTCGAATCCTGGATACGTGTTTTACTTACGCAGCAGACATCAATCTTCAGAAAATCTATTGTGAGCTTCAGGCACGCCTGCTGACCGGCCTGCATGAGAGTGCGCACTTTAAAGGAGCCGAGATTCGGAGGCTGACGAGACTTGGGAAAATGGGAGTTACAAGATAGAGGATTATTTACGACACTATTTGACAATGAACCGTTGTAAGTATCGGTCGTGTTTTCAGTTGGAGCTTTATAGATGGATAGAAGGGACAAAGTGGAGTGGTTGTGGACAAAAGACAAGGGTTGAATAGAAGAGACGGAACTCTGAGCAGTATCCCACTTATCACTACCTACCCTGCTCGATGCAGTGAGCAGCGCCGTCCTGATTATCCTGCTCGACGACCGATGTAGTATGGAGTTCTTTGCATTCATGCGGTTCATGAGAGATGTTGGACAAGTACTGCTAGAGTGCCAAGCCGCAAAGCAGGAGAACGATTAGGATTCTCAACCGAAGCATTTAGTTCTAACGAGAACCTGTCCGCAAGACAGCGGGGTGGCTGAATGGAAGCCCATTTGCTTGGATCGATTATTCTTCCACTTGTTTTACCGACTGCGTTCCCAACTCAGATCGATCCCCAACGTAAAGGGCCAGGAGACTGGACTTCGTCTGGCCTCTACTCATCGACCATTCAGACATGATTGCATCTTCAGCTCAGGAAAGCCATCCTAAATAGCTCTTTGGGTCATAAAACCACGCAGGCTAGTCAAAACCAATGCAGACGCTAGCTTCTTCATGCCTGTCCGCCGAGGACGTGTGAATAGAACCTGGAAAGGTAGACAGTGGACGGGCAAACGTAAAACACATCCGAGCCACTGGAGGCGGTGAAGAACGACCACTTCGTTACGAGGGCGACTGTCCATACGTAACACGACGGCACACGTCGTCATCACTTACCCGATGTTCTTACCAGATTGAAACAATGTTTCGGAGAAATCGGCTGCACGTTCGACCGCTGACGTACATTGCGACGGCCGGATTTTACGGTACCCACGAAGATTCGTGTTATGTGTACGTTTTCTTACGAGCCGTGTTTCATTGTATTCGCTTCCAGCCAAGATCGACTGGCGTGTGTCGAGAACGCGCCGATATTTAGTAAAAATGAAAGGTCACAGCGCGGCGAGATAGACCGTAACTTACTAACCCAGCGGAATGCAAAGCATTATCGACAAGCGACCAGTGCCAATTGATGTTATCAGGTGGGGCTACATCTACCTTTTCAACTAGCTTTCTGTAGAAGACGGAAAAGGAGGTGGATCAGAAAGCTTATCACAATCTAACCATCATTGCAGCCTGCGTTTGGAACGGCCATCGAAGCACATGGGTAGTTTAGTGTATGCTTGTGTGTGGTCAGAGTTAGGAGAGGTGCTCGAGTACAAAGAGCAGTGTTGTATGCAGCCTTGCCATTTTGTGGCTTATTGCAATGTGGTCAATCTAGGTGGATGTTTGACTCTAAGAGGGCGGATGCCCGATGGCGTGCTGGCGATTGGACCATCTGAATTTTGTACTGGCGCGGAACAGGTGGTGATCAGAGCACCGGGCCAAAGGCCGTTTTCCAACCCAACTGACCCATTCTGCTATTCATGTGTCCTGCTAAAATCACAGTAGCAGTTAGGCTTGGTTAACGTAGGAGGTTGTGTAGTTGTTAGAAGTTGTGTGTTGTTTGTATCGTGGTAGCAGTTGATAGGGAAATACGCCAAAAGGACCAACGGATCTCGTCTATCGGGACGGCAACTGTTCACTGTACTGGAACCCCTAAATCTAACTGTGCTGAAACGATTGTTCACTAGGACTCTGTCTGGCAGCACCGTTTTCACTGTCTCACTGAGAGCAACGCTAACGAAAGCAAGACCCGAAGCTTCATCCTCAGCGTCCTCAGAAAGGCGTAAGTGGAGCTTCACAGAAGTATTTGATAGGAGCATCAATCGAAAGACAGAATTGGAGTTTTGAATGAAACACGCATCGAGGGCAAGTGACTGAAGTGTACCAGCTAAATTCGCTTGTTGTCCTATATGCATCAAGGTTCGCACTTTGAACGTGGTTAGTTTAAACGAGCATCAAGGACGAAGGAGGACATCAGCCGGTAATAACAGGTTCGGTGAGACTTGGAAACTGGTTAGTAAATCCACCATAGTTAATACAGCTGGTACTGACGAATGAATTTCCCGATGAGTCTGAAAAAGGCGGAGAATGGTGAATGGAACGCGAGGAAATAGGGAGGCAAATTGTGTACGGTGTATCAGAGAGACAATTGATGTGCGTGGAAGAATAGTCAATCATAGTAGTAGAATCTGTCGTGGTTGTACCATTCGGTCGCCCAGTCCAGACCAGACCTTTTTATTTGAGGATGCACCTCTAGCCATTGCGCAGCCAAGCGCGTCCTGCAAAGCACCAGGGTTTCTTATTACTCGCTTGCGCATGAGTACAATGGAAGGGGAGTGCCCCATACCCACAAATGCCCACTGAACTGCTATGGATACGCTGGGTGTTCCGGATTGATAGACCACCATCCAAAAGGCCCGTGAACCGCTCGATCGGTCATCCGTTCCAAACGGGCGATCTTCCTGTTGTCCGACAGGTAGCACTTGGTTGTTCGCGGGCTAGGGGTACAACTTGGAACAAAAATCCGAGTGACGCTGAGGGCGCCACTTTGTACACTATTCCCAAGACCCTTCATGGATTTCGCCGCTACTATACCCAATCAATCTCGCCTCCGACCGCCATTTGTGATCAGGCGCAATCCGCGACATCCACGAAGCCGGTACATCCTTTCTTAGGAGACACCCGGATAAAAGTGGAAATCAGGGAGATAACCAACAACCTGACCCTGAGACTTGGACTGGCAGGGAATCACATAGGGTCAGGGATGGTTACGAGTCGGACGACAATGAATTATTGCTTGCCACCAAAGTGATCGTTGGTGGCGAGGATTCCAGTTTCTGACCTCCGAGGTGGAAATCAAACACTAAACCACTTGACCACCACAGGTTGATGATGAGCCGGTGACCAACTGTATGGTTCATTCGCTTCTTCTGGGAACTTTGTAGGGTAAGTGGAACACGACCAGGAACTGCGGAATTATTCGGTGGCGGGCCACACTAGTCACGTCGCAGCGCTGTCATCACATTTACGTGGAGTTTTAGGGTGGAGAACTCTAGCCAAGCGGAAATCTCATCACCTCAAGCACCGCGGGTAACCTTTTTTCTGGGCAAGGACGTGTAGTCGGTTAGGGTTTGTATTCGTCCCGCAAAGTAACTGAGGCTTCCTGGTGGCACGATAGTTACCCTGTTGTCATTCGCATTTTGCACTTTTTCACACTTTTGAGTCATTTCTTCCACTGGCGATTGGGATTTACCCCGGAATAATGGAAAAAATCACGTGTCACTCTGTTGGTTGTTGAAAATGAACAGTCATCCGTGGGACATGTCATAATGTGTTGCTAGCGGCCACGATTTTCCGCGTTTTCCACATTTCTGCACTGAACAAACAGGCATCTCACATAAACTCGTGTGTGTGTGTTTGTGTTCACAAACGCTGCTCTTGCCCTCGATCCAAATCCATCGTTGTGCAGTGGTTCGAAACAAATCAGTGACCAGTATAGTTCGTTTTATGTCTCCGAGATCTCAAGAATAATGCAAACCTCTATGTCACGTGCTCTAAAAACCTGACTGTCTGTGTTAAATTCGTATTACTGGAGCACAAACGTTTTTTTTTCAAGTCTTGCAACTCCCTGTCTCGTGCAAGAATCTAGTCATTATGATTTTCACATTATGTGGCTTATATTACCTACGCTCACCACTACTGTAATGTCGTCTTTAAGTGTCACCTGATCGTCTCTCTGATTGATTTGATTTTCTCATCAGTTGTTTCTAGTGAAGTTGGAATATTTATTTCTGTTAAAACGAGCTTGTTTCTCACCCCATTGCCCGTTAGCTAAGTAAATTCCGCGCCTCATCGCCACAAAGCTTTGGATTGACTATATTACCACCCTTAGATTTGTCACGATGATGTAACAAACCACACACCCGCTATCTGTGTCCTTCTCTCTCTCTCTCTCTCTCTCTCTCTCTCTCTCTCTCTCTCTCTCTCTCACACACACACACACACACACACGAGAGAGAGAGAGAGAGAGAGGAGGACACATGCCGTCGCAGCCAAATCCCCGATTGACTAGCTATTCGTAGTTGCAGTTGGACCGCGGCACGACTGATTAATTCAGTTGTTCGTCAACATACTAGAGACCTATTAAATTTAAAGGTATGCCAGGTCTTGGATAACCCACTAGTACCAGAACACTTAAAAAAGCATAACTGTTTTGTCTCAACTGTGTCATGGCTGGTGTTCACCGTGGTGAGATTTTTAGCGTTTCCGCACCTGGTTGGTGCACCTTATCGACAATCATCTCAGATCGGGTGTTCGCTTAGCACTAAGTACCCAAGATAAGTCTGGAGAGCGAACCGTACATTTCACTGTTTGGCATAATGCGCGTATACCCGTTGTGCACTATTTGTTGAGATGAGAAGTGCGCAAAAATAGTCAGTTAGTTCTTCATGTGGTACAAGACTATCCAAACTGACCAATGAGAATCGTGTTGGGTTTCCTGGCTAAGTGCCATAGGGCCCAACCACCTAGTGGTAACTGACATCAGAAAAAACATTTCCGTATTTCACTATCGGTGGTGTTCCCGAATTCACACTCATCCTGGTGATTCGACTGGTGCGTTTAATTTTTTCAGCTTATTTTTATGCCATCTAATTGGGGTTTCCTGATAAATCAGTAAAAAAAAACTTGCCATCTGTTGCGCAGATAACAATGGATTTCCAAACTGAGACTCATCATCTCTTTCTTTCTTGCGCTGTGCGCATATGCGTTAGCCTGAACGGTTACCACCTCGACGACTTAGCCTATTTACTCCTGGCACAGTGTTGTCTTGGATGGTAAGTCGGAGTACAGTGATTCCTATCTCCGGAATAAGAAACCTTCGGAAAGTAACTCATTATTTTCTGGTGGAATTTATTCCGTTCAATGCTTACGCATGGACTTAAGAAAAGGGTAGACCTCAAAGCCCTCTAATCATTCGCTTTAGTTCTTTGACTGTTTTGACAAGACGGCCCCGTGAAATTGCCTCGTCAGATTATCCACTAAATATCAAGCCAAGTGTGAGCATATTACTTTTGGTCATCTTCTCATTTGAAAGTGTCGTGCGTCAGGAGCGTCCGCTCTTAACTCCCCTGTTCAACTTTGCTATCGATGAAATAAATGCGTTGAGCTCTTAGCTGGTGGCAAACTTTTAGACTGTTCAGACGACATGGCGTTACTTTGAGACAACGTTACTGCTGCACTGTACGATCTAAACAGCTTCGCGTTGTTCGTAATGCGGTACAGAATGTGCTTCTCACTTTTGCGGTGTAAAGTAATACTACAAGATTGGCAGTGGTCTACTCCTGCACTCACCCTCGGAGGTGATAGGTTAGAGATTGTCAGGAAGCCTATCCTCTTGAGAAGTTGTACAAGTGCGGATGGGCACGTTGAAAATGTGATCGACAACGCAATAGCAAAGGCTGAAATGGCGTTCTGCTATCTCCGTCATCTGTGGGAACGGTGAAACATTTTCTCCCGTTGAAAGTGCACGAAACCTGCTCGAACGGCCCATGTTGGTTGGCCTTCAAATCCGCATCGCGATTCGTTGGAAACCATGTTCCGCAAATTTATCATTCCTTTCGTGTTCTGCATGGCACAACACCTCTGTACTATGTGCTGGTATATTGGTGAGTGGATAAGTGAATATGTTAATTCCAGAGATTGAACAATCATTTACGCCATGAATGTGACCGATGGGGGTGCTGGTTCACTGGTTGATAAGGCTAAATGAAATGCATGCATCTTGCGACCTATATCCTCTTTTTGTTCTCAAGAATTGGGTAAAGGGGACCCAGTATTTTGAAAGCATTGGTAATAGTCTCCAACGCTTGTTAAATATGAGGCTTGAACCCCGTGGGTGTCGGACAATTTTGGCGGCAGACACAGCATTCCATCGTCATTCCTAAATTGTTACCAGAACTGTCTCATAGAGAGGCCTGATGTGATTCTCGCTCCAGGCTCCAGTGCCCAGGGTTGCCGGATGCCCATATTAGTGCGATGGGCTTTTGTGGTTAGGGGGCTTGTACTGCCCACTGTGATTCGGTCACGTGTTGTCTACATCCCTTATAATAGCCCCGGTGTTAAGTACACATTTAGATTGTCGATTTAATCCATTCCATTTCTTGACTGTTGGAGAACGAAACAGATTCTGGGTAGTGCTCGGATGTGTTTCCGCAGCACAGAATCGTGGTCGTTATGTTTCATAATTTCTGTTTTTCTAGTCAACTTGACCTGTGTTCTACCTTGGATTCGTCTTTTATTCGTCTTCTTTCTAATTTTCCAGACTGGTCAGACAGAAGAAAACAAGATGCAAAACCGATGTAAGTTAGATTGATCCTCACTCAACATGCACTGTTCATCTTTGATGTCGATCAAGGTATTCATAGCTTCTGTAACACGGGACATTTTGTGAAGTCACTTTTTAGGCTTCTGTTTTTCTTAACTGTACTCTCTGTCCATTTCTTATCAGCTTTAGTCATGCTGGATGATTTGATCAACGCAACTTCGTCCGCCAATGCAGTTGTGACCAGTCTGGCTTATTTGCACTCCCATTACCCGTCTTCGTTCTCGTCCGCACTGAGTATGAATGCAGGCAACCAATCGATTATGATACCGGGTATCAATACCAGTTGTCCAAATCCAACTGAAAGGTTATCAACCACAACAACCGCGGCAGAGAACGGGGTCACGAATGGTGAAGATGATGGTATCAGCCAACGACGTTTAGTCTGTTTGGACGGAAATTCCTCCCAAGCCACAAACGATTGCGGCAGTTCTACGTCCGCCTCCCTGACTAACTCGATGCTGGTGCATTTAACCACAAGTGAGTGCTCCTCGCTGACCCCGACGATTTCGGATGATCCGAGTTCGTTATCCTCTCTCCTGCTGAGCGATCGACGAGACGCACAAACGGGTCCAATGCTACCAGTGCCCGACCGGACCGGACTGATGCGTACAGGCACGGATGATTGTAAGTCAATCAGTAGCCCCGTCGGGAGTTTTGTGTATTGATATGTGGCGTGATTAGTCCGAGTTGCCTTTAACGTGGTCCTGTAAATTGGTGACTTCACCGTGGTTCCCAGCTATTTTTTTTAATGATTAACGAACTCAGGGATTAAGCAGTCGGTCTATACCCGGAAAAAAGTTCTTCCTGCCTTAGTACAATGGTGTAGCTTCATAAATCAGATATTCTACCCCAATAATAGACTGACAAAGTGCAGGCTGCATGGGGTTTTTAATCAAAGATTTTGTTTTTACTAGTGTCCTCCCAATAGACTGCATCATCTTGGTGTGATTTCTCTCAAACCGAATAATATTTGCTGGGCTAAAACCCAGTCGCGGCTGATGAGATAGATGTTTCAACACCTCTTTTTCGGCGAGACAAATCACTCTCCAAATGGGGTTGTTTCCCAGACAACCGGACTGAGACTGCCTTGTGATTGGGTCTCGGAACTCAAAACTTTGTGTGTGGATCCTAATTGTCCCCTGTTTATATTTTCTATTCTCGGACTGTCTCGACGAGGTCGCTCTTTACGTGTCAGCTCTAAACTGGTCATTGTAACAGTTTTTATCTGTGGATATGTGGGCATGTGCTTTGGTTAAAGTTACTTATAGACCCAGGGACCTTTTTTTGGACTGATTCTCTGAGACAGTGTAACGAACCTCAAGTTCGTGCGTCTGTTGATTCGGCTTAGATTCGTGTGTCATCAGAGTCGAAAACTTCTACACTTAAGCTGAAAACAGAAAGGTCTTCATGATATTTGATTACAGTTGTTTGATAAATCGGATCGGTCTCAGTGCTAATGAGACAGGATAATCGAACGAACTAGGAAACCGATAATTTGTGTAAATGCCTTTGCTGATTGGACACAGTGACCGAGCTTTTCACTGGGGAAGAGTATCAGACTGACTCAGTTACAACTGTTCTAGTCTTTTTCTAACAATGTGGATGCTAGTTGCGAGCTTTCCTAGGTAACGTCAGCAACAGTGTAGCAATGTTTTGGGCGTGTTTAATGGCTTCCAAGATCGAAATACGGTTCAAGGATTGTTCTGTCTCAACAAAAATTATTTTCCTTTCGAAGGAAGCGTTTTCCGAAGCACATTTTTTTTGCCCCTTCAGTTACGTTTCACTCGGTAGTCGGGTGTGAAACAGGATGTCGTCGATCTTGTTTCATTTTCAGTTATCCGTCATTTGTGGTGTCGATGCGATTGATACCCGTTTGTCTATGAAGCCTCGTGTCCGCATCATTTTCCACATTGTTTCGGAATTAGGCCAAAATTAATCGGAAGTGCCGTCCCGATTGGTTGTCTGAGGGTTCCTCCTGGTCGATCTGATGACCGGCGCTTCAATCAACCTTACACAGTCAATCAAACGAAAACGAGCTTTTTCGCCAACCTGTTTTCCAAATTTCAAGCCTTCTTCACCGTCGCACTTTTGTTCACTTTGTCCACTTGGAACGCGTAAGGCCGACTGAGAGGCTTGTCTCTGCCTACTGGTCGTGTTAATGACTAAATATCGACCACCTGCTTCGACCACATGATAGCTCCTGAGCCTCTTAGCTCTGTACGCGACATGGTCGGATCCATGTACGTAATTGTGGACGCACATTATAATGCGATGCACAGACGATGAGCACACGGTGTGGCCACTTGCGCGGAATGTGTGAGGTTGATTGATGCGCCAGTCCTCAAACGAGTTCAGTTCGGATCAGTTTACGCAACCACTAACCTCGCACTTCTGCGTTCTGGTTTCGGCTGCTACCTTCCAGTATCGTCCAGTAAAGAGGGAAACGAATAAGGTCATGAAGGGAAAGTGATCCAAAAAATCATAATAATGAGCAAAAACCACGATGACAGAAGAGAGTCCGAATGCAACTACGCCAGTGACCGCGACACCTAACCATATCACTTAATGTCTCCGACCATATGATAGGTGGATCACGTGGACCTAACCTGGAAGTCTCACACGTCCTACATGGCTAAGTTCACCGGTCAAGGTTTTCATACCTTTTTAGCATGTCACAGACTGACCACCTCGACCTACCTTCCAATCACCACCTGCCTCGGAAAACAGCGTACACCGAGGAAATCTATCAGTGGGCATGCGTAACACGTCCCAATCACCTTAACCTGTTTAGACTCAGAATTTGACCTATAAATTGATCTCCGGTTTCCAACACCCAACGTCTGACCTCAGCGTTGGTGATACGATGTTCCCACCATATTCGGGCAAAGCTACGGAGACATGGTTGCTCGAACACGGACAGTCCGCCTATCTTCTACTCTCATCAGCCATGTTTCTGAGCCATATAAAGGGACGAATCTAATCACTGCAGTGTACAACCGACCGTTAACACCTAATTAGATGTCAAGGCTGCGCCACAGATGACTGAGGTTGGCAAAAGCCAAACGCATCTTCTGTGTACGCGAAAACGCTTCATCTGATATCTGTCCACTGGGTGAGATGTAACTGCTCAGGTAACAAAACGTTTTTACTTCGGTTGGAGCTTCCCCTGCCAAGACAATATTTGGGGTTAAGCCAACTCAGCCATGTAGCAGCGGTTTATACTTTGAAGGTGCAAAATGCATTCCAAATATTGCTATACTATTGTTTAGTCTATCTAAGAGAGCTTGCAACTTACCTGGATCTTCGCTTATAAGAAGAATATCATCCACGTATCCCAAGTCACACAGTTTACTGCCGGAATAAAGATCGATGTCACTATTTTCGTACGAGCATAGGCCTTTCTCAAGAATCAGTTCAATCACAAAATTGAAGAGGAAGGTCGGAAGAGGGTAACCCTGACGAGCGTCACTTTCCGTAGTGAACCTGGATGACAGATTTACGTGAGCACGAGCTCAGCTTCGGCTGTTTGCTTTCGAGCATCGGAAGAAAAAAACCAATTTCTCTGGCACACCTTTCAATGAGAAACATTGCCAGAGAACTGTGCGATCGACTGAATCGAAAGCCGCTTTCAGGTTGGAGAAGACAGAGTTTGTGGGTCTAGGGAAGATGTGTTTGTGCTCTAAGGTTTGCCGAAGAGTGAGAATGTGGTCGAGTCTGCAACCAGCTCAATTATATCGCGTACATATTTCGGGGGCACTGGATAATCGGCGGAAAATAAGCCCCGTGAGCAGTTTGGATGCGATATTCACTAGGCTAATTCTTCTGTTTTTCACGAGAGGATCTGTCACTTTTCTTGTAAATCGGCTTACTCAGGGTTTCACACCATTCCCTGGAAATCTGTTCACTAACCCAGATTACCCGGAGGAGTTTTTTTAGCTCGGAAACGAAACCTTCACCTCCATCGTTGAAAAAGGATGAAGAAAACCCATCCGATCCAGCTGTTTTGTACGTTTCCAACTAACCTATCTCTCAGATAACCTCCATTTCTGATGAAGGGGTGGTATCTACCTGCATCGTTTCTCTTGCTGGTGTATTTCAAAGGGTCACTTATGAAATTGGCCAACTGAATTTTTCCTTAAGGTGCTCCTGTACGGGAAAGTCATCCCGTAATTGAGTGACTGGCAGATAAACGAACCGCAAGTCCAAAGATGGAGAACACAGGCTCGTTTTACTACGTTTATTCAGGTTGTGGGCAAATCGACCACAGAATCAATACAGTCAAATTGCTGCAAGACGCCCAACCAACAATAGATAGGAAACGCCCGAGAGGGCTATGTAGAAGCGAGTCCCGTGGTTTACAGAGTAGGTTCTTATTTTGCCAATCAGCGGACAGAGGAGAATTAATGAATCGAGAGAACACCCTCACACAAGCGTGGGTGAACAACAGGTGGAATAACGTGTTTATGAGGAAGTACAAGATCATAGATGGGCAAGACCAGTCATTCACACGGATAAGGCAGATTAGGGGGGAAAATTACGCCCAAACGTTTGTGCCTCGTCATGTAACCCCAGGCATTTATGACGTGGATCATCCCAGAATTGGATAGACAGTTTACGTAAGCGGTAAAATAGAACAGATTAGAACAGCAATTAGACTCGTGACAATTGACGTAAAAAAGACTAAGAATTGCGTGACACAATAGCACTGAACAACAAATTGTTACGCGGGTTAGGAAACCAAGCGGTTTGGTCGGCGCGGAATTTAGTGGTGACAGTGCATGAGAAGCAAACATATTGCTTAGTGAACAAACGACAAAATTGGGATAGAAGGCATTGAATTTTGACTATCCCAGCTTACCGGAGTTTCTCGATATGGCGAGCCGAATTTCTTTGTCCGAATTCAATAAATCCTAATAGCTCCGCTCAACGATCGACTCAACGTTCCTGAGAGAGAATCAAGGAGCCTTGATTAACTCACTTACACCGGGCTTCTGTGGACTCTCAATGAAATAGCAAAGATTGCGAGTATTTCCAGCAGACGCAGCCTTCTCCATTTCCCTACATATCACAGTCCACCACTACTCATGGTAATTTTCTAGACTACTGGTTAGTTGACATCTCAAGGAGTTACACACTTCAGTAAATGCGGCGTCTGAAGAGACGGATCTGCGACCATCTAACAGAGCATTTGATGTCGAAGGTATCCATCGTTTGTGAGGCCTATTTGAACTAGAGTCTTGTGTGACATTATAAAAGGGATACAAGGCTTCCTTGATCCGTTCCCAGCGTTCATCTGGGTTTTGGACATCCGGTTGCGTGGATAACGGTGTAAACAGCGCCGCCTGAAAGGCAGACGGGTGGCATTTACGTTGGTGCGACCACGGACGAGACGAACACGGAAGCGAGCACGTATCAAAGCGTGATGCAACTGCACATGCGTAGAACAAAATGAACGACAATCTTCAATTGATCCACTCCAGGGATGACCAAGGACAAAGTGGTCAATCTGAGTCCAATTTTGTGAAGAAGTAGGACGATGCCATGTAAATCTATGGTGCTTCTAATGACAGAAACTCATACATGCCACAAACAATCTGTGGTCAGAGCACAGTTGAATAAGACGATCGCCGTTATCGGTACGATCGGCTGTGATAGCAAATGGGCCTCCGATGTGCGTTTCGGAATCTCCCAACAGTCAACTTGGGTGTTGAAATCCCCAGCAGTGACTATCACGTCTGTTGAACGCATGCCTCGAATAAGCTGAGGTGAATCGTGGCAGAATCAGTCCTTGGTCCCATAGGAACTGCAGTCAGTCAGCGCATACACAGACAAGACGAATAAGCATCGATGATTCAGTTTGTTGTTGTTAACACATACAGAACCATCGAACGGAACAGCACACGAACGACTGTTGACTGGAATCGAGCCTACTAATGCATACTGAGCTCTTATGATCAAAATAATCCCAACGCCATCCTGACCACGATCACTAGACACAGAATCACCCGATACGCGGAGAGTGAAGCGAAAGAGTGAGGTTGTATTTGGGGTGCGGCGAGTGATCACATAAATGAGATCGTGCATGCGTGTTTCGGAGACAGTATACATCTATTTTGAAAGTGTCAAGAGTTTTAGTGAGAGCAACCTTTTGTCCTATCTGACATAGTGTGTGGACGTTGAAGACAGCGAAATGAAGTGAACATTTAGGCTTAAGAAGTGCATTCGATTTATGCTCGACTTCTGTGCTTCTGTTTTCTTCTGAGCTGTAATTACCCATGCCATTCTGTATTGATCTAAAATTAAGAGAAAAAAAGTTGGTAAGGTACTTTACAGGAAGGATGCTGGAGGTTTCTGGGCGAATCATACTTTGCGGCTGCTCACACCTCATAGGGATTTTTGTTTGGGAATCTTAACCGGAGCCTTTAACTCAAAAGTCTGATCCACAATGCAGTGGAACGTTAACCCAACACGGGGACGTGACCGAAGAAATCGTGGAAGAACTTCTTATCGGTTACACGGGACCTGATTGTTGCAGGCATTCTGTCTTGTCTTCGTTTGTGTATTTCTATCGATCCGCTTTTCGCATTCAGTCCTTAGCCCCATACACCTAGTGGAGCTAGAGGAACGTGGACGGGACAGCATCGTTTGGGCCGGGGGCTGCCCAGCTTATCCGCGGTATAGTTTCCAATGTTGTTGTTGTTCTCGCTGTGCTACCGCAGCGCAGATAAACTGTGTGTCATACCGATATTTTTTGTTATTATAACCCCATTCGTGAACGAACAGGTCCGATTGAGTGTGAATTACCGCGATTCGGTGTGACTCCTTCCAATGACGAAACGGACATGGTTCCTACGGTCTCAGTGTCCGTAGACACGAGCGATATCAAACAAGACGAGGTGAGTAATGTCTCTCGTCTTGCACATTCTGGTCACACTTTTCCTCCCACTACCCCTAATGGTTCAGTAGGTCTTTGAGGTGATGGGTTATCCCCGCTTCATTACAGTGATACGCAGGGGTGAGATAAAAAGTTTGGAATTAATCTTGAGAACACGCAGTCGGGAGCGAACGAGTTTTATTAGTTAGTCCCATTTATTTCTGCACATTTTTCGTATTCCTGACCATCGTTTACGCTTTCGTGCATTTTTGCACATGCTAAGCAAACCTGGACGAAGCGGTACGACGGTCAGGCTATGACTTTGCATAGAGGCATGAAAAAGTTAGCTTCGGCTTTGACTTCGTTTGGTGCTTCCCGGTTGGGGCCTAAGAGACGAGGATTGCCGTTGGTTAGAAACGCTGTCTTTGTATTTTCCTTTGTTGTTGTTGCGTTGGCACCGTGCTCGTTCTCAAGCTGTTGCTATATATATATATATATATATATATATATATATATATATATATATATATATATATATCCCATTTATGTTTCTACGAATCTCACGAGTAACGAGTGAGTGCCAAGAGTTTTCCACTTACTACATTAAGAGTAACCTTCGGGTATTCGACAGTCGGAGGAATGGAAAGTCGGCTTCATTTCGAAAGTGTTTATTGCAAAGCTTGCGTGGTCTGTCGTGAGCCCTGTTCCTTTCGGGATAGTGTCAAAAGGCAGAGATGATTACAGGACGTTTACTGTCACAAGTGTAGGCAACGATGCTCATAAGGATGATGAACGTAAGCGTGGTGGTCACACGCAGGTGACAGCTTCAAACGCTTCTCAACGTCACCTATCACGTGATAGATTAGAACACAGGCGCAGTATGCAAATTGAGGGGATACGAGGAGTTTTGAGGGCTTCGACACATGCATTGACTACTTCCCAAACTCAGTCGTCCGACAGCGCTGCTCGAATATAGATATTTTGTCCCCTTTTCCACAGTGATGTCTTCTCCGAGGGTTCGACTGTGTCCGTGATCCACCCGAGTCAAAACTGACAAAAAGGAGTCCTTTACCAGCACCTTGCCTAGGCTGGAAATGCTGCGCTGGTGGTAAGTTAGGTACGTAGGTTAACACAGCCAAGACGCAGTTTTCAGCCGGTCGGCGGAATGCGTCTCTTGCACAAGAACTGGATTTTGCTGTTTGCTTACCTTTCTGTTGATCACAACGCACGGACATTCATTATCAGAGACATCGAAGAAGCGGACTTGTCTCCACACAGGAGTTTGTCGAACAGCACCAAAAGGTGGTGAAACGGTCATCCTGACTGTCCTCAAACCCGAAGTTCCCGGGTTAAAATCCTCCTACTGCCGGTCACTTCCCCTTTCAGGAGCCTGTAAATGACCGCACTCCGCTTTGTGAAATGTTGTTATTTGTATATAATAGATAAAAAGGAGGTGAAATAATATGATAAATAAATGCACGTACACAAGCGGTTGCATCCAGTTATTCTTGGGGATGTGGGCATACGCGAGTTTGTGTGTGTTTCATGGTCGGGATCAATGATGTATACATACTAATAAACACACCGCGGTGTGCAAGCCCCGAGAGAGGAAGAGAGAGGCAGAAAGAAAGGATGTTGACTCAGTTGCGTAAAGCCAGATGCAGCCACCGGTTCCATCTAGAATCAGTTAGTTCGTTTTCCGTGGTGCAGTGAACTCCTGCTTCAGGTTGGTTGGCTCGGTTTGAGCATTCAGTAATTTAAAAAGGAAGATTTGCCTTTAGTTGAATATTCCCAAGTATATCTCCGTCGTCAGCGGAAAGTAAACGTGATGATCAGTAAAGTTCAGTCGAGGTCAGTCCAACTTATTTCCCAGAGGATTCACTATTTACCCATCCACACCGCTGTCAAGCCGCTTGCATACGGAAGTAAGCGATTCAAGTATATCCACCTCTGTGCACGACAACGGCAACTCAGCAAGTCATCGAATAGGTTGTGGTACCTAATTGTTTGATGTAAAACAGACTGTCCAACTAGTTCTTGAGTGTAATTTACCGGATACCTCAATTAAGCAGTTCAACATTCCCTGCACGATCCAGCCCACTATGGGCCTTCGGTGAGTGTTATTTCGCTTCATCTCTCAGTCCGAATCTTTGTCGTGACAAACTGAGTTTGGTACATAATTTTTTGTTGAGCTTCCATCACATAGTAAATTTTGTATTCGCATGATTTATCCGAGAAATCTTTGCACCGTCTTTTTTCGCATCTGCCACGCAATTGTCAGGCCTGCATATGGTGTCATTTCGGGTGTCACGTGATCACGCGATAAACTACATCCTGTTTGTGAGCTGACGTTGTGTCTAGACCGGAGCAGCTGAAGCGAATTAGAAATTTGCTTTTGGTTTGTAAAGCCGAATCGCAACCGCTTCAATTCTCGCCAGGTTTCGGCGGCGTGTCACTTTTGACTCATTCTGAAGGGCCCTGGGAATCACTTGGAAAGAATGTTCATTCACCTAGTGCCTTGAAGTCACGAGGTGCGTTAGGATCGCGCTAGATAGGGTCCTCGTGGTTCCAGTGCCCAACCAGGGCAGCTTGCTTTCCTTGATTTTTCGAGAAAACCACTTCGTCCTTTGACCCACACAGCTTACTAAGTATGAGCAAAAAATCATTCATCGGTTAGTATGATGTGTGCACAAATAGTCTCCAGGCATCGCGTCAGAAGTTGGCATGCGTAGTCAACTTTGAAAGACAGCTGTGTGTGTAGTTCTTTTCATTTCACGGTAGACATTGGAGGCTTCTCTGTATATTCTAAGTAAAATGTTCTTTGTAACCATTTCCTTCAAGTAGTGAAAATTCAGATGGCAAAAGTCATGGCAATTAATTTCTCTACCCTGTCAGAAGCAGTTCTTTTTTGCTGAAATGCCTCCCATTTGTGCGCCTCGCGGAGACAATCCAAAACAATACAGTGACATTTGGAGAACACCGTATAACCTCACGGCTCAACAGAGAACTTGCGGTTGATTGTAGCTTTACTGAATAAACAGCCGGTTTTTGAATGCATGACCTTCACATCAAAGTCATAAGAGCGAGATCCGGTCGAATATCCATTTCGCTTTCGCTCCGTTGCAGAATGCTCCACTGAATGCTGGGGAATGCTACTACTTTAGTAAAGTATACATGTATCTTGTTGACACTAGCTTGAAATCAGGCATAGTGCCAACGGAAAATTGACAGTTACAAACAATGGGGGAATACACGGCGGATTATAGGAAACAGTTAGTAAAAATACATGATGTTTTGATGTTTTTGCTTTTTTACCGTAAACCTGATTTTTCGTCATTTTGTTTGTCTGGGTTGACCTTCTTATGTTTATGGGACACGAGAGTTCACGGACAGACCGTGCAGCGTTCGCGTCACTGACTTCTATTCGGATCCATGTCTCTCAACGTCTCTAAGCAATGATAATCCCCATCATTTGGTCCGTAACCAGGAAGGCGGGAAGCATTAGTCAAAACCAGTGCTGAGGCCACCTTCTTCATGCCTTTCCTCTAGATGATGACTTGACCACCGCGTCAATTCTTTCAGCTTTGCCGAGGACGTGTGAATAGAACACGGAAAGGTAGACAGTGAACAGGTATACTCAAAATGCATCCGAGCCACCGGAGGCGGTATAGAACGATCACTTTGTTACGAGGGCGGCTATCCATACGTAACACACGACGGTGCACGTCGTTATTACTTAGTCGATGTTCCTACCAGATTGGAGCGATGTTTCGAAGATATTGCTTATGGGGCACAGAAAGACACCGAGCATCCTCAACGCGAAGTGATCAGGTTTCGCAACTGGTGAGTAAAACACTACACCCGTCCCCTTAAAGAGAGCCGGATGTCAGGGCGACGCCACAGGTGTTGTAAGTTTGCGGAAGCTGCTCTAGCTTTCGCCGTTCGTGAACCGATCTTTTCCCCAACCCAACCTCCAACTATAATCAAGCTCCCGAGGTACTTGAAGCTTTCGACTACCTCCAGCTGATTACCACTAAGACTGAGTGCAGGCATAGGCTTCTACGAATCTTGCAAACATACTTTGCACTTGGAAAGCGCAAAGTGCACTCCATATTTGGATACCTCAATCGCCAAGCAGTTCAAAGCCTTCTATACTGTCACTGCATTGTCACTCATCGGCATATTCTAGATCAAAACTGTTCTCTGGGAGTCCAGACTAGGTATTCCGTACTACGTCCTCTATGGCAAAGCTGAAATGGGAAATAGGGCAACACTGGAGACGACAAAATTGGCCGAAAGCTGTATTTCAACCCTAACCTGATCTGAGGTGTGACGATACAGTTCTTTGAGGATTGGTAAATACTTCTTGCACACTCCATTGCTGAACAAACAATTCCGCAGTGCAGACTGGGAGGCCGCGCGAATCTCTAGGACCACGACGATTGTTGGTCTTTGGAAAGTTTTGGTGATGCTGTAGCAGTTGTCGGAGGTTGAAGATTTTATCGATACATCTACGAACTCCGTGAAACTTAGCCATCATCTTCACAGATCGTTTTACTCACACCCAGGGGCTTCCTACCGATGACCCAAATGAGATGGCAGCAGTACATCACATCTTTGATGTACATTGCGACGGCCGGATTTTACGGTACCCACGAAGATTCGTGTTATGTGTACGTTTTCTTACGAGCCGTGTTTCATTGTATTCGCTTCCAGCCAAGATCGACTGGCGTGTGTCGAGAACGCGCCGATATTTAGTAAAAATGAAAGGTCACAGCGCGGCGAGATAGACCGTAACTTACTAACCCAGCGGAATGCAAAGCATTATCGACAAGCGACCAGTGCCAATTGATGTTATCAGGTGGGGCTACATCTACCTTTTCAACTAGCTTTCTGTAGAAGACGGAAAAGGAGGTGGATCAGAAAGCTTATCACAATCTAACCATCATTGCAGCCTGCGTTTGGAACGGCCATCGAAGCACATGGGTAGTTTAGTGTATGCTTGTGTGTGGTCAGAGTTAGGAGAGGTGCTCGAGTACAAAGAGCAGTGTTGTATGCAGCCTTGCCATTTTGTGGCTTATTGCAATGTGGTCAATCTAGGTGGATGTTTGACTCTAAGAGGGCGGATGCCCGATGGCGTGCTGGCGATTGGACCATCTGAATTTTGTACTGGCGCGGAACAGGTGGTGATCAGAGCACCGGGCCAAAGGCCGTTTTCCAACCCAACTGACCCATTCTGCTATTCATGTGTCCTGCTAAAATCACAGTAGCAGTTAGGCTTGGTTAACGTAGGAGGTTGTGTAGTTGTTAGAAATTGTGTGTTGTTTGCATCGTGGTAGCAGTTGATAGGGAAATACGCCAAAAGGACCAACGGATTTCGTCTATCGGGACGGCAACTGCTCACTGTACAGGAACCCCTAAATCTAACTGCGCATAACCGATTGTCTACTGGGATCCATTCTAGTATCACCGCTTCAATTGTTTTGTTTAGAGCCATAAAAAATCTAAGAAGGGTTTAATTCCACTTCAGCGGATCAAAACCAATGAATCATCACCTATGAGTCCCCATGAGCATCGTATGTGAATTTATTAGGCAGTAGATGAAATGACCGGAAGCACGTTTGTTTGCCTTCTATCTTATGTTTTTATGTTCGCCTCAGTGGCAGTGTTCATTGATGATAAGGTAGCTGCTGCTGTTCAAAAGGTCTCACTGATTTATCTTCCCCGACGAAGATATAAACGAAGTCGTGGGTTTGGTTCGTAGACCCTTTGAGATCACAATTTTTTTCACTTCTCCTTCTGTGTTTGCAATTATTCGCGCGCACTGTCCGTTCCCCGCTGTGTGATTTCCTCTCTACCCTGGGACAGTCACCTTCGAAACAGGCTGAAATGATTTATGCAGGAAAGAAGTAAAGATTATGCCTTTGGTCGGTCGGTACATTACGATACTACGGGAATTGTCGATCCGGACGAATTTGTGAAAGTAGCACTGCCTGGAATTATCGAGATATTAGGGAAACTAACACGTATTGGTTGTTGTCAGCGCCTGCTAACTCACAAAGTGGCAATCGTTCGTAACAGAAAGTTGTCACAGATTGATTGAGTCACTTCTGTTGTGCACGATCTGTGGCCGTCCCGTAAACGGCGGACATTGATCAGCGTGACATGTACAGTACTCACGTTTTGATAATTCTGTTTCTTTTCGATTCAACTTTTTATGGATGCAATTAGCTTTCGGTGGTCTCTAAAAAGTTTTCCGTATGTAACTGACCGGTTTCTCAACCGGAAAGAAAAGTCCAAACTATTCCGAGGGTAGATTGACAGCAAGTTAATATTGCCTACAGTTGGTCAGAATTTATCAACTCAACGTTTTCTTGGCAACATCATCGTCAGACTAATTCTTTTTGTGGTAGGTTTATATTGCCTTAGTTCGAAGTTAATCCACCGTCATTTGTTTGCGTATCCCTATTCACAGAACGAACAGACCCCTTCGCATATCGGTCAATTAAAGCAACAGTTATACGCTTTTGTTGTCCCACCACATCAAGCACCGTCCTGTTCCCAACCCGCGAGTATACCGACGGATTCTTCATTTGCCTCAATCCCAGTTTCCTTGCCCTCTTCGATCAGTAGTTCCTCATCTCTGTCCTCATTGTCTTCGTCTTCCGTTTTGGGTACGCATGGATCCACAGTGGAACCGGACGTAACGCCCAATTCCAGCAGTCCGGTCGCCCCCGGTGGGATTCGGCCAGCATTCGGAGGTAAACCACTCACTCGTGGCCTATCAAGTCTGGGAGCCGGACGGCACAAAAAGTTCCCCGCTCTGTCTCAACTAAAAATGCCTCCGTTTAGCACATCCACGCCGCTTCTCACCGCTGCTGCCGGTGGTGCCCCCAGTTCACTAACTGGTCGCCTTCCGCAGGGAACGTTTCTCCCGACACCCGAGGTGGAATCAGTACTCAGTGAGTTAGTTACGGAATTCTAAAGTCATGCATATCCCGAGTACGTTAAGATGGTGAACAAGATTAAGTTTCAAAGATTTGGGCGGTGAAAATGTAATTTACAACACTTATTTTGAAAAGTCAGTTTTCCTGTTCTTTTGAGAAGATCTCTATCAATTTTCCTGATCATTCAGAACCAACCATTGCTCTTTGACCGGACACGTAAATGTTGGTTTGCTAGTAGGTTTGCGGTCAGACGCAACTTGCGACAACGCGTTCGTGATCCGGACTTGCGTTTCCCTGTCCCCAGTTCGATTCTGGCTTGCGGCGTAAACTTTGACCGGCGTTTGTGAAATGGTCACCATTTCGGACCTGAAACCTGAATGTCCCGGGTTCAAATTCTGTCGCCACCGGTCATTTCCCCATTCGACAGACTAATGGGTTGTGACCAACTTCCTGAAATGTAATGTAAAATAGTTAAAGGTCAAGTATTATTACCACTGGTTTATTTTCTCTGGTTATTGTTTCCATCCTAACGAAAGATCACAGCTTAATATTCTTTCTACTTGCAATCTTTCGCCCCTCGTTTATTGCGCAGAAAATCTGGAAACGTCCCGCACGCCGGTCGCGCAAACTTCGATGGATGTGGTTCAATCTGTGGATGGTCAAGGTGCCTCTGCTTATCCGCTAGACTTACGCCTCACTCCACCCGTGCCAGCCGCACAGACCACACAATCTGTGACCGATCCGTTCGCAGCCGCAATGCGAATGGTCACAGTCGGTGGTCATCTGACGTCGGTCCCGCTGCCCAAAACACCGACCACACCGAATCCACCGCTGCTGCATCATCTTTCCGGACCTGGAGGTAATTCTGATAGCTGATAGATCTTTTCACCACTATTGTATGATCGCACTTCCAGTCATAAAATTCCTTCCTTGGTCCTGACTAATTGTGTAACAATCGAATAGGCTGGAGGAAAAACGTATCAACCACACTGTCCGAGTCGTTGCGTATTCGATTCCTATTACTATAATTGTTATGCAATTACCAAAACAATGATAAGTCGGACGGTGATCCTTCATGTGTTAGAATAAAACCCGTGTGCAGTAGTTGTGTTTCTTTAACTCAGCTTAGTTTGCATCACCCGTGTGAGATTGATAGAGAAAGAGCTTCTCGTACAGTTCGACTGGTCCGCTTGACAAGCCTAACTAATCCGAAGATATGCACACCTATCGTCGATACAAGGGGGAAACCTCTTTTCTCTATCGAATTCAGCAAACAGTCGATTGTTTCCTCCTCCCCCAAAGATTATTGTGTTATCTGTTGAAAACAGTCGGCTTTTTTTGATACTGATGTGCATTGTCTGTCTTCTATTACCTGTCTTTTACTTTATTCTGGGAGAGAGAGAGGGTGTATGGGGTGTCTGAGAGGAGTAGCACTTCTGAGTTGGTTGACTGTCGTGTCCCTTGGGGCATCCTCCATCTCTTTGGTCTCCATCATTCACCCAACTCTCACCTGTGGCTCCGCGAAGCTGAAGCATGCATCAGCGGCCACACCCCGGCAAACCGCTCGACAGGCGGGCTAAACCAGGTCGAGGGTTACCGAGGTCTAAAAAACTTCGGCGAGACGGTGTTCGGCATGTGAAGACAGATCCTTCTGAATGGGCGGGCGAGATCTACTGATCCAACGGCCACAAAGGAGACCTATTCAACTGCCTGATCCGGCATTCCAGAGGAGGCGAACGAACCGTACAGCAGGTCACCGGCTCCTCTGGGAACACCCTGCTGCCCTGCAGTCTGCACTTGGGTGTGCAAGGGCTAGAGGTGCAACCTCGAACAAAAAGGCCGAACGGTGCTGGGGACACCGCTTCGTACCCTACTCCCGCGACTCTCTATGATTATTCACGAAACCTTCGCGATATCCATGGAGCCGACTTATCCTCTCGCAGGAGATAGTCGTGTAAAAGTAAAAGTAAAGTAAGAGAGAGGAGACGTAAAGTAGCCCGTTTGGATGGCTCTGTGTATGTCAGACTGAATCTTCGATGCTTGTTCATCGTTTTTGTATCCCAACTAACTAATTCTCCCGAGGCTAAAGGCCAGTTCTACCATAATTTGTCTTGACTACCCCACGGCGTGTGCTCCGCCGATATTCTGCTTATTTCTGGCGATTTCAGTACCCTAATTGGGAGCGTTTAAAAGACCAAAAGGCATATGGGCAGTTGATTTGGCGTTTCTCGCTATTAAACTGACTCATCTAACTTTGTTTTGATCATAATCTACTCCCAACAAATACAGATTTCTCGCACAAAAAACGGCACTGCTTCAAATGACATCCCTGTGCGCCTTCACTGAGTCGAAATCAGATCGACCATATTGCTCTTACTTACTGCCGACGCGGGCTGATTCAAAACTGTCGTTCCTTCTTTTTACATCTGTCGACCTTGACCATGCTTTCGTCCGGGCGCGGTTTCGCTTACGTTTTATCGATAGACGTATCAGCGTCAAAACCAACCATCCCCCGCTGCTGCCACCAAATGACAACTGTTGATTAGTTTTCCAAACGGAATTATCCGCCAGGTTATGGAGCGAGAGAAGCGATGGATAACGACATTTTTAGCTGTACTGTTAGATGCACGAATATATTGATAAACGGAGATACCTTAAAGATCAACGGATTTTTAGCCTCAAAAGCGACCGTGCGCAGAAGTTGATCGCGAAATGTAAAGAGATGAATAACGCTGCTTGATATGCACCAGCCTTAATCTTTTCCGTTTGACTTGAAATATCGATTCACGAGAACCAAGTGCTAGTCAAAGCAGGCGAACGGCTTAGGGATTTAGAGCCCGGAGCGTCGTTTGAAACGTTGGGCTGAACATTTCGAAGAACGGTTTAACTGCCCTTCGATAGGTTTGCTGAAGAGCACAATAGAGTTCTGAATGTAGATACCATTCTTCTGTAGGAGCTGGAGGTTCTCCGCTGAACAAGCCATCTTAAGCGAAATAACACAGCTAGACCAAATGGGTTGCCTCCATCTGTTTTGAATTACAATGGCCCAGCATTGTCACTGGAGTTGACAAAACCCCTGGGTTTGAAATGGACGAAGAAACCAGTTCCAAAGAGTTGGCACGAATTAGTAATCGTACCGATTCATAAGGAAGGTGACAGATGCTCGTGCGAAATTCACAGGTGAATGAGTCTGATTAGCATCACGTCTGGCATTATTTCCACCGCCTACTTAGTTCTCGCGAAGTGTTCACGTGAGAATGAAGCTGAGTTCAGCCATGGTCGAGGTTGACCATATATTCACTGTTCGACAAATCTTACAACAGTCTCGTTTTCCCCGGGGCCTATCCTCTCCGTTTTTCGTGATGTGGGAGTGGCCTTTGACTCAGTCGATCGTACCGATCTTTTGACGGTGGGCATATGCGAGAGATATATTTCCATCATAAAATCTTTGTACATGAATAGTCGAAGCCGAGTTTGGACTTACGGTGATCTTTCACTCAAGTCTAGCACGAGAAGCTGTGTACGTCAGGTTTTCTCCTGTCTCACTTTTTAAATTCGTAATTGCTGTGGTCCTGGGGACCACCTTTTTCATGTGGTGATCGTATTACTGAAATTTTCTCTAGTGGGAAATTGTCAGTTCGAAGTGAGGATCCAGGTAAGTTGCAGGCTTATCCGAATAGCCTGAATAATTGCGTGGCGATATTCGATATGCGCTTTGCACGATCAAAGTGCAAGATGTTGCAGGAATGGGTTGGTCCAGCACCAAAACTTACGATAGTTGAGTTAGGCAATATGACAAGTAGGTACGTTTTGTTATTTAGGAAGCTTATATAAGAGCCGCATCTGACTTTTTCCAGGTTCGGTCATCTGTGATGTCGCTGTGATATGCGTTCATATATCAAGAATCGAGTGTACACTGTGGCATTCGGGTCAGTTCTTCGTTACGGTTAAAAAACATTGCCACTAAAGGCAAGGAGTGCGCAAAGGCTAACGGCATTAGAACACCAATGTATTCGTAATATTGCGTGAGCTTGATAGGAACACCGTATCAGAAATGCTGAGATTAGACTCAGAATATTAGACATGCGAAACACCAATCAGGTGAGTTAATAAAGCTCAGGAGGCCTTGTGTTGCGCATGTCCTCGGATAGAATTCCTCGGCACTCACCGTCCTCTGAGGTAGGTAATGGTTAGAAGATGGGCATGTGTGGTTGATCCATGACGTACGATAAAGGTATGAGAAACCTGACTGTCAGGGTATTTGCTGACGCATCGATAGACAGCCTAATTTCGTTTACAGACAGCACGTGTTCATCTGTCTTAAATCGATGGCATTTACGTTGGTGCGACCACGGACGAGAGGAAAACGGAAGCGAACACGTATCAAAGCGTGATCTGAGTTCAGAGGCGTAGAGTAAAATGAATGACAATTTTCACTTTACCCACTCCATCGGTGACCGAGGACAAAATGGTCAGTCTGAGTTCAGCGAAATTGCATCAGAATACGGTGCTCTATAGGATCGCCATCCTAGTACCATGCCCACAGATGTCTTTTTGGTTTCGGTACTACCCCGGCGTTTTCGGATTCACGAAGCTGATAAGGCGGTCACTGTTCTCCTAATGATGATGGAGAAGAACTATCTTCAGAAGCCTCGGATAGGTTCATTCGAACTGCTTTTAACGGGCGTTCCAGTCTCCAGCGATGCATGGCATATCGGATCTTGCTAGCTCGAGTGACTGTTTCTCGAAAGGTGTGATATTTCTCCATGCCGCCTGTCGTTTCGTAGGTATAATTTGACCCGCCACTACTATTAGATTTCGAAGAGATCAGTTTTCAAATGATGTGCGTTTGTTAGTGAATGCGGTGCCGTGCTGTCCCAGAAATGTCTCTGGGTCAGTATGCTATATCTGCTGCCGGATCCTTTTCACATACCTGACGTCACTGTTTGGTGGTCTAATTTTCGAAAGACCGGCAGTGTCGCTGTGGTAGTTGTAAAAACTCCACATTGCGTTATAGTAGGAGCTCGCATCCAGGGGTATTCTCACATTGTAACAAGTAATGTGTGCCTTCCTCCTAAAATCAACATTTCTTGCCGGTTATTTCAACTCCCGGATCACTGGGACAGCACGAGGCGCGTTGCCTACCGGGATGCCGTAGCATGGACACTGAACACGATCAAATTATCCATAGTGAATGTTAGGCACATTATGTGAGGCGGCGTCTGCAACCCCACTCAGCTTGTGTAAACCTAGTCCGGCCGGAAAGGCATTAAGGATCCTAGCATTGATGTTTTATCAGAATGGTGTTCTCCTCAATTTAGTAACGGCATTGTTTTTGGATCTGGAAGGATACCTCGTAAGAACACCACAAGTCACTAATCGGACTATTTAGCCCAGCGTGTCACGGCTTGTACCCCTATCATTTTAGGATTCCGACATCCCCGAAACCTCGTTTCGAAATTCAGACCGGTGGTGGTCCAGTGGTTTAGAGCGTTTATTTGCCACCTCGGAGATCGGAGGTTCGAAGTCCCGCCATCACCGTTTACTTTGGTGGTAGACAGCATTCCACTGTCTTTCTGCTCGTTACCACACCTGACCTATTGGTGGGACCCTATGTAGTTCTTCATCGGTCCAATTCTCAGAGTCTGGTTGCCGGTTCTCTCTAACAATGCAGTGGGCCTCAGGGGCTATGGAGCGTATACTCCTTACACTTCACTCATGTGCAGGCATGTAGTAAAAAAAGACGCCCTGTTCGCCGAAGAACTACGCGTCCTCTTTTTTCGACTCAGTCATGAACCCGATTCAATCGCATCATAACGGACCATAGCTGGTGAAGTTGCATACGAAACTATCGAACATATTGGTCCGCCTGTCTTGATTTCAACCGCGTTCTGATATGAACTCAGCTGTCCTTGTGTTTCAATGAAGTTACAAAATATGCCCTAAGTCATCAGCCAAACTTCAATAAGCCGTACGAACCAGTTTGTCAATTCAGTTTTCAAATGGAGCTAACTGGAAACACAGAGGTTAGTGGATGAAATCGCTGTAATAAACAGCGATCACTGATCACGTGTTATACCTCCGTCTTTCGTGGTGATTTGTGATCCGACAAGTTGCTTTGTGAAATTCTAAATTTATGCTAGATCTCCGCCTTTTGGATGCACGCCGGCCGATCCGATCCGATTGACCAGCTTAAAGGTAGGGAAAGGTGGCTACTTAATTCCTTGTGGATCTGACGAAAATCGTTGTCGATTGAAGACGTTAAGTGATGACCTAGGGACGCAGTCAATGTTGTGGCTCTCCTGGAAATGCTAAAATGAAAAGCGTACAACCTGAAGTATTCTGTTCTCTTTTCAGTTTTACTTATTTACCGTTCGCTGTTTCCTATCTTGTGAGGCCACCACGCTTGTTCTCAGACGGATGTGAATGAACATTTTGTTTGTTGAAGTGATCCTTCACATTCGCTAATGTATTTCGAATCGTGATTTTATGGTGGTAAAGACCCCTCTTCAATTGTGCCCTCAATTCCTTCCTCGCCAAAATCATATTGTACTCGATTAGTTGTGGTAGTGTTATCGCTGTTTTCACTTCCGACATGTGAAGAAGTCAGTTACCTGGGTGTGTAGATTTCTTCGAACCAGATGTTATGCTTTATTCAATCACTGGTTGTCGTGCTGTCAATTTTGTTTCAATGCCTAATAATCTAGTTATGGTTACTTCTGTAAATCTGATTTCAGAATCCATTCTGGCAAGTCCCCTAGTTTCCGCCGACTCCACGCAACGGTGTGCGTTCAAAGCAGTCAAACGGAAGAAACCTCTGTGAACCAATCCCGGTGGTGATTGCCCTCGCGTAATCTACCGCCCACCATTTGAGGTTAGATATGAAGTAATCGGCCAGTTTTTCAAACTTTATTCGATTCCCGTTTTACTTTTGTTTTCTTTTTTACTACCAGATATATACGATCCGTAATCGTATGGCATCTCATCTCATCTAACAGTAAATCCATTGATTTTGTCCAATTTTGCTCATTTCGTGCATTCTTAGCATTGAGAAATGGTTCTCTTTCGTTTATTCTTTTATCATTTCTTTCCAAATCTCTCTTTGTATGATCATTCTTTTCATTCTACATTGACGCTACCCTAACCATCACCATCAGACTTCGATCCCTATGCACATCGTCGTTTTGATCACATTTTAACCACGTTGCCCTTCTCCTCACGCCGCGTCTGATATTTGGTCTATGAATCGGACCAATACAGTTCAGTTCGTGTATCTACTAGCTGTTGCATTTCGATCCTCGCTCGCCTGTGCACATTTGTACATCCCAACACGCACACGGGAAAGTGGTAATATTACTAACTACCCCCTCCCCACCGTTGATCTGTTCCGCTTCCTGTCGGCCAAATACGAGGTTCATTCAGATTAAACCACGAACGTAATCATTGAACATAACTATCATGTCCTCTTCTAATCGTTTATTCGATCCCGGCCACTCTATTTTCACTTTTGTCCATGTAAAAAGATTCAACCCGGTACTGACTTCAGCCTGGCTCATCTCTCTGGTTAATATTTTGTATCTTTTTTGAAAGATCTATTTTTCTGTGGTCTGCTGTCCCCTCTGCGGATCCAAACGCACCTTCCAGGCTAGGCTCACATTTGACCCGCTTCCACCAATCAGTTCCATGGAATGCGCGCCCGAATCATTGGTTCACCCTCCTGTTCTTCCTTTTCACCTTGCCACCGGTTAGGTGCTGAAGCACCGATCCATCTTTACGTTTCTTATGTAACACTGTTCCACGCTGACTCGATCAATCAGTCACCCGCATCTCCGACAATAGAATCATTTTGGCCAAATTACCACAGTCCTTTCATTTTCCTTTCTCCGGTTTGTTCGTTCTCACCTACCTTTCTATTTGATTTCGTTAGAAACCACCTGTTCTCCAGATTAAAGAAGTGGAACGGAATCTGCCTCTAGTCGAGTCGGTTTAAACAAATGGAGTTGGTAGTTGTGTAACAAATGATCAAAGTGTAGATTGATACTGCTGTGCTGGGTTAGTCCAACACGCAGAATGTAGCTCTATTGAGTGATGGAGAATAACTATTCTTAAGATGTCGTTGCCTAGACTACACAATGTTCCAGACTTAAGGTGTCGAAATATGGTATGGTGTGCAGGTTACTGCTCATTAGTACAGTGCTCCCCCTCTCCTAGAGCGTACTCCCGAGGAGCGGTCACCTCAGTGCGAACGCACTATCCCGGTCCCGACTGATTTTACCATAGCAACTCCTCAAGAGCAAACACCGCCATCGGGTCACACACCAAAACACCGATAGAAAACGCTACTTGATCTTGTGCTTAAGAAAATTCGTAGGTCCTTCTTTTGTGACAAGTGTCAAATTTTGCACTTGGGTACTTACATGTAGACATCGTAGGCTCTCCAGGTAAATCACGCATGGTCATTGAAGTCCTGTGGTGAACAGCGTCAATGAATATTCTGTAATTCCGCGCATATTTGTGTTGCTGTGCCCGCTCAGTTGTTTGTGTCGGACATTGACACCTGCGGTGGTGGCTGTTACAAATGTACTTTTAGTGTTTGATCTCATAGCTGGCAAGCCTGCAGGGTTTAGTTAATATAATTGAAACTTTCACACCACGGCAGTTGAGCTCGTAAGTGCCCATAAACCATAATGAGACGACCACTGAGAAAGACATCCTCGAGCTGTGGTGATAAAGTACGGGTTAATAGTTTGCACAAGAACAATTTTTTTTGAGGAGGATTGCATCCTTATTCGGTGTATGAAAAACGCAAGTCCACGTGATTTTGATAAACGAGGCCAGCATCAAATCCAGCTGGGAACAAGGAACTTCATTTTAGCGAAAATGCTTGCATTTACGTCTCGGTTGTTTCAGTAATGGCAACAGTTCTGTGTACGGGTGGTTTCTCACTGATTGTCGGAACTATCTGCCGTTAGCGAGAGTGTCGCTACTGGGAAAGGTAATGAAGGTGGTTCGTTATTATGGAGCGTAGTAATTTTTGCTCGAGTAGTGCCTGCGGTACAACCTGCGAAGTACGACAGATTCAAGCAGCTTCGACGCTTTTTGGATAAGGCTTATACCGCCGCGGTTAGCGCAGCCACTGCGCAAGCCCAAGATGGGCACAACAATCGATTCCCCAACAAGGAGGGGACCTACTCAAAATTCCACACATAGGAGAACAAAACATGAACTTCCCTAACAAGCTACATCCCACCATGTTTAAAAGAATTGGGGGAAGGTCATCGGAGCCCAGGGACTTGTGACGTTCTAAGGCCTCGATTACACATCGAATCTCCGCCTCGGTAGGTGGATCTGTCGAAACGGACCACTGGATGCGTGCCGAAAGGCTACAGGAGAGGCTGACACCAAGGGCCAGCTAAACTGTGTCTGTAAGTGCTCCAACCAGCGTTCGAGTGGTCGCTGTGGATTATGAATTGATGAACCGTTAGCTTAGATCCTTTCGCTCACACCTAGTGGCTTTCTACCGGTGACTCGAATGAGACAGAACAGCTTGCGGGAATATCCCGTGGTGGCAGCACGTTCCATATCTGATGGACGTTGCGATCACTAGATTTTGTGGTCCCTGCGAAGACTCGCGTTAAGTACACTTATCAATACTAGTCGTGCTTCGTTATGCTCGCTCCCAGCTGGGACCAACTGGCGTGCGTCAAGGAGGTGCAGAGATTCAGCAGAAGTTCAGGGTTATGTGGCACGACGAAACAGACCACAACCTACTAGACCAGCGGAATGGTAAGCATTCGTAATAAGCGACCAATGCTGGTTCATTTTATCAGGTGGGAGATAAATCTATCTTTTCAGCTAGCGCGTTTTGGAAAACGGATCGATGAGGTGAATCGGAGTGCATATCGCAATCTAACCGTTGTTACAGCATGTTTTTAGAGCGCCCGCGGAAGCACATGGACATTTTACTGCAAACTAGTCTGTGGTCGGAATCAAGGGTGGGGTTGCTCCAGCACGAGCGACAGTCTGGTACGCAACACTGCCGTTTGTGCCATGTAGCGATGTGGCCAATCTGGGTCCACTAGTGACCCGAAAAACGCGGACGCCACATGGCTTTCCGGTGATTAGGGCGTCTGAAGTTCGTACTGGCCAGTAACAGGCGATGGTCAGAGCACAGGGCCAAAATCTGTTCTTCGTTTTTCGAACAACGGGAATGTACCCGAAAAGAGTCTCCTTCGATGACAGCCGACCAACTCTAGCATTCTTATCTCCTGTCAGAAGTATCATATCGGTCCGGCTTGTTTTATATAAGAAATCGTGATGCTTTTGGTGAAAGTTAGCTTTGATCGCATCTGGTCTGCAATTAGTGGGTGCATACGCCGGAATGAGGGAACGGTGACTGTTCACTTTGTACGAGCCCTCTAGTCTTACTGCGCATGAACGACTGTCTGCTAGGATCAAGTCCTCCGCCTTCTCCTCCCTTACATTGAGAGCAAAGCTAGCGCCCGGAAGACCAGAATTCGCAGCCTCAACGTTCTCAGAAAGGTGTAAGTGAAACTCCACTTAAGGATTTGATCGGAGCATCGATCGAATGATGGAACTGGAGTCTTTTTACTACATGGTTGCACATGAGTGCAGTGGAAGGGGCAATCACCCCATGGCCACGAAGGCCTGCTGCACCATTGGGGATAACCGGCAACCAACCCTCAGACTTGGAGTGACGAAGAACCACATAAGTTCCCAATAGGTCAGGTGTAGTAACGATCCGAACGACAGTGGATTACTGTCTACCACCAAAGTAACCGGTGATGGCGGGGGTTCGGACCTCCGAGGTAATAAGCCAACGCTCTAAACCACTCGACCACCACCGGTCAACACGTCGACGGCGAGTGACTCAAGGGTACGAGCTAAACCCGCCCGCAGTCCTATACACATCAGGGTTCGCACGTTGAACGTGGCTAGTTTGAATGGGCATCGAGGACAAAGTAGGGGATTAGTCGGTGGTAGTGGGCTCGGGAGCTAGTCGATGACGGACGAGAGAGAACATAACCAGAATTTCCACTGGTTGTCCTACAGCAGGCACAGTCGACCGAAGATCCCATGGGGTCTGATGGAGGAAAAGAATGCGACAAGGGAGTGAAAATGAAAAAGTAAGTAAGTAAGCCGATGGCCAATCGTATGATTTATTCGCCTCTTCTGGAAACCTCTGGGAGGCGGTGACTGAGTGCTTAGTTCACACGCCTTTCGGATGAGGCTGGACATCCTGGGTGCCCGGTGCACTCCTCCGCCACATTCGGATGAGCATAGTGTTGCACGCCTCACGCCACTCGTGGTTGATTTGGAATCAGGGTTTAGCCATCTCTCCTAAACTGGTTATCAGTTGACCAACTCTGTAGAGAGTGGCAGGTATTCGCTTTTGTCCTCTCACTTTGGGGGAACACCACCAAGAGAAGGCGTAGGACTTGCTCAGCAGACGCACAATCGTTGGGAGTATTTCGAGAGACGTTCAGGGCAAGTGGCTATCTCGGAGCCTGAGACACCCACCCGCGACCATACTAAGACATTTCAGAGGTATGGCGCTGCAGAAGTAGGGGCTAATCGAACAAACAATGGCAAAACGGTGCGAATTCACGCCAAAGAACTGTAGTCCTCCGAGCCTGTATGTATCCTCATTTTGATGGGGAAATATTGTGGTGGTTTGTAACATCCGTGTGTGAACACGATGCAGTTCGATTTAGAACTCAACTTACCTTCACATTTTTGGCAAGAAAAAACGTGAGGGTTCTCAGGCGTTACTCAATCCTTGTGCAAATTACTTAAAGCGTGGCTGTTGCTGCTTTGATTTCACGGAAACGCTTCGATAACAAAAGACAAAATATCGTCTAATCAATGGTCCTTTTGGTTTGGTTTACCTCCAGAATCGCTGAAAGAAGTAAAATGCGTATTTCAAAGCGAACACCACGTTAAAAAACGATATTATTTCCTTTTGACTTTCCCTCTCAATGCGATATCTCCCAGCAGGAAACAGTTTGGGCAATTCAGACTAGTGTTTCTGATTTGGGGAGACGACTACTACAGTTCTCAATACCTCGTAGCTGGTTTGGCATTGATGGATGTGTTGGAGAAGAGAATACAACAGGAATCAGACTGGCATTCGCTAGCCTACAACATTTGTGCCGTCTTCCAGATATCCGACTGAATGAACAGGCGTAGCCTTCAGAACACTGAAGTGCTTTCCTCAGACCTACTCGTCATATTTTCCCTGAAATAAAAACAGACTTCGATTCCGATAACCACACAGTTTGAAAATGACTCAACAAAGGCCATACTAGAATAAGTGTTTTAAATTAAATCTCTTTCTGAACAGACGATGCCGAGTTCGTGTCGAATCGGGGCCTCACTCAGTTCACTGAGAGAATTGGTGTCCGTCGAGGTTGCCTGTCCCACTCTTCTTTCACAACTTTGTAAATGAGATGGTTCCAAAAATAGGATTGTCCTCGGTCTTTAACAAACCGAGAACTGTCTGACTTCGGGGGTAGACGGAAAATTTCTGAGCTGCTTATCAAAGAAGCAATAGAGTTACAAGTCTCTCGATAATTGTGTAGCAACATTTAGAATACATTTTGTGCCTCCAAGAGGTCTTGGCTCTGGGTTCGCACTGCATTAAAAGATACGTTTGTGTTCTATCATTTCATATATCTGTGGCATTGGCAAGACATTCGCCTGACCATCAGAGATCGAATGAACAAAGCCGCCACTGTCGGTCACTCCCCAGGTGGCAGCCTGTGGTTGACTGCCACCCACTTTCTGAAGTATCGTACCATGATTATACAATAAAACGAAAGTATATTAAAGGAAGAAGTTAGGCCAGTCCTTCAGTACAACCGAAAAACGTTAGCGTTATGGGAAGGAGATACAAACAGAACATTGCTGTTGGAGCAATGCTGGTATCTAATAGGGTCGCCTTATCGCTAGTGTTGAGGTTAGGCGTCTCTGAACCAAGTGATAAAATGCGTGAGTAATCTAATTCTCCCTGCTCGACGTCCACTAACACATTCCGTATCTACTTCAGCCACAGTACTTTGTGATTGATTGACGTCGTTGTCCGAGTTGCATGCAGCCTTGGAAATTGTCCGTGAGCGATAGTCGACGGGCTTCTGTACGCTAAATGCTTGTGCGCGAGATACCACATGAGGCTGGTCGGTTTTATGGTTTCAGTTCTGACGATTTTCAATCTATTTGTAAGTTGGGCTCGTTTTGGTGTGTACCAGCAGTCAAGGAGCTGAAAATGTTTGTGGAACGAACCGGATGAATGGCGGTATGGAACCATATAAGGTAATGATCCGAAGGGTAACAGCTTACTGTCTGTCATCACCAATGTGGTCAGCATTGTTCCGATTCGAACCACCTTCCACGGGAGTGGTTAAGGCTTACACCACTCAACCATCATGACCGATCAAGGGATGTTGAACTTCTCGATATAGGAGTAATGGCATTTCTGTTGGCCGCACTCACAGATGCTTGTTGGAAACTTATTAATGTGATTCAAGTTGGAAGCTATGCATGCACTGTAATGTAGCTGCGATTGTACGTAATTTGTGGAGAGCATCCACCCAGCACGACAGGCATTCCGTTCTCCTCTCCCCCAGGTTGAAGACTTCAGCAGGTTAACAATCTCGCATTTCAACCAAATGGAAGGAAACTGATCATAGAAATAAACATTGTAGAAATCAAACTGGTTCAGTCACCTAGTTTCATGCGAAGTTCCTCCTTGACTTTAATCTTATCAGACAGAACACGTGCTAAACAAGGCACCGTAGAGTTGCGATAGACATTTACGCGGGAGGGGATAAGTCTAAATGCGGAACGTGCGGAGATATGCGAACGGCATGCAGATAAGTCATGGTACAGGGGATGTGTAGGGTCGGCAAGAGTCTTCCTGGTGAATTTCTCGCAGGCTATAATGTGTAAATCGCAATTTTCGGAGGTGAAAGAGCCCATGGAAATCAAAGAAACACGAATGATAATAGCCAAATCGCGGTGGTGTGATAAAATCTTTCTTAAGTAGGCCAGGAAAGATTACGGGAGAGTAGTAGAGTAGGAATGGGAGAACTCTTTGATGAACAAAAGAAAAAATGACAGCTTTTGTGGTACCAGACTGCCTTGGCCTACAAATTTGAAAAGACAGTCTACGTAGTTTTTAAGCACAGCCAAGAATATGAGACGTCCACTGTAAATTGGTGCTGATTGTGACGCCTAAGTATTTGACCAAGTCAACTCTGGAAATGAGGACACTATTGACGGCTGATTGCTTACTAGGGTAAGAGGAACGAGAAAGGGAGACGTAGTCCAGAATGAGACGAAATTTCTGAATATTGTATAAGTTCTTGGAAAAGAGTTAAAATTTCTTAGTTTGAGAGAGACAGAATGAGCAAAACATCTTCGGCGTATTTAAAAAGTGGTGCAGGTGGTCAAGTCGGTGATATATCTAGTGAAGAGAAGGGAGGAATGAACGGCCATCTGAAAAACTTCAGAGTTGGTCAAAAGACTTTAAACTTGCTCCAACTTTAGTACAAAGAGTTCTGTTGTGAAAGTAGTCTTCCAACCACGAGAGTAGAGAAGTGAGACAGCCAAAATACTTGAGCTTTCGAAGAAGTAGAGAACAGGGAACCAAATCAAAAGCGGAGCAATAGTTGAGAAAAATACATCGGACGGATTTCATGAAACTACTTAAGTTGTTTGAAATGAAATTCCAAACTGAAGCTACTACATCCAGAGTGCATCTGTTGGGTTTGCATGCAAACTGATGGAGACCATTTGGAACAGCGAACGAGGAAGGCAATCGACTTAGGATGGCGCGCTCGGTCTACTTGAACTCAGAAGATTAGCTGACGATGGGACAAAAACGTTTTGACAAAATATTGAAAGTACAGTGTTTGGGCATAGGTACTACTGTTACGGGTTTCCAGGATGCGGGAATACACCAGCATCAACAGATTTATTGTTAAGGGAAGTCATAATTCCGGATAGTTTACTTGCTCCAAATTTGAGAACAATGGAGGATAAACCGTCTGGACCCACAGCAGAAGCTGATTTTGAGATTCGTAAGAAGTTGAAGACTTTTTCTGAGGAAAATGGTTCTGCACGTGAAAGAACAGAATGAAAGTAGGATGTTAGGGTATCCCATGAAGGATGAACAAAAACAGCGTTCAGGCTGAATAACGGAGAACCTAATTTTAGTTTCGTTCTGTATCGTGCACTCGTTCGTTTCTCCCAAGTATATCGTTCTGTACCGTCGTGCTCACCGTTTCATGGACGTGTTGCATGCATCTAACCTCCAATTAAATCCATTTTCATAACTCGAGGTTAACCGGTGCATTACAGCTCAAAATAGGGGGATGGGATATGAAAATAATAAGTTTTTTAATCAATAAATGGCAACCGGTAATGATCGAGTTGAGAGCATTTGATTTCCACCTCGGAAATCAGAAGTTCGACTCCTACTACCACCGGTTACTTGGGTGGCAAACAGTAACCCACCGTGTCGCCCGACTCACCACCACTTCTGACCTATTGGGACCTTAAGTGGTTCTGCACTCCAAGTCTCAGGGTCTGGTTGCCGCCTATCCCTATTAGTTCAGTAGGAATTTGAGGTTCTGGGGTATGCCGCTTCGACTAAACTCGTGTGCAAGCATACAATAAAAAGCTCTCGCTCTGTGCCAAGAAAAGCAACTGTATGTCACTCTCTCTCTGCCTTGGTGACGAACGGTAAACTGCATGCTGATGCCTGTGTACTCCTCACAAAATAGAACGTTGTGTACTCGTCATTCTGTTTCAGGCTCCGGTTAAGACTTCGATCACATAAGAGTCTCTATCACTCAGCAGTCCCCATTGTGCTTCTCAGCATTCTAAGGAGGGTTTAACAATGAGTTTCATTTGAATCAGTTAAATACACCAAAGAAATATTTCCGCAAAATAACGGCGTGTTGCTTTGTTCTTCAAGCAGTGTAGTGCTACCGATGTGACACACAACTGCCAAGACTAGAGCAGGACAGTTTACCTGTTTGCTATCGTCTTATGGCGCTGTCGAAATTAGAGCTTTGCAAAACAAGAAACAGTACTTACCTGCTTAACGGAATGACAAAATATGCAAGGAAAAAGCTATTGAGATAAACGTCAACGCGGGTGTGGTGTAGTGACTAGCCGTGCGACACACTGGGGGGTTCCTGTCTACCACCGCCGAAGTGACCGGCGGTGACGGGATTCGAACCTCTGACCTGCGGGTGGTGGGGGGGGAGAAAACGTTGTAAACCACTCAACAACACCTCACTAGAGACAACATACTAAAAGCCTTTTGTTTGTTATGAGCACTAATAATAACAATGACGGTATGGAACCGAATCTGTAAATTATTGAGTAGACGTGAAATTAAATATAGATTGCAATAAAATGATCTCAACTACGAAGTTCCCGTTTAGCTTCGGTTTCTAAATGGGTTATTTTCTTTAGATTACTGGACTAATATTAGAAATGAGCATCCCCGCACGAATAGTGGATACAGTTACGTGATAATGGGTACTGTGACATTTTAACCGGGGCGATGTTTGGGGAATCCGGTTGAGAACAGCTTTACCGCTCCCTAAAGACCCCTCACCGCCCCCCCCCCCCCCGGTAGATGGTCCGAGTTGATGCATACGTCAGCCGTGGTAAACGAATGTGACGAAATAACTAGATCCGAAAATTATGCGAACACATAAACGAGAATACAGAGTTTACTAATATATTTATTCACAATGCTTTTGTTATATATGAACTAGTGTGCGGTTGTCTGCGGTCCTATATGCTGGTCATTCAAAATACCCTACGGTTGATGTGTCAGAACCGAGATCGGTTCGGTTGTATTGTATTGACGACATTAGAAACATGCATCAGACAAAAGGATTTATTTGTTTACTGCGCTGATTGATCTAGCGGAATCGATGACGCATGGCTGATGCGTGCAGAAGTGTCTGCATCACCATAGCACAGTCTCGTGCTCAGGGTATTTCGCTACCGAGAGGCGATTTGGTTATTACCAGTACCACACGTGATGGATGGGTGCGTGAACAACCTGAGCTTTATAAGAAAGTACGTTGGGATTCATTGTAGTTTGTAACAAGTCTCACGGACACTTGATGTGTGTGTGTGTATGTATGTATGTATGTATGCATGCATGTATCAGTCCACCGCATACGAATATCACATAGTCCAATAGGACTGCAGAAGTGGTGATGATAATCAGAGTGGCTCAAAAAGGAAACCCCAACGAGTCGAGAAGCAGCAACAAACATCGTTGTAGTGCATTTATCTCCCGACATAAGTCTTTGATGACCAGCTGTTATGCCTTCCAGAACAATCTCCGAATGCTGCAATCTTGTAATGAATGAAACAGACATTGTACGCTCGAATGTCACCTAGACACGCACTAGCACAATGACTGTACGTTGGATCACAATATCCGTTCGACAATAGAAGCGTGGCGCTCAAAGCTAGACTACCTACTAGTTTGAATGAGAACACAATATGTCGACGGGCAGAGGTTTGCTGTTTCGTTGGCCACCAAAGTCGTGCGGTTCGAGGAGCATTGAATTCGGCTGCTTAGATGGGTTTTACTAGGATGGAGCAGACCAACCTTGGGAATCGATAGGCAACCAGAGTAACCAACCAGCAATATGTATTTTACCAATATATCGTGGTTCGATGAGATATAAATTCAGATTAAGACTAACTAAATATTGTGAGTAACTCGAAAAGTACGATATTTTAGGGAAAATAATATCACTATTGTAATCTGCGCCTCAGTATTGGGGAAACTGAACCGTCCCCCCAACACTACCTATTCCTGAAAGTGAGCACTCGGAATTGTTACATACTATGACGGACACTTGTACACAATAACACTCAACACAGTTCACACTAATGTATCTACCAACTTCTCGAATAACAAACCTCGGTAAAAGTATTCTGAATATCATAAACATGGTTGTGCGTGAAGAGATGGTCGGTTGCGGATTTCCGGCTTGCGTTAGGCGGACAATTCTGTTGTGAATTGCGAGCAAACCCCGGTGACTTTTTTCGTGCATATTTATGTGAAGATTTCATCCGCCATGTCGCGAATTAATGAGTCGTTGTTGGATGAGAGGTCTCCTCGTTCTATAGACACTGATTCACTTGAGAGAAAAATGTGAACAAAGTGATTCTCATCATCTTCAACCAACCCCTATCAGATTCCCAAAACCCGTCAGATTGTCGTTTTATTTAGTGGACAAAAATACGGAACTTTGGGAATCTCCTACATTCAGTCAGGACCTACTCCCATATAGAGTCTATAGCCCTTGGTTCGCGGTTCGTGACACGATAATGATTACACTCGGCAGTGCGAAATAGAGAAGAACTCGGAACGCTGCAATCGGATAACGTGTGCATTGGAGGAACGCCACCTCGTGCTGACAGTGTACACAGGCGGAGCAACTGACGCCGCCAAATTCGGTAATTGTTCAAATAAACAAAATCGGCTAGTGTATAACTGTCTGTCACACCGGCAGCACGACAGTAATTTCCCCCAGAAGACCGACGTAGTTCGGCTTCGGTTCGGAATTCGTAACTTGGGCTTTGCGACAAGAGACGTTACCTGAGCCTCCCGCCGCGATCGAGCGTGACAACGAAACCAGCACAGGCCGGTCTCGGTGACTCTCACTGGTCGCTGTGCGTCGATAGCGAAATTACGTCCTTCTCAACAGTGAATCTGACGTGGTTAAATCCTGGTCTTGATGTTTCACAGTAAGTGCGGGTTGCGCTGTTGAATTCGTCGTTTTCGGTATACCCCAAATTTCCGTTTGCCTGTGTTAGTTATTGCCTTGGCGAACGGGTAAGCGTCTGATGTCAACTGAGTGCAGCCATGATCCAGTGAGCGTTGTGTTTGGGCCATGTAGGATCCTGGAAGTCCATATGGTTTTTTCCGACAGGACGAGCCGGAAGACAACAAACACTAAGATCCCAAAATGGAGAAGGAAGATTGAGTAAGCTATAAAAGCTCCTTAGAATCAGAGTTCAATACGAACACATACGGTCAACAATTAGACAAATTTTTGGAGGTCATCCAAACGTGAAAAGTCTTTGGCCCCTGTGGGATTCGAACCCACGCATGGTCACCAACCTCGCACTCGCGGTACTAAAGCGAGGGTGGTGACCATAAGTGGGTTCGAATCCCGCCGGGGCCAAAGACTTTTCACACCTGGATCACCTCCAAACATTGTCTAAATCTGCCAAACATCAATAAATTAGACAAATGACAACTAAAGCCAGTCGACACCTGTCATAGAAACAAGGCTAAAAACTACGTGACTCAATGGGAATGAACAAACAAATTATCGTGCGGAGGTGGAAGAAAAGGATGGCATTCGGCGTGGAAACTAGGGTGCAATGGAAGAGGTATAACACATAGCCACAAAAGGATCACTGCACAACCAGAGTTTAAGTTTCAGTTTATTCAACCATTAACCTCACACTTCTGTGCTCTGGTTTCGGCTTCTACACTCCAGCCTCGTTGAGTCCAGGACAAAAGGAACAAAAGCATAGAGGGAAAATGATCCGGGAAATCAAATCAATATGCAAAAATCACGAAGGCAAACACAGAGTCCGAATGCCGCGACACTTAACCATATTACTTAATGTCTCCGACCATTTGATAGGTGGATCACGTGGACCTAACCTGGAAGTCTAATACGTCCTACTTGGCCAAGTCCACTAGTCAAGGTTTTCATAACTATTTGACATGTCATAGACCGACCACCTCGACCTACCTTCCAATCACTACCTGTCTCTGAGAACAGCGTAAACCGAGGAAGTCTATCGATGGGCATGCGTAACACATGTCCCAACCACCTTAATCTGTTTAGATTCAGTTCGTTATCCAGAGACTGACCCCTGGTTCCCAACATCCTACGTCTAACACCGTTGGTGATACGGTGTTCCCACCATACTCGGGCAAAGTTACGGAGACATGGTTGCTCGAACACTGAAAGTCTTCGACTATCTAACAGTCTTAATGTCCATGCTTCTGAACTGTATAAAAGGGCGGACCTAACCGCCGCATTGTTCACTCTACCCTTACCAGACAGTCGGATGTCACAGCTACCCCACAGATGGATGAGGTTGGCAAAAGCCAAATGCACCTTCTGTATACGCGAAGACACTTCATCCGATATCTGTCCACCGGGTGAAATGTAACTGCCTAGATAACAAAATTTATCCACTTCAGCTAGAGCTTGCTCTGCCAAGAAGAGGTTTGATGTTGAGCCAACCCAGTCTTTTAGCAGCATTTTACACTTCGAAGGTGCGAAACCCATCCCAAACATTGCTACACTGTTATTTAGGCTATCTGAGAAAGCTTGCAACTTACTTGGATCTTCATTCATAAGAAGAATATCGTCCGCGTATTTCAATGCAGACAGTTAAATGGCTGAGCAAAGATCGATGTCACTATTCTCATACGAGCATAGGGCTATCTCAAGAATCAGTTCAATCACAAAATTGAAGAGGAAGGGTGGAAGAGGGTAACCCTGACGAGCATCACCTTCCGCGGTGAACTTGGGTGAAAGATTCACGTGAGCACGAACTCGGCTTCGGCTGTTTGCATTCGAGCACTTGAAGAGAGAAACCAGTTTCTCTAGCACACCCTTCAATGAGAGGTATGGCCAGGGAACTGTGTGGTCGACTGAGTCGAAAGCCTCTTTCAAGTCAAGAAAGACTGAGATCATGGGCCTACGGTAGATATGTTTGTGCTCTTAGGTTTGCCGAAGAATGAGGATGTGGTCGATACAACTGCGACCGAGTCTGAAACCGACTTGATTTTCACGCGTACATATTTCGAGGGCACTGAATAGTCGGAGGAGAATAAGCCCGGTGAGACGTTTGGACGCGATACTTACCAAGCTCATTCCTCTGTGTTTATCACTAGAGAACCTGTCACCTTTCTTTTAAATTGGGTATCACACCATTCCTTGGGAATGTGTTCACTATCCCAGATGACCCGGAGGAGTTTTTTAACTCGGAAACGAAACGTTCGCCTTCATCATTGAATAGGGATGGGGACAAAGCATCCGGTCCAGCGGCTTTGTACCTTTTTACGTAACCTCTCTTCTTCATAACTCCCAATTCTGATGGAGGGTGATATCTATGTGTATCGTTTTTTTAGCAAGTATATTCGGAAGGTCCAACTTCGAAGAGGGCAAACTGAATTGTTTCCTAAAGTGTTTCGCCTAACGATGCAGACAGCATCCTTGAGATTGAATTAGTAAACCGTTGGATTCCTTGACTTAGTCACCTACACTGGACTTCCGTGGACGGATACCTCTAATCAAACGGTAAAGGTTGCGAACATTGCAATAAATGCAGCATTCTCGACTATTTTACATTTCTCAATCCACCACCGCTCAGGGTTGTTTTTCAGACTCCTAGTTAATTGGCGTCTCAGAGATTTACACGCTTCAGTAAATGTGGCATCTGGACGAACGGGTCTGCGAGCATCCAACAGAGCAACTGATGTCGAAGATATCCATCGTTTGTGAGGCCTAATTGAACTAGAGTTTTGTGTGACATTATAAACGGGATACAAGACTTCGTTGTTCTGTTCCCAGCGTTCGTTTGGGTCCTGGTTATCCGGCTGCATAAGTAACCGTGTAGACAGCTCCGTCTGGAAATTATATCGCTCGTTATCATCCAGAATCAACTGCGTGGAACGAGTGGCATTTACGTTGGTGCGACCACGGACGAGACGAACACGGAAGCGACCGCATACCAGAGCGTGATGCAACTGCACATGCGTAGAACAAAATGAACGACAATCTTCAATTGATCCACTCCAGGGATGACCAAGGACAAAGTGGTCAATCTGAGTCCAATTTTGTGAAGAAGTAGGACGATGCCATGTAAATCTATGGTGCTTCTAATGACAGAAACTCATACATGCCACAAACAATCTGTGGTCAGAGCACAGTTGAATAAGACGATCGCCGTTATCGGTACGATCGGCTGTGATAGCAAATGGGCCTCCGATGTGCGTTTCGGAATCTCCCAACAGTCAACTTGGGTGTTGAAATCCCCAGCAGTGACTATCACGTCTGTTGAACGCATGCCTCGAATAAGCTGAGGTGAATCGTGGTAGAATTGGTCCTTCGCCTCATGGTAACTGCAGTCAGTCGGCGCATACACAGACACGACAAATAACCATCGATGATTCAGTTTGTTGTTGTTGACACATACAGAATCATCGAACGGAACAGCACACGAAAGACTATTGACTGGAATCGAGCCTACTAATGCATACTGAGCTCTTTTGATCAAAATAATCCCAACGCCATCCTGACCACGATCACTAGACACAGAATCACCGGATACGCGAGGAGTGAAGCGAGAGAGTGAGGTTGTATTTGGGGTGCAGCGAGTGATCACAGAAGTGAGGTCACGTGTGCATGTTTCGGAGACAGCATACATCTATTTTGAAAGTGTCAAGAGTTTTAGTGAAAGCAACCTTTTGTCCCATCTGACATGGTGTATGGACGTTGAAGACAGCGAAATGAAGTAAACATTTAGGCTTAAGAAGTGCATTCGATTTATGCTCGACTTCTGTGCTTCTGTCTTCTTCAGAGCCGTAATTACCCATGCCATTCTGTATCGATCTAAAATTAGGAGAGAAACGGTGGTAAGGCACTTCACAAGAAGGATGCTGGAGGTTTCTGGGCGAATCATACTTTGCGGCTTCTCACACCTCATAGGGGTTTTTGTTTTGGGAATCCTAACCGGAGCCTTTACCTCAAAAGTCTGATCCACAATGCAGTGGAACGTTAACCCAGCACGGGGACGTGACCGAAGAAATCGTGAAAGAACTTCTTCCGACCTGTTACGCGAGACTTGATTATTGCAGGCATTCTGTCTTGTCTTCGTTTGTGTATTTCTATCGATCCGCTTTTCGCATTCAGTCCTTAGCCCCATACACCTAGTGGAGCTAGAGGAACGTGGACGGGCCAGCATCGTTTGGGTTGGGGTCATCCAGCTTTGGCGGGCCATAGTTGCCCAACGAATTTCCGATGACTTCTCCCACCGTCGAGAGAAACCCCAGGTACTCCACTTCACTGTTCATCTAGTGGATGTGTTCAAACCGGCAAACTGTTACTCTCCGTGTTTATTCACTGGAGTGTCTTCTCCAGGGGTATAGTGGTTATAACCAGATGTTGTCCACCAATTGACAGTGTGACTAGACTTCGTCTGGCCTCTACCCATCGACCTGTCAGGCATGATTGCATCACCGACTTAAGGAAGCCATCCTGCATAGCTCTTTGGGTCATACAGGCAAGCAAGCCATTACACCACGTCAAGGTAGATTCTCGTCGTGAGAGAGAACCGGCAACCAGACCCTGAGGCTTGGAGTGCTGGAGAACCATATAATGCCCAGTGTGTCAGGTGTAGTGACGAGGCGGATGACAGCGGATTACTGTCTACCACTAAAGTAACCGGCGGTGGTGGAACTCGAACATCTGACGTCCGTGGTGTTGATCAAACGCTGTAAACTACTCGAGCACCACTGGTCGAGAAAATCGCCCGATTTTTCTCATAGATCATCGCGAGTAAGGAAATGATCTTCCGGGAACGAACATTCTTGTCATCTCGGTAAAAACAAATGAGTGAAAGTAAATTACCAAATATCCTTGAATCCATTAGAATGATAATTGAGCTATACTCATGTTCAGATGTGAGTCAGTCCATGAGAAAACATCGTGGACAGGATGGCTCAGTTTCTAGATCTTCCTGGCCCGGATGGATGTGTACGGCAAACAGACGGAAATCAAATAATCTTGAACGAAACAGATTGGCGTAACTACATAGCCCGACTGGGACAACACGAAAATGGTAACTATGATTCGTCTGTTAAGAGTGTTAAAAATATGGTAGTGTAGCCGTATAAATGCTCTGTGCTCCCCAGGGAATGATAATGCAGTAGAGGAGGTTGTAGGCCGCATGAGGTACGTATATGAGCTAATCGAAAAAATGTTTTCCGACTAAACCAATGAAACATTCAAGGAACAATAAAAATAAAGGTATTAGAAACAGAGAACAATACTAAAGATGGTCCAACAATCAGAGATGGAGCAAGATATGCAAATGTAGTGAACAACAGAACTAATCGGTCAACAAGATACGTACGGTAGTTTAAATAGCCTACGTTCCCATCCGCACTTCAGCACGAACTGATGGCTATTTCAGCCTTTTAGCCTTGTGTCTACACCCATAAGCTTTCTATGCATTATTCTTGGTAGTTTTCCCCCCATTATTCTAAGGGACATCTTTATCTAAACTGCTCAGTCTGGTCCATCTTTCCTGGTTGCTGTTTGTCCATTTTGTCGTAGAACCTGTTTTAACTGCCGCTAGTTGCGCTGAAAACCCTGAACTCCCTCTCACACACAAACGCATTATCTCTCTCCGGTACATATACACACACCCAAATTCTTGATACCATTTGCCCCAATGTTACCTGATTCCGTCATGAAATCAGCGTATAGAGAGTTACCTTCGTTCATGCTTTTAACACGTAATAGTTTAACTGAACGCTGACTGCCAAGCGCGGTTGCCATTTGACCGTAGCTGTTGCGCACGCTCACAAATACACGCTGACCGCTATCTCTCCCAATCATATTCTCGTGGTCAGGGCTCGTGGAGACTACCGTTCTGGTTAACATATTCGTACAGTGCTGAGCATTAGAGTAACCTGCGGGTGGTCCACGTAGTACAAAGGACCGAAGAGTACATTGATTAATGAAACTATGAGGTAAGATTTAGCGACCTTACAACGGCCTTAACCAGAGTACGCTCTCATTATTCTTTTGATGTTCGGCTGTTTATTTCAGTAGATATGCATTCCGCGGAAGCCTCACGTTGAGGTCGTCTCGTAATTGAGTGACTCACATATAAATGAAACCCGAGTCCCAAGGCAGAGAACATAAGTTAGTTTTACTACGTGCATCAGAGGACTGATTGTTAAACAACAACAATAATATACCTCAAATTAAGAACAAGACGCTGGAGAGCGAACAATTGTTTTCATTGAATCCTATACGTGCTCTTAAAATTCATATGGTTGAGATGAAACTCTCACCGCGACACGCACACGATTGAGACACCTCTCCCCACCAACCCCCTTTTTCCTAACGCCACGACAATGACCTTTACTCCGGCCAATGGCTAACGCATTCCAATGTTACCTCACCCATATGAATTGTAAGAGCACGTATAGGATTCATTGAAAACAATTGTTCGCTCTCCAGCGTCTTGTTCCTAATGTGACCATGACTGTGGGACTATTCAGACTATACCTCAAATTGTGGGCAAACCGACCGCAGAACCAAAACAGCCAAAGACGGCTGTAGACAGGAAACGCTCGAGAAGATACAGGAGCGAGTCAAGTGGTTTACAAAGTAGATCCTTATTTACGGGGGCATTTTGGCCAATCAATGGTCAGAAGAGAAGTAATGGTCCTAGCGAACACAAACGGACACACACACACGCATTCACACACAAGCATGGTGCAGTACAAACGGAACGACATGACTACGAGACAGTGTATGATCATAGAGGGATGGGCAGGTTCAGTCATTCACGCGGGCGAGGCAGACAGAGTAAGAAGGATAATTACGTCCAAAGGTTTGGATCTTATCAAGTAACGCAGGAAATTATGACGTAATAACGGAACGGGTCATGGATAACAGTGGGTCACTCCAAAACCGGGTAGAAAGGTTGTGTAAGCGATAGAATCTCTTTGGAATCTGAGTTTAATGCGAACAGATAAGATTAACAAGTAGACAAATGACCACTAAGGCCAATCGACACCTGTCATAGAAACCAGGCTAAAAATTGCGTGACGCAATGGGCCTGAACAAACAAATTATCGCGCGGGTGTGGAAGCGAGTGGTGGTGATGAACGTGGAAATTGGTGGCTGAAGTGTATGTAAGGCAAACGAACACAAGACAAAAGTGTGTTTGAAAGCTTGAGATCTGGGCTGAACGAGCTTGACGGAGTTTCTGGATATGGCGAGCTGAACTCCCATGTCCAATTTCAATAGGTCTTTACAATACGGCTTACCGGAAGTTCATAAGGAAGGCTTACCATAAAGCCATAGTTTAGACATGTGCGAGTCGCTCTATCATGCAATGGTCAAGAGGTTAACTGGTTTACTGGATCCAGGGAGGGTTATAATCTCAAAATATGGTTTACGGGACACGTTTGATATTGTGGACAGCGTCCGCAATATTAATCTGAGAGGAAAACGAATGTTTTCACTTGATGTCACCTTATTGTTCAGTAAAGTATCGATCAGTGAAACTATTAGCTATCTATGTGGCTGCATTCAATAAAACAACACTGATGTGGATCTTCCGGTGGACGAACTGGAATAAATTCTTTTTGTATGCACATCTAATGTCCCGTGGAAATTCAGTGAAGAGATCTATCTTCTAAAAGATCGCATCACTTTTGGGTCATTCTTAGGGCCACTATTCGTCGTAGTTTTCGTAGCAAAAATCGGGAATGACCAAGTGCATTATAAACGCTATGTTAATGATATAATGTGCATGGTGGACGACACCATGGATAGAAATTCTTGAATAAAAACAGTGTTACCCATCAAGATGTTCAGCCTACGATGCGAAAGAAAGTAAACAACAAAATAGCATTTCTAGATAAATGCTTGAGCTGGCGGACTGATGGCTCCGCTCACCTATCAGTGCACAGGAAAGCAACGTGGAATAGGCATTATATTCACTTTTAAAGTTTTGTGCCACTCAAGTGAAGCCTAACTTAATTCGTTAATTGGTTAACAGAGCTCACAAAATCTACACGTCAGATAAGCTGGACAAAGAAATTCGATTTCTGCACAACGCGTTCCTGCAAAATTGATATCCGGAACTTTTCATTGACAGGATACTGCGACAAGTGGAAGAAGGTATCAAGATAACAGGTGTCCAGTAAAAGTCTGTACATCCGCTTACCTTTCAAAAGTGATATTCCAGCGGATATCATCCGTTGCAGATTATCAGGAGCGGTTGATGAAAGCTTTTATTCGTCAAAGCTCACTACTTGTATTCACATCAAAGCTGTTCGTGTATTTACGATCAATAGATAGGATATCAGATTCTACTGCTTAATTTTGTGTATAATCATCTAGAACGAGCAACGTGGTGAACAAGCTCGTTTCAGTTGTTCGTACTCATACCCACACATAACATTAAATATGACTCACAAAATAAAAAAGGGGAATGATGATCCACGTCTGTCCCTGCACGTGCGTGTGTGCATGTGAAGTCGATCACAGTGTGCAATGTTCAAGTGGTTCCTCGCGTGTTCGGGAACAAGAAGTGGGCCCAGGGAGGTTAAGTGCTTGCACAAATTGTTTCTGTGCCCACAGAGGAGGATGGTAGAGTCGAATACAAACGACCTCAGCTGTGTAGACGACGTCATGTGTGTGGTAAATACCAGAGTGAACACAAACCTATCGCTTGACAATTTTTGCACTATTCATCCGAATGCTAAATTTACTTTGGAAGCGGAAGGAAGGAATAGTCTATCGTATTTGGACGTACGCGTAACCCGTTGAAGTGACTGGCCCGTTCAGCTATCAGTGAACAGAAAAGTTACATCTATTTTCACAGTTTTGTACCCCTCATAATGAAGAGAAATTTCATACGTTGCCTGGTTATTAAAGCAAGAAAAATCCGCTCTGAAGACACGATTAAAAATGAACTTCTTTTTCTGTGGAGTGTTTTCTTACAAGACTACTATCCTGGAAAGCTTATATGACAAGACCATGAAAGGGAATAAAAAGAGTTCAAAGGAGATAAGAGCACGAATAACCGAAAATGAGCTTGTTTACCACTTTGTTCGTCCTCAGTGTGTTCTGGGGGATTTTTCAGACATTTGAACAAGCCATAGACCCAGCTATCTCCCTTCTCCTGTTACTGTGGAACTACGTAAATTGGTCGCACCGCTGGTTGCTTATCCGAATTCGCCTGTGAGTACCATCCGGCTTACTTGGACACTGAAGCAATGAAAACAATTGCGAACTCTGTGTGTTCACACCCTGTTGAGTGTAGTGAGACCGCAAACCAGTCCGATTCTCGCCGCAGCTGATATCCGTCCACGCTCATCGGGTCGAACGTGGCTGGCCAACTTTTGTGTGACCCTCGCATGCGTCATCCAATCATGCGTTTGCATCGATTGGTGTGCGCATCGCCTTACCTTGTAAACCATGTTGCAAATAGATGTCATTATACGGTTCAAGGTCCGAGACACGTGTTCTCTTTCTGACTGGGTAAACAGGCCAGGGCTAACAGTTATAACATTGAGTCTAATCACTCAGTGACAGTGGCCGAAGCATTACAGTCAATTGTCAAAGCTCAGAGTGGGCAATCGAGACTGGTGAAGTGTCGTGCTATAGCTATGGTTGAAGCGGTAAGCATTCCTCTCTACAACCCGCCGTTGTGTTGAAATCAGCTCGTTCAAGCACCGGAGTTTCCTCGATCCACCCTCTAATCCCAGAGGCAGCACGTATCCGTTAGTTAGGCTAATGACCCCAACGATGCCCGCTCAGGGTTTAGAGACGGATCGGGGTCACGCGTGTAAAACGTGGTCTCTCTCTGAATGTATTTTTGGCCTATCGTCCTATCTTTAGTTTTTGTCTTCACTTAACATCGTTCACATAAACTGGGATGTGATGGCCTGATTACGAATCACCGAAAACGAGCTTGTTAACCAACTTGTGTTGTTCTTCATGTGATCTACGGGAATATCCGGACAGTTAATATTACCGTCAATAATACACGTATCCGGTTGATTCTCGATGTTTTTCGTCCCACACGTTCAAGCCAATCCGATTCCACTTTGTTTTGGCCATGGGCAGATTGGGAGTGGTGGCAGTCCATTCTGTTGTTTTGTCGTGTTGTTGTGTTACCGATTGAAATCCGATACAAAATACGCACCTCTCGGGCAGTATGTTCAGATTGTTCACTCATCCACCCTCCTGCTCGGCTTCTGGATCGACAGAGCAGCCCAGGCCACAGATACATGATATGGTTCAACCCAAGTTTAGTACATGTTTACGCCTATCCAACCAAACAGCACTTACGTGGACGCATGTAATCTACGTTAATCAAGTGGTCGGACAGTCATCCGCACACACGCAGACACCGCATTTGGGAGAAGACACTCACTGGTACCCGAGCCTCCAAATAGGATAGGCCGCAATCGTCTGTTACTGTGATCAACTAGTGTGGAGGAAATAAGTGAACAGTCGCAGCTTCAATCAACTGACCTTGATTGTCACAAAAATTCATCACTTTGACTTAACTGTTTGGTTTTTATTCCTCCGGAAGTGCAAAGCTATAAGCAATCAGGTGCGTCCCTAGGTGTCGGCTAAATGTCATTGAAGATAGAACGACGAGTGAAAAACTCCCCTCAAAACTCCCAAAAGAAATGTCCCAAAGAAACCAATCTGGTCGCATTCGATTAGTAGTAATCAGATATTTTCAAAGATACTAAAGTGAATATGGAGAAACAGAGCACAACCAAGAAACCCCACTTCGAATCTATCGCAATATCGCTTGAAAGAAGATATTTGGGCACTTTCCTTAAATATTCGTTGTCCAGCCACGTTCTGGCAACGACACTTCAGAAACTAAACTTTAATTAACTCAAAATAATGAATTAGCTTCGTGAAATGTTAAAGAGCCGTGTACATAAAGTTCCACACACTGCTGGAGCACCCATAGGACAAGTGAGGAGTAGTGAAAGCGTCATCCGCAGTGAGATTGTAGCATTTATTCCACGAACCATACATCAACCTTAAAACGACGCCTTCAGCCAGATGGATTTCAGAGGAATTTGAAGGGAAAGTGTGAAACTAATGATCCGGAAAAATCAAAAAAGTCCCACGAGTTGCTATAATAAAGACCTATTCAGTTTTTACTACGAGCCGGCCTCCTCTTGGACTGATAACGGTTCTAGTGTTGGTTGGGCATTGACTCCCCAAATAAACGGGCTATCCGCGGTGGTTCTGGTAGATATGGTGAGTTTACTACTTGACCAGAATTCTCCATTCTAAAACCCCACAATCATTTGTAGACAACACTGTGCTGTAACGAATGTGGTCGGCCAATAATTAGAGCTATAGCCTCTTGTCGTGTTTCGTTTACCAGATAAAGTTTCCTCAAGTAGGCGAACGAACCACTCAAATAGCTACCGGCTCTTCTGGAACAATGATGCGACGTTTCAGGGTGCGCATTACTGTGCAAAGACTAAAGTGACATCCTTGAATAAAAATTCCGGAATAGGTACCATCAGCCTATATCCTAATTTGGACCGGGTTACCGAGTAGTACAGCAGCCCACCATGCAAGGAAAGTCGATCTCATAAGAACTGATGGTGTTTTCATGCGCACCGACAGTTCTCAAACAAATACAAGCTCTCTTACACCGCAAACACGAAGTTCGTTTTCCCGAGCCCACTGCCCATTTCTCCAGTCTTCTCTCACTCTTTCACATGCAAACAAGAATTCGGTAGTCCATAGCAGCAGTTACTGTACTTTCTGGTGCTGTTTAGCCCTTAGTGAGAGAACTGAAGCCGCACTGCTAGGCTGGACTCCAGTAGACGTTCTGTTACTCACAGTGAGACTAAGAAATTCGTGCAAAATGAGCATTCGCCATCCCGATAAACACAGATTGTTCACCGTCTTGGAACGTGCATCTATCAACTTCAACCCAGTTGCTATAAAGATAACATCGACCAAAATATCACGGTTTCTTATGCAAAACTAGCCAGGCAGATATCGCGATTTTGGTCCGAGATACGAATGCTACATCACGTTGGCTGCCATCGATGAATACGCATTTAGAAGGTCATTTTAAGCTACATTCTTATAATTTGGAAGACGGGGAACGGTTTTTTTCTCTCTAAGTTCTGACCATCGCTTGCTCCTCGACAGTGCTTACTTCAGACGCACAATCACGGGTACGCCAACTGGCGTCTTCTCTCTTCGAGTTGGCAATGGGGACAGATCGGCTGTATAAAAATAATCCACAGATGGCTGGTCTGCATACTAGATTATCGATCGTACCACAGCACTCCCCTGACCCCGACTAGTTACTAGTCTCCACTGAGATGTCCTAACCGTCTCGTCTACCCGTCTTCCAAAACACACTTGTTGAAAAGCTATTGAGGGATATGCCTAATAGAATCAACCACCACTGATCGCTTATTAAGAAAGCTTTGCATTTTGCCGGCCTATTGGTTTGTGGTCTGTCAAATGGCATCGTGAAACACTAGATTTCTGCCTTCTTCGCGTACGCCAACCAGTCCAAAACGGAAGAGAGAATAGTGAAATACTACTCAGACCGAGATGTGAACTCAACACGAGTCTACAAAGGGATCGCGATATCAGAATTGGATTATGATACCTCAGTTAGAAGTTCCCGCAAGCTATTTCATCTCATTCGAGCCACAGGTAAGAAACCAAAAGGTGTGAGTGAAACGACCGGGAAGAGTGATGGTTTGCTGGTTCACTATCAACAGCGGCGTCTTGAAAGCTGGACAGAGCACTTTAGAGCACAGTTTAGCTGACCTTCAGAATCAGTCTATCTAACTGCTCTTCTGGCTCACATCCCCAGGTCTGTTTCATCAGAGGCACAGACTGCGGGGGGGGGGGGGGAGAAGGCCCACAGGAAAATCCGAGCCTTTTGACGTCACTGATTGTCCCCAGCTCCAAGGTCTAGATTCCGAACAGGTCCCGCCCTTATGGGAGGAGTCTACTGAAGTCCATATCTTCAAGAAAAGGTCGCCCAGTGACTAAACAAACCATTGGGGCATGAGCCGGATCCGAATAGATTTGAAACTACTAATGCCTGTCATATTTTACAGATTATACCTCAAGCTGACAATTGCTTGAGTACGGCTATTTCTTTCAAAGACCAACGGTCTTCGTGTACCTAGACATTCGTGTGGCCTATGACTCTGTTGATAAGATTGTGCTGTGGAACTGTTTACTAAGAAACGGAGTATTTCATGGGCACGTGTTGTTCCTCGAACTATTGTATCGTCACATCTTAGGGTATACGAAAGACTTCCATCAATTTACTCTGTCTCCAGCGAAGCACAATGAGATTGTTCTACATCCCCATTTCTTTTCAAATTCATCGTAGAGGAGGCACTACAAGTTGTTTTGGCTGGTTATAAAACAACGGATTTGGACTCCTCTTGTGGAACCGAATTTTCAATTTGAAATATGCTGATGACGTCGCCTTGCTAAATAAAGTGCTCAGGAACTTCAAGAAAATCTGAACTACTTGGTCATGGAGGCATCCAAATGTGATCTACACTTTGTGACTATCAAGTGCAGAAGCACTTTTACTAGGCTGGTAGGAGCACGTGCCTGCATTCACTCTCCATGGTGATCTGCTAGATGTGACTGATGGTTTTGGGTAACCCAAAAGCTCCAATACAGCTGGAGGTTTTTACTGAGGAGAAGGCTGTACTACGAATAGAGAGATCTAGAGTAGCTTCCGCTGAACTAAGACACCTGTGATGCCTCCTCGACGCCCGACTTCTCCTTAAGGGACGGGAATACAACACCGCGGCTCTTAGTGTTTTGCTTTACTACTACGAGATCTTTGCACTGAGGATTCTCGGCGGCTTTCCGTGTTTGACAACCGATGTCTCTGTAAGACTGATCGCGAACTGTGGGAAAGCCGGGTGAGCAAAGGTGAAGTGAACTGTTGAGTGTTGAGTGTGGTTAGCTGCCTTCTAACTGAGGTAAACGAACTATACCACCGCTGATAGTTTCTCGTATGCCTGTCCATCGTCTACCTTCTCGTGTTCATTTAGAACTTGTTGACCAAGACTGGTAGAGGCGATACAGTAGTCAGGTTGTGACTTGGCGCAGGGTTGTGAAGAAGCTAATGTCTGCATTAGTTTCGGTTGACGCTTCCCACCTTCCTCGTTGGCATCCAAGGGATAAGGATTGTCTTTTGTTAGGGACTTTAAGAGACATGGCTCAAAATAGAATTCAGTGGCGCGAACGCTGCACGGTCTACCTGTTGAACTTCCATGTCCAACTGAACTATCAAACACAAAAATAACATTGATAAGTGTACGCTGAAAGAATACACCTGTTCTCTTTTAACTGACTTTCTCCTCCGTTATTCATATTCCCCTAAACTTTTGATGGTCTAGGGTTTCCACCTTGCTTGATTTGGAACAGGCTATAAATATTGCGATCTTTTCTTTTCAGTAGGGAATCCAGAAACATTGATTTGCGCAATGTATCCAGGATCATTTCGATACATCTTCGCGAAATGACTAGCTATTCGCTTGCAGTGTCCCAATGACTGCATCGTGGTCGGCCAGTTCGTCGTTCTTTCAAATTCCACGTGCTCTATGGAATAACTTCAGGATAAAATCAAATTTATACCTCATAGAAACAAAATTTGTGAAAATTAAATACTATCCAGACCATGTACATTTCCGGGAAACAAACCTCCTGTTTGTTCCATCCATCTGACGAATGGTTTTATTGTCTGAAAATTAATGTGAATGTCTTGTTCTACGTGACATCTCAATGTAATATTAGGTTGAATAACATTGAATTTGTTAAGCAATCAGTCTTCGTCCCCACTGATCACGAATTTGACATCGACGTAGTGACGGCAGAGGTTCAGCCTTCTAGTCTTGTCTGTCATTTTTCGTTCCAGGTCGGGAACGAATATATCTGCTAGAGTGGGTTCAAGTGGACTCGCCATGAAGACGCTGTCCATTTGTCGGTAACTTGTACCGAGAGATGTAAATTTCGCATTTGACGGTCAAAGCAATACCAATCTTACTGGTTCATGGCATCCCAATCCGGCTCGAAATTGAATTGGTCTATAGTACCGCATATTATGTCGATAGTTTCGTGCGATGAAATATTAGTGAACAGAGAATTCACGTCCATGATAAATAGCCGCCAGTTCCTTGGGTCTTGTCTTCTCGTAGTTGACACACATTTTGAAACAATCTGTTATGTTGCATTAGCTGATCGTAATTATGACCGGTTCGAGAAGTTCCGCCAAACATTTGACAGAGCAGAGTTGCAGTGAGTTAAGCATGATGAGGATGGGTAGCAATGGGGTTTCAGAGTAATTTCGGTAGTCCGTACATCTGTGGTGTCTGGTTTTTCTCTTGGACGGGGAGACTTTGCCCGGTTTTTTTCTTGTATTAGATTTGCTTCAACCGTATTTTTCAGTTCGTGCAAAATTTCTTCTTCAATTCTTGTGAATTCGTAGGAATTGGGTCGGCTTTGCCCTTAGTTGTAACGCGCAATGCGTTTTGTTCCGTCCCACCACCTCTAGTGAGAACACAGTTCTGCCTGCGAAATGTTTTCGTTTTATCTGTAAAAACCGAAGAATATATTGGTAGTCAGTCCAGGTACTCACACATAGTATACAGCGCATCGGTCCTACTGGTGTGGACAACCATGCCTTGAGGCTTAAATGGTGCTGGCAGGATTCGTCTCTCGTCTATCGATTCAATCCATGGATCGGCTGCCCTGTTGCTCGTGATTTCGTGAGCTCGGTAGGGGCCAGTGGTGAAGCACTGTCTGTCAGTGAAACTAAACCATCTATCGAACGATTTGTCAGACCATAATCTCACACAGAGGTGCCAACACATTCTCCTTATACTGTGATTTATCAATCAACACTACTCCGGAACCTTTGTCTGGGTACAATGCAACCATATCTGAGTTCTTTTGTGGTCGTTTAAATTCTCCGATATCATTCTCAGTGAATGAGCAACTTTTTCTCGTGCTGGTGTTCCAGGTTGGCCAATTACTAATAATAATAAGTATCATGTTATTAATTTCTCGAGTGTAGGAACTCGTTTGTTGATTGTGTGATACTGATCAAGGAATGTGCATCATTACCTATCGTTCTCCTTTCCACATCTCCGACAGAGAGAGAGAGAGAGTCTCCGGTCTTCCCCGTCTTAGCTGCACAGTCTGACCCCGTTTATTTTGCACGGATCTGTTTTTCCCGACCGACGAATTGTTTACGGGTTTAGTTCATTGCTTTCGTTTACCAAGTTCCTTAAAGAATAACAAATGGGAATCTAAGAAACCCAAATGGCAAATTTCTACGTTTGCATGATGGATAATATTCGTGCAGTCGGCATCAAAACTGTGCCCACTTTGATCATTATGGAGGGAAGTAGACACGGAAGTGAATTGTACTCTTGTTACTGGTTTGATGAGATTGACTAATGGGAGCTGCTAGCTTTTTGCCGATATATTTGTCGCGGTCGAAACTGAAACGGATCTCATCATGCTCCATTTTATTCGGAATTCGAAGTAGAAAGATTAAACGCAGGAAATGAGGCGGAGACTTGCGAGGAGAATGGTTACCACGACAGAGAGAGGAAGAGAGAGAGAGAGAGAGAGAGAGAGAGAATTGACAAAGTTCTGTAACATACTTAGCCTTGAATAAACTTCTCGGGAGTTAAAGTCGTCGATTTCTTACGATATACTTGCTCATGGGTGCAGTGGAAGCGGTATACCTCATAGCCACAAAAGCCCACTGCGTTATTATGTATAATCGATAATCAGACCCTGAGACATGGAGTGGAGAACCACATTAGGTGCCTTAAGGTCTGATGTGGTGTCGAGCGGGGTGACACAATAGGTTACCACCAAAGTGAGTGGCGGTGGTGGGACTCAAACCTGTGATCTCCGAGGTGGAAAGTAAACACCTCAAACTAATCGACCAGCACCGGTACCGCCTAAACCCTCTAATATAAGTGATTTGAAGCACTAGTGTAGTAAGAATAAAGAACTGGAAATGGTGTTTATGATCTGCACTGATTTTCAGCGTCCGTTTCCGGTTTTCTAATCAAACAGTAAACATTGTAGATATCTGTTAACTGCATTATCTTTCTCATTCATCTAGTGGTTTTCGTACCAACGCCTAACGAATAAAGAAATAGTTTCACTTAGACACCAAATGCACGTAGTCAGTTGGTTCCATTCGGACTTCGACTGGTTCTGGAGTTTGAAGATTATGAAGAAGTCACACGCCACGTGCCAGAATCGAACCGGCGACCCACTGCATACCGGGCAGATGCTCCACCAGTCGAGCCATCGCGGTCCGCAAGGTCGGGTGTGAATAACGCAAGTGACTGATCGGTGATGCGCGAACCACTAGTCCAATGATACACAGTATCTGTCCTGGTTTCAATCACTGGGCCAGCCTCGTCGGTCACTTCCCAAGGGGACGAAAAACGCACGAACGAACGTGATCCATCGGACATTGAAATATATTCGTAGAATGCATTGTTGGCACGAAGAGCCTGAAGTGTATGTAACGGAAAATCCACTTGCATTTCTCACATCGAAAAGTCGAACGCCGCGAGCCGGAATCGAACTGGCCCTCGGTCGCCGCTTCGATTCCGGCTCGCGGCGTTCGACTTTTCGATGTGAAAAATGCAAGTGGATTTTCCGTCACATACACTTCAGGCTCCTCGTGCCAACAATGCATTCTATGATTATGGAAAACTACAAGTTTTTCTGTCAGTACACACTCGTGTCTCGTCTTCACTCAGCTGTCTATGTCCTTTCTCAGTCTTGTCACTTCCTTTCTCAGTCGGGTATGAGAGCCTGAAATCCGCATCGGAAGCTTTGTTTATTGTCCGCGAAACTGATCAGACGAAAAAATGAGTGATTATTCAGTACGGTGCACGTTATAGTTGTTGAACTCACGAGAGCCTGTAATGTGAGTGGGATGAAGTATTCGTCCGTGGGGGTTGCACAGGTACGATCTGCAACGACAGAGAAATAAGACTCGATGAACTGGAGCTCAGTAATTGCACGTGCGAGCATTACCCCTTACACCGATAAAGATGGATGTGGCGATCCAAGTCTGAGCTCGCCACAAGCTCGACATATTTAAATCGTATTGGATACAGTTAAAATGAACAAAACGTACATGAAATTTAAAGCCTTTCGAGAGACTAATGTTAGATTCTCATTGCAGACGACCTTTATCGAGTGTCTTGAAGTCTGCCAAGACTCATTGAGCACGATTTGGCGGCCACGTGTGAAGAGAAGCAATTTTCTCGTTCCCGAAAACAACTGGTTTGTTCTTATCGTCGGCCATACTGTTCTGAAGTGCGGACCATTTGTTGTTACCGCAGTCAACAGAGGTGCATATTGTTGTGTTCGGCTTAAGCAGTCACGTGCACAGTTAGACAGTCTCCCACGCACACACTCCGCCAACCGCAGATCCATATCCCGTAAACACGGATACATGCACGTTCACACGCCCGTTGAAGCTAATCATGATCCATCCTGGGCTGCACTGACCAATCACGTTTTTAGGCGCCTTATGACCTTGCGTGGTCTGATCCACTAGTAAGCTTGGCTTGCGATTTCACCGGCATGTGACTCGGATTCGCGTACTTACCTGCTTGGGACCCTGATGACATGGTTGCGCTTGCGTTTTCCGTACGCTTTTGCTAAATACGCGTTCGTCCATATAGTCATATTCACGTTTTGCCTACAGATTACGGGACACAGCACCTGTTTTCTTTATGGTTATGCATTCTGAAGCTGCAATCCACCTGCTACTGAATAATCTCTCCGCTTGATCAGTTGCTCAGGCAATAAACTCAACATCCGCTGCGTCCCTCTCATGATATCAATCCAGCAGATTTCAAGCTCAGTGTACTTATTGGCTAAGAATTATTATTCACTGCTGTGGGGCGAAACCACAAGGCTGAGTAATCATGCAACAAGACTGAATAACGATCTGGTAAGACTGAGTGCTGACGGAAATACCTGTACTGACTTCAGAGTAGTTTATTTATGTCTTCAAAAAGGCTGTGTCTCCTACTGTTCTGTGACTGGTCGGCTGGTGCTGTGCTGGTAGCCGTAGAGCACCATCCAAGTTTATCAGCGAATCTGTCTGTAAAATCCGTTTTACATTGTGTATTCGTATTAAATCCCTAATTTTGCCATTTAGTTGCGCCTGTGCTGGTCAGAGTGGATTGCTAGGGCATCAGATCACGCGACTGGTTGCATTCATGTGATGAATCGAAAGCTTCCGCACGCGGCCCGGTGCGCTATATCGCCATTCGTAGCATCTAACCAATTAGGTGAAGTCAGACCTCGACAGTCAGAAGATCTAGATGCAGCAAGGTCACCTTATGATTGATTAAGATGTCACCGATAGTTATATTCCCTCCCTTATATATGAGTTTGAATCAGTCATTTCTGACAGAATATATTCCTGCTCTTTTTGTATTTTCAGTTCTTGGTGATTGTAGTCTAGTATGGATACAATTTTACAACTCAGTCCGATCTCTGGGACAGACCACGCGTGCGTCGAACCTGATCCCACAAGTGGTGCTGAGACGAATCGTTTGAACATAGCATGGCCTAGTAGAGCTGTAACTTTTCTCAATCAAATTCATCATTTTTTTTAAATTTCATACTTACTCATTAGTGCAGCGGAAAGGTATTCAGATATGGAATGCAGTTTGCGCCTTCCAAGTGTAAAGTATGTTTGCAAGTTTGGTAGAAGCCTATGCCTGCACTCAGTCTTAGTGGTAATCAGCTGGAGGTAGTCGAAAGCTTCAATTACCTTGGGAGCTTGATTACAGTTGGAGGTTGGGTTGGGGAAAAGATCGGTTCACGAACGGCGAAAGCTAGAGCAACTTCCGCAAACTTACAACACCTGTGGCGTGGCCCTGACATCCGGCTCTCTTTAAAGGGACTGGTGTACACTGCCGCTGTTCGTAGTGTTTTACTCACCAGTTGCGAAACCTGACCACTTCGCGTTGAGGATGCTCGGTCTTTTCCGATGTTAGACAACCGATATCTCCGAAGTGTTGCTTGCGTCTAGTGAGTAATGTTGAGGTGCGTCGTCGTATGTTGGGCACGGATAACCACCCTCTTAATGAATTGACTACTCTACCTCGCCTCTGGTGGCTTGGACATGTTTTATGTATGCCTGTTCGTTGTCTACCTTTCCGTGCCCTATTCGCACGCACTGGACAAGACTTGATGAAGTGACGCGGTGGTCAGGGCATGACTTGGCTTAAAGGTATGAAGAACCTGGCGTCAGCACTGGCTTCGATTGGTGCTTAAGTTATGAGAAATGTCGTTTTGTTAGAGACGTTGAGAGACATGGATCCGAATAGAAGTCAGTGGCACGAATGCCGTACAGTCTCTCTGGTGAACTCTGGTGTCCCATAAAAACACAAACTGTCACTCAGACAAACGGAATGAAAAAAATATCAAAAAGTGTACTGCCAGAAAAGCAAATAAAAAACCGGAATATATCATATATATATATATATATATATATATATATATATATATATATATATATATATATAAAGTTCATACGCGTGCTCACACACAGTTGGTCTGGCAAGAACTTGACGACTTCAGCAACAGACTGACTGACATAAACATGGGGGACGCCCTAGTTTGCGATCTTTTGGTAACGGCAGCTTCCTTTGGGAAGTATGCCTCAAGTAATTCTGCTGTTTTCCGAAACTTTGCATACTGACCTATAGCTTACTGGTATTTTGGCACTGTTCACTATTTGTTCTCTGACACACAAATTCATTCTAGGTCCATCTATTATCTTAAATTTAGCGCTCACCATATTCACGAACCTGCACGTGAACGCTACCTACGCCACACCATCAAAGTTATGCGGTCACACCAATAGCTTCGAACCGTTTTTCCAGTGGATCATTCTGGCATGCTTCACAGTGAACCGGAGATTTGAATGCTCACGGAAAGATTTCATTGCATATCAAACTGCCCTTATTGTAAACTGTCGTGGCAATGGAAAGGGGCTGTTTTCAAACAGCTCAATCGTGGTAACTAACTAGGAGTCACAATCATAAGAAAGAGGAGAGGTGAGTATTTCGAGAGTAGCGTGCATCAGACCGCAGACTCCACAAAAGAACAAGCAGATAGCAGCAGGACCCTTTTAAGCACGCAGATGCTTAAACTAATAGCTGTAGATCAAGTCATCAGTTGAACTGATTGAAATAATGCACCTAGGATAATGCGTAGAAGAACTGCCAGAAAGCCGTCTGTCACCTGGCTTAATAAAACCGGTGTTTGGAAGTAGCAGAAGAACAGGCCTTGTGTCGTACGATTCAGAGACGGACTATTATAAGGGTTGAATGCGGATTGATCCTGAAACTAGGCGGCAAACCGTATGCACTGGACTAACCCATACCAGTAACTACGTGCACTAATATCTAACAAGACAAGAAACGGAAGTATGTATTCCGTCCCGTTACGATAAGATTGCACCTTGGCGTGGTGTGATGGCTTGCGTGTCTCCATGATCCGAAGAGATATGCAGGATGGCTTCCTTAAGTCGGAGGTGCAATCATGCCTGACAGGTCGATGGGTAGAGGCCAGAAGAAGTCTAGTCACACTGTCAATTGGTGGACAACATCTGGTTCTAAACACTATGCCCCTGGAGAAGACACTCCAGCGAATAAAAACGGAGAGGAACAGTTTGCCGGTTTGAACACATCCACTAGATGAACAGTGAAGTGGAGTACCTGGGGTTTCTCTCGACGATGGAAGAAGTCATCGGAAATTCGTTGGGCAACTATGGACCGCCAAAGCTGGATGACCCCAACCCAAACGATGCTGCCCCATCCACGTTCCTCTAGCTCCACTAGGTGTATGGGGCTAAGGACTGAATGCGAAAAGCGGATCGATAGAAAAACACAAACGAAGACAAGACAGAATGCCTGCAACAATCAGGTCCCGTGTAACCGATAAGAAGTTCTTCCACGATTTCTTCGGTCACGTCCCCGTGCTGGGTTAACGTTCCACTGCATTGTGGATCAGACTTTTGAGTTAAAGGCTCCGGTTAGGATTCCCAAAACAAAAATCCCTATGAGGTGTGAGCAGCCGCAAAGTATGACTCGTCCAGAAACCTCCAGCATCCTTCCTGTAAAGTATCTTATCAACTTTTTTCTCTTAATTTTAGATCTATACAGAATGGCATGGGTAATTACGGCTCTGAAGAAGACAGAAGCACAGAAGTCGAGCATAAATCGAATGCACTTCTTAAGCCTAAATGTTCACTTCACTTGGCTGTCTTCAACGTCCACACACTATGTCAGATAGGACAAAAGGTTGCTCTCACTAAAACTCTTGACACTTTCAAAATAGATGTATACTGTCTCCGAAACACGCACACGTGACCTCATTTCTGTGATCACTCGCCGCACCCCAAATACAACCTCACTCTCTCGCTTCACTCCTCGCGTATCCGGTGATTCTGTGTCTAGTGATCGCGGTCAGGATGGCGTTGGGATTGTTCTGATCATAAGAGCTCAGTATGCACTACTAGGCTCGATTCCAGTCAACAGTCGTTCGTGTGCTGTTCCGTTCGATGATTCTGTATGTGTCAACAACAACAAACTGAATCATCGATGGTTATTTGTCGTGTCTGTGTATGCGCCGACTGACTGCAGTTACCATGAGGCGAAGGACCAATTCTACCACGATTCACCTCAGCTTATTCGAGGCATGCGTTCAACAGACGTGATAGTCACTGCTGGGGATTTCAACACCCAAGTTGGCTGTTTGAGAGATTCCGAAACGCACATCGGAGGCCCATTTGCTATCACAGCCGATCGTACCGATAACGGCGATCGTCTTATTCAACTGTGCTCTGACCACAGATTGTTTGTGGCATGTATGAGTTTCTGTCATTAGAAGCACCATAGATTTACATGGCATCGTCCTACTTCTTCACAAAATTGGACTCAGATTGACCACTTTGTCCTTGGTCACCGATGGAGTGGGTAATGTGAAAATTGTCATTCATTTTAGTCTACCCCTCTGAACTCGGATCACGCTTTGATACATGCTCGCTTCCGTTTTCCTCTCGTCCGTGGTCGCACCAACGTAAATGCCACTCGTTCCACGCAGTTGATTCTGGATGATAACGAGCGATATAATTTCCAGACGGAGCTGTCTACACGGTTACTTATGCAGCCGGATGTCCAGGACCCAAACGAACGCTGGGAACAGAACAACGAAGTCTTGTATCCCGTTTATAATGTCACACAAAACTCTAGTTCAATTAAGCCTCACAAACGATGGATATCTTCGACATCAGTTGCTCTGTTAGATGCTCGCAGACCCGTTCGTCCAGATGCCACATTTACTGAAGTGTGTAAATCTCTGAGACGCCAACTAACTAGGAGTCTGAAAAACAACCCTGAGCAGTGGTAGATTGAGAAATGTAGGGAAATGGAGAATGCTGCATTTATTGCAATGTTCGCAACCTTTGCTGTTTCAGTAGAGGTGCCGGTCCAAAGAAGTCCGGTGCAAATGAGTTAATCAAGGAGTCCGACGGCAAATTGATTCACTCTCAGGGAGGTTGTCTGGACCTTAAGTAACAATTCATTTGGCCAACTTCTGCAGTGGACCTTCGGAATATACCTGAAAGAGGATGGATGCAGGTAGATGTCACTGCTCCATTGGATATGGAGGTTTTACAAGAATTAGTTCAGTTGAAAAGGTACAAAGCCACTGGACCAGATTGGTTGTCTCCGTCCTTTTTCTACGATAGAGGAGAAGCTTTGGTTCCGGACGTAACAAACTCCTCTGGATAATTTGGATACTGAGTAAATTCCCACGACATGGTGTGAATCAGTGGTTGTGTCCATTTGAAAGAAAGATGACGAACCTTCTGGTGAAAACCACAAAGGAGTTAGCTTACGCATCGCATCCAAACGGCTTGCAGGATCAGTCATCACCGATTATTCAACGCCCTTGGAACGTGCTCGAGTTAAAACGAAGCTTATTTCAGAACTGGTCGTGGTTATATCGACCACATCTTTACTTTTCATCAAACCCAGAGCACATGCACACTTTCAATAGGCCTACAGTCTCTGTCTCAACTGGTCGGAAAGCGACTTTTGACTCATTCGACCACACAGTTCTCTGATTCTGCCGCTTAGTGAGAGGTTTACCGGAGAAACTGATCTTTCTTTTCCAGAGGTTCGGTGCAAACATTCGGAGCCGATCTTTCAACCGAGTTCACAATGGTCAATATCATTTGTCAAATTTGTGCTCTAACGCTCGTAGTCTTCAACTTTTTCATTGAAAAGGTTCTTGTGACGGTCCTATCCTGGGGCGAAGGTAGCGGCACCGATCTTTGCTCAGGTTTTCGACTGTCCGACTTAGAATACCCAGAAGACACTGTTCCTCTGAATGAAGGTCCAGGTAAGTCACGTGCCTTTCTAGGTAGCCAGTGGTGGCCAAACGGTTTCCTCTGCGGATTTTGGACATCAACTACCCGGATTCAATGCCCACCACAGCCGGTCGCTTCTTCATTTGGCAGCGCTTCATTTGCTACAGCTCTCTTCCTGAAACATCGTACTTTGTCGTATAATAAATAAAGGAAATAGAGAGCACTTTCGAAAACAACAGTATTGTAGTTTTCGGGATGTGTTTTGCACCTTCAAGGTGCAAAATCCTGCTACAAGACTGGGTTGGCTCAACATCAAACGTCTTCTTGGCAGAGCAAGCTCTAGATGAAGTGGGTAAATTTTGTTATCTAGGCAGTTACATTTCACCCGGTGGACAGATATCGGATGAAGTGTCTTCGCGTATACAGAAGGTGCGTTTGGCTTTTGCCAACCTCATCCATCTGTGGGGTAGCCGTGACATCTGATCGTCTGTTAGGGGTCGAGTGAACACTGCAGTGGTTAGGTTCGTCCTTTTACACGGCTCAGAAACATGGCCGTTAAGGGTAGGGGATAGATGAAGACTGTCGATGCTCGAGCATGGAAATCTCCGTAGCATTGCCGGAATTTGGTGGGAACACCGTAATAACGATACTGAGGTTAGACGCAAGGTGTTGGGAACCGGAGATCAGTCTCCGGATCAAGCACTGAATTTGAGCTTGTTAAGGCTGCTAGGACATATTTTACACATGCCCACCGACGGATTTCTTCGGCGTATCTTGCTGTCCACGGAAGGCAGCGGTTGGAAGATAGGTCCAAATGGTCAGTCCACAAAGCGACAAAAGTGTGAAAACCTTTACCAATGGTTTTGACCCAGTAGGAGTTTGAGACTTCCGGGCTGGGGTTCACGAGACCTACATTGCAGATGGTTAGAGACAATAAGTGGCATCGATAAATGTCTCAGCCAGTGACGTAGTTGCATTCGGACTCTTTCTTTGTCTTCGTGATTTCCAAATATTGCTTTGTTTTGACGCCCTTTTATTTTATGCTTCTATTCATCCTGTCATGAACTGGACGATGCGCTGAGGCGAAAATCAGAACCAGAGCACACATATGTCAGGTGGATGACCGAATGAACTTAACTGGATTGATATATTCTAACAGCCCCAGCTTGTGCACACTGGTTTATATGTGAAGTAAGGCATGATGCTATAGCCGAACAATGTACTGATCAATCATCAAGCGAAGTGACAACGTTTGGACGATATGGCTCTATGGACCATAGGGAGATATCCGTAAGTGCTTAATGACCAGTAACAAGGCGTTGTTGGAAATGATGGTAGCCAGTCATCGTTCCGGTTACCGCAGGTAATCATTCTCAAGACCGGTTCATACTCGAAAGATCATGGGACTATAAGCCGGTCTTCAGGAAGGTTAATCGCGGTAAAACAAAGGTCAACTGACCACGATCATCTCAAACATTTCTGAGCATCAAACGAGTTTACTTTACAAATGACATTGTACATCCTTTTTGGATAATCGCTCTCTCTCTCTCTCTCTCTCTCTCTTTCCCTCCATTCTCAGTGTGTATTTATGACTGCACTTCCAAATTTGTATAGTTATTTTTGCTTACTGTGAATTGGGGATGAAAATTTGTGAACAATATGTCATGCATTGCGGAATCGCCAATCAGAAGGATTGGAATTCAAAGTTAGTTCTGAGTTTTGGGTTGCCTCGTAGACGGAAAGCGGTCAGTTTTCTTCGTCCGATCAGTTAGCCTTCAATTCAGCCCCCAGTGGATGATAAGCAGAGATGCGCTAATCCAAATGAGAATTACATGAGGAAGAACAGGTTGTTCGACACGAACAACCAATAAGAGAGGGGTACGGGACTAAACGTACCTGATTTTCGCGTATTGGTTCGTTTCGGAAGAGAATAGGGAAAATGCGCATTTGTGGTACCTAGTGCGTCCCACATATTCTACCATTTGCTTTTCACTGTGTCGTACACGTTTTACTGTTTTATCAGATTAACAAAGACACATTTTTGACCAACCCGTAGGAGGTTACCGCGGACTGTTCTTTCCGCATTGCTTGTGAGAGTTGTGTGACCTGTGGCAATAAAGACCGAACTCATGCAATTCCAAACGCTATTTTAGCGCACCTACTGCGACTCGGCAGCCAACTGTGGAATTATTAGGATCCATTCGCTCAACCGAAAGCTACGTCGAACTAAATTGAGGAGCAATTTTTATGTGTCCTGTTTGGTGCCAACTCACTGAACATTGTGGACATACTGTGAGTCATGTTTTTTCCATTTCTATTGCCCCACATTGCTTTACAGCAGCATTGTTTTCATATTCCCTTTTTGTTTCGTATATCTGTCGAACGGCCACACATTCATTACACTGCCTTTAGTGCATACACGTCATTTCTGATGATTAGAAACTGGCGGCACTATTGGTGGTACTACTCTATATTCGACCTTGTTGACGTAATCTCAGTGTCATATGTATGTACCATTCCAACGCGAATAATGGGAGGCACATCTCTTGGTGGTCAGAAGTCAATGGTGCACTACAAATAACATTCATTCCTCGTATCCATTATACTTATTTTGTCCACGCTGTACCGACTTCGTTTTATCAGCCTGTTGTTTCGTCAGCAACAAACACGACATGTATGAGTCTCTCCATATCGTCCCTTCTAAGTACTCTTCTGTTCTTCAGGTTCACAATACGGTTTCTATGCCACTTGCCTCTGCTTTATCTTTGGACGATCCGTGGGTGTAGCACTCATATGCTCCCAGCAGCCTATCATATTTTTTCGGTAAGCTTAACAGCTAAGTAGTATTTAACCAAGCAATGTTTTTTCTATACATGTACCACATTATTTGACTTGGTATTAAGCGAGTATTGGGTCTATTGACTGAAATCCACAAGATACGTACAAGGCCTTTCATTATCTTGTGAGGGAAGGGCAGACTTGGTGAACTGTGACATACCATTTGGGGAGGGCATTCAACAGAAAGTGTTGATATCAAGTTAATAAACAATGACCCGGGGAACAAATACTGAACGCGCAAAACTTGCTGCATTTGACATTTTACTATACCTAGGAGTTTCGTAGTTTGATCTTCATCAACGGCATCTTCGAAGACTTGTGAGAAATTCTTCCTCTGCTACAGCAGCATTTCAGAAGTTATTTATTTCTGCGGAAGAAATGAACACGTAAAAATACCATACCATTCATATTTCAGCGTGGAAGATTCGATTGATCTATGGTAACTTCTTCAGACATCCAATTCTTCTATAGAAGAAAAACTACATCTGTTTTTACTCTTTTCTAATGTTTCCAAAACCTTCACAAGCAGACACAAGAAGAGAGAAATATGCAACTAAAGTAATGCGCGCGTGCAAACATACACACACAACACACACGCCATCACTCGTCATTATCAATTTTTCAACTCAGGGTGGGGATCACAAAGGGGTTTTAGTATGCAATTCATATCACTCTAAAAACCGAACTTGTTTATCTGCCCATTCAACTAACGAAACCTCAATGTACCCACACCAATTTCAAATCTGTTTACATTTAGAGTTGACTAATTCGTTTGTGGACTAATCAGAATAATGAACAGGAGAATACAACCCGATTCTGTATGTGACTGAAAACAGCGTCGGAGCATAGTAACAAGTGGCAATAGCGCTGCCTTCATGATTAATTCGAACACATGCCTGCACACTTCAGGTCACACGATCAAAATCCAAACACGTGCTCACTCGTGAATGTGCGCAATTAAGTGTTCCGTGGTAAGTCATGGGCTTCTTATGGTTGATGGTTCTGACTGACTGAGTATGTTAAGATACGGGCGCAGCAACAAAGAAAGAAATTTCTGCTTTGCCGATACATCGCTTCCATCATTAAAACACACTGAGACTGTTACTTAGATGATATCCGCTGACTTCGTAAGACTGTCGTGGTGCCCTGCGTAATCTGTGCTGCACGAGTCGCGCAAAACTCTGCACACCCCGATCAACCATAGACGAGTAAAGTATAATAGGGCGTGTTCACCTCCTATAGAAAACATTTCTTTTCACACTGGAAAAGCAATTTTCGGTTGCGTTTGTTTGACTGATTTGGCAACGCACGAGGTAAAATGGGCGTTAGTACGTGTTGTGTTTCTAGATGAAGACGGACTATATTTTTCAATGCATCGATCAATTAGTTAACTATAGACCGCAGCTGCAGACCGTATAGTCAGAATGTGTATTCCATCACGTTCTTCATAGGCCCCATGTGACTCGCAGCTATTTCAAGCGCACTACCATTTCTCCACACTCTTGTTTTACGAAAGTTTGGTGTCACTGTCAGTCACCTCTCTATGATTGACGGTAGTTTGAAAAATCCATCGGATATTCTCCTCTAACACGTGCGACGTATCTTCGTTCGCCTAGCTTGACCTGGTCCCCAAAAACATTCCTTTTCAGGTCTACAGTATTTTCTTTTTTGCGGTAATGGAACTGTTCAACAGTGCACGAACAAAAATGGGCAAAATATCTGGCGCACGATGATGCGTACGTATTTTAGGCCACTAAAGTCAACTAATGATTATTCAGACAAATAGTACTAAGTGTGTGTGTGTGTGTTTGTTGCATTACGACGGTCACGGATACATCGGAGTTTGTCATCGGAGCCACTTGTGCCAGTTAGCTACACGGAGGTGGCAACGACTGTTACAATTTCTGTTTAATCCAGGATTTCCACAGAAACGATTGGTATTGGCTGGTTGTATATAGTATCACCGGGCATTTGGGCCAGACAGTCGAAGATGTGATCTCACTTGTTTCACCAGACATACACTCTTCACATACGCTTCGCATTTCGATTCTTACCGATTTTTACAACCCAAAACATTATATATATATATATATATATATATATATATATATATATATATATATATATAATATATATATATATATATATATATATATATATATATATATAAACCAAATGCGACGCAGGTTCAAATGTGGCTGCAGTGGCCCATCCTTTGCAGAAGACCTGATTTGGTGGGGAGTATTTGCTTGGATTCAACGGGACAGATACTTTGTCTCCATTCAAAACTTTTGGGCATTTCTGGCTGTCATTGGGGACGACATATAATCAAACTAAACTCAACGGTTCGGATCAGACCGGACGGCGGTGGGGTGGCACGGTAGTAACACACACTTGATAGGAAAAGATGCCGGTCCAAACCCTGGGCTTGGAGGGGATTTGGACCATTGGTGAACTCCAGCAAGAGCGAAACTCGAGTCTGATACTTCTGAGTGCAGGGTTAATCGGACGACCTGAGGTTTGTGCGAGAAATGTGGAGTCCAAAGGATAGTCAGCCAAAAAAATTATTGCCATATGATTCATCATGCAGCTTCAACGCTCAACTCACCATCGAAAATCACGGAAGCACTGTACAGTTGTTTCATCCTTGCTAGGAATCATCAGCAGTGCACATCCACTGAGACCCCACGGGGACTCGAACCCGGGGTGAACGACTGTGAATCGAACACCTTAACTACAAGGCTGTCCAGGCTGACTCTCAATTGTTTGTTGAACATCTACACTACATGATATAGCATCCTTCCGTCACTGGCTTTGAATGGTAATAATCCGCTTCCCACACAGCGATCGACTCCTGTGGTGGATGACTTCTCTGTAGGGACCTAAGTGGTGTAGATGTTCAACATGGTGAGTTAAGCGCTGAAGCTGCATGATGAATCATATTAGACAAAACTAATCTCCTACAACTCAAATGCAAATTATTATCAGTCTCGTACACTGCTTGCAAGTAAGTGCGAGATAAATACTAAAACAGACGCTTGGACAAGATTTTACGGTGCTTATTGACCTCAGTCGCATCAAAAGTGAGTTTAGCTGCGGTGGGGAGGCTTTAACACCTATTCAGCCTAATTCCATCAAATCCCCCATTTCGGCATCTCTGTAGCAGCCTCAGCAGAATAACTCCCAAATGGAAGCAGCAGCGTCGGTATTATCTGTACGAGGAGCCTGGATCTTAGATAATTGAGAATCCACTTGCATTTCTTGCATCCAAAAGTTCAGTGACGCCAGCTGGAATCAAAGCGGCTCTATTCACACCCGACTGGCCGTACCACGATAAGGCAGGTGGTAGAGCATCTGCCCGATAAGCGGAATGTCATCGGTTCAAATCCGAGTCGCGGAGTTGGGCATCTGGATGCGAAAAATGCAAGTGGGTTTTCCATTAACTCGTACTTTAATCTGTAACACATTTTCCGATAATCAACAATCAGTCACGTTGTCCTACTTTCGGTCTACCGTGTATGTCATCCCCCATAGACTATAACAAGCGTGCTACGATTGGTCGCTGCCCAGTGAATCAGGTCATTTCGGAATAAATATGTTCTTATCCCGATAAAACAGTGCGAACAATGCAACATGTTCAGAGTGAGCAGGCGTGCAGCTTGTAGTGATCTTGATCATCCCCAGAAAATGAACATTTTTCGGACACCGTTTGGGATTTATTTTCTCCATGGTCTGGTCTGAAGCATGACCCTTGCATTGTATTGTACCGTATTGAGAACTTCAGCAATTTAACAAATTCACTTTCAGCCAGAAGGAGAGAGAGCGATCACTTCCACCTTGAGTTGAGCATAAAAACAAATAATGCAGAGAAAAGTTGGTTCATCCATCGAGGTTTATGCTAAGTTCCTCTGTGGCTTTTATCTTGTTAAATAGAGCGCGTGCTAACTGAAGCACGATAGAGTCACGAAACCTATTGACTCAAGAGAGGACGAATCTGAATGCGGTGCGTGTGTAGGGATGCGAACGGTGTGCGGATAAGTCATACTACAGGGGATGGCGAATTTCTCATATGTTAAAAGATAAGAGAGCTATGGGAATCTAAAAAGCGCGGCAGATAATAACCAATCCGTGGTGAAGTAAGATATAATGTTTCTTGAATAGACCAGAAGGAATCACGGGTGAGCCTTGGAGTTAGATTGGATGAGTACGTTGATGGACATGAGGAATATTATAGCTTGTCTGGAACCAAACTTTCTTTGCCAACGAATTTGAGAGGATAGCCTTCGTAGTTTTTTACGCGATGAAGAGTAGGAGAAGACCAGTGTAAACTGGTGCTAACTGTACCGCCTAAGTATTTGATTATGTCACATTTATTCGGCTGCTTTCACTTCACTTCATTTAAAAAGCACGGAGCTTCCATTGACTCCGTTTTCACACACTTTCAATTTTTCACTGCCTGTACGCACTCGGCTCGCTTTCGCTTCGCCACTGCATTGGTTTACTGTTCGTGTATTGCTTGTATGAATACTGTTTCTGCACAACCATACATTGTTGCATCTGCTCACCGACTCCAATCTTCTGTGTTCACTCGACTGCTGGGTTTTCGTTTGGTAATTCGCTGTAAGACTCTATAGAAAGCAAGTTCGGGGGTCGCATACCACTCGCCTTCTGTAAATTTCACTAATATACATTCACAAAGCCTGATATTTACTTTGATCCAATTCACATAGATATTATTGGTTCATTACTTTCTGCCAACAGGTGGACTCATTTACGAAATTGCAATAATAGGTCTACCATGCGGTCCAAAGTTATTCCAACCTTTGCCGACTTGGTTGATTCAGTGGTTTGGCAGTTGACAGAATCGGCGGTTTCGCGTCCAACATTGCTACCAATCGGAGACAACAATTCGGGTCGGGGCTATTCCACCCACTTAAAAATATTCTGAATATGGACAGTTGTGGTGATTGTCGTTTACAGTACTTTTGAGTTTTCTCCTTGCATCTATGAATACATCGACATGTGGTATACTGGAAGTTGGAATTTCTTCCTATCTGCGAAGACAGAAATGAAAATTCGATGAGCCCGGAGCTCAGTAAATGTACAAGCAAGCATCAGCTCCGAAACCGGTAAGTATAGGTATGGCGATAGATGTCTGAGCGCGTTACACATACCACAATTTAGATCACATTGTATTTCAATCGGTTGTTCTCACCAACTCAGTGCGCTAAATTTCGGCCGGCGGATTTCCTCCTTCGGGGGAGGGGGACCAGTCCTAGCCTGAAATTCAATTACTACTACATCTGGAGTCGCGGTCACATTGTAGTGGATTTTACCGGATATTCAAATTAAAAAGAAAATCACTTTTCTGTCCGACAGCTTGGGCTGCGCTTTCTCAACTAGGTATTTGCACTCAGGTCTACTATACGAACGATACCCGCTCCCCAAACAGTTCAGCCAGATCCGGCATCAGGTTTTCAGCTAACTGGCACTAGTATTTTATATCACTACAATCAGAATCACTAATTTGTCAAGTCCAAAGGAGCGGTTCGCAGTTAGGCGCTAAGGGGATCAGCTGGAGCCAGGCAACAGACAGTTGTGTAGCGACCTTGAGCTGTCTGAGTTTGCTTGCGTAAATTCACTGAGTGGAAATTAAACTATATAAATGTAACTTATTTGAAATTAGCTCTATAAGCAGTTTGCATGTTATTCAATGTAACAGGACTGTTACTTGCTTGTCCGCTTGCTCCAACGACAGTTGATTTCCACCTAATGAAGATCACACTTCCGATTGTTCTGCTTACGGACTGTCGAACCTTAGATTCCTTAGCTCGCTTTATGTCCGGTGTCGTTCCAATCTTCAGATATGATCGACATACAGCACTGTCTCGATACACATTGTCGTCTACCTAATTAACGAACTTTACACCATATTTTAGTCACAGTGAGGATTATTGGCTTGTTACCCACTCCCTAGCCCATTCTCTGGAACCAGTTACCACCTGGTAACTCAGGGTAGTAAACTGGTGGACCTATCGAATTATCCCGTTGTGGGGTAGATCCTCGAATTTCTAGTGAACCATATGATCATACTTAGTCAGTGATAATTCATTTTCGTAGTCAATTTTTCATCTTGCCACTTTATTGATTTTTATTACTTTCTCATTTTGTTCCATTTGATTCAGCGGATGTTCTCCCTTCCTAAGTGCACTTGATTCGGGCTGCACCGCGTTCTTCTTTCGTTGCCAATAGTTCTAGATTTCGAAAGCACTTACGTTTTTTCCCATCTGGCGTTACAGTCAGTTCACATCATGGATAGTTGTAACTTGGAGATTCTGGATGGTCACAGCAACGCACGTGAGGTTGAGGATTACATCGGGTGTTTAGATGTTTGGGGCTTACCTCGCAAATCTTTAATATTCTGAGAACAAGGTTGCGCATCTTATGAATATCCTAGAAAAGGATGCGTACCCCCGCGCGAAGAATTAGGCTTTTCCTAGTTTATCAGAGGTTTTATCATACGAATCCTCAAAGTTTCTTCTCAAGTTTATCCAACCGGTCAATTTTGAGGCTGCTGGACGAGCGAAATTCCATTCGTTGTTCGTTCGAAATGCCTACCAACTAATACGGGGATTTGTGTGGCAAATACAGACGGGGGTCTGGAAATGTGATTTCAGTGATTAGGTCGAAGCACATTTGTGTAACAAATTGATTGCCAGTATGAACTGTTCCATTTCGTTTCATGAATCCACTTTCCAGTCTACAAAACCTCTCTGTGAGCAATATCACGAAGCGCTTGGAGCTGTCAATAACGAGGTCTCGGTTTTGTTCAACGAGGTACACTCAAGGTCATCTTCAGATCGATGGTCCTCCCAATCAGTTCCACTATACTTCTCACTCCCGATAAGTTCAAACAGTCAAGTATTGGGATGAGTGCGACTCTTGAGATCGGAAACATTGTCGATTGAGCTGTCGATTTCGTAATCCCACTAGTCACAAGTGTGGTAAAGTAAGACGTATCCACTCAGCACGTAGAAATAAAAAGAAATGCTTGACAGAGTGTCAGTCCGATGAATCCAATCTACTCCCAGATTTTTAATCTCCTGTCCTAGCTCAGGTCAGTACCGATCCTTGTGGCCGTCCTACCCGTTCGTTTATTGTCGGTCATTCTTTCTGACATCCATTCATCACGAATTAAGACATGGTAGACTCAATTATCCCTCAGATATTTTTTCAGAACGTTAATCCTCCTTTAAACTTTCAGTCTACTAGCATTTCACTGAAGCACCTTACCGGTCTTCAGTTGCATGTGCTTCGCTCTAGTGAGTTATTTCTTATTAATGAAAAACCAAATACCTTCAGATGTCCTTTTCATTTACCTGACCTAAATAATTTCGTTATTGGTTTGAATTGCTTGAATCACATTGCGAATTTCACTGAATTTTTCATCTGATTCTCAAGTGTCTTGTATTCTTCGACTGTTCCAAAGTTCCTGACGATGTGAAGATGGACCCTATGATGTTGAGGTGGCGGCCCTCCAGTTTTCACGAGACTTCGCATTATTCTCCTTGAACTTCGTGAGTCCGTGAAAAAGCTGTTGGACGATTTGGTCCGTAAAATATTATTGACAATGATGAGTTTTTTATCCTGGGCCACGCCAATTTCGACTCTGTTAAAAAGCAAAGGGGAAAACTCCCAGAATTAACGGTGAATATTGCATTACATTGAACAAATTTCTGATACTATCTATCTGTTCAACTCTGAGGCCTGAATACGTTCTTCATCAGTTCCACGGTTCAAAGTGTTTTTTCCGAAGCTTGGCCTGAAAGATGCTCTTTTACAGGTCTCACCTGATGAGCCTTCCCGCGAACTAACCAATAGTAATCCACTGTTTGGTTTGTCTCAGTTCAATATTTTTCCGTTCGATCCCAGCTTTTGGCCTGCGATTTCTCAAGTCATCATTATCTCTTTCATTTCTGACGTCACAGGTACTTGTACGTATCCGGATGGTATTATTTTCATGTTGAAATCAACGACTTGCATGACGAACGTTTGTTTTTGTTGCTATAGGATTTTCTCACTCACAATGGATCCATGGATTCTGATAAGTGTGTTTTCTCTACTTTTCGTATCTCTCGTTTGATGCACTTGGTTGATGCTCACGGTTTTTCGTCTGGACCCCAACCGCTATCCGATGTGCCCTCTCCAAAATCATTCGCTCAGTTATGTTCTGTACTTGGTTCCGTCCGGGATTACCGTAGATTTATTCCCAATTTCGCCAAGACAAGTAGAGTGTATGTTTTATGAGTCCGAGAATGAATATTCAGCTATTAAATAACCACTGAATTGCAAAAATCACCAACAAAATCAACAGCAATAGAAAAAACACGTGTTTAACGGAGCGAGTTAGTAAAATCAATGGTGATAGAATATGGGTTGGACAAGAAACAAGCGAGGTAAGGAGCTACAGAGGATCAATATCCTCTGATGAGAGCAATCAGATATTTTTGCTTGGATCGCGTGACAGATATTGATATGCAGACGCTAGGATCAGGATGAAGAGTGCTGCCATCTAAGAGCTTAGGAGAGGAAGACAGACATGCCTTGTGCTGCTGAGTTGCGAAAAAGCAGGTAAATAAGTCGTATGTGGTGCCACTATGCGGGGATATATGTTCTAAGAGGTCTGAAAACAATTTTAAAATCTTTCGCAAGCATCCCGGGGACTATGAGAAGAAGTATGGAACCAGTGTGGAGTGATGCATGAAAACATAAATCGTCTCATTAGATGAAGCGGGATGGAAAATGGCCTGAGTCATATCAAGTAAAAGGCGAGTAGCCAAATTTTTGAGAATACTGCCACGACGTGATTTGTCCAGGTAAGATTACGGCTAATGGTCACAGGGAGATACTTTACGGGCGGTGCTCTTTGTACCGGTTCTCTATTGACGACTAAGTCTGGATTTGATACTGTCAGGTTGGAGTATTGCTGGGTATCATGAAGACGGAACAGAGCTGCAGAGCACTTTGAGGGATTCATCCTCAGATTCCGACCTGAAGACCAGTTGGCAAATTCAGTTACCCCTTATTATGAAAGGGGAAATGTCGATCTATTAGAGCTGGGCATTTCAAAAATCGCATCATCGGCGTATTTCATAAGGAGACAGTAGTCATAAACGCGCGTAGATGACGTATAAGCAGAAAACAAACAAGGTGATAGAATGGCACTCTGGAGGACGCCTTGTGTAGAGGGAAGCATGGAAGAAGTTCGGCCACAGTATAGCGTAAATTGTTATCTGTTGGAAAATTAGTTCGATAAAAGATTGACGACGGTGGTACTGACGCCCAAGTCAGCGACTGCATGGAGTATTTTGATCTGTGAACTCACCTAAGTGTATCATTATAATCAAAGAAATAGACCCAATAAAACGGCTTCTTTCTTAGATTGACTTTCCCAACAGACGTTTCAGTGGTCTTCAGTGCATAAACAAGACTTACGGAACCTTCCAAGTTTTCACCTATTAATGTTGTATTTGGCACTTTCCCCCACAAATATATTCTTACAGAAGCGTCTCCTACAAATATCGGGGCCGTGCTAGAACATGAGAGTCATCCAGAAGTGTCAATTTTTTGCCGACAGAGTGTCGCTGGTTGTTTATCGGGCCACTACTCGTTTGCACAGGTATGTGGTTGGCTCTCAATTTGCCACTGCTTTTGGTCATGAAGCAGTGAAGTTTTCAGGATTCTCCCATGTTAGGTCAAGACCTGCTCCCGTGTAAAGTTTATAGCCCTTGGTCCGCGGTTCGTAACACGATAACGATTAGGCTCGGCAGCGCTTCAAATAGAATTCGAAAGGTTGGAGCAGGATAACGCGCGTACTGGAGGAACGCAAAGGGATGCTGACAGTGCACACAGAAGGAGCAAGTGACGCCACAAAATCCGGTAATCGTTCAGATAAACCGAATTTTTAGTGTGTATAAGTGTCTGTCACACCGGCAGCACTACAAGTTCATCTAAATCGTAAGTAGCCATGGTTCTACAACGGGGTGTCGCTTTATCGCAGTATTCGTACGAAATACAGTACTATAAAGCAAAGTCCATTCCATATATGGACTACTTGTCGCGTTATACCATTTCTGCTGAAACCACTGCTGACCGCTTACTTACACAACGCTTACCTGTTAGTCGGCCAGATCTAGTTCGTGAAACCATGAAGTATTACCATGCAGCTACATCCTGTGTTCGATGTGGATGTTGTACAGATGTTCAGCGTCGGCTTTATGAGCTCTCTCAATGACGCTAAGAAATGTCGGTAACTTGCTATGGTATATTGTGCTAGAACGATGAAATACTTCTGGCTGCTACTTGTAAAACTAGGGTCTTGAAAAACTTACGTTCCGGACACCTTCGTACTGCAAAAGTGAAATCTATCGTCCGTGTTGCTTGCTGGTGGCCAGAGCTGAGCAACGACTTACGTCGTATTGCAAAAACCTGTGATATCTGCCTACTTAAACTTCACACGCACCCTCAAGATGAGCGCCGTGACTCCTTTTCGGAGCCCTGGCAACGTGTTTCCGCTGGTTATTGTGGTCTATTCCTAGATAGGCACTATGCTTTGGCCATTACCGCTTCCTACTCCCGTTGTCCGAAAGTATATGTCAATACTTCTAATGCTGATTTAACTACTACAGCCCTCCCTAAGACTTTCAGTCAAGAAGGCCTTCCGTGCGCGATTGTTACTGGCGATGACAATTATTTGCAGCCAAGAAAGTTAGCGGTTGGCTGAAGTCAATAGGTTGCCACCATGTAGTAACTCCACCTCAGCATCCATAATCCAATGAAGAGAGTTGGAAATTTTTCCCCGTCACATCACACTACTTGCCGCTGAAAACCGTCTTGGTACTTTAAAGGACGCAGTTGCATCTGCGCCTGTCAATAGATTCGATGGACTCAACGGAATTGTTGTTAGTTGCTTACTGCAATATTCTGATGGTGTTCATGCGATGAACGGAGTGTTGACAAATTATTTAGGGATAGAACATTGCGAACGAACTTTGTAGGTTTGGAATTAGAAGGGACAGCTTATCATCCACGGAACTTAGATTTTCCCGCTGCATTTTTTTATAACCATGTGGATACAACCTTGTGTAACAATCATGATTTAGATAATGGTTCTGTATATCGTAGGCATTCCCATCAGATTGCTTTTAACATGCCTATTTCCGATACCATTTAATATTTCCCCAATTCCAATGCTCCCGAGTCTATGTCAAGGGAGAAAGATTGAAATTCACCTGTTACAAACTCAACATTATAAGCTTGGTGATTTGAAAGTTGGCATCATAAAGAACCGTTGAATTACAGAAGACCGGAACTTTATTCAAGCTCTGGCTGATCTTGTGGTTGTTACTGGCAGTACTTTGTGTTGTTTTATTACATTTGTGAATGCTCGTGCATAACAACTGTGCAGAGTACAATCCTAATTACGTGCCAATTCAGTCGCCGTTGTCACTACGTCGGTGCTCTCATATCGTCCAGCCAGCAAAAGAGAGGTCAAGATGCGTCGAAATTTAGGGTCATCTGACTTAGTTTGACCACTTTATCGTTTAACCACCGCTGATTGGTTCATTTGTGGTCAGGATAAAGGTCAACTGCCATCTCTCCCCAATGAGCGGTGTTTGTGTAACCGACACATTATTCTGTGCACAATTGCGCAGCTAGTGCGGTCATCTACTTACCGCGGTGCGTAAGCGCTTTTACTTTACGGAGCAACTGTTTGAAGCAAAACAGTGCTTATAAATGTCTATAGTAAATATTATGCTCATCGACTTCGAGATGTGCTACTAGGTAGTAGTATAACAATGGTCATCAAAAGTGATTAGTCTGGCGAATGTACTTTCCGTATTAGGTGAATCGCAGCTGATGGATCACTCCAGCTGGAGAGAAAAGGTAAACGGTGTGTTAGTATAAGTATATGGGTTCAGTAATTGTACTAAATGGCCTACAAAAATACTGGATTGTCAAATTCAAATAATCCAGGGTCTTTCATATTATTTTGACCGTTTCTTTGCAACAATTTCCTCTCTTGCAGAAACTGCCCGACGGACTACTACACGAAGACGAGATGATAAATGGTTGCCACAGTTCCGTGTACATACTGCACCTTGCTTTTCCTGATGGAGTAATTTATTTTGGAAAATGAGCTTTTTTTTGAATTAAGGTAATTGATTCCGCCAAATGGTGTGTGCGCTATTCATGAAAGCTATGCGTTTCGGATCCCTGCTAGCAAAAGTGACGTAAAGAGTTGCGGGCTACCTGCATGTGTACTTATACGTACACACAATGAGGAACAAAGTATACTTTGTCCCCCATTTACTCAATGTTCGACGTGATTGGTTGTTGTGTTACGCAGAACCTCGGGCTAGTATCTGACTCTTGAGTCGTCTACCTCGTTCATTTGCACTCACTCACATATTCCAAGGGAGATTTGTAAACGTTGTGAACAATCTCCGATGATTATCACTCAGGGAAGATGAAGAATATGTTGCTGAATTTTTAATGGAAATTTTAAGTGTATATTGAAACTAATCCCATTTGCAAGAGTGAAGATGTTCTGTTAAATGATTGGCCCACGAAATGTCATGCAGTGTACCTAGATATCAGATTATGGTGACCGATTTGTTATGAACATAGTGTAATTGTCTAAAATTGCTTTAAATCCGTTCTTTCTTTAACAACTGAGGTGTTCCCACATCGAAAAATAGCAAATGGTGCGCACAGTGGATAGTGGATTGCTTTATGAAAGGAACAGAGCAAAGCCCGAGATAAACACGTACTTCTATCGGCAAATGATTTGGCACACGTTCCACTGAGTGGCAAAGTATACGAGGCAGGACATGACCGACGGTTCGTAGACTGGACAATAACAAAGAAAAGGGACAATCGAAGAAACGAATCCAATGTCCATTTTTTAATTTAAAAAAGGATAACGCCTTCAGAGTTACGTTAACTATCAATGATGTTTGATCCCGACCCAACCAACTGAATAATAAATCATCATTTTTAATCAGAACATCTTTTTAGTAAACATCGATTGCGCTAGTAATACTGTTCACTTAGTTATTTGTGATGATAATAACAGGGTTATTCAACATTCTCATAGCAAACCGCGTATCATGAACATCCTGTCATGCGTAACGACTAGCAAGTTTTTCATCTCATGTATTGGGAGAAGAGTTAGTGAATATCAGAGGACTGCCACAAACAGTAATCCTAGTGTCTGGTAGACATTATAATTTATTTGATGGAAAGTATAGCAGACAAATGGGGTGAAGCAATTAGCCGATTCAAATAATGACATCCACGTCAAAAACTAATAGTTTGTTAAATCAAACAGTTGGTGATGTTCTGTAACCATTTTCATCCCGATCTGGTGAGCTCTTGACGGTTTGAGCGGGAAAACTGTCGGTGGACGTTTTCCCTTATTGTTTGACCCATGTTCCTTTGCAGACAAAGTAGGATTAAGGTCATGCCTCAGACCAGTCACTTGCTGTGATAATTGCTTCCGTGATCCGTGTATGAGCGCTGATGAAACGGAATAACGTGACACGCTTAAACCGTCATGTTCCCTGATCTCTTTCAATCTTTGACTGGTGGGCGAGTTGGGACGGGCCTGCAGTACTTTCGTCTGCTGAGGAACGCGGTAATGACAGATGCTGTGATAACATTTCTAACTGTGCACGTACACCATCAGCGCTCGGCGTGCGTGTGAACGGTTAGCGTTGTCAGAAAAGCACCCTGGTTTGAGGGCTTTTGCGTTCAGATGTGTCACGGGACCGAGATGACAAGCAGGCACGAGGCATACCCGGTAAGAGGCACCACCTTAGTCCCATTCTGTTCCGAATATCACACAGGTTTGGGATGGAAGTTGCTCATTCAGCTTGCATGATACGCGGCACCTTCGAAGACCTATTCCGTTACACATACACCATATATGGGCCTTGACAGTGGCTCGTGATTGGTTAACTCATTCCAGTGGCAAGAATTACACAAATTAATTTGGCGTTCATGCGATTGTTTTATGAAGCGGTGAATTTTGTTCGCAGCTATGAAGGGACAATATATTCCACAGTGCAGATAATCGGTGAGGGACTTCACTGTTCATCAGTACCGAGTTAGTTTACCGAGGACTCAGCTCTTAACAACACGTAGTTGTTTTGGGCTAACTTTAAGTAACACAGCGGAGAAAGTAAACGAGAAAACTCACACTGTGATACCGCAATCATGAAACAGTGAACGTGTACCCAGGCGGAAAGACTGATATTCACAGCTTTACCACCAGAGTGGTGGTGAGTGGTTAACAGTCCCCAAAATGATTATTATTATATGAGACGCAAACAGGTCCTTCGTGGTAATTACAACCTGCACTCAATCTCAAACTCGTTGGTCCTATATTTTGTGTGCGTTTGAGCCCTGTTAACGTTAGCCTTGGGAACAAATGGAAACCGAGGATTGCCAAGTTCAATCAACATTGAGAGTAATTAGTTCATTAATAAAGTAAGACCCACGGGGCTCCACGATTGGACGACGCATTTATTCGAGGACTCATTTCATTATGTACGTTTTCAAATGATTCGTAGGTATTAATAATAATGTTTTCATACAAATATTACACAAAGCGACAGACGCGCCGTTCTGTTTCACGAAAGGGTAATTAATAGATCTTGCTGTTTTCTTTTCCGCCTAGTACATAAAAAGAACCCATTCATGTCTGACAGTTAGGACACTCTGATCAGTGTTATCATGACGACCGTGGCTGTTTACCGTTAGATATTAGAAGAATAAACGTAACTTTATTTCCAAATAGGTTATTCAGTCCGTTAGCAAAGGTAACCTACAGTGGGCTAGTTCATTACTTCAAGCAACCAATTAGGCGTCACTTTTCCACCGTTAACTTGAATAATGTTAGTAACGGCCCAGTTAATTATCTCGTGTAAATATTTCTGCCATTTATATAAGTTATCAGACGACTTATAGATATTATAACCCACATGCAAATTTACACTGATCATCTTGTAATTCACAACGTATTAGGCCTTCGAGAATTGTCATTTCCTATTGTATGTATGCGCCACAGTTATGGAATAAATCGTATCCCGCATGTCTATATTGGCATGCCCCGGCAGTTTCTAAACTGAAAATTTACAACGAAGAATAAATCAGAATGGCAAGGTAATGCTTCGTACGCGGATAATTGTTTCACGAATCCCCCTTTTTCCCAATGAACACCGCAGTCTTTTGGTGTGCTTGGGTGTACTCGCGGGCTTTCATTGCGAATAGCCCCAGTTCTCGAGTACTCTTTAAGTTCACACGGAAATACAGAACGTATTTTGCGTTTTCACAGAGGAAAGGCCTGAAATAATTGCCCAGAACACTGACAACATTTGGGAAACTTATGAGCCGAAGACCAGTCAGACGACTTCCACTCGAACCGAGTCGTTCACTGCCTCAGTAAGAATCACTGTGCACGATCCCGTCAGAAAGGTCGAGAGACTCAGTGTGTCTTCGGTTGGACGCCCAACTGAGGCCTGGCCTAGACGACTGTTTCGCCAAAATAGATATCCCAGTAGTATCCGCATGAAAATTCGGGTTCAGATATCGGCAACTGACGCTCTCCGCTGGTATTATCAAAACTGTAGATCCCCGTGTATTTCCGACTTTTTCCATGATTTACAGCGTCCTTTGGTGCGGCACTCGTCTGTTGTACCGATTTTTTTAATGCGTATAATCAACGCACTGTTTGAACTTACACAGAAAATGCCACATAACACGTAACCTCTCAACAAGTCGCTGTCGACTGGGGTCTTCGGCAATGTTTTCAATGAATTTTCATCCAGGCCAACCTGCAGACTCCCATAATCACCGCGGATTTTCTGTCACACTTTGACCTCACCGCTTAAACGAAGAACCAAAAGCTAATAGATACGGCAACCGAGCTTTGCGCAACTGGTATTGGCAACTGCAGCAGCTGCCTTGGTGGCTATCCTGCAATCACCATTTGCTGACTTTTTGAAGGAGTTCCCGTCCCTCACTAAACCATGTCATTTCACCGAAGCCTTCACGTCTATTTAATTTTGACCATTGGCACTTAGCGGATAAACAGGTCCAGTTACATATTTCAATCTGTGTGCCTTGCCAGGCATACGTATCTGCAAATAGCTTGTTAGTGACACGGATGCCGGGATGGAGTAAATTATTTAACAGGTCAAAAATGTACGACACCAAGATGTGGGTACGATGAGACGACTCAGGTGAGGTAAGGTTGAACTACACATTATCAAGTCTGAGGAAGTCGCTGATGAAAACCCCGAGAGCATTAGCGATGCGACTCGGCTGTTATCTGTGAAATCCATCCGCAAACATTGGACTACATTCAAGGCTTCGAGGTCTGCGACCTGTGGCTCGAGGAAGACCATCAGTCACAATGCTGTCGGTGCCAGAAACGTAATGGACATCATTGGTAGACTGTCAGTTAGACTTCGAAATATAAGTGACGTAACTCACATGGTGAGCTTTTATCGGTTCGGCTGTGAAAAACACACGGTAATTGTTTGTGATCGATGATGATTATGCATATTCTACCTTCGAGGATACGTTGAAATCGCCTAAAGATACTGGAAACAGTGTCTGATTCTCGGCTACACGTATAACACCCAGTTTCGTTCAACAGAATTCCACGTGAGAAAGTCGTTTGATTTCCCTTGTGACTTGAAACACCGCTGGAGCACGCCATCTATCTCGTTTTCAAAGACATCATAGGCTATGCTCAGCGTCGAAATGAACCAGCAAAGTAGCACAAACCAGTGCGTTTTTATCCGTGTGAAAGACAGGTTGATCATCCCCGAGTAATTCTACGAGACTACTGTTAGCATTTCTATGTTAATTTGTCAAAGCTTGAATGGAGTCAGGGTAGTTTGGCATGAAACGACAATAATGATTTACCATCCCGTTGAAAAGACGAAAGGCGGCTAGCGAAGTAGGTGAGAGAAAACTGCGAATTGCTTATAACTTTTCTTCTAGGAGCCGAATACTAAGTTCATCTATCGTGTGGCCCAAATCTCAACTGATCATTGATCACAAATATTTCTATTCGAATAGACAGGTAATGCTCTTGTGGAACAACGCCCAAACAGCTGATGTAGACGTGTATGTGTTTCTTCAGACTCATTGATTATCAGTAGGTCATCTGTGAAGATGAAAATGAAACGTAAATCCCTGGTAACCTGGTCAATGAAACGCTGCGAGTTTTGTTCGGCTTTACGCAGACATGACGGCGTGCATAGAAATTCCGAAAGATCATAACGTGTTGTTACGACTCTGTTAGGTATATCCTCATCTGATACAGAAATCTGGTGGTGGGCAAGTGCCAGACTGTGTATTTGTGCGCTATATGTGCATGGCAGGATTTTGCCAGCGATATGGTTACATTTCAGTCAAAATACTCTGACAGAACTGGGGTAAAATAAATAAAATATGCAACAATGGGCACTAAAGATATGTCGGAGTGAAAAAGGAAAAGAAAAAGTAGTCCAAGTTTACAAAGTAATCCCGTTTTAATCTTATCCTTGTTGATCAGTACCCAAGCCAGGTAGGGCACAGAAGAGTTTTTATACGTTAATTTTGGAAGAAAGGTCTCGAAATTCAGATCTAGCAGGTGAATGAGAAAGGCAAAGAGATAAATCAGAGTGCAGAAAGTGTGCATTGAACCCTGTAGTATGTTGTGAGCTAGGGAAACGCAAGATTCGATGTGTTGTTTTACTAATTCAGTCAAAAGAAGCTCAAAGGAGGGGGATGAAACACGGCTAGTAATTACCGTTCCACTGCGTAATACTTTGAAGTCTTGTTTCAAAAGACCGGGGGAAATTACGGGTGAACAATATAATCGGTGTTAGCAAAAGCTGCGTAGAAAGTCAAGAGCTACTTGGATATAAACGGACTATTTCCCCCAGTTAACTAATCTGCGATCTGACTGGTTGCTGTGTTGCGCAATTGCTCGGATTTGTGTCCCATTCTTATACCGTCTAACAGTGGTGACAAGAAGCATTGGGAACACGTGTGCACTTAGGTGATGCCACGTTTCAACTAATCTTCAACTAGTAAATTGGTGATACGCTTCCGTTACCCAATGTCTCCGCACTCGAAGGATGCAGTGACACTCGATGAATTTTGTCACATGTAGGCGTGTGTCACTACTATAGTAGTATAACAATACTCGGCTAAATTGTTGACGAATGCAGTGAGAAGCAAGGTCCCTTTGTGTATCAATTAATACAGCTATATGGGGCTGAAGGAAAGAAGCATTTAAACTTTTTTCTAATGTATGTTCAAAATATGCTACTTTAGTATTGTATCAACGGTTAGCGCAGGAAGTGGGTGGGGTAAAAATGTTTTACATAAGGTTAGCTTAAATTAGCCGTAGCTGAAAAGGACAAATACTGGCCAATGATTTATGATTATGAAAATGAATATGCTGATATCGTAAAATAAACTGTTGTCATAGTGAAACTAAAGAAACGGTTTATATTGTTTGGACAATGTTATTTTCACAGTGAATTCTGTTGTTTCTGTTGTACTTCAGCTACTGTCAGATGCTCCGAAACACGATGACGGAGGATGGAGATTCATTGTCACAATTTATTGCAAAAAGTGATACTAATTTTATGTCAGTATAATGAATTTTTGTGAGCCACCGCGAACTGATTCCGCTAAATGACGTATGAGGAATTGTGGTTACAGTGATCAATTAAATTCCATTAGAAGACTGCATGGTGAATGGGCTATCACGTACAGGAAGAATTATCACCTTTCAGCGGTCATAGGTTGCACGGGTATAAGGCCGTTTGACGATTTACTGTCTACACCATTTAGAGCCGCTCAGGATCCATGAAACTCAGCAAGCTTTCGTACCAGATTTGTGGAACTAAAAATGATGCGATGGCATTGCTTGAATAGACAGCACCAAGTTATTCGATGCCCAATGAATCTATCGTTTCCTTCGCCGTGGATAACGTGCTCATTAGATTTTACTGATAAAACTTGTCATTGTGTGTAATGAAAGAAAGAGAATACACAAATGAATGACAGTGAAATGGAGTCTGCAACAACCACAGTATCCTTCTATTTCAGTTAGTATTGTGTCAATGTTGTTGACACGTAATACTAACCGACAGAGGTAAATGGAAAAGTTTCCTTACAGACTTTATTTGTTCTCATTTTAAAGTTATAACTTTAGAAACATTTGTGTGCTAACCCTTTCATTTCACAGTGGCTAAACACGCAGTAAGAAGTTGGGTATGACTGATTATCGGTGGAATAAAATGGTTGACTTACAGTTACAATGAGTGTCAGTTTCAATATGGAGAAACTGTAGGGGTTATACCGTCATTGAACACTCAAAGATTCATTCCATTTTCCGCTTCGAATTCAGTTGGGACTTAGGGACCATTGCCAGCATTTTCAAGCTAATGTGCTTACGTACTCATAATACGATGTAAATAAAAGAAACGTAGATTGTTGGATACGATCTTTGCGTATCTCAATGTGTCCAAACCACAGCTTGATAGTGCATCATAAAGGCGAATGATGGGGAATTTTGGGCCATTTCTCTAAGTTATACGGTAAATGGTGAACGTTTGTTACCCGTGAGAAAGTGAACCAAAAATGGTCTCGTGACACAAAAATTGTCATAAATAAATACTGACGTCATTTATAAAAAAACACTGATAACGGTTCCTCTGTATGCGAATAACACAGTGTATTATTTCACAAAAATACCGTGATTTTGTCGTCGCCAGCTAGCACGTGGTAAGTTTGTAACTTTTCCAGAAATTATTTAATCCAGTCTTTTACGAATAATTAGGACAATTATCGTCTGTTTTAAGATAACGTATACACTTACATTTGTTATTACTTCGGCGTAAATGGGAAAAAATTTCTAAGTCATATAGAAATTATCAAAAAGAGATCAAATCTGATGATTCGTAGATGGGCTGAAGAAGCACTACTAATTTGGCGTACTAAAAATGTCGTGCAGGTGACGATGATGAAATCAAGTCAAGTGCATTTAGCTGTACAGTGCTTACGTAGTTTTCAGTGGTCTTATATAGGATCGAAAGGACACATTGAAGAACAAATTTCTAAACAGTTGTTGGTAGTGTACGAAACTGCCTGAGTTTTCTTATCTGAAAAGATAGGCGCGGTATTTGACCGACACCCTGTTGAATGTGAGATGTCCATCTTAAATTGGTGTCTAAGCTGACACTCAGATACTTGATGGACTTAACTCTGGGTAGGGATTTGGAATTCAATATAAGAGGATTTGTAGAGAAAAGTGAACGAGAGGGACTGAAAACTCATTCAAGGCATTTAGATGGATTCAACTCTAGACCCAACTGGGAACAGAAACGCTCTATTCGAGATAGGCTTTCACTGAATTTCCCGAAATCCGGGTAATTAGAAATATCTTGACAAAGGACAACATCATCAAAATATTTAGATCTGTTGGATGGGGAAGAACCCGGAAAAGATTGGTAATATAGGTCGAAAATAGGAAACGGGATAGCACTACACCTTGGATTACACCCAATATTGTTAGCCAGTGGTTCTGAGATGTTCTGCCTGACTTCAGTTTGTTGGACTCCATTATGAAAATAGTTCGACAGCCGGGAAAGAATTTGCACTGGACAGTCAAGAGCTTCAAGCTTCTGGGTACTAAATCAAAAGCTGAAGAATAATCAAGTAAAACGAACAGGACAGATCGCTTAGAGTTGTTTAAAGAAATCGTGGCATAATAGACCATGCATCAAGGGAGGATCCTTTGGGTTCACAAGCAAATTGAGCGGGGTCAAGTGGCACACTGAGATGCGTTTAAAGGTGGATGAAAGCAGCGTTTTCAGTGACTTTAATGGCGGAAGATGTGAGGGTGTACCGACCTGGAGGGGACTAATTTTGAATGTGTAAATTCATGACCAGAAGTTACTTTAGACAAACATAGCCAGTTAGCACTTAGCTCCAAACAGTTTGTATGTTGTTCGATTCCATAGCGCTATGCGTTGTTTGTCTGCTTGCTGTAAAGACAAATGGTTTCCGCCATTTGAAAGACATTTTTGACTGCTCTGCTTGCGGATGGTTGAACCTTTAGCTCCCTTAGCTCGTATCGCGTCCGGTGTCGCTCCCAAACGTAAATGTGAAAAACATTGTTTCAATACAGAACGTCCTTCACCTATTCAACTGACTTTTAGCGTCTTTTGGCAAGTGTCGGAATTTTTGGCTTATTGCCCGTTCCACAGGCCCTTCTCGGGATCCAGTTAGTACCTGTTATCCGGAGTACTAAAAGGGCAATAGGACGAAACTGTTCATCTCCGCCAGAGTTGTTGGAGCTTTTAGGAACTGAAATGACGGTAAATGAAAGCCAGGAATCAAACATCTGAATGAAGACTCGTTTATGCGAGTAGTGATCGGTGTGTCAAGTTTATCATAAGCGTGCCCGAGAACCACTGGAGGAAGGCCGTCAGGACAAGCAGCCGAAGTAGTTCTGGATTTGTGAACAGTTTTAAAAATGCCTGCAGTAGTGAAAGTTTCAAGATCTTCAGAAACAAGGAAAATATGTAAATTGTCATTAAAGGGAATTTAAACGTAGCATGGAGGTGGTTTCTATCAAGCTATCGTTTGTGTGTTTGGTATTCTGACCACATAAAAGTCTTGTGCGATGCCAAAGAAGTTTAGGATTCTTAGTCTGCAGGAACTCTTTGGCAAAGGGGGCATCCAAATGCTTTACCTCTGTCTTGATCAGCTACAAAAGTCCCCTGACTTCTGAACTTCGTCGAGACTTGTATGCGATTTCTTCTTGTCATCCGAGTACTTTGAGTCTTTGTGAGGCAATCCTACCATCAGGGGTGGGCAGCATTTCAATGGGCTAAAGCAATTTGAAGATGGCGCATAGGATTTTACCAAAACTGTTCTGCAGCCTGGTAGATTGAGGGAGTGGAGGAAAACCATTAAAAGGCAACACAAATAACTGCACTAAAAAGGGACAGGTTGCGGGCAAAGAGATTACAAAGGCGAAATTTTGCCTGATTTGAAGAAGTAAACAACCTTTGGTCGTTATGTGAATAGGCTTTTGGTCTCGGAAGAAGCAAGTTGTGATCACTTGTGGAAAGAGGGGCTTTCGGTTTAAGAGAAAATAATCCAGGGTGATTGGTTACGACTTTGTCTAACACAGAGTTCCCTCTTGTGGGAGAGGAACTGATATCAGACCATCCCAACGATAGAAGTTGACAAGTATTAGTATGATTAAAATCATCATTGGTCATATGCAAATTCTTTTCTAGGCCAGAAATGGTATAAAAGCGTCACAAAAGGAGGATATCTTGGGTTGTACACAAAAAGGCGCTAGGTACACGTTAGCGATAATAGTGAATTTGAAACGAGCAAATCTAGGAAACACTGTGTGGAAAGGCTTTCAGTACCGTTTATTATGCTTGCTTATGACAATGCCTTGAGTCATTTGATTGCATATGTACACTTGTTCATTACGATTGCCTATAGCACAGTTTCAATTGCGTGAGATTTAAGCTGGTATTCTAACTGCTTCAGCGGGCCTAGTTTCGGCCGGAGCATTCCTGCTTTCATTGCTGATAGTTCAACTACTCTAGCGTAATTTCTGAGCTTCACATCTGGTGTCGGCGTCAGGCTATCTGCTATGGGACCTTTGAATGTTCATTGAAATTCCCGTGAAGCTGGAGGTTACACGGAATAAACTCAAACCTGGTATTCGGAGAAAACGACCGTTCATTTGTCATCTCTTATTTGGACAGATGCTTACTCTCTTGGGAAAAATGTGGCTCTTTCAAGTTCACGGACTTCCAAACCGTATGAAGTATTCTTTACTTCGCTTGTTCAAAATGTGCAGTCAGCCAATTTCGAAGTTTCTGAAGGAGCGATATTTCATTCACTTGTTCATACGGATCACCAGATTATACGAGATTTTATTGTCCATCTACAAACTCAGGTTTTCCGGTGCAGTTTTGGTACAATCGGTTGATTGCTTGGATTAACAGTGTGGCTTTGCAGAGGCACTTACGTATGCATCCCGAAGCACTTTCCATTGAGCTAAGCTCTTGTTTGTACGGTTTCAAGACGTGAATGCGGTTGTTCGTGATGAACCTTGTTATTGAATTGTCTTGGAAGTCCACAACCAAAGCCTCTTCGATTCAAAAGCCCGGTAGAATCAAACAAAGAGAAACTGGTCTCCACCTCATCAGAAAGATCAACAACAATTGCCAATCACGTAAAATCAAACAATCACTTGTAGCCTGGTAAGCGTTACATGTCACAAGTGAGTTAAATTTGGTCATACTAAATATCTGTTGAAGTGCAAGGGTTTGTATAACTGACGGTTCTAGTACTCATGAAGGAATTGTCTACCCAGCAACTCGTACATAATGAAATAACTCGCCAGTGGACTACGCTCACTGGAAGAACAAGACCAGACAAGAGCAACAAGATAGTATTCTGCCATACTTGGTTTGTACTAACTCATTTATATGCAAAAGAAGGCATACACTTATTGGCAAATAATGTGCCGACCAACCACAAAGCTACTTCACTGTATCTACACGATCTACCAGTGACCGTCAGGCTTCATCTTGTTGTTTGGATACTCGAAATGGAGCTATAATGCACTGGACCGCGTGTGCATGCTTTCGAATCACTACAGCCTTCCTCTCTGAGATGTTCACCGTCGATTCGGCTTGAAGTAAAGACCTTCGAAGTCGGGCGGTAGGCTGTAGATGCGTTTCATCGAATGTTTTGTCTTCTTTTTTCGGAAGAGCATGATCATCATTCTCAGTCACCGTCTCTGTGTGCATTCAGGAGCTTCTCGGAAGTGAAGCTGACTGAGATTGCGTCTGTGAACGGTTGCGCCTTTAAGGTCTGTGATCTAGACAGTGGACTGACCAATTCGCCTTGTAATGATCGCATTAGCTAGTCAAAGGCCGTTACCTCAGAAGTTGGTTGCTTCATTGGAACCTGGGCATCCTAGTCACTATCTGAAACTCCCAGATTTGAAAAACATTACTGGAGTTTCTTCTGTCGTTGAATGAGTTGCGTTCCGATAGTGTATCAGAAAGTTGTCCCAAAATGTCTCCCATTCCGGCAATTTTTCCGGATTGACTGATTTAGTAAGTTGCTCACAGTACAGTTAGAATACCGGCTATGACGTGCCTTTCGTAGATATCGATAGCTAACACTGTCCACCCAAGAGTTCAACTCAGGTGCACAGAATTGGGAACCGTTGACGGTGACTAGCACTGGTGGGACAATTTCCCGGCTGAAGCAATTTCTCAGAGCCTAGATTATAGACGTCTTGGTTGGTGTCGATAATAAAAATACCCCAGGCCATTTCGAGTATGGGTCGATCAACACGAGAGAATGATATCTGCTTAGAAACAGGCTGCAGAAGTCGGCACGTACACGTTGCCATTGGATGTAGCTGTCGGGCCACTGGTTCCAGTTGTTTGGTTTCGACTTCGTTTTGTGTAGACATGCGTCACAGTTATTGGCTTTATTACCTATGTCCGCATCCACTTCAGGTCACCAACAGATTTGCCGAGCCAGAGACTTAATCTTCTCTACCCGCAGTTGACCTTGATATAGATCTTGTAGAGGAGAGAAGACCAACTGATTGCCACCACGCAGCACTCCGTCAGATTACAAACATAGTTCTTCTAGATTCACGGAAGACTGTGAGTACTTTCGTTTAACTTCTGGCTGCCAGCCTTTCTTCATAACAGAAATCACCGATGAGTAGTATCGTCTAGTGTATTTTCGTAACTCTTCCCTCGACACCGCAGTAGCCGGTAACATGAAATTACACTGTCCCCTCGCGGCGAATCACGAGTACCTTGACATAAAATCAGTGTGCGAGGCTACTTTACCGGGCCCACGTAAGATGTCATAATTGTACGCAGCATGAGCAATACTTCATCCTTACATTGTGGCATCTGCAGGCTTGGCAACGAACCCAGTGGAATCGAACATAAATTTTAACGCTTGGTGGTCTGTGACGGTTGTGAACTTTAACCTAAACAGGTAATTATAAAGACGTCGTATAACTCAGAATACCACCGTTGCTTTTTTCGGTGTCTGCAGGTGTGAAGGTGTGTGCTGACTCATGGTCCCGTCAGCAATCGGCATGTCAGCACCTGTCCGGAATGCAGGTCAGTTCTTGTGCCAGCGAATGCGCAAGTGACAAGGTAGTGAATCGATGAGACGCGAATGGATTCACGTCATATGGCAGCTGGTCGTGTGACCAATCAACCAATCAGAAGACAGGCTACTTGATGCCAGTATGAACAAGTCGGTTAACGTTGGAATGATTGGTGTCGGCGATTGTTTCTCCCTATATAAACCATGTGCTTTGTGTTAATAAAATGAGATGATTCGTGGGCGGAATAGAGTTCTCACTAGAGTTAGTGGGACGGCATAAAATGGTAGGTACCTGTACATTTCCGATTTTTTCCATGATCTTCATTGTCCCTTGGTGCAACACTCCGTTGTTGTGTCAACGCTTTAATGTAAAACAACCACACACACCTTTTTCGGACTCCACCATTGCACAATACAAAAGGCTGCCAATAAATCTTCCATTCTGCCACAGTCTCATCTTCTGATTTGGAATTATACCAACCAGAACTAACTATGAGAATCAAACCATTTTAAAAGCTTCAACGGCGTTGCTTGGCACTTATCTCAACACGGTTCTGATCGGTTCGACGAACGGTCCACAGACTGAACCGAATTGAAAATATTGGCGGACATTGGTTCTCTAGCGTTCAGATCCCAATTAAAAGAACGATGGACAGCCGTGAGTTGTTGTCGTACCTTTTGCTTCATCCTAACTTCTAATGTACATACCTTTTGCCTTTTTTTCTCAACACTCTGTTCCACCTATCCTGATTTGTTGGTGTCGTCTTTGATAGTGTTGACATTAACTTAGTGTACCATATAGGCTGATTGGTAAACTACAGTCCTCTCTCAGCAGCGTTCAGAAGTCCAGAAAAATAGATGACCGGACATCCAGTTTGTTCAGGCACTGTACCGATGCCAACCTCAGACGCTTCCTTGAATAGCACTGCTTGTTTGGACGGACCAAAATGGGGCTAATGATGGACGTCCAACTATCCTGGCAATGTGATCTCGCGAGGCCCGCACTGGCCAGTCCATTGCCATACACTGGGTGACTGGGCAAGGAACAACAACCGTGCCTTCATTGCGAAGTTCAGTATGAACCTGGAATAGTAATGTAAACAACCAAGGATCGATCTTAAGTGAGCTGGATTCTCCGAATATACCGTTTCGGTTATAGGTCTGAAGGGATCAGGGTCTTGCTGGTACCCATTACCGTCCACTGTGAACCCAAAGAAGCGCAATTCCCGGGCACCGAGTTTGCAATTTAAAGGTTTGATCAAAACGTTCTCACTTGCGAATCTCTCCAGGGTCTACTTCAGGCTATGAACATATTTCTATTCTGACGCAGTGAAGACGATCAAATCACCCTGATATGTGATTACTCCGGGTAAACCTTCAGTCACCTTGCCGACAGAAGCCTGAAAAATGCCGGACGAAACGTGCAATCCAAAGGGTAGAAACATTGTGTTGGCTGCTAGTAACAATACTCCATGTTGTTTTATCGCATCTGCATGTTCACGTACACTACAACGATGCAGAATACACGTTCGATTGCTTGCTCGTCCAGCTGGTGTGCCTGGTCTTCAGTCGTGCATAATTCGGGCAGGAGCTGTATAGCTTTCATTGTGAGCAGTACAAGTACTCAAGTCCAATTCCTAATGATCACATCTGCCGTCGTGTAGCATAGCAATTGCTATGGATTCCTGCGGCTTAAAACGTCTGAATATTCACCGAACTTCCAGCGAAGATGAAGATTACCGGTAACGTTTCGAAATCTGGTGTTTAAGGCGGAAAAAAATTGGGTTCTGAGAAGTAAACCGCTCATTTCTTTTCTTCCATCCGAAAGTGCGGTTATTCTCGTGAAAAATTTGGCTTTTCGTAATTCCCCCTTTTCCCAGCCAAATGAAGTCCTCAGTGATTTGCTTCTTTGACATTCGCAACCAGCCAATTTCGAAGTTTCTGAACGAGCAAACTTTCATTTATTAGTTCGCGAAGTTCAGCTGTCCATCCGTGACTTCATTTTGCAACTGCAAACTAAGGATGCTTGATGCAATTTTAGCGATCAGTTACAAATTCACTTAATTTATCGACTGATGGCCAGAAATAATTTCGTTGATTTACGAAGACAGTTACTCTTGACTCCGAATTGCACATTTTAGTCCGCTAAACTCTTGGGTGAACAACTTCAAGAAGTAAACGTAGCTGTTTATGAGAAACCATCTATACTGTTTAGCGCTGGTGGCTCCCAGAAACCAACGGGCCAAAAGCCGGACCGATTCGAACTACTTTGTGACTCAAACAACACAAGAAATTTGTTATCACCTCACCGTAGAGATCGGCGACGATGGAATAGCTGTCAATTTTGTGGCGCGAAGCGTTCACGTTTGACTTGTAGCTTCCGTAAAGGTACTTGACATAAATGCGGTAAAGATGGCCATGTTCATTCCGTTTGTCGAAGTGTTAGGGTTTGTGTAACTGACAGTCTCGTTACTCAACCTCGTTTACCTCCCAATTTTCACTGTCTATCTTTGGCTGTACTCATCATGTCATGTTGGTGACCACTATGTTGTTAACCATTCCACTAATATTCATTCATAATGGATATCGGCAGTGCAGAGTCGTTCATTTCTGATCCTGTTATACAGAGTTTCCAACCCTGTAAATATTAAACCTGTTAACATTTCCGTGAAAGGTACTGCTGATCATAACTTACATGTGTAGCGTACTACTCTGTCTATATGGTACACTAAATTGTAGTGGCATTCAACCCTGATTATTTGTTTAACACACATCAGTGTTTATGTGAACTCGCGCCACCAAGCGCGGTGGCCACTTGAACGTTGCCCGTGCACGATGCACGCGCGCTTCTCCAATATACACTAACCACTCTCTCCCTACCTATAGTGTTCTCCTTCTCATGGGTTGTGGGAAACAATGTCGTGGTGATCGTGATGGTATATTGCAAAGTACCACTGTAACGAACAGGTGGTCCAAGCGTGTTGGGAAGGACTAGCGAACGTACGTAATAAGGAAACAGCATGCTAAGGTCTAACCAACCTTACGAGTTAACTGACTGTCGGAATTCCGACCGATATAATTCCAAGACACTCCAAGCCAGAAGATGAGACCGTGCCAGAATGAAAGACTTATTTTACAGCTTTTTTGTATTGGGCGGTGATGACGACCAAAAGGTGTGTGTGTTTTACGTTAAAACGTCGGTACAACAAATGAGTGTCGCACCAAGGGACGTTGAAAATCATGTACAGTTGAATCCAGGCAATTCTTTTGTCATTTTCTTCCAGGAAAGTTCATTTGACCTCTGCAATGGTACGGTAAAGTGACGAAAAAATTATTAGTCACGTGCACCCACGTATAGCGATATTGATGAAAAGCGGGTTAATAATGGAAATCCGTAAAAGAAAGTATCAAAATTAAATGTTGATAAACGTGCTTCACAATGTATCGTATACAACTACACATGAAGCAGTGGTTCACTGAATTTCAAAACGCATGCGTATCCAATATTTTACCTGGGTTTCCTGCCCGACGAACCGCGGTCCCTGGCGTTGTTAAACCAGTGTTGTATATGCTTCTCGATATCCCCGTCGGAGATATCTTTCAGCCGCTCACTGTTGTTAATGGCGTCTAAAGTCGTATGAATATTGTGATATGAAAAAAACCTGCCTTTAATTACGTTCATTAGTCGCAGCTGTGAAACGGCGGCCTTTGTAACACTGCTTTGCAAGCTCATCGCTGATCATCAGGGACAACATTTTTCGGACCGATTCCCGGAGGTCATTTGTTACAGTCCTGACAAGCATGGAAACCTGGAACATGAATGAGCAATATTGTTATCTTACCAGGTGCTCGTAATTCGACAGAACATCCAAATCACCATCCATGGTTTTTAAGTCAGCCAATGTGTTGGCTCTTGTTGGCTTGTAGTATGACTGAACCCCGAGTGTTTGTCTTGAGCTGGACAAGTCGCTTACTCGGCTATGTAACGCCTCGAACCCGGAGTTCAGCAGTGCTATGATGGTGGAAAATTTTATATTCATGTCTCCCACCATGGCGGCTACTGAAGCCTGCAACTTGTCCACCCTTTTCCCCAACTGCTCCACGGTGGTATGTGTCGTTTCAACGGACTTCTCGTTGAAACTAGTGGAACTAGCATTTCCGAAACTACATGGTGGTGTAAATGAATTTAGTAAGAACTGGTTGACTTACGATATAGGGGACAAAATCGGAATTCGATTGCCGGTTTCCAGTATACGGGATACTGGTTGTGGCGTGGAGGACGGTCTGGATGATAGGAAATATTCAGTTAGGTTGCTTAACATACCCCGCTATCTGACTAGCAGTAAGACATTGTTCCGGTAGACTTGGAACAACTACCGGTCCGAGGGGTCGTTTTTTTTGCGTTTGGTTCGCAATCGGTATCTGAGTCACTGCTAAAAGTAACGGGTCGTCTGCAGGAGTAAGGAAATGCCAACGGAATACCTTTTGCGTGTTGCATACCTCGTTGCAAACAGTGTCATTGGTGCTGTCGCATCAGAGGCCTCTGAAGTGGCATCCCGCAGATATTGCGACTGACACTCCTGAATTTCATGGAAACTTTCTAGTGCAATCGTTTAAGTTTTAAAACGTACTCTTACCTGAACTAAACAATTCACGGCATTCATAAACGGGAATGTCGTCGGACAACTGTTTACCTAAAACTAACATGCTTCGATATTCAGAAGCACGTTTTACGCTTGGCCATCTTGTGTGTTTGGAATCCACAAGCCAGCTGTGATGTATAATTGCAACCGAACCGTCCTTCGTGAAACGTACGAGCCGGAACATCTGAAAAGGAAATTCAGTGGCATTATGAAAAGTATTTAATTTTTGAAAAAGTATGTAACACAGGGATAACTACAAAGTGCTTTAGACATGGCAATAGCAAACATTTACACTCAATATCGACAGTTGTAGCGGAGAAAACATCCACACCCAACTCATCGACGGAGAAAACGTACAAATAAGAAGATGGCAAATACTTTGTGAAAAATGGTTGGGGATTAACAATCGTTTGAAACGAATGATATCATCCGAAATGTTGACAATGACACTAGGAAACACATGTACAATGACTACATTATCCGGAGATCGATCAGTGAAGAAGGCATTCCTAAGAAAGAAAAAGTTATCACAAATCGGCGTTCGGATTAGTGGTGAACCAGTGTCATCCACATAGGAATTCCGCTGTAATGAATGAGGAAGAGATCGGCCCTCAATCAATCTCTTGTACAATTGTTGGCCAGGGTTTCTGGGTCCTTTGATAAGACATTTCAAATAACCAAGATAAGATTCGAAAGGAAAAGCGGAAAAGTAATCCAACGTTCCGTGTAGAAGTACATCGTCATTTAAATGAATCAAATTGTGAACGTTATAAACGAGTTCTTTTGAACCGTGAAAAATTTCGAATTGTTGCACAAACATGGAGAGAAGATCGGCTGCAAAGTTATTGTAACGGACATACAGTTGGGGATGCGAATATATATATATATATATATATATATATATATGGATAGGGACAAAAAATGGTCGTATTATTCATACGCACCAGTTTACCTTCATCAGCCCTTTGGTCTGCTACGAACGCAGATATTGGCATCGGTCCGTGATCCTCTTTAAAGGAGACTGAAGAAGTCGCTGGCAGCAAACCAGAATTATCAAAATTGATAGAATTATCAATGAGTGGTGTTTCTATGGAAATTATGAACGCCATTGAACCATACCGTGGCTGTTGTACATTGTACATCCATTATGATGTTCCCACAAGCTCGCATACATACAACATGGGCACAGTGCCATCATCAACACTTTTCGCCGAAGGCGGTATCTTTGCCACCTGCACAGGCCAGTCATGTTCGGTTTGTTAACCTAAAAACGTGAATTGAAAGAATCAGCATCATTACGGTCGTGTAACTACATTTTCTACTGATTTTGACCGTCATGGTAACTGAAAACGTACATCAAGTCCACTTTTGCAAACCCAGTGGGATCCCAACCATAACCCAACGGAATCCCAACCACGAACTGCGTTACACCGGGTGTCTACCGTTGTGCCTCGTGGATATATATTGTCCTGTGATATTTGTGGCTTCTCAGCGGATTTATAAACATTATGAGTTCAGTTACCTCTGAGGATCAATGTGCGTGTTTGGTGTGCAAGAAAAATATTGGCCTTCGGGTCAAAGCCCTGGTGTGTGATTTTTGCGAGGGGTGGATTCATCTAAAGTGTACTAAAATCGACAAGGATAAATATGAGTGGCTGAGTTCCTGCAGCTCCCCAATTCTGCAAATTCTATGCACAGATTGTACCACCGCAAATAAAAGAAAAAGAGATGAAGCTGATTCAGCGGCGAACCAGGCACCCGCGGTACCGTGTTCAACGAGCCCCAGGTCCCACGCAGAAGTAGCTTCAGGCGCTTCGAACAACCCATTAAGAGCAGTGAAGAAGCAACGCCGAAAGAAATCCGTGGTCACAGACAAAGCCGAAGTAGCTGTACACTCGGAAGACAAAACTTATGTTCCGCAAGTATCGAATGCAGCCGGCGGAGGCACAAGCCCCGATCCAGGGCAGACGGAAACCATGAGTCAATGGAAAACAGTAAAGCCACATCAACGGATGGCGCCGCCACCTAGGACCCAATGCTTCCTAGTTGTGAATCTTTCGGAATCAACCGAGTCGGAGCCTCAAAGTAGATTAGAGCACCACGTTTCTCTACTACGGGACATATTTGCCAAAATATTCTCCACAAATGAGGAAAACCTGGCAAATAACGTAAAGGTCAAAGCCGTTTTTCGATTAGGGAAAATAAATGGCAATGGTAACCCTCGTCCGCTCAAGGTGGTCTTGGGTTCCGATGAGGAATGCCGCTGGGTGCTACAGCGGTCCTACAGATTGAAAGGAGAAAAACAACGACTCCTTCGAGATCTTGACCCCGAGGAAAGGGAGAGGCATCGGTTAGCCTTGAGAGAGCTCCGCGAACGCCAGGCCAATGGTGAATCAGGTCTTTTCATCCGGGATTGGTATTCGCTGCTAGACCCGATAGGAGACACGTTCGCCAGCCGCACCCGAACGTCTTCTATAACTATGTTCAGACAAGAGGATCAGCTAGTTAGTTCAGTGAAACTTTGCTGCTAGATACATGGAAGAGAGCTCGTACAGTGGGACATAACTATATAACTAATATATATATATATATATATATATATATATATATATATATATATATATATATATATATATATATATATATATATATATGGAGACGAAGATAACAAATGTCATGTTGCATTTATCTTTGGTCAGCTAAGTACCGTTTCGGAGTAAGTGGTATATATATATATGTATATATATATATACAACTACGGTCGTATATATATATATATATATATATATATATATATATATATATGTATGCGTATAGTTATGCATATACATATATGTATATATATATATATATATATATATATATATATATATATATATATATATATATATATATATATATATATATATATAATATCCTTCGGTTACGGTGGACGCGAAACACCCATCACTTACGTAACTCATTACGCCAATGGTGTACACGCAGGTAGAAAAACACAGTTTAGGTATTCTGGCAGTTATTCTTTTAGCCAAACTTCACTGGGTCAGATCACATCGCCCAGTGGTCCTTCGGAAAGCGCACCCCCACTAGGGGCACGTTTTTCAAACAAAATAGAGATTTTGGGACAATGACAAGTGAGGACCACTTTCCCAAATAATAATTAAGAAACAGCCCAACGTTTTCAAAATATTTCACCCTTTTTTTGCCATTGCCAGATACGAATCGACATCCCACTTCAATTTTAGAGTCCGCTATACAACAGTGATGACCATTTCGTTGATCGAGATGTTTTTACCAAGGAACAATCGCCCATTTTTTTCTCTTTATAAATATACCAAGTAAGTCACTTAAAACCCAGCAAGTAACTCGTATTTCAAAATAAGCTTGGCAGATCAATTTCTTGTGTTTCAAAATTGGCGCCCCAGAATTCCAGGATTACGCGCCAATTTAAAAATATCCAGGTCGGAACTTACCCCCCTACCACCAGCGGACAAAGACAATTCAAAGAGGCGGAAAACCGTGATTTAAAACAAAACTGTAACGCATCTCAGTACCAGTTATATCTCAAATTTTTTGAGCGATGTAACATTTCGAGAATTTCCTCCACAAGTATATAGGTCTTGCCTCGCAAAAACAGTCAATAAACATCCCCATCGGAACCCAACGTTAACATGGGGATCTGTGCTACATGGGGCAGTAGGCAATCATGGACGGAAGAATCATCTGTGAAAGCGAGTTTATTTCATAAAAATGTATGCGAAATCGGTATAACTACGTTGTGTTCCACAAGGTAGTAAAAGACATTTACACTCTATGTCGTTATTCATAGCAGAAAAAATTTCATTGTCCACATTATCCACCGAAAAAATATACAGATGTGTGGAGGGTAAGGGTTTGGCGAAAAAAGGTCTTGGATTAAGAAATCGTATAAAATAAAAAGTGTTTCCAGTAATGCTCACAATGGCACCAGGGAAGTTATGCACAATAACTACATTGTTCGGTGACTGGCTGGAAAAAAAACCTTCCGAATAATGAAATTATCGCCTTTGGGGGTTCTGGGTAGAAGTGAACCTGTGTCATCTACGTAGGATTGTGTGACTGATAGATGAAAGTCGGATACGCCCTCAATCAATCGTTTGTACAATTGAGGTCCAGGATTCCTCGGTCCTTTATTGAAACACTTCAGAAAACCAAGATAAGGTTCGAAAGGAAAAGCGGAAAAGTTATCCAGCGTACCATGCAAAAGTACGTCATCATGCAAATGAATTAAGTTATGAACATTGTAAACAAGTTCATGTGCTCCGTAAAACACTTCGAACTATTGAACAAACAATCGTAGAAGATTCGATGCAAAGTTATTGTAACGGACATACAGTTGGGGATGCGAATATATATATATATATATATATATATATATATGGATAGGGACAAAAAATGGTCGTATTATTCATACGCACCAGTTTACCTTCATCAGCCCTTTGGTCTGCTACGAACGCAGATATTGGCATCGGTCCGTGATCCTCTTTAAAGGAGACTGAAGAAGTCGCTGGCAGCAAACCAGAATTATCAAAATTGATAGAATTATCAATGAGTGGTGTTTCTATGGAAATTATGAACGCCATTGAACCATACCGTGGCTGTTGTACATTGTACATCCATTATGATGTTCCCACAAGCTCGCATACATACAACATGGGTGTAACAGCCGGTCGTGGAAAATCCCCCTTTTTCCCTCGCGATTCAGTGTTTTTTCCCAACATCACTCATTTCCATACACTATTGACTTGTCTTTACGAACTGGTTGTTTTTCTGGACCAATTGTTGTTTGTTCGCGCCCAGAGCGCTATTTTGGCACATCCTTGTTCAGGACCTGCGTGACGCACGTGCTGTCTGCTCACACGCTGCTATTCGGTTTCTCGTTGTTGAGACTTTGTGATCGTATTATTGAGGTTTGTATATTGTTTACGTCATTGTTTATTTTAATAATCTAGTATCGTAGAATTATCACGGATAATCGCCTTCTGATTTCGGGATCCGTTGCGAATTTGGCTACGCATTGCTCAAACGTTCGTAACAATACTCAATAGATCTATTTGGAACGAGGAGAATTCACGCAAAATGCCAAGGAAAGGATCAAAGGCAGTCGAACCCGGACAGGAAGTAATACGGCAAGTCTCTGGGGAGGTTTTGGGTACTTATGATTCTTTAGTTAATGCTAGATCGCCTAGTCCTGTCAGTGCTAGCTCATGTGTTATTGAAAGCAATATTGATCGTAAGGACGTTGATTTATATAAGCTGAGAATACTAGAACTAGAGCAACAGTTACTTTCGGCTAGACTACAGGCGCATGAAGCAGAGAAGTGTACACAGAAACAGCGAGAGTATAGGACCAGTGACTTCGACACTTCCGATAGGTTAGAGTGCAATAAGGTAGGGAACCCCACGCAGGTCGCCGACTACAAACCACCATCGATCGATCTGCCTAGAGTGGAGTTAACGGTTTTCGACGGGCGAGCTGAGCAATATTGCAAGTTTGTCAAACAGTTCGAGACGTTCGTTGAAAATAAGGTAACCGACCCTGGGCAAAGGCTTCTTTACCTTACTCACTACTGCCGAGGCCGAGCAAGAGAAGCTATCGACGGATGCACCATGCTCGATCCAGAACAAGGCTACACAAGGGCAAGAAAGATTCTGAGGGACTTGTTTGGCCAACCTTTCAAAGTAGCCCGTAACCTAATAGAGGGCGTGATGGCAGAGGCAAAGAAAACCAAGGGCGACGTCTACACCATGGCCGACCTGGTGATCAAGATGCAGAACTGCTCAATAGCCCTCGACCATTTAGGTTACAGAGCTGACCTAGACGCCATGCACACTTTGGAAGGCATAGTCCGTCACCTCTCTCCCGAACTACAGGGTCGGTGGGCGGAAGAAGCTGAACGGATAAGCCGAGGCGACAGAGAAGCCAACTTCGAAAACCTGACTGAATACTTAGACAGGCAAACGAAGATAGCTGACAGCAGATTCGGCCGACTCATCCGGGACAGCAACCGAGCAAACAAGCCCGGTACTAGCCAAGTCCAAACCCCTGTACGGGAACATCCAAAGTACCAGCCTTGGACCAACACACACATCATTTCACGAGATGCTACGGCGAAACCAAATTGCAGATCCTGTGGTACTAGCCATGGCCTACCAGAATGCCCCAAGTTCGGCAACGCCACAATAGACGAACGGTGGGGAATGGCGAGGATGGCAGGAGCATGTTTCATCTGTCTCAACACCACGCACCGGGCAGCAGCCTGTAGAGCAAGGAATCGATGTGGTTACGAGGGCTGCACGGGCAGACACCATCGGCTGCTGCATCAGGCGAGAATAACCATATCCGAGGCGAGTGCCAAGCCCAGCGTGATCTGTTCAACTTCACAATCTGCCAGTAAACCGGTACGTTTAGGCGTAGCGGCCGTGGGAGTAGTGACTCCGACTGGGATAGTCAAGGCGTTGGCTTTCGTTGATAGTGGATCCGACACCACTTTAGTGAAAGAGCGGTTTGCCGACAAACACCAACTGGCTAAAGGTGCGACGTCGTTAGCAGTGAGCACGGTGGGCGGAACACAGGTAATGACTGCCGGTAGATTAAGGCTGCAACTCATCTCTCTAGACACTAACGAGGAAATTGAACCAACGGAGGCATTCACGTTAGCGGATCTTCCCATGCGAGCACCAAGGTCGGTGAACGCAATCTTGACTCGATGGCCCCACCTGCAGGATGTAACCGTCGTAGACTGGGAAGATGATGAGGTGGATCTCCTCATCGGCTGCGACGTGCCAGAGGCGCATTGGGTGCTTGACCAAAGAGTGGGCGACCGCCAGGCACCTTATGCCGTACGCACGGCTCTGGGATGGATGTTATACGGTCCAGTAGGGGTACGCGGTTCCGTGAATTACTTATCCGCCGAAACGGACCGCATAGAGTATCATCTGCAACGGCTTTATGAAAAGGAGTTTCATGACATTGGGGACGAAAGACCGACGTTGTCTCAAGAGGATCACTTCGCTCTACAAACGGTGCGGCAAGGCTCTAGAGGCCTCAAAAAACAGTTCGAGGTTCCCCTCCCATGGCGAACACCGGTCGACCCGTGGACTGACAACAGAAATTATGTTCTCCAACGATTACTACGACTAAAAGAACGCTTCATTCGAGACCAGAATCTGTGGGAACGATACGCGGATTTGATGAAGCGAAACGAAGCCCTCGGTTACGTTGAAAAGGTGCCTGCCAACACCGACAGCAAAAGGGGTATCTGGTATCTGCCTCACCATCCGGTTATCAACCCCAAAAAACCCAATAAACTGCGCGTGGTTTTCGACTGTGCGGCCAAGTTCCAGGGCAAGTCGTTAAACGATCGCCTACTACAGGGGCCTGACTGGACCACACCACTGATCGATGTTCTGTGCCGTTTCAGAGTGGGTAAAGTGGCTTTGTCTGCCGACATTAGGGAAATGTTCCATCAGGTGAAGATTCCGGTAGGAGAACGAGATGCTTTGCGTTTCCTGTGGTGGGAAGGGAGCGACCGAGACAACGCAGTGGTGAATTATAGAATGACCGTCCACCCCTTCGGAGCTATATCGTCACCATTTTGTGCCAACTACGCCCTCCGAGAATCAGCGAACAAACATGGCGATCTGGTACATCGGACGGTGGTAGAAAGCGTCAGCAGAAATTTCTACGTCGACGACTACCTTGGGTCATTCGATGATGTGGAATCAGCTCTAGAGCAGTTCAGGGGTCTGACGAGATTGCTGGAAGAGGGTGGCTTCCATCTAACTAAATGGATGTCGAACGCTTCGGAAGTGCTGAAGGTCATCCCGTATCACGAAAAGGTCGAAAGGGTAAGAGATTTGGACGGCTCTCCACTTCCTATCGAGCGCACTTTAGGGATTCAATGGGACGCGGAAACGGACGATTTTGTTTTCGAACTAAACGTTCCCGAGCTGCCAATAACCCGTCGTGGCATACTATCTGCCGTCTCAAGTTTGTTCGACCCGCTCGGTTTCGTCTCACCATGGCTGCTACCCGGAAAGATTTTGCTGCAGCGGCTGTGCCGTAAGAAAGTTGATTGGGACCAGTCACTGGACCGAGGGGACCGGCTGGACTGGGAGGAATTTTTGAACACCTTGAAGAAATTAGGGGACATTCAGGGTCTGCGTCGTCTTCATGGATCGTTACCCTCTCCGCGTGCACCGAATTTTCCAAGAACACTTCTTTACGATTTTTTTCCTTTTTTTCTTCCTTTTCTTCTTGTTCAAAATTCACTCTATCTGTAGAATATCAGCAGGCCTCTGTTTCCCCAGCTTGCATCATTCTCGTTCATAATGCGTCCTTGACACTGCGCTAACGGTTTTTCGATATCCACCGCCCAGCCCGGATTCGAAACCGGTTTGAAACTGCAGCGCCAAACATTATTAAAATGATCCATTCAAACTGTTGTTGGCTATGTCTATCTATCGCTGATACTCTCGACTTTCATACTTTGAGTTTGTGAATATTCCACCTTATTGAGTAAAGTGTCACACCATGATCATGCGCTAGCGCGTGCGTTTCGACCATGGCCGAGAAATATATCATTATCATCATCATTATCGAGAGGTATTATCGCGCCTAACGAAGAAAGCATACCTTATAGGCTCTGGAGATCGTCGGATACGAGGGAATTGGGTTCATTTGAGAAAATCCAAAGGAGATAATGGTGAGGAAGAGAAAACCAATGGGGGCGACAAGACAAGAGAAGACGAGGAAACCGAAAACGATGATGAAGAAGCTGGTCCAGATAATATCGTACATTCACCCGTCGAAAAGCAGCTCCCATCGTCTAGAACCTGGAGTGGACAAAGTTACCAGTCAGTAGGCAGGTAGAAGTTTCTCAAAAGAGGAAGGATTAGTTGGGTACGTTTTTATTTTACCACATCAATGCCGTTTCCTGATTGGTCAGAAAGTGACTTTTGTTTAGCACACTGCAAATATAGCACTCTGAGTGGCGAAAGTGGCTTTGTAATCCACTGAACAACGACAACAGTCGAGATTTCCTTGCTGCGTGCTGAAACAATATACTGATTGCCTTTCTCGAAGAACTGACTCTTGGGAGGTATGGGATCCGTACTTTCATGTGCGCTGCATGGCACTCCTGTTCACACTCGGGCATGGACTCTCTATTCATTGTGAAATAGGCACGCCAAGGAAGTGAGCTGGCCCGGAATTCCAAAAAATTGTTGGCATCGCCTGATCGACAGAATCTGGGAACCAATAGGAGTGGAAACTGACCGATAAGGTAACGAGGAACGAAGAAAGCAAAGGATGAAAAGGCTGTGCCAACTAAAAAATAACGTAGTTGAAAATGCTCAAAGGGGATATGTGAAAGTAGTGAAAAAAATTTAAATAATATTAGACCGAATATATGGCCGACGGAAAAAAAGAAGAGCCACCGTAGACCTGACCTGGTTGGGTCACTTCTGTGGGATTACCCAAAAATTATAAGCAGAACGGGCTCACCAACTACAGGGGGCACCCCCCCCCCAGCTTCTGCAATCGCGTTCGTCGGGGAAGTCAACGAAAGAAGACCGTGGATTGCCAGCCGCGTGTATTCTTACGGGACCCGAGCATAGAGACCGCGCGCTGGCCTGTGCCGAGAAAGTGTGTCGGACGTAGCGCTCGCGGTTGCTGAGCGCTCGTAAATTACTTTCAAACAAGTGATAGACGGAGTGCGATCGGCTGATCATTACATAGAACGGAAGTGTCTGGTGACCCGATATTTAGCGAACTGCGCAAGGTAACATTTGGTTTGCGTGAACCAGTTCACCTCTCCATACAGTCCACGCGTAAAAAAGCGTCATCATGCATGTTGAATCTTCCAGTAGGGCTACTGCTGTTGTAACTCCCCTCAGGTCAGATGGCAAAACCCCAAGGGGATGTGATGGTTATCGGTTGACCCTGAGCAAAGGGCTACCTTAAAGCACATGTTCCACCAAAGAACCGTAGGGTGTGCTCTGTCGTCCTTCAGGTTCCACAGTGTAGTGTTCGCAATTCGGTAAAAGAGGAAAGGCGCACGTATATGGGTAAAAGTATATTCCCGCAGCAACGTACAGTAAGCTCCAGTTCAAGCAGGCAGTGAAAACGCAAAAGAATATGCAAGTGTCTGGGTCAGCCGTGTTTGTAATCGGAAATGTAAGACAAGGGTGCGATCGGATTAAGTCGCGCAAATTCGTGGGACACGCGATTCGATCTGATTGGTCAATGCTCTCCGGGATGAAGCGGGGCAAACGTCAGCTGTTTATTTGCGTGTGTGTACGGGCGAGATTGTCTGTCTAAGCACGTGCTTGTTCAAGCCAAACACAACACACAGTCTTTCCAAAGATTCACTTCGAGGACGCATGTTCACAAATGCCACTTGACGATGAATCAAGTTTTCTGACGTTCATCAATACTCCATTTGGCCTTTTCAAATGTAATTTCTCATCTTTTGGTTTGCTTATGTCATTTGCTTTATTCCGACGGTCCCTCAGTTTAATTAAAGCCGGTCTCCATGAAGACGAATCCCATCGAGAAGATGTTTCTTTCACGGTCCATCAGAAGCTATCTACGATTCCAGTATTTGCTGTTTATTAAAGCGACTTCCATCCAGCCTAACGTAGCGATCAATCCAAACAAGCTTGTTCTTGGTGTTTCGCAGTTCTCAAGCCTGGGGTATACCATAAATTCCGACGGCGTTTTCCAGACCCCAAGTGATTATCGCCCTTAACTGATGTACTTCCACCCGCTAACACTCACGAACTTTGTTCTGTTTTGGGTGCATCACAGTAGTATTCTCGATTTATTCCAAATTTTTCTAGGAGGGCTAGCTGTTTGTTTCACCTCATTTCTGCTAGGTTTTTTTCATGGTCTCCAGTTTACAAGCACACACTGCGTAGTCTGTTGGTACTTTTAAAGCTGGATGTGGTTCTTAAGCCCCTTTCACCAAAGGATCATACCATTGTAATCATAGATGCATCTTAGACAGGCTCTGGTACTATTCTGGAACAATGTGGCCTACCTGTGGTCTGCTTTTCAAGGAAGCCCACAAAGGCAGAAAAGGACTATTCGCAGAACCAGAGGGGGGCAAAGGCTGCCTATTTGGGAGTAGAATGCCTACATAAATATCTGTCGGGTACCAAGTTCTCCACCTTCACTGGCCATGAGGCGTTAACATTTATTTACCACCTCGCACAGTCACTAGCAAGAACGTCAGCTGCAATGGTTCAAGGCTGATACATCGCATTGAGCTCCTTCAATCACGACATCGCTCATCAAAGTCCTAAACACATTCAGCGTGCAGACTTCCTGTCCCGATAAGCTCTTACCTCCACGCGGTCTCGTAATTCTGATTGCTTGTTGGTACAGCCACTTCCTGTACTTGAAGAAGGCTCGATTCAGGATACCCATAAGAACTTCTCACCCGTGTTCTCGGCCTTTCGTCGTGGATGGAAAAAAATGGAAAACAACGACTTCCGGACCTCTTTACTCCCCGAGAGAGCCTTTCGTTCACTTCTGATGGGTTGTTGTGCTTTGATGATCGTATTGTTGTTCCTCCGACGCTTCGATTACTCGTGCTTTAAGAATTAAGTTCCGGGTAAATGGGAGTCGAAAAAATGAAGTCCTTAGCCCCAATGATATGCTGGTGGCCCGAGTCAGATGCAGATATTATCAGTACTGCCATGAACTGTCAACGGTTTTTGCGCAAGCTACATTCGAGGCCAAGCAAAAGGCTCCCTTGGCCAGTCTCATGCAAACCACGGCAGCTTTTGTATGCAGACTACTGTAGTCCATTTCTGGTCAAGTATTACGAACCTGTAGTTGTTAATGTTTATTCCCGCTGGTCAGAAGTATTTCGGATAACGCCACCCACAGCCGAATTCACATAGTCGGCACTGAGCAGAAAGTTCAGCAGGAAAGGAGTACGTCATGCTCTTGCTACCGATTATGGTACTCATTTCTGTGCTGAGTCCCTTGGTGACTGGTTGAAAGGATTTTGGCTGTCGTCATTTGTATACAGCGCAAGGCCATCCTCAGTCTAACGGACTTGCTGAGAACTTTGTTCGTACCCTCAGTCTTTTGTTGAACTAGACCAAACTGTTGATAACCTATTGATGCAATATCGAAACGCTTGTCATAGTACAAATAGTAAGAGCCCGGCACAGTCATCCAACATCTCACTGTTTGAGAACCAGTTCTGAAAGTATCTGGTCTACTGACGTAAGCTCTTTCAGAGGGAATGATTTGTGGCCATCCAGTGGTATAACTTTGGCACGAAATGGTGATCGAATGGTGACCATACTCGACTGTCATGATCTGTCCAGTCGTGGAAGACATATCGACCAGGTACAGCTAAACACAGAAAGTCAGTCAGAAAACAATTCCACAGTTTTTCAGCCCATTAATGCTCCTATTCCAGATAGTGACATACTTTCTGAATCCCGTGAATCGCCCAAAAGATCTACGGCCGGAAAATCACCAAGAATACAGACAGCGCCCGTAAAGGACTACAAGAATCCGGAGCTAATTTCAAAGTGTGGCGGATGTGGTATTCATGACTGACTTTACATCTGACTTTTACCATTTCGGTTGTATTCACTTACACAGAAGGTGTATATATTTGTGTGCAATATACGAAATACTACGGTACGTCGTGTGCCAAATCCGCGCTCTGATTCCGTGATATTCTGTGTGGGATAACGCTACTTTAATCCATATAGTATAGCACGCGAATAAATTCCTGAAGAAAACCGCCTGGAGTATGATGAAACCGGAAGACATCTTGCATCAGTCTCATGGCTTGATATTCTATCCAAGCTGGGCCTTAAGGATACATCCCTGCAAGTACTACTTGACGAGATGTCCAGTGAGTTCATAACAATCATTGCACCTTTTGGACTATTTCGGTATAACTTTTTCTTCTTCCGGCCTCAGTGTGTCAACCAGAATTTTCCAAAATATCACCGATTCTTGTAATTCTGGTTTACACCATGTCGTTGCCTTTCAGGACGATATTATTGTTCAAGCACCAACCAAGGAGTCACATGACGAACGTTAGTGCTGGCTGCCTGAAAGGTTCCGGGTACTTGGAGCTGCTATTAATCCCGACAAATGCTTTTTCCACCATTCATTCCAAGTGCTCACGGTATCTGGTAGACGAACATGATCGTCCACCCGATCCGTACCGTTTTTCTTCTTTATCACATGCACCTTCACCTGTATGCCTTGAGGAATTTCTTCCACTATTGGGTTCGCTGTAGTATTACCCCAGGTTCATTCTTGACTCTTCTTCTGAATCGGAACCCCAGTTTCACACTTTTTGCACATATCATTTAAGTGATCTTCCGTACATGTAAGTGCCCTCCAACAATTGTTCAATTTTCTTTCTACTGGGTCCATCACAAGCGGCATAATGGTAGTAAACTGTTCAAGGACAAAACACGTGCTACTCTCGATTACTCCGAGTGTTTTTCAGTCAAGGATCTCAGGGCATTTTTGGAGTTAACTGACTTCCCTCGTCATCTTCCACCACTGCCCCGGGCATTCGTCTCCATTAACCGACCTACTTCGTGGTAATCCGCTTAAACCGTTGCTCACTGCTGCCGCACGAGTAGCTTCCCGGGAAATAAAAGCGGCTTTGGCGCAGACCGTAATCCTAATGCACTTAGTTCCATCCCGCAAGCTTAGCTTAGTGGCGGATGCACCGTCGAAAAAGTTCCGCAACGCCCGTTTCTGGGACTTGACAACCGCTAGAACTTTACTCTCGACACATCAGTCTCATGAAAATGGACTGGGTTTTTCGGCTGGGAACTCCCGACAGCACGTAAAGCCGTCAAACTTTTCCGCCAAACAGTTGAGGGACGATGCGTTCATCTCCTTCAGTGACCACGAACCTATGATGTATGCATTGCGTACTTAGTCTGGCTGTTACACCCCGCTATAAGCCAGAAATATGGGCTATATTTCTCAGTTCAGGACTGACCTATGACAATTTAAAGGTTATTCGGACTGAGTTGCAGATGCTTTTTCAGGTATTCCTGCGCTACACCACGTCACTAGCCGTGCTGTTATTGGTATAGTTTCCACTGATGTATCTAGGGAAGTAGTTCACAAACAGCTTTGCAAGACATCCCCATTAGCTAAAATAAATCAGGTTTTTTTTCTAAACAGTAAAATCTGAGGTTAGTATTTGACCTGCGAATCCACTTCTATCAAAGTTCTTTCAAATATCATGCCTAGATCGACTTCAAATCGCCTCATTCACCGAGCGGCAAATCGAACTCCACTTGCAATCACTAAACGCCCCCGACTTTCTACCTCCTCCGTGCCGTGTTCAGTACCACTGGTCGATATATACAGTGAAGCCAGTAACAAATATAATGCGCTTCAGGAAAACTTATCGTCCTTAGAGAAACAGTTACGATCCATGGACGATGCACTGACCATGCTGCTGCCACTAGCATATATTGTTGATCCTTTAAAACATCCAAACACTGAAAGTCTCCTATCAGCCGGCCACTTCCTGGACTCTGTTGCATCTGAAGTCCATAGACGGATAAAAAATTCTAAAAATGCCGTTGTTTTTAATGTTCCAGATCGTTTGCCCCTTTCCTCGGTCAAACAGTCATTGCTTATGGCATGTGATATGTCACACCACGAGTGCTACTGCAAAAGACTCAGAAAACGGTCACATCGAAACATGTGCCCGCTACTGTTTCAATTTCTAGAAGAGAGCACTGCCGTGGAATTCGTCAGAAAGAGAGAGTCCATCGCAAAATCCACATCATTTAAAAATATAAAAATTGCTCCAGACAAAACCCCTCTGCAGAGGGAGGTCCTTAGATCGAATGCCAGCATCCAAGTACTCCCACCACCGTCTGACCCAGTGCCACAAAGCTCCCCTGAGAAACTTCCCACCGTAAACAACTCGTTACCACTCCCGCTAACCAGTGCACCAGCTCAAAATGTGGACCTAGATTCGTCCCGTTCACCTCCAACACCTCAACGTCCACCAAAAAGGCTCCATGTTGCACTCCAGTCTCCACCACTGTCTACCCACAGCCGAGCAATACAACCCCCTCTCTCTGCAAGCAGCCATCCACGCTCTGGTCTGTCTGCCAAACGAGCAAATAAACCGCCAGCTTCAAACACGCCACCCCACACCAACCAGCCGACTGAAACGTTGTCTCCCAGCGCTTCGGCCACAACGTCACCCTCGTCACCTGTTGCTCCCAGAGGCCAAAACCTCGTCTGCACTGACATTGTCACGCTCCCATCTTTAATCGACAGTCGACATAGGACCTCTCGCGCTCCAGCTAACCGGCCTACTACCCATTCACGACCCCCACCTCGGCCATACACACGAAATCTCGTCGCTCACCCTAGCGCTAGTCCACCAGCGCATTTATTTGGTCCCCCGGAGATCCGCGTACCCCACTGCTACATCCCACACCCACAAACCCAGACCCCGCCGTCTTCACGTCCACAGATGCAGTACCATATCACAAATTTTCCACTTAATGTACCACCTCCAAACTCGAACCATGCAGGACGAGTTACCAGCATCGTTGCCAACCGGTACCACAACATGTGGCCCGCGCCCGACCATTTTCCGCTTCATGGTGTGCCCCATCTTAACCCTCCGCAGCTTCAACATCCTCTGCTCCCCTACCACCCAACATCGCCGTATTCTACTCCGACACCACTGCACGCTATGCCAACTGACCCTTCACACCAAGGCCCCTTTAATCAACAGCCCTTTCGCTACTACTGCACCCCCTCACACTCTTTCCATGGAGCCTTGTGAGATGCCTCCCACCTCAACAAACTCTATCCGAAACATCATACCTGTTCCATTAAAATCCCACTTACCCTGCCTTTCGTCCTTCTCCTCACAAGGCCTCCATCAAAACCATGGCTGCCCTTCCTCTACTGCTCCCCGCCCCCTTGCTGACCCCCTGGCATCCTTACTAACTCTCCCCCGATTCATACCTGTTTTGCCTCAAAGGTCCCACCTAGAGTCACCATACTCCCCTCCAGATCTATTAGCCCGCGTTACAATAACACCTCAGCATCCAGTGTTAATCTCTACTGAACATCATGAGTGTTCGGCCCAATGTACAATGTGCGGCGATAATGATAGAGCTGTCCAAAAGGAAGTAGCAACTCACATCCTGTCTTCCTGCATGGGTGACCCGCCCATTGATCACCGCCCTGCAACGCACACCCTGGCTACCAAATCCACTGACGCTTCAAAGCCTCCTACAGAAATGCTTACCATAGCACTATTCAACTCCCGTTCCATCTTAAACAAGCTTTCCGCTATAAAAAGACTGGCCGTCGTCCACAACTTCGACATAATCCTGATTACTGAGACTTGGCTCACCGAGAACATACCTTCTGACCAAATATCACTGATCGGTTATCAAACCTTCAGGACTCAACGAATCTACCGCCGCGGTGGAGGTTGCGTGGGGTATGTCAAGAGCAGCCTATCTGCCACCCTACTGGAAAATACCGTGCTCGCAAATGTTGAAGATTCTATATGGTTTACAATTTCTTTATCCCAGATGAACATAGTTGTCGGTTGTATATATCGACCCCCCAGAAATGACACTTCCACATTTAATCCCATCATTGATGCATTTAATTACATCGCTGACCTGCCATTTGGAGGTAAATTTATAGCTGGCGACTTCAATGCCCCGGGCGTAAACTGGTCCTCCTTTTCTGCCCCCTACAAGTATTTGCAATTTGCCTCATGCATTCGCCTAGGCCAGTGGGCCCAACATGTAAAACAACCTACCAGAAAGAATAACATCCTTGATCTGATATTTACCCTGGGTCTCACGAACGTCTCTGCCTCCGTACTAAACGACTACACGGGCAGCGACCATAAAATCGTCAGTTGCAGATTTCAAGTCAAGCCACGTACTGTTAGCCTACCATGTAACGGTCCCTCCTTCCGTCACTTTAAATGGGACCATATTCCCTCCCAAATTCGCTCCAGAAACTGGGACGAGTTCTTCCTAACAGCAAATCCCCAGTTCGCCGCTGACCTCCTCTACTCAAATTTACACTCATGCATCGAAAACATATCACGCCCCTACAATCCATCCAGACCAGCAGGTTACCATATAGCCAGGCTAAAGCAGAAATACGACGAGCTTCGACGGCAGTACCAACGAAATAGAGACTTTTCTACAGTCTTCAGACTGGAACGCCTCTATCACGAAATCCACCGCAAGGCCCGTGACCTACAACTAAAGCAAGAAACCAAAGCGTTGCGCCACCCAAACAAAGCTCAAGAGCTAGCCCGGCTACACAGGGATCGTGCCCCACAATCAACTCGATGCATAAAACAGATCATCCATTTTGATAACCTCATAACCTCACCTCGAAAGATAGCTGACACGTTTAATACTTTCTTCACAACCACCGTGTCTCTCAGTCCATCGTGTACCCAGTTTGTCACCCCGTCTGTCACAAACTCCTCACTAAGTTCTATCACGGTTACCACTACGGATATAAATAGATACATTCACACCTTCAAACCGACCTACTACCCCGGTCCTGACGGCCTACCGTCAGCAATATTCGCTCTAGGTGGCCCGGATATTCCCCTACTACTACTAAACCTATACAATTTATCTCTGCAAACCGGGACCTTCCCCAGCCAATGGAAGAAATCCATTATTATCCCCAGGCACAAGAAAGGCGCAGTGCATGACATTGCCAATTACCGCCCGATTAATCATACGCCAATGATCTCGAGGCTGCTAGAAAAAGTCGTAAAACACTACCTGACCGACTACCTTTCTGCATATAAGCTCATCAGCCCAAGACAGCACGGATTTCTCAAATCACGGTCGTGTTCAACCTGCCAATTTGACTTTCTAAATTTGGTAACAACAGCTGCCGACAAAGACAGAGCACTCGTCATCATCTATCTTGATATGACAAAAGCCTTCGACAGAGTGCCACATCTGCAGTTACTCAACAAGATCAGGGGATACGGTATTGAAAACCCCCTACTCAATTGGTTTAAATCCTATCTACAAGACCGTCACCAAGTTACCAGCATCAACGGTCAGATATCGGACCCCCACCCAGTAAACAGCGGGGTTATCCAAGGTAGTGTTCTAGGACCACTGCTGTTCTTACTATATATAAACGATATTTGCAATGTCATCACTTATGGCGAAATTTTCTTGTTCGCCGATGACATGAAGATAGTCTATGAATTCGAACGAGGAGACCTACCTGCAGCGCTGAATAACATCATGGTCGACGTACAGTCCTTATCCTCCTGGTGTGATCGCTGGAAAATGGAATTTTCAGTGAACAAAAGCAGTTATCTCACGCTGAACTGCAATATCCCTTATGATACGCTTAAGATTGGCGTTGTCTCACTCCCATATTCCCCAACAATTAGAGACCTTGGACTGCAATATTCTTACACTTTCAATTTCTCTGAACACACTTCCTACATAACTGCACGGGCAAATAAGTCCCTTGGCTTGTTGCAGAGAAATTTTCTTCTCACGAACAGTAAGTTAGAGATATACAAAACTCATATTCGCCCAACCCTAGAGTACTGTACACTTGTGTTCTCAAATATGCATAAACGTGACATTATCGACATTGAGAATGTACAGCGTCGATTTACCAAAAAACTGTTTGGGCGTTCTACGACCCTGACCTACAGACAGCGGTGTACACTCCTGCGGCTTGATCCCCTATGGCTTAGGAGAATAAAACTCAACCTCGCATTTTTGTTTACTTTGCTCCACAAACAAGCCGTATCCTCCAGCCAAGTTCAGTTCAGTATAAACTCGACACATCAGCTGCGTAATAGGGAACACCGTATAACGATCCCTACTTCTCGGAAATCCTTAAGGCAAAACTTCTTCCTCCTGAAATATGCAACTCTGTGGAATAAACTCCCAGCTGATGTACGTTCCGTAGATTCCCTAAATATGTTTAAGTCTAGACTACACGTAGCTCTGGACATCCAAAAACTGATAGCTCTTACGAATCCTTATATGTCTTTTGACAGAGCTTATGAGGAAAGCGTTGGATACTAACCCGAACCCTTGATAATCTAGGATGTGCCACACCATACGACGTAATTGCCATCACCTAAGCGTAAACCTACCAGTTTACAATGCCTAAACATAATAACTCTCACGACTGAGGCCAGTGCTTCAGAAGTCGTATTTGAATTTATGAAATACCACTGGAAGCAAGAAAGATAGTCTTTGAACATTTCCTGTGCTGATCATTATTAGGTTTTTGCCTCTGTCTCTAACCCAAGACGCAGCACCTGTCACACTCCTCAACCTCCACCCAGTAGTCACCATAAGACATTCACAGCTCAAATTCTGTCCCTATCACAGAACTCTAGCATCCTCCACGATAGGCCTATACAACACTTGATACTTAGCCAGCAAAACTACTAACCATCTGTGGATCGTACCGACGAATCACGTTGTCAGTGCTGCAAGTTGTACCCCATCTTTGTGCAGACTGGCGTTTTGTTGAACATAAACCCCATCGAATAATCACAGGCTGTGGTTGACCCTACCTCCCCCTGCATTTTTTGTCCCATGTAAACGGCCTGGGTGTTCTGACTTCACGGATAAGGCGAGTGTTAGCGCGGCACTTCTGCAAACTTTCCTGGCCGTGATGGTCTCCCTGCACAGAGTTGACCACCAATAAGACATAAACACCAAAAAGTAAGAGATTGGCACAAAAAAGTGAGAAAAAAATACCCCACTGTTTTGTCTTCCAGGCACACCAGCCCTGTCACATGTGACCCATGTCTCTGGGTTGTAGTGTCGCTACGGATTGACTGGTGTGGTTGACCTATTCCCAACGCGGCTTGTTACATGCGGTCCATGTTTCGGCCGGGGCGTGGGAGCTGTGGTCGCCCACCAAAAGCAGCTCCGCCTTCTCTGACAGCCAGATACCTGACTGTGATAAAACCATTAAAAAAAGAATAATAAGAACGTCTAAAATGTGTGGATCATTCTTGGAGAGCCACGTGCTGGATGCCAGTAGTTGTGTATCATGCTACCTCCCTACCTGAAGCTGGCCCTTGTGCCGCCTATCATGAGCACCAAATGTAGACCGTTAGAGTTTGCTTCCCTGACGAAAATTCGGACCCACCTCTCACGGTTCCCCAAACCAGTCCTCATATCGGTGTAGTCCTGCTTTGCAGCACGATAACAGCGAAAAAGATACCACAGTAACCATGCAATCATATCCGCATCAGATTTCCTTGCTCACATTGGAGCTTAATCTCAGTACGATTGCACTATCGAGAAAGAGCATAGATGAACTCGCGTCAATGTTCCAAGACAAGTGACCAATTACCTCTAATGCATCACTACTGTCACCCCAATAGTTCCTTCTACTTTGACTCCTCAGTATAGAATAACCACTATACTGAAAGAGACAGTAACAGCACAGAGCCACGCAAACAGTACGTTAGTCCTACTCGCTCAGTCTGTCACTTCAAACCTATCCTGTCGCCTCGTTGCCTAACCACGTTCTGCGTAAGCAAACGGTATCGAGGGTTATCATTACTAACCAATCATAACCGTGAAGCCCTAGGTATTTTATTAGTATCCCAGCGATGCCATGCTCACGGGCAAATCACAAATCCTTTTAAACGCATACAGTTACCAAGCCGGTGTACGCAACTTCGTCGGCCTGCAGCAGTATAGCTCAAATCCACTGCGAGTCTATTTTACCCATGCCCTACTCACATAGACCTAACCAATCCATTGTTTATTGTCTTCATATATTATCATAACCCACAGCTGGAACCACGTCCAGACTGAAATCTCCCTTTATTTCAGGTTCGTTGTCTCTCCCCACCTCAGCCGCCAAATTGGCTAACCAAGGATGCCGCTTTGACTCGCACGGATAGAAACTCAAGTGGAACCTACCATAGCAACTGAGACTGAAATCAAACCCCCCAACAGGAGATACCCCTAATTGCTTATCAGACCGTTCAGCGTTTTCTAACGCAACGAACCCGAATTCCAGTTCACGCGCATGCCGATAATATACAGCCACACTCGGCTGATCGACCGACACATACCGTGCCCTGCCAGAAGAAACTTACGCATTCAAAGCCGTACATTGCCAGAAATGACACTAAATAACACTAAAGGCAAATGCATCAACACATACATATATTTGTCAGTGAAACAGCATAATAACGCTGAAGTCCATGCGAAGATTTTCCCACTTTATTATCCGTTACCACAGGTTATCCTTCCTCCGAACCGTAGCCGGCTGGAAATTGACTCTCCACTTCTCGAGAACCTTCCAGTTGCGCCTTCCTATTTCTGAATAGTACATGTTATTGGCCATGAATCTAAACTTACCTTTTTATGGACTGCTGTTTCTCCCACATCCACCAGTTCACTTTCACGAAATTGGCCTCATGCCCCCTTGATTCAAAGCTCATTCCGTTTCTCAAACTCCGGTAAATCCGTCATTCAGGGTCTGCATTGTCTTCATGGATCGCTATCCTCTTCGCATGCGTCGATTTTCCCCCCTCTCCTTCTTGTTAAAAGTTTTCTCCATCTGCAGAACCTTAGTTGGCCTCCGGTTTCCTTGGCTTGCATCATTCTTGTTCAAAATGCCTCCTTAGCACTGCGTTAATGATTTCTTCGACATCTCCACCGCGCACCACTGCCTAGCCCGGATTCGAAACTGGCTCAAAACTGCCGCGCAAACCATTATCAGAATGATCCATTTAAACTGTTGCTGTCTATGTTTTTCCATTTCTGATGCTCTCGACTTTCATACTTAGAATTTTGTGAATATTTCACCATATTGAGTAACATGTTACACCATGATCATGCGTTAGCGCGTGCCTCTCGACCATGGCCGAGAAATATACCAATATAATAATGCTATTGCACTCTTTTAGAAATCCCTGACGTGGTTGAGTCCCAGGTGTAGGGTACCTCTTGCGCGTAAGTCTTTGGGTCTTTGCCGTTACATAAGCAGCACATTACCCAGTGCCTTTGAAAGAACGGTGGGCTAACTCTAAAGACCCATTTTGGGAAGTCACCCCATAAACATTACCGTTTTCAAGTATCTTTGACATCCCCCGCTTATATACACTATTTGCGTGTTTCTAAACACTATGTTTTCATGAACCAATGTTTGCTTGTTCACTTCCAAAGTGCCACTCCGTCATATCCTATTTCCGACCTGCGTGACTCACATGCTCTTTTCTCGCAAGCCGCAATTTGGTTCTCGTTTTCTGAATTACTGTTACCGGATAAATGAAGTTCGTATTTGTTGTATATCATCTTTCGTTAAATAATCTATTATCGTAAAACTGACGGATAGTCGAGCTCTGATTTCGGGATCCGTTTCGACTTTGGCTACGTATCGGTCAAAGGTGTCTTACATTAAAGCCGGTATAAAGTGACTCGTACCACGTGGTGTGAAAGATGGTCCATAATCTCCTGACTTTTCTTGAGGAAAATAATTATGATAGTATCACAATAATCATTGGCATCTATCTGCATTACAAAGACAGCGCACTTTGTTTCACTGGACACCCTCGTGGCCAGGCGGTACCGTTCTGGTTTCCTCCACTCTCTGTTGATAGGATGCGCCTTTCGGCTTTTCCGCCTTGAAAAATGATTCATCTCTCATAGAGATAATTAATGCGCATTTTCGGAGTTTATTTTACTTCTAGCGTATGGTTACCCCTCCATGTACGCGATTGCTTCTTTATGTGTATGTACATGCATGCATAAAAGCGTACGTATCCTTCGACATTGGGGAAGTCCTTCTGCAGCAAAGTTTCTTTAAAAATTCATGCGATACTGAGTACTAATCGCTATGTACCTTTGGTCATTCGTCTTCAGATTCTGGGCCCAAGAGTACATCTTCATGCCTAAACAGACGAATTGGGAGAGCTACTGGAGGTGCAAGAAATTCCTCAGTGAGAAGAAATGCCTGATCAGTGGCGAGGGGACATCACGGAGGCACACGCTTCTCTGGACTAAATTACGGCCAGTAGGTATGCCAAGAAAAACCAAATTTTGTCAAGTGTTCCTTTAACCTTAATTCATCTCCCAGTCGGAAATATTTGGGAACGCCGCCCGAGTACTTTTTCACTCAATGCCAGTTGCAGCTAGTGTTGGTACTATACTCTGTGATACGTCTACTGGCTTACCTCTACCAATTGTACCCTCTTCGTGTTGACGTCTCGTGTTCGATACCCCACACGAACTTTCACATTCAAACACCGCAGCCAATCTTGGACTAGTTGCCGCACAGTATATCTGGCCATCCGTGAATAAAGCAAAGTTTACAGTTTTCCTGATCTATATGCATATATTTTTTCATACTCGCCTAATTCCAGGCTGTGTGCCAAGCAAAACACGGTACCGTCGGGGAGGAAGGAGCAGACAGTCCGAGTTTATGATTCGCTTATTGGAGCAATACTGCCGGGTTGCCCAAGGCCAAATCAGGTGGTCTTCTTAGGGGTGCACAACCGGAGCATTTAGCCATCCAAAGCCCAACCCGCCAGGCAGCGGGACCAAAGGTGGGGTCTGTAACCCAGTGAGGGTGGGTGACCGAATGCTCAATTCATGAGCCCCTCGGATAGGGCCGAACATCTTGCGAGGCACCTCTTCGCCACGGATCCCGGTGAGCATACGGTTGCGCGCCTCATACGCTGTCCGTGGCTGGTTTGGAATCAGGGCTAATCCATCTCCCCTAAACCGACTATTAGTCGGCCAACCCCGTGGAGAGCGCCGGGCTTTCGCTTTCGTCCACTCACTTTGGTGCGTACACCTCCGCAGCTCGAAGGTGGTGAGTAGGACTTCTCCGGCAGAGGCTGTGTTAAATGCACGGTCACTTGGGAGCACTTCGAAGAGCTTTCAGCAGCGGAACCATCTTGGAGCCCGAGACACCTTCCCCCGACCATACTGAGGCATTTGGAGGCTTTCAAAGATTAAATGAACATAGATGCACAGCCTCGTCTGCCAGTGCTTTTCGCCACACTTGAGGCCTGCTTTGATAATATCCACTCGGACTTTGTCGGTTCACTGATCCCATCACACGCAATACCTATTCATTACTGTGCATCACTACACTTACGAGGCGACCTGAATCTACTCCCATCTCTGTCGTCAAGGCCTAACCAGTGGCTCGACACCTGATAGATCGGTGGATAACTCCGTATAGATTTCCTTCTAAAATTGTTACCGATCGGGGGCAAAAATATGAGTCCAATTTGTTCTTTTCACTCACTTACGTACCAGGTGCGGGAAGCATTTACACCGTCAAGTACCACACGGATTCTCATGGTTTAGTCGAGCGCCCCCTCCTTGTTGCGTGTGCTTTATGTTATTGCATGCGGTTGATCGAGTGCTGCACGTGACCTGCCCGACTATCTTCATCTGTTCTTACATACAAAGCTATGATCGGTTGTTCATGCGCACTCACAAGGTCACGGTAAAATGATTGCGTGATTTGTCCTCAGAGCTGGCGCATTCTGTGTCTGGCACAAATTACACAAATGCTTGTTTGCGTACTCTGCCAGAGCTCTGTGTTTTTATTTACAACAAAACAATCGCTAACCCAAAGCGGCTTCTAAGGGGCACGAGAACCGCGAATGGTATGAAAAGCTACCGTTAGTTATGCTGGGCGTCAGAACTTGCCTAGAGGCAGGTATCCGATATTCCGCCGCAGAACTTGGCCACGGAACCACATTACGTCTGCTTGGGGAACTCTTTACTCCACGGGGTGAAGATTCACTTGACGTGCAGACTTACTTCCACGGCTTGTCTATAAACATGGGAAATCTCTCTCCGGCGCAGACTCGAATGCAGGGACTACTGGTTTTCACCCCGACCGGACTCGGAACTTGTTTTCTTGCATTCATTCGCGTAGATTCGGTACGCAAACGGTTACAACTTTCTTGCAAAAGTCAAGAATAATCGACACATGCACATCGACTCTATCAGCATCAGTTGTCTAAAGGCCACGTGCCTTGATGATGTCATATCACGCTCTGACATGAGGTTCGACATGAACCCTGCGCTCCCTGTCGGCGAAAATGTCATGCCACCCCAGGGCTTGCAGTTCACGCCGGTGACCACTACCTCAAATGATGTCACAATCTTACTTTCGGGACCTGCTTCCTTGAATAACAATACCGTCCCACTTTAAAGTCAGCGGAGCACTCATATAAACCCCTCCGGGAAGGAGGCTTTTGTCCTGAGTTCCAGTCGGAAGATCGTGCACTTGACAGTTTTCGGGACTAAATCAGACAAGACCTTTACTGTTGTATTTATTGGTAGCAAATTTCAGGTTTATATTTTTGACGAGGTTTGACATGCACCACCAGTTAATTACAGTATTAACTTCACATTCGTCCCGTCCGTTGGGGTCGCTACATAGGTTTTCCGTCTCCTTTTGGTACCTGGACAACCAGCTCGCTTCTCCGGTCCCATGAATCTCGGCGAATCTTGGTACTCACGTTCGTATTCTGTCTTGTCACGGTCCCTATCAAATGTTGCAGTTCGCGATCCCACCTACGATCTGCTCTGCGGCTGGATTTCCGCTGTACTGTTATTTCGGTCACGTTTTACTGAACTGGCCTTCCCGAGGTCTCCGTCGATCTTGTCTTCTACATACTTTCGACTTTCGCCGAGTGTACGCGTTGGGTTCGCATTTCGATCCGCCGTGGCCTTCGTTTGCTTTGTGTATCTCGTATCGGTACTGTTTCGGTGCCATGATGCATAGAATGCTCTACCTCATTCGTCTACCAAATTCAGTTTTCTCTGTTTATTCTACCGAGGGACCTCGTCGGTCGCTCTCTGTGAGACTTGGTAAAGGGCATAGAAGACTTTTGAGCGCGACCAATGAATGCCTACTATTCGGTTTCAAACGAAACACTAACACAGTCTCCTTTATCAGACGAATAGAGAGTGTACCATCCACCTTGATTGAAAAATTCATCTTCGGCTTACTTTCACATACTTCATGGCCCATTCTGGACCGGTTTCTCCAACCCAACTCGTGCTGACTATGTTTTGTGGTCGACAATTATTTTACGCCTGGTACACTTACTTTTTCTTTTTATGATCGCACTTTCTTACTGAGATTACTTTGCGGACAGTTGGTACGGTAGTGAGTCGCACTGATTCAACACAGTTTTGCTTTATTACGGCTCGGTTTCACTTTCTCGCTTAGGTCCACTGATCGTAGATTTTATTGCTTGAAGTCTGCATAGGGATTGAAGTAATGGTTTTCACTTGCTGGCCGAGAGAGTGAAGTGGATTATTCTCACAGGGGAGGAGTGCAGTGGTATGTATAGCGGGAACATTTGACATCCGGGCAAGTCGACTTCCGCCATCAATACAGTTGGTGTTATGGTCACTGGTTCTTAGCTCAGATTGACAATAGAGGTGAAATGAATCGGCAAGTGTCCTCCAGGTATATCCCATAGTAAAGAACCGCAACTGGCAGGTAGCAATATGTTTCGGTCAGCGCAGACCCGAACTGAACTCCTCCATCGGTGGTGACCGTGGTTGGACAACCCAAAGGGGAAATCCAGTTATTCATGAAAGCGCGGGTGACCGCCTCACCGGATACTTCGGGAAATAGCACGGCCTTAAGCCAACGAGTAAAACGATCAATACCGATGAGAAGATAGATCATACCTCAGGATGGTGGCAGGGAGCCACAAAGTCAATGGTTGGATGAATAAACCTAGCATTTTGGTGTTAAACAATCCGACCGGGTCAGCAGTGTGTTCTTGAATTTTGGCTCGACGGTGAACGAGCCACTACGAGCTCTACGAAGGATGTATTTGCCCTCGTTGGGCTAAACAAAACTAGTGCTGAGGAATTCTTTTGTGGCATCGATCCTGGGATGATGCAAATTGTGCAACCGGTCGAAGACAAGGCGGCTACCTGAACGGGCATGATTGGTTTCGGATGGTCCAAGGTTGTTAGCAGAGGGTAGTACCAGTTTGCGGCAGAGGCGTCAAGGCCCGCACACGGGGACTGGTGCCGTGGACTGCTGAATCTTGGGCGTGTACCAAGACCTTGAGATTGATGCCCGCAACAGTAGAAGGTACAAGGTTTCGGATCAGGGAAAAAGCCCCTGCAGACACTCTAGCTGAACAGAAGGTCAGTTGAATTACTGTAGAAAACCGTAAAATAAAATCCAGCCGCAGAATTCTCCCAGGGCAGTGAATACCTGGAGGGTTGTCAAGGGAGTAGAGCAAGGCTTACGGTCCCTGAAAACGATGGTTGCCCGCACTATCAGCACAAGCCAGAATCTTCGGACGGCGGTGCAAGCTGCAGGCCGCTCGTGACCAAACGCGATGTATTTATATTCCGGGGGGTGATGGACTTCTGTTTGTACATACGTCTGCTTCATTTGCCTTCATATTCCAGGTGCGTTTATTAACCACGGGGTAGAAGCACCGAATGGGAAAGGCGTCCCATCGTCCCTTTTCAAGAAGGGCAACCTCGGCCTTAAACCCGGGGACTCCCTAAAAACACTCCCTACTGACCTCACTTCCGGTCCCGATCCGTACCGACCGTTGCTCTGTATGGTGTCAATACAGGTTCTTTTGACCTTGAGTTTTGCCTTCCATTGTGATTGACTCTATCGATAACCTTTCTCGGATCCCTTCTGTTGATTATTACGCCCTCGATGGCTTGCCGGTATATACCTTGTCCCCCCTGATCCCCACTGTCCACCCCGCCGCGATCGATATTCCCATAAGGCGCTCCCTCCATTTACACTACTCGACCATCCTCCGGCTCTTATCAATATTCTGTTGCATCCCCTTTTTATTGACCACTCACAGCGATCGGCAGAGCCTTCTGCTAACATTTCGCCCATTCACTGTCTCCCACCACGGCCACTCATCCTCCCACTTCTACTGATGCCTTAGCTCCACTGAGACCCAGTTCCCACCGTCCTCAGTGCTCTGCGCACCCCGACCCCAAGTGCCTTTCTACTGTTTCATATTTACGCTTGATCGATAACCAGATAAATATCTCATGAGTGACTCCCAACGTTTTCCTCAAACCTCTACGAAATGCTGGTAACTGAATCCTGGCTCCTTGGTGAAACCTCACTCGACCCTGTTCGCATAACTGAGGTCAATGCTTCTCCAGCACTAGCCGGTCCAGGGGCGGTGGTGGCCGTCTAGTCTTTGTCAGGTGCACTAGCCACGCCTTTGTCATTGACCAGCCCTCTCTTTTATTGATGATTGACCATGGCTATCTGTTCACGCCTCCGGCCATAACTCCCTCCTTGACTAATTCTACTGCCATTCAGGTTTGGGGCTCACGAAGATCAACTCTGTCATGGATGTTTTATTGCTGCACTTGACCATCCTGCCAGTGGAAAAATTATTACAGGTGACTTTTCCCCTTGTCCAACCTACTGGTCTTCTCACTATCCCCCAGCATTCACCACCTTCTTTTCTTGTTTCCTCCTCGATGCCGGAACTCGGCGTGCCTTCTGCCCTACAAGAGGGAACAGCGTCTTAGACCTAATAATTTCCATTGATGTTCCTGGCATCGCTACTCAGGTCTCTGATCTTTTCCCGGGTAGTGGTAACGGCACTGTCTCCAGTAAAGTCAGTTGCTCCAGCTATTCCCATCCGAATCGAACCCCTTCTCTTGTTCCGACTGCCTACCGTTCATGCATCTGACCTTCCGTACCAAAGATAATCCGTTCCCTTAACTGGGACATATTTTTTTCTTCCCCTGATCCCCTCTCTATACTCCAAACTTCTACACCACGTAAGCTCAGCTGACCAAAGTGCCGAGCCATGCCATAAGTCCCACAGCTCCCCAATGTCACTCTTAGAGTGTAATCTGGCTAAGCTGCCACTTACCCCAGCTAGATCAAGCCACTTCGCAGTTCTTTTGCGCACCAAACAGTTGCAGCTGAAGCTGCTTCGCAAGGCCGAGTCCCATCTAGGAAGACGAAAGGCCTTAAAGCATCTCAAAAAAACTGGCCACCTGTCCAACCTGCTTGATAAAAGGGCCAATTCTTCCGCTCTTACTTAGCCCAAATTACTCATCTGCGGCCCATCTACCGCTAACGCCCCAGCATCTATTCCTGAGGCCCTCAGTGATCACTTCCCTTCTTCCCTTATCATTTATACTGGTGTCCCTCCTCCTCTCATCCATTCCATGACCTCGGCCCCTCTTCCACCGCTCCCCTTCACCAATGTATGGATCGAGAAATTAGTGGCCGTCCCCGAAACTGGGCCCAGATGGTTCTCCACCGTCCCTCCTCCGTTTCGGTGGTCTTGACCTTTCTCCAAGGTTACGTAATGTGTACACAACCTGCACGCTTCGCTTCTTCATCTTTCTCAGTGAGAAGCCTTTGTCATCACCCTGCGCTTCAGAAACTGCGTAGGATACGGCCCGAATAACCATGGGCCGGTTGACCACGTCCCGGTGGTCTGCAAAACTATGAAAAGGACTGTAAAAGACACTGTTCAGTATCGCTTGCCTAACAACCTGCTGAACAATGGTCAGCGTGGCATTCTGAGCTCTCGCTCTTGCTTTTTCTGCCAGCTGGACTTCCTTGATGTCTTTCCGTCTACTTCCGACACCGGAAACTCTGTATTTGTCCTTTACCTGGAAAAGTTTGTCTTTTGACCGTGTTCCTCTCGCGCCTGGTAGACAGAATCCGATCTCTTGGTAGAACGGATCTCTCTCCTCCTGGTTGTCCTCCTACCTCTCTCACAGATCACAAGCTGCTTTGATCGCTGGCCACTTCTGCCAAACCCATTACCAGTGGCTTAATCCATGGCAGTGTCTTTGCCCCGTTAGTATTCCTTGTTTATATCAGCTACATTTTCTCTTCTATCTGTCACGGTATCCGACGCCTGTTTGCGGATGATACAGAATAGTGTATCCCTTTCTCCCTAATGAGCCATCCACGATCCTATGCAGCTTATCGACTGACTCATCATCCCCCAAACCTGGTGCACCTCAGGATTCATGAAATCCTCTGCAGAGAATAGCTTTCTCTTACCCCACAAGAGCGCTGCACGGCCTAGCCAAATTAATATGAACGGCTAACCCATCCCCATTCACCCCGCGGTTATTGATCTCGGAGTAAGCTATTCTCGTTCCCTTAACTCCTTGGAACGTGCGCTGTTCCAAATAGCTAAAGCCAAGCGAACCATAAGCCTGGTACAATGATATCTCTTCCTACCCGCCAGTCGCTTCTCCTTTTATCTCCCAAGTTAGACTACTCCCATAACACCGTCCGATTACTTCCGTCCACTGGCTCCTTTCTTCTCTCATGCCCTTCGAGGAGGTTCTGCCTGCAGTCGCCAAAGAACTCCTGGGAGTATCGGCAACCTTCAAACACCACCAACTCCGTGAGGTCCTATATATTCAGCTTCTGTGGATTCGTCGCACGAGACTCAACCTGGTCTTCCCCTTTAGGCTGATCCACAACCAAGTCTACACTTCTTATATTTCATTTGCTTCCCCCACAGCCTCCACTGATCTGGCCCCTGGGAGGGGCCTAGCACTGCAATCTTATTACCTTTGCAACACAAGCTAATAACATGTTCCATGCCCACTCTTCTTCTTCTCCTCAGTACCACGAACCGTGATCTCTGCCACCTCTAAGCGGCGGTAAGTTTATCTCCTGCTTTTGGTACGATAACCCTGCCCCTAACCCACATTCGCCTATGACACCATCCTGTCTCCATCCGTCTCCTTCCATCTTGGGCCCGGTAAGTTGACCCTATTACCGTTCCACACTACCTAATGCAACAGTTGGTGGTCATTCACACCTACTATCTCACAACCGATCTTGGGGGCCCACTGCATCGATGAGCTCGTGCTTCGCCCTTTTTCCCTCTCCGTTAGCCGTTGATCCTCAGCTGAGGCATACCCGGAGGGCTTTTTTCCATTTAATTTCCTTTTCCAGTCATCCGCAATGACTGTCAACCACTTCAAGCACTGTACTGATCACCTCTCTGGCAGGCGCACTTGGATAGCAAAGCTATGTAGCAGTCTACCAACTGCCGTTCCCATTGGCTGTGCTGTCCAGGGTCTCTCAACCTGGCCAACTAATCCTGGATCACATACATTTATCGTCATTACCACGCAGCCTGTGCAATCAGTAATGGTCATCTGTGCCACTCCCAGCGGTGCTGGGCTTCGTCAGGCCCTGCGCTTTGGCTGGCCCGCATGGGGCGTGCAGGCCTTCTGCAACGATGTGCGAGGGTAATTGGGCTGGTGGATCACACCTCCTGTGTTCACTCCACGAAGAATATTCTGGGTTGGGTGCCCAGTGCATGTTCGGCCCCATCCACTGACACGGGTCGTGGATGGGACTCTCCGACTCTGAGGGCCCTGCCGCATCCAAAGTTGTTGGTTGTAGATCGCATGTTTCCAGGATTCTTGTTCTGCCATGGTGAGCTCGCCTATCGTTCTTGCAACCACCCCAATCTCTTTCAGTTTTCTTCGTTCTACCACCCTATGGACACCTGCCCATTCTGTCCCTGCTCCCACCGCTTCCCGCCACGGCAGCTAACGTGGCGTGATGCAACAGTCACCCTGTCCACTTTACTCTGCCCACACCCGTCGATATTTCCTTTGCCACCCACTTTGTATTTCCCGGCCATTATTCGCTATTCTTTCATTACCCTCTCATGCTCCTAAAGCTTATTGATCGCGTTCTTATACATCACTGCCTACCTTTTTATGGTATGCTTCCTCGTCCTCCCTTCTCATACCTCACGCCATTATGCAAAAGACCCACCCATACCCATGACCGACGGCTACAATAGAACTCGCCGTTCCCGCCTCTGCTTCCTTTACAGCCACATTTATTTTCCATTTCCCGCCACCCTACTTTCCTTGTTTGACCCGGAAATTCTTTCATGGGTCTTTCCATGGGGCTTTGCCCTGATTAGCACCTTCCGGCTCAGTCCGCTTTGGCATCTGCCTGAAAGCACGCAGCTCTTCATTTCTATTGCCTCTTCTCCCCTGAGCTCACATTTCTTGTGCCTTTTGCTCCATCACAAGCTTGCCTGTCCGGGTGCTTCTTTCTTCTCGTCCTTCGCCGATTTTTGTCTGTAGCAAATAGGCTTGATCGGTCATCCCTTACATGTGCCCCTTTAGTCTGTGCTCTTAGTTGTTTCGTATATTGCTCTACACAGGCATCTAGTATGCCTTGGGATTGCTCTGCTTTCCCGCATTCCACCTAATGTAAGAACTACGTTACTTCACGATTTTCACTAGCAGTTCCAAATCATTTGGTCTTCTCCCATCTGATCTTTCTTGTCCTCCACTAACTAGCCTCTCCCATGCGTTGTTCGTTGTTACAACGGCTGCATTTTTTCAGCACTGTCCCTCCCACTTCTCAGTCGCCCTTCTTCACCGATATTCTACACTACTCCAGCCACTGTGTACCCACATTCGCTCTGCTTTCTCTGGCCATTTCCACCGCCATCATCCCCCGCTGAATAATGTACGTGCGCTGACCAATGCTTCCCTCAGTTTCGACCGTCTATAAGTGTCACACCTGCAATAACGAAATTATTAGTTCCACTTCTACCTATTTTCTCCGATTCTTTTCTCCATATTCCCCTTTTATGAACAACTCTTCACAGCCATCATCACTTTCCCTCTTCCAAGGTAGTCTCGGTCTTTCTCCTTTGGCCCGCCATGTTCATCTGTCATACGAAAACTCATCATGATCTTCCTGAGTTAATTCTATACCATATGATCTAATCCTACCTATCTTTTCTAACCACTTCCCCTTTCTTGTTCTATCACTTCTCCGTTCTTTGCTCCTGCTTACCTTATCTATATATAATTATATATTTATATATACATAAAAATATACGTATTTGTTCTGCATCCTCGAGTTATTCACCAGCCATTTGCCCTGCTGCCATCCCGCTGCCCCTAAGGACGTGCTGTCATTCTGCCAACATCTGTACTTCGCATCCACCGTATCCCAATCATTCCAAATCGTTTTTGCCTTCTAGCCCCCTTCCTCCCCTTGTCTCGCATTACCCGCTTCCCGCTTTACCATGAGTCTTGTACTCTCCAGCCGACCAGTTATTGCAATGTAGCATTGCTTCTTTGCTAACTAATCCCTCACCATGCAACTCATTTTTTTCTTCTTCGTCTCTCGTTACCACGGTTTCTTATGCCGCTTACAGTCCTTCTCATGTAAATCTGTCAGCCTCCAGTTGTCCCCACTTGGATCAGTCACATTCTCCATCTGACCTTGACTATTTAATTCGCAGAGCATCTACTTGACCCCGCCCTAGGGTTCATTTAAAATCCCTCCACCACTCACTGATACGCATATATTTATCACACATTCATCTCTCTTTCGTCTCGCCTCTAAGTCCACTTATTCCAAGTTTGTCTTGAGTAATTCCACATTTTCAAGAATTCTTTCTGTTCTTTTTTATCACTTGCAGAACCTTTGTCATGTATCTGGCATGCCTGATACTTCGCTGAAATAAACCATTATTATCATTATTATTACTATTATCGTTATCATCATCATCATTATTCATCAGAGTAGCCTCGTGAAGTGTCAATAATCGGCGCGGTTTTCATCAAGCCTCATGGATTCGTAGCGACCGGGTTTGAATGTGTAAACTCATGACCAAAAAGCCCTTTAGACAAGAATAGCCAATCTCCACTCAGCCCTCAGCAGTTAATGCGCTGTTCGATGCCACAGTGATGTTTGTTGTTTGTCTACTTGCTATGGGAACATCTGGTTTCCCCTGACTGAAGAGGATAATTTTAAATGTTCCGCTTACGTACGGTTGAATTTTCAGCTCCTTCAGTTACTTTCGAGTCCTATATAGCTCCCAAATCTAAATTTGAGCGACACTGTTTCAACACAAGCCATCCTGCATCTATTCCACCAACCTTTACCGTCTTTTGGTGACGGTCGGAAAGTATGGATGGTGGCTGGCCCCATAGGTAACTATCCGGATCTGGCTAGTACATGGCATTTAAAGTACTAAAAGATTACGTTTTGGCAGTTCTAACCGACTTTTTATCTCGCTTCCCCCCCTAAAGATTAACTGTGAGCAAGCCACTACTTAGTAAATCGTCCCGATCGGGCCTTTATTCCGAGATCGTGGCTCTCTCTTTGGTGGGATTCCGTTGGGGGCATTCAGTGATCGTTATTCAGCATTGATAAACTCGTCAGAATTTGAATTTGTCAAATATGTTCTCCCCTTATTTTAGAAATCTTTAGTTTGATTTCCAAGCTTTGCTACTTGAAAAGCAGTGGTCATTTATCTCGCTTTTTTCAACTTTCCTTTATGAACTGGAGTATTACGGCCATCTTTGGTGCCTGTCAGTGAAGTAACGGGAAGCTTAGAGAGCAACTTACCTGGGAGATTTCAATCATTTGAAATGTTTTCAGCTTTCGTGTGACCAGAAAACGGTGGCTCAGAATTGTAATCCTCTACGGTTGCCAGTTGTATCGTGTTTACCGAGGACGGACGATTACCGAGAAAAAGCAAAAACACGGAATACCTGGAATATTATCACGTAGCGGGAATACCGCAACCAGCCACGGGCTAATGAATTCAAAATTCACTGAATTTAAAAGGAGAGGAGTTGGCCTTATTTATTAAGGGTAGCAATAGTTTTGCCCCACATTTGCTCCACTTTGAGAGGCGTTTATAGAGGTATAACCAGGTTCTTCAACGGTGAAAGGCTAGGCAAAATTAGGCTACACCTTGCACCATCCATGAAACAGTATCTCGATGGGTGAAGGAATCCGGTGCAAAATTTCACAAGAAATTTGAATGACTATTTACTTTGAGGAAGGTGCGGGCACCGTGAAAGATTTATCTGTCAATGGAGATAGAGAGCCAGAAAGAGTTACATAACCACGGGATATGAAAAAATATACCCTCGTATTTATTTCCAGAACGAATGCAATCATTGTTTCGATATTGTGTTCCGGCACGAAGACTCAACAATATTCACACCGGATTCAATTTTCCTCCGAGTCGAAGTAACACTATAGTGCATTATATTGAAGGTTTTGTCCACAAAGCCTCTAGAAACACACATCGGATTGGTTATTGCTTTCTAAGTCAGAAGCCATGTGTGGTTCAAAAGCCTATCGTGGGTTTCCCAGCACGAAATTCTTTTAGCCATGCGAGCTTGACGGAACGACGCAACTAGCTTTCGTGGCAATGGGTCCTCTCTTTTTGTTTATTGTTCTATCTTCCACATCACAGGCAACAGCAGAGACAAAATAATTTCAAGGTTCGAGAAAATACGAGCCTAGACCTCCGACCAATTTACTACTTCAATCAGTGCTCCTGCTTCTTGCTTCTCACTACGGCAGAGATAGCACAACCTTATCTCAATAACGTAGTTCAGGATCTCCAAAGCATTCCGCACCAAACGCCTCTTACATCCTAATCACCATATCCCTGATGTAACGTACACGTGATCCGTTTTTAAGGTTCCACTTGGTTGAAGCAAACTGAAAAAACTTTTTTGCGTAGCCGTTCTCCATTCTTCGTGGTTACATGGGGAAGAATTTTATTTTGATAAATTGCATCTCCTTTAAAACCTCCTTGTTTGATTGAGTGAGTCTTTAATAGAACAAGACGAGTTGCATATTTTTACCAACCGCCGATGAGCCTTAAACAACCTGAACCGGAGCAAACAGATAAAGCGGAAGCTGGTTTGGAATGGTTAGCATGTGATCTACCGATTATTTTCCTTGATGAAACATATGCGAATTGATTCTGCAAAACTTAATGCATGGTTCCACGGCTCCCATCATCCTGCTGGGCCTAGTTTGAAGTGATTTCATTACTTTGTAAGGTCTAATGCTCAGAATAATACATGGAGCTGTTCAACACTGAACAGCTGAACCCGCATACTAGTTTACCCGAAATCAGGGATATAACTTAGCAGTTCGAATTTCGAAGCAGCGTGATCATCAAAGTAAAGGAAGAAACTCTTGCGGAGTGGCAGGAGGCCGCTAATTTTATTCGATGACGGATCACTTGAATTCCCCTGGGATACTAGCCTCGCTTACATTTGTAGTTTCTTCCTAGAACATGCTGCTACAATTAATTTCCACTTTTCTTCCATTAGTTCGTGGAATCAGTGTGCAATACTCTGAATTCATTCCCTTTATACGGACGTAGGCTGCGGGGTGTACATTTGCGAGACATCTTGAGATCTAGTCCAAGGGTCCATTCATGGCCAGTCTGGATCGCCAGCAGCCGAGGAATAAGCTACCGATGGAGTCATACCTCACCCCTTCAGAGGTTTGGTCAATGTGCTAGCAATCCGTTGACGTCTTCTTAGCAATGGCCGATTATTTCAAGGAGCGCCCTCAATAAGTACAGTCCCGTGCTCCAGGTTTCTTGGTATACACGCTATCTCGTACCACCCGCAAGGGAATGGATTGGTTGAGCCCAATAAGTGGACACTCATCAACCTCCTCACAGCCTTCGTCCAGCACGGTACAGGCTGGGACACGAAAAAACGCTTCTGCTTGCCAGCGTATCGCAATCCAGTGCAAGCCTCAAAAACCAGACTTAAAGCTTTCTTTCGACAGGAAGGGAGGTCAAGCTTTCGTCGGATTTGCGGTCACCCACAATTCACAGTCAAAACACTACTGTGGTGGAGTGCGTCATCAAACTGCGGGGCACAATAAGGAGTGATGACGGCCTTGCTGGAGCCCATCTTCGGAGGGCATAGAGGCGACAAATAGAGCATCATGACAGAAAAAGCTTGACGCTCTATCACAATCTGGAGATTTCGTGTGGCTTCTTACGTCAGTACCACCGGGGAGCGCCAGCTAAACCTTCCGGGTGTTGGAAGAGATCATTTAGTGTTGAAAGGGCCTTGACAGATGCAACCTGTGTCATCCAAAAAGCATCGGTGAATAGAAATAACTCATCATTTCTTGTTCATTTCAACAAGCTTGAGCCCTCCGAGCACTAAGCACAGGAAGTCAGTCCGATTAGTGGGGTTTCTCCGCCCAAAGACCAAGGTGCAGTGCTGCCGGTACGGTTAGAGCTAGGGGTTGCAATAGAAGGGGAAAGTGCTGTGGTCACGGTGACAGAGCCTTCTGGAAGAGAGAGCCGTGTAATAGAAACTTTGGGAAGGTGGCACGTGCGTGGCGAACCGAGGTAATGGATTTTATCTTCCGTTTCATATGGTCGCATCAGCCTTGCACAAGCAAACAGAAAACTGGAATAAGGTGGAGAAACCGCCAGTCTGGAAGACGGTGCAACAATCCAAGACAACTGATTTGTAATTTGTTTATATTTGTGTCTTTACATCAATCACGGTATGCCACACTTTTTAGATAAATCTTCACATGGCTGAATTCCTTTTTTCGTCTTCGGCTGACTGTTACAGTGGATGTGGGTTGTCCATCGAGGACAAGGACACCTGAAGTAACTGACGCTTGTAGGGAGCACAGAACTTTTGGATTCAGGAAACTCCGATTTTCGAAGATTGCTGGTGAGGCTGTCGACCAAAGGCTTCTGATAGATCTAGGAAAAGGATGATCGCAAGCATCTCATCGTCAATGACTACAGTTAGTTTGTTCATGAAATCAATTTGACGGGGCAAGCATGTCCAAAACCTTTGAAAGCCATTTGACCAGGGCTTAGTGGGTCTTTAAGCATGAGATGGTGGGTTATTTTGAGATATGATAACTTGCCGTACAATTTTGAGTGCCACGGCAAAGTCGGCGTTGGCTCCAGCTCTGGTGCGAGGCGCTGCAGCTTTGGGAAAAGTTCAGCCTCATTTCACAAAGATGGTAGATGAATTGGGGAACAAGCCATACACAAAGGGACTCATGGCGCTAAACCCACTCTTATTAAAGCGTAGAAAAAGTAGAGATGAACTTACTGAAGTCTTCAAAGAGATCAGGGGTTTATCCACCCCGACAAATGCGATTGTAGTGAGGGCTGTGGAATCCCCACCTGGGGGCCATGAGTACAAGCTGGTAAAACCAAGAGCAACTTTTTACAGGCCGGGACATCCGTGCTGCGGGTTACACACCAGCTGCGGCGTTTATAAGGTGATTTTGGCGCAGCGTGTCAAAAAGCATCTATAGAGCTATGGCCACGCGCAGTCTAAGGGTTCTTTGAGAGATGTAGTAGGACCACTGACAACTCATGATCAAGGAGTGGCAGCAGATAACCGGAACAATGCAGATGCTCTGGGTAGATATTTTAGTGGTGAGCACAGAATCCACAACGGTGTGCTGATAGGTTTTCAGGGGGTGTCTCTTCCAGCTAGCATAACAGACTGAAATCTTTCGGGGGAAATTGCACGCAAAAGCTTGGAAGGGTTAGATATCCATAAGTCTGCCGGGCCAGATGATATCCACCCCATCTTCAATAATCCGTTGGCTGATATCCCATCCCATCCAGTGTACAAGTTACATAAGGCCACCCTGGACCACGGAAGGTTGCTAGAGGACTCAGAAAACGCAACAGTGGTACCTGTACATAAGGGGGAACCCTGCTCTGAAATGAGAAACTACAGACCTATTAGCCAAACTTGCGCTCTATGCAGTGTTAGAGAGAAGCATCCAGGCGCATGTCTGCGAGCAACTACCACAGGATTCTATGCTTTACCCAATTCATCATGGATTTCTAGAATACAGGCCGTGCTTGATCAGAATCTTGAGCTTTCTAGACGAATTCACTCGAAGAGGGGTTGAGGGTTACCAGGTGGAAGTATGTTACCTTGACCTCAGCAAGGCACTTGACTTGGTTAACCATCAGCTTCTGCTTGTTAGGTCGAGGTCATGTGGTAAAAATGGACAGATTCAGGAATATTTAAAGGACTCCCTTACCGGGAGAACGCTTAAGCTTGAGTAGGTAACATCTCTAAACTAGAGAACGTTTCCATTTGAGCAAAAACAGAGTTCCTTACTAGGCCCACCGTAACATCCATTTCCGGCTTACGTTCACATACTTCATGGCCCATTCTGGACCGCTTTCTCCAACCCAACTCGTGCTGACTATGTTTTGTGGTCGACAATTATTTTACGCCTGGTACACTTACTTTTTCTTTTTATGATCGCACTTTCTTACTGAGATTACTTTGCGGACAGTTGGTACGGTAGTGAGTTGCACTGATTCAACACAGTTTTGCTTTATTACGGCTCGGTTTCACTTTTTCGCTCACCTCGACCGACCGTAGACGTTCAGCTCGTTTACGCTGATGTTTGGCTGCCACTCCCAGGAAATTGTTCTTCGGGCCTGATCGAGCTTGGAGAACTTGTTCTATTTGTTTGGACTTCAGGACAGGCACTCACTATTCACTATTTCTGGCCAACCGTTCCCTTTTTACAGAGTTTAGTACTATTTTTGACTACCTTTTGGCTGGATAGTGACTGAGGCTCACTGCCAAGGGTATGCTCGTGTTTGTACCTATACTTTTATTCCCCAATAGTACCGTAGAATCTGCATAGCAATCGTGTTCTTGATTTGATCTATGCTTCGCTTTGAGGCTCGAAGGTGCTATCAAGAACAAGTGAAGCTTATAATCGCTGAATCGAGCATTGAACTGCCGGTCAGGCTTCACCCGGACCAGGTCTTGGGCGTTTTGGTCGTTACACCCACCACTATTCCTTCTGTTTGCTGATGATACGGCCTTAGTCGTACAGTCACCAAGTCTCTTCGTCGCAGATGATGTGAAGTCGGTAGGAGCTCATGGGAGAGAGGAGCTGAGGGGAGACGTATCTGCCGTTCTTAACTGGGCACAGGAGTGAGACTTACCTCCCAGTGCTGGGAAGAGCCATCAGCTGTCACGGACAGCAACAAGCCTGACTTTTGCTCACGACCAAAGCCCATTTACTATAGAGGCATTAAACAAGGTTTAAGACATTGTGATTGTGGTAGCTTCGGATATTAGGTGATGGGATCAGTGCAGCAGCTGCAACAGGGCACGTGGTGAGCTCTTCAGTTTCAGATCAGTGTTTTCATGCAGACAGCCGAAGTTTTCATGCCAGTGTACATGTCTATAGTTGGACCTCTTTTTGAAAACTGTGTTCAGGCAAGGTAGTCCTTGAAAAAAGGATGCCACCTGCTTGGAGAAAGTACAACATCTTGCAGAGCTCATGGCTGAGGTTCATAGGAGCAAGAAGTATGAACAGAGGCTTCAGGACTTCAGACTTTTTCTATAGAAGTAATGAGACTGCGAGGGGACCTCATAGAAACATTTAAGGTAGTCAAAGGCTTTTCTGGGCTCGAACCAGAGAGTCTATTCCACATGGCAACATACTCCATAACAAGAGGTCATGGGAAGAAGCTGGCGAAAGTTAGATCTAGGCTGATAGCTAGGTCTCACTTCTTTGGCCATAGAGTGGTTAACTGCTGGAACAGACTGTCACAAGAGGTAATAGAACTGGGGGCCGTCCTGGCATTCAAGGGGGCTTTAGCTCGTAGACGGAGTGAAACCATTTTCTACGGTAAATAATGAGCATGCTACTAGGCAGAGGATGTGATGTGTTTATTTGTTGAACATTTCCTTTTGTCACGTGATGGCTCAGTGAACACTCACGATGCATAATGACTTTAGCTGTGGACGTGCGATGAGGTTTTGCGTTTCCCTTCTATTTTCAGCACTGGCTCGAAGAACTAAACTGTTCAGTGGTGGGTACCTATCTAAGGTGCACACCATCGAAGGAATTATGGAAGCTTGATTGTCCATGGCCATTATCTCTCCTGTGCAAACTGAACTGAACTGAACTGAACGGCGGTGTGGCTTGTCGGACGGCAGTTTTCGGAATCATAATGTAAACTCTTTTTATGACAAGGTGTGATAACAGAGGTTTTCTTCTTCCGTGGGACTGCACCAGTATTCTCGGAAGACTTAAATAGGTTGGGCAACAAAAAAGCCATGCCGGGGCCACCGAAAAGTAAAAGAGCCGGTGGTATCCCGTCTGGCCCGGGTTTGGCGAGGGCTTAGCCTTGAGGACTAGCTCGTCTATTTCCGGTGAAGTAGGACGAAATGTGCAGAGAGTAGCGCTAGGAGTGACACGGGTGGCAGGAGGATGAGTGTTGGCACAAAATACGACCGAGGAGAGATGTGAGTTGAAAGCCTCTGCGATCAGCATGTGCAAGACGCGTTTGAGCAATACCTAGCTAAATTAGCAACCGATCCAGAAATCACAACTCGAAGATCAGTGCAATTCTACGATGCCAAATTATCAAATGAACAATAACACGTAACAGGTACGAATGCACACGGCGCATAAAAACAACACAATTATGTAGACGAATGATTGATGTTAGGGAAACATGAAATTGCAATGTTTTATTAGGGGGGGGGGGTTTCCACGACCGTTCTTTACGCCGCCCTCCAAAATCCTCCCGAATCTTATCAGAGTCAAAGGTTTGGAACAAGGCTACTGATTCTTCCTACATACCCAGACCCTCCTGTCAGTGCGCGTACCTAATATCTTTACCGTCAATATTATACTCACGATTGTAACGGTTATTCCGACTGTGAGTGACGCGTAGCCAATTCAAACGAATCTCAAAACCAGAGCAAGATTGATTCGTAGTTTCTAGGGTGCTGGGTTGACAAATTATGTGTATATCAATATATACAAACCTCACTTGTACGGCCACGAAGTTTGCAACGAGGGCCAGAGTTCAACAAAGGTCAATGTCAGGTACCTCTGTCACGGCAGCTCAAGTTCGAATCAAAATTATGCCACTCCCCGTAGGCAAAAGATAAGCGAATTCTGAAGAGTAGTGATTGATGCTTGCTGCACTTGTTCGAGGGTCAGTAAGACAAAGAGCATAGTCTCGACAATCCAAGTATGTGACAACGGCTAGGGAGGATTTCCACACATGTAAACTACAACTATCGCATTTGATCCGTTGGCCACACGAAATCTACACTGCTCTGTGTCTTCTCTGAAAACGGCTGATCGATGACGGACGTGAAGGAGGAACATGGGTTCTGTCCTTGGGAGAGCTGGTGTGCATTCTTGTGTGAGCTTGTGTGCTTGTGGGTGTCATTGGTGAGGTAGCACTCTGGTATATGGGCGAACAGTGACAACTACCGCCTACGGGAGGCATCTTCAATAAAGCCTGCGATAAACGAAGAACAATTATCCCTGCGGCTTGTTTTGACGGAAGTCATGAAGTATTGACGTGTGTGTGATTGGTGTGTGCCAGGATGTATGACAGTTCAATACATCAGCATGTCGTAAATGCTCCCACACAAGCGAGGTTCCTTCAACCACTTCAGATACGAATGAGGAATAGTCTGCTGTGTTTCTGTGTTATCGGCTTCTCCGTCTTGACTCTCGAGGAGGCTGATACTGCGTACGTCGCGGATTAGCATTCCGCTGGCGGTCTTCACCTTCACAGTTCCTATCATTTCGTCAGGGCTTTTGATGATTTCCATAACCACTCCTGAAGGTCAGCTGCTGAAATGTGCGTTTTTGTCTGCCATCATCACCACACTCCCAGCCTTGAATGGTCTCGCCTTGATCAGCCACTTCTGTCGAGTTTGCAGAGCCGGTAGGTGCTCCCGCAGCCATCGCCCCCAAAAACCTTGGCAAGATAGTTTGCCTGCCTCCATCCATGGAGGTAACTCCGACGAAGGTTAATCGGTCCCCGGAAACCCTTGTCCGACCTTAGCGTCAGTAAGTCGTTCGGGGTCAGCACTAGATGAGTGGGGTCGTGGCTGGTTACTGGAACTTGTGGGCCGTTGTTCAGAATTCTCTGTACCTCGGTCATGACCGTGCTCAAAGTTCCGTCGTTGGGCGGCTATTGCTCGATGATCGACGGCAATATCCGTCTGGCGGACAGGATCAGGCCTTCCCATACGCCACCGCGGTGAGTGGCCTGTGGGGGTTTGAAGTGCCATCGTAGGCCGTAGGCCACGGTTCGATTATGCAGCTGGCCTCCTCTCGTGTTTTTGTGCCAAAGCTGCAGTTTCCGGTGGGCGCCCATGAAGTTTGACCCATCGTCGGAGTGCATATATGCTGGTACACCTCTTCGGTTGATATAGCGCTGCTAGGCCCGAAGGAAGGAGTTGGTTTTCATCGAATGCTTAACTTCCAGGTGCACAGCGCGTGACTTCATTCATGTCACGATACACGCGTATTGTGTTTCCAACCTCTTCCCACACTTGATCCACGAAGGTCCGAAATGGCCCGGCTCGGTGTTGCTGAACGGCCACCAACCCGGAGTCACTCTGTATTCTGGCAGCGGGGCCATGTTTTGTTTGCCCGCTGTGGCGTTGCATCTCCTACATTGCACACAACGTCGGATTACGCGTTTTACAGCCGCTCTTCCTCTCAGCAACCAAAGGCGTTTTCGGATGACGCTTGTTACTTGACTTTCCCCGGCATGTCCCTCCAAGGCGTGGACGTGTTGGATCATCAGCTCTATCACAGGTTGTCCAGCCAGCAGCAACGTGGGATATTTCGTGTCAAAGCTCAGGTGGGAGTTGGTCAGCCTACCATCTACCCGTAGAAGTTCATTATTGAGTTTGGGGCTTAAGCGCTTCAAGTTGCCTCTCGGGGATGGCATTCTTTCGTCGATTGGTCGCACTTCTTCCGCCCTCTCGATTTCTTTGGTGAAAGCCTTCCGTTGTGCCATCTTGAATATATCATGTTCTGTGGCTCGTAACTTATCGGGACTTATCCACTCATATCCGGCTGGATGGGTGGATCCCTCCCATGACTAGCAAATGCCTCTTGAACCTGACCAACTAAACTAACGAACAAAGTGTCTTCATCCAGTAAGGAAATCTGACCAATCGTGACAAAATCAATGGGGCTTCGACGACTGTGGCCATCATCACTACGCCTTTGCCCTCCCGTTCCAATTCCAGAGGGATTTTTAGTTCGTACACGGGCCAGTCCTGTTTAGGCATTTGCAGAAATTTCGGTCCTCCCGTCCAAGTGTCGAGTTGCCGGAAGTTCGTCGCACCTAGGTAGCACTGGTCTGCTGAGATATCGCCAGACTTGACATGCTTCCACTGGTTCATGGCCGTTTCGTCGTGGATGATCGTGAGTCGGTGAGCAACGAAAGTATTAAACCGGCCCCGGAAGTTGTTAATGTAATAAAGTACTATCGTCGAATCCGTCCGGAAACTAGCCGAGCAAACGTAGAAGTCGAAAAATCTCTTTACCGCTTGTACCACCCTGACTGCAAACACTGCTGAGCTGAGTTCAAGGCACGGGATCGAAGCTGACTCCAGCGGGGCAACGCGGGCTTTGACGAACAGGACCCTCGTAGTATATTGTCCACCTTCCGTGAACCATCGTCCGTACACCACAGCTCCGTAACTGACTTCGGAAGCGTCACAAAAGGCATGTAGTTCTCCCGTCCGCGTTGAAAGACCAGGGGGAAAACATCGTGGAATCTGTGCTTCTCCTAGCTTCTTTAAGGTGTTCAAAAATTCCTCCCAGTCCAGCCGGTCTTCTCGGTTCAGTGACTGGTCTTAATCGACTTCCTTACGGCAGAGCCGTCGCAGCAGGGTCTCTCCGGGTAACAGCCAGGGAGGAGCGAAACCGAACGGATCGAACAAACCAGAGACAACAGGTAATATACCACGACGAGTTACTGGCAGCCCGGGAACATTCAGCTCAGAAGCAAAGTCGTCCGTTTCCGCATTCCACTGTATTCCTAGCTTGCCTTCGGTAAGGAATTCAGATCTGTCCAAATCTCTAACCTTTTCGGCCCTCACATGGTACGGAACGGCTTCCAGCACTCCTGAAGCGTTGGACATCCATTTCGTTAGATGGAAGCCGCCCTCTTCTAGCAATCTTGTTAGGCCTCTGAACCGCGCTAGGGCCAAGTCTACATCACCGAATGACCCAAGATATTCGTCGAAATTGAAGTTTCCGCTGAAGCTATCTACTACCGACCGGTGGACCGAAGCTCCACTTTTGTTCGCTGACCCTTGAAGGGTATAGCTCGCACAAAAGGGTGATGGTATGGCTCCGAAGGGGCAGACGGTCACCCTATAATATATCACTGCTTTGTCCCCGTTGTTCCCTGTCCACCACAGGAAATACAACGCATCTCACTTCTCTACCGGTATTTTCACCAGGCGAAACACTTCCCTCATGTCGGCGGACAAGCCGCTCTACCCACTCTGAAACGGTACAGAACTTCAATCAATGGCGTGGCCCAGTCAGGCCCTTGTAGCATGTGGTCGTTTAACGACTTGCTCTAAAACTTGGCTGCATAGTCGAAAACCACCCGCAGATTTCGGGTTTCTTGGGGTTGATAACCGGGTGGTGAAGCAGAAAGCATAACCCTTTCCTGCCGTCGGTGTTTGCAGGTACCTTTTCAACGTAGTCGAGAGCTTCGTTTCGCTCCATTATTTCTGCATGTCGTTCCCACAGATCCTCGTCTCCAGCGAAGGTTTCTTTCAGTCGCAGTAGTCTTTGCAGAGCATAGTTTCTGTTATCAACCCGGTGGCCATCTGGCGCGCGCCATGGGAGGGGAGCCTCGAACTGCTTTTTAAGGCCTCTAGTTCCCTGCCGCACTGTTTACAGAGCGAAGTGGTCCTCTCGAGTCAATGACAGTCTTTCGTCCCCTATGTAGTGAAGCTCCTTTTAATACAGCCGCTGCAATTGATACTCTATGCAGTCCGTTTCGGCTGATACGTAATTTACGGAACCGCGTCCCCCTACTGGACCATATAATATCTATTCCAGTGCTGTGCTTGCAGCATAAGGTGCCTGGCGGTCGTTCACTCTCTGGTCAAGTACCCAATGTGCCTCTGGCACGTCGCAGCCGATGAGGAGGTACACTTCGTCGTCCCCCCAGTCTACGACGGTTATATCCTGCAAGGTGGGCCACCTAGGTAGAACTGCCTTCACGAACCTTGGTGCTCGCAAGGAGAGATCAGTTAGTGTAAGTGCTTCCGTTGGTTCGATTTGCTCGTTAGCTTCTAAGGAGATGAGCTGTAACCTCAACCGGTCGGCAACCATTACTTGTGTCCAGCACACCATGCTCACTGCTAACGACGTCGCACATTTAGCGAGCCCGTGTTTGTCGGCAGACCGCTCCTTCACTAGGGTGGTGTCCGATCCAAGGTCGACGAAATCCAACGCTTTGACCATCCCAGTTGGGTTCATCGCCTCCACGGCAACTACTCATAAACGTACCGGTTTATTGGCAGACCGTAAGGTTGAACAAATCACACTGGGCTTTGTGCTGGCCTCGGGTATAGCTTCTCTCGCCTGGTGTAACGATCGATGGCGTCTGCCAGTGCAGTCCTCGAGACCATATCTGTTTCTTGTTCTACAAGCTGCCGCTCGGTGTGGCATTCAGGCATAAAAAGCATACTCCCGTCGTGCTCGCCGTTCCCCAACGTTCGTCTATTGAGCCGTTGATGAAATTCTGGCATTCTAGTAGCCCGTGGCTAGCGTCACTGGACCCGTAACTTGGATGCGCTATAGCCTCGCGTGAGATGGCTTGAGCATTGGTCCAAGGTTGGTATTTCGGCTGTTCTCGAGCAGTGGTTTGGGCCTGGTCAGTGCCAGATTTGTTTGCTCAGCTACTGTCCCGGATAAGTCGGCCAAATCTACTATCGGCTATCTTGGTTCGCCTGTCCAAGTGTTCGGTCAGATCTTCGAAGTTAGCCTCGCGGTCGCCTCGGCTTATCCGTTCCGCCTCTTCCATCCACCGACCCTGTAGTTCGGGAGAGAGTTGACGGACTACGCCCACCAATGTATGCATTGTATCGAGGTTAGCCCTGTTACCTAAATGGCCGAGGGCTATTGAACAGTTTTGCATTTTGCTCACCAGGTCGGCAATTGTAAAGTAGTCACCCTTCGTTCCTTTGGCCTCTACCATTGCGCCTTCTATTAAATTACAGGCTACCTCGAGTGGCTGGCCGAACAGGTCCCCTAAAATCTTCCCTGTCCGTGCGAAGCCTTTTTCTGGGTCGGGCATGGTATACATATCGATGGCTTCCCTTGCTGGGCTCCGACAGTAATGAGTCAGGTAGAGAAGCCTTTGCCCTGGGTCGGTTTTCTTGTTTTCGACGGAAGTTTCGAACCGCCTGATGAACTTGTGGTAGAGTTCGAATCGTCCGTCGAAAACTGTCAGCTCTACTCTTGGCAGATCGATCATTGGTTGCGTCAATGTTTTATATTCGACGACCGGAGCAGAGTTTCCTACTTTAATTTATCCTGATCTGTCAGATAGGTCGTAGTCGTTGATCTTTGCTCACTCCCTTTCGGTCTACACTTCCCTTCTGCTTCCCGGGCCTGTTGCCTAGCCCATAACAGTTGTTGTTCTAGGTCTATTATCCTCAACTTAGATCGACATTCTTGCAATCCATATTACCCTCAGTAATATATGAGCTAGAACTGACAGTACTAGGTGACCTAGCATTACCTAAAGAATCAAAGGTACCCGAAACCTCCCCAGTGGCCTGCCGTATTACTTCCTGTCCAGATTCCAATTGCTTCGATCCCTTTCTTGGCATGTTGCGTATTTTCTTGTTCCAAACTGATCAATTTAGTACGGTAAGACAAGTTTGAGCAGTGAGTAGCCAAATTCGCAACGGATCCCGAAATTGGAATGCGATCGTCCGTGAAACTCTGTGATACTAGGTTATCAAGTGAACAGAGACGCGAACCAGGTACAAACCTCAATTATGCCATCACAGGGACTTAGAAAACGATAACCAAATTTTGGCTTGCGAGAAAGGAGCACGTGCGTCAAGCAGGTCCAGGACTAGAATACGACAGAGTAGTGTGCTGGAAGCGAACAAACAAACTTTGGTTCATAAAAACATGCAGTGTGTAAGAACATGTCAATAGTGTAAGCGAGTGAATGATGTTAAGGAAACATGAAATTACAGTGTTTTTGCTGGGATTTTCCATGACCGGTCGTTACGGCATGGGTGATTTGATAGCCGTAAAACCTCATACTAGAGAAATGGGGGAACATCTGCTGAAATGTAGTGATCTTATGCTTAACAAGTTGGATTACCGCATAACTTTGTTAGAGGCACTAAGGCTAGTGCTTCCTGGTTCCTGAGATGCATTTCAGTGGAGCTACTAAGCTCCAGGTTAGTCCGTTTGATGCACGATGGAACGGAGAAGCCTTTCGTTTGTTGGTATTTGTGCTGCAGGCTCAGCAGTTCAGCTTCAACTCTCTATGTTTTAGGATCCTGCGCTGAGCGACTGGGACGGAGACTAAAATGATGCTGTTTAGATGGCTGCTCATGTCGGCGTAAAAATCGACAGCTGCTGTCTGAGCGTCGAAGGCCAGAAGGAATGTATCTCAGGTCCCAGAGCGATACATGCTTGGCAGTAGGTCCCAACTGCAATGACCATAAGGGTTGGTGGTTGCACTGGGAGGGGGGGCACCTGGGTGGCAGTTGAATGCACACGTGACTGTTTTGTGATCGCTGTCAAGAATAGGTGAGATACCTGAGTTTTGGCACTGGGTAAAACGTGCCTGAAGACTAGGTCAGTTACATCTGTCCCCTAGGGAGTGTGTTTATATGTTGAGTCCAGCACCCATTGAGAGTGAGTGAAAGAAAATCAGTTAGAGCAGGGAGGCATTTGTTCCAGGACCAGTTTATCTGAATGGATTTGGACTCTTCAGCAATGATTATGACACTCGCAGGGTGGTCTATAGCTGCAATAAACGCGCCAACAGGGGATTTTGTGGAAGTTGTCGATAACCCAAGAGAACGGTAGACACCCCAATAATACAGCCTTGCAACTGGTGTTTCTTGGTACCCACAGGGAGTCGTGTACTTTTTTCGGGGCACAAGTTCACCTGCACCTCTAAAAGAACTTCGTACGTTATTGGGTTCCAGGCAGTATTTCTCCGGATTCATTCCAGACCTCTTCGATGCGAAGCTCCTGTTTGAATCTTGTTTAAGAAACCGTATAGGTGGCCGCCGTTACAAGAGCATGCTCTTAGATGGTTGCTCCATTTTCTTCCCACCAAACCGTTTTACAGGCTTTTTCATCCAAGTTGCCTTCTACTGTCAGCAAAGACGCTTCTCCCACCGGCATCGGAGCCGTGCTGGAACAAAGTGGCAACCTAATGCTATTCTGCTCGTATCAACTTCATCCTCCAGAAGGGGGATATTTACAGAAAACAAGCTGGGGACTAGCTGTGTTTTTGGCAGCCTGTCGATTTCATAAATAATATTTTGGTAGCACTCCACGCCACTGACTAGTCACGAAGCGTAAAAATTCATTTAAGTCCCCCACTCCCGCTTACAGAAATCATCCGCGGCAATGGTTCAAAAGTGGAATGTTGCTCTTACCGCATGCAAAGAACAAATACTAGAAATCCTTCTGAGTGTTCTGCGTGCTTTGTGAATTTGACCATATTTAACATTACCTTGAAAAGCTCGCTCATATACCACACTTTTTCACGTCCGCTTATCCATGTGAGACATTTGAATTTGGCCTTGAACCGTTGCTGACCGTCGTGCTTGAGCCACGGGGCTTTGAACCTTTGGGTTTTACCGTGAAGTTTATTTGGCCGCATACTTAAGGTTTGTATATATATGTACCCTTTGTGAGTGTCAATTTAGTACCGTAGAAACTACGAGTCAATCTTGTTCTGGTTTTGGGATTCGTTTGAATTGGCTACGCGTTGCTTGATTTGCGAGAATTGATTCACTCCGCATATTCTCATGACATTCGTAATCATGATGCAGAAACTACCCCTCGAGATGAGTGTTCACCTCGTTACGTCACTTCTGAATAAGGCATCTTCGGTTGTTTCTTAGCCCAAACAGTTCTTAACCGATCCGGCCCAGTTCGGTAAACTAGGGAGTATTATCACACTGTTTGGTCTTGCCTTCGCCGTGATTGGAAGGTGGATATCAAACGTACTTTTCCGAAGTTTACCGTGCATCCCAGGGGCTTTGTTCTGGCTTCTGATGGCGTTTTATTTTCCAGTGATCGCATTGTCATACCGCCTACATTTTAGTCAGCTGCTGTGACAGATGTTCTCCGTGTATCTCGGTATCAAAAATACGAGACCTTTGGACTGCCTTAACTGTTGGTGGCCTGAAACGAACGATCGTTTATGCCATTCTGCAAGGCCTTTCTCTGACTGTGTGCAGAAGATTCATTCCCAAGAGTTGTAAGTCAATTCTCGCAAATCGAGCAAAGCGTAGCCAATTCAAGCGAATCCCAAAACCAGAACAAGATTAATCTGCAGTTTCCACGGTACCAAACAGAAATTCACAAAGGGAACAAATACATACAAGCCTCATGTGTGCGGCCAAATAGACTCAGTAGTAAAACCAAAAGGATCAAGGCACTGGGGTCCAAGCAAGACAGTCAGAAACGGTTCAAGGCCAAATTCAAATGCCTCACACGAATAAACGGACGTGCGAAATTGTGGTGTTTGGACCAGATTTTCAAAGTAATGTCAAATATAGTCAGATTCGCAAGTCACATGGAACATGTGGAGAACCTCACAATGTTTTTTCACCACTGACCAAGTGGACCTAGAGGCCCATACCGTGCGAGGCCTTGTAGAGTGCCTGTATCGATAGCTTGGGACCACTTTTAACTAAGCGCTACTCCCCTGCTATCTTTGATTCACATTCCAAATGGCTAAATGTTTATTTCACCATCTAACCGGGCTCTTATTTCACTATTACTGCACATCTCCAGAAATTTATCCCAGAGGGAGTAGCGTATGCATTGGTTATTGATAGCAGGAGCCATTTCACTCCTCAGGGGACAGATTGGTTGAAGTCCATGGATTGCCATCACATGTTATCTCCCCCACGTCACCCGCAGCCGAAGGGCACTGCCGACAGTTTTGTGCGAACATTAAAGAAAGCTACGAAGTCCACAAATTCAGGAACATTCGATGAACCCTATAGAACTGTGGAAATTTTTTATTACATTACAATAGCATGCCCGTTCTACCGCTGGCATCAATCCGGTGAGGCTGTTTAGGAGCTGCGCACTAGGAGGCACTTTACTCCATCTCGAGTAATCGGAAGTTGTTTACCACCAAGGGGATGACTTGAGACCCTCAACAAGCGTTGTAAGCAAGCAATTTAGGAAAAGACTTTTAGCTTTCGGATCTTACTGATGGTTCCGTGTTTTTTTCATAGCATCTGCAAGTTTATGCACACTGCTATTTCGCAGAATAAAGTATCGAGTGTGCGCTTGCTCAGGCTGTGTACCAGATCCTCAATTACGTGTAGTTCGAACAGGAGGCATATCGTGTCCATTACGAATAGCATGAGTACTCAAGTCCGATTCTCAGTTATTACAGTTCCATTCGTGTGCCCAGTCCAGGACCTCTCCTATATTCCTGCCCTGGCAGGCCCTGCTCCCAGGTCCTGCACTTCCCACGTCAACCGCAAAAAATGAAGCTAGGCGATTGGAGGACAAAATCCAGGTCGTTACTGAACAACGAGACTACAGTCAGGCCTACCGCAGATTCCCGAGGTGCGCCACTGGCAAGGTTCACCAAGCTAAAGCACTTTTCCGGAATATGACAGGAAAAGTCCAGCAGGAAAGGAGGTCAGCTAACTACTGTGTACCGACCCGTCTATGCCGAATGCCCCTATGTAAAGTCCAGCCACCGGAACTTTCGAGCGACGCGTAGCAACCAATTTCGACACAATTCAAACCAAAGTCGATTCCAAATAGCTACGGCACAATATACAACAAGTTAATTAATTTTACAATAATCAGACCTCAATAGTGTTCCTTCTGGGCTCTTACGCTCCAAATTGAACAACAAATCAACAATTTCAGCTGAATTACAGCAAAAGGTTAGATACAAAAATGAGATTACCGAATACAGTCATGACGAAATTCAAGCTGAGCGACTCACGCTCGAGGCAACGGTAGGAGTCCGGTTTGTGTCAAAGGTTTAGAGCAATAAAACAAGTGATCGCAATTCCGACAAGGATAGTTCATACGAATGAAAAATGTCGTTTGTAGCATGGATGATAATGCATGGAACGGGGTACCCTGAACTCCTTTACACCGGCCTCCAAAATCCGACCCGGATTTTTCTTGTGCACCGCCAAGTTTGGTCGGCCTTATGCATCGGTCCGCCCTACGGTTCTCCAATACCTAACACTGATCACCGTCGATAGCAGCTTCCAGTTGGGCCCGGTTTGGCAGATCCGAAGACCTGCCTCCCACTTAAGGAGAGTTGGCTTTCGAACTTACACCATCAGTTTCCGGTTCACCTTCAATAAGACCAATCTTTCTAATGTCACGGAACTCTAATTCTCCATTAGTTCGCACTGTTGCCTTTCGCACCAAGCCATCGTCCGAAGCTGAGATGCTTCCGACTTCTCCGATCGGCCGCCGGCTGCGCGGCAAGGCCTCCGAAACTAGTAGCACTACACCATCCGATCTGAAGTAGCATTCTTGAGTTGTCCGTTTCTGCCGCAGTTGTAGTGGTGGAAGGTACTCCCTGGTCCACCTCTTCCAAAACACAGATGTTAGGTAGTTTGCCCGCCTCCACTGACGAACCATTCTATCTTGCAACGAATTCGTCGGAATATCTCGTGGGTTCACCCTCAGGATAGGTAGGTCATTGGGCGTGAGTACTGGCAGATCACGACAGTCCGAGGTCAAAGGCACTAGCGAAAGTCCGTTTATTACTCGCTCAATTTCCATAAGAAATATCAACAATGTTCCGTCAGTCATCGGCTGTTCGTCACAAACTGAAAGCAGTACTCTTCTAACAAAGCGCACCATGATCTCCCGAATGCCAATACGGAGGGGGATTGGAGTGCCACTGCAAGCCCCGTTGCAACAACCCATAAGCACTCTTATCATTAGACCAGTTACCCATTAGGTTCTTCGATTCCCTGTCGGCCCCAACAAAGTTTGTACCATTATCACTAAAAATCTCGGACGGTGCCCCTCTCCTCGACATGAAAATCGACAGCGCCATAGTGAGTGATTCCGTGCCTGGAGAATAGGAAACTCCCATATGTACAGCACGCATCTGGAGGCAGGTGAAGATGCATCCATATCGTTTCTCCATGCTGCGCCCAAGTTTAACTGCAAATGGGCCAGCATAATCTATTCCGATGTACTTGAAGGGAAACCACCCTAGATGGACTCAAATAGCTGGTAGAGGAGCCATCGTCTGTGTTAGTCAATTCTCGCAAATCAAGCAACGCGTAGCCAATTCAAACGAATCCCAAAACCAGAACAAGATTGACTCGTAGTTTCTACGGTACTAAATTGACACTCACAAAGGGTACATATATATACAAACCTTAAGTATGCGGCCAAATAAACTTCACGGTAAAACCCAAAGGTTCAAAGCCCCGTGGCTCAAGCACGACGGTCAGCAACGGTTCAAGGCCAAATTCAAATGTCTCACATGGATAAGCGGACGTGAAAAAGTGTGGTATATGAGCGAGCTTTTCAAGGTAATGTTAAATATGGTCAAATTCACAAAGCACGTAGAACACTCAGAAGGATTTCTAGTATTTGTTCTTTACAGAGGTTATGTCCTTTGAAACCAATGTGGAATACGCCACCTCCCCTTAGCCAAATTCAGAAGCGTCACAAAGTACATGAAGATGTTCATCTTCGTTCAGCGAGTCACCTCTAATAACAGAACACCAAATTTTTTATTCGCAGTATTGTTTCACACTTTTTAACCACCCATTCCAGCATCGTAGGTGTTTTTCTGCAACTGGGTCGTCCCAACCAAGCTTCAAACGACACGGTGGTTGCAATAACACCTTGCCTGGCAGAATGAGAGGTGAAACCAACCCGGGTTGGTCAAACACTGACGATACTATGGACAACAAGCTACGCCTTGTTTGAGGCTTGTCGCGTATTGTGAATGAAAACTGGAAAGTGTCCTCTATCGCTTTCCATTCCAATCCCAAAGTCCTCTCAGGCACTGGCGCTCAATCATCTATTTCCAAATTGAGGTGAGCCAGCCCAGATTTCGGTAAAATATCCAGCACCTCCTTACGATTACACATCCAGTTATTAGGCCGGAATCCGCGTCGTGATGGTTATTCACTCATCTGGATAGCAAAACCTTTGCATTCTCTGACGTGGGCAAGGACACAGGACATCCGTCTACATAGAAGTTTTCATACACGGCCCTGGAGGCGTAATCCTCATACTGTCCTCGTAAATCACCCGCCGTGCGATGTAATGCGAAATTCGCATGCAATAGGGAGGAAGTGGCACCAAATGTGTGGGCATTCATTTGATATTTAACAGGATTACCTCCTAGTTGACCATTTTCCCACCAAAGGAACTTCAGTGCTCCTTTGCCTCTCGCCGGCACTCGAACCTGCATGAACACTTCTTCAATATCCGCAGCCAATGCGACAGATTCCTTTCGAAAAAGAAGCAACAATCTAACTAAACCTGCTGTCGTGTCCGGTCCCTGCGGCATGTAGTCAGCCGCACAGTCACACACCACCCTCAACTTGCTAGGCTTTTTAGGGTTCGTAACAACGTGATGTAGCAAGTACCACTTTGGCTCAGAACCTATTTTTGATTGTACATCCGGCACTAACTGGGTGTGGCTCTTGCGCACACAACCCTCTATTACTGAAGAGTATTTATCGAAGAACTCAGGGTCAGGCGCAAGCCTTTTCCTCAAGCCGTTTGATCTCCTTTTGGCCACAGCATGGTTATTTTGGAAGTCTCACTACAGAATTCCTCCAAGGAAGTGCAACTTCTTAGTGTCCGTTCAATCAGTTTATGCCTTTGGAAACCATATCGGCAGCCTGTTTGACTTCTAATGAAAGGGAGTTTTTCGAAGCATACCTGTCGCAGAAATCGGCTTTCTATAGTCAATCGATCTGCTCTGCTAAGAGATCGGTTCCCTTCTCAGGGTGGTCTACTGTCTCCACAAAGCTTGGTTCCTAGTTTGTCGGACCACGACCAATCCCTCCTAAAATCGTCCGCACGGCACAGGGTTGTTTTCTTTTACCGCATCTGTGCTGTAACGCCCGATACTCTTCTGGAAAGTCGGCACCTATCAGGATTCGCAACCTCGAATCTTTCAGACTCTGCCTTTGGAGGCAGTGTGGGTGAGTCCAGGATGAACATCCGCATCTGTGCAGTACTGGACCGCTTGGATTGGTAGCCTATCAACACAGAAGACTCTCTTAATATTCACGAAATCATTCTCTGACAATGCGCTCAGTCGCAGTTCCGTTATTCCCGAATTCCAAGTGGTAGTCCCATTTACGGCCGAGATCGAAAGTGAGGTCGGGGAGGTTTTCAGGCCCACCAGCTCCATAAGGTCTTTTTGTAACAAAGTCACATCGGACCCACTGTCCGGCAGAGCGTAGGCCTCCACAGAGCCCCCCTGGTCCGTCTAGTCGTACTAGTAGCATACCAAAACTGACACGACATTCTGGCCTAAGATTGGCCGCACAGTTACTGGTCCACTGTCCAGGCCTTTAGGCGCTGTCCGTACCCAGCTTATCCAGCAGCAGCCTTTGTGTTGTGCCTTGCGTGACTCGATAGATAAATTGCTTCTGTGCAACATGCAGTAGAGGGTGGTGCCGTTTCTGACATTCTGATGTTTAACATGGCTTGGAAACAGGACAGTTGTCAGACAGACGTCCACACTTGAGACACGAAAAACAAGCCTTGATTTCTTTCGCCAATGCCCAACGACTGGGTATATCACGAGACAGGAGTCACTGATATGCCTCAATTGCGTGTATTCCGTTACAAACCGAGCACCTTTTAGGTGCGACCAACAAATTACTGCCCTGTTTTGGTGTGAACCGTGTCTCTTCTGAATGCAAGTTTTGTACATAATTCCTCCAACTGGATGACCACGAATGCCCCTAAGCCGTGCTATCTGCAGCCAGTTTACCGAACCTACTTCGAGCAACCCGTGTCTCACGGGACACTAAGAGCTGCAGATCTTGGAACCTGGGTTCCTCTCCTTTTCTCAAGATATCATCAACGGTCCTAGCCCACAAACCCTAGAGACGCTTTGGTAGCACCCGAGTAATCCGTTCCATGGTCTGCGGTGAGTTGAGGTCTGACATGCAATTCATCTCTGTGTGAGCAACTTCACAGTTGAGCATTTCCAAAGACAACCTGGTCAGAGCATCCGAATCTTCCACCGGAGACTTCCAACCCTGCAGTAAGTCCTCAATCGGTGAACGAGCCACTATATGATTTTGTCCATACAGATCCTTTAGGATTTCACTAGACCATTGTATGCCAGTGTTGGAGGCAACACATCGCGTTCGGCAATCGCATTCCCTGCTGGTCCTTTGCAGCGATGCATCAAATAAAGTATGAGCTGGTCATCGTCCCGAACTCTACCTTCGACGCAATATTCTAACAGTTTCACAAACCTCCAATACGTTGACGAGCAGCCCCCAAATGACTCCATTTCCAACCTGGGTAAATCCAAATGATAGTCCACTGCAGGCTCCGCCACTGGAACCAAGCTTGCCGTTCGTGGTGCATTGTTCTGCAAGCGGCAACCACCTAAGTAACGAGAAAGATGTCCACTGACAATTACTCCGCCCCTGACCTCATCTTTGTTGGCTAGGTTTTCTTCTTCCCTAGCTAGTGCCAAAAGCAGCTTCGCCATTTCCTTCTCGTTCCTCATCCCAAGCAGCTTGCATCGCTTGCCCAACTCTAATTGTTCTGCAATCTGCTTCTCCTTCAACCCAGCTAGCAGCAGATCCGCTCTAGTTCTATGGGAAACCGAGCTAACCCTAGAACAATGTGATATACTAGAGCCTGATCAATAAACATGACCGACACCTACGGGCAAAAGGGTTTGGTTCACCGGCAGGGTATTGTCCTTTGATTCGGAACGGTTTGCCGATTTGCTGCGTAATTTCATGTCTCAACGGTTGCCAAGGTTATTGAGTACTGTAAAGTTCAACCACCGGAACTTTCGAGCGACGCGTAGCAACCAATTTCGACACAATTCAAACCAAAGTCGATTCCAAATAGCTACGGCACAATATACAACAAGTTAATTAATTTTACAATAATCAGACCTCAATAGTGTTCCTTCTGGGCTCTTACGCTCCAAATTGAACAACAAATCAACAATTTCAGCTGAATTACAGCAAAAGGTTAGATACAAAAATGAGATTACCGAATACAGTCATGACGAAATTCAAGCTGAGCGACTCACGCTCGAGGCAACGGTAGGAGTCCGGTTTGTGTCAAAGGTTTAGAGCAATAAAACAAGTGATCGCAATTCCGACAAGGATAGTTCATACGAATGAAAAATGTCGTTTGTAGCATGGATGCTAACGCATGGAACGGGTCCAGTCACTTCACCTAGGAAGCACAATAGATTTGTCAGGCAAAACCTATTCTTCGAGAACTCATGCTGGGCTGGGCTGGGCTGAGCAAGGATGCTACAGCGGATGCCAGTGGATATCAGAACGGGTAGTCTTCTCAAGAAACTGACATAGAGTTTTAGTTTGGCTAACTGGCCAATAGTTTCTCGTAGCTGGCTTAGGTCCGTTCTTATTTATTGCCACGACCGTCCCTTTATCCAGTCCCGGGGCAGCTTTCCCAGGTCTATCGTGGATCTGTGTAGCTAATATGCGAATGGAGCCGCGACATCTCTCTACGTCTTGACAATAGTGCTACGGAAGGCTTCTGGGCCCGCGGACTCAAGGACGTTCAATTTTTATGGACACTTAAGCACGACCCCCCTCCACCTCCCCCCTGAAATATTCAGCCCATTTAACCCCGGCGGGGGAGGTACCCGCACCAAATCGACGGGCATTCGGTTATTAGTACTCTTTCAGGGCGTCTGCTTTGCCGCGGTCTTCCGTGGTGATACAGTGGTCCTTAGTAAAGATTAGACCTATCTCACTTCTCATTGGGCCTTTTCACTGCACAAAGATATAGAGTTTCCTAGACAGCTCTCGTCTTCTTTTGGCCAATTTCAGCTCAAACTCTACCTGAGAAGTTCGCAAAAGGCTCATTACCTCATTTCGAACCTTCGCATAAAGAGTCCAAGCTGGTTGACAGCCGGAAGCTTTGTAAACGTTCCAACAGCAGCTTCTGCGTTCAGTGGCCTTGGCCATTGCAGCCTTCCATCACACTGGCTGGCCCTACCAATTCCAACACTTCAAGTTCCCAAACTCGTTCTGAGGGGCATTTAAGGACCCCTCTAAAACATTTCAACGCTCCTAGACAGTAGCCTCCCCTACCGTAATACGCGTAAGCTCCATCGCCTAAGCGCGAAGTTTGCTCACTTCTATACAGCCGAGGTCCCCGACCGGTCTCATTGCTACCTTGGGCTGCCGCTGCATAGGATGGTTTTGATTCACAGGCGGTCACTTCCGCAAATGTTGCACAGCCTAGAAATTGGGGTGTATCTTTGGGGAGAAGCTTCACAGCTAGATCAAGCAAGGATCGCATGCGTCCAAGCGTGCATCTGGTATCTTCCCTAGTACGTTCGTGCGGCTCACTCCCACGCGACCATTCCATGTGGATCTCCTCTCGCGATCCAGGCCTGAAGACTCCAACCATCCATTCAGTGAGCGGTAGGTCGAAGTCACTCGCCATGAGGGCTTTTTGCGTGTCCTTAGCTGGTTCAGCTAAAGTCCGCAGTAAGCGAGCATCCTCTTCGTGGTTTGTACTGGGTGTCTTGCTGACACAGACGACGATATCCTTTCTGCCTAGAAGGATGATCGTCACCGAGCACAGTTGAGCATTACGAGTGCATATCTTGGTCGGAGACACAAAACGATTTATACTTGACCTAATGAGGATGGCTGCTCCCCTCCTAGGTAATCGTTTTATCTATCCTGAAAGCAGATCGTTAAATCGTTTTTCAATAATCCTGGCACATGAAAGGCTCTGGAAGGCCATGTATCCATAAAGGAGTTCATTGACGCGTTGAGCTCCCAAGCGGCTTTGGAGAGTTCCATCGATAAAATCCATCTTCGCAGACCCTTTACATGCTTTTCTAATACCGGGAGCCCGAGATCTTCCGCCCTTGCTAGCCTTTACGTGGCAATCTCACAATACTTATCCCTTCTGGGCTGATTTGCCTTTCTGGGCCTTCGCTGAGTCCCCTGACGGCAGTCTGTCTGCTTCAAGGGAGTTGAGGCAACCACAGCTGGGCAAACTCTTGGGATTTGCGGACTAGCTGCAACAACAGTACCTCCAGGCTTGCCCACTACTTCTGCAAACGAATTTCTGCCACCTATATGCATTGCTCTGCAGCTCATGCTCACGGTACTACTTGGTGGGCGTCGGCCACTTTCTCGGGCCTCCAGTTTGAGGGTTGGGCCGTCAGCCACCTTGCAAGGAACACTGACCAACCCGGCACATCAGTCCCGTCTGTAAAGGGGTTGCATTGTCTGCTGTTTCTGAACATCTTGGGTGAGCCACCTCTTGAGCACTTAACACTCAATACATTTTACGACAAGTTTTCCGCAAGTGGATGCGAGACATGAATCAGAAACACACTCAGTTGTACGCCGTCGTCTGGCAAATAAAGAAGGAATCAAGAGTGGTGTTAGTATTTATTGCCAGCAAACTGAAGTGACGGAATAAGCTTGTTTGTACGCACTCAGTGTGAGTGGCGGCCGGTTCGAAGTTGCCTTAGTCATCCGGTTAGTTGGGTCGTGGGACTGAGTCCTTGCAATTGGGTCTTCGTTCGACACTTCATTCAATCTGCTGTTTGGATTATCTGGCAGTTTTTTAGTCCACAAAGACCACAGTCTTGTAAAGATGGAGGATAACAACCAGCAGAACATACCTTTGTTGTGTCGGAAAGGTTGTGGATTTTACGGAAGTCCTAATTTCGATGGCCTTTGTTCCAAATGTCACCGAAGCGCGCAAGCTCAGCTAGAAAACGCCCAATCTGGCAGTCGCGCTTCCATTGATTCGAAATTATCCACTTCCGATTGCCCAGGTACGTTATTCCTGTGTTCTAGTTCTGCGTCTTGTACTCTTCTGTTACATAGAATCATTTGCAACATTCATCTGTTCTACCGCTGAAATGAATGTTGTGTAATTTAAACCAGCCATCCTGTTGACAGGATAAAGGATGGGGTTCATTGGAAGCATACCAAGTATCAGTATCATTCGCTTACTTCTCACTCTGGATTGTTCCTTTCGTTCCAAGGCCTTACTACGACTGCAGTTGTTTTGAACTGTGCAAAGACCCAGTCCGATGTACATGGCTGATGACGGTGAAGTCCGTAGCGCGTATTAAGTCCTTCAGTGTGCCATGAGGAAATGCCTCTGCTGATAATCTGACAACTGGCTCTTGTATCAGAGTGGCCTCAGGAATCCCGTTTGTACGTTCAGCGTGCATATAGTTGGTAGTCGGTTGGTATGAACAGATGTCGTGGAGGTAAGAGGTTTGAGTCCCGCCACCGCCGGTAACTGGTAGACAGCAGTTCGTTGTCGCCCGGCAAGTTAACTCACTCGACCTATTAAGACCTTGGGTTGGTCCACACCACGTCCCGGGGGAGGGCCGCCTGTAATCTCTTACAGTACAATGAGCCTTTGACATTGTCAAGATACAGACTGCTTTCGCTTTTCTTGTTCGCAAGCAAGAGGTATAGTTGGTTGTGTCGGCTGTACCAGCCACAAATCCATCAAAACAAGGTCAAGTCCATTCTGAATATCACCATTCACTCCTTCCAACATGTCCGCTGAAAACGGGTTCCGGAGGTTCGTGAACCTCAGACAGGCAGCTCCAAAACCCGGTCGTTTTGGAGAGTTTGTCGTAGATTGCTTCGTCATATTTTTTTCAATCCTAGCCTGTGTCGAATTCTGTTAATGCATTGGCTCAACCCCAACTTGATCACTGGTCGTGAGAGCCTCTGAGTACATCATACATATGCCATCCACGCAGTATGGTTTATTCGCATTACGTTTGCATTGTCGACGCATCTAGCTTGTGCATGTCTTCCAGAGACTTTTCAGTGTGTGATGCCCGTCACTTTCCACCTGAATGGCTGTCATCCTGACATTCTGGGGGTCACTTAATAATATGGTTTTCGAAGATGAAAATATGGACAAGAATTCGACCCCGCGGGGTGACATCGTCGTTTTGATGTTCAGTTTCGTTTGCCTGTTTCATTGCCACTTGAAGGATATCACGCTGTTGAAATTAACAGTCTTGCTGATGTTATTTGAGCAAGTTCCGCCATACTCAATGTTCGTAGTATCATTTTTATTGCATACCTTGACTCGGGTTCGCTTATCGGTTCGCATTTGCCGTTTTTCGTCGGGAGGGATGTAACGGCAAGCTAAATTCACCTTATGAACGATCGGGATCATTTATTTACGTATCCAGCGTATGCTTGATGTTGCACACGTATTAGGCTCGATCCTGCTTATCACTTGGACAGTTAGTATAGACTACCTTTGTCCTTAATGTGGTTGTTCTTTATTGTGCTTGATAATACAAGACCTATGAGAAGGTTGCTATATCGTTTATGATGCGCTTTTTTAATCGCTACTCATGTATTCAAAACATGCACATGATATGCATCAGACTTCGGTGTAGTGTCCCATAAATTCACTTGTTGAAAACCGACGGTGGAAAATGGTCATCGATCGCCGCTCAAAACTAGTTTTATCAAGGCCTTACCCTTTTCCCAATGCCATTCACATTCACAGGTGATAAACTCAGATCGGAGCACACGTACTCCTCTGATAAGTCCGTGGCAATTAAAGTATCCGCCGAAGCCTCGACTCCTACTCCTGAAAAAGGAGCTTTGCAAAGTGATCAATCCGGATCGCAACGTAGCCAACCCGACGACGAGGTTACAGTTACAAGTCTTTCAGATGATCTCTTAGATGCCCTTAAAGACAGCAAACCTGGCTCCCCCGGTAAGTTGAATGCTACCAAGTACAGGCCGATTTATGTCGGTCCGTATAAAGTCGTGGTTAATTCCAGCGTTTAAAATGTTGGATGAGTCCAGTTAGATCAAGTTGGCACCATGTTTTTTTTGGAACCAGTATATATATATATATATATATATATATATATATATATATATATATATATATATATATATATATGCAACATAATGAAATCCTGGGATAAATTCCGTAGTCCGTAAATTACTGATATTCAGTTTAACTTGGCGAACTCACTCCGGCCTCAAGCGTATTCCGTGGACAGTATGACGTAGCGAAAATTGGTGTGTTGGTCAGAATGCTGTCACCTGAGAAGCTTATTCAGCGTGCGATTCCACTGTCAGCAGATTTGTCTAGCTGATACCTAGTTGTGTTAGTAACTCGTACTCACGTTTTCGTACGTACTCTCAGCCGCTGGTACGAGATCGGGCACCGGTGTCCTTCTGATAGAAATATACGGAAGAAAACAACTCACCAATATCCTTAAATGACCACCGGTCCTTGAATGAGTTAATTTGCCCCCAGGAATTCGAGATCTTGAAACCGTCTGATAAGTCTCGTCACCCGTTCAGCATAATTAAGGGCCCTCATTTCGTGACCACCATAGTAATGTATCTTTCGTTCTCCTCAATCAGCATCCAGCTGTTCATCCACGAGCACAAGTTCAAAGAAGCGGCCTCGTTGTGATGTTTGTCACAAACGCGTCGGTCTTACGGGTGAGTTAAATTTTCGTCACTATCACAGTAGTTGTTTGCATCACTTTTAGGTCAGTTTCAACCGCTCCTGGTTTCTGTACTATCAACTGCCCTTAAAATCCGAATTTCGATGATTTTCTGTGGTTCCTTTGCGTGCAATAGGAAATCTCAGAATCACAACTTTACCCGTGGTTACATGTATAAAAACAAAATCTGTGATCTTATGAATTGAATTGCCAAGCAACAGGGCACTAGGTTGGTTAATGTAAATTAACTTGTTTGTTGCCACCAAAAACCCATGTACCTAGAAATCACTTCTGATAACGAGTTGAATAAGTCACAGTTCGTGGTGGAACACGTCACAGACCTAAACACCTTATTAGTCTCCACCGACGCCTTCGAATCATGTTTAACGTAGAAGGTAGTCGGACCCTAACGAAAAGTGGAATGGGATCGTAGCAAGGACAATTTGAGCACAGCCATGCGACCGCTGTGTAATTTACGTAGAAGAACCAAACGGGGAAGTTCGACTTGATCACTTGCTAATCCAGGACCCCATAACACTGAGGATGACTGAATAATGTGCTAGCGCCACGTGATATTGAATGCAATAAACGTGCAAGCCTCTTAAAAGTACTTTCTTTAAAACTATTGAGTTGTAACCAGTGTCGTGTACCTAACAAGCTGCACACGGTTTTATTGTTTTTGTTTTTGTTTCCCTTATGCCCATGAAATTGAGTTGAAAATAAGCGAGTTCGTATTTTCCCCCTCATCTCTTCAGGTTTTACTTGTCGCTGTGGGGGCTTATACTGCAGTCTACATCGCTATTCAGATGCACATAGCTGCTCCTTTGATTACCGTGAGTCGGGACAAGAAGAAATTCGTCGATCCAATCCACAGATTATTTGCCAAAAAGTTCAAAAGATCTGATTGTTCCCATTCATCCCTCTAGCGATTATAGACATACAATCGACTGAGTTGCTCCACAGAACAGTTTACATTGTGCTTACTTCGGGCATCAACGAATCGCTCGGTTAGCAGCCAGTTCCCTCGTGATATGTGATGGCACTAGTGCACCCGAAGAACGTCGCCAAGTGCCTTTGGTGTTACAGCGTTTCGCACTTCCTGTGAATATAATCCATCCCTCTGGCTCCTGGCGGTTTCACGCACACGCAGACACTCCTAAATCATAAACAGAAAAATCAGCAAAGGATCAGCCATGGCGCTTGCGGACTCTGCACAACCAAAGGCGTTCCATTTTGTATATTGACATCGTTTACTGTCCTGCCCACAGCTATCGTATCTAATTTGTCTCATCCATTCTCCACCTACGTCCAATACCCCATAAATCTGTGCGTGCCCACGCCATCCAAGACACCGAACGTACAAATGTCGTTATTTATTTTCGGACATTGTTCCTTCTGTCATCCTTACCATTCGTTCAAATCACTCATTTTATCTCGAGGATTGTCATTGTTTGTGCGTTGTTGCAGTTGAACATCTCAACGCAATTAATTGGAACTAAGGTGTGAGCTCTAACAACTGCCTGTTCGCGCTGGCTTCCAATTTGGTCGACTCTGTCGAGCAATATCGACCTCAGTGATAACTCTTATACGCCTACGCCCACGTTCAACGCGTTTGGAGACGTAGCTACTTGCCTCTAATGGAGAACACGCGTCCGGAACTCGTCTAGATTCGACAGTCTGCCGAATTTAGCACCGACTCGTTTCTCGGCAGCTACTAGCCATCGGCTTCCGCGACTTCGTCCATACCCACGTGTGCGATTACTCGTGGTGCTGATGCGTGCGTTTGTGCTTGCATCTGTTCAAGTGATTCCACTTACTGTTTCACCCAACATCAGTCTCCTGTTGGTTCTCTTCTGCGTGTCAAGCGGCCACCGTTTGCTCGGAATCTTTCTTGTCTAGTGACTATCCACCACACGGCGTGTCTCCCGTCTACCTGTCCGCCGGCCTTTTCAGCTCTTACTCATTTTGCTATCATTTCGCTAAGCGCTTTCTTGTAATTTTTCAATTCACTTTAGCTAGTGTACTTGGTTTGAGCTCTATTTCTCTCTACACACTTCAGAAATGTATTCGTCGACGTACCCCTTCTCATTGTTTTTGAATCTGTCTGCTATCAGGATTCACTGGTGAAAGTCTATGCGCGTGCTCCGCGTGAGTGCATCAGTTTTGGTATTCCCCTGTCATGTCACCAAGGGACAAATTAGTTCTATGCTCAGTAACAAATTATATATCACGATTGGTAGATTATTCCAGCTCGCTTTGTGTAGTGGGTTTTAGTCAGCCATTAATTTGAAAAAACGGAACTAGGCGTTTTTGGCCATGGATGCCTGGAGATTCTGTCAGTCACCGTGACTGAAACTCAATTTTGGAGTCTGACTGGTCAGAAGTGACGTGGGAATTTTGTGTAGTTTTCTACTGAAGGTAAGAGACCGTCTGGTGATCCGCTAATAGAACGCGACTTTTCTCGTGGATGGAATAAATCGCTAAGATTGGGAGAAATGCTTTGTGTGCTTTTCTGACGTAGTGTGAAGACAGCGTAGGAGTAATCGTCTTTGATGGTTCTCGGTTTCATAGTGATCCCACAACGAATTGTGTACTTTGACTGTTTTTTGTCGTTGAATAGCTTTCCGCAATGTTCGTCTTTTGATCGCTGGAGTGGGTTCTTTTCGACGTATTTCTTATATTGAAATGTCATTTGGAGCCCTGTTGGTCACCACCGTTGTTTAGGTCTACTTTGTGTGGTCGTTTTTTGATTCCTACCTCGATCACATTCGAACCTTTTGTTAAGACGTGAGGGCCCTCAACGAATAGACCTGTTAGTTTTACTGCTGTGTGATTAGAGGTCTACCTTTCAAAACCGGCTGACGGTGTCATGCGCGATCGTGGTCAAAGCCCACATACACGTTCGGAGTTACGTTCACAACAATACGACTTCAGAGCAGGCGCATATTCTGTAGGCCAGCTCTCATCTTTCTTGCTCCGAGGGATTACAGTCTTGCAGACGGCACGGTTCCCCACCACTACATCTTATTGAAAAGTGCACTGAAAGGATTCGTTAATTATTTTAATGCACAGCGTTATCGGAATTCGCGCTTGCGGCAGCTTTTCCCCGAGCTCACCGGGTGACTCGTTTGGGTTTCCCCATGTCCCTTCAATTTTGTAAAGATTAGTTGATAAGTTGCTGTTCTAGTGTGCAAGTAATGGTATAGATCTTTGCCCAGAAAAAGTTTTCTGGCGTAGAATGCGCAGACAACGTTGTCCTCTTGAGTAAAGACTCACGAAATGATAAGCTTTTCTAAATAATCTAGATAACGATGTTGCAACTCTCGAAATACGTTTAGGCACCTTAGAATACTTTCACTCGATTGTATTGGCCCGTCAAACCACACCCTATTTGAATATACTCTGGCCGGATTAGATGAGTGTTTTTACCCTCGTGGCCGTATCCTGCCTGGTAGTCAGATTCAAGTGGGGCATCTTCGCGGATGCAAGCTACGTTTGATTTTTGCGAATCAGCAGTTGACGTCCGTTTGCTCATGACGGTTCAAGCGTACCGTTACAGTTATGCCATTTTTGTCACGGGTTCAGAGTGTAGGCAGCTGCGGTCAAAATACTTTCAATAATTGATTACCATCGTTTGAAGCGTGGTTGAGATTTTTCGGAAAAGCTGAATCACCGATGCTGAGGTTAAGTCGAGAACGATGGTTGCCGGGTGCCAGTCCCTGATTCGAACACGGTCTCAGCAGGACTGCTTGGTGGGAACGTGTTGCGCATTTCCTCGGATAGACTTCTTCGGTGTGAATTCTTCACGAGACAGTTTCGGTTCGTGACTCAGTAGGTAAGTATGAAAATCTCAGCCAGTGGGTTGGTCCTTGTGAGGCGTGTTCGCCGTCGTAAAGCCCATAAAACAATGGATCGATGTGAACGAGTGCCACTTCGGACCACCCAACCGATCCGCCTGGTTTCCTTTCCTAGACTCATGTTCAACGTACGTTTGAGCATGAGTGGTTAGTCCAAGAAAATAAACAATGCCCAACCAACTAACCACAATAACTGGGCAGTAACAAAGTAATAAGCCGGACAAGGATGCAACTCAAGTGGACGCACGTGCGGGTGTTTCTATGTTTCCGTCTGCACTTTGCGTGTCAAGTTGTCTATTCATTATCATCATCATCATCGTACAGCGTCAAGCAGTAGGGCAAGCTCCACTGATCACTGCTTTTCTCACCATGTTGCACGTTGAATTAGAAAGTCTGGATAAACAAGATGGACAGGGAATGGACCCACACAGACTGGGAAAGGAAAAAAACTCTGGTAGCCAACACATGAAATACGCAGTCTAGCTACAAACAATCATCGATTGTCTAATCATCAGCACGGTGTGTGCTGGCGCGTTCCACACTAGATGGCTGGCACTATTGTGGCAAGCTCCTTTGAGAGGATCGTTCGGCTTCATGATTGCTTCTGATTGCGGCTGCTCATGCTGGTTGACCCCGTAGCATGGATAATGGCTTGCAGATGACGGTTCGGAAGTTTCATGGATGTTTACTACAAGAGACGTCTACAGCTCCATTGGGCTTTTTTAGAAGACGCACCTCTAGACTGAACAACTAAGTGCGGTCTGCAAGGCAGCAACGCATTGATGCATGGTTGCCAGTGACTCCTTTGGATGTCGTTCCCCATTCGATCGAATCGAAACAAACTCAGAGGTCAGCGCAGCGCTGCTAGTTCGAAAAATTTCCTTCTCAGGCGTCGAATTGAACGGTGGACCTCGTCCGTCCATTCAGGGTTAACTGTCTTCACATTTCAACCACCGTCTCACCGAGGATTTGGGGACCCGATTACCTTCAACTTCTGTTTAGCCCGTCTGTATGGCAGTTCGCCGGCGTGTAACCGCTGAAACCTACTTCGGCTTCGTCAGATCACAGGTGGTGAGGACCAAAGAGGTGGAAGATACTCCAAGGACACGACAGTCCACCAACTAAAACACCCTACACTCTTAGCTGGTACGATAGGAGTTGCGAAGTCGAGATCGTGAACAAAGCCTATGTAGAACAAATAGACTGCGCGGGTTACAATATAGCTTCCATGAGTTTTGTCCATGAGGACTGCAGCCGTCGTATCCATCACAATGAGACTGCACCTGAGGCGTGGTGTGATGGCTTGCGTGCCTGCATGACCCAAAGAGCTATGCAGGATGGCTTCCTTAAGCCGGAGATGCAATCATACGTGACAGGTTAATGGGCAGAAGCCAGACGAATTCCAGCCTGTGAGCCAGTTGCTGGGCCACAGCTGGTTCCACCCACTATGCCCCTGGAGAGGACACTAGCGAATAAGCACGGAGAGAAACAGTTTACCGGTCTAAAAACCTCCACCAGATGGATATAGAAGTGGGTTACCTGAGGTTTTTCTCGACAGTAGGAGAAGTTATCACGTTTCAGTGGGCAGCTATCGCCCGCCTGAGCTGGGCAGCCTCCGGCCCAAAGGATGCTGCTCTGTCCGGTTTCCTCTTACTTTATTGGGTGCAGGGGGTCAAGGACGGAATCCAAAAATCGGACCGATAACAAATCACCAGCGAAGACAATACGTGATAGGATCAACAATCGAATCTCACGTGACAGACCAGAAGAGGATTTCTACGAGTGCTTCAGTCAAGTTCCAGTGCTGGGTTAACGCCCCGCTACATTGTGGGTCAGACTGGTAAGTCGAAGGCTCCGGTTAGAGTTCACAAAGAAACACCTTTTATGCGATTTGGGCAGCCGTAAAGTATGATTTGCCCAAAAGTCCCCAATGGTCTCTAGGACAAGAGAACTTATAATTAAAGGTAAGGATAACAAAATAGAGATGGGGAAAAATAAGTATCCACTTCTCAGTACTAAGCATTCTATTCAGTCAACTGCTTTTAACGTTCGTACGCTTTGCCAGTCGGGGCAAAAAGCTGCTCTAACTAGGACTTTTGAAACCGATAAAATGGATGTATGTTGTTTCCGAAATAAGCACACAGGTCCCAACTCCAGCGATGACACCTCTCTCTCCAGACACAAACTCGGCTTCTCGTCTCACCCTTCACGTGTCGGGCCAATCGGTATCTGGTGCTCGTGCTCAGGTTTGCGTTGGTATCGCTCTGAGCAAGGAAGCTGGGTGTGCACTGTTCGACTGGATCGCAGTTAGAAGCAGTCGTCCGTGTGCGGTTCGGTTGAATGGTTCTGTGCATGTCAACAGCAACAGACTGAAGCGTCCATGCTCTGTCATCGTTTCTGTGTACACCCCAAATGGCTGCAGCTATACTGAGGCCGAGGACGATTGCTATCGACTTGTCTAAACTGCTCCGCAGCGTGCGCTCTAATGGACATAATGGTTGTTGCTGGTGATTTCAATGCTCAAGTTGGGGGCTCAGACGAGACGGAGAGGAATATGGGAGGCCGATTTGGTATTCCAGCCGATCGAATCGATAACGGTGGTCGACTCATCCAACTATTTTCCGACCACATACAATTCATAGTGAGTACAAATTTCTTGCACAAAAAGCGGCACCGACTAACCTGGCGTCTTTCTGGGCCTTCACAGCGTTGGACTCGGATCGACCATATTGCTACTGGTTAGCGCTAAGGCGGATCAATTAAAGACTGTCAACCATTTTGGTCCACGTCTGTAGAAACTGGTCGCGCTCTTGTCCACGCGCGTTTCAGCATACGCCTCATCGGTGGCCAAACCAACGCCGACGCCAACGCCAACACCAACCATCCCCCGCAGCTGCTACTGGACAATAACCATCGGTCAGTTTCCCAAGCAGAATTATCCGCCAGGTAACCAATGCAGTCAAATGCCCAGAATCCAGAAGAGCAGCGAACAGAGATCAAGCAAGCCTCACGTGAGGCTGCTGATACTGCCAAGACCCAAGAACCAGACACACAGAAACGATGGATATCGGCATCCTCAACTACACTATTGGATGCGTGCAGATTGTTTCCTCCACATTCCAGATATGTTGAGGTACGCTGGCTTTGTCTTTACTCTGTGATTGATATGGCCCTAGAGACCCCGCTTTTGCCATTGGGTTGGTTCAACGCCAAACCTTTCTGTCTGTGTCTGAGGAACCTACCGATTAAATCGAAGATTTCTATTATGTGGGTAGCTGCATCTCACCCGGAGGTCGGATATCGAATGAAGTGTTTTTGCGTATTCAAAAGACTCGTCTGACTTTTGCCGACGTGAGTCATCTGTGGCTCGACATGAAATCCGTTCATCTATCAAGGGTCGAGTGTACGCTGGAGCGGTCAGGCCAGTACTTCTATATGGTTCGGAGACATGGCCACTACGGGTGGAGGATATACGAAAATTGTCGGTATTTGATTACCAATGTCTTCGTAGCGTTGCTCGAATCTGGCGGGAACACCGCATAAACAGTGCTGAGGTTCGGCGGAGAGACTTAGGTTTACGCATCAAATCATTAGATGATACACTAAAGTTAACTGGGCTAGGATGGTCGGGACATGTATTGGGCATATCCCCGACGCGATTCCTAGGTGCGCAATGTTTGCTGAGGTGCGTCATGGTTGGAAGATGAGTAGGGTTGGCCCGTCCATGACACGGAAGAAAAGTATGAAAAACCGTTAAGCTCCCTGGGTGGGGTCCAAAAGGTGCCCGAAATCAGTAGTTGAATACATTAGACGATATGGCTAGGCGTCGGTCTAGTATTCACATACCCTATCGGCCTGATGGTTTTTACTTTTAATTTCTTTTGCTCTATTCGTACTCTTTCTCTCTTGTCTCCGGTTGAGATTCTGGCTGAGAAAGAGCAACCCTTGAAACTTCTGGCTTGTTGCCCATTTCGTAGGCCAGTCTCGGAATCCAGTTAGCACCTGGTAACTCCGAGTACTAATGATTGATCGATATAATCCTCTGATCACCAAGTCCCGGAAAATTTCGAATTTTGCCATTACCATAACTCCTTTGTCACCTAAATCTTTATCAAGCCCGATCTATTGCAGCCGTATGTGGTTTACCATCTCACTTCAATCTCAAAATCATTGTTGCCAGTTCTTCTTGGTAGTTTAGTGGTCCCCTTTATTCGCAGGTATTCCCCTCCACTGCATTGGGGTGTGAAGATGGAGAAAAAACATCTCCAAAGTGATCCTCAAATATGAGGTGTCGCGGAGAAATCTGACGTGCGCTACTGTTTCCAGCCATGAAATTGGCTGCCTCCATTGAAAGTTAAAGAAAAGGAACGTGAAGATGTAGGGTCGGTTAAGCCTTACCACGCTGTTTCCTTTTATATGCGTTCGCTAGTCCTGCCTGCTATACGTTGACAACCCATGAGACGGAGAATACCACTGATGGTGAGAAGGTGGTTAACATATAATGCAAGACGGTGCATGTGCAACGATCAATTGGACACCGTGCTTGGTAGCAAGCGTCCAGTTAAACAGTGGTGTGTTAAACAAATGAACTTAATTGGATCTCGCTACATCATCATCGTTATACTTAGCAAGCCTGTCGTGGATAAAGTTCAATTAAATTGCTTCTCAAAATGCTCCGCCAAAAGATCTGTAGAACGCTCCTAAGTCTGAATCAGTAAGCCGCTCGTCTCCTTGATCCATTCGCTAACGTCTTGCCTCCGATATTTCTAATTTGACGAACAAGGTAGCTGCTGTTGCCAATAGCAGTAGCTTTCCCATCCCCCTACACTTTGCAATCCACCACTACTCACGGGCGTTTTTCAGGCTCCGACTCAGTTGGTGTTTTAGCCATCGTACCTCAACATATCTGGAATGTGGAGGAAACAATCTGCACGCATCCAATAGTGTAGTTGAGGATGCCGATATCCATCGTTTCTGTGTGTCTGGTTCTTGGGTCTTGGCAGTATCAGCAGCCTCACGTGAGGCTTGCTTGATCTCTGTTCGCTGCTCTTCTGGATTCTGGGCATTTGACTGCATTGGTTACCTGGCGGATAATTCTGCTTGGGAAACTGACCGATGGTTATTGTCTAGTAGCAGCTGCGGGGGATGGTTGGTGTTGGCGTTGGCGTCGGCGTTGGTTTGGCCACCGATGAGGCGTATGCTGAAACGCGCGTGGACAAGAGCGCGACCAGTTTCTACAGACGTGGACCAAAATGGTTGACAGTCTTTAATTGATCCGCCTTAGCGCTAACCAGTAGCAATATGGTCGATCCGAGTCCAACGCTGTGAAGGCCCAGAAAGACGCCAGGTTAGTCGGTGCCGCTTTTTGTGCAAGAAATTTGTACTCACTATGAATTGTATGTGGTCGGAAAATAGTTGGATGAGTCGACCACCGTTATCGATTCGATCGGCTGGAATACCAAATCGGCCTCCCATATTCCTCTCCGTCTCGTCTGAGCCCCCAACTTGAGCATTGAAATCACCAGCAACAACCATTATGTCCATTAGAGCGCACGCTGCGGAGCAGTTTAGACAAGTCGATAGCAATCGTCCTCGGCCTCAGTATAGCTGCAGCCATTTGGGGTGTACACAGAAACGATGACAGAGCATGGACGCTTCAGTCTGTTGCTGTTGACATGCACAGAACCATTCAACCGAACCGCACACGGACGACTGCTTCTAACTGCGATCCAGTCGAACAGTGCACACCCAGCTTCCTTGCTCAGAGCGATACCAACGCAAACCTGAGCACGAGCACCAGATACCGATTGGCCCGACACGTGAAGGGTGAGACGAGAAGCCGAGTTTGTGTCTGGAGAGAGAGGTGTCATCGCTGGAGTTGGGACCTGTGTGCTTATTTCGGAAACAACATACATCCATTTTATCGGTTTCAAAAGTCCTAGTTAGAGCAGCTTTTTGCCCCGACTGGCAAAGCGTACGAACGTTAAAAGCAGTTGACTGAATAGAATGCTTAGTACTGAGAAGTGGATACTTATTTTTCCCCATCTCTATTTTGTTATCCTTACCTTTAATTATAAGTTCTCTTGTCCTAGAGACCATTGGGGACTTTTGGGCAAATCATACTTTACGGCTGCCCAAATCGCATAAAAGGTGTTTCTTTGTGAACTCTAACCGGAGCCTTCGACTTACCAGTCTGACCCACAATGTAGCGGGGCGTTAACCCAGCACTGGAACTTGACTGAAGCACTCGTAGAAATCCTCTTCTGGTCTGTCACGTGAGATTCGATTGTTGATCCTATCACGTATTGTCTTCGCTGGTGATTTGTTATCGGTCCGATTTTTGGATTCCGTCCTTGACCCCCTGCACCCAATAAAGTAAGAGGAAACCGGACAGAGCAGCATCCTTTGGGCCGGAGGCTGCCCAGCTCAGGCGGGCGATAGCTGCCCACTGAAACGTGATAACTTCTCCTACTGTCGAGAAAAACCTCAGGTAACCCACTTCTATATCCATCTGGTGGAGGTTTTTAGACCGGTAAACTGTTTCTCTCCGTGCTTATTCGCTAGTGTCCTCTCCAGGGGCATAGTGGGTGGAACCAGCTGTGGCCCAGCAACTGGCTCACAGGCTGGAATTCGTCTGGCTTCTGCCCATTAACCTGTCACGTATGATTGCATCTCCGGCTTAAGGAAGCCATCCTGCATAGCTCTTTGGGTCATGCAGGCACGCAAGCCATCACACCACGCCTCAGGTGCAGTTTCCTTGTGATGGAGGTTGTTGATCACGTCTAAAGGTTAGAGCAGCACAGGAGAAAAAAGACCTAAGGGAATCACGTTATAACCGTTCTCGAGAAGAACACTTAGTAATAGGGTTTTCCAGTGAAGCGAACCAGTTGTCAGTGGAAAAGTTCATAAAAGCACTCTGTTGCATCGAACAGTATACTAACTTTCTAGAGTTACATAATGACTGATTATGTTTATGCGGTTTATTTTTATCTAATGGATGCGGACATCTGCAGTACACTTCCAGCTACCCAGCAAAGTTGTACATAGGTTACTTGTCCGATATTGGAAAGCGGTGAACGAGTGCATCACGTCTGCTACTGTAGTAAAACAGCCTTTAGTACCTTTTCTCGCTTACATGATTTTTCACTTTTGCTTTATTTCATCCTGGTTACTTGGCCTCCGTGTGTTTTTACCTATCTCACTTCCAGTCCGAAATCGTCTCCGTGTTGATCATCGTGATCGTCTAGCAAGGATGGGGATTGTGCTTACTTCACGAAACGTTGTGCTGATAATCATTGATACGACGAAGGGGAGAATTTTTTGATGGATTGGGTATGAAATCATGAATAGGGAGAAAACCACCACGTGGAATAGGTGCAGATTGACGCTGTGTGTGTGTGTGTGTGTGTGTGTGTGTGTGTGTTGCGAATGAACAAGTGCATTCTCAACACAGTCCGATTCGGTAGAAAATGACAAAATTTCCGTTTTGCATGGTTAGCTACTGTTGTGTCTTTTTAAAGTCGCGCACACTACGCGGACAACCGATCAATATTCCTCTCATGAATGGACATTCGCATGCTTCGCCTTGATCTTGAATCATGCTTCAGCGCCAGCAATATCAAATTATCGATTTTGCTATGTACTCGTTTGCTCGTGACAGCACATGTAGTTTAGCTCTTTTTGCTTGTTTGTTTGGGGCTTACTCGCCGGACACGGCCGGGTCTTGTGTTTACGCTCGTACAAATAAATGAAATGCCAACATTTGCGTGTTCTATTACTGAATGCAAACAACAGCCACCAATCCCACGAGTGCCTCTTTTAACTGGATATGGAATGTTTTCGACCCTAGTCAGGAATGTGAGAAGACGATATAAAATATTCGGCGTAAGGTTCGTAAAATGAATCTCCAAATGCAGACTCAGACATTTTAGTTTGAATCGCCTTGTTTTGGTTTTTAGCGTACAAATTTGAAATCTTTTACAATCTTTTACAATACGTATCTATTGGAAACCGATCGTTTCATTTCACACTTGGCAGTTTATACTTTCGTTTAGCAGTATATAGCAAAGCGTGACCTGTCCTATTGCTACGTATTTTGGGCCTACCTACTCGTGTCTAATCTCATAATAAATAATCAGCCAAAGACACTCACATCCAGCAACCCTGTCACTGTCCCGCTTGCTCACACAGAACGAACAAACAAATTCGGAACTCAGCGTGTCACCGCGATGCGCTACAAGCCGATCAAGTCAAATTGACCGTAATTTGTCCATCATTTGTATTACAGTCTGATTATGATTAAAACAATGGGGCTAAATGACGTTTATTATCGAAGCTGCTGACCTCTGATGAGACCACGTGGGTTGAGATCTCAAGTGTGGTTATGTGAGAGAGAAAAATAACCCCTCAGTATTAGTAGAAAATGAAGTACTGGCTGGATCATGCACACACAAATGTACGCACTGTCCTGGTGACTTCATTGTGCTCACTTCCGAGCTCCACGCGTTCCAGTATGCGTTCGTGACACCCCTTACATGAAGACATCAATTAGTATAAAGGTTTATCGGAAATCCGGTGAGATCTGTATCATGTGCTCCGAGGGCCAGATTGATTTGATATTGGTAGCATCACACGCTAATCAAAATTGGTCCTGTTGGTGAACGCGCGACTACAGAGTAGTCACGCACTGTCTGCTGTACTGATCTTCTAAGACAAAGAGGATACATGGAGGGAGTCGGGTCTGACTTACATCTTACGTTGCTCACGAGACAGAAGACTGACGGTGACTTGATATCGTGGCTTAATGCGGTATGCTGACCGTGTCTGCACTATATTATGACGTTTAACGTTATGCACAAAACGACTGTAGAATTGAAAGAAATGGTTGTCTGATAATAATTTCTGTATGATGATATCAAATAAGAAGTCAGCAGTTTGTGAACAGCCAACGGCACTTACGCCAGCTTCATTTCACATTGAACGGAACGCGCACGCAGACATTGGTGTCTGCTTGCTCATACCAAGTTCTAACCGTATGCACAGACACGGGCGGTAGTTAGGCTTAGACAAAATGACAGACTTTTGTTCCTGTAATCAATACCGGTGGACGTTATCTATCACTGCTGCCAGCTTTTGCCCTAGTATACCGGACTTTGTTAGAGAGACCAGATTCTTCAGGGGAAATTTTTCCCCCACTGCTCTCAAAAGTTATTGTATTCGAGGAAGAAAGATGGGAAATTTCCTCGATTAATGTTGTGTTCTAACTGCGGCGGTGCTCCCAATGTTCAAGCTAAAGATAAGACAGGTGTGCATATAAAATCAAACGTAAAACAAAACCGCAGTCAATTTCCTCTTGTTTCTTTATTGTCTTCCACGCGTTTCAGAGTGTTCAATATTTTATTTAGCTGAGAATGTCAACATACGAAGGATCACATTTTAAGAAAACTACTCTTGTCATCTGTAAGTGTTTGATAATTGGTAACAAGGCGTTGTCGGAAACGAGAAAGTCGTAATGTCAAAACGTGGCATTGTCGGTGGAATAATTATAACTGACATTATCGACCATCCGTTGACTTGTGACGGATTCCTGAGAATCATTTGATGGTACGTCAGCATTGGGGAAGGTTACCCACGGTGACCGAAAAGTCGGCTAATTATAGTTTTTTCACCGATAATGCCGTGTTATTGACATTCTATTCCCTTCGCTTAACACACCACACGGTGCATCGATTTTTTTCGGTACTCTGAATCTCGTTGTCAGAACTGCTTGCAATCGGTCGATATTTCGTTTAAAACAGGTAACTTATCTCGAAACAGCTTTGCAGTCAGTCATAAACTGTAGTGGTCAACCGATTACCCTCATCTACCAGTTGTTTCACTGTACGTTTCGCGCACACGGAAACCGCAAGCAGTACTTCCCAGACACTTCCTCAGCGCAAGCCAGCGTGCGGTCTTTGCACCTAGATCCAGTGAGAATACTCGCGGTTGGCACTCCACGGTCTTTTTGGTTGATCTTGACGAATTTGATTGTAGAAGCCGAGGGTGTGTGCCCTCCAAGAAAACCAATTTTGAGAAAGACAACCCGCGGTCATCGAAAAGTCGACTGATTATAAACACTTCTAACAACGTATTGTTACTGAATATCACACGCTTACATGAAACATCGCACACGGCGCATCGACATTTTTAGTTGCACTGCGAATCGGACGCGGTCTCGATACACTAAGTTTGTCATGCCTAAGCTGAAGTATGAGGGGATTGGTAGACCCTGTCCATAGGCGGTCTGGTTCAGTAGGCAGACAGCATGTCATCGACCGTCCAGAATCAAGGGCCAAGTCGGAGCCAGGGAAGCAGACAATACGTCATTGGCTTTCGAGAATCGAAGACAGCAGTGGAGTAAGCCAAGTGGATCAGAGCGTAGCGGATCTTCGCTGGCACCAAGACAAAAAGTCCGACACAAGGTACTTAACTGAATTCAGGGCAGGTAGTTCCGTTACGCAATGCCTATGTGACATACGGGCGACTCTCATAAGTCACGCCTTAATGCCAATAGAAGTGTTAAATCTAGCGCTGTCTAGTCTCGTTAGTAAGTTAAGAAATCGGGTTGGCTTCAGCCGTCACAATCGACTGGTTGTTTAAAATTCGTAAGCTAACCTCGTACCGTCCGGCTTTCGCTCGTCCCCATTTCTTTCCAACTGGTTCTGGAGGCTTGGCGCATCTCGGCTCACTGGCTCCGATTACTGGCTAGCTTGGCCTCCCACATCCTGTCAACACTGCAAGATCATTATTCTATTTACAAAAACCCCAAAGTCCATCGTCTTCTTTTCTTACAATCGTGGGACATTAAACTTATCAGCCTAAGCCGTCAGAAGAACCAAAAATGGATCAATCTGCGGCCAACATTTATCTGAAGCAACCGGAGCCGAATAACCCGACCCGGGTGCAATCGGACAAATCAGCCAGCAGAGACATTTGGGAATACCGACGAACCAGTTACTTTTCATACAAGGAATTGGCTACGATCACCACACGTCCTGTACAGGCGATCTGTTTTGCTCCAACACACTGAGATAGTTCGAAGGGTTAGGAGTCTTCCCACTAGAAATGGTGGGTGACCACAGAACAATGAGCAAAGTTGAAAGATAGAATTTCCTAATGTGAAGTTTCTACTACGCGACCAGAAAGAACGGGCAACCGGCTACCAGAACTCCGATACTTGGGCTAGAAAGCCACGGAAAGCCACGGTAGGTTATCAGAACTAATGGACTCGACGACAACAAGAAATGCTTGCCATTATGGTGGCGGTTTTTTTCTCTCACTAATTACTGAAATTCTCGGTTGATTGCGCTCGAAATCTTTTTGGATAAAATGTTAACATTTCGTTTACTCTTTTCATTCACCTGCCTAAAAAAATTTGAAATTTGACCAAATTGTATTGGCAACTGCAGTGTGAACACACATGAAAGCATCAACTTTACTAATAGCTTTGGAATACGATTACGTAATGTCAGTTTCATTGGTTCGGTCTAACATCAAAGTTTACCATGAAAGAGGACGTATGAAATGAAACAGACGAACCTCCTAATTTGCGAGGTTATCGGTAACCAGAATCAAAGATGTCGAAATGGTTGTCTTCATGTATGCAGAACGTTTTGGGCCTTAGCCACTCTCAGTTAGCAGTGGAATCGATATGAGATTCGTCTGTCGGTCAGTTACCCTCAGCTGCACATTGTGGCCGTCACACTAGCTCTCCTACACTACCCGAATATCCGGCCTCGGGCGAGTTGAAGACGCATGAACATTATCAGTGTTCGATCAACCGTATCTACGTGGCATTGTATGAATCTGATAAAAAGACACGATGGGCAGCACTGAGGTCAGGTAGTGTCCGAGTAAACGAAGCAAGTGGCCATATCAAACATATAAGTCTCCGTTGATTACGGCATTAAGGACATGTTGCGTGTGACCTTGGTGCTAACTTGTTCACTGCGGTTGGTAGTGGTTGAAACATAAATAGGGATGGTAAGCCTATCAAACAACAGAACTGTTATTACAGGATTTCGTTCTGTAGGGCCCTTCTTTTTCACAATCGGGGACTGCGAAATGCATGCAACGGCCAGGAATGCTAGGAAACAGGTCAGTTTGTTACCACCTACTGCGTTCCCCATACATCCGATATTATCTCCCCCCCCCCCCTCCCTTCTCTTTTCTACCGCCATATTCGTATTTCTGTAGTTCTCGACTGCGATCTTTGTTTGCTGTTCGAGAGTAACCGAAATTGCAGACCACAGTTTCTAAAATGTATCATCCCAATTGGATATTACATTTGTTTGTAATCAACTTTGTCGTGTCCGAATTACCAGCATGATGACAACAACTCTCCTTTCATTCTGTTACGGCTTTTGCTTTTCCTCTGTACTCATCTATAGGTACAATATTTAAACTAGCAGTTCGTTATTATTATTATTATTATTGTCTGGAACAGAAAATCGATTGCGCAACTAGTTTACTGGGTAGGCAGCACACTAACAGCATGAACACAAGTCGACTTACTGAAACACAGTTGAACGCATATTCCGGACAGAGAGCTGGTTAGGCTAGATATGAATATACACACGGTAAACGGGCATCTGCGTATGTGTGGAAGGCAGACAATAAATAAGGAACCCGTGAGAAATCAATCGAAGTGATATGCATCAAACTAGTGGTCAGGATCGTTTTATGGTGATTTGGTACAACATTAAACTGGCGATAAAAAATGCGTTTACTTACCAAGAAATCCGTTCTCCGATAACCCATTATTCATGACTGTCAGCGTACTTAAATTGAATTATGTGCGAGAAAACTCGGCACCTGACTTTCATCTAACTCGGCTGGTCGACGCATGGGTTTACCAACCTCGACGGGGCCCTGATCGTGTCCGAATGGGTTTTTAAAACCAAACAGACTAGCGAATGTCAGTTTGGACATTCAACTTGGAGACGAATAAGGAACATACTTCAGGTAATGGAAAAATCCCGTCACAAAATAATGACTATTTTTGCTGCCGTAGTTATAGAAATAAGGTAAATCCTTGCCGTTCAACAACCTGTAATTGACTGCTACCTCTTTTCTCAAATGTACCGTTTATATGTAAATAATAAGTTTAGTAAAATATCAAAACAAGAAAGAGGCCGCAAAACGTAGCAAGACATGAAAAGCGCTCCGAACAGGAAGCCCGGTCTGCCGAATCTACGGGTCTCTCATCCCCACTCACTCACTCACACCTGTTGCCCGCTCACTCACTCGGCATCTGCCCAAACCTATAGTCATCGATCCAAATTCACGGTTTGTGAATACCCACATACCGACCAGCGGTGGTCAAGTGGTCATCGTCATAGATTTACAACACTCATGTCCCAGGTTCGGATCTTACAATATTTGCATCCGGTCACTGTCCAACTGGCAGCCTCTCCTCTTACTAAATGCTTGCACATGAGTGCAGTGAAAGGAGTATATAATCCATAGCCACGAAGGCTCACTGCACTATTGGGAACAACCGGCAGCCAGACTGTGAGACTTGGAGTGAAGATCCACATAAGGTCCAAATAGGTCAGGTGTGATAACGATTCTAACAACACTGGGCTACTGTTTACTACCAAAGCGACCGGTGACGGCGCGGATTCTGATGTTCGACTTCTGACGTGGTAGTCAAACGTTCTAAACCACTGGACCACTAGCGGCCGTGACCCCTTCCTGATATACCATACCATTTTTATTTTAATAAAAACGAAGCTGATAATGAAAGAAAAAGATGCACAACACTGCAAGAATACGTGAAGTTTGGCGAACCTAAGAGAATAGTTCACATTCGAATCACAGTATAATTCGCAGAGTTTAATGTCTGTTTCATACTTGTGCACGAATGCAGCGTGCGGGTCATCCCTCATGGCCTCAAAGACCCACTATGCTATAAAGAATAACCCGCTGCCGTTACCCCGATCGTTTGATTGGAGAACAGGCGTGGCAGAGGTCCGAGCAACATCGCGTTGCTGTCTACGAAAAGTGTGGCCATTGGTGGCGGATTTCAAACTTCATACAACAGATTCGATAGTCAGGAGGATTTTACTCCATTCACTTAGCAATATTGACCCTGCTATTACTCGTATCCATCGAGCATCAATTTTACTGCAATAGGCAAAATCAAAATCATCTTTCTACCCCAAAGAAGGACTAAATGTTGTCGGAAGTAGTGCTACAAGTTAGTCTGGGTTGCTGATCGGTGAGCATGGCATTTAGGTCGCAATCGTTTCATCTCCAGTCGTGAAGACATAAAAACCACTAAATGCTGCAAGCGTAAAGAGGTAAGGATTATTTTTTTAAAGGAAGAGTAATCCCATGATCCAACTTCAATTGCTACCTCGTCTGTCACACACCATTTCAAAGTTGATGCATCATATATAAGTACTAATATGTTTTGCGTTAGCGACCGGGTAATGTAAACTGAATGCTTGAATGTGTCAATCTTCCACCCGTATCGTTCGTTGGATAATATTATTAAGAATAAGTATATTAGTAACCGTTTTTCCCTTTTGTATTCATTGTACAATGAGGGTTCGTGCAACGGAAAATAATCATCCATAGAATAAATTTTCAGTCATGATCAGAAGACTATTGTCAGGGAGTCGTGAAATCCTCCCTGAGGTAAAGATACTAACTAGTTTGATCGTGCCAAGCTGGGGCGATCGAACCAATAACCAGAAAGCCACCACAACACACGGTTTTGACTCCTTTGCAAGTCGAACAATACGAGCACTCCGACCAAATTTGAGTCGGATGGTCAACCAATCAGGCTAACCGGAGTCTTGCTAACCCAGTCGGCCCGATAAGAAACAAATTTGACTGGACACCTGAGTTTCGGGATTGTTCTATTCTTGCTCTCAATATTGTTTTGCTCATTCGCTTGAATAAGACCGTCATTCGATACGCTGTGCAGTCGTCCTTTTGATTTATATTTTTGGGCTGGTTCGACAGGGGTTATGAACAGAGGTCAAGTGCATCATCTGCCCACAGAAATCGCAGGATGGAACTGGAGGACCGCAATAAATGTAGTTGCAACAACAAGCGCATATTTAAATTATTCTTGAGATGAGCTCTCTACGGGCCTATCCTAGCAAAATAACCTTTCAAATTAAACACGGAAATTCACCATGAGGGCTGAAATCTACAAGTCTAACGATTTTCAAATGAAAATTCCTTCTGAAGGATTTAATTTTAACTTTTTGTTTCAACAGCCATACACCCCAAAATTGGGGAGGAAATTCGCTTGTGATCCACGGCTTCAAACAAAACAGGTGCTGCACGCCTATCTTCCGACACTCGTGCTTTCAATAAACAATCCAAACGTAATCGTATTGATTGGGACAGATATACTTTCAAATCACCAGTTGAACAATAATGATTTTTTTGTGTTTCGTGTCTGCTGCTATTTAAAGGATGATCACGAATGCTGAATATAGCTTATCGATTCCAAAATAAGGCCACCGCATTCCCATTACAGACACTATCAACTGCTTTCTGGTCTGGGGCACGTGATTTGAGGTAGTACACGCGCGCACGTGTGAGCCAATGAGTGCGCTCTCCCAGGCTGTTCCATAGGCGATCATCGAGTGGCGCGCGTGCTGATGGACATTTACTGGGATACCCGAGATGTCACCTGATCCTCAAACCAGGTGATCACAATTACCGTGGGTTTTCTATTGATTCCTCCGTGCATCTTTTCTTCTTCTCTTATTTTACCTCCTTTTGTTATGTAATAATGTTACAAATGTTCTAGGAACGGGGTTGTGGCCTACTGGGGAAGATGACCGGCGGCGTCGCGGTTCGAACTCAGGACAGGAGGATCTGAAGTCCATCATTATGATTGTTTGACCACCATCGCTCAGTACTCGATAACGAGTGGGCTATTCACCAAAAGAGGCCGTTATTTCCCCGGGTAAACATATTTGGCGGCTTCGCTAAACAATCGGACGTTAGTTCTCCCTCCATTGTTTTGGCTGCATCTATACGATTTCTATAATTTTCTGATTTACATTCGCTGCATAAGATACAGCCTGTCTGGGGTGCACAGAGCCAAAACGCACCACGGCTATAGCCATTAAGAGCTTCGACCAAGGCCAGCTGGAACTGGACTTGAGTTTTATAATCCTGCTAAGCAAGGGACTCACATTGGCCTAGTGACAAAAGTGACCACGACTGGATTTGATCGATAATTGTTCAACGGATTGAAAATCTACTCAGCTAACTGATCAGAAATTCAGGTCTATCATCAAGCTACTCAATACTTGTTCATGATACTACAAACACCGTGCAATAAGATGCGATCTGCATCCGGCATGCAACCACATCTAGCTGATCAAGTCATTAAAATACGCTTCCATTCTATCCCTATCTGGTCTGCTGATGTAGCTCTATCTTGCCTACAGCGATTCGTATAGAAACAATGCTCATTTCGGTAGCATCATATCAGAATGAGAAACAAAGTTCCCTCTCGATTCGTCAGACGTCCTTCATCCTGTACCGTTCTGGCATCCTTATCTTAACTTCTTCCCTTCAAGTTCTCTGTCGGGGTGATTCGCCATAACGAATGATACCACCTGTCACGGTTATTCATGAGTAAAGTGGAATGGATAACTACAAACGGTGCACTGCAGTACCAACGAGAACCGATGGAAATAAGAACCAGTAGGTAAGACGTGGAAAAACCAGGAAACCAGCAGAGTACTGTCCATCACATAAAAGGGCCGGTGATGGTGGGAAAATCCGCAGTCGACAGAATCCTAGCATTCACAGAACCAAACGGATAAGCTTCTAATGGTCAGTTCCAGTCCATGTAGTTTCGTTAGGTAATCGATATGAATGAAATCTTCCCTCCCCTGTCATTCTAGCTCCCTATTCAAAGAGCAGGAAAGCTGAATGGTCCCGATTTGCCTTACAGACTTCGACCGAACGTTGAATGCGTGCTGTGCCCAATAAATTTGGCTGTTTTACGTGATAGATCTGCACAGAGTCTGTCACTCCAATTCGAGAGGACAACAGAACAAACTGATTTCTGAATGAACTGAACAACGGATAAAGCAGATTTTTTTCTCTTTGTCCATAATCAGGATATTGTAAGTGCGCTTCCAAGTGATTCGGGTACAGTACACACAATGCTCATGAGTAGTTTGTGACACCCTCCACTACGATTGTAGTTAAACTCCGGATACAACTAATAACCGCCTCTAGGTTTTCTGGGAGCACCTAAACTCTTCTCGTTCTTCGTGTCTACAGCCATACACCTACATAATCATTTCCTTTTTGTACGTTGCCAACCTCACCGGAGTATCTTGATAAATGGAATATACTCTGAATTTCTGTGACTGGATTAATTGCCAATGTGGTCGGATGAACAAAGCCATATCCAGTTTCGCACAAAACCAGCGCACCGTAACAGGCGTTCTGGTTCATGTTACTCACCGGTCAGCGCGCACCCAGACGGGTGTGCCATCGCTCATATTTCTCAAATCCTGACCAATTGTTCCCTTCAGTATCACCACAACAATTTCCAACGGATTTCTGTTACCATGTTTGCCTTTTTCATAAGTGGATAACATTGTTAACATTCAGACTTTGCCAACAGCTAGCCCAACTTCAGAGAATTCGTAACTGGAACCCGTGACCTGAGCGTGGCACTGTTCGCAATATTACAAATATTCAAAACGGCGAAACAACGGTTTTTCAGTAATTCATTCTCAAGCCATTTACAGATTACATTTGGACTTCTATATGATGCAATGGGTATTTTTCAGGCACTACAGATATTGTTAAAATTTGAACGAGGTGGTAACTTTTCGGATTCACTGGTTCCCTAGGTAAAATATTGCACCCTGACACAAACGTTTTATGCCACGTGCAATTACCACTTCATAAGTAATCAATACAATGGTATTCCGAATTAGTTTTCCACTCCGTGAAGTGCATAGCATAACCGATTTAACGAATTTGACATTTCTTATATGGTATCAATCCACAAACGGAAAATAAGGGGTATTCATTCAAGCGCACACTTCTACCATACTGTATCATGTGCACGTTATCATCGGAATAAAAATATATTGACTTGCCTCTATCCTCAGTGAATTATTTCAGACTTCTAGGCATAAAGTTTACCAACCGAGCTACGATACAACTAGTGATCACGTGCTCATTCAAAGCCAATATTTTCGCCTCCGTAGTCTAATATGGAGTAAGTGCATTAATTTATTTCCCCAAAATTGAAAAATACTATTTACCTACTAAAATCAAGTCAGGGCTGTTTAGGAGACCATTGTGGCAACAGTATCCTCAAAGTGTCCAGGGCTGCGCTACTGTAAATGCATATAATGATTAATAAGTATAACCACTGCTATAAGATGAACATCCTCATGTGAGGTATACACTGACGCAATACCCGGGCAGCAAAGTAGCCTTCCTAGAAATTCCACAAGTTTATATTTTGGGCCCGATGAATTCTGCTTTGTCTAGAACATCGTGGATAATACGCCCCCAAAAAGATTGATCATGATTCGATGCGGTCCATGCCAATAGCAGTAAAGAGTTTCATGGCCTCGAAGTCATTGGTGTGATACCCTCCCCCGGTGAATTTCTTATCATGGGTCACATTTTTATGGGTCCTTTAAGATTCTTTCTAGAGCACAAGAAAAAAGACCGATGGCCAAAACAATTAACGATGCAATTTGAATTTCTCCGCAATTGCAACAATTGACCGCCTTTGTTGCTTGTACTATACCGGATTTAGGAGGACCGAAGGATGAGGCTTTTAGCTTCATCCTTCTTCTCAATGGTATACAAGAATTTAACGAACGATCGCCTCCCTGGATATATATTTATTGCTCCCTGAGCGTTTTTCGTTGTTCTAGAAGTACAGAGAACATCATTATCCAAGTCGAATGTATTGTATTTTTACTCACCGATTCACATTCTAACACCACGTTTTGCGTAAATAATGTGGAAAAGTTATTCGTTTGCGGAAAGTTTCTGAGCCATACCAATCACAGAGATACGTGCAAAATGCTTTTTCATAACCCTACCATATTTACTAAAGTAGTGAAATATTCCACTCCCGAGTGTACCTTTCTCGGTCTTCGCGAAAACGAAGTGCACTTCGAACGCACCAGGCCCATAGGACCCTGCAATCGAGATAATGCATTCCGAATAACTCGACAGCTTCCTCCCTCCTAGTGAACCTAACATTGACCGCTAAGTTGCCATTCAACCGTGGGATAATACAGTGTTCACGAAATGTGTGCTGTATTGTTACTATCTCTTTTCGCCGAGCATAACAATACTGGGTTGTTCAGCACAAAGAACTGTTTATGACAGAATCGACATTCGGCGTGCACATTACGGCATTTGTACTGGCAGTACAAGTGTAGAAAAAGAGACAGACAGCAGTCGAATTGCAAGCGCACTGAGTAGTCACCATAAGCGTGTCGAATGTTGTTAGATGACAGAGTTCGGTCGAATGTATGACTGTCAAAATCGATGAGCGCATAATGTAATCACAGTCTGAAATGGAATGAACCGCATTCGCATGATGATGTTGGCTGCGTGAAAATCAATGTGGTATTGTCGGTACCATGTCGGAATGAATGAAATTTGTCTTGAACTGAATTTACCATTTCGAATGAATTACGTAAAATCACCACAGAATTGTGATGCGTTTGTACAGTTCGACTGTGTATTGGCTACTAGGGCGTTGTTTTCTTTTCTCACCCCCATAGGTCCACTCCCTGTCGATCTTGTATATTCATTCTTTCTATTTCCATGAGAAACGTGATGAGAAAGGCAGTGGTCAGTAGGGCTTGCTCTTCTGTCTAACGCTGTACGATGATGATGACAGAATTCTATCTATCCGGCACGTACTCGGACTACGCGCACCAGGAAGCGACAAAGCTAGGTTAGAACAGCAAGAATGGATCCGTCAGATTTGATATATATATATATATATATATATATATATATATATATATATATATATATATATATATATATATATATATATAAGAAGCATGTAGCTATTGACCGATAATATATTTGCCAATCACAAAGTAATTCAACTGTACGTACACGACCTGACTGTTAAGGTCTGACTTCACCTGGTTGGCTGGATACTGGGAATGAAGCTGTAGAGTACTAGACCGCGTGTGGAGGCATTCGAATCACTATAACTTTCCTCTCTCAGAAGTTCCCTGTTAATTTGGCTCGCATGAAGTACAGATCTTCGAAATGAAACGGCAGGCTGTAGCTACGTTTCCCGAACTGAAGTAGGATGGTCATCATCCTCCGTTACCATTTGTGCTGTGCATTCGGGTTCCTCTCTGAAGTAAAGTTGACTAAGGTGGCGTTGGTGTACAGATGCGTCTTTAAGGTCCGTAATCTCGACCATGGGTTGACCAAGTTGCCTTGTGATGATTCCATCAGCTGGTCGAAGATCGTTGTCTCGGATGTATGTTGCATCACTGGAATCTAAGCATCTTATTGACAGTCTAAGAATTCTCGATCTGAACATGACTGGAGTTCCTCTAGTCGTCGAAAGCACTGCATTCTGATATTGTTACAGAAAGTTGTCCAGAAATGTCTTCAATTCTGGCAGTGTTTCCGGATTGGCTGAGGCCAGAGTACGCGCTACAGTAAGTACCAGATTTCCAACATCGCCATTTGAAGACAATTGACGAAGTGCCATTCAAAGATTTCGACAGTTAATGCTATCTAACCCACTTCTCAGCTCGCATGCTCAGAATTGAAACCCATTGCCGGTGACGAGTACGTGTGGAATACCTTCCCAGTTGAAGCACTTCTTAAAAGCCTCGATTGCAAACAGCGTGATGGACGCCGATGTTAAAAATCCTTCTGGCAACTTCAAGTAAGAGTCGATCAATACGAGAGCGTGGTACCTGTCCATGAACGGGTCTCAGAAATCGGCATGTACACGTTGCCATAGCATGCAGCTGTCAAGTCACGAATTTCAGTTATTTGGTTTTGTGCAGACAAACATCATAGTTCTTTGATGTTGTGCATATGTCCGCATCTACTTCAGACCACCAACACATTTGCCGACCCAAAGACTTTATCTTCTCCATCCCCAAGTGACCTTCGTGCAAATCCCCCAAGACCTTTTTATGCAGGGAAGGAGGTGTGACCAACCGGCCACAACGACACAGTGCTCCATCAGCTTACAGCCAGTCGCACAGTTTTAAATTCCCAGGAAACGCTACAGAGCTGACGTAAACAATAATAAATAATACATAATTTTGTTCCCAAGTCATTTTTGGTGTAATATGTATGAAAAGAAATAAGAACGAATAAATCAATGAACTCAACATTTTTTCACTTGGATTTAGACACCGACTGTGGAGTTTGCGACTTCGGACAGTGATAGTTCCTATTCAGGATACAATTGATTTGCAGGAAGCTTCCCTTCCTTTGACTGATGGGACCCGTCTGAAATATCTTCTGCCAATATTCCTCCCTGCCCTTCATTTGGGGGAGAATTTTTCCATCGCATTGAATACATTACTTTCGTATCTTCTCTGCTGCAACCAGGTTTCCTGCAACGTTTCACTTTTTTACCTTGAGGTTCAAAGTGACGACTAACTACTGATAGTGCAGGAGTTGTGCTACAGAGCAGCTTTTGGACAGGGCTAAAATCCACCACCGCTCTTTTTGTGTTTCTTTGTTCCGAGAGCGTCACGTGCGACTCAAGATTTCAAGATTATAGGCAGGGGGAACACTTCCGTGTGGACCTCATCACCACGCGACTGTCCTGTCACAATCGCTTCAAAATATGTCCGATCGTCTCATTGGTTTCGAATATTGATATTGTTCGCATGTCAGGTTGGTATTTTTCATAGGCTCCCAATTGCTGAGCTTGGCGTTTGTGGATCGCAAACTTTTCATCATTACCGTTCGGTGTGACATCTGTGTGCACTGGCGATGTCCCCTTAACTGGTAAGACCAAGCCCAGTAATCACAAGCTTATGATATCCAATCATCGCTTGAAGATGTGGTCATTCATCTCTTACACCCCGTTTCTCCTACAGAGCCTCCTACATCAATATCACCCTCCGAGTGGACCGTAGATCAGAGGCAAGCACATTTACTGATACTTCACGAGCGTAAGCGAATGCCCACTAGTCCAGTGGTGTTCCCCAGGAGAGAATTGTGGTCTTAGTTCCGGTCCTAAATCTCCAGGGATGACATGCCGGGTCAACTTGTGCTCTTCTGTAACCCTCTAGAGGCAACTCGGTAGCACGGAGAGGACTTTCACAGCCGACCCAACAAGGAGACAGGAGGCTATAAGTTGGGCTCTTTTCAATTTGGCCACTTCCGTCGCAGAACCACTGTATTCCATCCATGGACGTACATGGCAGGCCCACAAACCACTGAAGGTGTCCACATACAATAGTCCGAATGACTGACCTATGGCTCTGAGGGTACCCCAAGAACAGACGCAGACTGTGTCTGTGGGAGCTTTAGTTTTCAGAAAAAGGGTCCCTATGAAACCACAGTCTTTCTCACTAACTGACATGCAGAAAGACGTCCTATGGAGGTTATAAGCCATCCCACTACGCACGTATTCTTCTCAAAGCTGCCCAGCAGTTACCATATCTCAGGTCACTTTGGCAGCCCATCCAAATCCTACTGCAGGGAATGATTATCTGCGTCTGACCGAACCATGCACCAACTTACTGTTGATAATTTGCTTGATTGTTTCAAAATCTTCATTCACTGCAGGTTTGAGACGAAGAGTACAGTCAAGTAGCAATAAATGAAGTGCAAGTAATACGTGTTCTACGACTAATCACGAACACAACAGATTTTTTTCGATCAAAGTTTATTTGACGGTTGTGCAAACATTTACAAACCAATGACCTTTAATGATCTTATCTATATGAAAAATTTATGGTCTCATACAAAATGAAAGCAGTACTGCAACACTGCCTTCTCTGTTCTTTGTTGTACTGCTTTACAATACTGACTAAAACATGAATATTATGAAATTAATTTTTTTAGCAGCGGCTGATGAATCGTTAGATAAAACACTGAGCATTTCGAGGTTTCTTTTCACAAGATTTGGTTGATATTGACCGCCTTTTTGTTCTGAAACAAACGTCAGAGTTTTCTCTCTTGTTTTTTGCGAGTAGTCTGCTTTAGACGTCAGTAGACCACATGATCAGCACACCAATTATCACTTGGTCACATGCTATTGACGTCAATGCAAAAGCATTATTTGCAAATAACTTACTTGCACGTACGAATTCCACGCGGTTAGACGTAACGATTATAGCTCCGAAGGAATCTCGGTGACTTTTCACAGGTAGTTACCCCCCCCCACCAATATATATATATATATATATATATATATATATATATATATATATATATATATATATATATATATATATATATATATATATAGTGCGTTTTTTCCTACGAGCGGATGCGAATGAGGCTATTGCATTTGAAATTAATAATATCCTTTACAATTAGTCTCCGAAATCGACCGTACCACTAACTGTTTCGTCGTATGTCGGATGCTCATATTACCGACGTGAGTCGGTCTTGTTGACAGGATGATTTGCAAACCGAGTCACTAGATATTTGGACTTATGTGAGCGTGGGTGTGGGGATGTGGACGGATTTGATGATGAACCTAGGTGAAAACCGGGGGTAATGAACCGGGCTGCCTGAAGTATTGCTTTATCCTATTGATTTCACAAGAGTTACCCGTAGACTCGGAACAGCAATTGTTGCTGACTGGGGGTGAAGTAAACGCTTGGATAAGTTAGCTTGCTTTGTGACCAACAGTAGTCAACACGCTCCAATGCATATCTAATCTGTGCCAAGAGCTATTTTTGGTTCACGTTTATCTCCCCCCCCCCACCCGACCAGAAAAATAAAAACTTAAGCTCAGATAGTAGGCTTATCAATCTTATTCATTCTATTCATTTTTCCAAGTCTCTCATGTTCTCCGTCCGACTGGGGGAGGGAACAAGTTCAGTCAAGCTCACACTGGGTTACTGGATACGTCTGGACGTGGGGTGGTATACTTGCATCGGACTCACACTGTTCCCCATAGTGTATAAGAGACATTCCACGTACTAGCTGCTCCCTAACTTGGCTATGAGCGGTTACTGTAAGGGTTGAAAGACGCGTTAATTCCAAAATCATGTCTGCTCGTACTGGCCATCAGTTCCCAGTTGACCGTGTGCATCGTTTCCATCGTCAGAGCAACAATGCGCAGCGCGTTGGCACCGGTGTCCCAGTTCACGTAGCAGCTGCACTCGGATACCTCGTCACCGAGGTGCTGGAATGAAATGGCACTGCTGTTCACAATAGCAAGAAGGCTCGCATCATTGCTCGCCCCTTGCAATTGGCCATCGGCAATGATAAGGAGTAGAACAAACTGCTTTGTGGTGTGATTATTGCCCAGCGCGCTGTGCTGCTCAACATGCACAACGGAACCAACAAGATCAAGGTTAGACTGTGATGTAGTGGTCTGGGAGTAAGGAGAACAAACAATGGCTCTTTTTAGGGTCACTTGTCCGGCGGTAGTCACCAAGGAGAACTTTAGACCCTTATGTCCCGCTTTTGAATCCTGAGGCTGCCTACGGTCACTCCCCAATAGACAGTATTCAATTGGTTACAAACTTCTTCCTGAAACATTCTACTATGATTATACAATGAAAGGAAGTGAATAATGAAAGACGTAAACGGAAAAAGCCCTTGATTAACATCAGAAAACAAGGCGTAGGCGAACATATGTTTTCGGTGATTTCATTCTCAAGCCAATTACAATCACATTTATATGAAACAAAATAAGGGAAGGAAAAGGACAAATTTAATCAGTTAGTCAATCAGTCAGTCAGTCACTCGATTGGTTAGCCGACTAATCGATACAGCCCCTCTTCCTCCGTGTTGAAGCCAACGTGGTTGATGCTCTTTAATGCGTTTAGATAAATGCCTTGTCGTTTGACCCATATAAGTGGCACCACAGGTGCACTTGAATTGATAAATAATCATTGAAGAGGTCAACAAAGGCAACTTATCCTTGTTCTCGCATTTTATGATGGTCGATGTCGAGAAAAAGCTCCTAAGCTTGGCAGCGTTGAAAGTGGCTTTGCATGTGGCAGATAAAACCCTGCTTACTCTCTCGGCAGCCGCATCCCCCTTGTAAGGGAGTTTGAGGAACAAGGTTTTCTTTTCCACCTGTGATATCCTTTCTGGCTCTGTTCGGTATTTTATATTACGTTCAATGAATCTGTCGGGGTAGCCGTTTTCCGAAAGGATCCGACGAATCATTCTTAACTCCGCCTCTAGTGTATCATCCGAGCAAATACGTGTAGCTCGGGATGCTAAGCATCTTATTAAGTTTCGCTTCTGACAGCTTCTGTACCCCTCGTAGAAACAGTGAACTTTGTTTGCGCGTTCATTGGACCAGACGGTATATCGACACAAATTCCGACGGATAACCTAAAAGAATTGTTGCTTAGGTGCACACTTAATAATATTGAGTTAAACCCTCTATAGTTGCATTCAGTTCATTGGCTTCCTATTTGGCCATGAAGATATCGGCCAGAAGTGGACCCAAGGGGGATCCCATTGCGAAGCCATTTTTTTGTCTGTAGTATGCGCCATTGAATAGGAATTGTACATTAAGTGTGCACCTAAGCAACAAGGATAAGTTGCCTTTTTTGACCTCTTCAATGATTATTTATCAATTCAAGTGCACCTGTGGTGCCACTTATATGGGTCGAACGACGAGGCATTTATCCAAACGCATTAAAGAGCATCAACCACGTTGGCTTCAACATGGAGGAAGAGGGGCTGTATCGAGTTCCATTCTCGCCCATCTGTTAGACACAGGCCACAAGGCTGATCCGGCTACATCATTCAGTGTCCTATACAGGGTTCAACCGAACGAGTCGAAATCAGTCAGATATAGGATACTAGCGACGGCTGAGGCAATCAGCATCCGGCTATTGCGGCCCAAGCTTTGTTCACAAAAGAAGCTGGTCCAAGCACTTGAACTTCCGTGGCCGAAGGTCAATGACGTCATGCTCGAATGTGATACCGATCCAAGCCTCTGACGACGACACGTGATTTTACCATGTCCCCCGTTCATCTATCGATGAGTCGGCTAACCAATCGAGTGACTGACTGATAGATTGACTAACTGATTAAATTTGTCCTTTTCCTTCCCTTATTTTGTTTCATATAAATGCGATTGTAATTGGCTTGAGAATGAAATCACTGAAAACATATGTTCGCCAACGCCGTGTTTTCTGAATGAAAGAAGTCTTCGATAGGACACATTAGTTTGGTTAATATATGGACACCTCCCTTATCACAAAGCAAACTCACAACCGACGGTGACTGTTATTTGAGATGAGCCGGCGGACAACATGAAACCTTTGCATTATCAGGTAGCAATTAATTGTCATTAGCTATTCGCATAAAAGAATAACCCATCGTGACAATAAATTCAGCGGATACCTGTCCGACAAAAGTAGTTAGACATAGGAAGTTCGACGTATGTGCAGCTGGACCGTGAGTCTAAAGCCGGAGCTCGTAGACTGACTTGATCAGATGTTGACGAAGGTGATTCGGAGAGTAATGATGATGATTCTGGTGATGATAACTGGTATTTAGAATAATATTAACAGTAATATGACTGTTTTGCTTAATACAATGAAACGGTACAACACTTATGGAATGATCTGGTCGCCACCTAAGGGCAGCCGAAGGAAAATTAACCGGAGACAGCAGGATTTGATCCCGGAATCACAAATCTAAATTCGTCACCACCTAGTAGTGTAACATGATGATTGAAATTACTGTGCTAACCGCGTCCGAACAACTCAAAGGTCTTCTGGGGAAAAATTAGTCAACTCGATCTTCACTCTTCCTTCTTTATGGTTATCCTAACCAATAACCCATGAAATGATTCTCCAGGCAGCATCAGTACTCAGATCATTTCTGTAAACCATGAGAAACAATTTTGTACACCTGCTTCTTCGCCCAACTTCTAAGGAACCATCGGCTGCAGTGCCACTCTACTGAGTCTCAAATGGGACTCGAACCTGGGGTGCTTGACTATGAGTCACACATACGTTCCCCTTAGGCTATCCGGAGACTAGCCTTCCACCTTCTGGCTTACATCAACACCACCTGGAATAGCGTCCATCTGACTCTGACCTTAGATGGTAACACGACTTGAGCAGGCATTGTACTCAGCCAGTAGGAGACTCACAATCAGTCATTGCGAAGTAATGATTCCGTAGGCTGCCTTCGGCACGTGATGTAGGGAATTTCAGAATCGGTATGATGAGCAGTTTAGATCATCCAGGGACCGTGGCCTTGAGTTGAGACTTCTTCGTGTAGATTCTATACTGATTTTTGTAATCAACTGTTAAACGGCGAGTAAAGGTGGTCAGTGAGCAAAAGTTCTGATTGTCAGATGAACTGCTCCACCTTCTTAATAGGTCACGGGGTTACGCAATCAAAAGACGCCCTTAAAACCGTGTGCTTTCATATGCTTAGTTACGTCAACTGACTTTCTTTGTTGCAATAGTCTTGATGGTACCCTATTCGTCTTTCATCTATTGGCTCATAGTTCATTTTGGTCTACCGAACGACGGTGATAAAGTAGAAAGTCATACATTGCAAAAGCAACATCATCGAACGCACATTACTCGGTGGTTGTTATGTTTAGGAATGTTTTTTGAGCATACCAGTGCCAATTGTCGACTTATTTGTGAGAACATTTATTGTTTTGTTAGTCGATTCGCGGATTGATGAAGCGATCGAACGATCGATTGGTCTTACTGAGTGCGTATCAAAGCTTTGAACTGATCCAGTAAGTAATGAATCAATAGAACAACTTGAATGGAATGCGTCGTTTACATTGTTAGAAGTTCAAGAACATCTTCCAACACAATCGCTGTGTTTTATGCACGTAGACGGGTGGCGGCGGATCTTGAGTTCAAGACTCTGGCAGTTAATACCGTTTTACGAGTACCGATATTGAATATTGAACCAGCTCAACGAATTGTTCTAGACAGTTTAGATTACTCACAACTTTTCTCCAACAATTGGGTAGACAAGCCCTCCCTGAATCCGTCCCAGACAGGATCATTAAACGACAGCATCGCCATATTACCGATTACCGCTTGCCGGAATGCTTCAGATAAATCGTACATGAAGTCTGTCTAATATATCTGGTAGTTGGGACAGTGGGCCACTGGAGAAAAATAATTCTGTTCGGTCACCGGGCAGTAACAGTGCCGTAGCATGTAGTGTACGCGTGGAAAAAACCGCTGAGAGCCAGTCCCCAGATAACCTGACGGTTAGGTGTCCTGCTAAAAATTGTTCACTCCAGGTTCGAGTCCTAGTCGGGGCTCGGTGGATGTGCACTGCAGCTGACGATTCCTAACAAAGATGGAATAGCTGTGCAGTGCGTGCTTCTATGGCTTTCAGTGGTGAGTTGAATGTTGGTACCACTTGGTGATGTATCCTATCATGTAAAAGGATCTGTTTTGTAGGCTAAAGAGTGCATCGGACAATGTGAACTGTCGATTGTTCCCCGTTAATTCTCCTATTCAGTTTAATTTTTGATTCGTTCACAAAGAAAGTTATAAACAACGTTTTCCGTGTTTCAGCTGTTCCGTTTATTCTCGAGCAGCACTTTATTCAACTGCGGTTCTTTTGCATTTGGAGCGACATCATCCGTGGCACTCAGGAATAGAATAGTTCCAACTGCTTTCATTCACCTAAGTTTGGTCTCCTTGAGTTCAAATACTTCCTTCCCTCTATGTGTCAACCCATGATTAGACTGGTCAGTAAAAACAAGCATTATATCCGCATACAGCAGTAGGCTACGAACGTATCTGTTTAACTCCAGCTAGGCAATGATGACCACCGAGCTATCTCGGCATTTGTTTTACTCGGGGAATTAGTCATCTGAACATCGAAGTCAATAGCATTAGATTGCACGATGTATTCCGAACCATTTCGCTGCATCTTCACTGGTGTATACTGCAGTCAAGGTGATCACTTATAAAAGGTAAATTGAACGTCCTCATGAGATCAAAGGCAAAAGGCAAGGCTAACGTAATTATCCATTCTCGCTGTTTGTACAGTTGAGGGTGACGTTGGTTAATTGCTAGTGCCTCCGCTTATCTCAATAGTCGTTGATTGTTTGTGAAATAAGTGACGGTGAACGCCATGCTCAGATTAACACAGTGATTTGTCTCCCACACGTGTTTCGTAATGGATGACCTGAGAGTTTTGCGTGCGTTCGATGACGTCACTGATTGTATCTGTCCGCCCATAGTTCTTTGTAACCAAACCGGAATATGTTCAACCATTCTATTACGCAGTTGTCTCTCCGTTCTGCCGATGTAGGTGGCTGAGCACCCACACTTAAACTGGTAAATGCAATTTGACTTGGCGTGGAGAGGCAGTGGTTCTTTTATCGATGGTAGTTTCATCCGGAAGGTTGAATAGAGAATGATGATCTTTGCGGCATAATACGTACGATTAACAGCACAGTTGAGGCGTCTGCTGATTAGGGTATTAGTGTCATCACCTTTGTAAGGTAACTAGGTAGGTTGTCAGTTTTGGGACTGTGGTAACTTTGGTTTTGCGCGGTGGTGGCTGTGAGGGCTTGGATACAAATGATTTTGGATATCTGTTGGCCTCAAAAGTTTTGAACAAGGTACGGCACTCTTCTTCCAGCGTGTCAGTTGTACATATTTCGTGTGCCCTGTAGAACGTGGTGCGGACGAGGCTGATTTTGTACTTCACGGGGGCAAAGCTGGTGAAGTGTAGATAGTGTCCTGACCACGTAGTTTTGCGATGGACTGATCTTCGGATTGCTCCATCGATTCGGCGGGTAATTTCAATATCTAGGAATACGATGTTGTTGTTGTCTTCCTCGTTTTTGGTTAGTTGAATGTTTGGGTGTATGGTGCTGAATTGGTAGAACATTTTTTCACACTCGTCCTTCGTGTTAGCAATGACAAATATAGCGTCGATCGAGAGTGGCCTGAGCTATGACTGATTTCATTTTTTGTTCGAGGTGCGAAACAAATATATCTGCCAGAACAGGTCCTAGATGACTACCCATGGCAACTCCATCAATCTACCGGTATCCCCGTCCAAGGAAATGGAATTTTACATTCGAGGTGCGCAATAGTAATAGCCTTGACAGCTCACTGTTTGGTAATCCGGTTGTCAAGTTGTTTTCATTGATAATTTGGCAAATGATATCAACGGTCTCGTGAAGTGGGATATTTGTAAAGAGTGAATTAACATCCATTGTGAATAAGTACTTATTGCGGATGTTCACTTCGCTCAATAGCCCACACATTTCAAAACTATCTTTCACGTTATTCTTCCCGACCAATTCTCTTACCGGTTTAAGTAGTTCCGTGAGCCATTTTGCTAGTTTGTGTTGCGGAGAGTTGGTCATAGACAATATTGGTCGTAGTGGTATGTCATCTTTGTGTACTTTTGGCAAGCCGTACATTTGTGGTGTTTGGCTTCCCCTGCACCTTAGACTCTTGGCCGTGGATTCCGGGATCAAGTTGGCTTTTACAAGGTTGTCCAACTCTGTCCTTATTTTCTTTTCTAGTTCGCTGGTGTCGTCAGTCTTTGAGACCGGTATGAATTTCGTTTCGTCTCCTAGTATGGACTCCATTTTATCTCTGTAGTCTGATTTGTTCAGAACAGCTACTCCTGAGCCTTTGTCTGGTCAAAGAATTATCAAGTCTGGGTTTCTCCTCAGTCATCTGTCCGTTTCTTGCCCATGGCTGGCACTGTTTTCATTTGATTTTGGCTCATTTTTTAAGACATTTTCAGTATATCTTTTTTCAGATTTCTAGCATGTGTTTCATTTCTTCCGTCCTCATTCCGAGCACGCGAATGAGCACGGACTCTAACAATTTTTCTTGGGTTAAGCTCAAGGGAGCCACTGATAAGTGACAATGTGGACAGTCTGCCAAATTCTTTTTTTCCAGAGTAGAAGTAAAGTGCTCTGTGATACTTTGTCAAAAAAAATTACCAGATAAATATTTCCACTTCCTTTTTGTTTGTATAAAATAGTTATGGAACAGGGCAGCAGCCAATGAAATGTTGTCGGAGCAAGAATGGAACCCGGTGGGTGGAGGTCTGAATTCCAAGATGGCAACCGTTTTTTTCTTCACTGACAGTAAATTTTCTAGCCCTATTGCTTCTGAGTCAGAAACCGAGGTCTGTTTTGTTCCGTCCCACTAACTCTAGTGAGAACTCCGTTCCGCCTCAGAATCATTCCGTTTATTAGCACAAAACAAAGAATATATGGGTTTCTCTCACTTTTGCCCACACGTTGCGCACAATGCTTTGGTCTGACTGGTGTGGGTGACCACACTTTGAGGCTCGAACAACGCTGAAAAGACTTATCTCACCAATCGATTCACTCCAGCGATCGGCTGTCTTGTCACCCGAGATTCCGCTGTCTCAAGCCTTGAGCTTGGTATCGCACCAGTGCTGACTGCCAATGTGACTTGGCTGTCCGTCAACGATGGATTGACACGTCCCCTCACAAGGACTAAGAGGCACTTTGTCAGGGTTTGATCAATGCAAATTCAGCTACCATTTGCGCTGTTCATTGGTTGTTCTACCGTAATACTACCACTAATGTGATGATCAACAATTTGTTATGAACACGGGGAATGATTCTGTACTTCTAGATTATTTTATTCCCAGATTAACACCAATAATTTATGATTTAAAGCAAAAGAATGTATAGCTCATTAAGTTCTTTCGCCGCACAATACGATAATTTAAAACGTGTTAGAGTGCCCAAATGCTGTCGTATTAAATTCAGTTAAATTAACGAGATGAATACACGGACTGGGGTTTCATTTCAGTGACATGTTTCAAGTCGATGAATATATATATATATATAATATCAACTATACCACTTTGAGTAAGTTCCGTTAATATTTTTGAATCCCACTGTCCAGTGGCTACGACTTCGTCTTTTACCCTCGCAAAAATGGAAATCTGGTTTTGTCAGGAAGCTAGACCCTTGTCCACCTCCTTTAAACACATTGTCTTCATAACCTAAAAGAATAACAACCTTTTTCCCCACATTGTTCCTTTTAATTGACCAAAAAAGTACTGAGAGCAAGCTTGTTCACCACTTGTAGTTTTCCCAATGAATATATCGAGATTATTGGCTGCCTTGAAAAAAAATCAAATATCTAACCCTACTGAAGGAGCTGTAGATGTGCACACGGTTCCTTACGCAGTTGTCCAGAGCGAAGGCCACAATTCAGTTTTTAGATGACTGCATCAAGAAACGTGTCCGTCCACAGTGTTATTGCAGTATTGTTCTGCGTAACCACGTCGAACTTTCACAAACAGCTTTACAATGACATTGGGCAAGTGAGATTCTTCGATTACGCGTAATGGGGAAAATGAACGAAGGCTCACACAAAACTAAGGTGATCAAAATAAATGGAAAAATTTGGTCACCACACACCCATCGTAAAAAAGACCTTCAAACCAATCAACGGTCAATCAAATGCATAACTGTCACTCACAGAATGTGCAAGAGCTAGATTAGGAATCACTGAAAACAATTATTCGTTCTCCAATGTTACATTCCTGAAATTTGATCAGTTGAAAAGTCGTCGCGCAGCATCAATACTCAGGTGACCATTGAAAACCCATGGGAACATCATACAGAGTTGTGTCATCCTTGCTGGTAAACATTAACAGATCATTTTAAATCAGCCCCCTAACTGTATAGTTCGAAGTATGATGGGTTAGATTGTCAGTGTTGAGTGTGTCCTCGGCTCGACTTTCATCTGGGACTCGATGAATGGATGTGCATTCTGCTGATCACTGGTCACAGACCAGATGTATCGGATGCTATACAAACCGAGAGTTATTATTTCTATTGCGCCTGAGTAGCATTCCTTTAGAGAAAACTAGACCAATCAGTTAGAGGACTTGGTTGTTATGATAAACAGTATGGTTACACCCTTCTGTATACTTATCGATTTCCCATAAATAAGCAGATTATCATTATTACTGGTATTACATCTGCAAGTGCAAAAGGGAATGAACTCAATGACAGTCATAACGTGGCAAACTCGTACAGTTTGACGCGGAAAAAACCACTCGAAGTTGCATATGTTTGTTGTCAGCTGTTCCTTCTTTATCAGAATTCGTTCATAAGTGTCTGTCAGCCAGTTTAGGACATATTGATTGCCAAGTATTTGGACAACTGTGGGTCAACCGAACTAATGGAGCAGATGATCGTGAATGCATAGGCGAATCACGTGGGCTACTTCAATTTTACTGGTGCCAAGTGAACTGCCTTTCATATACGTGCGCTATCGAGCAAATGGCATTCGTTAATGTATTCGAGTCAGATATAGCTTCAGTCACAGAGACATCTCTTTCAATATATACTGGCCAGATAGCTCACAACAGTACAAATGTGCTTTGAAGCACTAGTTTGATGGTGAAATATTTACTGACGACCATATTTACGAACCTACGTATTTACGTCCCCGTTGGTAGTTGATGCGTGTATTGTTGCCACCGATTTGTACATAATTTTATTCACTCACTGACGCACACTCCTCATACATATACATTTACCTGCTTGTGTGGGTGTGTGTGTGTGTTTCTCCCATTCTTTTAACACGACAACACAGAATGGTGGCGAGGAAGCGTTTACCGTGTGAACGATAAACAACCGCAGTGAAGAAACGGAAACATTGGTAATTATCAATCCAATCCGGTTCGCTTCATTCGTTTGCCTCATTCTGTTTCAGCGAAAGCAATTTGCGAGGCACGTGATTTTTCTAGTGAAACGAAATAGTCCTGTAGACCAACCTGATGTTCAGATGGGGAAAACTGTTTGCGGTGCGAATATGTTATCGTGGTTTACAGTGGCTAGACTGGATTATATTCTGTACGATAATGTACACGCCGTACGCAGATAGTTGGCATTGCAACAGTTCTGTTAAAGATGAAGACTAAAAGGAAATGGACGCGTAAAACGATTCAAACAGGTTAGGTAAAATGCTGCAAACTCGTGTTGCATTACAGCTGACGAAAGTTTCGTTCAACTGTGGTAAAGTTAGTTATTTTCGAATCAGTAGCTCGTCATTCAAGCAGTAATTTTCTCATCAGTTTGAGTTCAGTTGTAAGCGTTTGCTTGCATTTGTGATAATATTGCTTTCCTGGTTATCTCTACCTTTTTCTCTTTTTTCTGTTGGTAATTCATTCACTCATCCAGCCTTTTCCTGATTCGAAATCTCTTCAAGTGAAACGCTGTTGACCACAGTGCTACTTCTATGATAAAATTCTCTGTTCATGAAATTTGAACGGATTAAGTCAGTCCCACGAGCTTACTGTATGATCAATTCACGTGACCGACCTGCAAGATAACAGCCGATTATTTGCCTGTCCCCACCGTCGGTCCGCTGAAAGTCGCGTGACTCGTGAGTTAGCAATTTGACCGATTCGTTACACGAGTCGGGCTGGAAATAAATGGACAACTGAACCCATTAGGACGGCATTAAATTCATTGTGCCCTAGTGCACGTATTAACCATCAATAAGGTACTCGATGCAGAGTCAAAAACATCAGTAACAGGGAGACGAACACAGATGTTCTTGTCGGAATAACCACAGCTGAATTTGTGTCAATTCCATTTTCGTGATCTTTACAAGCCAATCATTAGTGAATGTCCAAAGAGGGCACGCAGAAAATCGGAAAATGTCCAAAACACTGCAAATTTTGTAAGACAAAACCGCTCTGATTTCTCATTTCTTGGGCCTCGTTCAACGGGAATCTTTAAACTGTAGAAATACTCACGGGACCAAAGTTTTACAGTATTTTTCACAGTTTAGGAATGAAGTGCTACAGTTTAAGGGACTTGTGCCACAGTGTAAGAGACTTGCTCAACAGTTAAAAGTTGTTAGACTTTGGCCCTAGGCTCCTAAACTACGGGAAATACCATAAATTACTATTCATACGAAAGTCTCTGATCCGATGGCTGTATTCGTTTTGGAAAATGCTATAGACCACGATCCATGATGTGCGAATGGAAAATTATTTTCCTCTTGTTTTACTCCTTTTCTGAAAGTAATCCTGCTCACATGCTTGGAAAATATCCACTTAGGAGCCAGCAGATATCCTACATGGATTTTCCATCGGCACGTGACTTTCTACGTTTGTAGGGATTTCGTAGGAATGTGCGTGGCAGAATTCAACCCCATAACGTGTGATAAAACGAGATCTGGACTGAGGAAAGAAAATCTGCAAGCTAACAAATTGTGCACCACTCTTACTACAACTATAAACCCCTCATCTGACCGAATTTTCGTGATCGAAATACGCTAGTTTGTCGTGCGCGTGCGTGCACGAATGCAATCACCCAGCTAGTCTAGCCCTACGGGACTGTGTCACATGCTGGAGCGCTTCATAGTGCGCGAAAATGCTAGACAGTTGCCACGTGACACACTGGCTCGTAGTGCATGGACGACGGTGTCTGCTTTCTTCCGACAGTTACTCCATCGATTTAGAAAACCGATCACATCAGCGTAAGCCGTTCTGACGTATTTCGTCAATGGTAGAATTTTATTGTTTAATAACACAGCGCAATCGAAATCGTTGGTAGGTTGTCGACGTTTCATAAATGCTTCAATGGGCTAAACATGGCTTCCTCTGAAACTGTATCGCCCTCTGCCTTCTGGTGGGAGATGCCTAAATGTCAGTGATAACGTGATCCACACTGCCTGAGTATACCAGAGGCGTTATGGCTCAACCAGCCTGGCCCTACATTGTGCGTTCAAAAACGTTTGAACTGCACCCTGATCCTAGCACAGCTTAGCCAACGGTGCACACGGAAATCACACGCAGACAGAGACACACACTCACTCACATGCCCCATTTTCAAGCAGCTAATTTCACGTTTTCTGTGCAGCGTTTTGAGTTCGCAACCGATGACAGTATACGCAAGGAATTTCTCTCGCAGCATGTTTTCTGTCTTGCTTGCACAAATTAATTACGAGATGCAACCGCTTCTGATAAGCTGTCCATCTGGGAGTCGATCGTTGTGCGGTCAATGGGTTGTTAACCTTGGAATGTCTGTGGTGGAATTTGCATACCCTGTGCCCAACCGTCTGAGTTGAGAGAACGACGCGACTCCGCGTCGACCTGGTGACGTTTATTGCCTGCGCTATTCAACAGTCGATTGTGTTTGGTACGTGCGCGTGAGAACGCCGGATTCAAAATTTGTGTGTGTGCGTGCGTGCGTGCGCGCGAGCCGAACACCGCAGAGCAAAAATAGAAGTGACTGTGTGAGTACGTGCGATCGATTGGGAGTCTGTGCGGATGGTCTGACCCGGTTATGGTGGCACCGACCGTGAGTCGCGGACGAAAAAAAACACTGAATAAATGAGAAAAAAAACGAAATTCTTGAAACTGTAGCTAAAATCAGTGTATACACTACAAGTCAGTGACGGAAGAGCGCTGCACTATGTAGCGGTGACGTTGAAAAAAGATGGAGCGCCAGCCCGGATGGTCAGCAGTTCGACGGAAAATTGTTCTCCCGGGTCCCAGACCCGGTGTGCGATTGGCGTATGTGCACTGCTGATGAGTCCTAACAAGGATGAAACAGTTGTACACTGCATTCATGGCTCTTCATGACGATTTAAGCTGTTACTGTCTGTTGAATCATTTGTTAACGCGTGCAGAGTTGTCGGAAAAATGAAGGTTCAAACGGGATGGATGAGCTGTGGCAGATAAAGATAAACGATGTAACTGTGTTTAAAGATCTGACATACTGAATCAATCGTCCCTAAAATGCAACCCATGTTTCCCCTGGTGTTCGCAGTTGAGACTGTTTAGTGATTCGAGATTGATTGTTGCTCGTCCAACACGCATTCCATTTGGAGTCGCACTTGTTCCACGCTGATCTTGAACCGTTATCAACTACATGAATACGCGCATACACTAAGATACCTCTCCTCTGCCAACGCAGAAATCCAATGATTTATTGTGAAAACAGGTCACTTCCCACCATCAAAATGACTATCTTCTGGAACAAAAAAGTGGAGGTTCCTTTTTCTAGAATGGACGTGCAAATGCTATTGGTGATCCGTCCACGTTATGTGCTGTGTTCTGTCTTGCCAGTGACTACGTAATTCCGGGGATGCGTCCTGGACATGTTGTTCCGAGTTGCTTCGGTGAATATTCCTTACGGTTCTATCTGAAACCTGCTCTCATACACGTCTGTGTAACTGAATTTAAATTCTACCAAACATCTTAGGTCTTTCTTGATGAATGTTTCATAAGACAAGGCTGTCGGAGAAGGCAGTTTGGAATGGATAACGCTCGCCTACTTCGGGAGTACTGAACGTCTTTTTTGTAGCACACAGCCTCCCCTAGTTAGCAAACCAGTGGCATCACTCTGAGTCATGTGACGTGTAAGTATCCACTGTCCACAATGGAGGTCAAGGCCAGATTCAGCATAATTGCGACCGACGGAACGACAGATCGATGGCGTCGACCTACAAGTTGAGAAAAGATACCTGTCACGCGGTGCTTGGTCGTATCGCCAACCGGTCCGAAAGGACGGTCTCCAACATCAATTGGTTCAGTCAGTTTTGTGCAATAATTACTTACACAGACCCGGCAAACTATGATCTGTACTAACAGAGTGAGTTGATCTGGAGGGAGAGAAATCTTAGTCCTAGAACCAGTGGGTCAGCTTTGCACGTCCATGTCACCTCGGTTCCTGATGGAATGTTGGCAATCCAGCACCCCAGCTTAGAGGGGGGGGGGTTAACAAAGCCAACACGTGTGAAGTATGTTTGACAAAATTCATGGGTTTCAAAATCCCCACACAAAGCGGGCCCTTGCACTGTTCACACGATCCTTATTCAGAACTTTGTTATTTTTCACGCGAAACATACCAAAGGGGTTTTGGGAACCGGGCATTCTGTTAAATACTCAGTCAATGGGCTTACCTGGAAGAGCCATGGGACTCACGAAACGTGTGAACTCGGGCTGTGACTGAACGGCAAGCACGAGTACAAGTAATAGAAAACCCAAAAACGTCTGATGCTGGCTCGGCAATAATAAACGCACATACCGGGTCAGAAAGTTGCAAATAGTATTCGCATATTTCCGTCATACTGCACAGTCAAGCATTTGAAAAAAGCTTCTTGATTGGTCCCAAAATGTTTGTTGATTACTTCCCGAACTATCTCGATTCCGTCCAAGGGGAAAGAGCGTCAACGCAATGGCTATCCAATCCCTTGACTCGTGATAATATATGGTGACGTAATGGCATGATTATGAATCACTGAACAGGAGCTTGTTCGGCTATCTATGTTCTCACAACAGTTATCATTCGTTAACAAGAATCGAATGGTGTTCATTTACAGACATTCAGTTGGTTGAATACTAGGAGGATCCCTTAGTTGGTAACGTTTCTTCAACAACATCGAGGACAAAATTATTTTGTCCTATCAGTCTCTGTTTCTTTCGTACGTTCTCACAGAATAATTCTTAGTTTTTACGCCTTGATTTCCATCATTTTCCTATCTACTTTCGTCCAGCAGATGTCACAGTCATCTCCGACCTTGTCGAGTAAGAACAAAGTAGTAACAATCTGTATGACAAAGCTGAATATCTTCATAGTTTTCCCGCTGACTCTGCCCCATAAGATTGTTCTTTTTTCATACCCTACGGAAGTGTTCCCCACTGAGTAGATGTCACACTTAACTGAAGTAAAACTTTATGCTTTCGGGCCCGTCCCTCGATAGTGGATGCAAACTGACGACAATATCATCTACTACACGAAAGGTAAGAACTCGATGGAGTAACCAGATCGATCACATGATAGAGAGCTCGAGTCCCACAAAAGCTGAGGGCTCCTACTGTGTAATGTCGCACACCTAAACGAGAATTGACCACGCAAGGGATAGTTATAGGCTAGCCGGATAAGTCATACTGAACAGTTGACTACAAAGCTACAATATCACTTTTGTTGGTAGAGTAACACGGTAACGAATGCGCCCACGACACAACGAAAACGACGACGACAACGACGGCGGTTTGACACGGACACAAACAAGCCGGGCAGCCAGATGTGCTGAATGCTGCACTCTTCCGTGGGGGTTGCACGTGCACGATCTGTAAAGGCACAGAAAGAATGAAAACCAGATGAGCCAAAGTCAATTTAGTGTATAAACAGGTATCAACACTTACATCAGCGAGAATGGGAATGGCCGTCTGTGCTAATGCGTTCACGTACTTCCAAGGCTTTTTCCTTTGTATAACTAGTAAATGTAAGGATGCCGACCGATTCGTTGCCGTCACGCAACCTGTCTTTGCTCACGGTCCAGCGACATCGCCCCGGGTCATGTGATGCGCTAACATCGTCCGCCCACAATCAAGGTCAACGGGCGCAAAAACGGCAGATCGATGGAGTTGGTTGACACACGACGATTGGTTGTGTGAACAACCGATCAGACGAGATGGACCCCAATAACCGTTGAGTCAACTGGTTTTGTGCAACAATATTTGCAACGGCCCTGCAACCTATATAGATATAATGATCTGCACTAGGAAACTGACATGTTTCGGAAGCACAGAATAGGAGAACATCAAGTACTGTGGAAAGTTGTGGGAGGTACTGATGATTAGAGATCGAGGCCCGCGTGCGAATCGACTAGCTGTTACTTCCCGTGTTTCATCTACTCGGTCAACTTTCTCGTATAGGAATCACAAGAGTACACTAGTAGTTATCGAGGCATTCTCTTTCTCGGCTTCGTACGATGCGCTCTCCAAAAATTCCATTCACAGACTTCAAACGGACGTGACTTTCTTGTTCCGCCTGGCTGCTTAATGAGTGAAGCTTTTGATCAAATATTAAGAACGAAGTCCTTCTCCTGTGAGGGTAGCCTTATGCTAGGGTCAGTTCACCCTAGCTCATGACGCCTGCTTTTTAGCTGATAATGATCAAAGGGAATCAAGCTTTAATGCCCCTGTACGAAAACTGGTAAATTAATTCAAAGTGAACATAAGAGCAGATAGCCTTTACTACTACTACTACTACTACTACTACTACTACTACTACTACTACTACTACTACTACTACTACTACTACTACTACTACTACTACTACTACTACTACTACTACTACTACTACTACTACTACTACTACTACTACTACTACTACTACTACTACTACTACTACTACTACTACTACTACTACTACTACTACTACTACTACTACTACTACTACTACTACTACTACTACTACTACTACTACTACTACTACTACTAAACTATCGTAATCTCATATGGAGTTCACCAGTGGGACAAAACTGATTTGGATGCAAATTGAAGAAATTTCGACTCGCTTTATGCATAGTTGAGGCCTGAGCCTGGATCCCGTACAATTTGTCTGGACGCGGAGCAAATGGAATGTGGTTCACGTCGGTAATCGGTAATCTGTTTGGAAATGAACTGAATGATTCCAGCACACGAAACCAAATCAATCCAATTGACCTGGCTGTCATTTTGACTTGTTCTCAAGAAACTCGTTTAGGTAGCCGCATTCTTTTACCAGGGGCGTAATGATGTGCGTTTAGATAAGTCACTATAAATCGACTGAGCTGTTTGCTATACTCAAACAGCGTAAAAATTTGTACCTATAGCGAGGAGTATACTAACATTTAGCCTCATCATTGTAGTCGCTAGTTGTCTGATGGAAGACTGTTTGATTACACAGAATATTTAAAGAATTCAGAACTCAATAAAGTCGACTAATTTTCTGATTTCTGGTGATAACTTTCATTTACGTCTCATCTACGTCAACCACTAAACGAGCAGTCGTGCTCTGGTTTTTGTGTTCGTGCATACTACACAGCTGTTAATAAAATTTCCTGGACATCAGGATTTTCCGAATTACTCTGTCTCCAACGTACAAGGTTAAGCCCTGATAGCATTTCCTGAGTTACAAGAAAAAATTTGTGTAAATTCTTTCTTATACACAGGGAATAAAATCCCCAGCTTACTCGAATAGTAGCCGCTAGCTAGGAATGGTGAACAATAAATCATTGTAGAACTTTGTAACCAACAGATAGATGTGTCCACGGCTATAGGATGCACAGCCAGTGTGAGACATGACCTGTTGGGTTATTCAATAGAAAGATAGTTATGGTCTGGCGGACTGGAAACTTCTGTTTTCTTGCTCTGTGAGTTATAAGAGGGCTCGCAAAACCATCACTCACTTTTCATGTTTTGTACTTCGAGACTGTGGGACACCTCCCGTATGAACCTCATCACCGTCCTCTCTTGGCTACGGCCTCAGGATAGAGATTCACTCCCACGCTGCTTCAAGTGTGCGTTAAGTTTCCTCTTGAATAGTTCGTGGTTTACCTCTTCCCCCAAGTCAGCTAGCATTGAGTTCCACGTGTTGGTTGGGAAGACGGTAGACCAGCGGTAGACCAGTCGACTACAGCTTCATGAGTATCATCGAGTGCCCCCTTGTGCACGAGTGGTCACAAAGGGGAATTCCGCCTGCAACTCGGGGCCCATCTCACCCCGGAGTAGTCGTCAGATGCGTATCGGATCACCTCTCACTCTTCGATACGCTTCCGGAAGCAGCCTTGGTAACTCTAACATCCAGTCGTAGCTGATCCCTCTTAGTCCAGAAACGAGACGAGTGGTGGCTAGCTGCACCATTTCTAGCGTCGTAAATTTAGCAGCCGAGCAGAGGAATATTGCAGCTCCGCCATACTCCAGTCGATTACGTACGTGTGAGGTAGGCAGGAGTTTGAAAGCATCATAATGTAGCTGCCTAAACGTCCGACGGAAGGCACCATGGATGCTCCACACCTAGTTACACTCCTTGTCAGTGTGATCGCGTGAATTGAGAGTAGAGGACACCATCACTCCCATGTCTTTTCCACCGACGGACGCTCCATGAATTGCTCCTTAGGAAGAGTAAGTGTCATTGGGACTTAAATTCCCTGACTGCTACTGAGTACACTTTTGGACATTGACTGGGAGAGCCCACACATTGGGCCACAGCATTAGAGTATCGAAATCGCTTGCACTGCTTTGTGATCCGTTGTTGTTTTGATTACATGCCAGATTTTGAGATCGTCGACATACGTCAGACAAGGGGACATCAGTTCTTGTGACAAGTCATTGATGAACGATAGGAATAGCAACGGGCCCAGGGCCGGGTCTAGTGATACTCTACTGCAAGCTTCGTGCCCCTCAGAGTACTATGAAGCAATTTTCACGAAGAAGGACCTCTCCTTCAGGAAGTCTTCTATCCACTTGAGCAACGGCTCTGTCACTTCCAGCTATCTCAGCTTGGTGAAAAAAGGTTGCGCGGCACTTTGTCGAACGTTTTACTGCTGTCAACGTAGATACCGTCCGTAGAGTCACCCTCCACTCTAGACTGCGCACAATGTTCACTCCCTAATAGAAGGATGGACAAGCAAGGTTGGCCCTTTCGGAAACCATGTTGCTGGTGACTGAGAAGCTCGTGGATTTCGATGTATTTCAGCAGTTGTATCGAGACTAATCATTCCATAATCTTACGATTACACAAACAGGGCTAATCGAACAGAAATTCGCAGCTTCCGCCTTTTTGTCGCCCTTGAACTTGATAACGGACTTTCTTCATTCAGATGATAGTTTGCCGTGTTTCGAAGAAATGTTATACAATCTTGTGCCTGGGGACGCTATGACTTCAGCAAGTTCAAGTAGGACTACTGGATGAATCCCATCCGGATCAGGAGACGTATGTGGCCCGAGCCTTTGCAGACCATCGACAGTCTTTTCTACCATGAACTGTAGCAATTTCATGTTTATTACATTTTGGAGAGGCTGAGGCGAAGATGATCTCTTCGTGGAATAATCATCAGTACAGAGGTGCGCCCATAATGCAGCTTTAGTTCACTCTGAGTCCTCGATGTCTTCATCATGTGGCAGTGTTGGGTAGGACTTGATCCTCCTTCTCAGGTATGCAAACAGCCTTTTCGGTGCTGAGACGGAATCGGCCACTAGTCGTGCTTCTTATTCACGTTTTTTCGTAGACTTCAGCATCGAACACCAGTTTTATATTTGTCTGTAACTGTCGTATCCCGTGCCACAGAATCGAAAATTTTGCCAAGCTTGGTTTTGTTGTCGTGGTTGACTTTACGATTCCTTGTTAAACCAAGGAGGTCCCTTTGCATGACTTCGTCGCTTGTGTGGAGGTAAAAACAAACTCAACAATGCCGTTATTTCCGATTTGAAGGGATTCCAGTCTTCGTTCACTTATTATTCAAAGACCGAATCCCAGGGCAAGGCAGCAGCAGTTCCTCTCATTTCAACAAAGGGTATGTGCCATAAGTTTAGTCCGTTAGGAGGTTTCCGACGAGCGAATGCACCGCACCTCCAACGGATGACTAGTATTGCTAGGCAACGGGAAAGCCTGCCCGCGCACATTTTCAGCTTTTCGATACCCAGTCAATGTGAAGGACTTTAAAGCCGCCAAAAACCAGACAATGGCCGTCTGTCGCCCATCAATGCGTGGAATCCAGAATACCCTGCACTTCGGCCGCCAGCTGACGATAGATGATCCCAGGCACCACGTAGCCACTATTGGAGAGTTTTACTCTGCATCACAACGCCTCTCTGAACCCGTATTGGTCCCCATACGTGTCAAGTATGAGTAATGGTACCCCATTTTTCAAGTACATGACAACACCCTCTCAACTTCTGGTGCAAATTCGATCTACACAGAACACCACGTATCCGGCCAGTGAGACCACTGAGTCCAGAGTATCATCTGTTAGCCACATCTCCGTAACTGCATTGATAGACGCGCTTCTGTCCAGCGCAAGGGCCTCTTGTTAGTCCAGTTTGTTCAATAATCCACGAAAGTTGGTCAGCAGCAGCTTGGGGTACGCCACTCGGTCATCCCCTACCCAAAAATCTACTTCTGCACGCTGAGAAAGCTCTCCGGTAGAAGTGGTGACCGAAGTATCTATAATCTCCTCCGAACCATTAGAAAATCTCGGATACGAAGATCAGTTTCACTTTTTTTCCTCCTCTCTCTGATCACTGCACAGGCTTCGTCCATTTTTTGATTTTTCTCAGGAGAAAGGTTCTGTTGGTGATGAATGAGCTCTCCCTTTAGACCGTAGGACCGTCTTAGAGCCTCTCTCGTTTGCCCTTGAGAACTGAGGACAACTTTCAGATTCCACTGTTTTCCGAACTATTGAACCTTACCGAGTCTGAAGGCAGCTCTCCCTCTGATTGTTGCTGCCATTTCTGCTTCATATTCCGTAAAAAGCTTATCCAGGATCAGTCTGAGCTGAATCAGATCATGATCCAGTCTGCTTTTGGGGAGAAGTTGCAGTAGCTCCCGGGATGTTGAGTGCCAGGAAGAATTTTCCACGGGGCATGGCATCTTCGATAGGATAAGTGTAACTTCTTTACCCTTGTTTGTGTCAGTCTTAGTGTCAACCTGGAGGTTTGCTGGCCTTGTCGGTTCGATAGTCGGTGATCGACACGAAACATTGTCTCCCACGTTGCAGGTAGAGGACGGTTCTTTGTGTTCTTCTTTCTCTTGTTCATATGGCGAGTAGGCTGGTGAAGGGTTTGTAACTTGTACTCGGCACCGCCGGGGACGAGATAGGGATCACTTGAGTAGGAGAACAGTCTGATGGGAGCTGAAGCTTGGTCACAGCCAAGTTGGAACACGCGATTTTTCTAATCGTGTTTGCGCATAGTTTCAGCCACTCATTTATCTGCAGGAGATTTGGCACAATGAATGTGGACCCGTCCATTACATCCACCACAAAACAGGACTTTTGCCCTAGGACGAACAGTTTTCTTGCAGATTAAACAATCAAAAATTCAACAAAATCTGTTTCATTCGTCGAATTGTAATAATCCCCGAAGAGAGAAAGAGAGAGAGAGAGAGAGAGAGAGAGAGAGAGAGAGAGAGAGAGAGAGAGAGAGAGAGTAATCCACAAATGACTGATTATTCAAGGTGCTCAACCATATATGTTACTGGTGTAGCGCAGATCAGTTTGTAAAGAAAACTTTTCAAACAAAATCTTTCCATTGATTCTGAGGTCGTAAGACTCCTAATAACAGTTGATATAGACTGCCGTAAATCACGATCAACGTTGCTGGGGGAAAGTTGTCAAAGATACCCTGAACAGTGCTGGATAAAAAGTTCCATGTCTGTCACACAAGAAGTTATTCTACAAAAACTGTCTTGTAGTAGAATAATAGGCCAGGTCATGTCTCACACATGGCTGCACACCTTATGGCAATGCACATACTTATCTATTTGTTATAAAATTTTCCAGAAGCAAAACCGATTCAGGACGTAACGTTCACAATTTCCTGATGACAGCCACCATTTAAATAAGATAAAGAATTTATCCCTTGCGCGTAAGGAAGAAACTACCGAAATTTTCCCATATTACTCAGAGCATGTTTTTCCAGGGTGCAACGTTGTGTCCCGGAGACCGGCAGTGGTCAGACGGTCATCACGGTGGACTTTAGACCTTTTTGTCCCCGGTTCGAATCCTGCTGCGGCCGCCACCAGTCACTTAGCCCAATGGGCAGAGTTTAATTGGTCCCAGGGTCAGTGTGTGTGTGTGTGTGTGTGTGTGTGTGTGTGTGTGTCTATAAGAGACCGCCCAGTAGAACGCGGTCAGGCGTACAAGATCAGTCTGGTAGGATATATTTGCATCTCACTGTCGCTCTTTTTGTTCAATGTACGAGGCGAAAAATCTACTGGCACGACGAGCACACTGTTCCCTAGACCAAATCGTCCACCGGAAGGCATTCGTGTCCGCGGCTGCGTTCGCATGTGTCGTGGGTAGACAGGTGGTATAGACGTGATGCAATTGCAGGCGGGCGGACCGATCGATAAGGTTCCACTGAGCAAACTGTTCGTGAGGATCCGTGGTCAAACACTCGCTACCGCGTGCGTAGCGCGTACCTAACGCTACGGCAGCCATAACAAAACACGACTGACAGCGTAACAGCTGAGAGAATCGTCCTTGAGTGAAACTGAGGTCCACGGTTTGCCCGTAAAAATTTCGCGGAACCACTAACCATGTGAGTGATTTGGAGTTAAAACTCGCCGCGTGGGTGGTGGTTTTAGCTAACGCTGTCGGGACACGAAAAAGCTCCGGATATTCGCTATTTGCTTATCTTAAAATAATCAGTTAGTAGTTTAATAATCACATAGTTAAGTTTGAGCGAATATAGACTTGAGTTTGTCTTTTTTGCGTGCAATTATTCTTATCAAAAGGGTTAAACTTCATAGCCTAAGTGCAACCGGAGTTTCTTTTTTTGTGGGGTGGGGAGGACGTTCACGTGAGAATCTACCTAAAGATCCTGCTTTTGAAGATAGAAAACTTGTAAGTGGCTGGTGAAAAAAACACAGAGGATATTCTCTATTTAACAGTCATAGGAAAGAAAGAAGACTGAAACGTAGAGGTGTGATTCCAGGGAACATAAACATGTTATGAGTGACTGAATGCCTGTATTGGAGACCGACAGAATCAACGTCGGAGGGACAAAAATTGAAATAGCAGTGGTGGAATAGGAAAACATAACAATCATCAGCTGATGTGTTCGTGTCTGTTAATGTTAGCTTAAAGATAAGACGATTATCAGTTGGATGGTCTTACTTTGCAGCAGCTAGAGAAGGGATGAGGAAGCATAAGAAGCTCCGGTCTGCACGTGACTATTGTGCTACGAGAAGAGGGAGAGAGTCTGTGAATATGACGATAGATCCCACGTGAACACACAGATCTGATGATGAGCTTGCCACTCTCGGTGAAAATGGTAAATCCTACCGTATTTTGGTTGGTGCTTTGAGGTCGGATAACCCACGCGATATGCTACAAAATGAGATTTGAGATGGGAGTTGCTCCTTCAGCGATTATACACAGACGTAATATGGAAAATGATTTCCATTTCAGGTGCACGAGTTAAAAATACACTTCAGTGAGAATAAAACCTGTACCTGGATCACGAAAGCCATCACAATGGCCTTGATTTGGGCAAATTTAGGTAAGCTTTAAACTGATTCACGAATTTGGGAGCTTCTTACATCACCACTGAGCAGCCTGGATTAAATTGGGATGTTTCTTCATGAGAAGAGCTTACTGTTCGATAGTATTCTGAAACAGCTGAACGCGTGTGGTGATTTCGAATAGGTCATATAGTAACGGAGAAGGCAAGACAGATGAGGACACCTGTATTTGGAGGGCCAAACAAGTCAAGTCCGCAAAACAGGTACAATGGTTTATATAGCCCTTTTCCCAGACCGCGCTGCAGCTACATTGATCCGCCGGCTGTCTGAGCATTTCGGCTGCGGTCTGGTCAGCTGCCTGTGGTCATCAGCTTGATTCTCTAGTGCACCATTTCTGTTCGGCTAGCTCGATTGTCCCGGTGGACAGCTTGATCGGTAGCCCCTCACAAGAGTTATGTTGTTGGTTGCCTGAGATTCCGCTACGTCCCATCTGCTAGTCCGTATGCCTCTTCTAGGCTGCTTCGGGATGCCTCCGACATGTTCACCGTCTGCTCTTTGGTCTGTTGCTCTCGATCGGTTGACCCGATCGATTTGATATTCGCGTTGTTCTGTCGCCCCAGCGTTCTCCGCTACGATATGTGTTTACGGTGGGAACAAATTATTTTAATGGATGAGCAACCACAACATACGACCGTTATAAGGGTGGGACAGGATAATCACGCTGAATTTAATCACTGAAGTCTAGTTACGCCCTGAAACTGGGATGAATGCTTGAATTACTTGCAAGCAGTGAACAGGAATAACTCCCTTCATTATGACAGACAAGCATTTGGAAATTCCATGAACCAATCCGATTACTGCCTAGGATCGCGCCCCGGCGTATCCCCCTATCGATCGCGTTTTGATCGATGCTGCCAGTGCATACGAACGTGTCTTATTTTAAATGATCACCAAATCACAAATCGAACGCTGACTTGATGGAAATTACAGTTTGATCTGTTCGAAGTAACATTGATTGCTAGTAGCGTCTGAGTCATGCAGACCTAACTAGGCTGGTCTTCCATTATTTGCCCTAAATTATTTGCATCTTGGAAACATTTCAGTGGCGACGAAAAAAACGCGGCTATGTACAGAATTGGGATTTTGGACACACTTGAAAAACTGGTCCAGTGGTGTGAAACAGACTGTTCCTTGGATGATGTTTTGGGGTCGTCTTAATTATTTATTTGTTACTGGTGACATCAAAAACAGAATCTAAAAAGTTAGTTTTCTTCAACCTTTCTGATGATATCTAAAGTACTGTTAGTTCACAACTGTTTTGTTCTAAGTCAACTGAGAAACCGGCCTATTTGGTGAAAACCGATGGCAATTCGAAAACATACTCCCCTGCGGGGTGCTTAAAGTTTTGCAACATGAATGTAAGCATCAAGCAAGTCGGTCGCTTCTTCGGTCATCGTTATATAGGAGGGGACAAATTCGTGATCAGAGAGTTCGATTTCCGAATCCAGCATCGTATGTGTCGTCCAAAGTTGTACTGATACTAGAGGCTGCGTTCAATATCTTCGTTATCATGAAGACTGGAAACAAAATGCTATGTGTCAATGTTTACCGGTCAGTAACACAACTTTTTCGGTACAGTCTACGTTTCGGTCATTGCGGGTAGTCTTTTTTTCAGGTTGGTTTGCAGTCGAGATGATAGAACGTACAGATAAAGACTGATGGGGGAAAGAGCTGCCACCTTCCGCATCCGTGAGTATAGCTGACATAATCAAAGTAACAATAATTAGAAATGAGTTGGACGTTGCTCATATTTTTAGTGTAATAGTAACTGAATAGCTTTTATTAAATGTGAACTGCGAGACAATAATATGAATATTTCAACTGAATCAATCAGTGAATGGAAGTACTTGTTAAAAAATGTGAGTGGAGCATGAACCATAATGCAAATTTGAATACAAATCATATCCTAGTGTTCTTGCAATTTAAGGTCAACAACGTATTATGTAATCAGAAAGATAAGGTAGTACGTAGTTTATATACAAACATCGGAGATTCAATGTGCCATCACTTTGGCTCTTCTCATCAGAAGTCAGCTAACTGTTGCTGCTAGGCCACAATTCTCTGCAAATTTCAAGAAAAGAGGCTCACTGTCTGTGCAGGCCAGATCAAGCACCATACCACTTACAAGCAGAAAGTTGCCACCATACCTGATGATATTTTTCAGAAAAATCGGGTACAGCTCCTTTCATCAAATTAAAGCTAAACACCAACGAGAAATTCGTCGCGTTTGACCTAATAAACCGTACTTTACGACGGGGAGACGTGACAGAACTTTTAATGATCATTCGGGCTTCTTAGCTGTTACAAAGTCATACTGGACTAGGCCAGTCAGTCAGATCACTTTCATGCGAAAATCCTTGGGGTTAATCAACGTGCACAACAAAGTTTTCCAGCCCCCAAGCAGCACGAATGTCAACTGACCGTACCTTCGAGTGACCCTAAGCAGAGTATGTTCACTTCAGTTTATTCAGCCACTAACCTCGCATTTCTACGCTACGGCCTCGGTTGCTGACTCTCAGCATCGTCCGGTTGAAGGCACAATAAATAGGAACAAAAACTGAAAAGGAACCGAAGGCAAAGTAAGAGGCGGAAATGACAAGGACGAAAAAGGAGCTCCAATCCAACCATGACACTGGTCAGGACACTCAGCCACAACACTTATTCTCTACAACCATCTGGTTATCGGATCTCGTGAACCCCAACTCATAAGTCTAACTCTCCCTATTTGGTCAAGTCCACTTGTTAAGGTTTTCATACCTTCCTGTCATGTTGTGAACTGACCACTTCAACCTACCAATCAACCACTACCTACCTTGGAGAACAGTGTACACCGAGGAAGTCAATCGATGGTCATGCGTAACATATGTGCCTGGCACATGAACCTATTCAGATTCGGTGTATGTTCCAATGAGTGACCACTGATTCTCAAGACCTTACGTCTAACCTCAGCTTTGTTGATATGGTGTTCCCATCATATTCTGGAAATGCTGCAGAGACATCGGTGCTCGAACAGCGACAATATTTTGCTTATCTTGTGCCCTCAGCGGCCATGTTTCTGAACCGTATAAAAGAGATGATCTAACCGTTGCATTGTACACTTGACCCTTAAGAGACAATTGTATGTTACACCGATGCGACAGATGACGGAGGTTAGCAAAAGCCAAACGCGCCTCTCGTATTCGCGATGATACCTGAACTGTCATCTGACCCCTTGGTGAGATGTGACTGCGCAGGTGATAAAACTTATTAGTTCATCTAATTCAGCCTGCTTTGGATCGGGTGACCGTGTAATACAACAGGCCAACACTCGAACAATGATGACAGGCATTATCATGACTGGATGTACTTTACTGAGCACTGAAACTCCTTGCACAAATGCAAGCTCGATTAAACCGTACTGAACCACTTGTTTCCCCAACCTTCTTCCATCTACCAACATTTATCACCTCTAAAGGGAACTTTGATCGACCGTACTAGATATGGTGCCCCTGGCGGATATTCTCTTTGGCTATTCTCTCGTCTTTCCACGGTTAGTTTCGAACTCCCATCTAATCCGTAACCACCGGCTGGTGCCCTCTTTCATCCTCGACGTCCATTCAAACTGACCACTTTCAACATGCGATCACTGGTGAGCGTAGGACAACGAACAGGTTCGAAACCCTTGCCATCGATGTGTGCTACACTCGACAGACTCGCATTCAAGACTCCAGTTCCATCAGCCAAATGACTTCCCATGTGCTCCTTCCGTGAAGTGCTACTAACACGTTTCTGGGGACGCCGAGTTGCAGTTTGCAGTCTTACTGGCTTTGGCACAGTTTTTAGTGATATATATATATATATATATATATATATATATATATATATATATATATATATATATAATGACAGAGGACAATCCTGAAGCAAGCCAGTTTTCGAGGTGAACTTGGATAAAAGATTGTCGTAATTTATTTATACATATACAGATCAGGCTCGGTGCCAACGCAAAAAATTTAACAGAAGCACAAAAAGTAACGGAAAGAACAAGCTACAACAGGATCAGAGAGGGGGGTGGTTGCTAAACAGAAGGAAATTCGGTAATGTTTTGTGTTTACTAGGAACGGCAGCTTAACAGGCAGACTACGCAGCATTCGTGCCACTGGTTTTTATTTCAAGTCATGTCTCAAGGTCACTAACCAAAGACTGTCCTCGTCCTTTGGGTCATAACTGGAAAGGCTAGAAGAACCAACTGAAGACAGTGCTGATACTAGCTTCTCTATGCCTCAACGCCAAGTCATGATCTGACCACCGCGTCTCTTCCGTCGGCCTTGCTCACAACGAGTGAATAGAGCACGGAAGGGAAGAAACGGACAGGCATTTGCAAAACAAGTAACAACCATCGGATGAGGTGTGAAGCGATCACTTCGGTCAGAGGACTACCTTGCGTACTTAAGACAAGATGACTAACTTAATCACTGCTCATTCGATGTTCCTACCAGAAGCAGGCGATGCTTCGGAGACACGGGTGGTCAAATATGGAAAGCCGCCGAGAATCCTTGAAAAAACCGCAAAGCAAAACACTACGAACCTTCGTGCTATACGGTTGTCCTTTAAGGGAGATCTGGATGTAGTGGCGGCCCCACAGATGTCGCAGGCTTGCGAAAGCTGCTCTAACTCTCGCTGTTCGGGAAGTGATCTCCGCTCCTCCACCACCCCCAGCTGTAATCAAGCTCCCAAGGTACTTAAAGTTACCGACTGCCTCCAGCTGATCACCCCAAAAGGTAAGTACAGGTACAGGCTCTTGCAAGTCTTACAAAAGCACTTTGCTTTTGGGAGAAACACGTTAATCGTTGGTCTCTGGATGGTGTAAAGGTGCTCAGGAAACCATCCAAGGGTTAAGATTTGATCGACGCATCCACGACCGGCCCGAAACCCAACCTGCCTCTCACGAGTCTGCTATTCACGCGTTTGGCACAACGTGAGAAGTACTTTGGACGTTATCAGCTTCGAAGCCATTGGAATAAGGCTAACACCTTTGTGGTTAGCGCAGTCACTACAAGCCCTTGATGGCTTTGATCGATACCTTTAGTTCCACAGATCTTCCCAGCATATATTAAAGTCGACCTTCATGTTCTTTCTTTGTTAATCCGAAAATAAGCGTATCATCGTGATATGCTGTCACCTCATCTATCCCACGCATTACCTCGTCCACAGCAGGTTGGAATATCCCGGAAGACAAGTTCAGACCAAACAGCAATAAACTGTACTGGAACATGCCTCATGTATTGCTGGTGGTTGCTAGTGGTTAAAACTCCTTGTCCAGCGGAATTTTGCAAGTATCAACTTCATGAAGTCCACCGGTTCCACAGTATGTGCCGCGCATTTCCGTAACCGGGCTTCAAGGTCAGTCGGCAATCACCGCAAATTCAGGGTATCTGTCCGTCACCCTTCATCGCCACCACAGTCGGAGTCGCCCAAGTGGGTAAAGTCACTTGCGCAATGACACCTTCTTGCTCCATTTTGGTGAGCACCTTCACAATGCCCTCTCTTTGGCCGTACTGTAACACTCGGCGTTTCAGGAATACCGGATCGCCTTCCATTCCAACTTCGCGGGCTGGACCGTCATACCACATTTGGTGTTCGAGCACTGTGCGATCAACCGCTGAAGAACAAGCTGATTCATCGAATTGTCGGACGTCGTTATCAGGATTACCGATTGCTCCAAGGCATGCAGGGCCTTTAAACCCAGAATCGATGGGATGTCTACGGAAATCAAGAGTCGTACCGGGATATAGTCGCTCACCTACCGAGCTAATATTGTAGTCGCGCCCAGCAGTGAAAGTCGATGTCCAGTAACACCGTGAATGCGCACGGCAGTGGGTTGTATGGGTAAACTGGGCTGGATCTAGTGAAACTCTGATTTCGGAATGATGGACTCGCAGCTCCCGGTTTTCACAATGAACGGATGTCTCAAGCAGCATTAGAATTGGGGCTGATCTCTACAGGAACTGGTTTGATTCACTCGAAATCTTCGGCATTTATACCGGATTGTCATCATTTTTCGGATCCTCAAGGACCGCAATCATCTTATTGCACTTAAATTGGCGGCACACCTTGCGATGTGACCAGTATTTCCTCGAGAATGGCATGCCGCATTACGAAGGAGATAGGTGGAACGTAGGTGGAATTAGCCACACTAGAAGCAACTGTTCGGTTGTACTGGTTTGCGTTCAGAAATCACTTTGCTAGTTAGCTTCGGTTGAAGCGTTTGACTTGAACGGGCTGGTTTACGGAGACGAGCATGTTGGTGGTGCACTACGAAATGTACAGCCGTCGCATCGGATACATCATCGAATTGTTCGCAGGTTGACTGGGTTTCGTAGGACGTAAAGTTGGGCTTCAGCAATAGCTTCTTTTGTAGCTCCGGATGAGTGACACCGGAGACTGCCACCGCGCAACTGAGTCCCTGTGGTGTCAGGATGAATTCTTGGAACTTCATGTTGGGACCACGAACCAGCGAATGAAATTGGTATGTTAGGTAGCCTGGAAATCGACCGGAACTACGTGGTCTAGCAGTAGAGTCTTCAACTCTTAGAATGGAACTGTAGCAAGGTGTGAAGATTATATCTACCCGGCCATTCGTACGTAATGAAATAACTCGCAAGATGTATTCTGGCATATTTGATTGTTACTTATTCATATACAATTAGAGGTATGCAGTTATTACCAGATAACATTCTGGCCAATTACGAAGCGATTTCTCTGTATCTACACGATCTAACAGTCACAGTCCGGCTTAACCTGATTGGTTGGGTACTGGAAATGGAGCTGTAGCGCACTGGAACGAGAGTGAAGGTATCTGAATCACTTCAGAGGACTTGTCAGGTGTGCAAGGTTCTTCATCAGTGAGTGCAATGAAAGGCCACCAGCCGTCAGGAAGAATGCTGTCTGGTTCTCCTTCTTCACATCCTTGCGTACGCTGTACCATAGATAGAACTGTTCAATCCAGTCTCCACTCTCAGAAGCACCAGCGCACAGATTCAGTTTTTCAATCCTGGGCAGCTTCATAACCCGACGCAAAGTATAGTACTTACAATACCCGAACAGATAGGACGCATTGAAATCACTCCAAAGCACAGCTACGTAAACCGAATTAGCAAGAAGACCAAGGCTGCAGAATCAGTTTGTATGAATATTCTAAATCGAACAAAGTAATTGGTAGACTACAAGTTAAGCAATTACCGAGAGCTTTGCTGTACCTGTCCTCGGCGATCCCGAATGGTTGATGCTTCTCAGAGTAAGTAGTCACGACTCTCCACACCTTAGCTGTATTCGGTCACGACTGTCCATGTTTTTTGCGTCCATCTAGAATTTGTGCATGGAAGACGAAGAATGCAGGGGTACGATCTCTTTCCTAGGGGCTATTGGAGATTCTTGGGTAGGTCACATTTCCAATCTGTCGACTGCGCAGAGAGGGATTTTTATGGAAACACTAACCGGAGCTTTTGAATCAACATTCTGACCCAGAAGGCAAGGGGTGTTAACCCAACTCGGAAACGTAACCAAAACACGTGTATTGTTATTTACATTGCGGTGTGCTGTATTTTCCAAGTGAAATTCGATTGTGCTGTAAACCGGTTACCAATTTCTTGTATCGTACCATCTTCCTTTCATTCCATCACACGCTTCCATCACAAGCCTGTCTTCAGATAGACACAGAACAAAACTATATGCTCAGTCAGAAGTCCGTCTACCATTCAAACAGTTCATTCACGCTATGGTAAGGTGAACTGGAGGTTTTGTTGGACTACCGGAGCGCGTTGTTCAAAGGGGGATCAGTTGTTCAGGCACATTTAAATGGGGGGAAATTTGGTTTACGGGTTAGGGCAGCTTGGAGCCCAGTCTCGGTGTGCCAACTGGACGACTTTTGATAAATTTCCGTTGTTCGCGTCAAGCCACGAGAAGCATCTTCCCTCAAATCGTGTTCTTCAGGACATCTTCAAGCATGTTTTCTTTCTTTCGTTCTTTCTTTCTTTCTTTCTCTCTTCCCCCCCCCCCCCCTCTCTCTCTCCTTGCTGACGGATTCACAGTGATGAATCATGTACGGCCCGAATAGTTCAGGTACGAAATCAGGTCGGATCAAAGTGAATCAGCATATTACCCTGATGGCATACTGTGGCCTTAAGTTGCATTTCGTAGCCTTATCACACGACCACAAGTCGAGTCTGAAAGGGTTGTTTTTCTTTTTTGTTTGTGACAGATCTTCACGATACTATAACTTATTCACAATACATTAAGGTTACATTTCAGAATTGAAAATCGGTACTCATTCAGTATTCAGAAGTGCACCGTCTATTCTATTACGAACATGTCTTCCAGTCCGAACCATCGCATTCAATAGTAAAAACCAACGGGTATGTATAGAATATCGAGAGAAGTTAGTCAGTTTTACGAGTAGATCAGTTCACTTTCTGCTCATGACTGACCTGGTACATTTTAACCCCGATTAGTAATCGACGACGACACTTGTTCGAGTTTACTCGTCAAATGCTTCTTAGTCACATCAGCAGCCTCGTTTTTTTTGAGCTGATCCTTGTGTTGTTGTGGTAACCTTTCCTTCTAAGTTGGACATCTTATCGCCCAGCCTTGCACTTACCGGAATTTGTTCGTGATGCAGATCTTGACCTAGTCTAGGGACGGATGAAACTCGAGCAATGTATGACTCATTTTGGGTGCTTTGATTTTCTAGTCGTAAGGTATTTTGAGAGCTGGCATTTATCCAGCCACACTGAGGTTAGGATGGTGCCGAATAATGATTAGGCTTAGGTAGTATTAGTGATCTATCACCGCTCAGATTTACTCATATGTTTGTGATCAGGGTTTCTGAACTGCAACAACTCATCTGGTGAATTATCTATCGGTCTGGAAACCAAACTCTCGGAAAACAAACCAGCTTTTCAATCGACTCAAGAGTCAGACTGCACTGCAAACCCACCCCGCCAAACTCACTGTACTTTTCTGAGTTTCCATTCGCGTGAGCTAGAGTACGTGTTCCGTGGAAACGCGCAAGACTCCGGAACCAGTTGTCTTGACTGGTTCATTTTGAGTAGTAAGAGATTTAGACTGTTTCGTATGAAGAAATTCACCGTGCGTCATGATACGAAGCAAACCGTTGAGAGTATGCCTGGAGGGTGCTCAGCCTTGCATCTGGGGCTTAAAGTCCAGTTGGTGCCCGATGCAAAGGGCAGCGTGGTGGTTGATGGTTGCGCCAAAAAAACCGGATGAAACCGTTGTACATTATTGCGGCTTCCACGGTTTTCGGTGATGATACTGCACAATGAATCATAAGGACTATTTTCGTGTGGTATAACTTTTGCAACTGAAGAATGCACGACAACAGCACCCAGCTTTCATGTTGGATCGGTACCAGAAAAAGTGCACAAGAAATCACAGATCATTGGATCGGCCGCTGTCCATTATGAGCTTCTTCGTTCCTAATGGCACGAATTCATCTATAGGTGAAACGAGGTTATTGGTAGATATATTTAACAGCAATATGCAGATAGTTCTCTTTTCTCTCGAAATTCACCTTTGTGGAAAAAGATCAAATTGGTCATCCGGAAACCCCATCGTTACTAGACCATCTTACAACCAGGGCCATTGGAAACTTATCACTTGGACTTGACCCTCAAATAGTTCATGACATCACTATTCGAAATGTAAGGAGCAATTAAAAGAGTACGTTTAAGTCCATGTAGGTAACATATACTGATGGAAAGTAGGTGAAATTCTATAATCAGTCCAGAGCTTTCGGAGACTGAATGCACAACTCACGTTTGTGAGTACTTCATATTTACATATATATATAATCAACCATACCACTATACCAAGGCAAGGCTTGACCGTGGCGTCTCTTCTTCCAGCCTTGCCCGGCACGTACGAATAGAGTACCGAAAAGTAGAATGTAGACTGACAGGCAAATATGGCTGATTCATCAGATAAAACGTTAGGTAATCGTTTAATTCAGTGAGCAGCTATCCACACCCAGCGCACGATGATAAATTTGTTCATTGCTCATCTGATTTTCCAACCGTAAGTGAACCATTCTTCCGAAAGATCACTCATCAAACCAGGAAAGCCATCACGCATCTTCAATTCCTGGTGGTCACATCTCGCAACCGCAAATTAAAACTCTTTGAACTGCGGTTTTGCACCCCAGTCCCTTAGAGAAAGTCGGATTTTGTAAGTTCAGTATGTTGGCAGAGTTTGCCCCAGCTATCGCTATTTGTGACGCACTCCCTTTCCAATCATCACTTCCAGCTGTAATGAAACTCCCCAAGTACTCAGTGATGCGGACTACTTCAATCTGGTCACACATCAGGTGACTGCAGACACAGGCTCCGCCGTGGTGAAGTAGTCATCACGGTGGACTTATAACGTTTCTGACCCGGAAAGGCGTTTTGTTCACTTTTCACTACGAGTCGTGACTCATTATGCAAGCTCCCATCCGGCGTTGACTAAAGTGCTTTGAGATGGCTTACGGATTCAGCGGAAATCGAAGAGGTCATGACTCGGTGTGACAGGCCACAACTCACTAGACCAGCGGAAAACAGGTTATTCTTGATAAGATATCAGTGCTGGTTGATTTTATTATGTGGGATAATTTTTTGCGCTTTTGAGAAGACGGATGGAGGAGCTAGTTGGGTAAACTTATCCCGGTTTAAAAGTCGCTGTAGTACGTGTTTGGCACGCCACGGAAGCACATGAACAGTTTAGCGCAAAGTAATGCGTGGTTGGAGTCAACGGCAGTGCTTTACTTCGATCCGGGGTTTTGTAGATAACCCCACTATTTGGGCCACATTGCGATATTTTTCATCTGGGTCCACTGCTGACTCGCAGATGGCGGATGCCTGATGGAGTACCGGTGGCTAGAGTGTCGGAAGTTCGTACTGGAGAGGAACTGGCGGTGGTCAGAGCACAGAGCCAAAAACCGATCCTCATTTTCCGTACAACAGGAATCTAACACGGAAGGGTCTCTTAAAAGTGCCCCATCCGATGACAGACGCCCTGCTATGGCATTCAAGACTCCTGCCAAAATCGAAATATCGGCGCTTTTTGCGTTACTCAAGCCTCCATTTCATAACTGATAAAGGTTATGTTAAATTGCATCTGTGTTGCAATCGGTGAGTGCATACACTGCGATGACAAACAAAAGGTGTCTGTCGGGACAGCGGCGGTCAAACGTGCCCGAACATCCAAACCCCATTGCACATAACCGACTAAACGTAGAGATCCAGTCTAACAGCGGGGCTTCAGCCCTCTTAATAAGATCCACGCTAAAGTCAGTGAAGCCAAAAGCCACGGCCGGAAGGACCCAGAAACATGTAAGTAAAGTTCACTGGGGGACTGGATGGCGGAATTAATCGAATGATGCAACCCGAGTCTTGATTATGAGGATATTGGATATAACACTTTGATAACCACGGTCTTAATAGTGAGAGACAAAACCTCCTCTTATCCTACACAAATTTGGTTCCGCTCTCTGAAAGTGGCTAGTTTGAAAGGACATCCAGGACGAAGGAGGAGATCAGCCGTCGGTAGCATTCTTAGGAGGTTATACGTTAGCCGGGGAATGACGCTAGAGAACTCGGACAGGATTTTCGCCGTAGGACTAGTTTTTTGGGTTATGAAGAGGCCTTGGAAGAAAAGAGTGGATGTGACAAGAAAAAAGGTGTAGGAGGCTTTCGGGAAGCAATAAACTAAAGTCGTAATGAGATATGACATGGTTGGTTGCCTTTCTGGCTATTGTACTTCCAGGTAGTCCGGTTCAGAGTAAGAGATATGTTGTCGGGATCTCTTCCGGCCCTGTACTTGAAGATGAACCTCTTACTCGTTCACAGCCAGGAGCTTTCCGCAAAGAAGCGGCCTGGTTCCAGAAGAACCGAGGGCTATTCATACTAATCACTCGTCATCTCCGGATAACCTAGCCTGGCAAATGAAACATAGTAGGGGGATGTGGTCTAAAAGTAGCGAGCCGAATTCACCATATGACAATGTGATGTTTTACAGTGGAAAATCCTCCAAACCCTGCAGTCCTGCCGCTGGGTGTCTTCAATAGCTCATTTAGAGAACTGAAGCCCAATTTATTCACCGTTAGCCGTGAAATCGGTGGCTATTACGCAGTCGGCGACCTAGGGATGTGCGTGGTAGCATACGGATCTGTCATCTAGCTACCGAAAGTATCATTTATTTTATTCAACTATCTAGTGTTTCCTCTCTATCCCTCTTAAGTGATTTGTCACCGAGATTTCATAGGTGATTGTTAAGTTCCGCTTAAACAGTCACGCGGGCAGACAAACCCAGCTCCTCCGCACTTGGACACCTATCATCAATCGCACACACACACACACACACACACACACACACACACACACACACACACACACACACAGCGTTGATACTGGTCATGCTCCATCCCGGACTGCGTTGACCAATCATATCTTACCACATGTCAAAACAGCCCTGCTTGGCCCGATCCGATTGTATGCTTGGCATACACTTTCACGTGATTCTGACTCACTTGTGTTTTTGCTTACGGACTTACTCACCGGCGTACAACTCGGGTTTGTGTCTACCTACTTACGAATAAACAGAGTACAACCGCTAAGTCTGCTGCTGCTGCTGCTGCTGCTGCTGCTGCTGCTGCTGCTGCTGCTGCTGCTGCTGCTGCTGCTGCTGCTGCTGCTGCTGCTGCTGCTGCTGCTGCTGCTGCTGCTGCTGCTGCTGCTGCTGCTGCTGCTGCTGCTGCTGCTGCTGCTGCTGCTGCTGCTGCTGCTGCTGCTGCTGCTGCTGCTGCTGCTGCTGCTGCTGCTGCTGCTGCTGCTGCTGCTGCTGCTGCTGCTGCTGCTGCTGCTGCTGCTGCTGCTGCTGCTGCTGCTGCTGCTGCTGCTGCTGCTGCTGCTGCTGCTGCTGCTGCTGCTGCTGCTGCTGCTGCTGCTGCTGCTGCTGCTGCTGCTGCTGCTGCTGCTGCTGCTGCTGCTGCTGCTGCTGCTGCTGCTGCTGCTGCTGCTGCTGCTGCTGCTGCTGCTGCTGCTGCTGCTGCTGCTGCTGCTGCTGCTGCTGCTGCTGCTGCTGCTGCTGCTGCTGCTGCTGCTGCTGCTGCTGCTGCTGCTGCTGCTGCTGCTGCTGCTGCTGCTGCTGCTGCTGCTGCTGCTGCTGCTGCTGCTGCTGCTGCTGCTGCTGCTGCTGCTGCTGCTGCTGCTGCTGCTGCTGCTGCTGCTGCTGCTGCTGCTGCTGCTGCTGCTGCTGCTGCTGCTGCTGCTGCTGCTGCTGCTGCTGCTGCTGCTGCTGCTGCTGCTGCTGCTGCTGCTGCTGCTGCTGCTGCTGCTGCTGCTGCTGCTGCTGCTGCTGCTGCTGCTGCTGCTGCTGCTGCTGCTTACGCCGTTATTAATACAGAAAACAGCAATGCTGTTTCCGAATTTTTTTAAATTGTTTTTATAGTGTATTTCATTGAGAACTTCAGCAAGTTGACAAACTCCAATTTAGACGGAAATGAGGGAAACCGAGTGCTATCACTTTGAAATTAGTATGAGAAATAAATGCTATAGGAAAAGCTGGTTCAGCTACCGAGGTTATCGCCAAGTTCCTTTGTGACTTTCATCTTGTCAACCAGAACACGTGCTAAACAAGGCACGGTAGAGTTACAACAGATATTCATATAAGGGGGGGGGGGTAAGTCTAAATGCCGAACGTGTGAAAGAGTGCGAATGGCATGCAGACAAGTCATGGTACAGGGGATGGAAGGGATCCTCAAGAATCTTCTGGGCGGATTTTTCACTGACTATGATATGCACATCATAAACTTTAGAGACACGAGAGTTCATGGAAATCAAAGAAATACGACGGATAATGGCCGTTTCGTTGTGCACTGTGGTAAAATCCTTCTTAAGACGACCAGGAAGGATTACGGCTAAGCAGTGGTGTAAGTCTGGGAGAATATGTTGATAGGTAGAAGAAAAAACGACAGCTTGTGTGGTATCAGACTACCTTAGCCTACAAATTGTAAAAGGCGGTCCACGTTGTTTTTTAGACGATCGAGAATATGAGAAGATCACTGTAAATTGGTGCTGATTGTAACGTCTAAGTATTTGACCGAGTCAGCGCTGGAAAGGGGGCAGTGTTGATGACCGATTGCTTACTGTGCTCAGAAGAAAGAGAAAAGGGATAAGGTACACTCAGGACATCCGGAACTGTTGGCACGTAGTCCAGAAGGGGACAAAAACTTCAAGCTATTGTATGAGTTATCGAAAGAAGAGGTGGAGTCTGTTTGGTTGGAGATCGATTGACAGAGCACGACATCATCAACGTGCTTAAAACGTCGAACAGGTAGTACAGTGGTTCAGTCGCTGATATGTGTGGTGAAAGGAGTGCACCCTGTAGATGCACTAAAAGTGCAGAGGAAGATTGCTTTTGGCTTTGACTGAGAAGATGTATGCCAAAAGAAACCTTTTCAGTGTAACATTATGAATGGTCTTACCATCCTAAAATCATAGCAACATAGACAACATAGAAATTCACGTGATTGGAAGCTTGAATGGGGTTGCCGTGGTAACTTCCACTTCGTACTTCTACCATTGATCGCTTGGCTGGCTGGCTTAATCGTCCGATCGGTCGATGGAACACGCGACTGATCAATGGAGACGATGAATGTGCATGTTTACCGCCATGCACACCGGAATGCCGTAGTGTACTTCTGTGGGTGTCCGTTCTAGGACGTTACTATGGTTACACACCAGGAAATGGGCGGATGACAAAATGAATCAAAATGCGAGGTGAATGGGGTAGAGAAGCTATATATACATCTTTTGATCACCTCATTGTAAGTTATTTTCTCTCTCCATTTCGAGACCAAACATTGTACTTGTATCCAGAATTTCATGAAGAGTGCTGCACAAAAAAATGTCACCGTGTTCATTCTTGCAACTTGGTAGGTGATGTTTCGTATGCTGGAGAATAGTTTTCACCACAAAACTCCTTATATTTATACAAAACATCGGTTAATGAGATATACTGATTTTCTGCCCCCATATATTGACGTTGACTCAGGCTTGGTCTAAGGCCAGTTAAAAATATCTGGCCTCAGTAGTCGAGATACATGTTTTTGAAAATCAACGGTATCAGCTCAGTTCAGTTCAGTTCTAACCGTTAACTTCACAATCCCGTGTCTCATCCAGTCGAAAGTGAAGTGAATCAAAACAAGTAAATATAAAAGAAAGGTATAAGTGGAAGTCACGTCGTCGAACCAAAAGTAAGATGGAAACTACCCCAGTAACCGCGCCACTTTGCTATGTCGTCTAATGTTTCAACCATCGAGTGGACGGATCTTGTGAGTTTCAGTCGGGAAACTCAACTTGCTCTCCCAGGCTAAATCCACAAGTTATATCATCGGCTAACCATATCGACCCACTCTTCAATCGTTATCGATTCCAGGTACAGTATGCTCGCAATAGTTGAGCATAGCTGTTGAGAAATCGGTGTTCAAACAACGGCAGTCGTCGCATACCTTCCACGCACAAAGACCACATTTCTGACACGTAGGCGGACGAACCCAACTGCGGCACAGTATGCACACTCAGCGAATTGGAAACGTTGCTTTTTGCTCCATTTGGTCAGTCGCGCGCGCACAGACATACATGTACGCGTACACGTCACGGGATCTTTTCAACCACGGACATGCATACCACACACACGCGCATCGTGGTTATGCCAGTCATGCTTTGGCACGGACTGAGTTGACCAATGAGATTGACCTTATCACCAATCGGTCTTGCATGGCCTAAGCTGCATGTACGCTTTGCCCACGCTTGCGCATGCGTGTAGATGGCCTGCATTACTGGTGTCCATACTGTGAGCATGCTGCTTGCTAAAGAAACCCGCTAGTCGCTTGTTTTCTGTGCTTTGGAATTGCAAAACTTGATACTTGGTGAGTGGTTACATCAAACGATAATAGTACCCGCTCTGAAACAAATCGACCGATTTTAGCGGTTGGGATTCTTTTCACTAAAGAGCTTAACGAAACCTTTCCACGAAAAAAAGAAATCCGAATGAACTCAGTTGAATCACTTACAGTAAACCAGTAAAATGCGGCATGCTTGCAGCGGCGAATAACAAAAGCTTACATCAAACTGTTTTACAAAAGGTCACACGAAGGCGTAACTACGGTCGTTTACGTTGCTCGTGGTTGCCGTGTCAACCGAATACATTCTACTACTCAGTATGGGTAAATGGTGTGACAAAAAACCAAATAAATCAGAAGTTTAAGCTAAACATATTTTCCTTTTTGACGTGAAAAAGACGCATAATTTGTGGAAGGAATGGTCGATTAAAATTTCCCTTAGAATGAAGATATTCAGGCTATCAAAACGGAACGGCGAAGAGGCCCATGATGTAAGGATAAAAATGCTTTCGTCAATCTAAAGATATTCCCTTTGGATTGTCTAATTCATACTGAAAATTGGTACGAGGCAGTATGATGCGTGCCACTGTCCACCCAATCTATATCTGCCAGTATACTATCGACGGTCTATGTTATTTGGTAATCTTATTGATTGATTCAAATTCTGACCAACTCTCCTGACCTCGCTGAGCTGTACGTTCCGATCACAAATGTTTCATCCCATCAGCCCGGATGACGTCATCAGGAACCGAAGGCAAAGTAAGAGGCGGAAATGACAAGGACGAAAAAGGAGCTCCAATCCAACCATGACACTGGTCAGGACACAGCCACAACACTTAATCTCCACAACCATCTGGTTATCGGATCTCGTGAACCCCAACTCATAAGTCTAACTCTCCCTATTTGGTCAAGTCCACCTGTCAAGGTTTTCATACCTTCCTGTCATGTTGTGAACTGACCACTTCAACCTACCAATCAACCACTACCTACCTTGGAGAACAGTGTACACCGAGGAAGTCAGTCGATGGTCATGCGTAACATATGTGCCTGGCACACCAGCCTATTCAGATTCGGTGCTTGTTCCAATGAATGACCACTGATTCTCAAGACCTTACGTCTAACCTTAGCTTTGTTGATATGGTGTTCCCATCATATTCTGGAAATGCTGCAGAGACATCGGTGCTCGAACAGCGACAATATTTTGCTTATCTTGTGCCCTCAGCGGCCATGTTTCTGAACCGTATAAAAGAGATGATCTAACCGTTGCATTGTACACTTGACCCTTAAGAGACAATTGTATGTTACACCGATGCGACAGATGACGGAGGTTAGCAAAAGCCAAATGCATCTCTCGTATTCGCGACGATATCTCAACCGTTCTCCCTCTAACTGGTGCGATTTACCTCACTTACTTTAGCTTTTATGCGGTAGCACGTGCAACAGGGAAATCCAGTTCTGCTTCTAGTTGCAAACGCCGTGAACACACTAGAGTCGTAATCGCTCAACTTCCGATTTGACAGTACTGACCCGTGTATTCAGCGGTCCTGCACAGCGACAACACTGGAGAAAGGCACTGTATTTCAAATCTCTATATCTGGAAGCCGCAGGACATGTCCAAAGCACTGCAGTCGTCGGCTCTGGAGGAACACTGATAGCTTTTCGATGTCGAAATACAGTAGCCTCGTTGTGCCGTTTGAAAGCATCTCGTGCCAGACCACTTTCAGTATCTATCGCAGACACCAGTGGTCATACACTTACAGCTTTCTGATGTCCTCGACGCGTAGTGGCCGCATCTCTCAATTGTAGGTCAGTATTGGACGGATAGCGATCCGGAAGATGCGGACTTTGGTTCGGAGGCTGATTTAGTTATGCGCCCAGTGTGCTGCAAAGCTGGAGAAACATCATCAGGGCATTGTCAATACGCGACTTGACTTCGTCTTTGGCTTGACCGTTTGGGAGGGTCGTGGAGCCCAGATATTCGAAGGCCTCCACGTGCTCAATTTTGTTCGCCGTTCATGTATACCTGGATAACCGATTATGTACTGCATTTCGAAGAGGTTTTGGTCTTCGACTTATTGATTCTGCGCGATTAAGAACCGGCTGTAAGGCAGTTGGGCTGTTTCCAAGGACGACGATGTCGTCTGGAAATTCTAGATCAGCGAGGAAAACATCGGTGCCCAGCTGAATACCAGGGTAATCAGTGAACATCTGGACGCACTGAACAGCACTGGCCCCAAAAGACTGCCTTGTTTACCACGAGAGTTGAGGGAGAAGTCACTGAACTTTTCTCCGTAGATGCGTACTCTCGCACGTGCTTTTGCATAGTATGACCTCATGAGACTGATAAGCTTTTGGGGCATTTCGTCCGCTTGTAGTATAGTCCATAACGATTCGCTATCAGCTGAGTCCAAGGCAGCCCGAAAATCGATATAACTAGCTGCAGTCGGTTGCTGAAACTGATACCGTTGTTTTAATACTCGTCGGAGAGTGAATATTTGAACTACGCACGTTCTACCACGGCGGAAGCCTCGTTGATAAGAGCGCGTGCGTGCGTCTCGCACCGCTGGGAGGCTGTTCAACAAAAAGACGAAGAATATTTTGGCGTCGTCGTCGACTGAACTGATGTCACGGCAGTTTGCGCTCAAAGTACTGTAGCTTTTCTTCGGAAGAGAGAGTGGCACTGAAGTTTCCAATCCCCTGGAAATTGTCCTCCCCCCTCCCCCCCCCCACACACACACATCGGACAAAACAGGGTGAGCGATGGCTCCAGCAGTGTTGTAAGTCATGATTTACATATCTCAGATGCGATGCCATCTTCGCCGGGGGCTTTCCGTTCCTTCAGCTTGTGTATTACGTTGATGATATCATCTCGGCTTGATAGGTTGCCAATAACCTCATAGATCTCGCTCTGGATTGCTGGGATATGGTTCACAGAGCTTGCCGCGGGACTGTTCAGTAGACAGTCGAAGTGCTCACTTCCTCGCTGCATCTTTTTGGCCCGCTTAGGAACAAGCAGCCCGGCGGCATCTCGAAGGAGGAGTTCTGCCGAATGTCGCTTGCCGGATTTAGTGCGGATTAGACTGAGGAGCTTTGAGAAGTCCCCGCAGTCAGCCACAATCACCATGGTTTCCACAACTTCGGTCCAGTAGTTGCTTCGGTCTCTCCTGGCCTAACAGGTGGCTTTCCGTAGGATATCGCGGAAGCCTGAGTGACCATTTAGGCGGGCATCTCCAGTCTCTTCGGTTAACTGGAGAGTCGCCTCTGAGATCCAGTTTTTTGTCGTCATCGCGTAAAGCCCATTTCATCTAAAGCGGATTGTTGGATCGATGCCTTAAGTAAGATCCGTTGATTTTCCACATGAACTTATCCACCTATTACCGCGGGGGTTAGATAGGAGGCAATAGCGTCCGAGAGGACTTGGCGCTCTCTCGATGATCCTAAAGCTGCTGTGTTAATCCTCTTCGGGTTAGAGTTTTTGCGGTGATTGGCTAGGTGGATCTTGAAGCTTGCACATGGGGGTGTGGTGGGTGCCAGTCTCCTCGCCTCGATAGAGTCGGCAATCTTCAGTCGAAGATGACCAGCTTGATCGTATGAGAATGTGGTCTATCTGGTGCTCTGTGTGGCTGTCATTTGAGTACCATGTTGGCAAGTGCTTTCTGGGATGTTGGGAGTGAATGCTGGTGACAGCTAAGCTGTTGAAGTCTGCAAAGCTGACGAGACGTGCACCATTGCTGCTTTGCTGTCCGAGACCATACTTTCCCAAAAATGTGTCTTGTTGTTTGGTCGGGCTTTTCAGTCCCCCGCAACTAGGGGAATGCCACGTTTCGGGACACTGCGTATCACCTCTTGTAGTCTGTCACAGAACTCGTCCTTTGCTACTTCTTCGGCTGCAACTGAAGGGGAATAGACTGCAACAACTGTCAAATTCAAGGAAGAGGTGTGGAAAGGAACTAAGGCGATCCGACGGGATATCAGGTCCCATGAGAGCAGTCTTGTTAGTCCTCTTGCCGACAGCTGTCACGACACCGTGGAGGCCAGAGCTGTCCGTGGGTCCACTAATGATAGAGGTGGTAACCGTCGTCTACTCCGAGAACCTATACACACCGGGGGCCCGAATTTGGCAGCCGAACTTTGGAGAGACATTCAATTTGGTTGCGATAGCCATGTAGCGTTCTCGCGGTGAAGGCTTGGCTTCCGATACCCAGGAGTGTTCTTACATTCCAGCAGGCGATTTAGGTGTGATTTTGCGTCTTAAGGCCAACAGCTAGCGAACTCGTCACCCCGGCTGTGGAGAGCATGTCAGGCACGTCTCTTACTGGGGACGCCGTAGCATGAGCGACGTGCGAACTTGTCATGAAGAGTCTTGGGAATTTGCTGAGAACATGGAGTACCCAGCGCCACTAGGCTTTTGTTCCAGATGACACCTCTACCCGTGCACAGCCAAGTGTTACCTGTCGGACAACAGGGAGATTTTGTGTTGTTAGCAGGTGACTGGACGAGCTGTTCGTCCGTCTTTTGGATGGCGACCTACCAATCCGGAATGCCTAACGCGTCCAAGTTATCGTGGTGCATGGTTGCCGGGGGCTATCCAGGAGCTCATTCTACCTTTGGCAGAATTGGCAGTGACCCATGTGTCCACACAACCCTGTTGATTGAACGGATTTCTCTGTTAGCCGTAGGATCCCAGTAGATCGCATTCGCCTATGCAGGAATATCCGTCTTCTCAAGCTGGGCGCCCTGTCACCTCGGTTTTCAGGCCTTGACAACTCTAAACCTGGTTTTTACTGCCTGTCTAGTGGTTTGACAGGGTGTGGCCGCTGATGCATGTCCCAGCTTCGTAGAGCCACAGAGGAAGAGTTGGACAGGTGACGGAAACCAAAGAGATGGAAGATACCTCGGGCGCACGACAGTCCACCAACTCAGAGGTGCCACTCCTTTCGAATACCCCATACACCCCCGAGATTTAACTTTCCAGGTAACAAAATTTATCTACTTCAGCGGGACCTTCACCCGCCAACACAAGGTTTAGCAAAGAGCTAACACAGTTCGGCAGCAGCACCTTACACTTCGAAGGTGCAAAGCCCATCCCAAACCTTGTTACACTGTTGTTTAGGATATCTAAGAAAGCTTGCAACTTACCTGGATCTTCAGTTATAAGAAGAATATCGTCCGCATATTCCAAGTCAGACAGTTTACTGCCTGAGCAAAGGTCGACGCCAATATTCTCTCTCTCTCTCTCTCTTGAGGATAGGACAACCTCAGGAATCAATTCAGCTGAAAAACTGAGGAGAAAGGGAAAAGAAGTTAACCCCGAAGAATACCACTTTAAGTGGTGAACTGAGGTGGAAGATCGCCGTAAGCACGAACTCGGCTCCGGCTGCTTGCATACAAGCACTGGAAAAGAGAAGAGAATTTCTCTGGCGCACTCTTCAACAAGAGGTATGGCCAGAGGACCCTGTGATCGACTGAGCCGAACTCCGCTTTCAGGTCAAAAAAGACTGAGATCGTAGGCCTGCAGATGGTATGCCCATGCTCTTATATTTGTCGATGCCTAAGGATGTGACCGACACAACCCCGACGGGGTCTGAAACCGGTTTGATTCTCACGCGTACACGTCTCGCGGGATATAATATCCTTTCTTGTAGATCGGAGCAATCACCGATTTACACCATTCCCTAGCAATCTGTTCCCTATCCCAGATTACCCGGAGGAGTTTTTTAACTCCAAAACCAAAGCCTCGCATCCATCCTTGAAGGTAGATGGAGATAACCCATCTGGTTCAGCCGCTTTGTATCTTTTCAAATAATCTACCACTCGCATAGCCTAATTTCTGATAAAGGAATTATACCTGTCTGCATCGCTTCCCTTGCTCTTGTATTACGGAGGTCCACTGTACAAACGGGCCAACGGAATTGTTCCTTAAAGCGCCCCGCCCAACGGTTTAGACGATATCAGTGTGAGTGAATCGGCGAGCAGTTGGATTCGGTGATTTACTCATCTAGACCGGACTTCCGTAGACAGGTAACTGTAATCAAACGGAGAAGGTTACGATTGTCGCCAATGGGCGCAAATGTTCTGTGCTGTCTCACTAACCCTAGTGAGAAGACTCTTCCAAAGCCTAATATTACAACTTACTGGTGCAAAATATGTCGTTTACAGAAGATACGTGCTAACCATAACCAAAACTTTGCATAAATGCTTTTTGGTCGACTGATAGACCTAAACGGCCCGCCTGGCTGGTTGGTATGGTTGCGCCCAAATTAGTTTATTCGGCTCTGGTCGGTTCAGACGAGTGTTAACCGCTGACTGGTTCACTGATCGCTTGGCTAGTTCCACTGTTGTTGGCGATTCCGGTAAGCCGATCACGTGTTGTCTGCTTCACTACCTCCGATCCTGAGGTTGGTTCTGGATGGGTGATAGCAAGCATTCTATCTTGCCTTCGCTGGTGCTTTGTTATCGATCTGCTTTTCGGATTTAGTCCTTAGCCCCATGCACCCAAAGGAACACAATCGTGCCGAAGGAAAAGGCCCATTTGTTGAAGTTTTAAGGACTTGATGAAATTTGCTCTCTCTTTCTCCAAGGTTTTGATAACCTGCTGAAGTTCTGATGCTGAGTTACGCAAAAATTATGCCGTTCATCCAGTGTTTTCCTTGAGTGAAGTCGATTGTGCTGATCATCACAATGTGTCTTTACACCTAATTTGCGTTATCTACTTCAGGTTTCATTATCCATGTGAAGCATTCCTCCGTTTGATAGTACCCGCCCCCATGAAGGGACTATACTTAATCACTGACTCTGCCAAAAGATGCTAGGAAGCCTAAATAAGTTGAAGAAACCGAGATACCCCAAAGCATTTGGGACACTATGGCCGAGAAACCAAAACAGAAACTGTCACTAAGGTCGGCAGTCCGTCGGTTCTAGACACCGCTGTTAGACCCTTACTTCGGTGGTTCATGGGGATACGATTCGAACCCATGTTGTTTCTTCCACTTCTCCCTCATGGAAATCACACGCGGGTGGTGATTTCCGTTGATGGTCAAAGGACGAACAGCAGGACTGGGACTCAAAAGATGCTGCTAAAGATGAAGGTATGTTTGACGATCCCATCATGTAGTACATTTGTTACCGGTCACGATACTGTTTGAAAGGGGATGTTCATCAATGGGGTTATAGACCAGGGTTTCGGTGCCGTGTTCAGCATCCCGGGGAACGAATAGTGCCCATGATATGGGAGCTAAGACGTTTGGCACAGAAAGCATTCCCGTAGTTAGGTCGCTCTGAGAGGATGTCTGAAGTTTTGGAGAGGATATAAGTGGTAATTCGGAATCATGAGCTTGTAAAAAAAGTTCCCGAAGCGACCTTCACCATCAGTCTCACAAACTGCGGACACGGCTAAGCAAATGGAGAATAATTAAAGCCGTCATAAAGTTCTACGAGTAGGAGGTTCCTCATACCGATGTTGTAGAAATTCCCTGAACATCGTGGTTTTGGAATTAGTCTTTCCCCTACGCGCAACTATGCACCCTGGCAAAAAGTTCTATTATTTAGGGCGCGTGCAGTAACTTCTCTCCTCAATACTAAAAACAAATTGTCGAACACTAGCAAAACTGGTCTGTTAGGAGAATATTTTAAAATATGAGTACGTAAAGTTTCAACGGTAAAAGTGGGAGCAAATCAATAGATATGTCTGCAGATATAAGATGTACAAATTTAAGATGATTATCCCAGAACCACCTCTTGAGTGACCGACTGGAAGCATTCCTTGTACTTACCCGAAGAATTCTGTGCTGTTCAGGCTATAGGTGATAACACTCATCCTGCAAGATTGATCAGGATTCACTGTAATGCCTATCCATCAATTGGAGAAGTTTTACTACCTCGAAGTCATTGGACAGAATTTCTTCAGTAATTCAATAACTTAATCACGTCTTTGTAAACCCTGCTAGTTTCACCATAGACTTCGTAAAGAAAGTCGATAGCCCAAACGATTTACGACACAACTTGATTCCTTTTCGGTTGCGACATGTAACCACTTTTGTTGTATTGAAGATACCAACTTTAGACGGCAAGAACTTTGGATGCTTTTATGGCCCTTTGGATGTTACGTTTTAACCTAGATGAAGACAACATCCTTGTCGTGGTCTTACGTGTTAATTTTATGCTCACCATATCTGGTGGTGGTACTCTCTTTCGTGTGAATAACTCGAGCAATATGCTTGCACTCGGGGATCGATTCCGAGTTATGGATGACACAAAAACAGGTGCCGGATGGGCTCACACAAAGTCACACCTCTCGGCTTTACAAAGTTAGTAAAAAATTTCCGGTTTTCTGAAAAAACCGTTCTCCAAAACAATGGAAACCAACTGAATATTTAATGTACCGCTGTCATATAACCTTGACGTCATGTATTAAAAATAAACGGAATATCCCCCCCCCACCCGGTGAACCTCTCATCCACCGTGAATTTGCACTTGAGCAGCGAAATAATATAGTATTCATCGAATGTATTTGTACTATTTTTGCTTCTTTCTGCGAGACACAAATATTGTCACCGCTTCAGCAAAAACAAAAGCTTCTAGTAAGATCACTGATGCTAACCACTTCCGGAGAATTGTGTCTTTATAGGTTTGAAATTACCCACAGTCTACGTTTTACTAGATCTGAACTGGTGCATGTCTGGTCAAGTTATTATCGTAACCAAGGTCACACAGCTTCGACTACACACAAATAATCACAGAATCACCTGTAGTAAGGATAGTAATAGAAATAATAAAAATAATGATGATAAATTATGTGATATTGCTTATTTCAACTGTTCGTTACGAAAAGCTATAATAACCATAGGAAATATAAATTCAGTCCGACAACACTCGACAAGTAACCATCAATAGTTTAGATCCGGTTACTTCCAGATGTGTTCGATGGACAGTAAGGTGAACGACCCGAGAATTTGCACGGTCCTGTCGAACAAAATTTATGAGGGGTTAGTTGTCGAAAGACTTGATGAATTCTCCTACTTATCGGCGACTGTCCATTGACAACCAGTATGAACCAGACAGTCCACGAAGCTGATTTGCACAATTAATTGTACCATTCATACCGCGTTCTCCTTGAGCGATTTGGGTTGTGCTGAGCGTCGCTGTGGGCTGACCCACCTAATCTGTGCTACGTACTCCAGACTGTGCCGTCGGTTTGAATCATTCCTCCGTGCAATTGTGACAACTGTCACGCGGTTAATGCAAGAGAAGTTGCTTCGTGTCTTGGAAGCGGAATTTATTCGTACTTTTTCGAATTATTCTCTTAAAAATAACTCGAAAATTTGACGAGGCATGGTTTTGAATAATATCAACATCAATTCAGATTACGTCATGCGACTTTGGCTTGCCAGTGTCCTAATTGCTTTTGACCTGTACATTGTTCCGTACTTTATTATAAACGTCATGTTGGGTGGAGCTTGTAAATAAACATTTTCCAGTATCTTCACTGGGCTCTCGTCTAAGATGACTAGCAAAAGCTTGAGTGGCACATTTTCCGTAAATTTGGGGCTCTTCCTTCATCATTGTCAAGTAAACCAATGTATACAACAAACAATAATAATGATAATAGGAAAAGAATAATGCTGCGTTCAATTCAGTCTGTTTATTCAACCGTTAACCTCGCACTTATGTGCTCTGGTTTCGGTTGCTACCTTCCAGTATCGTCATGTCAGGGGCTAAAGGAATTAAAGCATCAAGTGGAAAAGATCAACAACAACAAAATCAAAGTAATAAGCGGAAATCACGAGGACAAAGAAAGAGTCCGAATGCAACTACGCCACCGGCCGCGACACCCAGCCATATCACTTAATGTTTCCGACCATCTGGTAGGCGGGTTGCGTGGGCCCCAACCCGGAAGTCTAACACGTCCTACCTGGTCAAGTCCATTGGCCAAGATTTCCATGCCTTTTTGTCATGTCATGGACTGACCACCTCGACCTACCTTTCAATCACTACCGGCCTCAGAGAACAGCGTACGCCGAATAAGTGAAGAACTCTACTTTTGCCATGCGGATTTGTGTATTGGGCTGATCAACACGGCGCTATTTCAGGTGAGACGGACTGAGGTTGAATTCTTCGATTAATTTCCCGTTAGAAATCGTCTGACGAAATGGTCGGCTTACTGTAGACGTCATAATGCGAGGAGTAAATGCAACAAATTCGTACCAGGGTAAAGTAGTCGCATAGTGGAGCTCGATAGGAGCAGTCTTGATACGTCCCCTTCGTTACCTCAGAAGCAATAAAGGTTCTACGGTTAGAAGCCTTCGAGGCTTTCCTATCTAGTAAATTATCCGGCTAGGTTTCACGGGCTTACTTGAGGACAGAGCGAATAAGGGTTCCGGAAGAGGTGTTATATCCCGTGGAGGTTCATTATATTGCTTTATAGGAGAAATCTTTATGGACGGAAATCAAATTTGGATTTCCTCCATGGTGTGTTAGAACCGGCTAAAATACCGCGTTATCCATGCTAAAAATGAACTGTGTCGGATCAGTGTGTAAACATTCGAACAGAACGTGTTAGCCAAAAGTTGGTCGATAGCCGGCAGCTGATCCTGAAAAGCTTTCAAGTGCAAGCTACATTTGTGGACAGGCTATTACCATGCCGTAGCAGAGGTCCGGGTCTAAGGTCTTTGATTCGAGATGTATAAGGTTCGAAACCCGTTGCAGATGGCTCGATATGACTGGTAGAAAGGCAGTGTTGTGCACACACATATCCCGTCCCCCAAGTCCACTGGTCGGTGGTACTCTTGGGAAACCAATAAGTGCGCAAAGCGTTGTACGGTTTGCATTATTTTCCACTTGAAGTAACGGAGTGGTATTAAGGCCAAACAGGTAACAGCCACGCGTATATACTCAGTCAGACAGTTCAAAATGGCAAAACACGTGCGGCTCTTCAAATAGAGTATTCTCAAGCTAGTATGGCCCAATGAGAGATCCATCGGCAACTTGCTCGTTTCAGCTCCCTTTAGTTCCATGTGCTTGCGACGGTCGAGATGATTCTAATGGGTTCCATTCTCACTCTGTTGGCCCAATAGCATTCATTTGTGTTTGCTGGTCGTTCACTTCAGTATATCGGTAGGTAATTGCATCACGTGACTTTTCCTGCCACAGTCAGTTTGCGGAATCCTAAAAACGCGGAAGCTGCTTCGAGGTCCTTTCCACAACATTATCCGTGAACTCCGGGTGTTCCTTATGGTATAATGCTTTCCAACATCATATTCTTCACTTTCTTTATTGATCTTTTATCCATCACTCAAAACGTCATTTATTCATCAGCCGATGGCGGATGCTTCACTGTACTCATCCTTTTTGTTCCCCTGATACACTTTCATCATCACCTTATCAGTGAGGTAATTAGAAGGACCCTGAAAGAGGCCTGCTGTGCCATAGCTTCTTGTCCTGGATTGAACAAATCAGAAGTAGCCGGACTCTGATATTCAGATAGTCCTGGTTGTTTAGTACATAGTCTACCAATGGTATCGCATCCTACTTCATACATAAAAGATTGTGTACCAGTAATGAGCAGAAAGAAAATACATATTCTGTATTCTAGTCTTGTCAGCTCTTGATGCGCGTAGTTGTGGCATAAAGTTTTTTTCGAGTACATACGGTTGGATAGGATAATTCTAGTTTTAAAGTAACTCACGAACGTCATGCTGCGTTGTACTTTTCTGAACCTAGGCTCCAGTACCGTCACTGTCAAGTGAGGCAAAAAATTGGCTCACTTGCAATGCTTCCAAGACCTCTTTTTTTGCACGAGCTTCTAGAAAGCATGCACTAATTTTTCCCCCAACCTCAGTTTCGATAGAGACCCGCTCCAACCCAATTCTACTGCTGTTATTCTGAGCCTCTAATTGTCTCCGTGTGCGTATTACCCCCCCCCCTCCCACTACGTTTTTAAAGTTGCCCCACCCCAAGCTCCACAAGAAGATTCTGGTTAACCGTTTACAGCTTTCGACACGGCTTGATCTCCGTTACAGTTTCCCACTGCTGCTTTCCTGGGACAGATATTTCCGGTGATTAGACGGATACATAATGAAAAGGTTGGGTTCGAGAGCACTTGTGGCACGGTATTTCCAATCTGCATTGGTAATGTCCAGTCAAATTACCACGCAATACAATTGATTCGTTGTTATGTAAACATGCCGCAACTGAAAGACGTGACCAATCTGTCATGGAGTAGTACGCAAGCATTAGTGTTCCTCCGCGAAAAAATTGCTTGTATTTGATCCGAAACAGCAAAAATAGAAACCCCCATGAGCATAAAGGCCCAGTAAGTGCAGCACAGGGATCCTACAATTAAATCAGTCAAACACCAGTATGGCAGCCAACAGCCTGCTCACTACAATAGGAGTAAGAGTCAGACCCGGTCCTATGCGGATAGTGGATGCAACAACCGGTTTGCACTGGGTTGCGTGTGTGACGTAACTAATCAAACAAGTTCGATAACCCGGTGCTCGGAGTTGAGTACGAATTTAGTTGCCTCATTCGGGTTTGAGGGCTACGAAAAACTGCCGGGAAAGTCGGATTATGAGGCAAACCACCAGGAATAACGAAGCGAGAGAACAACAGCTTCACTTCGTGAGTCACGAGTTGTGCTAATTTACAGGAAAAGAAGAATAACCCTGTTAGAATTGCACCAAAACTATTTGTTGTGGTCTACCGACACTGGTGTGCAAGCTTTTGGTACTGCTTTGCTGTGAACGAGCCCTTCACAATGTGACAGGGACAGCTTCAGCAGGACCGTTTGTAAGTGATCTAAAAATGGCTTTCGATTACATAGGTTTTGGGCACTGCACCTCGTAAAGGGCAAAAAAGAGAAATTTATTTCCCTATGAAATCTCTTGAAATGAACCACAGAGATTTTGGGATCCAGGGTTCCATTGAAGAAATTTCGATCAGTCGTGTAACTGCTTGCGTAATGCAATACCGATTTTCATACTGTGTAGGTTAAGTAGGAACAAAATACCATCAGTGAGGTGTTTGATTTCCGCGAGCTATGGCGATTGCCATATTCCGGTTCTGTACAAATCACAGGAAGCCAAATAATATCCACAGAAATGAGAAGTTCATAGGATGACTTTGAACCTGTGGTCAATTCACATCGAGCGATAAACTTTTGTCGCAAGACAAGATAAATCGACTGACTGATCGATCAATCGACTGACCAAATCGAAAGGGTCATGTGATTTGTATAACACGTGTTCTTGTTGTTGTTGTTGTCAGATACAAAATTGGACTTTTCCGCTGGAGTACAACCAATAGACGAGCGCGTGAGCAGAACGTGGATAACAAGCTGGGACGAAAGCAGGCCACTGTTTAGTACACAGACACCGATGATGAAAACACCGGGGTTGATGGGTGAGCGTTGTCAAAAGTGTTTTGTTTTCGCAAAGTAAAACAATCTTTTGGTTTATTTTTTCTTTTGTTATTTGTGATCGCACATAAATGTTTTGTGGAGGGAGTATACACTTCACAGTCATCGGGGCCCAGTGCACTATTAGAGAAAAAAGGTATCTAAGACTTGGAATAATTATGAGTTGCATAAAGCCTTATTGGGTGCGAGGCAGTAAACAGTCGTGAGGATAGCTTAGTTTCGCCTTCATTGAAGTAGGCTAGTGAAGAGGGGTGAAGCGTACACCTGCGAACTAATCTATTAAAACACTATCGGCCTCACACATCACCGGGAAGGGTGATGAAAGGTTTGTGACCTAAACGTCACGCTCAACGATCAAAACCTGTTCGAAACAAAATATAAACTTTTGTGTTCACAGACGTAAATGGGTTAAATTCTTCAACTAAATGCACATAACCATTGCCAGGGTAATTATGGTACCTGAAGCGTTTTTAGAAGGGAAAAGTCGGAGTGATAACAGTGGCTGAGAAACCGTGCGAAGCAAGTGAGCAGGCTTCAATTTATATGGCTGCCGAATCAGAAGTAGTCAAGCCAGGTTTCGTTGCTTTTCTGCTTCTGATCTAGACCCTTAAACGTCTAATGTTTCGAAAGTCTTGAAAAGATGTATCAGTCTTGTGCTTCAGTGCGCTGTGAAGGTGGAACGAGGTGAGACAGAGTTGTGATTACTCAGTCGGACACTAACTGATGGCTGATCGCGTAAGATCCTTTAACTAGGTCCTTCTCATGCCTGCCCTGCATCAAGATCAATCCTCCGGATCGCTTCGGCTTGGCCTTGTTTTCGGTTTTAAAGGTTGAAGTCGTGGGCTGAAGCTCTCAAATTCGGCTATTTCACTTTCAAATTGGGGTCCTGCTGAGCTCTGCGCTTGCTCCCCGGTAGGATTGCTTTCGTCTGTCGTGGGGTCTACTTTCGAAGGGGTCACAGTTTCCTATTCGATCTGTGACTTTTGATTTGCTTAACACCATTGATTTGATAACCACTTCATTCTGTTGTCACAGCATTCACCACTAAAACATACTGATAGTAATCAATTACCGTTCGTTCAAATCAGTTTCAATTGCCGACCACTAGTGTTCTATTAATATCGTCCCCATTCTCGTAAGGTTCAATCGACCAAACGCAGATAGACACAAAGATAGCTAGGATGACAGACACAGACAGACAGGCAAATAGACAGAGACACAGGTAGACACAGACGGACATGTGAAGACATAGATAGAGAGGTACAGACACAGATACAGAGAGAGACAAGTAGATACAGACAGATGGATGGATAGATAGACAGACAGACGGAGAATTCATATATTACCTCCGTCCTCATCAGAAAGGAAGCATGCCTTGATCTGCCGGCTTCAAAACTCCATTTGACTTTCCCCAGAGAGAAGCCAGTTTTTGTTCAGAATCGGCATTGTTCTACGCTTGATTCTGCTGCACCTGTTACCCACCTCTCACACAAAAATCCTTAAATTACTTAAATGAATCTGTTTGGATTGTTTGTCTTCGTTACTAATCAGTATTGTATTGCGTTCCTCACTCCATAATTGTCGAAAACCTAGAATTTTTCTGTTCGCCTCACAGACAAAACTCATGGTCTCAAAATCGGCAGATAAATTATAAAATAGCACCAAGAATTCTGTAATGTGCAGTTCTCTATCCGTAGCTACGTATCTTAACCTACCATGCGTGCGATTTTGTTCAGAAGCACGGACAGGATCTCACTCACAAGGCTTCTGATTGTCGAAACATCCCCATCAAATCACTTCCTCTCTTAAACCACTTCAAGTGTTACAAATGCATTTTCCTCACCCCGCAATTCTAAGTTCTGTGGGAGAATAACGCTCTTAACTCCTCAGCCGAATTCGGGGTGCTGCTGAGATCCTCGCTTGCTCGCCCGAAGTGTAGTTTGCTTCAAGCGGTATTCTTCCGTGGGGGTTGCGCGTGCACCATATACAAAGACAGAAAGAAAACTCTATGAGCCGGGGTTCAGTAAGCACGTTAGCAAGCATCAACACTTACACCCATAAAGATGAGTGTGGCGATCTATGTCTGGGCTCCTTACTATAGGATTCTTTTTTGTCTGTCACGATGATGCTTCCGAAATGGCCACAGTTTCTCAGGCGAATGACGCAACCAACATCTCCCTTCTCTTGATGCTGAATTCTTCGCCACAATAAAAATAAAAAGTAGTTGTGAGTGGATTGGATATCGTCAAAACTGCTTACCTGATGCGATCACAGATCTGGCACACGTCAACTTCCTCCTTTCGTAATCCACGACCTCTCGAGGCACACACCCTTCATCCACACTGACAGGAAAAGTGAAATCATCCATCATCAAGAAGCTGAATGAATTTGGAGTCAGTGGCAAAATTCATTGGAGGTCGAAATTCGTCTGTGTGACATAATGATCATCCACTCTCACATCTCTCTTTCTCTCCTAATTGATAACGTTGTCACGGGAGCTTTCAAGTATTTGTCTCTCGAGTACTAATGCGAATGTGTCAGTAAAAAGGAAGTATGTAACTGAATTCTACCAGGTAGGGTCTTGAAGGTGTGGACAGGAAAGTAGCCAGCCAGTGGTAAACCGCAAATTAATGGACAAAACCTCACCGAATAAGCGATCGCGATCGATCTGCGGTGTTGTAATACGGCGAGGAGGTAAACATCCATTGCCTAACGCAAATGGTCAACTATGACTCCGTTGTTCGTTCACCGCGTTGAGTTGTAACTAAAAATAACCCATACGTATTTCGACACTTACCAGTGGATCGTCGCTGAGTGTCCGTTTTCCCCTCCTCGTCGAATATCTACGTCACAAAATACCGCATTTTAGACCAGTACAAATATAGATTCAAGGCCGTGAAAAGGCAGCTAATAAACTGCCTCCGTGTATCCTAACGTTTCCTAGGAACCGGCGAATGAGTACCGACGATATGACTCTATTCCTTTGCGAACGATAGTGAAAATTCAGCTCCGTAGAGGTCAGCTGTATTGGTTGCCATTGCGTCCAGAATAACCCCGTTAGGCAATCATTTTCGCGGTATCTTGCAATCGGCCGTGTGAGCTTGTGTGTTTGTTCACTTTACCCCATTGAGTACAACTCAAATGACGTGTACCAGTTTGTTGTTCCACCCTATGAGCGTGAAGTAGATGACTGCGCGAAAACGGAAAAAAGGGCTCAACATTCCCTCACGGAGAAAAGGTAGCGGGGAACCAAATAAGGCCTCCATAAACCAGAAGCTTCCAATATTCGGTCTACTGAGCACTGTTGTCTTCCACCAGTGAATGTGAAAGGTGACGGATAGGGGTTGAAAGAGATGGCATATTTTTACTTCCGACTCGAAAATCCTAGAGATAGGTACGAGTCACTCACCCATTAGTGTTCAAGTGTGGTGAGCAGGCCGTAGGAAGTCATACTGTAGTTCAGTCGATGTAAGAGTTGGTTATCGATGAGGCACTTAATGAACTTTGTGACTTTGTATTTTGCAGGGCGAACACGTCTAGCTTCCGGTTGAAGATCACTGGTCCTTGTGTACCGCGCCAGAAAATAAATGATGCAGTACGACTGGTCCCAAAGGACTATACAGGTTGGGAACACGTCGCGGTACCTCTGTGTTCCCAAACTCAAGTGCTTTCTACGTACAAAACAATCTACGGGGAACGGGAAATTTCGGTCCGCTGATCTAACTGTTGGCTGAGTAAAATCTCTTCTTGTCTGTCCCATACACGCACACACGTACAGGTCACTTCGTACTTGCAAATGACCGAGAAAATGACGTAATCACCCTACTGGAATGTCCCTCAGGTTGATTTAACCTTGAGGTGGAGCACAGACATCCAACTCCGAGTTATTCCTCAATAATTTGGTTCCATTATGTGTCGACCTCATTGGTGAGGTCCGATAGTATGTGCAAACGAAACTAATGGCGAATATTATTCACCCTCGAGCTCCTTTATGAGACGCCTAGTTGAATTTAGTCTCCTCAAAATGGTAGACTAAAAGCAACCCGATCTGATTCGCTCATCCTAAATGGGGTTGTTTTACGGAACGAAGCAAAAATTTATAAAAATAGCACGGCTTGTTGCTGTTAGACATACAGACTTACCAGATTGTCTGAAATGCGTTTGCAGGGTACAAGAAACGAAACGCCTGGAAAATCCATTTCATATTATCAGCGTTTGGTTATCGTTACCAATAAACTTGTCTTGAATGGAATTATTGCCCGTTTCTTTCATGACTGGGACTTGTGAACACTGCTAGATGTCACTTTTCCCAGTAGTTCTTAAAACGTAACTCGAAGGCGTCGTAGACTAGCCAATATGTGAAAATGGGTCGGCTAAAATGGCATCAAGGAGTGCCCCCCACCCCCACCCCGGTCTCCTGACTTATCCCCGGTGGACTTCTTTCTCTGCGTATTACAAAGGAAATACGAGATATACTGCAGGTAGCGTTATTAAGTATATATATATATATATATATATATATATATATATATATATATATATATATATATATAGTGATCACACGTGGTCTGCTTTTCGTCAACCACTTTGATATTATTCAAATCACCACATAACATCGAAAAAGCGTATTTCCTCTCTTTTAGATTTACTCAAAAGGCCAGGGATGAGAGGGAGAGACGCTGCTAGCTCATCAGAGCAGTCCTGGTACAACCTTCGAATTACCAGGTTGGAAAACGTCCGTTGATAAGTATGGGAGTATGAATGGTGCTCATCCGGCTGCAGGCCCTAGTGTGTTATCACATGTCGAGGTAATAAGGTCGTCAGTGTTCACGTAATGGCCATTAAGTCGTCCATTTTTATGTAGGTTCTGACGGTCACATACTACTTATCCAGTGACCCTGGCGAAATATAACTAGCATCCACAGTGAGACTTCACCGTCTGACTTGCCGTGTTTACTTCTGAATCGATTCCCTTGATATTTTGACTTTCTAAATGCATTTACAGTTACCACCGGTAACCGAAGTTCTTTGAAATTTGAGTTCACCCTCTCCCGTTGCTTGACATCATTGAGCTTCAAGAGATCCTGTTTAATCATGCACATTTATGTGTGCATTACCAGACGATGTGGAAGAGTGACACGATTCTAATATTTGCCTTGTCTGTTATGGTACTGCTTGGTTCAGAGTTCGAATTTCGGCTGGGTTGAAACTGTACTCTTTTCTTCCTCTTGGTCGGAAGACATCACGACTGGAAAGCCTAAAATCTAATTGCAGTCACTGTATTAAACCTTTTCTGTTCCATTACGGTTGGAATTTTTATTAGTATTCAGTATTCCGGCCTTGTCAGCGCTGTAATGGCTTTAGACGTGAACTGGTGTAGTTGTTCATCTCAGAGCATGTTTTACTTGCGCTTTCAGGGAAATTTCACGTGCTACCTCCCGGGGCCGTCCACAGCGTGGTTCGCTGAGTGCGTATATTGAATTGGTTATTTTGGACTGTTCTACTCCCCTTAGGAAGTTCATCGGGTGTCATTCGTCAAATTCCGATTTATCCTGTGATAAATGCTTCTAGTCAACCACCGTTCGATACGAGCAACATGTTTCTACCTAATATAACCAGTGCAGTTCTAATCCACTGAACTTCCAGAACGGTTTGTCATCCACTGGCATTCGAAGCTGAGACTGTTCGATGTGATTGTTTCTAGAGGGCAGTGGATTAAATGACTACTCCGAGGACGGTCCTCCCCCTTATCGTATCATCACCAACCCATAACAAATAACGATCATGCAACCAGCTGTACAACCGAAGCCCTTTCGATACTAATTCTACACAGTGTACATTTTTGGTTAATCCGTCCATAATCTCTTCTCCGAACGGTCACTTATACGCTGCGTGACAACTAGGCGGATTGTTTACCTCGAAGCGTTGTACATTTGCGAGTTCACCGGAATTTCACATTCAACTTCCTGGGTGCGGTCCACAGTATGATTCGTTTATTCCATACCTAATTGGGAACGTTTATTTTGCTACGTACCACAGACAATGAATTCCTCTGTATTCATGGGCTTTTTGAAAATACGTATTAAGTCTTGTTTGACGCAGAATGCTATAACAATATACAAGCGATATCAAACTTCCCGCTACATCCCGCCGAGTGAAATTATTCCATAGCCCCGGCAACAGCGTTGCACCCTGACACGTCCTCCGTCACCCTCGCGTACCACATCGTGATAGGGGGGGGGGGAGGGAGAAAGTTAATCCGAACTATGTTCCCTCTCGGTGACGAACACGTGACACTATCAGTTGGATAAATTTAACATTTCGTGCACGTCATTGATCTGCCAACAAGTGAGAATGTGAACTGCTATTAGAGAAAACAGAGGTAGTTGCCTTCATTCAAACTTCTGCAATATCATTCGAGGTATATGGTTGTCTCCCTCACCCCCACCAAGAAACAGTAGTCGAGATTGCTCATACAGCTTCTTGCTGGGAGGGTATTGCAGTTAGGGAAGGAGATGGTCAGTGAGTTTCTTGCAGAGATTGTTGCAGTCACTGTATAAAATTCCTCTGTTAGTATTGTGTCGAGTTGTCTCGATTCTCAGTGATTTATTTCGAATTTTTGGGTACAGAGCCCATCAACCCAGCTCTTTTTTCCCCGCATTATCCGATGCTTTATCACGTGCATTATTTTCGTCTCCGAAGTCCAAGAGGGAGAATGTGTGTTGCCTTCCACATCCAATACTGACAACAGATTTGCCACGGAAACCGCACCAGGGCTATTGAAACTGTAAAAATTCATAACGAAAGAACGGATATGTCCACGGCCGTAAGATGAACATCCTCAAGTGGGACAATGGTGTGACGCAATACACGGCACCCATGTTGTCTTATCGGAAAACTTCTCATCTGACAGACGGGATACATTTAAATTTTGAACTCGATGAATTCTGTGTTGTTCAGAGTATCGTGAGTAGCGCTCCCCCATACAAGGTTGATCATAATTTATTGCAGCCCGTATCAATTAGCTTGATCAGTTTTAAGGCATCGAATTAATTGGAATGGGTTTCTCTGTACATTCATTATTATGTGCATTAATTATTCTGAACTCTTTGAGTTTGACCATAGAGCATACAAAGTAGATCGATAGCCAAAACCTTTACCAATGCAACTGGAATTTCTTCGTGATTGCTACAAGAATGGCTTACGACGATAACTTTAGGAAGAACGAAAAATGACAGGGCTTGTCTCGCTTTAACCTTCTTTGCAATTGTATATTGTGATTTGCTGGAAAATCTCCTCTCCGGATGTATTTATTACTCCTTGTGATTTGAAAGAGATATAATTCTGAAGGCGTATTTTTTCGGGACAACATGCACTACGTGAATAGTACAAAGAAAAGTATGTTTTCATTTGCGAGTGGATTCCCGGTAATGAGGTTCACAAAAACATGCGCCCGATACGTAAGCAAATAGGTGTCCCTCTTCCACTCACTAACGTGGGGAAATTTTCTGGTTCCGGGTGCTCCTTTCCCTATCATCAAGAAAACAAAGCGGATGTCCAACGGAAGACGCACATTTGACTTTGATTCCAAGGTCATACATTCCAAATAAACCGACAGTTCATTTCCAGTGGATCTGCAGTCAAGCGTGAAACGGCTATTGAGCCATGTGTTAAAACGACAATATCTAAATTTGTCGGCATCATTTTGTCACCTCCGATAGGCCCACACGTGAAACACAGTTCAGGAAGACGGAACTATTTCCGGCAGGATCAGAATTTATTCATTAGTGACGAAAACCGGCTGTGGTCAATTTCATCGTCATAATTTTAAAACAATAATATCCGACCTCTTACTAGTTTCGGTGATTCCAGCTTCAGGCATATTTATCTTGATAATCAAGGGCACAATATTTCAACTGCTTACAGATCACAACAGAACCGATGTAAAAATTAGTATCCTGTAGAATTTTATCTTTCCTTCCCGGTGTTCGGGTATGCTGTTGTTGCGACAACCTGCCCTCGGTGGTCTGGACGCCTGCAAACACTAACACAAATCATTACAAAGCAAGTCCCGGAGTGAAATCGACCCGAGAAGCGAAATACCGATTGAGAGATTATCAACGAATCGTTTGTATTATATCAATGAGGTATCTAAATTAACAACACAAATATAAAAAAATAGCACAAGAAATGCCCACCTGATTGTCATCCGTCTTTGTGTGACGCAAAGACCAAAAAGTAACGTGGGATTGAAATACAGGCTCAAATCGAGCTGTGGACGTCCAAGAATGACAGTACGAGCTCAAATGGGCGAGACGAGAACACGGTGACCCACCTCGATGAAGTGTTAGCAACCAGCGAGTAAGTAAAGCAAACTAAAGAGCAAAGAAAGGAAAGCAAATGCCACCATCTTTGAAAGTCTTTCAAGCGAATTTAAGTAGCGAAAGGTAGTCGTCATTACGGCGCTCTAGTGGGCACAACGACTATGCCAAATTCAGGAAACTGCTATTCTGCTATAATAAATGAATTCGTCCGGATAATCTTGAAAGCATCTTCGGGTGAAATGGTTTGTAACGAAAATAACCAGTTTCAAAGTCAAAGAAAATCAGAGTTGAAGTGTAAAAGTGATTATCAGGATGGGAGCGACCTGGTTTAGCTCGATGATGTAACCGTACAGATTTCTTGGGGGCTCAAACATGTCAGGCGTAATATACGATTATTTTAGATTCTTCTCTAAGGTAAGACATATTTTCGGTGTTGGTAGGACTTGAATTTTATGAACCAGCTTCAGTTTCTCACAGTGATATTTTTTCAGTTGATTGGTAAATGCAGATGGAAGCTTAACATGGTAGTTCAATTTCATCGATTAGCTTGATATTGATATTCGTTAAAATTTCAAGAATGTATGTTATGTGACTAAGTAAATAGGTGTTTTTTCATATGTATGTGCCACGTTAGTGAATGTGAAAATCACTCACTCTTTATGGCTGACTTTTTTTGCAGTTCTTTGGTGTTGATTAAGAGGCAGTTTATGGTACATTTTCTGCAACTTTTTGTACTGATACTACCAACGGTCTTGTCAATCTTGACACATGATCAGCCCAGACGACCCTGAACAGGTAGCGTGACCACTGTGACGTATGAATTGTCGTACTTGTCGATCCGTTTGTCAGTTGTGGCATTCCACTTTGTTTAGTTGTCGGTTTTCAAAACTCTTACGGTGATTCCGTGTTCAACTCTGTGAGTCCCTTGCCAATGAACAGAAGTTCGCTTTTGGAAACGGCAATGACAAAGCCACGAGACAACTGACGTACGAATAAATACGAGTTCAACTTTCGCTCCCAAACGGTCCGTTCGAAGAGTGCTCGACGGGGGTACGTGCAAAGTAAGGTGGCGGAGATGTTGTGGTAATTACACTTGATCGAATCACTTTATGCAACCAGTGCCAGCTGTTCCGCTTTCATTCTGCTCGGCCGTATTCAGGATTCACAAGAAGTGTCAGTCCGAGCGACGGATCACACAATCCACGACGCAAACGAACGGCAAAGAGAGATGGGACAGAAAATTCGCCAGGTTTTCAATCCCTCCCATGCGAAAATCTGGGGCTCTTTAGTGGAACAGGGGAAAGGAACTATACCAACGGAAAATCAGAATGAATTAGCAAATAGGTATCCGTTCACTCCTTTTTGTTTCACGGCTTCATAAAGCCAGACAGCTTCAGGTAAAAGGTTATCTCTTCCAATTTTTCCTGTTTCTGTTTTCCGAAACTCCATTCATCATTTGTCCAAGCTTCCATTCGAGCACCAGTTTCGTTAGAAAAGATCACTATTGTGTTGACGTGAATAATGACATACACCAGGCTAAAGAGCTCAAGTGCACAATCTGACAATTGTTTAACTCAAGAGGGGTTTTCCCGGTTCAGACGTCTTTCTTCAAAGCGCGTCTGTTTTGATTCTGAGAAAGATTTTGAGTTTTATTTACTGTTTGTTTTATGAGAAACATCCGGTCCGCTGCAGATGCTTGGTGGGAAATTACACCATGTAGGTTCAGTTAAGAAGGGATGGTTCCGCATAATAATATGGATTTATAAGGTGATCTGATGAACTTTTCCAGCAGGACGTTCGTCAGAGATGTGCACATCAGAACTTCGACTTTTCGAACCCCGAGTAACAGTATACGACTAAATGTGCCCCACAGTATACGTAGGAGTTTTGCTTTCTTAAGATTACTTTCAAAATCACTGAAACATCACAGATTCATTATGGTCCCGTTTTTTTTTCAAATAACCCGGATGATGAATGCGTAGGTATTCAAACACAAATTCGAGTTGGGAATTGAAAGGAATGCAAATCTGTTGTTTCATGTGGATCTGAAGGTTATCCTCAACCACACTTTCATACCATAAATGCCCAATAAAAGAGAAAGAAAGAAGGTGACGATGCAAAAAGTCAGAATTCTACTAGAAATCGGTCATAATTCGTTAGCACTACAGTCGAGATGGGTGTGCAAAGCCGCAGTTCGTAGCTTTTTGGTTTACCGTAACGAAATCTGCCCATTCCACGTTGGGGATGCTCGGTCGCTTCTCGTGGTCAATTAGCGATATATTCGAAACATTGCTCACTTTTTGTGGAGAAAACAGGTGAGTAATGACGAGGTTCGTTGTCGTGTGCTAAGCGCGGATGGTCGCCCTCTGAATGAAACGACCGTACTACCCCGTTTTCAGTGGCTTGGATATGTGTTTTGGTCTATGCCTGCACGTTGTCTACCTTTCTGTGCTCTTTTCGCACGTGCTGAGCAACTCTGGAAGAAGCGACGCGGCGGTCAGGCCATGACTGGGAGTAGGGATTGGGAGAAGCTGTCTTCGGCTTTGGCTTTCGTCGGTGTTTCCCGCCTTTCTGGTTGGGACTCAACGGATGAGGCTGTCGTTCGTTACAGAAGTTCAGGGGAATGGCTCACAGTAGAAGTCGGTGGCACAAATACTGTGCGGTATGTCTGCTAAACTTTCACGTCCTATAAATAAGCACAAATGTCATGGAGACAAAAGAAATGATAAAAAAACGTCAAAACATATACGGCGAAAAACCAAAAATATCATATTCATTGTCCAATTCATGAGAACGGAAACGTGAAACCGCCAGCTTCTTCGATTGGAAGACACTTGATTGCATCAGGTCACAAAGTTGACCTGACCCAGTGTTTCAAAGCATTGTTGCGCAATCCAGTACCGAAACTACTAGCGTTCAGTGAAGCTATTCTAATCATGATGCATCAGCCAACACTCTGTGCACAAAAACGATTGACCCAAAATGTTTGTTTACCCTGGCGTTAACACGACAGACTTCACTCTCCCCAACGTACGCACTGTAAGAACTTTCGATCGTGCCTACTTTACTGTTGCAATTAACCTCCCCCCCTACCGTACCATGTATATATACTGACACGTTTTACGTCCGCGGTTGACAAGCGTAAACGAAATGCTTGCATCTCGTGACTTATGTCTTCTCTCTGTTCTCATGAATTGGATAAAGGGGACCCAATGTTTCAAATATTCATTGTTATCAACTGCTCACCTGACTTAATGGTACTGTATTTCTCCCGTTTAGGTTACTGTTGTTTTTCTGACACTTAGCTTAATTTGTCCCGACAATACCGAACACTGACGGTGGAACACTTATCCTATGAACCATGGAAAATCTCTTCCTTGGTATGTACTGATATCCTTTTTATGTTGCTGAGGTCGGCTACCTACATAATCCACATCACGATCAATCGATGGCTGTGATGCATGGATTAAATCCACTATACTAATATAGCAAAGCATCTGCATCCTGGAATTGAGCTTTTTCGGGTCTAGCAGAACGGGCGCAGTGGATATACAATGTACGTTCTCATACAGTGCATACATATGAATCAAGGCAATACTGATCAATCACGGTAGCGTTTTGTTGCACTGGGATGATTTTGATCATATCCTATGATATCTCGTTGAAGAATGCCGAATTCGCCACATTCAGAAACTAATTAGAAGGACTAGAGAGTTAGAGAAGGAAGTAATGGAATGTGGCGAAAATTAGCGTTAAAATGAATCTTTTTGTCAGCCAACTGCAGTAGATAACCAGTAACCTTCGATCTTTATTTGGCATACAAGAAGTGTCTTCAGCCACACGGAATTCCGGATCGAATTTAGAGCAAAGGTAACGATGAGATCACTGAAGTTCTCGTATTCGGATACACGTTTGAGATTCATCAACAAGTCAATTGTTATCTCTTGCCATCAACTACTCTGAATCCATTTTTGATAGAAGAGATTTGCTTTACAATACAGTAGCCCCCTATCAAGGAAAACTATTGGGATTTCTTAGACGGTTTCTTGGTGAGAGGTATTGCACTCGATAAGGGAGCTGGTCAGAAAGAAACAATCACGTTAGTAGTATCATTCACGAAGTGTTTTTTGCTAAAAATACACAGTTTTCATCTTCCAACCATTCTACAAGTTAAACTCAATCAAGAGTATCGGGTAATGTTCCCGAATTCTCATATTATAGTATCCAGGCTTTTTCGTGGAATCAAACAAACAACTGCACGATCACTAGTTCACAATTTTATGGAAATATGAGTGGATTAGTCATTGAGAACGCGTGTCATCTGTTGAAAGGAGCCACATGACTTTCGCATACGGACTAGACGTTACAAGGAGAATGGTGTCAACGTGACTGAAATGTGTGCATTACTGTAGCCCAGCAATGAAAGCTACCGCATCGCTACAGTGTCTCAATTAAGTATGGAATAGGACCCGCACCGTCCAAGCGCTATGATTGTTCTCATAGTCAACAGCAAAGTGCGATCGATTTTTGGAACAAATGGGATTGACAATTATGCCAATGACTAATGGCTTCCGTCTTCCACGACACTGCACGTAACTTAACTGATAACCGGTCTTCTGTTTTTTTCATGTTAGAACATATTTCACCTATTTGCACAGGGCTTCCTTTTGGCATGCTTCGAAACAAACAAACCTGTTTCAACACTGTGGACTAAGAAGCGACGCGTGATCTCAGATCTCATCAAAATTTACTATAAAAAGGGCTTATTAGCATAGCAATCACTGCCCACCTCATCAGTGTCCAGATCATCTTGATAGGTGAAAAATATCGAGGTTCTAGAATGAGACGAAAACCTTCCCATCAGGAATCAACTAAAGTCTTTTTTGTTGTTTTTATTCGCTTCTATTCATCACTTAATATTAGAAAAATACATCAGGAAAACGGTCATGGCCACTTAAAGGTTACCATTTGGGGAAGTGAAGTCTCTGTCATTATCGCTGACTGACTTGGATAGGACTCGATCTACATGACTGTAAGCCAACGAAACCAGTTAGCCAGTGACTTCAACCAATTTCATATCCCTAGACAACAGAGCGTCACCAGTTTAGTTCCGGAAACAGTTCTGATTTGTATTTTACTAGGAGATGTTTCTTGCTGTGGGGGGGGGGGAGTAAAATTCCAGTGAAAGTATTTCTTGTTCGGTTCTAGGGGGTCTACTACATGGCTGGAGTTTTTCTATAGAGAAAATTTCCTTTCCTCGTAAAAGAGTTTTTTGCAGAGAGCTTATTGCAACCAAGGGACGGAGGAGAAGGACTGCTATAGACTGATTCATTATTCACCTAGTATTGTTGCTCAGGTGAGTCGTAAGTATTCCACCACAGATGTCTCAGAAGTGGCCAGAGCCGGACGGTTCCAGGTGAACTTGAACAAGAAAACTTCAAACAACCAGTCGATCGCATTATAAACTAATCACAATTCGTAATCTGTCACCTGCTGCGTATCCGCGTTAGACTTGCCAAATAGGTACGTGTTAAGTGATGACTTATGAGAGCCACCCATACGCCAAACAAACATCCCGTCACGGCATTGCTTGCTATTTAACCGCGTTTGATTATCTTTGTACCAGACTGTAGGCCGCTTCATAAGACTAAATAACACAACAGTTCTGCTCGCGACGACATAAAAAAGGCTAGAAACAATTTCTGAAAACCTGATTTTGGATCTGGACGGGCTCATTAGGAGCAGGAATCCTTTCCTGGTTATCAAAGTTTATTTAGAAGTAGGCACAACCCAAGTTCTGGACTCAAAAAGTAAATGATGATTGTAACTTTTGGTGCCTATCAAGAACCGATAAAGTGTGAGGAGCATGCACCCCCTGGACCCAATCGAGGTTAGGGCCAGAGTTAAAGCAATCCTGAGCGTTAGGACAGTGGTGGTCAGAAGGTCATCACGATAAGCTTTCCATCCTTCGACCCCGGGGGGTTGGTATCTTGCTTCCGTCGCGGATTATTCTCCAATTGGTAGCCTCTAATTGGACGCGACCGCCTTCCTAAAATATTATGTCATTTTTACATGACAAAAGGAAGTACATAAAAAGGTCAAAGATAAAAAGATCGAAGAGTTGAGAAAAGGAAACCTAACAAGCGGTGATTGGCCGTATCACCGGCCAATCAGAAGAGACAGCTCCGAAAATCAGCTGAACCAATCAGTTTTGTGCGGTAGATGCTCATTCAGCATCCTACATAAACATTATGTTCTGCCCTCACTAACCGAAATGGTTCAGAAGTATAGAATTCTTCTTCCTAGAACCAGTGGGCCGGATCAGAACAAGTCCCCCCCCCCACACACGCAGAACTGTGGTGGTTATCCAGACTGGTTATGTATAGCTTTCTTTATGCCAGTATTACATAATACGGAGACTGCTATCTGTCACTGACTCTGTACCTTAAAAACTTACCACCACATAGTTACGGATTTCCGTGTGTTCCCGGAGTTGATGAACTGTGTGACCAAGTACTACTGAGGTGACAAAAATAAAGGACCAAAACTTTGAACAGCTAGGTCGATATGTGGACTATAAATCCGCGTAGGAGACGAATATTTAATTCAACTCTGAAGCGACGTGAAATGTTTTTTTAAAATTATTATTTTTGACTACGCCAAAACTACCCAGCAAATAAGAAATCTATTCGCTGTAATATTTCAGACCATTCGCCTTAAAAAATCTTATTTTCCATCCTTTAAATCCCCGCCAATTAGTAGTGAGTTGATAAGCGTGTGAAACATTAGTGGCAGGGTGGTGAATTATATCGCAAACCTTTTATGTGAAGCAAAACCTTTGAAATCTGACTCACGCGTTTAGTTCAGTTCAAGCAACCATAACCCAAGTACTAGATGCAGTGTGGTTTCGGTTGCTGTCTCCCAGCTGGAGCCCCAGTCGCAAATAAACAAAAAAAGAGCATGAAAAGACTGGGAAGGAAAGAACAAGTGGTACCATCAAGCCGATGAATAATAAGAAGCTTGTGAATACCACAGGGTCACTGATCGCGACACGGAGCCATATCCTCTGGTGTATCTCGCTCGACCCAAGGGTTGATGCTCTTTGGGTTCCGAGTCGTACAGGTTGGTCTGGTTTGGGCATCAAATGCAAATTGGTGGATGTGCGTTGTTTAAATGCTCCGCAAAGCTGTAACAAACAACTATACAACATTTCAAAGATTTTCGTTGCACGACTGGAGTGTAGGCGTACTTGGGAAAGTTATCATATTTGAATAATTACTGATCAAATACGTTTGTCTGCAGTCAAACGCAGACGTAGGCTTCAGCGGAATATAACTTACTCGGAGAGAAGGAATTTCATTGCCTATTTGTTGTGTTCTTACGGTTGCATAAATAGCCTTCTGTACTGAAATCCTTACTGCCAGAAGCCCAGCCAGTATGATAGGTAACAAGTGAGGAAAAGTGCATTCGCTACTTAGCCGAGTACTAGTCAAAGCGGCAGGTGCACACTTCCACATGACCAATCAGACTGCGACCTTGTCAAGCTGATCGAACAACAGGCCACCTGGTCACCTGATTGGTCTAATCGATTCCGCAAACTGACTACGTCACATTGGATACGTGATGGCGCCGAGATAATGTGCCCAGGTGGAGTCGGATCAGTGGTTTTGTAGATTTTTAAAATTATTCTATCGCGTTCATCCAGTGTTAACCCTTGGTTTCCAAAGCGCGATTCGGTGAAACTACATTACCTTCTTTCTCTAACTTACAATAAACTCCCAATAAGGTTTATATCTGAACAGTTCTGCTTTGGAAAATCAACCTTTTACTGTTCAGGGCTTTGCTACTGTAAAATCTGATCACACATTCACAGACGCGTCTACTGCTACACGGCGTCAAACCTTATGTGCTACATGCCACGGCTCTTTAGCTTGCAGCAAATTGATCTTCCCAGAATAAACTAGGATCTAATAAACTGGAAGCATGCATTTTCTGGGTCTGACGAATTCCGCAATGTTTATGGTGTCTTTGAGAACACTCCCAGACAAAGCTGACCATGATTCAATGCAGCTCATATCAACTGGCGTAATGTATTTTTCGACCTCGAAGTCAGTGGAACGAGATTCTTTTGAATTCTTGAAATAGGTGGTATAAAATTCCCTCGGTACGTCGCTCCCACCACAAACTTGTGTCAGTGAATAATTCGGGTGTAATTAAGCAATCGGCCTGTACGAATGAAAGACAGAATCCCCCAAAGACAGACCGAATCTTTGTCTAAACTGATTGGTTAATTTGATGAGTAGTTTTACAATTGTAACGGACTTCTAGCAAGCAGGTGTGATGCAAAATACTAATGAGAAACACAAATTTGGGGTAGGAGTAGGGGGTCGAATCGGTCTTCAGGTACAGCCTCTAAAACGGATGTTTTGTCAGTTGCAAATAAGTTTCATTACAATTAAAGTAGAACGAATGTGGAGCTCTTCTCTTCTTTAGAAAGATATTCCAGCTGAACTCGAACTCAAAGAGAAAATTACTTCTGCGTACCAGCAGTAACGACTCCCCTTTGAGGTCTGTTTAGAGGCACTATGACTTAACGCGACTGATGTTTGGAATGAGTTTTTGTTTTATGAGGTCTCAGAATCTGAACTTCCTCAATAAATCAGGGATCACTTTTCCCACCCACTTATGGTTTAAACAGAGGTATATGTCACAGAACAAATTTAGACTGGATTTTTCCCTTATGGATCATCCATATGGTTATTTATTGATCCTATCTTAGCTGGCTTTCCGTATTTTTGAAGAAGTGCAGCCCACCTCGTAGTCTCGCTTATACTGAGAATAGCTGATGTAATATTTTATTGGCTAAATTAGTTTTGACGAATTATACTATCTGTTGGCTATTTAAAAACATTATTCAAGATTACGTGCTCTGATCCACTTAATCTTGCGGCAAGTTGTTGTTGAAATTATTGTTCCTGCGATCTGAGCGGTAGACAACCTAAATCACTTCATATCACATATAATGCACACTTAACCCCAACGGCTTCTCGAATTCAAACGAAATGTTCCCTCTCACTTTCGGAGCATACGAAAAATACAACCAGGATCGATACTACGTCACATGATTTGTATGCTCCATCGAAATTCTCTCTATCTTGTTTAGTATGCCAATCGATGAACTAAGCTGTGTTGTGGCTTATTAAGGTTGAATTGAGTTTCTAAAAGAAGTGAGGTTCACTGATTTGCATGTTTAGATTAAGAATTTGTGTTTTCAGATCCTGTTTTTGTTGAATAAGAAAAAAGAATGACCATTAATACAGCGAGTAAACCAAAACTGAAAGCAGCTGTTTAACGTCAAAATAATTGCATTTTCAATAGGAAACCATGGTCAGCGGTAGATGGATGCGGTGGATATTCATGTACGCACGACGCCTCGGAAGCTCATGCTAAATCCGGTTCACTGAGAAACTATGAGCGTCGGCAGTGCCAATCTCGACAAAGAGAAGGCCCACTTCGTCAACGGATTTCGTAAATGGTGAATTGCAAAATATGCTTGATTTCCCGTATATAACGAGTATATAATGGTTCCAATCACAACGGGAAGAACAGACGTATCCTTTGGTTTGAGTCTGACAGTCACCGTGGGTTGGGGTCCTTGTTTTTTTCTCCCCGATATAGATAAAAGTTTTGGAGATTTCGTTCAAAATCCCCTTTCTTCTTAGTTGCTACCTTGAAAAAACAATTAGATTTCGAAACAGATAATCAAGATATGAAGAAACCGATTATTGAAACTGTTGACCCCATTACAAGTCATCTCACCCAGTAAACTTCACCCACGAAACACAAGGATACTCTAACCGGACCGGATAATCATAATTTTTTGAATTATTATCATAGAATGACCTTTCCTTTATCTCTCCACACGATCATCTGAATGAATGAAGCACGCGACGGAAATTTATATGGAAACATTCATAATCGTGTCCTTAACTACGTAACTAGGGCATTTTTGCTTCCGTATCTTATGTGAACGCCAAACTCAAGAGCTTCGATGCCTTTCTTGTTTGCCGCACCAGATGGAAAGTAAATGTTAGCTATGCGCCTGCAAGTGACGGAAAAGGGGATTGAATCACCAATTCGAATGTAGATTTGACCGACTACACCCATCGACTTGTGGTTCCGGTTAACTTTTCGTTCTAAAAATGTCTGTCTTCCTTTCCGCTTGAGGATTCCATTTTGTCAGATTTTAGTCTTTTATATTTTCTTTAAAAATATAAACAAGAATCATTCACCACACTCTTGTTTTGCGGCAGTTCTTCTTGGGGATCTCGTTCGGTAGTCCGGACGATAGACTGGTCCAATAAATCCCCTGATGTTCAGACCAAATACTCATTTCTGGATACTAGCCAATTTCTTTCCCTAGTCTGGTTCTTATCGACGAACCATTTAATTGTTTCTGGATGATTGATTTTACGGAATCAATAATGAGGAATTATCACCGCTCGAAGCTGCATTTAATTTCCTTGGAGTTTTGATCAAAATCTTCGTAGTTTCTTCTATTTTCACCAAGCACTTTAGCCACTCAAAAGCATAACAGTCAGGGTTTTATGTATTTTATGGATGGGTTTTGAGATTCGATGACAAGCTCACGTTTGTCCCCAAACAGGCGATTTCAGGCGCATTCTTATCTTCTTACCAGATTGTCGTCGGACATCCTTCTGGGGGCACACTAGTAGTTTTTGTTGGACCACTCTCCTATTGTTATATTCCATATGGCGCGCCCAGTAATTAGGTAATTCATTGGGAACTAATCGTTCAGACGCCGTTAAAACTGATCTACCGAAACAACAATGCTCATTTGCTCTCCAGCTGTCCGATCCACTAGGAAGCAGTCTTTATCTATGAGGAGGATGAAATCGTGTGGTTCAGATGCTATGGTTTGCGCTATTGCGTCTAGTTCCTTTGACATGAGCATGCTCGTTTATGCCAGTCCGCAACTGTTTATAATTGCATTTTGAGCAAACAAATACCTACTTATTTAATAAGTAGTATGCTCACCGCGCCACACTATGATGCCAGAAGTTATCCATGATTCCACCCTGCCACGGTTACTTTGAGTCTCGGCTTCTATTCGCAAGAAACCACGGTTTGTTTTCTGATCTAGTAGGCTGAATAACGCTGTCATCTCAGTCCGCTCTTCCTGCTCCGACTCAAGGTTACTTCAGTCTATTGGGTGGCCAGATGGTGCTTTAAAATGCTGAACACCCGATCTATTAAGTTCATCGATCGAACTTGTGTCATGATCAGTGCAGTTTTTGAAGCGCACAGTCAACCAGTACAACTTCCCCCATTTACGCCCTCTCACAAACTGTTACACTCATCAGAGTACAGTTCCGTCGTGATGGCAGTCAATACTGTGATTGTAAATCATGACATGTTAGAAGGATTTTATGAGTCAGCTGACATGAGCGATCGCTACCAACTAGGTCACGCATTTGTGCGTTTGACCGGTGATGCACTTGACGGGGTTTGCTTGAACTCAAATGTGAACCACCTGAAGTTATGTCGTATTCCATAGGCCTGGTAAGAATACTTTCATCACGTGTTTCTCTGGTATCACTTCCTTCGAATTCCATCTATTTAGAGCTCTATATTCAATCCATTTTATCTCAAGAGCCTATTTTACTACGTATATACACACACTAACACAACAGAATCACAAATAAATGATTTATACTGCAAGCACTCAAGTCGAAAGTTGGTTATCGGCAAAGTTCAGGTCTTCGCCCTGTGTGAAAAATGTTCCATCTCGTGGTCGGAAGAAAATGCAAAGAAAAAAACTGCTCATCCCATTGTGGGAGGTCTCGTGGAATTTCCCACTTGCTGTAGCTTTCCATCTTCCCCAAAATGTTCAGAAGTATTTTGTTCGGAAATTCAAAACCCCAGAGGAAAATCGTTGCATTTCCCTAGTACCTGGTAGCCCGTGTTCGGTTTACTTGAAGCGTACAGGTGTTGTCAAAATTCACTAGAAGAAATTGGTGCTTCGCGATTATTTCCTTTTGCCTGAACTCTTGGTAGTGTGTCACAAGACAACGCCGAGAAACGAATTCCAGTGGAAGCTGATGTCAATCGCGTTAGTTCTGCTTCGATCCGTTGACGATTGGAATTTTGTGATCTTGTTCACCATGGTAAATTTGTCGGAAATTCGAAAGTCGGAAATTCTTTAAAAGTTGGGTATGCTTTGTTGTTAAACAGATGAAGGTAAGATTCACCACTGTTGGTTTTTCTCACCGAGAAATAAATACCGATCCCAATAGGAACGCTTGCTTTTTCGAATTATCTGTCATGTTTCTGATACCAGAAAGAAGTAAAACCTAGGCAAACACGTATGTTGTCTAGCAGTCTAACAGGCTACCCACGGTGATGTATTCCGAGTGCGTTACCTGGATTTCTAGGTCGTATGATCGCCGCCTCCTTTAACTATCCATTTTGCTATTTCCACTTTAAAGAGATATTTACTGGAAACCGGACTATTCAACTGCTTTATCGTGCGAGTCCATCGAGCACTTTCCTGAGATAAAATTACTTCCCATTCTTCTTGTGAATGCCAGCTTGTTTTTCTCATTATTCATGTAGACTGTTGCGGAATAACAAGATCTGGTTTACAAAAAGTGATCGTAGCTGACTTGGATAATGATGTTAGCTACACTGGGATAAAAATAACAGCGACAGATCAATAAGTATTTATTCTGGGAGAAGATCTGATGGACAATTCCCCAGTGTGTTTGCAAACAAAGATGGAGGCAAATTAGTTGTTTTGGCCTTTAGCCGATCGGAATTCAGCACTATCCGAACAACAAAAGTAGCTAAACGTTGCAACCCTAAACGTATCTGAATCGCACCGTAAAATGTTTTTCTCAGCGATTTACTTCGAACGAACGGTAATGACAATTAGGGGGGGGGGGGTCATGAATACTTCCGGCCGTAAAAGATATTTTCGAGGAAACTCATTTTAGTGACTTTGAGGTCGCAAAATCCCACCACACCGGTTGGTCAAGGGCTGCGAAAATCACCATCAACCTTGTTGATGGGGTTGTTATTAAAGATACTCAGAACAATGTTGAACTCACCGTGCTCAAAAGATGGATGTTCGTTGTACAATTGACCAGAAGTTGTTGGGGGAAAACTGTCTTACGGTAGAATGATGCACCAAATCATGTCTCACACTAGACTATACATCTTATAGAAGTAGACAAATCTAACCATTTGGTCAAAACTTATGTTTGCAAAACCACTGGAAAGTTCAATCATTAATTTTTTCATAATTTTCTGCTAATATCCATGATTTGAATAAGATTCGGAATTTATCTTCTGTATGTAAGGAAGACGTTGTCACAAGTTTCTGAAATAACTTGGGAAATTTTGCAACGGTGTAATCTCGTATACTGGAGATTGATTATTTTTAAAAACCCTGCTGTTTACGGAATTTCGACAGTACGTCCACACAGACCCATCAATTAGTTCCCGTTAGGTGGGACTGCAGATATTCTTTCACTCTTCGCATGCCGTGAAAGCCAGAGAGCAGTTCCGTTTCTGCCTTTGAGTGCAGATTACCAGGAGTTCTATTCCACAGTAATTTGGACTCTTCCGTACGCGGCACTTTACGATACACCAGAGTTTTGTGCCCAATAACAAAAAGAGGACTCGACTGATCAAACGAATGTAGTTCAACCTAGATAAATAGACTATCTGGATGATCTAAATCGTTGTTTGATTAGTCAGTACGTTTTTGCAAACGGTCTCACCTTAAGTTTAATGTAGACACAAAAAGGCCATTTTACATTTTGGAACTGGACGGATAAGACCGGAATCCCTAGTACTATTCAGGACACATTCGCACCCATGAATAGAGCATACTGCGGCACCATTAGCAAGTTAACCAATTACGAAGTGACGAGGTTGCATCAGTACAACCTAATTACTAGGTTTCGAGTACCTGACACGAGTTCGGAGCACACTGCTCCGCATGAGGGAGCCTTCAAATAAATATTCCTCATTAGTATATTTAGCTAAAATCAGTGTGGAAATTATGTCGTTGGCATGTTCCTGTATAACTAACGACCATTTATCCAACGAAGACATCCGTGTTTTTGTCTGACCTGTCGTCAGGTGAAACGATATCTAGGAGTGTGAGGTTCGCATGAAGTAGTAAATTACCTTAGCGTATCTAAAAGAAAAACTTTTCTTCAATGTTCACTCTCTGTCTGCTGAGAGTGGATTTACTCATGCAACTCGCCCACCTGCTATGAAGGTCACGATCAAAACGCTACACACACAAACACGTAAGCTGAGACTAACCTCCAGAACGCGACAAAATGCCATCGAGAACAAATTTCTTTTCTTTAGGGGCAGTCTTCTGTTAGCCTAGTTGACAACGTCAAAAGCAAGAGAAAGATGGACTCTTTTCCTGGAATGGATAATAATAATAATCAAATTACCTCTGACCAGTTGTTATAAATTTCACTTGAAAACTGCAGTGGAAAAAAGAAGTACTGAAAAAATTCGTCTCCAGCAACTTCATCATGCGGCTAATATAGCCATATAACAAGAGTTTTTACGAATGCTTACGACTGGTGCATTGTCGGAAGAGTGATGCTGATGATTTGTGGTGATGTTGGTGTACGTTGATTGACTGGGAGAATGAAACCAATCGTTTTGTGGTTCTAAAGTTCTGCACTGGAAAGGAGGAAGGGTCGAGAAGTGTCATGTCACTTGTGATTGAATTTGACACATTGGAACGTATTCTTGGAACTATGATTTCGGGGGCACTTTTGCACAAATTCTAGTAGATCAACAAGCCAATACACCATTGAGTGTTACAGGAAATACTCGTGTCTGATATCGATCTCCGAGGTACGTGTGACTTGTTCACTTTGAGCAATTCACATAGACTGCCGTGGTCTAGAATCGGGAATGACCGACAAACTGAAAGCGAATCACCGAATGGCTCGGTGACATAACCAGAAATGGTCGAACTGAATCACAAATGACTTATCCCTTCTTTCCGGTGTTCAGTTACGAAACCACCACACGATTGTTTTCATTTCTCAGTCACTCGGAACACACTACCAGCTCAAATCACTCATTTTATTGTCCTGACTATCTATCAGTTGTAGACATACGTAGACACTTTGGTAATGTCATGGCATTAACCAAAGGATGAGGTTGCCGAAAACAAGCTTCTAGGCTGTTTTCTTTTTCTCCCCGCTGCAGTGAGTATCTTTAGTGGAAAACAAAAGGAAAAAATCTCATTTATCAAATAAACCTTTGTGCAAATAGTAGGAAATGTACATGGTGGTTTTTTGACGAAGATTATGCTTAGGCCTTAAAGTCCCTAGTTCTGATCTTGCTTCGGTCATCTTCCTTCCTTCTTTTTCGGTCTTTAGTTGGTCATGACCTCGTACAAGAAATATTGCACATTTTCGTATAAAAAAATAAAGGAAGTGGAACATTATTATTATTACGATAAAACGCAAATCTCAGTAAACAAATAGGTTTCTATTCGTTGGGCCCAGTCTTCGCTGTTTTAATCATTAGAAAATATTGTTGGTGGCGAAATCGAATCCGCCAAGTGCCCAATTGAGGCAGCTACAAGGAAATTGAAGTCTCTGGAGTGATCTGAATGAATGAACATTACTTCCCCGGTGGTTCTGATGCCTTCGGATTGGCCGAAATTCCGCCCAGAGGTGATCGAGGGGTTTAGCGTGTTTGTTTACCATTTTGAAGGTCAGAGGTTCAAACCCCGCCGTGGCCGGTGGCTTTGGTGGTAGATAGTAATCCTCTGTCGTCCGGCTCGTTACCGCACCCGAATTAATGGGACCTTATAAGACATTTCACTCCAAGTCTGAAAGTCTGGTTTCTGGTTATCCCTTTTTTGTCCAGCGGCCACAGTGGTCGTGGGGTATTACCCCTTCCACGGTACTTGTGCTCAGGAAAGTAACGGAAACATATACTGACATTCTCCGAATCGGCCCAAAAATTTATTTTCAGTCAGTGCGGAGGAAGTTGTTTACTGGGTGAATGATCACATCATATGACTGGTTTCAACATGCTTATAGTGTGGTCCGAACGAACACGGACTAGCTGCGATTCTCAGTGTGAAATCTCGATAGATGAGCTAGATGATTTGGTTTCGACCATTCGGGGGCGGTTGTGAACAACTAGTTTATTCAATTCAGTACGATGTACTGCGGGTAACGCGAAGTTCTCCACCAGCGAGAGCCTGAAATCATACTGGCGTTGACTGGTAACATAAACTGTTGGAGTTCTACTGTGAATCCGTGTGTACTTCACAGGAAACCGCACGGTATATCTTTGCGGGCACGAACAGTGAGAGCAGCGTAACCAAGTACATCAAAAACAGTTATTTGTTCGACATTTGATTTGCCATTTGGTACCTGTATCATGTGTGACAGCCGCGGAATCACCACAATGAACCTTGATGGACTTGGTGTTTTGATGGGAATCGGATTGATGACTTCACTTTAAGCAGCAGTAGGATATTCGCGACCTTGGCTCCAAGCACAGTGACCAGGACGTTGTGAAAAACGGTAAAATACAAGAACCAGATAATTAGATTCCCGTAGGCCTTAGTATTTCAAACATCTCAGTATCATTGATTGTCTGAAAGGGTGCGGTTAGATTCATTTTGGGGTGTCCCTGTGTTTCAGCAACTGAATTCATCAATCTGAACCCATTGGTCCTAAGTCACAAAATTCAGTTGATAATATCCTTGCTGAAATCATATTGGTGAATACTGAAAATAATAAAAAGTGATATCACTTCTACGCATAGTATTGAACTGCTTTTCTTTTACTATCATTTTCAGCATTTTCCAAATATGGTGGCATAATTTTCGCTATCTTTCTCTTCGGACACAAGAGTTACACCAGACTTCCAAAGTAATTTTGGGTTAATTTTTGGTTTAGACAAAAAAATTGAAAGTATGTTGATTTTATGCCTCAGTCCAACACGGCCGGAGAAGTCTCATATTGACCAATCAACATCCGTTTGGTTTATTGTACGCACTCACTTTGATCCAATGCTCCGTTCTCAGAGCCTTGCATATCCGATTAATTTCACTGCACTTCACGCCTATATAGTATTGACATTATACTTTGGGAAGCGTGCGTGACTGGTCATCCGTGCTCTTGTTGCTCGCTGTTATATCATGTGATTGGATTTTGTGCACTGACGGAAACCAATCCCGGTACTTGTGACCCACATGCTGCTTGCATATAATTGCCTATATATACCACCAGTCAAGGTAAACGTCATATTATGTAGAACAAAACTGTCCAAGACATTCCGTTGCTTGCTCAATTGTTTTCTGACGTAATTTTGGGCCTTGAGTGTGTGTGTATATATGTGTGTGTATGTGTGTGTGCATGTGTATGCGTGTGTGTCACAACAAGAGTCTCCAAGCCTAATTCCAGCGCAGCGTTTTCCCGTCCAGACCCTTCTGAATAGCTGGATTCGGAATCCCGTTATTATTCGTCATGAATCCTTCTAGTTGTACGAGTCTAGTCAGGCTCCAAGGTTTGTGACATTCTACTGCGGGCGTGAAGCGACCAGAACACGATAATGTGTTACTGATGGCCTTTAAGCGGTGGAAAAGATCGAAGTCGACTAGGGATAACGAGAGCCTATATAGCTATTTTCTGGCTGTTTAAGTGAAAGTCCATCGAAAGAAGAAGTATTTCATCGTTGACAGATTTGCAAAGAAAATGTCCAAACATATTTCATGATGAAGCAACGAGTAAACATAAGTGGGTAAAGTACGTCTTAGGACTTTCAAACTCTGCTTGGGTAGATTATTGGTACAGATCACATTACCGTTTGGAACTTGTCATATTTATTATCTTGCTTGCGATGAATCGAAAGGCTATAAAATACATTTGTATCAATAGTATGGGAACGAAACATGAAGTAACACGTGGGTTGGGACCAGTGCATATTTACACCCGATCAATAACTTGGAGTGTATAGTTCGATAAAAGGTTACCAGTAGATGTGGTGGTGGCTTCTACTTGCATGCAACTTTCTTTTGCTTGAGAGTAAATCAACTTCCACAAAGTTTCTGATTTCTACACACGCGTTGTGATCAATAATAAGGCCGATGCACGCTGACGTACAGTTCCCATATGGGAGTGGAGGCATCTGAAGGCTGAACTATCAGAGACACGAAGCTCTGGGATAGACAGCTAAACAAATCCATTGCCGAGCTACATATTTCGACTATCTGTCGGCAGTGCGTGAGTAACGCCGTGGAAGATGAACAACGACCAATGAATGACACGAATAAGATGAGTTGGTGGGATGCCAAACAACCTGGTTGATAACTTAGCAACCCGTCTGGACACACCCATGGAAGTTAACATTCCCAAATGAAAATGTCGTGTTGTTTAGTCTCCATTGCGTGACATCATCGACTTGGAGACACATTTTCTGTTTTTCTCAGGAGCTGAAAACTAGTGTTGTCCAACGAGGACATAACAATACCCAAGGCTTGGACGTTTTGTGCCCATTTCAACTGTCATTTATTTAATCTGTCACCAGGGCAGCATCACTATCCAAGATTAAAAAAGGTTTGGAGTATGACAATTATGTGGAGTTTTTTTTTAATTTTCTTTTAAATGTAGGAGATGGAAAAGCCATCAGGAAGGACAGAAACTTTCGAGACTAGTCTTTGAATGCAATTAGGGCAGAGTTTTCCGTTCGGGGGAATAGATTTTGATAAAACCTATCCAATGAGAGCTGGCAGCATAGGAGGTTTTATTCTATCTTTGTTAAGTTCTAACTTGAATTTATATTGATCTTCTGTAATTACAAGGTTAACCCAGCATGCTGCGTGTATCGGAAGAGCTCGGGTCCAAAACTGCACACACACACACACACACACACACACACACACACACACACACACACACAAACACACACTCATACGAAGACCTGAGATAGAAGTTGCGAATTTGTTTTACTATAAATCACAGTCACTATATGCCCCTTGATGATAGGAACAATATTAGATACTGTTGGCGTGCGATTTAATTACTGGTCAAAGGCGGTGCGACTCCATCGAACACGGACGATCTAATCACCGGATCAATGAGACTAGCTCAGTCCTAATATGGCTGAAGGACAGAAGATAGTGGCGCACCACGCTACGCACACTGGCTTTTAAATCACCGCACTGTTTTCGTTAAGCAGTGGATATTATAGGTAGATGATACTTTATTAATACGCAGATCCGCTCCAAAAATCGAGTTAGTTTACCGGTGGATACCCTTTGATTTTGTTAATGCTCTACAGCAAAAAATTGTAATTCTAACCTTGTGGTGACATGATTTTATAGTGATTCTGTGCTATTCATATGCAATATGAGAAAGCCCATTTGGGCCAATTGGTGTTCATTTGTTCAGTGCATAATCCAACCAGCATATATGCATTTCTGTATACAAACAAATACACCGTGCGTGTGTGACTGATCTTAGTGTGATCCTGGATACCGATCATTACAGTACTCATGTCTCGCTCGCATGATCTGCTTCCACGTCACATGACAGTGTTCGGCATGTTTGTGCCCACGAATCACATCGTTCATGAATCAATACCTGTGTGCGCACGTCTTCTTTTGCATAGTTAGTGCCTATAAAGTCGCCGTATTTTGTGCGCAAATGAACCAACACATTTCAGTGCTTGTTGAAGTGTCTTCTGGTTCCCTTTCAAGCAATTCGGTCATCACAGATTTCAACCTACAGGGACTTATGAATTCAACATCCAGTTATGCCTTCCACAGTGGGCCCTCCTTACGAACTTCCAAGATGACCGTGCAAGCGGCTACTTTGAACGTTTTGCTGAGAGGGAGGACATTGACCACTTGGTTTTTTAATTACCCAGTTCGTCCATTTTGCCCGACGTTGGTATCGTGGTAACAATCTCCCATAAAGAAGTCGGAGGTAAGAAGTTGACAAACAAAAAACACCGTCGGTCGACATTATTGACAAACGACACTTCAATGTTATCCCAGACACTGAGGCTTTGGGTGTGGTTCACTGCTCCGAATCTCGGGGTCAGGGTTGTCGGTTGCCTTTGATTGGGAACTTGATCGTATGATTTGTAGCTATATTGGCTCCTTCCCCCCGTTTCAAACTCACTTGAGTACGAAGCAAACATGCGGAGTACGCATGCTGATAATGTGTTGCCCTTTTGCTGACGGGAATTTCGAAGTTGAGGATGGATTGTTCCGATTGGTTTTGGCTTCGTTCAGTTTAGTTCGATCGACCATTGTCACTCGGTCTACAATGAAATAACTCGAAGGTACTCAGAGAACAAATGAAAACAGCCGATTTTGGATGAAAGTACACCGCGTCTCCGTTTTGTTTTCGGCTCCGATTCGCATGTCTAACACGTCTTACACGGTCAAACACAACGGTTACGTTTTCCAAACTATCTGCAATGTCGTAACCTGACCACCTCAACCTGTTTACAAGCCAGGTCTATTTATGTCAATGAAGGCTTTTGTGCTCCCTCTATAGGGTGAACATTCAGCAAGCACATCAATAAAAAGTAGAATCCAGAAGAATTGTAACCAAGGTTGTTTGAAAGCTGGTTGAGAAATCCGTAGAGGCACAGAGAAACAGTAAGAACATGTAGATAAACGACGAATGTGATCAGTAACATCATGAAGTACCTGGAAGCGGTTCACGTGGTGTATTGTTACTAAAACAAGAGAGGAATTTCGGAGATATGGAAATAAGATAAAAATCATTATTGTTAAAATCAGGAAAAAATCACGAAGGGATAATAAAGTCAGTGAGGGAGAATGCAAGAGACAGCAAACAGAAGGACAATAGTGAGGATGTGGACTGACTCATCGTTAACAGACAACCGAATTACGTTAGCAGTCAGCCCGTCAGCAACAGTCCAAAATCCGGGTCAATGTTTGGGCGAACGGAATCAAGAACGGCTGGACAAAGGGTCGATAAGACAAAAATGGATTTCCGTCAGGTGGTGGCTGTCCACACCACCAAACAGGAGAGAGGTTACCCGAAGCCAATTTGAACCAACTAGCTTGTGGTGCTATGATTGATGACAATATGACTTCGATCCTAAATAGACTGCACGGTTTCTACCAATAAAACCAGATGATCCGGAATCAGAAAAGTCTCCTCACCGGAGTTAGCGGACAGAACAAAACGAAAACTATAGTGTAATCTAAGTTTTCTGATTCTGAACGCTAAAAGAGAATAGTCGGACTTCTGTGAACTGGAGTTTAAAGTTACTGTTCCCATAAAGTCTGTAAAAGAAAATGACCAGTAGGTAACGGACGGAAGAAACTTTAAGGAGACACTGGTTATTAGAAGAAAGATGGGGAGAGTAAATGAACATAGTTCGGTTGCGCCATCCATATTGAAGATTGAAGGGCATGTTAACACGTTTAAGGACATTACCGGGGGGGAGGGAGACAGAATGAGAGAGGGAGCAGTGGGAATGAGATCAGTTACAAAATTCATTCAGACCAAATCGGCTTGGACTGCATCATACAAATGATGAAACATGTGGGAATTCTTTTAAACTGGTCTTGAGAAAGATTAGTATGAGAAATGTATCCACCCGACCAATCGCACGTAATGGAATAAATCGCGGGGACTACACGCACTCGGAAACGACAAGATCAGACAAGAAAAGCGGGAATGTATTGTGTCTGATTTGGTTGGTAAAAACTTCAAATTACTGGATGCTAGAAATGAATCAGTTGCGTGCTGGACCGCTTGTGGAGAATACTGAGTCACTGCGGTAACCCGCGGTGAACGAAGCTTTGACTGACTGCCATCGTATCTGACCTCACAGTGTCAGGACACGCGAAATGCTTTCAAGTTCATTCAGACTGTTTCGCAGAAAATCTAAACTTCGGTTTCCGTTATGGAGACATCCACGCACAGCGTCACTGGCTTGTTTGTAGTCAGTCAGAATGTGTGAAATGGGCAGCTTACTAATATGAAGGGAGAAAAGATATGAGGATAGAAAGATACCTTGAATAATACTGGAGTTAACCTGAAGAGAATGGCGCCTGTTATCACAATGAGTAAACTGTGTACGGCTAGATAATCAACACAAAGGGTGCTTTAAATGTGACAGTCGGCTCCACTAGCACGTAGAATTCACAGAAGGTACCACGATGAACAGAACCAGGTGCACTCTCATTAGCAAGAAAAATTAGGTTGAAAGTACGATCATCGTGATCGTGGTACTGGAAATTCACCCCTGGTGTTGAATAAAGCCACATATTGACCCGGAAAAGAGCAGAAGCAATAGAATTAACAAACAAGGGTTAAAAGGAAGGGTTTGCAGGCAAATCGCCTCGGGTCAGAAGAATGAACTTGGGAAAATATGCGGCGAAAGAGTACTCTCTCAAATACTTTCTATAAAGCCAATGTGCAGGCTATCGGACTATACTGTTGGATCCTCTCATGGATACAAGTTTGATGCGTACAGGATTCTAACGATCCGGAATCACCCCAGAATCAGCACATCGATGAAATAGATCAGTCAAAGGAGATCTGAGTTGAAAAGAGTGATCTTTTAGTAAGATTGAGGATAGCAGGTTAGAGTCACCAGAAGCTTAGCGTTTGATTCGTTTTGAATGCTAAGGACAGAGCCGAATTTGCCGGAGTTGAACTCATCGAAATACAACTACGGAGGAGGAAGTGAGAATGCCTCGGGTATTTTTGGTGGACTGGTGACTGAGATGTTCGGCGTTTCAATTCAAACTAGGCCTGGCATAGCACAGCTGTTTCATGGACTTACACTTCTCCCAAAGGTTTTTGTTACTCGATAAAGTGTCTATATACCGATGTAAATGTTGAAAAAAAAATGTTTCTTTTTTTATCCATCTTACAACATTGCACAACAATTCAGGAAGGGGGCCTCGTCCAATGAAAAGCTGCCAAATGAAGAAAAGACGGACGGTGGCAGGAATCGAACCTGGGTCATTTTTGTCCAGAGTCAAGGACGATGTACTTTTGAGCACTCCTGGCAGACACTTCACTTCAGTTTTCATGAGTATGAATAAACGTGTTACAGCTTCATACCAGCCAGACACGCACGCCTTCTCCATAGTACCATGAGGCCTCTTCAAGCGAGGGGAGGAGAACCTATCGGATAGGACAGTGTGTTTCACTGGAGTAACACAAGGAGTACCAAGAGTTTAGACAGTAGGCTAAGTGTTCGTAGTACGAAGATACATGGGGAAAGGAAAAAATGGAAAAATCAGTGGAGTCAAACAAATACCCTAAGCTGATCGATATTCTCAGGGGTGCAAGCAAGCTTACAGGCAGGGTGTGAGGAGTGTAGGGAGTTGGTGAGCGACTTACCTTCATGGGGAACTTTAGGATAGACAAGTAAAGAGCAATAGTCGAAAGTGCTAACGGAGGCGCAATTATATACGGAGAAAGTAGTTGGCTAATTAACTAATGCTGAGTCCAAAAGGGCACCTTATGGTGCTCGAAAAAGCACAATGCGGTAAAAAAGATACGTAATTTCCATAGAAGTCGCCGACTTTTATACATAAATAATGATCAGGAGGTAGTTGATAAGGATACCAATGAACTGTCCGATGTCATCAGTGGGATTATCAGGCGTAAGACAGGTCTTGAGAAAGGTTAACCGCGGTAACCGACATGTCAACCGACTACCTTCTTTTCGGACACCGCTGTTGCCGAACAATAAACACTTACTTATAACGTATCACAAGATACAACGTTTGACGATACCTTGAGACCTAACCTGGGTTCTGATAGTTTAATTCCTTGGAGAACCCTTTACCTCTAAAAGTCGGTCCAACAGCATGCGCTGCGTGCGTCAAAACCTCTGCTATATGTATGTCCAGTTTTCTATCAAATTTGATTGATGCTGTTAAAAAACTATCCCTGAACACTGATAATCTCGTATCCTCCACTAGTAAAGGCCAGCATTCTGTCTCATAAAGGAAGACTGACTATAACTTGCAATCTGCCGTAATGACTATGAAGAGCCTAAATGTCTAGTGTTGGTGATCCGTACGGAACTGCCACAACAAACTGCGTACAAGCAACTTCTGACTGGGACCCAGGCTGAGAGTAAAAGCACGGCTACAGTGATCCAAGAGATCTCGACGCCAACCTGACCTCGAATACTCTGGACACCGGTCCCTTGGCACACCCAGAGTGAACCAAACAATCATGGTCGTCTTTGAGGTGCGAGATAAGATCACAGAAGTATGCGTATGCCACTGCGCATAACTATGCAACAAGATAGCCTTCCTAAGCGAACTTCAAGTTATACAGATTGCAAGCGTTCATTTTCATGGGCCGGATAATTCTTCCGTTGTTCAGGATGCTGGCAACGGTTCTTTCCCAGCCAGGTTGACCAGGTTTGTTACTACCTCGTAGTCATTGGGATTAGCTTTCCGGGAATTCTTTAAAAATCATAAGTAAAGTTTTTATCAGTCCTCAAATGTTGAATATTGTTCACGCAAAGTAAATCGATAGCCAACATAATTTCCGGTGCAATTTGAACTACCTCGCGTTTGTAACAAGTGGACACCTTAGTTTGAGGCATATCGCGAACTCTCGATCGACCGAAAGCTGATTGCATCTACTTTCATCAGAACAGAAAGAACGCACAGGTCTTGGAAAGCAAGCATTTCGTTTACTCTCACCAACCGCGAACGTAAAATGTGTCAGTATAAATAAACGGGACAGTCGGCGGGGAGTGGGGGGGGGGGGGTGAAAGCAACAGCAACGTAAAGAGCCCGGAAAATCTCTACAGAAAATGAAGCACGAAACGAAGAGGAGTTTATAAAAGAACGCTGCTGGCCTACTGTTATCCGGAAAACTTTATCATACAACATCAGAAACAGAGACTTGTGCCTGAGAACACAATGAAAGTCGAGAAGAAGTAAGTTTTTATCACTTCTAAAGGAGATCATTTATTTAGTCAAATAAATCGTAATCTTAAATCCGTTCTGAGGCACACATACACAGAGGTGCAGTTTCGTTTGCTGCAGACAGCCAAAATGTTATGCTTCCAGAATCACTCAAGCAGTTTTGCTGATCCCAGTGTCTGACATGTGGACTACCAGTTCTTTTGCAAATCAGGTTGCCAGAGTTGGTATCCTGACTTCATATGAACGTCGCGGTAGTGTGTAATGAGAAAAGATTTGCAAAAGCATCGAACTCCAATCTACTTGATTTGCCGCATACATTGAAATAATTCCTATCTGGAAATACGTGCAACAAGAGTCGACAAGAAGAGAACGGCGATTATATGTTCTGTCACCTTTATTTGCTATACATTTGTTTGTACGTGAACCAAGTTATGGCCCAATGGTTAGAGAATGTGCAGACCAATTATAAAGTGACCTGAATGTGTCTGCACAACCTGACCATCGGATCTCGCTACCTCTGATTCGTTGAATCGTGGACAGGAAACCCTAGCGTACCACACTGCGTGTCCAGAAGCAGTCAGTTCACCTCAAAAAGTAAAACAGTTTTTCGAAGCAATGAAGAGTCAACCGGTTTGGAAAACTGCCACTATTGAGCACAAAACTGATTTCTGACCAACGAGAGTTTTACGGAAGGCCTTAAGACGGGGTTCTTGATCTCGATAATTAAGACCTTTAGAAGAGCGTCAACTTCGGCCGAAGGATTGCTTTCAGTCGATCAGCAGCACCAGGCTGGGCTCGGAGTATCTCTTTTCTATTTCTACCACACTCGTCAGCGCACCAGGTGTGTCACAAACAATAACTGACCCCGAAATCAAGGACAGCCACTAGATTTCTGAGATATGTGGTCCTTGAAAAAAGACATTGACATGTAAAGGAACGAAAGACAGATTTCGAGGACTGGTATCAGACAGATCAAATGCCTGTCGATCCAAGTCGGATTACAGCAGCAAATCCAATTTGCCTCATTCTAGAAAGTTTGACAGAAAACCCCACTCACTCGCGAACTTGCATTTTGGGCATGTGCGTACTCGCATATATATATATATATATATATATATATATATATATATATATGCCAAATAATCTAACAGAAATTACCACAGCCGTATGTGGGTGTATAACAGTAAGCAAGTCATCCGCTTATTCCGAGTAAATTCTATCACAAATTGACTATAAAATTATTACTTGTTTGAGAAAGAAACTGGGTTTGTACAGTCATCAAGGGCTCATTGGAGTAAACGATCCAACTGAGAGTATTTGCATTATTTTTGTTGTCTTTGGCTTCATAATTTACAACTACCTGTTAACGTTGGATTTTCAATCTCGTCTGACTGAACACCGTGCTACAGGGGTCAGCTTGTGTGAATTACCGATGGCACTTTTCGGCTAGGAAGGCCTTAGAGCTTCGCGTGAGATCCACTCAGCCTTGACCTTTTGCAATCCTAGTTTGGGCAGACTGTGCTTTGAGTCAGTCAGCACGAACACGTGACAGACTGTCTCAGCAGAATTGAATCAAGTGAACTCCGCTCATCCGAGAATCTGATCTGGTTCAACACAGGGGTCGATGTGTGTGTGTGTGTGTGTGTGTGTGTTTGTATAGTCGTAGTGAACTTCAGTCGTACATTATGATAGTACGTTTATGCGTGCGACCTCACCTGGATCGGACACCAATTTGGCTTAATCTGAAGGCGGAAGCGAAGGACAAAATGGGGTGGAGTACTTTCCATGTACTATAAGAACAAACTACAGCATCCTTGACCCCAAGAGGTAGAGAGTGGGGAAAGTGGTATATTCTTTTTAGGTGAAGGTCTGGTACTTTACAGTGTTTGTCAGCCATATACGCATTCCGGTTAGACTGATGCTTCTTCGACCCTCATTTAAATAGATCCTAGGGGCTTAAAGTGGAATGCTGCACTTCTGCGGTTAGAATTGTGTATGTTATTTACGTTTCCCGGTTTCACTGTTGATCGATCGATATAGTCAACTTCACCCCGGTATATCATTTACACTAAATTTGCATGCCCCGGCTATGGGGATCTCATTCTGGCAAATTTCCCAACTCAGAGAGACTTGGACCACTAACTGAATGCAACTCATACGCTTATATGTAGATTACTGTCCACCAAACTTGACTCTAGAGTTTCGTCACAAAAAATCGGGTTTTGCGGTTCTTAAAACTCCACTGTTCTGTATATTTCGAGCCCCTGTGAATTTGATCTCTCCCACCCGAATCGAATAGGCAGTGGATCCACTACTATCTGAATGGCAGTAGTGCAATTTAGTTAAAACTGACGATGCATGTTCGCCTTTCATGAGTTGCCCTGCCGATGAATACCAGACATTCGTTTGTGTATGAAAATAAGAATTACGCAATTGGTAGACGAAGTACTGACCATTTATATGACAATCTGGCAGTATCACAACGATCTAATCACCAGGATAGGCCTACATTGGATTGGTTGAATTGTGGAATGAATCACTGAAATCACCAAAGAAATACAGCGTACTTTTATTCATTCTCAACAGTGTTTGCAAAGTTTTTACTCCACATCCAGTCACAATGTAAACAAATCATAATTTTATTAGAATTCATAACTGATTTCGATTTCATAACCAGCAGTGATAATCTGCTGGATGTGAGAATATCACATTAGAATTGACCACGCCCGTACCTTTATCCTGAGTTCAAAACTTTTATTCCCAGAAATATTAGACACTACAAAAGTTCACTTCTTTACACGTCACAACAACCGATGATCTACTGCTGTCCGCTGTTTTGCTGTTTGCGTGTTCTCGCGGTCGAAAACTGGTCTTCGATCGGTGTAGAGCAACCATGCGCAATCTCGACCGCGTCCGACCGTCAGTTGAACCGATACCGTGCCCAATCCCCTTGGCCATCGATAACTGACCACCTCAGTTTATTGTGATAAACTTTCTGTGTCGCCCTCTTTTGTTTCCTCTTAGAAATTAGCAAACGTGTCACGAGAAAGTAGCGATATGAAGGGCTAACACAGTGACTGGATGCCTATCAGCCGAATTTCTTTGAATTGTGTCTCGTTTTTCGTGTCGTCCTATTTGTACGTTGTCCTCCACTGGTATTCAACTTCCGTTGTTCCCCTCAAAATTTTACTAAGTACGGACCAAGGATCTTCCACGGAAGGTTGCAGGTTTTGAATCTCCTTAATCGTGAAACCACCGCGGAACTTCATGAACCCACCCGAATCAGTGCACCATCGGGTTTCCACACTTGCAGTAATCGAACACTCATATGGCGGCTGACTAATAAAAAATGACATCCAATTCAGAACCACCAGTTCGACTGATTATTAGATTTGATAAATAAAAGATCATACCCTTTGGTAGATAAACTCGGAGTAGAGACGAGGAAGTGTGGTTTGAGGGTAACCAAGTGGTATTGAACAATTTAGTGTATCCAAAAAGACGAAACGCACTGCGATCATTTAAATAAACTATTTTCCCTTTCATACTCCACCAAAGTAGAGACAGAAAGATTGTTCCATCCCACTATCTGTCTGTGACAGCTGTTCTCGAAATGATAATGGCTGATTGACTCGACTGGCTGCGTAGCTACCGCTTTCTGTTGCCAAAGTAGTCTCCAGTACTGCACACAGGCATCTAGTCAATGGGAAAGCTCCGTTTCCGGAGCACAAGCAGAAGGTCATAGTATGATCGACTTGAAAGAATTGATTAATCGCTAAGCAAGGCAACCTGTTGAGGGCGCGATCTGAATGCATTAGTCAATTAGAAAACCGATTTTTCCGTGTTGGTGGATGGACCTGATGAAAGAATAATACTTGCGGATGACTGGAACAGTCACAAATTTCTCAACTCCTGCCCGTCAACTTATCCACGATCGTATCATCAGATGCTTTCCAAGCACTCATCGAAAACTGCAAATTTGTGAACAACAATATCCCATGCCCTACCCTTGCCTGATTAGTGCCCGTTATTTCGTTCACATTCTGACCTAATCTACGTCCACATAGGATATTGGATTTCATTGCCATATCCAAGCTTAGAAATTCAGCCCACCTTTCGAAACCCTACTTAGTATTCATTATTTACCTTTGGTCTTCAACAGTGTAAATATTCCTATTCGAGAACATGGCCCATCGGAAATCTAGGTGCTCTGTAGTGGAGCAAGCTATGACAGATAAAAGAGGGAGCTATTGAATCGATCGCATTCATCAATGGAACATGAATTTGCCTTTCGTAGACAAATCAATCGTAATACGTCTGGACAGTACATTAAACGATGGGTTTATTCACAGAAGAGTGAAATGGCGAGGATTTTAAAAGCATTTCTCCGTTTGCTTACAGACGTGGTTTGGTCGGAGCCGTTTTCCACATGGCATAAGACTAGTGTATCCCTGGTTGAGTGCGAGATGACTTTATCAAGAAATCCCTTTTAGCCAACGTCTATCCAGAAAACATGATTGATTATCTGTACCATTCGCAATACTTCCGTCGAGAGAGCGCACTGGAGTCGCTCCAACCCAAAACTAGCGAGAAAGCCAAGACGGCAGAGTTAATTTTACACACACACACACACACACACACACACACACACAAACAAACAAAAACACACACAGACTCAAACACAAACACAAACAAAAACACACACACACAATATATATATATATATATATATATATATATATATATATATATATATATAATATTATGTGTTTTTGTTTGTTTGTTTGTTTGTTTGTGTGTGTATGTGTATGTGTATGTGTATGTGTATGTGTATGTGTATGTGTATGTGTATGTGTATGTGTATGTGTATGTATGTATGTATGTATGTATGTATGTATGTATGTATGTATGTATGTATGTATGTATGTATGTATGTATGTATGTATGTATGTATGTATGTATGTATGTATGTGTGTGTGTGTGTGTGTGTGTGTGTGTTACGTCAACGGTAATAACTGGTAAATCTCAGGTAACGGGTCACTGTACGTGTTTCTAGTAGCTGCTCACGGTGATCCTGATTGGCTACGGACTCTCGGTGTATGTAACCACAAAGCTGTGTCGGACCATTTTCCCGTGAAAGGCCTACTGACACACCACAGAATGATTTTCGTAAGTCTGAATTCAGCCTCGCATGTTCATGTACAGACATTTGGGGACGGAAACAGAATTTTTCCTGTGTCCTTCATTGAGAGGCAGCGCTACTGAACTGCGGAATCTGGTAGGTGAAGTAACTTCCGCTCTGTCACGTGAGACCTGATTATTTGTTCTGTTCCGTCTTCGCTGTGGCTTGAATTATCAGTCCGTTTTTCGCATGCAGTCCCTAGCACTGTGCTTCAAAGGGAGCAGGTAGATTGTTGACGGAGCCGTATCCTATAGGTCGGAGGCCGTCCAGCTTTGACGGGCCAAAGCTGCCCAATGGAGTGCCACGAATTCTGCCACGGGGAACTTCACTCTACTTCATGGAGGTTTCTGACCCGTCGAGTGCTGTTTTCGTGTTCGACCACCGGACTGTCCTCTGCAGGGACATAGCCGTTGGTGGTAGAGTGACAATTTGCCCATCAAGCGGATCATTGATACTCTGCCTTTTGACCTATCAGGCTGTAATACTTCTCCTGTTTAAAGAAACCACGTTGTGTGGCCCTCTGTGTTGTGGATGCCATCACACCGTTCCAAGATACGGTCTCGTTGCCAGTAAACGGACCAGTTACAGCAAAGCACAAACCTATTGTGAGTAGTTAGTCAATTTCCGAAGCGCACCACAAACCCAATCTCCCAAATGATATTTTACGATTACAAAGTAACTGCTTAATCCAGATAAACAAATCGATGTGTTCGATCTGCTCAGTCACGTGATGTTGTGAAGCGTATCCATGCGTCACGGACATTCGCTCGTAATTGATTCGTTTTCCGTCCGTCTGACACTCACGTACCCGATACCTGTCTGCGCCACACTCTGTACTGTCCTACTCCACCAATCACATATGGTCTACATCGAATAGGACTGTTACTGACTGATAGTGGACATTCACTTGACACATTTTTATGCTTGTGCTTGGACATTCCGTAAACTGATTCCGAATACACGTTCGTCCGTACCTACATGCTTTTGCTCTGCCTACCGAACTTGGGATGCAACACAAACGAGTCAACTAGACAAACAAACGAAGCAGTCGTGCTATTTTTTGCTCAATATTTGCAATGTTTCTATAGCTAGGCTAAGCTCGCCGCGATTAAACTATCTGATTGTCATTTGGGCCCAATCCGTACTCTAATTATGCTGTTTCGGTCTTCGTGGACTTACACTATCCCGCTTTTTCTTCGTTGTATTACTCTAGGAAGTTCAAAGGTGACTTCATAAAGTGCTTTGTGTTTAGTAAGTTGATGAACAGGGGAGAAAAATGACCATATCCGAGTGGCACGAAATATCGGAATATCGAAGGTGACAGAAGAGGTTAGAAATGGACAAAAGTCGATCCAGTGTGCTGATAGACAACAAGTCGCTCTGACTTGATTTAGTAACGCGCCTGGCCTATTTAAACCGCAAAATAGATCCCTAGTCTAATTAGTCAGTTGATGGTGGCCACTACTCAAAGGTTTGTGCCCATGGTATACCGTCTGATAAACTCCTTTCGGTGCAATCACCGAAGAACAAGAAACGAGCAGACATTTGAAAAAGCTAATTTTCATCTGCAGTTGATCTGTTTTGGAGAAACCGTGAGAGTGATGAAGAAACTCATCGCTCTTGTTCGCCTTAGTTCCATTCGGTCCATTCAACCATTAAAGTCACACTTCAGTGCTCACAGATTTTCTCCCATCTCACAATACAACGCAATCGGAAATGCCGTAAACGAATGACGTAAATCAAGGGAATAAACAGAAGTGATTGATAGGAGCGAAAATCATGCGTGAACGAAGAATGAGTCGTATTCAATGCTGTTCACTGGCCATGACAGCCTTAGGTAGTCCACTAGGTAGGTCTAGTGGGCCCTAAAACAGAACCTACCACTTCCGGCCAGACCATTTCACAAATCGAGGTTTTTGCAAATGCCACTAGTCTGAACCTCAACCCGGACTCAAACCACTATCTCCAATTAGTGCAGTGTAAATCGAGTGATAATCATCAATCGGTGGGATTGAGCAGCAAGTGCTAGCTTTCCTTACCTGTTTAGACTGAGCTTGGTCAGGTGTCGAGAAAACCGTTCGAAAAACAATGGTTTGATAGAAAACGTGTCTCACGTCTTGCAGGCAGCAAAAGATGTCTATTCGGGATCTTCAAGCCCATGCTTCGATGAATGTTCCCACTGTCGCATCCGGAGCCACAGCACTCCTTTTCCACGTCAACTGTCTCACCCAACTTAACTACAGGATTATTCAACCGGTACATCAATTCAAAGGGATTGGATCAAACGTGTGCCTGCTAGTTTATCCATTTTCGAATTAGAAGTAAAACATGCTCCTTATCTAGAACAGATTCTACGTTGCCTGCAGACGTGTTTTATCTCCACCTCTCTGGGGGCTTTCACGATAGACCGTGGGGTTCCTTTTCATGAGCTATGTCACAGCTCTTGTTGAAGCAATTAGCCTCTAGTTTCGAGCGCCCTACAACTAACCCTCAGTATTTTTGATGTGTTTACACCAGACTCGAGCAATGTTGCGGATAAATCAGTACCCAAAAGTCGACATCTTTCGCGATTATTCTCCACATAACAGCCAACTTTCCGAGATGTGTAAAAAGACTGACCTAGTAACCGCAGTGTGCTCTAGACTCTTGATGAACATCCTGAATGATGTCCACGCTGCGGATGGCTCAGCCTGCTAAACGCTGAAATGACACTCTCCATATGTAACAGCATTTCATTCTATATCCGACCACTAAGAAAGTTGTGATTGCCATCTAATTCATCCCTTTCTGGGATGAGATTTCTATGTAAAGTCAAGTAGATCGTTCAGCAGCATTCTGCACTTCAAAGGTACAAAACACGTTCCAAATATTGCGTTACTTTTGTTCAACCTGTGCAGAAAGAATGGAGTGCGCGTATCCAAGCTGGACAGGATTCCCCCCCCCCCCCAAATATCGGTATTGCCGTTGTTACTCGGAAAGTGGCCTATTTTTACGGAATCACTGTCGTACATTGTGTGTGTTAACATGTTTCTGGCACTCGTTTTATTTCTCTTCGTTTCAGCGCTTTCAACATGAACAAATTTGTGGTGGAGACTCGCGTTTCTTTTTTCAGCATGATCTTCTGTGTGTGTTTGTGTATGTGTGTGACTGTTTCTCGTTTTAGAAAACTCCCAATAGCTACAGTAACCATTTCAATGACCGAAATCAAAGTTCAAGATCGTGGTGTAAGGGAGTCTTCTGGAACAAGAGCTCTCTTGGTGAATTCGGATGAAAGGTTGCCGTGAACAAGAAATCGGGTTAGTCTGTTCACATAAACTGAGTGAGCTAGAGAGATCGACTTTTGTTGTGCCTCCTTCCGAGGATATCGGCAATCTCCAGGACGTGTGCTTCCGTTCCACAATTGATCGCAAGTTCAACGTGTAGTCGAAACCTCTAGTATCAAGTCAGGATCTGGCTGGATTCTGAATCGAACACGTTTCGTGTGCGTTAAAAGGAACAGTCCCAGAAAATGCCAGCGACACTCACCCAAGAGAATTTCGCGGTGGTCTTCCGAAGGAAAACTGTCAACTCCATTACAAACCATTTCAGTCACTGAATAAAGTTATGCCTTGGAGCACCGTGTACCTGTTATCGATTGTCCTGCGATGTTCTGAGAAATTCCATAAAGTCACTGAAAAGTGACTGGAAGAACCAATCGAGTGAGCCAGTTTTGTGCAATTTTAGATAATTTGTTTATCCGAAGGGGGTTTCTGGATGGTGCGCTGTGGTACGGGTCACTTGAATTTTCTTTTTAAAACATTATTAGCAGCTAAAAAGACAAAGTCCTTGGAATATATTACAGTTGTCTGGTTGTTTGGTTACGTCACTCGTGCCCACATTTCATTGTCCGACACCATGAACCAACTGGAGAGAGCTTTGACTATGGCTAATCACGTCCGCCTTCCCATAAACATCTGCCTAAATCTTACAGGTGAATCTCATTTCAATTTAGTCAGAATCGATTCCTTTTGGGATATCACCTCCATATTCATGATACAGAAGTCTCTGGAAGCATATTTGTAGTGTCAACAGTAAAGTCTTCAAAATCCCAGACTATAACGCAAAAAAATGTATAAAAAGTTAAGCTCCAACTATATGGGTTCCCTCCATTCACTTTTGTTATCAGTACTGAAGCTTATATTCTAATACTACTTGGCATTTATTTGTTGACCCAAATGCCATACTGGTGAACTGTTTACACGTTCACTGGGCTCCCATTTCGAGAGTACTCCGAACGGCAGTGTGATCCGAAATAATTTTTGTCACTTTTGGCTTTTTTGAATCGTTTATCAGAGTTATCGTGTTAGTGTGATTAGGAATCCGAATAATTTCACCTATCCCCTTAAAGATTTCCTTCCAGTGTTTCACCACGAGAAACACGTGCGCGTTTAGCAAAATCACTTCGGCAGTGATCTGTTGCGCACCGCCCCCCCGCCATGCCATTCAGCTTGCAAATTCATCACATTTGTTCGAAGTAGATCACATTACCCAAACCACAAATTTCTCTAGTCAAACTGATTACGAACACTATGACGATTTTTCATATTCAGATCGGAAGTACAACCGTGATAGGTTATAGTCCACGATCTACTTCCTGATCACATTCTTCCACCGGTGAATCACGAGCAACTCCGATTTGTTTTTTTTTTTCGGGGTGCGGAGCCGCGTGGTACGTGCAACCCAAAGCCGAATTCGATTCTGGCATCAGCGTGATCAACTTTGCGCCTCCGGTAATTAGACTGAGCTAGAAAATGTGATCTGGAACGTGCAGGTTTCAGATCAGACCACGACCACACTAATAATGATTTTGGGAGGTGATCACGTAAAATGACCAAGAGCGTGTGTGAGTGTGTGTGAGTGTGTGTGAATGAGTGGTCAATAAAGACAAGAGGTAAACTTACCAGTACTAGGCTCTGGTACGACTACAGAATCATCATCAGATTTTGTCAAATAATGACGATAATTCGTTTGGTGATAAAATTCCTATTGGTGAAAGAGAAGAGAAATATCGGTGATTACTCGGACGAATCTGGTGATGATGATACTGATGATTTTGATGATGATGAGGATGAGGACAAGTCGTATAACAATAAAGATAACGTGTTTTTAATAATATTATTGTAAAATATTGATTATGTAGGTTATCATTTGTTGCCCAATAATGATAAAATGTGGTCTCCCAATAATTGATCCTATGTGACTGCAGAAGGAAAACAGTTCCTAGAATCACCCATAAGTTCACAACGTTATTATGCGACAGAACCGTCAAAGATGATCATAGTGTAGTGGCGAATGCTGAAACAACAGAACGATGCGAATATCAAACCGATCAGACCGGCCAGTCGATAGCCACAGACATAAGAACAGACGGTAAATATGACGAAAGCATTCCACAACAGACAAAAGGAGGCATTCGGACTGGCAGATAGAAAGCAGTTGGCTCTTTAGCAACCAAGAAGGTAGCTCAGGTGAGGGGCTACCGATCAAGCAGTCAACTGGAGCAGTAAGACCGGCCAAACAGAAATAATGCGCAAAAGACTCAAGGTAATGGCCACAGGCAACTGGTCAGGAAGCAGCTAACAAAGCTCAGGCAGCCAGGGGATCATTTTTGCTGCAGCTCGGTTTGGAAAACGGACTATATAAACGAGTGTACATGTTCCATGAACTTAACTTGTTTGGTCGCTCAAGCTCAAGTGTACTCACTTTTCTCACCTTCTTTATTATAATAACAGCTGGAGTGAACAACCCGGTCCGTGAATTCACCATGCCAAGAGACTTTGAAGTAGTACGAAGTAGCTCACACCTACCGATTCCTTTATCAAAATGAGAACACCGGGAAATATCGAGTACACCTGAGAGTCCATTTAGTCATCTGGTTTCAACGCGTCGGAATATTTCCATAGAGCTCCATCGTCTCACTCAGTCTATTCACAGTACTGCTCTACGTTTTTGTTCCCAATCAGTTCTGCGATTAGACTCAATTCACCTGACCGACGATTACCAATCCATCATCATGTCACACTTCAAACATGGAGAACCGGCGTCCGAATCCTGCTGCCGTCGGTCACTTCCGCTTTCGGTACCCCGTGAAATGGCCTCGACTCCCTTCTCTAAATTATTATCTACGGTTAGCCTACCACCAAATAATATTCTTGCAATTTTTCAATCTTCTTCTATACCGGTGATTAGAGCACTCAACAACGCGGATTAGTTTTTTCAACCACCGATTATGAGGTCAGCTGTCTACGATGATACTGTCGGTGAAGCAGACGGTCGCCGTTTGTGATACACTTTGGCGAGAAAACGAAAGTTACTTACTCAGGTGGAAACTTATAGATGGCTGAGCGTGTAAAGCCCTTTAACTAGTTCATTCTCATGTCCGCCCTGCATCAAGATCGATTCTACGGATCGCCGGGTATTTCGGCTCCTGTTTGGTCATGTGCCCGCTACCACTGAGCTTGTTCTCAAGCATGCCGTTTCTGCAGTGTTGACTCGGTTTTAAAGGTTGAAGCCGTGGGCTGAAGCTCTCGAATTCGGCTATTTCACTTTCAAATTCGGGTCCTGCTGAGCTCTGCGCTTGCTCCCCGGTAGGATTGCTTTCGTCTGTCGTGGGGTCTACTTTCGAAGGGGTCACAGTTTCCTATTCGGTCTGTGACTTTTGATTTGCTTAACACCATTGATTTGATAACCACTTCATTCTGTTGTCACAGCATTCACCACTAAAACATACTGATAGTAATCAATTACCGTTCGTTCAAATCAGTTTCAATTGCCGACCACTAGTGTTCTATTAATATCGTCCCCATTCTCGTAAGGTTCAATCGACCAAACGCAGATAGACACAAAGACAGCTAGGATGGCAGACACAGACAGACAGGCAAGCTGATTGAGGCACGGACAGACAGAGACACAGGTAGAGACAGACGGACGTACACAGACAGGGACAGACACGACCACAGGCACAGACAGACATATACGGACACAGATAGAGGTACAGACACTGATAAAGAGAGACGAGCGGATACAGATTGATAGGCAGACAGACGCTGACAGACAGGAATTGCATATATTAACACTCTCCTCATTGGAAAGGAAGCATGCCTTGATCTGCCGGCTTCAAAACTCCATTTGACTTTCCCCAGAGAGAAGCTAGTTTTTGTTCAGAATCGGCATTGTTCTACGCTTGATTCTGCTGCACCTGTTACCCACCCCTCACACAAAAATCCTTAAATTGTTCATATGAATCTGTTTGGATTGTTTGTCTTCGTTACTAATCAGCATTGTATTGCGTTCCTCACTGCATAATTGTCGAAAACCTAGAATCTTTCTGTTCGCCTCACAGACAAAACTCAAGGTCTCAAAATTGGGACATAAATTTTAAAAGTAACATCAGGGGTTCCTTAATGAGCGGCCTTTTATCCTTGCTGACTCCTAACTTACCATACCACCGAGTACGCATGCGATTTTGTTCAAAATCTCTAATATGGATCTCATTCACACGGATTCTGATAGTCACAACATCTTCATCAACTAACTTCTCCTAAACCACATTAGGCTGTACAAATGTATTTCCCCACATCATACTTCTAATTTCTCGGGAACAAAAAGGTCCTCAACCCATACTCTCCATAGGAAGAATGAATCGGTACACCATGGGAAAACATTGGCTGAATCCAGATGATATGCAAAGCACTGTGAGTTTCCAAAATATGAGACCGGTTAATACTCCACAGTTAGTCGAATTAATTTTCTTTTAGTAGCATGTGTTGTCTAAAATTAATCAGCAGTTGGGTCTCTGATTCTTGTTGACTTCTTGTATTCGGTGCATGAAGAAGCAACCCCCCACTCGCCTCTCCACCGCTTTGTCGGTTTCCCAGTACTAGTCAGCCTTTGTTTTGTCTTTTTTCCTGCTGGAATACTGTTGCAAGGAAAGTCACCATTGTTTTCCCAGTCCAAATTTTGACAAACAGGGACTACAAAGAAGTCACACTTTTGACAGTGCACAGAGATATTTTGCTCTTCCAAAATCTCTATAAAGTTCTTGCTACAAGTTATGCTCACTGACTGCAACACAATGAACCACTGTCTACTATTCAGTATTATTTCTATTATTATTATTACTATCGCTTTATTATTATCACAAGATCATCTCTGCTGATCATCAGATTCCGATTTCCCCAACCCCCTCTAAATGGAGGTCCGACAACTTTATCACACGCTCGTATGTTATTCCCTATTTATAGGAAACGATCGTCTTCAACTCGGCTCTCTGAACAAAGGTCCGTTTGAATGCTTTGTCCTTGTCTACGACATTCTGCACTCGACTCCGCTCCAAGGTACAGCAGAATACCCCGAACACGGCAGAAGAATTGACTACAGAGTACCGGATTTTGGTGAATCTTAAAAGTGTTTCCTCAAGGAAGCATGTCAGTTAGGCACCCAATCCGGTCCAGATATTCACGACAGTTTGTCCATCCTTTCGTTCGGCTGACTCAAACCGAAAATGCGCATCGAATAGCAGATGTATCTATGTCAGCCCTATGGAGCATGCCATTCCTTACGATATGGAGTTTGGCACCCTCGTTGCTGTGTGTGTGTGTGTGTGTGTGTGTGTGTGTGTGTGTGTGTGTGTGTGTGTGTGTGTGTGTACGTGCACGTGGGTGAGTGTGCGTCCAAAACTGATAACACTTACAGCCGCTTCACTAGAATGGTCGTTCTTACTTGATGCCTAAATTGGTGCTATTACTCGACATCGACCAAATAGATCAACTTTTCGAACAAAACTCCCAGGCTCACGCGCACAGTTCATTTACCGCACAAGCGAATTCTGTTCTGCTGGTTGTCCAGCTATCGAATATGAAACACTTCCTTATTTGCTATCTGTCCTCTTCGTGATTTTATGGTAAGGTAAACTGGGTATTTGTCCCAGTAAATAACAGGACAGAAGGTCTGTTCTGTTACCTTGTCATCGTTTTATTGTATTTTCTTCTCAGCTTGGGAAAACTTGTTGATTCAACCAATGAAATGGAGTATGAGGCTTTTCCGCTATTGTTCATGAGAATGGTATTCAGACTTCACCTACGTACGGCTGGATATATAAATACTCTCTCCCCCCCCCCCTCCCCCGATTTATCCGTCACGTGTTCTTTATTCTAGCTCCACGAAAATCAGGTGGAAGGACAACAGTGCCATACAGGGAGTAAAACAATATTGTTCTTGGGATGGGTACCGTTCTCAAGTGTATGACATGCGTCGCTGAATTCACGCTTACTGGTCAAAAGTTATTCGTTCAGCTACTAGCATCACTTCCGTAAACAGTGGTAATGAAATGGCTCATTTAGGAAACTAGTGGGTCAAAAACTTATTAGATTGAGGCTTCAAATATACATTACTTTTCTTATGGTTCAGAATTTGTTTGTTCTCGAATAAAACAATATTGGAAGCCCTTTAGTAAATAATGTACTGGCCAGTCACTATGGGATTTGGTTGTATCGGGATATTCCAGAAGCCTGACTGGTTGAATCCTGTCCTGATTAATGAATACAAAGCCAGGGCGTAGCACGCCAGGCATAGTAGTGAATGGAATATCGATTAAACTTATTTTCACTAACTGCGAGGGTTGAGTCTGTGTTGAGGCAGTTGAATCAGTAATATCAATAATAATAATATTAATAATAATAATAATAATAATAATAATAATAATATTATTATTATTATTGTTATTGGCGCACTAACTTTTGGCAGTGGGAAGCAGCAGCTACTTTTCACTGGCTTATTTATTTTGTCGATGTCTCCAAATAGACGCGATCTCGACGCACCCTTAAATTCACTGGGGTGAGTAGCTGATAGATAGCACAGAACATCATATAATTTCCGTTACAGTTTAAAGAAAAATAAACTTTTCACTTGGTTAGTTAGTTTTTAATTTGAAAGCGTCGACTTGGAAATTGAATAAAAATGGACGTAGATAACGGGGATAAATGTCAGTTTGTATAAGCTGTAGGAGATTCACTTGTCCGGTGACATGATTCGCCATGCACTAATAACGCACAAATCAACTACGAAAATCATAGAAGAACTGTTCAGCTGTTTCGTCTTTGTTGGGAATTATTAGAAGTTCAAATCGACCGAGACCCTCTGGGACTCGAACCCGGGATTGGCAGTCAGCCCCGATTGCCTAGTGGTCACACGTATGACTCACAATCAATTGCACAACTATATCAACACCTGTTTGTGTTACAAACCAACCGTTAGGAGACACAGAACAACGGATTACTGAGTGGATCTTTTGGTGTATGAACATGAACGCGACTCACAGGTAAGTCTAACAGCATAGATCGTTAAGAAGAAGTCGATACAAATGAGCGATTGTGACTTGCCGAATAACCTGGCAGTAGAAACACTGTTCGAGTGCGCGTACACTGGCATACGTGTGTGTGTGTGTGTGTGTGTGTGTGTGTGTGTGTGTGTGTGTGTGTGCATAGTGTCAGCTGACCGTCCCTTCAGTGTGACGTTCAAGGACGCGGTGAATCAGATGCACTTTTTCCTGTAAAATTGTTGGCACAGATCCTTCAAGCACTGAATACCTCCTCGATCGGACTGAGCGGTAGGTAAGATGATATGGAATAGCTCGCCCCTAATCCAATGTTTCCTCATCAGTCCATCTATGAACTGACGGATTGTGGAAAAGAAATACGGTTTTAGTTTTTGGTTGTTCGGTTGCCAGTCAGACCAGGCTTTACCAGGAAGCTGTTAAGAATGTCAGTATTCATGCTGGGGTGGTATTCTTATTGTAGCATACTTTTATCGTAGAAAAATAGAGAACAAAATTTAGGTCTGCACCTTTCTTTGATGGCAGATTCTCAATGTACTTTTTGGCCTTCGTTATTCACCGCCCTTTCCGCGAGTGCCGTACAATCTTGTTTCCATGTGTGTAAAAATGCAACACAGAGCTGCCTTGTTGCCGTAATCACGTCGAATTTTGAGTTAGCCTCTTTTTGAGATCAGTTCTGTTTCGTTTGGATGAGCCCACAGATTCTTCGTGATGCTATCACAAACATCAAGAAAAAGACTAATGGAGGATAAAGGGACTGATAGATTTTGCTCTATCAGGTTTTCCTTTTTTCCTCATCCCCCTCAAAGCAATTAGAAGGTTCTCCTCTACCACTAAACCGAGTTCCACTACGATGCGCAAATTCACCTCTTGCGAACCTTCTTTGTAGGTTCAACATATCTCGTTTTTAGATGACTCAGCAGGTCTCGATGTTAATCCCAAGATGGCAAGGAAGATGAACTAATTTGTCACCTTTCCTTCCACATTGGATAATTGTTCTTCAGTCTTCATCACTGTGTGTTTTCCGCTTCCGGAGTGACTCTATGTTCACCTGTTTGCTTGGAAATATTGTCTCAATTTCTTCCACGATGGGGAGTTGTGCGAATGTTGATGCTTTCATTCTGCTGGTGTTTTGGAACCTCATAGAGATTAATTCTGTATCGAGTACGCAGGTGTTCATATGACTAACAAAAACCTACCGAGTTTCTAAGTGGGAGCGAAAACGCACATGCGATATGACTTTGTGCGGCATGGTTACGAGGGGAAACGTTTAAGCACTGTATCCCCGGCCATGGTAGCTAAATAAAACTCTAATGGTTACCAAATGATCGCCGGTGGCTACTAAAAGACTGGATTACCTCCAGTTTTGGGCTTGATGAAGCATCTGATTTTCTTTTCTTTCGCAATCGAGAAAAAATTGGTTTTTTCGAAAGACAGTTGTCTTCACAAATGGACTTCAATATATTTCAGAAAGATCTTTTAAGTCGGTTTGTTTCTTTAAAAAATTACCTCATCAATTCGCTAGAAAGCACCGCTATTTTCAGCTATCTTTCTTCTAAAATTTTGACAACGTTGTGAAAAATATCTATCTGATTTTCTTTCTTCGCGATTTTGGCGAGACCTCGAAAGAGACTTGGAATCAGTTCGCCGGAACTTCGTAAAGAGCGTTCAAATCAAAGCCTGTTGGATGACACTGACTATCCAATAGCGTTCGAGGTTTACGTCATCGGTTGGTCCAAGCCCCTGACCTACGGGGTTGGCGCTCGGGTCACAGCGAACCAGATTGGTTAACAGGAATTCATAGAAAAGAATGCATTCATCAAATCAATCATACCTCAGCTGATAGTAGCAATAGGTTCAACGGTATTCCCCCTCCAGATTATGCCGGCTTCCGAATTCACCACATTTTATCGAGATAAGAACGCAGCGACAGCATGATTTCTCGTGGAAATTCAATCTGTCTGGTTGATCACCACAGTGGAGTGACTATTACCCGGATTACGTGCATCGAGAACTGATAAGACGAGGACAGCATGCATATATTCTATCCTAATTACTTAGTATTATGGTACATGATGTATCGATCATTTATAAATCAACCTCACTGTAAGTGGACGATACGACTGCCAAGGTCCGGCTTCACCCGATTAACTGAATCCAGCAAAAGGAGCCATAGCCCGACGGGCCGCTTGTGGAAGCACTGGAATAACCACAGATCCATTTGAAGTCCTGATCTTGTCACGTAGATTTGGAATGATGTATTAGCTGACAGATACTGTAGATTCTAACCCGGATGTCCCTTTGCTTTGTCTCTTGTTGGCGGGTTTTCGTACTCATTTGGTTGTATGTTGTGACACATGTTGTGATTATGGCAACTTTGTTGTTATTGTTGCTGTTACTGTTGTCGTTGTTGTTATCGTTGTTGCTTCCGCTATTGCTGCTGTTTCTCCAACTATTGCTGTTAGTGTTATTGTTGCCGTTGTTTTTCTTCTCCCTAAAAATCAATACTTTCTCCGATTCGTACGTTTTATTCAGTAATTTCCAAATATCTGACTTCCCTCATTATATTGTTTCGATACCTTGACTAGCTAGTACTGAATTTGATTTTGTACAGTATCTGTCTATGCTTGCCGAAGCAGCGTTGATGGTTGTCGGAACAACGGCTTCAGTCTAAGAGCTAGATAATTTTCGATTTCACACCTCCGGAGGCAACCGTGCGCAGATATTCTCCAGCATGGTTTCTGCCGTTTGACTGGTATTTACGTCATCTCACGTGTGCGCTCGTGCATCATGACATCCAACTGCACATGTTCATAAACGAATCAATCAGATAATCAAACGTTCCTCTCACTGTGTTAGTTTTACGTCCCTCCACTTTCAGATTCAGCACAAAACTCCATCTTAGTGGCACCAATGAGATCTCCCGGCTTCGGCACCCGAGCAGATCCTCACTTCGCAATGTTAAAAGTTTCGATCTTTGTGGTTAGGACTAGGCCATTGCCGTAGATACACACACAGCCATAAACATTTAGCTCATCAGTCCCACAACTTGCCAAAATTCAGGATATACAGAATACGGTTTCGGTAATTGGTGGACGGACGGGGTGGGTAGTGCAAAGGTCGGCCAACACAAACAGGGACTCGAAATCATGATCTGCGAACTAAAGAACACGGTTCACACGCACAAAAGCAGAGAAAGACAGGTTGAAGATGAACAGCGACGTACGGAGTTGTCAGCGTGACCTAATCGGCTTTTCACTCGAAAGACTAGCCGAGCTTGCACGCACAATGAAAAGGTTAACCCACGAAGACCCAGGGGAACTGGAAAATTACTTTGTTGTTGTTACTAGGGAAACTTGTTGGAAATAGTTGCTGAATTGTGTTGCTAAAAGAAAAACAATCTCACAACGTTTTTGGACAATATGATCGGACAGCTAAATCAGATATGATAGAGTTGACATCCGAGAAATTGACCAAACGATCGACGATTTATAACATCGATTGGGAGGAGACATCTCCAGTCTAGGACTAGATAATTATTAACATCACAGGGAGTTGTGTTCAAGGAGAATAACCGGAAGATTGAAGTAGAGAAACAAAACAGACCCGGATACTAATGCCAGTGCACTCAAACATCGGGCAAGACTACCATCACATCCTGTTGTATGGGTGATTATTGGTAGCAAAATGAACGTGATAAACCCCTCTATTATTGCCTCACAAGCAAGTACCGAAACGATCCAGTACAGACTGTACACACCATCGGGTCACGCCAAGCAAGGCCGTGTGGTGCGTGCCGAAATGTGTTTGGGCAAAGTGGATGTGTTGGATGCAAAGTGCGTGCGTGCGTGTGAGAGTAACAGTAACGTTTATCGTACCACGATTCACTATTTTGGTGGATGACTTCTCTCTAGAGGCCGAATTACCATGAAGGGATTCCGTTAAACAGCCTACAGGGCTTGGCTACTATGCAAATGTGAGTAGTAGTGGTAGTAGTAGTAGGTTATATTTCTAGATAACGTGATTCATCATGCAGTGTAGACGTTCTGCTCAACATTTAAAACCATGAATGCAGTGTACAACTGTTTCATCCTTGTTAAGAATCATCAGCGGGTTGGTGTTTTAGTAGGGGCTCGGTGGATGTACACTGCTGATGAGGTAGCTGAACTGACTGCAACAAGCTTGACTACCTGTTTCCCGGGGGAGAGGTGGGGAGTGAGACACAAAGCGACAAACGAGCGAATTCTGTGACGGTAATTCCGAAAAAACTGAGGTAAATTTAACTGACTAGAACACGGGCTGCGTTAGTTGATCGTGTGAAGCATCAGCTGGCAGAGACATCAAGCAGGTAGGTGATACGACTGAGAAAACTAACCGTTTATAGCTATGATTTTACGTTGGAACTCACATATACGACCATGTCCTGGTCCAGACACAAAGTTGATCCAGTTTGAAAAAGGTGAATACATTTACCTAGTAAGTGTTCAGTACCGTCGATATTGATCGAAGCAATAATGGTTCGATTACGTGACCCTATTCTGTCGACCCCAAATTACTGGAGCCTTCTGCTCGTGTACCACAGTGGTTGTTGTCACATTTCTGAAACCATTACCGAGTAAGTACCACGTGTCTTCTTTCATTGTGCGTAACAGAACATTTTGAGTTCAGTAAGTTCTCTTCACCTAAGTTACTAAGACGATTAGCGAGCTGTGAATAATACCTTATGTAATGTCTAACGTATCATGATTTTGACACAGTCCTATTATTCCCACTGAGAACATTCAGAGAACACGAACTGGTGAAGAAGCTCGTTTTTCAGTGATTCTCGCTCATGCCACAACATCAAAATACAGTAGGATAAGTTAAGGGATTTAATCATTTAGACAAAAGGCGGAAGCGATGAAAGTTAATGATGACAAATAAACCATAGTCCAGGTTTAACTCAAGACTGGATGCGAATTGTTTCACAAGTGTTATATCAAATTTTACTCGGTCTGTGGCCTGTTGTAAGATAGACAGTGGGCCAGGGCAGCCTGTCTACCAATCTATGTTCTCTAAGCATTGACGTTATTTGAAAGACCAGTATATGTAGAAAATTGATTTAAATGCGGGAAGGATTTCGAATGAGAAAGGAAACCCTGACATTTGAAAATGTATGGTCCCAAGAAGAAAGCCTAAAGCTCAACAGCAACAGTGCCTCCATAGTGAGGTGGTTTGAACTCCAGCTCACGTGATCTGAAACGGGATACGATCCACTGAAAGTCAGTCCTTACTTTCGTTTGATAGACCCCGAGGATCACCTGACTTACAAACACCTTCTACCAGACTGCCTACCGAAATGAGGATAGGCCTATGAGTGAATTATTACAGAAGCGATCAGTTGTTTGTCTTGATCTTTTTTCTTTCAGTTGACGTATTTGAGGATGTTTGGCGAAGCTGTTTTGGAGGATCTATCGACAAAAACAATGTGACTATTTTTTTGAATAGTCTGAATAGTCCCACAGTTACGGCCACATTAAGAACAAGACGCTGGAGAGCGAACAATTGTTTTCAATGAATCCTATACGTGCTCTTAAAATTCATATGGGTGAGGTAACATAGGAATGCGTTAGCCATTGGCCACAGTAAAGGTCATTGTCTTGGCGTCAGGAAAAAGGGGGTTGGTGGGGAGGGGTATCTCTATCGTGTGTGTGTGTGTGTGTGTGTGTTGCGGTGAAAGTTTCACTCCCACAGTCACGAGTGGTAAGCGATATTGGACATTTGGAGTTCGGTCGGCGATCCGTAGTTTCCACTTTTGGCCAGGGCAGCTGGAGAGCCTGGACTAGTCACTTTTGTGCACATAGATTGGGACTTAGTAGGCAAATGGCGATAGCCTTTGCCGTGGCCAGGGATTGAAGTCGGGCTTGTTTCGATCGACTGGGTGGAACTAGGTATATGACTTTGAGACACTGGTCCTATGGGGAACACGGATTAGACAGAATTTTTATTTCTATTCGTGTTTACGTTGCTATTTGCATAACTTGATGTCTGAATTTGATCACCTCACGGTATACAACGTTTATTTACAGAGATGTCATTGTCTCAACAGTTGAATGCTATCGTACAAATGGGTTCGCGTACAGCTATCCGGGCCGAGCCGAGTAGAAACCTAAATGAAAGAGGGACTGAACATGCCGAACGACGAGGCCAGAAGTCGCGAACCAGACGGCTTTCAAAATCTCTCGCTACACATCGCTTACTCGACACGAAGAATTCATTCAATTAAACAACTGAGCTTTGTGTGATCTTGGCACCGGTAGACTTAAGCCAAGGGAAGTTTGTTCAAACAGTAGTGATCCGTATCTTAAAAGCTAGCTTTTACAGATGAAAAGAACTCATTCAGACCTGGTGATCGAGGCAATCGGAGGGCATTTAAAGTAAAATTATATTTTCTCAACGGTTATGCCTATAATCAAATCGGAATATGAACTGAGCATTGATATTCCGCTTTATTCGCTTTTCATGTTCATATTGGAGAAAAAAGCTATTGGAATTCAGCATTTCAATTCAGCCCACATGCTAATTAATGAAAATTATTCCAGATGGACGGCAAATAAGTGTTCTTTGTGACCGTCGGTCGAATGTAATTAAGTTATCATTTGAGTCATATTTGTGATTAGGGGATAATACATAAAGAATGACTAAACAGAGTTCACGTCACCTTTTTATCGCAAACCTTCGCACATCTGCAGAAGAAGGGACGATCCTCGTTGTCTCAAAGGCAACCCAAACCTGAGATCTGAAGTGACAGAAGACCACATGAAGTTCACATAGGTCCGGCGTGGTAACGAACCAAAACTACAGTCGATTACCGTTTACCACCAGAAAACCAATGAAAACGGGATTCAGACCCGCGATCTCCAAGTTGTGAGGCAGATGCTCTAAACCACCCAACCACTCTTGGCCATTGGACCGGAGAGAGAAGGGAGATGACGGAACAACACAAATTAGTAACCGCTTCTTGCACGTCAGTTTAGGGGGAACTTTTCAGAAGTAGCAACACCCGTTCACGTAGTTCGGTACTGATGGGTTTATAGAACCTATTATTGGCAGGAGAAGCCTGAATCTTATCTAACGGGTAATCCCATTTGCATTTTTACATCAAAAAGCCCAACGTCAAGAGAGGGAATCGAACAGACCACCTTCCCGGTTGCCGGGCAGATACTTCACCAGCGGAGCTATCACGGTACGGGTTATCGCGGATCACTGGGTATCCACTTTAGTCTTTCACATCCGACTGGCCCTACGGTATTGGAGTTTTGGATGTGAACAAGCAAATGGATTTTGCATTATTACTGAGTAAACAGTTTGTTGTTTTTATTACTGTTAACGTTCGTTTGCTTGCTGTTGTAATTGAATAAAGAGGCAAGTGTGCTGGTTGAGTTGAATTGGCGATGCGCAGAAGTTCGAGAAAATAGGCGTTTTCTTTCTACTCTTTCAAAAATAATATGGATATATCTTTTGACCTCAGACTGTTCGAAAGCATTCTGATGGCGAACAGACCAAGCACGCTGAAAAGTTCCCCGACAGTGTCATCTCTTAAAACAACTCTGGATGTACAAGCACACTGATGGATGTTCTTTGTGTACATAAAATAGCAAAATACGAACCAAGCCGCTCAGTCTAAAAGCAGTATGACCAGCAAAAGGTTGAATCCGGCTACGTAAATCAAGCAATTTTAGTCTGAGCACATAAAGAAAACGACGATTTGCCGATTGTTTACGAATTTGCTCTTGAACGTGCAGACCTCAAGACGGATCGCAAATGCACTAGTGGTCAAAACACCTCAATGGTGACGCAATGTTTTGATTCTTATAGAACTCATATGCTTGATCAGGCCTGTAAGAAGATGAATTATCGTCGACCGAAAACCCATACCAAAATACACAGGGCCACAAAATGCTAATTCAGGTGAAAACATCTTGTCTGATGTGTGTGTGTGTGTGTGTGTGTGTGTGCATGTATTTGTGTTTCGTTACGAATGATTGGTACGCGCTTATAGAAACACGTGACGATACTGGCTTTTATGGCTGGTAACTCCTCTAAAATTCTTCTGCTTTAAGATATGACACTTGGATTGTCGTCAATGTCGTAACAAGTGATCACCTAGCTTAATCAGTCCATGGAGCCTATTAAAAGCTTACGGACTGGTACGTTGCAATGAATCGGTAAGTTGAACGCGGATTGATCGTCAAATATGTTTTCCAGTTCAGCAGCCAAAATGAAGAGAAAGGTTAGCAATCATTTGGGTTTTGCGGCATCCTGGAAAATCTTCTTTCACAAGATCGTAAACTCCGACAAAGTAAGACTGTATTTCATCACGGAAAAGTTTTGTGGGCAAGAAAGAAATTAAAAGGACTGTTTAGAGAAATCGGAGTTCCTGGTTTTGCCTTGCAGCTTGGTTTCGGGCTCGACCAATGCACACAGCAGTTCTTGTGTAGCAGCCCCGGGCAAGGCGGACAATAATGGTGGTACGGTGAATCAAGTTTTGTTGCAATAAATATCGGACTTATACGCGGGTAGCAAGCACTTGAATGGGTCTAGACGAACGACTTGCTTAGTGTGAAAGCGTCTAATTTCTTACGGTTGTCTTTAACAGGAAAAAACCTAGTGCCATTACAGTTCGTGAAATATTCTCATTCTGAATTTAGAGAGCGTAACGTGGCTAACGTAGATCTGACTTTTCGGTACTTCTCCTCAGGCCAGTACAGTACACATGCAAAGTATTGGCGTTGCTCAAAAATATGATCCACAATATCAACGTAAAAGCATAAGGGTGAAAGTCAAATATTTCGAGGTTGCTTCTGTGTGGACAAATTAACCACCAGGTTCTCCATTCCCGTGTATCTGTCCCACCATCACGTTAACCTTCTGCCTCGGGAGCTGTAGTACCTTGACGAAATTTTTTTGTGAATGCGGGGTTGATCTGTGTAACCTGATACCCTTCAGCTCTGTCGTAGAGAGGATCCGTTGTCTGACAAGTCCCAAACGACCTTGAACCATTTCAGTCGAATATCTTCGTCAGTGTACGACTCACGACCGATCTGGTTAACTGCCGTATTCTGTTGTTTAACCATTTTTGCGCCACTGCATGACGTGGTCCATTCGAAACCGTGGCACACGTATGAAATGATTAGGGCCTGGAAGGCAAAAGAGAAGGGCGCGATAACCGAAGCCTCAGCTTTCCACACAAGAACGACAGCATTCCTGCTCAAAGTTGTGGGAGTGGTGCAATTCATGGCCGTGGTTCAACGCGGTAAAAGAGTACGAACATTTGGCTAAAACATTTATGACCGTGGTGACTATCCGTGTTCACTTTGCCCATCTAGCATGCAGCACACAGGTGGTATTGTTGTCATGAGACTGCAATATATTTTACTGAAACTGCGAGTACTTCAAACGCCATGACGTCCATTTGAGACAGCTTAGAGTACTATGGCCGAGAGCATTGGCAGCACGTGATACTACCCTCTCAAGATTAGACTGTTCCCATCAAGCAGCTTGTATGCCCGAGGAGTATGAAAATAGCACTTTAAATCTACAGTATGTAGCAGTTTAAAAGTCAACTGAGGTAGAGCCTTGTGTCACTATTTCTTCGGAACTACGAACCCCGTAGGTTTACGAAATCAATGCGGAAAACATCAAACTGCATCATTTATTCCAAGAGAAGAAGGAAAACGTTTAATTCAATAACGCATTCAGACTATAATAGGAATGCTGATTGTGATACTGTGAATAGCTTTCTGGCAAAATTGCTCTTGTAATGGAAAACAACCCATGCTTTCTTGCATAAGTGACCTCAAGTTATATTCAAGAGTTCATTTTCGTTTTCTTCTTATACAGTTCTTTACCGAACTTTTATATGAGTTGAATGATCAATGCGGTTGGTTAAAAATGGTCTGTGAGGAGGAAAAGATAAAGAAAAGAGTGGCTCCACTGTGTCGAAAAACTTCCGTCACACGTTGAATTACGGAAACATTGTAGAAGATGAACATGGTATCACAATAGATGTTGTAATCACGTGGGCAATGTGTTGTATAGTGTGCACCTGACCCCCCCCCCCCCCCCCCCCCCCCGTGTTTCTCGTCCCACTTTGCAGCTCAACATCCCCACCAGTGCCGTCCAGTTGCCAAGTGAATTAGAAAGCTACTTGTAATTCGTATATGATTTATTTGTAGCACTGAGGTTCTGTTGAACTGCCGAATTGCCTGGACCAACGACAAATTAGCACTGACCAGATGGTCATCACCGCAGACTTCAGACCTTGAGGTCCGGGGTTGAATTCCGCCACCGACGGCAGCTTCAGCTTTAGGTAACATTTGATTGTTCATGGTCCCTTCTACAAGAATTATGCTATATTATTAGTATTGTTACTATTATTATTATTATTACTAATGATAATAATAACAATAATAATAAGTTACTGAGAAAGGTAATCCCGCCTTTGGGTTATGCTATCAACGCGGATACGGATCCTGGCCAACTTGTTCGATTGCATTTACCGTACGTCAGTGGTCCGCGAAAAACTGTGAGACATCTTTTCTCCGAGATCCACTTTCCTGCTGAGGTTGTCGGAACACGCTGAACATTTTGTTCCTCACTTCTCACATTATAACAGCATGTTATCGCGATTCTGCTGAACACCCCATTGAAATAGTTGGATCCCGTAAAGAGCTTGAGGAAACCAGGAGGAAGAAAAACACTGCGAGAGCCATTCCCGCCGTGTGCTACTTTTGGCCTGGATATTTGCCGTTTGTTGGTTGACGTGCGCGCTCGTGCGCGATTGACAAATCCACTGTAGGTTCAGTGTAAAAGTGAAATATTTTTGAACGCTTTAATTGGGGCCGAGATATCCGATAGAGAGCGCGTCGATAGTATACCAGGGTAGTGTGGCGCACGATGGCAGAGGATGATAGAGGACGCATTTTTGTTGGATTGAACCTGTGTCCACTAGAGGTTGTATAGGTCGGATATTTCAACACTATCTTGGGCTCTCAAAAAAGTCTGACCTTTACAGTGAATCCCCTACGAATTTAACCAGTTACTCAAATTATTCAAAAATTGCCTAATTTACAAGTAGCGTGTTTAGTGAATTTTGTCTAATGCTATACTTTCGTGACCGATGAGAGTATACAAAAGGAATACCTCTCTCTCTCTCTCAGTACTTTGTCGTCTGTGTTGTTTGAACAGCTCATTCTTCATTTTCGTGTGACTAATATTTAAAATATCATTTAATTGAGTTATGAGTTCCTAATTTTACCGTGCTTTCGTTAATTCAATCGTGTAATGGAAAATCCACTTGCATTTATCACATCGAAAAGCCGGACTCCGCGAGCCGAAACAGAACCGGTGACCTTTCGCATACCGGGCAGACACCCTACCAGCTGAGCTATCGCGGCCCGGACGGTCGGCTGTGAATAACGCAAGTGAATAATCGATGACGAGCGAACCGCTATTCCAATAATACACAGTAACTATCGTAGTTTTAGTCATTGGGCTAACCTTGTCGGTCACTTCCCAGTGGGACGAACAGCACAAAGATGAACGTGATCCGTTGGACATTGAAATATATTCGCAGAATGTTTTGTTGGCACGAGGAGCCTGGATGGGAAGGGATCTTTATAAACTCGTGACTAATCAAATATATCACTAAACTGTTATTTTCCCTCTTCTAGAATAAAAACTGGCCAGCCACTATTTTCATGCTATACCAAACTTTTTTGGTGCACCATCGTAGGTAAGAATTACAAACTCACTGACGGTCAGTTCAAAGTGGAATCACGAGCACTAGGTGGCTTTGTCTTCCACGCATGTTTTTCACAAGAGAATGTTGTTATCTCTTCCCGTCCACATTGTGGGTGACCAGATCAATTGGGAAACAAAAGAACACTTCCACCTTGATGGGGATGGGAAGTTGCAGATCGAGCAAACTGATCGAAACCCCAGAGACTACAATATTGCCACAAGCTATTGCGCTGGCAAACGCAAAAATAGAGTAACAAAGCACAAGCTTTATTCGAGCACGTGCCTTTTAACATTCCGCTGACTGATTTGGTGAATCTGTACACACATGCATGACACCAGATTCGATGACGAAAACATTCTCGTTTTTCTCCGAGCGCTATGCGCGGCGAGGGTTGATCTTCGTGTGTTCCGTAACCAGAGTTACACAGCACGTACTCATTACGTGATTATCGTCTACCCGAGCGACTGTGTGTGTGTGTGTGTGTGTGTGTGTGTGTGTGTGTGTGTGTGTGAGTGTGTGTGAATCAGCCTCTTTGTTCAAGCCAGGTAAGCGGACTTCAACCCAGAGCATAGCATATCACTACACTTAAGAACAACCAAATCACTTCGATCAATGGAGCACTGTAGACCAAATAGGAAACGGGGTAGATACCAGAGAAATCGACACACCGTTTCCGACCTAACCACATGACATTTCTTCATCCGAGCTAGGCACACGAACGAAGTGATCTCTCACAAACGATATCTCGCTGTTTTAGATCGATCTGATGCAGTCGAACCAGATTTCGAGACACCTCGTTTACGTAACAGAAACTAGCTGGCGTGGAAACAAATCAACCACAAGACAAAGACTGCGTCATGGATCCCAAAACAGGACATTCCGTGTCAGGCGAGTACGGTTCAGTTTATTCCTCTTTAGTAGTTATTGGATTAGTGTGAAATTGAAACAACACTTGGAGCGAGGTAGTTGCGTGTGTGTGTGTGTATGAGTGCAAGCCACGATCAAAAGACGAGTTCAATGGGAAGAAATGGTCGCCGGCCTGTTATTCAGAAAATCGCAGATGAATAACTATCTAATAGAAAATCCACCTGCATTTTCCGCTTTAAAAAGTTCAACTCCGCGAGCTGGAATCGAACCCAGTAACATCCCGGCTTACCGAACAGATACTCCATCAGCAGAGCTATCGGGGCACGGCTAGTGGTTCTGCCATCATAGGACGTGCACTTGCATTATTCACACCCCAAGGACAGTACAGCAATAGCTCAATTGGCGGAGTATCTGCCCGGCAAGCGGAACTTGGCCGAATCGATTCTGGCTCGCGGTGATGGATTTTTGGGTGCGGTTTACTTCTTGATCTATATGACCGCTTACGCACTCGACTTCTGCTCGCAACTTCAATCGCTCAAGCCCGCTGGTGGAGAGCAGAAGACGACGGCACAAGGTGTCAGAAGTCTGTTTATTCGCATGAGAGAATGGCGTGTCATTTGAGGCGAAAACGGAAAGTCTCGAATGTCCACATGGATTGTTACCTCGATGGGCACGGTTGGATGGGTTTTGTTCTCAAGTCTCGTTGCATCGGTTTTTTTAATGTTTACTCGGCTGGTTCAGTCACAAGGGTGGGTGGAGGTTTGTTGATTGATTGACTCATCTTGATTCGTTCACAAAGATCAGTAACTTGGCTTCAGGGAGGTTTACGCAAATCCCTGACAGGATGTGAAAAAACGAAAGTGGATTTTACATTATGTAAGATTCAGGCTGCTTGTGTCAATAACGAGTTATCCGAATAACTATGGTCGGTATAAATCCTCAATCATTAGCCTTTTTCCAAACTTCCTCACCCCCTTGGCTGTATGAGGGCGTCCAAATAGTTGCATCGGAACAGATGAACGCAAACCAGAATACCAACCATATACTACAATCTACAGTCAGATTTACACCGAACTAAGACAGCAGAGGATCGTCAATTCAAGTCATGAAACAATCTGATTGTATTACAATTCGGTACCCATATAAAAGCAGGTGATCTATCTGGATGCTTGGTCCTAATAAATGTATGAAACACGTCACAAAACTATGTAAAAAGCGGTTTCCCGTGGTTGATTGTATGGCTTGTTACCGAAAAAGTAATCGACTCGAGTATTTTCGATAAGTGATATGCCTAAGACAGTAGATTTGTGTTATTGACCTAGAATCCGATGCAAAAGAGCTACTGCTGGCGACTGTTTTCGTCTTCTTTGTGACAAATGATTTTCCGTATTGGCGAGAATTACCTCAATAAAAACATTTCTGTTGTGTTCCTGTAACTCTTCCGTGCCGAGTGAAATGTGAATTCTTTGGGTTCAGTCAAGCAGAAAACAGGAAACCCATCGAGATGGAATCCAACTCTATCACATAAGAGAAGCTGTCTGTCAACTGAGCTCAAAGATAACAAACAAACAAATAAAGAAAAAAACAAAGAAGATCGATATAAATTCCGCGCACAATGTTGGTTCTGAGGGTTAAGGGCCGCTTAAAAAAGAAAACCTTTGTATCTGGTCATAAAAATTTTGCGGAAATAATTCTGTGGTGAAAAGACAGACGGGCTGCAATTGCAACTCTCTTATAAGGAACACGAACGATCAAACATGCCCAGAAAAGGATCGTAAGTGCATGTGTGTGCTTGAGTAGAGTAAGCTGACCGCAGATCGATCCGCGTACGAAGCAAACGATCATCGATAGCAAGGCAGCAATGCAAAAGATTCAGATTCATAGAACGTTCGGAATGACGCAGTAATGCATGCGGTAATGCTCTACCGTTCGACCGGAAGCGCGAGATTGAAATCTATGACTTTCCGGTAGATTATTTTTACTTTTTCCTTATACAAAACAGAGGGGGATGGGAGATTTATCTGCCTAACACTGAGGATTCAGCGGGTTAGGTCAATGTCCACTTGATCGTTAAAAGCTCATCTAACTTCTTCAAAATAAGAGCCACTCATAAGAATACTGGAAGACAGCTTACGTTATGTTCATCTGGATCTAAGTAAAATTGCATTACTTCCTACTTAATTATATCTCTCTGCAAATACTTGTTTGTCGGTACTAAAACTTACCAATCATCTACGATCACCTACCTCACTAGACCCTCGGTAACTAGAAACATTTCTAGGAAGAACATCAAAAGCCAACTGATTACGAATGCTTCTTACGTTCACTTTCGTTACCTTCTGTAATTGGTCCCCAAAATGAGTCATATTGTACCCGTTGAATATTCACAGTCCGGTGTACGAAGTGATCAACGAACTTCACGTGACTTGAATACACAATCATTGAAAGGATTCAAACACCAATTTCATAAGCAGTTATTGAACACATTTGAAGTAGTCACAAGCAGCGTCTGGACGACGACGGACGAGGTGGAGTTTGATGGGCCTAGCGTGATCCAATAACAGATCAAAGTCCAATTTTCGCAGTTTCCTTTAAAGGTATTTTAAAATAGGCCTATATAATCAGAACCTCCTCATCGAATAGGCTTCAACATCTGACGTCAAGCCGAATGCGTGACAGGGTAATCCGGACAAAGGACACACATACACGGGTCGGCGTTAGTCGACTTAACTACATCACAGACCCCGAAACAGTATTCGAACTCGCCATCACCAGTCCCCAGCTGTCATCGTCACAGTTACCCACCCGATTTACTCACACATTACACCTAATGGGCTCTGATATGGTGCTTTCGTAAAAGTCCCATGGATCTCTTGGATGGTGTGATAGATTCACTCCTTCCATTGCTGCACTCATACGCACGTTCGGAATAAAATCACCTCGTCCGTCGTCGTCAAGACGCTGCTTGTGACTACTTCAAATGTGTTCAATAACTGCTTATGAAATTGGTGTTTGAATCCTTTCAATGATTGTGTATTCAAGTCACGTGAAGTTCGTTGATCACTTCGTACACCGGACTGTGAATATTCAACGGGTACAATATGACTCATTTTGGGGACCAATTACAGAAGGTAACGAAAGTGAACGGAAGAAGCATTCGTATTCAGTTGGCTTTTGATGTTATTCCTAGAAATGTTTCTAGTTACCGAGGATCTGGAGAAGTATGAAACTGGTGTTTTGTTCTTTCTGGAAATTGTGCATTCACGTCAGTTTGTACATGGCTTTAATCCGATTGTTTATTGATTGATCAAAATTCTACTTTCGGTAGCTCCTGTACAGTTGACTGTTTCATTAGTTACAATATAATGCAACAGTTTTGCTAATCTGCTTTATTCTGAATACAAAAATTATTACACCATAAATCATTTCAGGATAAATTTTTTTGGGAGTTCACTAAGCAGAAAAAATGAATACGCAGAATAAAGAACAAATGAACGGTAGAGATTTGATGGTCAACACCGAATTACCTGTTCTGACAAGAAGATTTGACATGGCAAAAAAACAATGGAGGAGAACCATAGACTGATAGGTAGATAGATAGATAGATAGTTCGATAGATAGATAGATAGATAGATAGATAGATAGATAGATAGATAGATAGATAGATAGATAGATAGATAGATAGATAGATAGATAGATAGATAGATAGATAGATAGATAGATAGATAGATAGATAGATAGATAGATAGATAGATAGATAGATAGATAGATAGATAGATAGATAGATAGATAGATAGATAGATAGATAGATAGATAGATAGATAGATAGATAGATAGATAGATAGATAGATCGATAGATAGATAGATAGATAGATAGATAGATAGATAGATAGATAGATAGATAGATAGATAGATAGATAGATAGATAGATAGATAGATAGATAGATAGATAGATAGATGGATGGATAGATAGATAGATAGATAGATAGATAGATAGATAGATAGATAGATAGATAGATAGATAGATAGATAGATAGATAGATAGATAGATAGATAGATAGATAGATAGATAGATAGATAGATAGATAGATAGATAGATAGATAGATAGATAGATAGATAGATAGATAGATAGATAGATAGATAGATAGATGGATGGATAGATAGATAGATAGATAGATAGATAGATAGATAGATAGATAGATAGATAGATAGATAGATAGATAGATAGATAGATAGATAGATAGATAGATAGATAGATAGATAGATAGATAGATAGATAGATAGATAGATAGATAGATAGATAGATAGATAGATAGATAGATAGATAGATAGATAGATAGATAGATAGATAGGCTTCGTACTGAGATAGGTTGGCTGGTTTTAGAAAGCCCTTCTTTATTTTTACTTTGCATACATTCACTGCTACAGAATGGGGGACCATTAGGTGAGAGGTGCGGGCTACTAGAATAACGCTCATGAGGTTTTGTAATACTGACATGACACTGCATTAACAGACTTAAGTTAACAAATCCTCGCAGTTAATCCAAAAGTTCATGTGCTTTTACAAGAAGAAAGACGAGGTAGTTGATGAGGAAATCGATTGAGACCTTTTGTTTGCGTTAATGTGTAGCTTTTAGGTAAGGGACAACGATGTTACCGTGATCTTCCATTCCCATGGGATATGAAGGCAATTTGACTCGGTAAAATCATATGAACGACAAGAGGACAGGTCCTTGATTGCGAGTTGTGTAGTGTGCGAGAATATTTTTTGCGCAAATATCTCGAAGCAGTGAGAATTTGTTATGTAAATAAATCTGCCAAAAGCCTTACAGAAGAAACTCGGTGTTGAATTTGGGAAGTTGAGGACTAAAAGTGTCCAAATTTTCGTTTAGGAAATCGGGAAGTTCATCGGATAGTAGCACAGTACGCAAAGCCAAGCTCTGTTGAAGAAAACCATGAAATCCAACTTGTTGTTTTTTGACCTGAAACTGTATGAAGACGCAGATTTGAAAGGACAATCTCATCTCAGTTTACGAACAAAATGGGGACTCAAATTGAACTGATGATGAATGTTGTCCGGGGTGACTCAAAAGAAATTGATGAAATTCTTTCTGGGGATGCTATCCATGTCGATCTCGATGAGTGAGTTCCGGAGCGAAGGGAGAATGTGGAAGACTACAAACCTATAAGACCTATTGTGAAGGATTCTTTTTCCTCATCCAAAGATATAAACTGTTCATGAGTGAATTCATGACGCAGTATCAAAGCTCAGTTGACCGAAGAAAATCACATCACCATTGATTCTGCATGAATAAATATTTGAAATGATTGTAAGTTACAACAAAAAGTTGCCACACTGTCCAAAACTATAGAAGACCATAAATCTCAGAAGCGGTTTGACACAGAAGGATATTACCGGCAAATTTAAAGAATTGGCGCGGGGATGTAGCACTGAAAAATTAATGATGTAATTAGGAATAAGTAGGCGAAAAGGACAGTGGTCCAAAGAGTGCCGGAGTTATTTGAAGGTTTGAACAGCTTGCTACCAAAGTGCACGATGATTTGTCTGCGAAAAACTAAAATAGGACTAGTTAACGTATGCATGCCAAATGCAATTATGCGATGTAGAGGCGGACTATACGCTAGTCTGCGAAGAAAACTTGCAACCGCTAAGAATTGTAGTCAGACAACGTAAATAGGATGAGTCATGGACACACCATACTTTCGGTTGTGCGAGGTAATTCATGGGCCATGATTGGTGCTCTTGTTGATCGAAGAGACTCGTAATTGGTAGAAATGGAATTCATGATGCGGCATGCGACAGGGTCTAGAAGCTTGAACCATAGACGATGGGACTCGTCATGAGTACTAATAGCAGAATACTGTTGAAGAATAATATCAGGTTTCATCAGTGTAAAGCCAAGTGGACACTAGGATCATCGGACGAAAACGTTTGAACTGCGTTAGAAATGGGGAAAACTGTTGTCAGTCTCCAACAATCAGAGAGATAACAAAAGTCCAAGAAATCATTCCACATGTAATCTGTGCTGTCCCTGAGGCGGTATGCTCTTTGCCCCAGAATCACTGAGCATATTTCATCGGAGTTAAACCTGGAGCATAACTTTTGCAGATGTAGGTGTATAAACTCACGGTTTTGGGACATTTCGGTATTTGCAAAGCCTGAACTGATAGAACATATTCAAATCACTTCAACCAGAGCCACGCAGACCAAAAGAGCAAGAGGACCAGGGGTGCAGAATTGTACGGTAATTGTATTGCACAGTAGATTCGTAAATATATGTTATATCAAGGAAAACAATTGATAGATCACAAGTCAACCAGTCACAGCGAGCTTCCATTGTACTTATTCGCCGTGGCTCCGACTGGTTGACTTTGCTCAGCGTATAGAGCCGTGAAGCTGTACCCAACCGTGTTCAGTGTGGAACATGCTGAATCACCACAGACAGTCTGACCAGCAATTTTATCAGGCTTTTGACGAGTTTTGTACTATGCCACAAAAGTTCGATTTTTTCTAGTTGCAGCATTTGGTTGTTGTACTATGTGTCCAGACTTCGGATATGATCTCGCTGGGTAGCTGACTGATGGCTGTAGAATCCTGAAATTTGTGAGAACAATCTGTCGTCCTCGTCATTGACTTCAAGGCTGTGAAGGTGTTGCCACCGTTGCGAAATCCAAAGTCCCCTGAGGATAACTTGATGCCAGATTGGCTCTGACAACTTCAGTAAAAAGACTACCTGCACCGTGTTAAAAAACGGAAAGGGGGTTTAGAGAGTGCTTGGAAGTTTACACCACACAGGAAGATATCATTCCGGATATTTTATCAACTATAATTTTGTGCTCCGATACCTTTCCGTCTGGCATTACTGACGCACGCACACTCTCGTACGGTCCTTTCATGTACGTGTTCGATCGTTCACTTTTCCGAGAAGTGCTTTCGCAGTCTCACCGCGTCTGCCTTCGCACCGCGTCTGCCTTCGCACCACAAAACTGGTAATCCCTCGTATCTGCTTCGGCGCATTGTGTTTTTCGCTCACCATTCACATATCATACCTTTATGTTATGCGCACCATTCTCCCCCGGCATGGATTCTTATAGTACCAAAGCCGAAAACAAAGCCCTGGAAGCCTCAGTCAATGTGAAACTTCCTCCCTATTTGTTTCAACCCCCCCCCCCCCCCCCTCCTGTGGTTCGCACAAATAGAAGCAACATTTCGCATCAGCCGAGTACGTTCTCATCCTATGATGTGTTCATACGTTATACAAGATCTTCCTACCAAATTTGCAGAGGGAGTTTGTGATTTCACTTACGAATCCTCCAAAAATGACCCTTACTAAGCAGTCAAGAGCTCAATTATCCATCGGATAGAACTGTCAGATCAACAGTAAACTGAAGCGTTGCCCACAAGTGTTTCACTTCGAAATCGCAAGTCATCTCGACTTCTGTGACACAAGAAGGATCTATTGGGGTCCTATAAAATAGATGATTATTCTATTAGAGACCTGTGTTGGAAATACTTTCCTTCTTTGACCAGGGAAGTTCTGGCGCCCTTCAAAGAGGATGTTTCAGCCGAGTAATGAGCCTTGCTGCTGATATAATACTTGACACAAGCCCCACAAACAAGGTAGCCGTTACGACGGCTCACATGTCATTTACCGATGGTATCTCGGGGCTCAAAGAACGAGTTATCAACTTAAAGTCCTAGATGAGTTCTGTTCTCTAGCATGCAAATTGACAACTTTCTGTGTCCCACTTACAATCACGTCACAATCACTTTGCATCTTCGTCTCGGGAATCGCATTGTTGGTGTGGCCGACGTTTTTGGAAGGAAGTCCGTTGGTACCAGTCACCGTAGACTTTCAAAACAATAGCTCCGATAAACGACACAGTCCGTCAGTGATCACCGTAACTAGCTCCGAACTTAGTCGCTTTTTCTACTTTTTTGACCTGTCTACTAGGATGCGGTTTCTGATTTCAGCAAGCATCCAGATTAGTGCTATTTCTATTCCGTCCAGTGAACATAATCAGCGACCTACCACTATTCCCTTTTCAAACAGCCAACTGCTCCTGAATGAAAATACGACCAACAGCTACTGACTCTAGACTTGGGTTTAAGCAGACGATTCATTTGAATTTTTATGACTGGAGACTTTAATAACCCTATTCTCGAAAGTGATTTTCCTTCTGTTTTTCCACTTGTAATTGATGCAAGGCAAAGTGTTTTGTTGGGAAGTCATACTTCCACTAGAGGTTACTCCGCTTGTACCTCCATCAACTCTCTCGGAATTCGTCCTATGACAGTCACCTCACCATTTTCTTCCATTTTGAACTACTATCTAACAGCCACCAAACTACAGCCATCCACATCACTAGGCCTACATAGAGTTCAAAGTCACATTGTCACCGAAGTTTCGTCAATATCGGCGTGCCCCCGACGACTATTAACCGAACACCGACCTTCCGTTAAAGCGGAATTCAAGTATACGGTAAAACTGAGGGTAATTCGCCCATCAATCAAATATTGGCTCTCCCAAATCCACTTTTTTCCAAAACAACGTCTACTGACGCCGGTGCTGCCAATACCATGACTTTAACAACGTAACAGCATCCGACCGTTGCCCCGTTTCACAGATTCACGACTTCTCCAGCAGTTCTTGTGGCAAACACATTTCCCCCAGCTTGATTTCGTAATGGTACATTACCATATTCTCGTTATGCCTGAAGATGTTCCGAAGAAGGCTATCAAAGCTTTCTTTGGGCTGTGTGAATTCTTAGGTATGACTTTTCACCTGAGCAAAGCCGCTCAGCCATTCCAGATGTTCGTGGATCAAGTTCACCGTAGTCTAGATATTGCTTCTGTGTACGATGACGACTTTCTCATCACTAGTATGGATGTTCATCCACATCGCTATCATCTGCGCCAGTTATTCCAAATCTTCCAAGATTATGGCAACTCAGTCAGCACCTCTAAAGTTTTCTTTGGTGCCAAGTACTTCGACTTCCTGGGGCATTATTTTGACAGTCAAGGCATCTGACAGCTCCGAGATGAACTGAATGCTATGTCTTACCATTCGGAGCCACTATCTTTCGAGAGTCTCCGTTGTTTCCGGGTATTGTTCATTAAAGTTGTCGATTCATATCAAACTTTTCAGATATCTTGCAACCACTTACCGAATTTTTGTAGAATATATTGATATGTATGGTGAAAAAATAATGGTTTTACTTCATGCGCACCATTTCAGTGACTCCCGAAGACAAATCAACAATACAAGTGTTCAACCAAGCTTTGCCCAAAGATCCTACGCTCGTGCTCTTTAGCTACGAAAACAACGCTGTTCTCGTATGCTGAGTAGATGCCTCCCAAACAGTTCTTGGCGTCAAGTTGTTACAAATAGTTAATGGTGTCAAACAGCCGTTGTCGTTCTTCTCTCCAAAGCTGAAACCTCAACAGACTCGATACAGCACATCCAGTCAAGAACTTCGTGCGATGTATCTTGCAATAAAGCATTTTCGGCACATGTTGAAAGGTAGAAAGTTCATCTTTTACACTGACCTTCAGCCTTTGCCTTGTGCATTGGATTCAAGTGGCAATCGTTTATCATCAAGGGAAATGAGACACATCGGTTACACTTCCCAGTATTCCATAGATATGAGGTATACACAGGGAGCCAGCAACCTAGTGACTAAAGTCCCCTTTCCCCCGGGTATCCATCGACTAACCAACCCGTCGGATTTAACCTGGTCTGGAATAGCACAGACTCAAAAGAATAGCCAAGAGGCACAGAGCTACCTTTCTTGGTCTTCTCACATGACGAAAAACTTTCTCCTTCCTGGCGGAAGTGGTACGATTGTTTGCCATGTCTCCACTGGAAAGCATCAATCGTCCTTCTTATGTTTACTTCGTCACCTGATTTTTACGCATGTACATTTCATATCCCATCTTGGACTGCGTACCCCGTCAGACTTGTTTTCGATCTCTGTGTTTGGCCGAATATGAATAAAGACGTTCACTTTTGGTCTACGGTATTCACCGTATTTTGCGAGCCTTGTGTCCAGTATGAGAGCCCCGTGCGGCATTTCATCTATAACACAAAGCTCTCGAACTACGGGAAACACTGTAGAACATACATACCCCGTCAAAGGAGCAAGATGCATCGGCAAGTACTTTCATTCCTTGCCCAAAATACCCGCAGGCAAAGCATGTTTCTCTCATATCCACTCAGATATCGTTTGTCTATTACCACCGACCAACGGATACCGTTACCTCCTCATTCATGCAGATCGTTTTACGCGTTGGCCCATGACTGTATGCATAGCTGACTGCTCCAGTGAAACAATTTCGAAAGCTTTTTTACGTCACTGGCTTTTAATGTTGGACGTTCCATCTCCGATCAACACCGGTAGAGGTGCACAGTTTCAGTTCAAACTCTCCCGTGATTTTACTTCTTTGTTTTGACTTCAACGCTTTTCTCCCATCATCTAATGGACTAGAGGAAAGCCTTGTTATACAACCAAAGGCTTCTCCCAACTCCTCCTCTCATTCTTTCAAGTGGATAGAAGCCCTAGCGTTACACGTGTTGTCCATACGCACTACCCTTAAGGAAGATTATGGCTTGTGTCCTGCGGACTTGATGTTCGGTGCACCCCCGCAATAGCCCGATATTACTGGCCCCTAGCATTTTTCGTCAATTAAAGACGCACATAACATCATTCCGTTCTCTTCCAACTCACCCATCGGTTTGTCCCTTTTACACTTCCAAGGACTTAACTACATGCTTTCATGTTTTTCTTCGTTATGATGCTGTTAAACCCCCGTGGAATCCAGCATACTCGGGCCTATTTTGTGTCATTTCCAGTGACGATAAGTTTGTTGTCATTGAAAAGGCCAGTAGGCCCGATGCCGTCAGCATTGATCACTTGAAATTAGCCTACCTTGACTCGGACACTATGGCCTTATTTCCCCTCACGAAACCACCGGCTCTTGATAATGCCCATCCTCATGTTTCTATTTGTCAGGGATTCGGACATCTCCCTGAAAACAAGTCATCAGCGAGGCTACAGTTCGCATTCTTCCAACCCACGGGTTAGGTTTTTTGTTAACACTAACCAATAACAAGGCCAGCATATCCCACATAGTAGTGCAGTCCTAACGCACATGCCCATGAATCAATCAGTCCATCACATGTCACTGTTCGCATCGACCACTGACAGACAACCAACTGCCTACTCTTCACACCAACCCGCCAACCAGTCAAACGTATGAAACACTGTGATCCGACCTAACCAATCACATTTGTGCACCACGCTGGGCTATCAGGAACAACGCAGTATGTGTCCACGTACTCCTTGTCTCATGCTGCATAAAGTATTGATTTTTGGTCACACTTGAGTACAGTCTTCCACACTTGTTCGTGGTTACTTTTCCGTTGGGATTGGACGACCAAGGAATCACTGAAAGCAGATAATCCAGAGGTTTGCGGACCAAAAAACTCTATTCATCTAGTGCACAGATTATCTTGAGGATCTAAAATGACACTGCGGTGGTAATTGGCGAAAATAGCGGCCACAAGGCTTTCAGGATGTTTATTAATGACTTTATTCAAAGTAGAATTCCCTATAGTTAGGGATCTGTTAATCCATAAAAAGCAGTGGGTACGTGATTGAAGTCACCTGTGGGACCATGTATCAGCTATCATGTACCAGTAGGAATAAGTACGGCATAAACGTATCAAAACAGGTGTATTGCTTGCTTTGGGGTAGGAAAGAACAATACTTGTTGTTCAAAGTATTTAGTAGCAAGAATTGTTTTTTGAAATCTACTTATTTGTAGTCAGGTAAGCACAAAACCCGGTCATAGCCAGTGAGCAGGTAAGTGACCATAGTTACATACATCGGCTTATGTTCGTATTAGGCCAAGCAAGGTTAATCGATTCGTAGTGAGATGGGTCAGACAATAGTGTCCGGGCTGAAACACGCTTAACATCAACACTTTACGTGTGTGTATGTATATATGTATGCACGTATGTATATGAGTGTGTTTCAGTGGATGTCATTGACTGAACCAAACAAAACCGGTCCTACTGTTTTGTCCGGAAAATATGAGCTAACAAGGCACAAACAAGCAACAGTGCCGCTAGACGTGAAATCAAACATGATTTTAGACTCGTCGCACCGGGAAGAGTTGGCACACGAGGTAGGTACTACCTCCTTTGATTTTCATCTTGCATTGTTCTCGATCCGTACCATAAAGGTTGACGCCATTTGTCTGGATCACTGAGTTTTCCACACTGTGGTTCAGTCACGGATTTTCTTCTGCACAAACTACAAATGTTTTATGATGCATGGATGGGCAGAAAAAGCACTTGAATTTCAATATCTCGGAGACAAGATATCAAGCTTTCCTACCTGTCACCGACGGCATGGATATCATAGTGGAAGGGGTACAGCTAAGACCGCATGACAACCACCGTGCACTAGCTTTTCTTCGATCCATTCAGAAAGCCTGGATGTGCGGCTAAGGGTTCTTTTGGAGGCACATGATTAGCTGACCTTTTCTTAAACAACTGCACTCCAGCATATGAGAAGGAGATTAGCGGACCCACATGCAATGGTTAGGTGAATCCAGTGAGACGATTGGAGAAAAGTGTAGCGTAACTAGTCGAATTTCACATTGTCTTTCTCCTTGAAAAGAATACTTATGATCGAGTTTCACTTTTCGTGCAGCTAAATGAATACTAAGCGTGTCACGTGCTGCAGATATCATCCTGGCTAGAAATCCACCGTACCGGGTCACCTTGCTATAGATTAATGTCAAGGTGAACGCAGTCAGAAACAGCATCGAAAGTAATAAAACACGCAGGTTTGAATGTTACCGAAGATCAACAACACCTTATAGTGAGCCGAAGATTATCAAAGGTCAAGAAATCGTGTGTGTGTGTGTGTGTGTGTGTGTGTGTGTGTGTGTGTGTGTGTGTGTGTGTGTGTGTGTGTGTGTGTGTGTGTGTGTGTGTGCTTGAGAGAGAGGGTGAGGAGAGAGAGAGAGAACGGAGATACTCTAGAATCCCCCTAGCACACTTCATCACGTAGTATTTTAATTGCTGTAAATTATCTGATTGTACAACGACAACAGAAATTAAGACTGGCGTAGTTTTTTGGTACCCGGAATTATTTAGGAGTCCGTCAGAAACAATATTTAGTTATTTTTGTTGGATTCAGCCGGATGTACACAATGGATTGGAATGGATGAGTTAATAGGACGTTTTACCTACTGCTGACCCAATCGTAGACGACTTAGGAACACCTACCAATTATATCCGACATTTGTGTATGGGTTAAAACTTTACCAAAATGATTTCCCTATTTTACTGTAGTCCAGCTCCACTGTATGTTTTACCTCTATCACCAGGGATGGTGGTGGCAATCACATTTCCCGCTGATTGACCTGTGATTGGTTGTCAGACGGTCATCCTAGTGAACTGGGGACACCGGAGCCCAGAGTCCAAATGACCTGACAGTCATTGGCTGGTGGCACCCCTTATCTTGAAATACCTGACCACTGTTTTATGATAAGTAAAGCCAAATTATTGTACTTATAGCTGGGATTCTCATTTTTATTAGTAAAAAAATAAGAGACTCGTTTTCTTCTCGTTGACAGCAAAACGTGTTCTCCAAAACTAACTGACGGCAGCACTGGTGAAAGTCGCCGAATTGCAAGTGGTGCTAATTAGCATCAGGTATCAAATGCCCTACTGCGACGTAACAACTGTGATCAATCTATATCTGTTCATATCATCTGGTAAATATCAGTTTTTCTAGTTATGTACAAAAACGAAGTGGTATTCACTTTGAACTGGACAAAGTAGCTGCATGGTCGAGATTCGGTGAAACGTTTCAACGTGTTCGACATTCAACCTATATTCATTTGATCAGGCATTTAGGCTTTCGGGCGAATAGGCGCTACGAGAACAGTGATATTTTCAGTTTCTCCGTGCACCGTAGAGATCATGTTGTGTAACGAAGTACCAGGATGGTGCACAAAAATGTTTAAATCTACTCCCTAACTGGTATTAAATACTGGAAAATGTATGTGGGGGTGAGGTTGGAGTGAGGGGTAGCTGCATGCAGATGATCTACGCAGGAATCCATGGACAACGGAGTATATGGTCCACTTAGAATGTGTAAAACTCTGAGGAGAAAGTGATCCCTGACTGACGACGGAGGCAGTCACTAAAATCACTTGTAGCCTGATTTTAGTCCCTTCAGTTAGACAAACGCTGACCTGAGGGTAAGTGTGAGGATATTGGCTGATGCATTGATGGACGGTCCAATTCCGTTAGGAGACAGCACCACAACTTCTGCTCAAAACTGATGACTCGAATCAGGTCCCAACGAAACGGAATAAAGTCATCCGATCAGCCGTTAACAGTAGCTCTCACCGAACGGAGCAAAATCCACCAATCAGGGGCCAAGAGTTGTTTCAGCGGACCGGGACGAAGTCAACCAATCAGGGATGTAACCGAAAAAGCCATTCGAAAGACCTGGTTAGGGAAAGAGCGACGGACCAACGAGCTTCCTACCACGGTTTTGACTGCGGTCACATACTATCCTAACCGGTTGAGCAGTGGAAAATGGCTTTGAAGAGTATCGGTCAAGGATACGGACTAGTATCCGTTGGGACCCTACTGTTTAATTTGTTGCCGAAACCAAAATTCTCCCAATCAATGAGACCCACTGAATTATCTCTGCTAATGCTGCTACTAAGAGAGACAAGTCTCACAGATTGAGTGAGAAGATCAAGACCGTTCTGCTCTAAACCAGGGATGACTACAAGCGAACAATGAACTCAGTGGTTGAGAATACCAGATGTGACAAACTGAGTTATAGGATAATGATGGACTCCAAGCTTGAACAATGGAGAGCAAAATCTTTGAACTCCGGTAAAAGGAGACTCAGAATAGGAACAGGAATGAGAATGCGAAGAGAACTTAGAAATGACCGCGCTGTCAGTCCTTCACATAATCGCGAAACAAGTTTCTTTGAACGACTGATATTAGCGCTGCTGAAAAAGCTTACGAATGTTATAATCCAGAAGACGCGCCTGGTGTTCAAATTATTTATTGAGCATCAGTCTTTCGGAGGTCACCAAAATCAATCCAACGTAATAGCAATGCTTATTTGCGTACCAGCGGTCCAGTCCACTTGAATATAGTAGTTATCCAGTCGAAAGATACAATGTTGTGGTTTGCTTTCCTTGTTTCACTACGTCCGAATAATCTCACAGAGCACATGTTCACCACCCTGAGTTGTTGCACTTTGTTGCGTTCAGTCCGTCTGACGTAATCGCATTCATTGCCGCCCAATTACCGTCAACAACTGTGTTTTGAATCAACTACTCACTCAGAATTCGTATTCGCACTTCACCTCAAGGATGAGAACGTCGGAAAATGTCAATTTTATTGAACTGAGAATAGCCATTTCCAAGGAGTTTAACTGAATATATATATATATATATATATATATATATATATATATATATATATCCAGTCATATGCTTTTATATTTGTTGTGCCCAGAAGCTAGCTAATTAGAAATACAATAACGTTCGTGTCGTACGCAGTACCCAAGGAACAAAAGACCACCTGCCAACGTCAGATCTGTGCTACCAAGTTATTGCCGCTGGTATACAATCAATGTAATCGATAAGAGTCCGAAAGGGGATGCGATTGGTCTGGACGTGATGCTACCTTCTGTCGGGTATGATGGTGCTGCATGTGTACTCGTGAGCGATGAAGCGATTGCGGGCTTTGACTGCGAACGCGTCGATAGCATGTAAACAACTTTATTGCACTGCAGTCACAAACAGTGTAGATGTATTTTGAATGTGGTACATTCCGTTCGTGGCTGCAATCTCATTGACAGTTGACTGACGTGAGAATACCGAATTTAGTGTTGTTCGCAGCTCCTACCGGTGAAATTGTCAGGAATTTGTGCAAAATAGTCACTTTGTCATAAAGCCAAGTTTTCACTTACTGCAATTCTGAAGAGCGAAATTTAAGTAGAAATTACCTGCCTAAATTTGCTCCTTTCTTTATCGACCAGACTGAAGTGCGGACTGCATGGTTTCAAATCTGAGCAAAGGAGTGATATGGTTCAGTACAAAACATTATGTGCCTCATAATGATCAGACGATCAAACACTAGATGGATAAATGTATGTGGTTCTGACTTTTGTGTTTGTCCACGTTTTCCTACGCAAAAATCACAATAAAAACTCATTTTTAGAATGTAATAACAACATGAAGAGTCCGGATCTTATAAATAATGATAAATGCACCCGCCTTTTCCGCATCCAAAAGCTGAATGCCTCGAGCTGCAATCGCATCCATGAATAGTGGTTGCCTATCACTGGAAATTCGTTTGTGCTTGTCCATACGGCCATAGCTCAGTTGGTGGACCTACTACCCAGTAAGCGGAGATTCACTGGTCTGATCCCATCTTGTGGTTGGCCTTCTGTGGTATACGCTAGAAAATCACTGTGGTCAGTGCTCATCTATGGATACGTTGAGGCTCTTGCAATGCGGTAATTTATATGGAGAGGGCTGAAGCACTTTGGTATGTAAATAGTCGTTTACGCATTTTGTTTATCGATCTACTTGTTTGCTCTGTTTAAGCATCGATCGATCAAAACTTTAGCCGTGAAAAATCAACGAAAATTCAAACAAGCAAACTGCGTGTGTCTCAGTGATAAGGATCAAGATCTCGATCGACAAAATCCCAACCAGCCCTATAACAGCTGCTAACACATCATATCGTAGCTTTATTCGTCCGAAAGCCGAAAGATCGATTGTATTCAAAATCGAAATCTATTCTTTGCACATTTAGAATGAGGATTTTTGTGGCAGATAACTAATAAATTGATGTGTTTTGTCACACTACTGAGAATTGTTGAACTGACCTACAAGACCGATCCGGGGTACTCATTCACACTTTCTAGATGTAGTTTTCCTCAAGTCCTAGAAATCGGTGCTATCAAAGCGCAGTACGAATATCACTCTCTATGTGCGAAGTAAGATGGTTGGCTAGATTTCCAGAAAACGAGTGTTTTGGTCGATCTTAAATAAACTGGCTTCGTTGAATACAAAAAAAAAACAATGGGGAAATCAACTGCCTTCGTTGAAACATTGTCAATAATTGTCCAATTCAAGGTGCACTTTCTGATTCTATGAAGTGTGATTTGAGCTTCTACCAGACTAACTGTGGGATTTCTCTGAGCACTAGTTGTCGTATTCAGCACTGATTAGATTTCTAAAACGGCAGCATTAAATTGTAGACCATGAAACAGTCCACGAAGCTATCGAACGTGAAATTTGAATCAATCAATAAGTAGTCAGATTAGAGCCAATGTGTTATCGATCCAAAAGCACATGAAACCACACAACGTCATCTCTCCCCTCGGGAAACAACATTCAAATACAATGACGAATAACTGGCTTCGAAACTCGAGCTGACCTTCTTCGTTGTACTTCCACTGGTAAATCTGGCACAGGTACTGCACTTCTCGTTTGATGAAAGTGTACACTTTCTTGGGATTGCGGTATCTTGTATGTTTGCGTGACTTTACTTTGTCTCCATTTTCAAGTAGATAAGCTCCAGGACCACAAGCTTTAATAATTATGCATGGTGGAGGTAGTGTAGGTAGACCTTCCGGGTAGTGTATTTTTTCATGCGCACGTAGCTGCTCCAAGGTCAACGTCCGTGCCTCTCTCCTGTACCTCCTTTGATAGGATGACAGCAGCTGTTTGTATGACTCCTCCGCGGTCACGGGCAACTGAGTCGAAGCATTCAGCCCTGTCCGAACCGCTCGGTCAGACAATAACTCTGCGGATGTCTTATCTGTGACTGTTTGTGGGGGGAATCTGTACGCAAACAGCCGTTAAGTAACCGAGTCTTCCGAGCTTAAGCCTTTCAGTTGGTTAGTTTTTAATACTCTGCTTTAAGGACCAGTTAAGTCTCTCGACCATGCCGTTAGCAGCCGAGCTATACGGCACAGTTCTGCAAGGCTTCACGGCGTTAGTGTTCAAGAATCCTCGAAGCTCACGACTGGTAAACTGAGGACCATTGTCAGTTACTATTTCCTCTGCGGAACACGTACTTTAGACATCAAATCACACAAGTTGTATTCACTTTACCACATAGTTGAGCTTCAGGCCAGTTGCTGTAAAAGCAAGTAGCTACGAGCAGGCTCCTTCGGTGAACGGGCACATTACTGAAGGGCCTAACGGTGTCAATAGAAATCTTGGCCCATGGTCTCAAGGGAAATTCTATTGAATGAATTAGAGCGGGCATTGGACGAGAGCTCCTGCTCGTTAAACAATCGTCGATGACAAAAAGCTCATTTCTGATAGAGTAAAATGGACGCAACTCACAAGGTACTTAGTTGGAGGCCAGCACCCAACCATTACCTGCTGAAATTGAAAAATCTTTTTTTCTGATTTGTAGATCATCTTTTATCGAGACTACAGAGCGGTTTGCGTGAAGTGCGGATATCATTATTCGATCTTCCACTCCCTCTTTCAAGTCCGCTTCGTCTAACCGTAGCCGGGAAAGACCACCAACTATTTGGTTTCGACATCCATGCCGGGACACAATACGGGAATAGTAATTAAGAAGTCGAGTATACCGGCAGTTAATCCGCAAAGGACAATGGCCGTTCGACCCGCGGGTAGGCAGCGTCTTCAGAGCTGAGAGGTTCGTACGCAATGTAAAACGCCGACCGAACAGAAAAAATGCCATTTTTCGAAAGCCCAGAAGCAAGCGAGGGCTTCCTTTTCTCCAAAAGAATATTTCGACTCTGCATTTGATAGTTTACGCGAAGTGAATGCTGCGACTTTTTCCACTCCCGTTGTGTTTGGGAAAGAACCGCACCCAGTCCCACATCTGAAGCGTCAGTAATCACGTAGGTTGGACAATTCGGATCAAAAATGGCAATAACCGTTGTGGATCAGACTTTTTTTTCAGTGTGGTAAAAGCTTGTTCGTGTTCAGTACCCCAGAAAAGTTTACTTCCAGGTTTGGTGAGGGCTTGTAACAGCTCAGCAACTGAAGCAAACTGAGGCTTGTATCGGAAGTTATAGGGGCACATACCAAGAAAGCTCTTCATTTGTTTTGCATCAGCAGGAACTGGAAAATCATTGGTGGCTCTAGTGTTTTCCTGGCTCAGTTTGACAACTTCTGCTGATATGACACGCCTTAAAACTTGCACCTGTGAAGAGCCGAACTCGCATTTACGTTCAATAATTCGGAGATTCAATTCTTGAAGTCTTTTAACCACAGAATCCAGTCTTTTATCCTGTTGCTCCTGATCATTACCAAATACGAAAATATCGTCGACGTACATAACTGCGCCTGTTAAGCCACCGAGAGTCTGAGTTGTAAACGTATGCTAAGCTACCGGGGCTGAACTGAGTCCCATTGGGATCACCTTGAGCTGAAGTAAACCCCCTGCCGTCAGAAAAGCAGTAAGGTGCTTACCTTTCTCCGTTAAGAGCATATGGAAGAAGGCACTGGGAAGATCCAACTTAGTGAAAATTCGAGCTCCAGCTATCCGGACAATGAGTTCTTCACTGGAAAGCAGCACGAATTTACTGACCAGAGTCTGTAGATCACAGCAAATGCGTACACTTAAGTTCTTTCTGAGCACAGTAACCATCGGGTGAACCCATTCCCATGAATCGTTGGTTTCTTTCAGGTTATTCGTAAGCACGTCTCGTAAAGCTGCCGACACTGCCCTGCGGTTATCTAAGGGAATCGGAAGTGGCTGACTAACTGACAATTATTTTGACTGTGGTTTCAATATAATGCGATGTTTTTCCATGGGAATGCTCCCAACTGATTGCTCGAATAACTTTGGGTAGCCAAGTCTCCATACTGAAACATCGAGAGCACTGACTGTCCCTTCCTGGATATCTGGAACTACCCCTAAAGACACCCTGGCATTTCGACCCAGTAGCGATCTGCCATTGGTTTTAGATACATGAATAGCCACCGGGGAGCGAGATGTTTGGGAGGACAATCGCCTAATAGTGTAGCTACTAGTATCCAAGGTATTTTTTGTGCAACCTCCAAATGTATAGGAAGAAGGATATAGTGAATAATTGGAAAGATCATGCTCGAATAAAGTAGATGGTACAATAGTTATGGACAATGAGGAATCTAATTCCATGGGTAAGGAAACGTTGCCGCAAGGCGGTAGCTTTGGTCCATTCACCTGTGACACACCCGCCGGGTGAGCAGAAGTGCAATGAGTAAGGCAGAATATGTTCGGGTGGTCCTGCAGTTGACCACATAATCGGCCTGTGCCGGAAGGTGCTTCACAAACGCTGGATACATTCTGTAATCTGCACACACAAGCGAAGTGACCAACCGTGTGACAAATTTTGCATTCTACGCACCAGCACGACACGGGGGATAATTGGCTTTATGGGAAGCACTTCCGTAGCAATAGCAAAGTGTTGTTCTTGTTTTGGAATGCTTCTGCATCGGAGACTACTCATTCAATTTCTGATGGGAAAGTGAACTCTGAAACTCCTCCGACTGATTAAAAATTTCCTCCCTTATATAAGCCAGGTCAAGCGCTTTATCCCAAGTTCATTTCTCGCCATCTTTCAACAGTGCTTCTCGTATGCGGTCATCCGCGACTCCGGCAATGAATTGCTTGGTAAGCGTAGAACCTTCAAACCTCTTTTGAGGAATTTTAGAATATTCACAGTAGCGTGTTCCTCTTATTAAACGGGATATATAGTGTTTCAGAGGTTCGCCGGTTTCTTGAGTCAAGCGTAAAAACCGGAATCTGGCCGTGAAGACATTAGGATTGAAACCGACAATTTTATCAAAAGCACCAATGGCTGCAGTTAATGTAGTGCTCTTGTGTAGATTTATGTCATCAAACTGATGTTGTCCTTGGTGCCGACTAAGTGAAGAAACAGCTTTAATTTATCATCTTCATCAAGTTTAATTGAAGGATTGAGCACAGGAAGGAGACTAAGGTAATTAAAGAACGAACTTTCCAATTGTTCTCAAGCATCAGAAGAAGGGTACATGTTGATGTCCAACCAGAATGGCGCAGCTGGTGTGATTCCAGAACTAATGATTGAATGCCCTGACTCTAAAATGTTGTACTCAGAAATGAACAGATTTGCAAAACAGCAGCATTATATTGTAGACCATGAAAAATCCACTGTATTGGAGCTACCGAACGTGGAATTTGAACCAATCAATAAGCTGTCAAATTATAGCCAATGTGTTATCGATATTATATATATATATATATATATATATATATATATATATATATATATATATATATATATATATATATATATATATATATATATATATATATACATTACACCGGCTTGAGAACGAGCATGGTGCCAAAGCAACAAAAACAGAGAATAATTACACAGTTCAAAAGCGGGGGATAAAAAACCAGCATAAAGATCACAACAAGCAAGAGCAAGATTTCGTTTTTAGTGTTCTCTGCGTTCAAGTTTTGTCAATTTTTGTCCATTTTCCAGTTGTTTACGGGGAACGCGAAGTCAACAAAGAGGCCATACAGCATTCACTCCACTGGATTCAGTTCCGAGCCGTATTTCTCAGCGTCTCTAACCAGCGGCAATCCTCGCTTCTTGGACCCCAATCAGGAAGGCTGGATGCAGCAAACGAAGCCAAAACCGAAGCTAACTTCTTCATGTTCCTTCACCAAGTCACCACTTGACCGCCACGCCTTTCCTCTCAACCTTGCTCAGCACGTGCAAAAAGTGCACAAAGAGGTAAACGACGGGCAGGCATACGCAAAACTAGCTCGAGCCACCGGAGGCCAGGTAGAGCGTCTATATCTGTGAGGGGACGACTATCAGCACCGAACACTCGACGGCGAACTTCGTCACTGCGCACACGATGTTCCCACCAAACACGAGCAATGGTTTGGTGGTGGAATACAGAAAGCCGCAGGCCATCTTCAACTCGGAGGAGCCAGGTCTCAAAACCGTAAAGAAGAACACAACGAACTGTGGCACTGTGCACATCATCATCACCATCGTACAACGTTAAACAGTAGGGCAAGCCCCACGTTGAATTAGAGAGTATGAATATACAAGAAGGACAGGGAGCGGGCCAACAGGGATGGGAAAAAGAAAGAGAACCCTAGTAGCCAACACATGGAATACACAGTCTAATTGTACAAATGCACGTCGATCAATCATCCTTATACAACAGTTACAACACGATCGTGGTCTCCAGCCGAATGGTTGAGTGTTCTTTCGGACCCCAACCACGAAGGCAAGAGGCTCCTACCTTTCCTAAGTTCGCTGTACATTTTCTCATTGCTCGTTGCCAAGTCATCCGTTGACCTCCACGTGGTTTCTTCCACTGTTGATGAGGAACGGAAAACAGGGCACAGTACGGTAGGCGTGTGCCTGCCATTCGTAACCCGTGCCCTAACCAAAGAAGTCTACTAAGCTGGATACACTGTGATAGAGAACTCCCTGGTGTGGTACCCAATACTCGATTTCTGACCTCAGCGTTGCTCACTCAGTCATTCCATCCAATCTCACTGACGCTACAAAAACATCGATGGTCGACTGCCTCAAGACGACGAATATCTTCTGCACGAAGACCACAAGTCTTGCAACCATACAACAAAACTCAACACACAGAGGCACAATACACACGACCTTTCAACTTCAGTGAAATATCATGTCGGCGTCACAAGTGCTTCAGTCCAGCGTACTCCCCTCGAGCTTTGGATGTACACTTGTTCACCTCTACTACTATGCTCCCATCCGTCGTCACGCGGCTTCTGGGGTAACTCAAGCAGTCAATCACAGTTAGTTCTTCCCCATAGAGCATCAAGCTCGGAATAGTTGACGTCCAGTCTTGCAACATCATTTTACACTTGAAAGGTGCAAAGCGCACGCCAAATGGAGCTACAGCTCTCGCAAGTCTATTTAGTGCACGTTGAGCATGTTCCGTGGATTCAAACAAGCAGACAACGTCGTCCGCGTAATCTAGGTCACACAGCTTTCCACTGTTTCCTAGTTCTGTAACAGTCAGCCAAGGGCGAAAAGACGAACTTCAGTAATGTAAGGATTTATCTGAAATATGTGGCACACTGTCATTAATGTAAAAATACAAATATGAACACATTACGAATCAGTCCTCTTGAATTGTTGCCCCGTCTTCCAGATTGGTGGTTTCTTCACCTTCTTCCAGTTTCCCCTTTGTTTGTACAAGGTTGATACGACCAACTGAAACGGAAGAGAAAATTCATTACTTCAATTCGCCATACTCGTGCGACCTTCCCGAAGTTTCTATTACACAGCTCTCCCCTCCAGAAGGCTCCGTCCCCGGGGCCACAGCTCTTCCCCCTTCGATCGGCACCTCTAGCTCTAACTGTACTGGTGGCACTGCGCCTTGGTCTTCGGTCGGCGAAATCCCACTGGTTGGGCTGATTCCCTGAGCTACCTGTTCGAAGGGCTTCAGCTTATTGAAGTGAACAACGAACGATGGGTTACTACTATTCGGCGACGCGTTCCGAATGACACAGGTTGCATCTGACACAACCCTTTCAACACGAAAGGGTCCCTTCCAGCCCCCGGCAAATTTAGTTGGGTTCCCCCCGGTGGTTACTGACGTATGAAGCCACACGAGATCGCCGGCTTGTAATGGGGCGCCAAACGTCTTTTTGTCATAATACTCTTTCTGCCGCCTCTGTGCTGTCTGAAGGTGGGCTCGAGCAAGGTCTTCACCGCTTCTTATTGTGTCCCGCAGTTTGTTGACGTATTCCACTACCGTAGTGTTTTGATTGCCAATTGTGGGTAATCGCAAATCTGATGGAAGTCGAATTTCTCTCCCTGTCCAAAGGAAGCTTGGGGTCTGGTTTGTTGACGCATGCACTGAACCGCGATACGCTAACAAACAGAAGTGTATTTTCGTGTCCCAATCAGTACCGTGCTCGACGAAGGCCTTGAGGAGGTTGATCAGTGTCCGATTAGTACGCTCAACTAATCCATTCCCTTGTGGGTGGTAGGAGGTAGTGCGCGTTTTGTCGATACCCAGAGATCTACACAGCTCCTGCATGAGACAGCTTTCGAAATTCGTACCCTTATCCGAGTGTAGTTGGCTCGGTGCACCCCACTGACAAATCCAGTGCTTAAGGATCGCATCTGCAACGGTTTTGGCATCTCCGAAGTTCAACGGTATTGCTTCGCACCATTTAGTAAAATAGTCGACGAGCACCAGTAAGTATTTATTTCCATGTTTCGTAAGTGGTAGGGGTCCGATTAAATCCATACCGACTATTTCATTGGGAAACCCCGCTGCTATGGGTTGTAACGGAGCACACGGTGCCGTTCTGGGATTTTTAAAGCGGCCACAACGTTCGCACGTCCTACAGAAATCCAATACATCTCTTCGTTGGTAAGGCCACCAAAACCGAGTCCTTGTCGCATGTTCTAGCTTGTTGACACCCGCATGGCCCAGCTCAGTGTGTAATGTCGTAAGGACCTTTTGTACCATTGACCGAGGGACGACGACTTTCGTTGGATAATTGGGACCAAACTGGAAGACTAAAACGTTATCCACAATGCTCAAGTGATCCCAGAGGCTCCAGAGATGCTTGGTCCACAAACCACTCCCCGCCATCTCACGTTGACTAGGCTTCTCACTTCCTGCCTTCAATTTTGCGTAGATGAGGCTTGTGTCGCTATCGCTGGACTGGATCGAGCCCCACTGTTCCGTCGTATCCTCCTGTAGACTGATCTGTGCCACATAACCGACGGGGCAGGACGGGCAGTCTCCGTGGTTTCGGATTGGCCTCCTCGATAATGCGTCCGCATTCGAATGTCGGCTACCTGCACGGTGTTCAATCACGAAATCAAACTCCTGCAACTGCTCCTGCCACCGGGCTGTCTGTCCCTGGGGGTCTTTAAAGTTTTGTAGCCACAGAAGGGCCTGATGGTCTGTACGAATTCGAAATCGTCGGCCGATTAAATACTGTCTAAATTTTTTTACAAATGTGATCAGGGCTAGCATCTCTTTTCGTGTCGTACAGTAGTTTTTCTCTCGTTTACATAACGTTTTACTGCCATAGGCGATGACGTGTTCTAACCCATCTCGCCCGATCTGTGATAATACACCTCCAATGGCCCCGTCACTCGCATCTGTATCTAGGATAAATTCACTGGCTCCTTCTGTCAGATCGGGCAGTGCTAGCACGGGTGCCGCGCAAAGAGCCGAACGTAAGTCCTCGAAGGACTGCTCACATCGCTCGTCCCAACTAAAGCTGTCGTCTTTGCGCAGGAGAGCATTCAATGGTGCCGCCCGTTCTGCAAAACCTCTGATGAAGCGACGGTAATACGAAGCCAATCCCAGAAAACTCCTTAATTCCGTCACGTTGTTAGGCGTTGGCCAATTTAAGACTTGTTCGACTTTTTCTGGGTCAGTTCTTATTCCTTGGCCCGAAACAATGTGGCCCAAGAAATTCACTTCCTTGGACAGAAATTTGCACTTGGATGCCTTTAGCTTAAGTCCCGCGTCTCTAATTCTTCCCAGAACTAGTTCGATGTTTTCTAAGTGTTCCTCTTTCGTTCTCCCATGAATCAGTATATCATCGATGTATACAATGCATCTCGAAGGAATCAGCCCTTCCAAAATGTGATTCATCAAGCGCTGGAACGTAGCAGGTGCGTTGGTTAGCCCAAAAGGCATAGTCTGAAACTCATAAAGCCCGGATGGAATCGCGAACGCTGACTTCTCCCGGTCTTCTGCTGCAAGTTCAACCTGCCAATACCCAGACGCCAAGTCTAGGGTGCTGAAGTACCGGCTGCCTCCTAAGGCGTCGAACAAGTCTTCCATGACAGGTAGTGGGAATGAATCCCTTTTGGTGATGGCATTGAGTTTTCTGTAGTCTACGCACAGACGAAGTTTTCCGTCTTTCTTTTTAACTAACACCACTGGAGACGACCAAGGGGAGTGGGATGGTTGAATAACGTCTTTCTTCAGCATTTCCTCGATTATATGCTGTACCTCCGCTTGATAATGAATTGGAATCCGTCTGGGGGCTATTTTCATGGGTTTTGCGTCTCCCGTGTCAATTCGGTGTTTAACTAAATCCGTCCGGCCTAATCTCTCGTCTCCCCATAAGAACGTATCGGAGAATTTCCCAAGAAGATTCAACAACGGTTTATTACTTTTGGCTGTGTCATTATCATCTAGGAGCGCGGCGAACCGTGTTGCGTGGTCTTTCGTTGCCGGTATCGTTGCACAACTGTGTGTGTTGCTCCCGTTCCGGCCGAGGGCTTCACTGTTTCCGTTCCTCAGGTATAGCCTCTTCTGTGGAATGTCGATTACGCACCCGAAATTCACTAGAACGTCTTTTCCAATGATCACGTCGTAGGGGATTCCCCCGACTACTATTAGGGGCTGCTTCTTAACGACGCCGCCCAGTTCCAACTTCGGCGTGATGATCCCTCTGACGTCTAACTTCTCCCCGTTCACCGCCGTTAAGGCTATACTGCACGAGGCTGGCTCAACGCCTCCGACTATTGCCATCAGTTGTGCCCTGATTAAACTACACGTGGCCCCCGTATCAACCAGCCCACACACAACGGTTCCATTAACCTTCACTCGAACAGATAGAGATTCAGTGCAAGCGGAACATATTGAAACAGCAGGAACGATGGACCTACCTTGCTTCCGAGCTTGTGTCCTCGTTCCGAACAAGGGTAGACTGCTTTCGACTGGCTGTGAGTACGAAGTACCGGGAGAGCTGTTGTGGGGACCCGCACCCCACCGGTTGACGCTGAAGCCTGGGGTCTTGTTATAAGACAGTCGACGTGTTCCAGCGTGCTTCCCTCGATACCAGCTTCGTCTCCAATTAGAGTGATTACGGCCTGGATGTTGGGACCTCGGTTGCCACTCACGTAAAACGCAGCACTCGTCTCCAGCTGGTACCCCCGCGACTGCCCGTTCTACGCGCTCCTCTGCTTCCCCTGCAGACAAAGCCTGTGCCAGATTCTCGAACTTCCCTCGCAACAGAGTCCGCTTCACGGCTGGGTTCGAGACGCCGTCAATTAACTGTTCTAGCACCCGGCGTTCCCGCTCTTCCTTGGTCTCGTCGGGATAAGCCCGCTGACTCAGCCATTTCAGCACGCGACCGAAGGATCGTACGTCTTCATCCGCTCGTTGCCCCCTCCCGTGGAACTCCTGCCGATATTGTGAAGGGTGCCCGGGGGCGTCCAAGAGTCTCCGAATCTGTTTGAAAGCAGAATCCAGGTCACCACTGGTAAAAACGTCTGCTTCATTGACGATGTCATAAGCCTCTCCATCTAGCAGCCCCATGACAATATCTTCTTGTCTCTCTTCAGCGAACCATCGGAGGTATCGCCGCACTTGGCTCTCCCATCGATTATAGTTTCCATTCAGGTGAAATTTCTCAGGCGCTCCCGGGGTAGGAATCTGCTGAGTTCTGATTATTCTGCACTCCGTCAACGCACGGGAAAGTTCTTGGACAGATGGACTCCCAAGCTGGTCCTTGGGTGGCGAGCGAGCTGTTCCCTCTTCTCGATTATCCGATTCAGCTAGCTTTTTCGGCATCTTCGATCCCGGGTCGCGGCACCAAATTTTGTAACAGTCAGCCAAGGGCGAAAAGACGAACTTCAGTAATGTAAGGATTTATCTGAAATATGTGGCACACTGTCATTAATGTAAAAATACAAATATGAACACATTACGAATCAGTCCTCTTGAATTGTTGCCCCGTCTTCCAGATTGGTGGTTTCTTCACCTTCTTCCAGTTTCCCCTTTGTTTGTACAAGGTTGATACGACCAACTGAAACGGAAGAGAAAATTCATTACTTCAATTCGCCATACTCGTGCGACCTTCCCGAAGTTTCTATTACAGTTCGATGCCCACATCCTAGAGCTCTCCCAAGGCAGCCCCTATTATTTCGTCCATGACGAAGTTAAACAAGAATGGAGAAACGGGACATCCCTGTTGAACACCACTCGTCGTTTCGAGCCGACTGGATAGTTCGCCGTAAACCCTTATGCAGCCAGAAATATGAGAGTACAATGACCTCAGTAGGTTCACGAACTTCTGGGGCTTACTGAATCGAAGGCACCTTTCAAGTCGAGGAAAACCATTGTTGTCGGTCGACCGTGCGTGCGAAGCACCTCTAGTAATTGACGAAGAGCAAAAATCTGGTTGATGTATTCTCGACCTGGGCGGAATCCGGCCTGTTATTCGCGGGTGTTCCTCTCACGAGCCGGTGTGAGGCAACGCAGCAAAATCGAGGCTAATACCTTGGTGACTATCGGAATCAGGCTAGTTCCACGATGATTACCACGGTCATTACGTATTCCCTTCTTTAAGATGGCTATAATCAATGACTCACTCCATAGTAGCGGGATACTTTCCTCCTTCCAAACGTCACGGATCAAGGTGCAAAGTGATTTTGTCAATGCATCAACACCCAGTTTGAAAAGAACTGGAGGGAACTCGTTAGGACCAATAGCTCTCCCTCACTTTAGTAACTGAATGCGTGACTTGACTTCTACTTCCGATGGGGGTTCAAGTGATACTTCGAAGGAATCGCAGTTGTTGACGATGGACTAACTACATTAGCGCGCGGCCAGCTAAACTGCTGCTTGAAGTAGTCGGCCCAACCGTCCAGCTTTTGCTCTTTGCTATGAATAGGCTCTCCATTTCTATCACATATCGTTTCACTGATCTGGGTTCGCCTTCCACCGGTGTCACGAATATGTTTGAACAGTCTTTGACAGTTACCTGAAGCACCTGCTATTTCCATTTCTTCGGCTACCTTGATCCATCAATTTTCGCGATCATTCCTAAAGTTTTTCGTAACTTGCCTTTGTAGTTTTCTCCGTATCTTATTCATTTCCTTACTGTTCGAGAGCTGACGTTTTTGCTCTATTAGCCTGACTGACTCTTGCGAAATCCAGTGTCTTTGATGGACATCGGATCTGGGATGGCGGGCTAAACCTGATGCAACGAGCACTACCTGCTGGATATGGGTCCAATGATCCTCTACAAAACTGTTCGCGGTAGTTCCTAGCTCATGTGCTAATTTCTGATCATAACGGGTGCGGATTTCTGGATCAGATAAATGTTGCACAGCTAACTGGGTTTGCTGTTTGCGGTTTGTGTCGATGACCGTGGATCTGGAGCGATAATCACATCGAAACTAATGCATGGTCCGATTCTACGTACGTGGACCAATAGGATCTACGGTTCTGGACAAAACTGCGCCACCGGTAGTTTACTGTGATATTATCAATCTGACTCAAGTTACCTGTAGAGTTAGAGCGCCATGTCGCCGTGCGACGCGAGCTGTGTTGGAAATTCGTACTAGATAGGAATAACCGATTCTCTGCACACAACTAGAGAAGCCTATTCTCGTTATTTGTGCGCTGAGCGGGTAAAGCACAAAGGCCACCTAAAAAAGCTTCTGACGCACTAAGTTTGCAAACTTGTGCATTGAAGTCACCAGCTAGCACTACAATGTCAGAACCTTTGCTCCTGCAAACAACACTGTGGAGTTCATCATAGAACTCATCCTTCTGCATATCAGAGCTGCAGTCCATTGGAGCGTATGCCGAGATTAGAAACAAGTTGCTTTTAGTACAGCTATCCTTTCGAGCGCCAACTGACCCCTGGAGTCTAGCTGCACATAAACGACTATTAATCGAGATACGGTCTAAAAGAGCTGCTTCAGCTTTGTCACTCAAGACTATTCCTACACCACGTTGACCCACAGCTCGAGCTACTTCGTATCCTGAAGTGAGCAGAAAATACCTCGATGAGATACCAGGAGCAGTTAGTTGAATTACACAGCTCAAACCCTGGATACGCGTTTCACTTAAGCAGCAGACATCAATCTTCAGAGAATCTATTGTGAGCTCCAGGCACGCCCGCTGACCGGCCCAAATAAGTGTGCGCACTTTGAAGGAGCCGAGATTCGGAGGCTGACGAGGCTTGAGCAAATGTGATTTATGCGATTGTGGATTATTTACGACACTACTTGACAATGAAACGTTGCGAGCATCGGGCGTATTGTCAGTGGGAGCGTAATAGGTGGATAGAGGGGGCTAAGAGAGGGGGTTGAGGACAGATGACAAAGGTTGAATAAAAGAGAAGGAACTCTGAGCAGTAGCCAACTTATCACTACCCACCCCGCTCGATTCAATGGGCAGCGCGGTCCTGCTTATCCTGCTCGACGACCGACGCAGTATGGAATTCTGAACACCCTTACCTTGAGTGAAGGCCGCATGGCATGGCGACGCCACGGGTGACGCAGGTTCGCGAAAGCTACTCTGACTCTCACAATTCGTGATGTGTTCTGCTCGCGAATACAACCACCAGCTGTGATCAAGCTCTCGAGATACTTAAAGCTATTGACTACCTCTAACCGATTACCACTAAGGGTGAGTGCTGGCACAGGCTCCTGCCAATCTTGAAGAAATACTTTGCACTTTGAGGGTGCGAAGTACATACCATATCGGGACACCTCAATCGTCAAGCGACCCAATGCGTGTTGCATTGCCTGTGCACTGTCGCTGAACAAGGCGATATCATCAGCGTACTCTAAGTCAAAGACTCTGTTCCCTGGGAGGAGTTCAACCCCACTGTTTGGAAGACCAGACAAAGCGTTCCGAAGGATATTCTCTATAGGAAAGTTAAAAAGGAACAGGGATATTGGGCAGTCTTGTCGTACTCCACTGGAGACGACTATAGGTGGCAAAAGCTGGCCGTAAGCACTAACCCAACCTGAGGTATGACGATACAACTCTTGGAGGACCGACACTTACTTCTCAGGCACACTGTTCCTTAAGAAACCGTGCCATAGTGCAGGTCTATCGACGGAGTCGAAGGCCGCACGAATGTCTAGAAACACAACGATCGTTGGTCTTTGGAAGGCGTAACTGTGCTTTAGCAGCTGTCAGAGGGTGAAGATTTGCTCGAAGCATCCACGACCGATAAGAAACCAAATCTGTTCCTTGCGAGTTTGCTCATAAAGTTTGTTTTATAATTTGAGAAGAATGACAGATGCTAGCAGTTTAGGCACTATCGGGATTAGACTCATACCCTTATGGCTGGCGCAGTCACTGCGCGAGCCCTTCTTGAAGATGGGGACAACGACCGATCCAAAAGCCCATGAAGTCACACTACACTAGTCACTCCAGTTTCACTGATAATTCCCCTTTTTTCACTGGCAGTTTGGTGCCATTAGTCCCCTCCCTCTCTCCACTTATTTTGTGCTTTTTTAGATTTAACACATGCAAACCGTTTCAGAAGAGCCTTGCCCTTGCACGTTACCGTACAGTGACCTAACTTTTTCAATGATGTTGGATCTCGAACGAACATCTTGCCTCAAACAGGACAAAATGACTTTTACCATTGAACCACCAATAGACTATAAGAATAGATTCCATTCAAAGAGAACCACTGGGCAGGACATAACAGTTACATATTTCAACGAATCATCAACCAATGAACCTGAACGAGACTCATTAAAGTAATGGATGAATTGTCGAAAACGGAAAAGGTTTATTCACTTACTTTTGTAGGCTGGCAGGTGAGGAGGTGACCAAAGTTGTCAAGTTCTTGGTCGCGTAGGTTTTCGCGAACCTTTCGTTGCCTTTCAAGGGGCCATCTTTTTGAGAAGGTGATGGAAGAGGTGATCTCACTTTCATTGTTGAAGAGGCGTTTAAAAAATAGAAGACCATACTGGGCGATCAGAAGAAGCATACGGAAATGTACGTGATACTGTGAAAACCCACAAACTCTCAACGGGTGTTGTCGTAGGCGATAGTCATCAAATGGCCTATTTTGTGGAAAGAATGCCCTGGAATCCAGTGTTTGAGCTTCTGCGTCACCAAGATACCGCCTGATCTCCATCTGTTATTTCATCTAATTCCGCTTGTTTTTTTCCTGAAAATCTAATATAATTAATAAATACTTTTAGAAACAGCGATTTTTAAAAAGAATAAAATGAATCAGCAGATCATTTTTGTTCTCATGCTTTTCACTACATTTCCAAACACTGGCAAGTATGTATGTATGTATGTATGTATGTATGTATGTATGTATGTATGTATGTATGTATGTATGTGTGTGCATGTGAAAGCAGAAACTGCAAAAACGCCTTACCACTTATCGCATGTGGCTACACGAGAAGCACGACTACAGTGATATAAAGGTGACAACTACAGGTGGATACGTGCATGTATACGCATTTCGATGTTTCCGTCACATGCGCAAACCAGCTGACAGGCTTGGGTGGTAAATAGATTCTCCCAAGATCGATCGTTCATTCTGATCGATCCTCTTGCATGAATCCTGACAACCGCAGAGATTCATTTATTAACGCACAAATACACACTTGCGTACTTATGCACACAGGCAACCAATCAGATGGCAGACGCTTTGTCCTTTGTTCTCATAGGATCACATGCATGAAATTACCGGATTGAAAATTGTTTTTCACTCACGTGACTATTCCACCTGACTGAGAAACCGAACCAAAGCAAGCACAGCATTTGAGGATAAACCCGGAATAGCTATGGTTAAATTTATTCTAAACTTAGGTGAAGATGTGTGCTTTCACTATCCCGTATGAATTGCTTCAATATAGTAGGTGGGTAATTACTTCCCGATGCCTTACGAGTTTTGAACTGTTGTCTATCCTAAAGCGTATGTATAACACAAAATAATAATTCAATCTTATGGATTTTTCGCAGGCCACCATTGAAAGTTAGTTTGTGGAAGCATTTGGAAGTGTTAATCTAGAAGCAATTCTCACCCTCAAGTTTCCAGTTGACCATTGTAGCCTTATTCTGGTGTGAAAGCCGATTTGACTGTAGATTATCTTCTCTGCTTTTACTCTTGCACTGTCCTGAACCCATCATTTCTTGTTCTGGTTTTCCTGAGCAGTTTGTTCTTACTCGGTGAGCATAGAGAGTTATTTTATTTGACTGATTAGTCGATCTACTGGACGCCACGTCATGTAATGGAATGAAGTGTATGTTGCATTAGTATAAGACTTTCCACCGGGCTCACTAAAAGTGAATGTATCATGTACAGCAATCGTAGTAGTAGTGATAGTAATGGCAGTATTATGGTCCAGAAGCCATGCCTAGCAAATTGCTTAGAAAGAACCCTCGTTCGGAGGTCACTAAAATCAGTCAAAAGTAAAAACAATGTTTATGTGCGTACCAGCGGTCTAGTCCACTTAAAGACAGTCGTTACACGATGAAATCCTGTGAATCGTATACTTTTGTTTACCTTACTGCCTTTGGTTTCTCCGACGTATTCGCGTTTGTTATCAATCCACAACTGTCCAGAATTGCCTTTTGAACAATCAACTACTTACTTGTTTAGTAAGTAGCATGCACACCCCGTCACTGTAGTAGTAGCATTAGTAGTAGTAGTAGTAGTAGCCCCATGCTCCCTTGATCACGTTGTTGTTCATATATTTCTTTTATACCTTTGGGTGCCTAACCCATTCACTCGTCTCTTTTCTAGACCCAATGAGACATTTTTTGACGGGAAACTCACAGACAGTGCCTGGGAAGGATTAACGCGAACGCCATTGCAAGTCGTTTTATTCCGGGATTTTCAACGTAACTCCACCTCCAGTTCGCAGTTGAAGATCGTCTATGAAGGAACAGCGTTGCGCTCGATGAATATAATCCTGACCGAATTCCTGGCATTATGACATCACATTGCTAAACTGCTCGTAAGGCCTGCAATTTTTCTTTCGTTTAATGGTCTGGTGTGCAAAGAGAGCATTTAGCAAGTCACAAATCTTGCCTTTCGCTGATAGCGAAAATTCACATTTTCCACTTCACAAAAACCCAGGAAAAATCTTTGGCTTAATGACTTGGAGTTTTTCTGCTTAGGACATTGTTTGTTTGAAGTCCAGTTGTCCAAAAAACGCGAGACCATTGCAAATGCTAAAATCACTGCCACTAAATCCACCTTCAGAATCACACGACCGCTTATGCATGTGCACGAACAGCACGTGTGCACTTTTAGGCCACATGACCTGCCAGGGACAGTGGACAAATCAGACTGCCTATTACGGTGAGACGATCGATACATTGGCAGATCTGTTGCACGATATCGAGTGACAGACACCAGTACCAGACGACCGCTACTATGCGACTATCTCGGTCAGTCAGCACATGCACACGTGCGCGCACACACGTGATTACCAGGCTAAACCAGCCCGACTTTTGTGTGCATCCCCAAGAGAGGCTGATGTAAACAGACGGCAAAACAGGTTCTGAAACACAGTCTTACTGTTCCTTTCTATTTCGCCTTTCATCATCGGTGAACGAATCGAAGCTAACCTTTCAAGCTATCTGTATGGATATGCTTGCACTGTAATTTCAGTCACATTCGTGAAGTTCACTTGTTTCACTAGTAAACGCGCACGCATTGCTAATATCTTCCAACGTTCTTCTATCCTAATTCTGATTCATGCTCGGACGCACTGCAGCTCCACGTAGGAGTTATGGTCTTCGCAGCAAAACGGAGAAACTCTAAACGTGAAATTCGCAAATACTTTGGTTACGAGGTATGTTGCCAGCTATCCCAAAGTGATAGTATGAAAGGTAATGCTTCATTTTTCAGCATGAATCTGACCAGCTTCTCCAATGGAAACTTTGAGTGAAAAATCTGTTCATTTCCAGGCTATGGTGCTAAACTTCGGCGAGAAAATATAGCTAGCATATCTACCGACTAGCAGATGGGTATATATATATATATATATATATATATATATATATATATATATATATATATATATATATATATATAATGAAGCTATATATAAACAGCTTGGAATCAAGCAAGGTACCAAAGCAACAAAAGCAGATACAAAAAATGGGGTGAGGGAAATAAAACAGAGAAAAGAGGTCCGTAATAAAATATATTTGGTTTTCTCACGGTACATTTTTATGTTTTCTGACATTTTATAAGTCTGAGTGACATTTTTGAGAATAAGAGCACGGGCGCTTACCAAATATTGATTTCTATTCAGAGCCGTGTCCCTTAACGTCTCTAGTCAACTGTTCTCCTTTGGACCCCAAACAGGGAGGCTGGAAGCACCAACGGAAGCTCATGCTAGGGCTACCCTTTTTAGATACCTCTACGCCTAATCGTGGCTTGACCGCCGCGTTGCTTATTCCAGCCTCACTCAGCACTTGAGAATAGAGCACGGAAGGTTAGGCCATGGGCAGACACTCAAAACATGGCCAAGCCACTGGAGGCAGTGTATAGAGAACCATTCGATACGAGGAATGCTATGCGTGTTCGACTTGCGACAGGGCACCTCATTACGCCCTCGATGTCCCCAACAGGCTCGAGCCATGCTTCGAAGATATCGGATGTCGAACACAGAAAGACACGGAGCATCGTCAACAGGAATCGGTTAGGTCTTTCTGCCGTGGAGTAAAATATTACGAACCACGGCGGCGTACACTCGTCCCTTGAGAGAGAGAGAGCCGAATGTCATGGCGATAGGACAGACGTCGCAAGTTTGCGAAAGCTGCTCTAGCTTTCGCTATTCGTGAACTAATCTCCTCCCCGACAGCATTTCCAGCTGTAATCAACGAACACCAGCTGATTACGTCGAAGAGTCAGTGCCAACACAGGCTTTTGTCAATCTTGCAAAGTGTTTTGCACTAAGAAGGCGAGAAAAGTATACTGAATATATATACTTCAAATGCAAGCGGTTCACAACGTGTAGTATTGTCTGTGCATAATCACTCAGCAAGGCAATATCATCGGCTTATTCCAAGCGGAAATCTTTATCCTTGGAAGGAGTTGAACTCCACCGTCTGGAAGCCCAGACAGGGAATTCTTTAAAAAGGGGAGCGAAAACTGATCGTAGACCCTAACCCGATCTGAGGTGTGACCTTACCATTCTTTGTGGATCGACAAACACTTCTCAGGTACTCCACTTCACATCAAACGACTCCATAGCACAGTCCTATCGACTGAGTCAAAGGCCGTGCGAATGTTCAGAAGCTCGGTGATTGTTGGTCTTTGGGAAGTGTGGAAGAGCTCTAGCAGATAGGTGATCGATACGTTCACGATCGGAATGAAACCCAGCTTGTTTCTCGCGAGTCAGCTTTTCACGCTTTTGGTACAACCTGCGAAGTATGACTGACTCTAGCTACTTTGACGCCGTTGGGGTGAGTCTTACGCTCCAGTAATTAGTGCAGAATCTGCGCTGGCCGCTCTTGAAGATGGGGACAGGACTAAATTCTCCTTTCACAACAGGGGACCTGCTAAGAATTCCAAACATTCGAGAACAAAATCTGAAGTCATCTAACTAGCAGCACTCCACTACCTTTAAAAAGGGCAGGGGAGGATTATGAAGCTCTGCTCCTTGGGATGTCCTAAGATCTGGATTTCCAAGTGAATCTTCACTTCACTAGGTGGATCTCTCGAAAGGCACCACTGGACGTGTGCCAGAGGAGCTATAAGAGAGGGTGACGCTGAGGGCCAGATAAATTGTGTCTGAAAGTTCCCCGCACAACCTTCGAGAAGCCGCTATTGATTGTTGATTGCCGAACAATCAGTTTCAAAGATCGTTTCGCTCAATTCTGGTGACTTCCCACTCGTGACTAGAAAGAGACGGAAAGGTTTCCGGGAATTCCCCACTGTGCTGTATTCATGGCACGACCTAGGACAGTGTGAATATTTGGTCCTATCCTATTCGCACGTGTTTTGTCTATGATTCAGTCTCCCTTTTCCACTTTAGACAGACTTGTGAATATCACCTCGCGCATGTCACTCGCTGGCTTGGTCGCGGTTAACTGGAGGAAATGAATTAGACAGTGACGTTAAGGCAGTAGTTCCCGTATCGAGTGTGAGGTGCAAGACAAAATCAAAGACAGATTCAAGAAGACCAAATAGGAAGACCTAAGCCATCATTCGACAGTAGATTAAGTTCCAGATTCCTATACTGAAAATGAGTTGTATATCTTTCTCATAGTAGGCCGCAGTAACGAGATAAAAAAAATTCAAAGATATGCTTTTAATAATGAAGATTGCAACATATCAAGTTCCAAGCTCGAAAACGCCATAGAAACTGTGGATTACACAGGGACAAGTCGACTGAAGGTAGTCTGCAACTGATCAGTGAAGAGTCTAACGAGTGCGTGACTTTCGCTTGTTGAATATGAGGCTTTGCCAATTGTGAATGTGCGTTTGCATTAGAATCTCAGTTAACAACGGTCATCGCATAACGATACTAAAGGGCACTCAACTTCCTAATTTTCATTAGAACTTTAGTCACTTTAATTTCACCGTCATATCCAAACTTCACATTTATCGTTGTTATGTCATGCATAAGGATGCGTGCAAACCTATGAAAAGAGAGCGATATTGTGGCGGGGAATGGTGGAGCAACAGAACCATGCGAGTATCAAACCGATCTGGTCAGTCAGTGGAGAGCCACAGACCAAATAACAGGCGGTGAATACATTGGAAGCATCCCGCAGCAGACAAAAAGAGGCACACTGTCTAGCAGATGGGATGTGGAGGGATCTCAGGCAATCAAAAACTTAACCCAGACGAGTGGCTACCAGTCAAGCCATCGTTTGGAAGAGCTGGAGTTGTTTCATGAAATCAGTTTACTATATCCTTTTCTACTATTCCTTTGCTTTTGATTCGGTTCCCCGTTCTCTACGCCTAAAAAACTTTGGAAACTTTTCGTTGTTCTACTTCTCTACTTTCATGGGTGAAATATCACTTTCCGAATAGAAAGCAACCTACTAAAGTTGGTACAAGTTTATTGATTTCCTTAATGAACAACCTAGGTGTTCTTGAGAGTGCTGTTCTTTTTTTGGGATCTTATGTTATCGACTTGTCCCGTGCACCAGTTGAAAAACTTTTAAAGTAAGCTGATTATGTGGTACGTTCCCAATCCATCTGCAGTCAATCAGACTTTACCACCTTGTCCGAAAAATTACGCACTATACAAAACTTTTCATCCCACTCTGGTCTACATCTCAACTACCAGGAGATCAGATCGTCCAGGTTCAGTGAGGTGTCTTCATGACTGGTTCAGACTTCACCGGCCGTCAGTCACAAGGCTTCTTATATAAATGAGTTTGTACCAATCAAATCCGAAAGAATACATGCCTCGTATCCTTGTCTTCTCTGTCCTTGAGGGGCACGTACGGTTGGTCGGGTGGGTTGCATTCCCACACCTGGTTTCACTACGTAGATCATTGGCCATTGAATATCTGCTCAGCAATCTATCTGAGAAGGAAAAGTGGATCAAACTTTTAAGCTAGGCAAGATCAGACGGAGTCATTCCTGACTCCAGGATGATGCGATCTGTATTCACTCTTGAAGAACTTGGTGTTCCCTGATGCACCCTCAAAGTTACCGGCTGAGAAATTGAAGACACTTTTGCTAAACCATCTTCCGCTCTTCAGTTTCCACGCAACCGAACGTGTACAATTCAGTTCACTCGTACGAGTACGGAATACGTCTTGTAGCGAGTGTATCCCGCAACTAAATGAACAAGCCGCCAGCTGAAATTATAAGGGTAGTTTGAAAGAGCTGTTATGTGATCGACTATTTGCAGGAATCAACAACGTTACTCTAAAGCGGCGCTTATCGGAGCAGAAGAGCTTTTGTCTTTCACAGGTCTTCGTAATCAGTGAAAAATACGATGAAGCACTATTAAGCACATCCGATATTGAAATCCTGTTTCAGCAACGAACGTCCAAACCAAGGCGCATGCTTTCTAAATGCCAAGTTCAAGTTCATCAGTCAAGCCAATCTGACACAACAGTGTCTCCCAATTGCCTACTAACAGAGGCATGTCACGCGGTGATTTCCAGTTGCCTGCGATGTGTCGGTTCCGCCAAGCCGTATGCCTTGCTTGTGGGAAAACTTGTCATTTATAAAAATTATGCTCAGGATCCAAGTGAAACTTGTTAGAGATGATTTAAACTAACGAAACCGAAGATACAAAACCCTTATACACGGTGAAGACCACGGGCCAGACGGATCAGTTTCTTCACTAAACCGTGTCATATCAATGTGGATTTTACCACGAGATCATTGGGGATACAGGAAGTTGTGAGTTCATCAGTTTTAAGGTGTTGAACATGATTTGCCCCCGAGCAACCATAAAACCCACGGGCGTACCCATCCAAGAGGAAACCGATCAAAACCTCAAGCTGTTGGGTGAAACGGCACTAGTCGTACGATCCAAGCAGCATGAATACTTCCCGGTCAACTTCCTAGTTTAGGGTAACACTCCATCTGTTTTGGGATTGAATTTATTACGAGCTATGAGTCACTCACTCACTTTTCACAGAGCCTCAGTCACTCCTGTTTGTCTTGTGATTCTTCAACCACTGACGGTACAAAGCTCCAGCGATCTTGACGGAATGGCTATGGAGTCATTAAAGTTCGAAGTCGACGGTGACCCAGTGTTCCTTAAACGAGGACAGCTGCCTCTCGGTCAACCAGGAGTTCTGAAGACACTGAGGCAATTGGGGCTGAATGGCGTGATTACTCACGTTAATTCGTCTTCTTGGGCAACTCCGATATTAATAACAATGAAGAGTGATGGTGAAACACTACATATTCCGGGCTACAACAGACTGGCTTTAAATCCACAACTAGAAAGATGGGCGGTGACTGCTATGAAACCGAAAGATTTTGTGAAATTCATGCTCGGTAAAACAAGCTTCACGAAGATTAATCTAGATGGCGCAAAACTGCAAATTCCGCTGCTTCCGTAATCAAGACCGTTTACCACGATCAACATCCTTTGGGGAAAGCTTCAATTGTGGTGTACTAATCAGTCCATATGGTACACTGAGTCAATATAAAAACTATCTAAGATGACATTAGCAAACTAGGATAGGTAAAGGAACGTGTTCAGATGAAAAGACAAAAGGGTATGTACAATAGGAATAAAGATGAAACACGAGGTATGACACAAACTCACAACTGTACACTCTTCTTGTAACCGGGATGTGAGAGTTGAAAACAGTAGTGGCCAATGTGTTCCATTCATTTCAGTCTGACAGCAGTTCGTCGAGTCAGTCGGGATGGTGTTAATGCGAGTAACAAGCGATGACGTGGGAGCATCTAAAATGGTTTTTTACTCACCGCTAGTGCTGGTTGGAGTAACTCTAAGACAAAGCTAGTCCGCACCAGAATGCAAGATTTATCAACAACTTTTTGTATTGCGGTGTCCTGGAGGGTTTGAAAAAGGTGTGTTGTTGTACACATTAAATAGTCGGTACAACAAAGGAGTGTTGCACCAATGGAGGCTGAAAATCATGGAGAAAGTCAGAAATGTACAGATACCTACACAATACAATTTTCTAGCTTTTAGTGCGCACATTTCATCTGGCGTTTTTCAACCTACCATTGACAAAATGATGGACGGTCCGGACGTGGTAATGTCGCGTCAGGATAATGTGACCGCCATAGGAGTATGTAACGTTAGCAGCTGATTACGTTCGTAATTAATGCAGAAGACTTCCGAAGTTCAGTCCAGAACGTAACGCTTTACTCCACTGGTGTAGCTTGCAAGTACCAGTAATCTCCTGCCTAAATGGGAGGGATTGTTCGTTTTCAGTCTGCTACAGCACGGAAGGTGAGAAAGACTGCTACGTAAATGAATCAGCAGGTACCGAAAATTACATCTGTTGAAAACCACCACGGAGGCTTACATCCTGACCATTGCACTCGTAAAAAACAAGCAGGAGATAAATTCAAAAAGCAATGACGTAAAAGAAAAACATAAAACAAAGCCGTAGAGTCAACATGACGGCGCATTAGAGGGACGCGACTTTCTCATCGATCACACTATTGAAAGGTTTGTAGCAGACAGGGTACTGAAAAAGTTTTTGAAATACAGGTTCGGTGTCACAAAATTGGGGTTCCTTGGTTTCACAGTGAGGGTCAAGGAGCCCTAGTCGGAACCCTTTTCGCTTCAAATCCATAGCCCGGCTTGAGTCGAGTAAGAATCAGACGAATTTGAGATCATTTCCTGGTTGTCTATAAGACGATTCCAGATTAATACTGAACTCCGAAGCGACGGCTTTCCCTCTCGACTGGTCATCCGAGGAGGTGTAATGACCCCGATCGTGCTGAGAAAATAACCATTTTCTAGATGTAATTTTCGATTTATTTTCCCTAATATCTTTTATGGAGCTTGGCTTCGACCCCACCGGTTCGTTCGGTTGCATACTGAACTGACCTACCCGAGGTTTCCGTCGACCGCGCTTTTGAATCAATTTCATTTTCCGTTACTATCCGACTGTGTCCGCAATCGATTTGTTTTTCGTTTCGCCTTAGCGTTCGTTTGCATTTCGTGTATTTATCGTATCGGTACTATTTCGGTGCCACGATATGTAGAATGCACTTCAGCGTTTGTCCACCGACGCAAGTCTTCTCTAATCGTTCGATAGGGGGGATTTCGTTGGTAAATAGCTGTAAGACCTCATATCAGACACCTTCATAAGCAGCATTCGCAGGTCTTCTTTTGAGTGATAGTGGACTGAGCAATGCTAGAGATTCCTGAGGGATTGTATTAGCTGCGTAATAGAAAGTCCGAAATTACCACCATTTGGACAATTTAGGCAAGCAATGTTAATCACTAATGAGTCTGAGGTTGAAATCGGTGCAGTGTTCGAACAAGAAGGATACCCGATTACCTGGATTTTTCGACTCTGAGATCCTGCTGAAAGAGGACACATAAGAACACTTAGGGAAAAACTAGCCGTGTTCTGGATCGTACTACTTTTCCAAAAGTACTTTTTCTCGTTCATATTTACGGTTATCACAGATCATCAAACTCCACTTTTCCCATTCGACCCCAATAAATCCATCGCTAAGTTCACAGTCATCAAGATGCTACTATTGAGTATTGCCTTCATAGCACATAATTACGAGATTTTACATCGACCTGTCAAATCGACCTCTTATGCCGATTTTCTATCAAAAAACGAGTTTCTCCGCAGCTGAAAAGTACAATGCCATGTCAATCTGTGGTCGAGATCACAAGCTTTAATAACTCTATCGTATACGAACACAATTTTACTCAAATTCACCTTAGAGAAGCACCTGAAAGCATTGTGGGAACTGAGACCGGGAATGATGGTCATTCTACTTCAGTCGAGGTCGAAACAGTCTAAGAAACAAGACCACCGCCTACTGTCCCAGTTTGAATATCTCGTCGTCAAGTGAGTTACATTGGTCAATAAATTTTGAGAGAGGAAGGTTGTGGTGATTTATACGCTTCCGTACATGGCCAGGTTTGCCACAGCTTTATTACCCGTATAAAGTCAATTAGGAGGAGCCTGTACTTTGCAGTCGGATCGTTTAAATACAGAAGGTCCTCTTCTGATAGGTCAGGACATTGTCTGCTAATGGTTACGTGCCTCCAATACACATAACCGAGTCTGTACCAAAGACCTGCCTTTCTTATATTTTTAGTCTTTGGTGCGAGTACTTAGGATACAAACTATTCCGTTGCATGCTGCTGATTGGGTTTATTCAACAATCACAGGAAAGTTCCATGAATATCGGAGGTTGAACCAGTTTTTTTCTGCAGTAATTTGCGTGTACTCATTTCAAAGTGACTCAAACCTACACTATTACTGGAATCAAATGGCACGTATGGAATGTACTTATGGGTATGTAAGTAATAAAACAAAAAACAACTAAAAAAAAACCGTCTCAGAGTTACGCAGTGCCTGCAATCGCTTGCGGTCAAGCAGGGCCGCTCATCGAGCAACGAATCGCCCAACAAATACGACTCAATGCAGAAAGTTGATTGGTTGGAAGACACCATTCGTGATATGGACGAATTCAAGGTGATACTCGTGCACATGCATACGGGCGTTGTTGTGGCCACCATCGAATAACCGATCATTATGCAAATCGGCCTGGGCAAATGGTATTTAGAGTTTCAATCAATGATAGCACCACACAACAAGGAGGACAAACAGTTTTCCCTCATTTTCGGCTGTATTGTTTATTAACTCACTCTAGTCACAAATACGGTAAATTGCAATACATGCAACCAGCCAAATTATCATCAACACCACACCCACTCATTCACTGAAGTAGATTCTATACAGAAGAAAAATTTGTTCAAACTCTTCCTTGATAAATTGCTGCCCACTTTCTTGCACCGTTCCACAGTGTTGGAAAGTTGCAACCATCGTTCCGATAACCAAAATAACAGAACCGAACATTCTTTCCCCAAAGCTTCTGTCCCATTGCCCTTACTTCAGTATTTTTGAAACTCACTGGGCGTGCGTACATAATTGCCTCAAGTTGCGTACCAAGATGCACTTTTTGAGCACTACCAACTTGCTTATGAACTTCAGAGTAATGAGCTGGATACCGTGGTAAATCTAGTTCACTCTATCTGGTAATCGATGGAAAACTCTGTTAACTCTTCTAGGGGCTTGTTTGTTTGTTATTCTTGTGCTTTTACCCATGAAACAAGATCATTCTTACTTCAGAAGGTTCATTCATTTGGTTGCTTAACTAATTTATGCTTCAATTCTGCTCCAGTTTATTCAATCATGAGCCTCCAACTTCAGTACTCTTATTTCGGTTGCTACCTTCCAGCGTAGTCCAGTCCAGAGCACAAAGAATAGAAGCATAAGGTGAAAAGGATCCAAAGAAAATCAAAGTAATAGGCGAAAATCACGAAGACAAAGAAAGAGTCCGAATACAACTATGCCACTGGCCGCAAAACTCAGCCGAATCTTTTAGTGTTTCCAACCTTTTGGTAGGTGGGTCGCGTGGACCCCAACTCTAAAGTCACGCACGTCCTACTTGGTTAATTCCACTAGTCAAGGATTTCATACTTTTCTTCCACCTCGACCTACCTTCAAACCACTACTACCACTGCTAATTTATGAGCATGATCTACATATTTTTTCAGGACAAGTCCAACGGATAACTCTGTCATTCTACAAGATGCCTCTCACTATCTTTCTTTCCCTTGGTAGTCCCATTGGGACTGTAATTGAGTATGCTAATAATGTAGCTACATGTCATGCTTTATCATTCGAAGAGGAATTTACTGACCTATCTGTCTTACATATATCACGCAATTACTTGCGAGTAGTGTGGGATTGCCTAATTTTTCGTTTGATTGACTGTCCTTTTGGACTCCACGTTTCACGCGCAAACCTCAGGTGATCCGACCAACCTGCACTCGGAAGCACCAGACTCGAGTTTCGCTCTTGGATCACCAGAGGTTTGCGCGTGAAACGTGGAGTCCAAAAGGGCAGTCAATCAAACGAAAAATTAAACAATCCCACACCATTCGCAAGTAATTGCGTGATATATGTACCAAAAACGCGAAGCAGGTTTAAAAATGTGGGTCCGTTGCCCTCATCCTGTGGAGAAGACCTGATCGGTGGGAGGCATTCGCTTGGAGTTAACTAGGTCCGGAACCGTGTCTCCATTTGAAAGCTGTCGGGCTTTTCTGGCTGTCATAGAGGTCGACATCTGTACAAGCTTAACTTGGTGATTCGGATCAGCCCGAACGGGTGCGGGGTGGCGCGGTGGTAACGCACACACCTTCGAGATGGGAGGTCCGGGGTTTAAACCCTGGGTGTGGCTGAGGATATGCACCACTGATGAGCTCTAACAAGAGCGAAACTCAAGTCTGGTGCTTCCGAGTGCAGGTTGGTCAGATCACCTGAGGTTTGCGCAGGAAACGTGGAGTCCAAAAGGAAAGTCAATCAAACGAAAAATATCTGTCTTACTTCAAAAAACTGGGTTCTTATGAACGGAGTAGTCTTAAACCTTAAACCTTCCAAGTGTTCTGAAAGGATTATCACGGTAACTCGCTCAGCTTTCTCGCGTGATCTTTCCACATTCGTATTGTTCAGTTACCCCCAACTGAGTCTAGTAAGTATCTCGGAATGACACTAGACACTGGTCTTTAATGGTTGTCTCATGTTAACAGTTGCGCGCAACATCCACGGCATCTTTCTTTTCGAATTTTAAAATTGACCAGTTTGGAGTGAAGCCTACATGTGTTTGCTCATTTTTCCCGCTTAGTTCGATATAACAATCCTACTCTATTGTTACCTCAGTATCTTTCATATATCATTAAAACTGGATTTCAACGTAGTAGTATTCACGTTATCAAACCTGTCTCTCTCATCCCGTTTTCTGAATTGATGGACGACGTAAGTGATTTACACGGTGATGCCTGGGAAAAATTTGGATGTTTTCGATAATCCTACTGACCCCTGCACGAGGAGCTATCGAAATACTGCTCTGACTACAACAGATGATATCTATTCCGCATTATTTTCACAATAGCAAACCTGTAGAGAAATTCTGCTGCAAATTATATCAACCGGTGTACTGATTATCAAAGATTTGATCACAGAATCACACTTTTTTTCAAAAGCAGACTTAACTCTCACGTTATCTCTCTGCACCTCAGCCAGAGAATGTTTTTTCCTGCCGATGTGTAAGCTTGATGCCTACACACCCCGCAAAACTCAGCAAATAGATCAGAATGTGAGGACGGCAATCACAACTTCTCCAGCTCGCAGTTACGCATGCTGTGTGGCGGTGAAATGAATTCCTACGAGATAACCTGGATGTCTAGAATGCTCTAACAGAAATACTGATCTCAGTAGAAGAGAAGTCTTACCCTAAAACCAGTTTGTGTTAAATTACGTGCGTGGAAATTGTCAGTATTCTCCTAATTGGAATTAAAGTTAGTATGTGTCATCGATTAAACCTCATAAAAATCGAGGAATCAATAAATTTAATAGAAGCAACTCATTGTACTAGCAAGTAGAAATACACCGGATGATATTTCATATATATATATATATATATATATATATATATATATGTATATATATATATATATATATATATATATATATATATATATATATATATATATATATATATATATACATCGTTGCGTTTTTTCATTTTTACGAATTCACGATGATCATGTACATTATTTATCGTATCTATCAACCTGGAATGGTTATAAAGAACTACTATCTTTTAGGTACTCACCGGCGCAACTCACTTTAATCACTAAGGCTGAGAGACCGAGTGACTGAATGAATGAATGAATGAATGAATGAATGAATGAATGAATGAATGAATGAATGAATGAATGAATGAATGAATGAATGAATGAATGAATGAATGAATGACTTATTGAAAGAGGGAATGTGTGAGTGAGCAACTGATTGTGCATCTGGTTCAATAAATCTGTAAAGAAGTTTTAGGTTCCGTACGACATTCAGAATTTTTCCAAGTTTATTTACTTCTACTAATAACTTTCACCATAATACTTTTTGAAGTACTCTCCATACCTCAGCAGACTATTTGGGGAATATCCGCATAGCTGAATCCAACAGCGTTCACGACATTGTGATCTGTTACTTTGGGATTTTAGCTACGATAAATTAAAAACCGAACTTTAGCCGGAAATTGCGCGATAACAGTAAACTGGCAGGTGGGAAATTAAATACACCCTCTTGTCCGCACCCGGTCACATTTGTTGATTGCGCTTGCTTAAGAGGATTCACACGCTTTCTTGCTTGCGTGCTAATGAACGGATTCCTGAAGTACAGCGTGCTCTCATTAATTGCAGATACAATTGGGTCTATTCCGGATCGAGGTTGGGTTCCAATGCCGATGCTTTTCCCATAGCAGCAGTACGATTTTTTTAATCAGCTGTCCAATTTGACGAATAGATCAAATGACAGGCAAAAATAAACAACTCTGATCTATTCTTATGAATATTTTATGGAGAAACGCGTTTCGGTGTCTAGTGAATATCACCCGATAACCAACTGGTGACTGAACGTAACTTTTATGAATTCAGTGAGCTTTGTGACAGCCCAATTTACACGCAGAGAGACTGTGTTAGGACTCTTGAGAAACAGGTAGCTATCGTTCGATTTTTCATATCACACATAGATCTTAGTCGAACAGAAAGAAAGCTGCCCCATGAAACATATGGAGTTTTATTTCGAATTTAATAAATCATACTTCCAGTGAAGAGCTTCCTCAGCGTGCTAGAAATCTTGCTGCAAGTTTCGGGGTGACAAGGTCTGTCATGATGGATTCAGTAAATTGGTAAACATATTGTATTGATAATTCGAACCTAATGGTGAACCGGGTAGTGTGCTATAGATTCGGTTCGATCAATGGGAACAACACTTAACCGAGAGGAGGCTTTGCGAACCGCTTAATTAAATCACACTGATACACCTAGATTGAATTGAGATTGGCCTGTAGGCCGTCCGCCAATGGTCTCAAGTACTGATCCGTGTATAAACAAGCGTATTGCAACTTAACCCAAAGTTACGCTTTGCCGGGTAATTCGGTCTTAGTTTTAAGTGTGCAATAATCAGGGCACGAAACACCTCAGTAAATATGGTATTCCTATTTGTCCTGTGTAGTAACTATGCTCCGGTTCACTTTCCTACTTATGTTCAGCCATAGTAGCGAACTCTCAAGCTTTGCAATCGCCCGTTTTTATTTTCATTCGTTGTTCGGTGGGAAGGCTCTGCTCAACACTGAAAACCACTGAAACAAGTACTTCACCGGTGTTTCACCTTGCAGTAGCAGTGCATATCCACTGAGACCCTAGTTAGGCTGGAGCCCGGGAGGGACGGTTGTGGGTCGAAGACACCTTAGCTCCGACCTACCCGGCATCATTAGCACCCTTCCGTCGCTGGATCTGAAGGGTTACCATCTGCTGATCGAGCTATGACCGACTTTTGAAATGGCTGACTTCTCCGTAGGGGACTGAATAAACGACGGTATTACGTTATGAACAACCTACATGATTTGGCTACTTTATCAATATAAGTAGTAATGTATTTCAGTCATATATAGTATCGATTTCGAAAATTACAGAAACCACTCAGCAGCTCTTCCATGGCTTTCTTTGGTGAGTTGAGCCTTTATATGGAGTGATGAACCACTTGATGAGTTATTGTATTCTGACAAGTTTCCAGTATAGTAAATGATGTGCTTCGCTTTTCTTTGACCAATCGAAGCTTAATGTCATGAAAGCCCCGATCTCGAAGCGATCGGTTCTGCTCACAAAGCATAACCTAAATATTCCCCTCGCGAAATTTAACTTCCTCAGGAAAAGCTGGCTGAGTGGTGGCGGAAGTGATCATGCATGACCCTACTCAGAATGTGACCGACTTTGTATCGAGAAGATTAAATAAAGTTTCACGGGATAATGGTTAGTCCAAGGCTCATCAGTTGATCTCAGATTTCAACTTATCAGTCGAAAGTTTTGTTCCCTTGTAAGACCATATTTAGTGATGATCAGAGGTGACCACCGGTTTCTGTCATGACACGGTCTTATAAATTTTGATTTGCTCGTATTAATTGGCCAAAGACCAAACACTTCAGTAGCCATACATTATAGGGATATTGCCAGGTTCGAAACAAATTTAGTGGTCCTGAGATGTGAGAACGACTGTACAAATATTAGTAGGAAATGACGTTTTGCTTCTTTTTCAATAATATCTGTGCGTGGACTCATGCCTGCAGGTGCTTTGGCATGCTAAATGTGCTATCTTCGTTACAAAGTGGTGAAACCCAACGAATATACGTGACTAATGCGATAACGCTTTATCGGCCAAATTATCCTTTTGACAGAACTTTCTGATGTCACGTCATCACACTGTAATGCACAGTCCACACAGCACGCTATGATGGGCGCGCCACCCCCTCCCTTTGAAACATTGTGCTGTTATCATATGATAAAAGGAAACAAATAAAAAGGATGAACAAATATTCTGGGTCCTTCTACCGATTTCAGAGTTTGGAACAGTGGTCTTTTGAAACCAACAACCAATGAATACACTGATGTGATTGGTGTTCAAACGATGTTATACTGAATTGACAACCTATGGGTCATGAGTTCTAATCTATCTGTAGTCCGTCACTCCAATTCTGATAACCCGAATTGGGCAGAGACTCAACCCATAAATAATGCGCCATTTTAATATAATTATTAAAGAAAAGTTAACAAAACTTTATAAATAGTCATAACGCTATTGGTTTACAGAGGATCACAATTGTCTGAGTAAGCACCAGAGTGTGATACCAGTGGCAAACAGCACCTTGATCGATCATCATCGTGAGTCGAACACGTCTTGCCATCTGGCTAACCGGGGGCTTGCTCTCCGTGGTTTGTTGGACATCAGTTCTGCATGATGAAACGCCATTCAGTCAGGGTAACAACCCATTGACTGCACCGCGACTGAATCCTATCGAGGACAGATTTATTATTATTCATGCCCGGTTTTACATGGAAATTTGTCTACCCAGTAAAAATAACATGGTGTATTAAAACACAATCTCACGACTATTCTCACATTGAAATTTCTATGGTGATATATAGAGTGGACTAGAAGAGTTTCCGGATTATTATTCTCTCTTTGTCTCCCTTTGGTAGCATTCGGTGTGTACCCTAATAGGGCACCATGTTTACACGAAAATATTCTCGCAATATAAGTATAACACCGTAAGCTGTGCCGTTTATTTTCCATTTCATGCCAACCCAAATCGGTCATTGACCGGTGATGACGAAAACAAGAGCACCAAGGTTCACCAGATAACTGAGGAAGAGTAAACACGATTTAACAAAATATATTATCACTGGAATGTTCCTTGTTGATCAGGTGAAATGATTAACGTGCTCACGTGATTGTCAGTCACTCCGGATTGGTTTCCGTCCCCTCAATGGAAGAACCAGCGGATGATAATTGATCTAAAAATAACCTGAAATATATCACAGAACAGTACGGCCTAACAAATACTCCCACCCCACGTATGTGTTCAGCCACTCGATGATTTTCTGACGCAATGCACGTGACACGTTTCGAGGCCAATGGCATGAAGCAATCACTGAAACAGTAGTTAGTTAATACTGTCCTGTCATCCAGACACAGCATCGTACTAATTACATCAAAAATCCAAACTTCGGACCTTCCGAAGGTTACCTTTGTTAACCGACGAAATCACTCAGGGAGAATCCGAGTGTGATTCTAAAAACGAACTCTTCATCTATTCACGCTTCTTACGACTCAAAATGAGATGATTGTTCTGAACCTAATGTGGAATGCTCACATGCAGAGATGATTGGGCGGAAGAGTACCGGGTACGCATACCTGATGAGTGGCAACAACCGCGAAATCCGTCGAGTGCCTCCGGGGAATTTTGTTCTATCATTCAGATATAGTACCACACTACTTACAGAAATTAGTTAGGTTCAAAGCATATATAATTATGACGCACACATGTGGTTTGAACAAGAATAAACACCGTACTGGAGAATCAATCGGATATAAACTTGGGCGAAGCAGAATCTGTGGGTCTTGATTGGAGATGTACTTTCCACGGGATTTATCATGAACAAGGCAAATCTTGTGACGGTTTTTGTTTTCAATGGAGTTCGATGATACTGACCTCCAACAAGATAATTTGTCTATCACTGAGGGTTCATAGGTTAATATTTCTGCTTCAAATTCAACAATTTCGAGTTTGAATTCCCGCTTTGATTAATATTCGTGTCCACCACGTGAAATACTTTTCGACTTTTGTATGACAAACGAAATGAAGCAGAATAGAATTGAATACAGATAGCATCTGAATGACGGGAGAAAATTCCCCCGAAGCACAAGACCGGCTTCGCGGTTTGTTGCCGCTCAGCAGGTATGCGTACCCGGTACTCTTCTCCCCAATCATACCCATACTTGAGCACTTCTGTGTTGGTATATGGTTGTAATCTCATTTGACTTATAAAGAGTGCTTGTGCGCGAAAAGTCAGTTCTGGAAATTGGAATATTGCAATGATGAGAGATCGTATAAAAGCGAAAATACGTTTCGTGAGAGGCAAAAATGGTATTGGTTTGTCTTGAACCTTGTGAAGGTCATTGACTGGCGTACAATAAATCAGAACGAACTGAGACTGATTACTTAGTAGACATGGCTTGGCGTTTTTAGTTGTCTAGAAGATGGAGCTTTATTGCCGATTGCAATCAATGCAATAGGGCAACAGACACCTGCGATATGGCAAAATTTTGACATCGAATCACTGAAAAGTCACAAAATGCATTGTTCAGTGGTTTCAATAAACACATCCAGTTTGCCATTTGGAATGCAGGGGTTGAGTGTATTTGTGTACTCTGAGCACACAATACACACACTGTATGTAAACACGACAAAAATTGATTTGCGAATTTTACATTTTCACCGGCTTATTATTGTTGCTGGTTAAAAGAGTTGTTCCAGAAAGCTTCTGGAGCAGTTCTGTTGCTTGGAATTGCAGGCCCTGAGTCGAGTTTGATGACATCGTAATTAGGACTTACAATTCGGGAAGATTCGAGTCGGTCGTTTGTAACATGGAGACTTTTTCCTATCAGGCCACAGTATGTGGTGTGCATTTGCTTAGCTATGGTAAACAAGAACAGAACTATATGATACTGTGTGCCCCCGCCGTCCACGGATTGGAGACGGACCATCAATTACGCAGCTATCCACGGATAAAGTGAACCTCAACTCGCTAACTAAGCCACCGGTTTCTTATGAAAAACTTTTCCAGCTATGCTAGCCTATTGTGCTCTAGCTTGTCCCTTCGAGAAGTGAAACCCTGGATTTCTGCTGAGTTTCTGAAACTTCTAGCTGCACTCCCATCGATCACTGCTGGAAACGAGATTTAATGAATTGCAGCTCACAACGAGATTTGAACCTAATTCATGTCTACAGAGAGATTACAAAATTCGGATGTCGAAATATGCCCGAGAAATAGAGCGTGCTGCCGCTATGGAAAATGTCCTCAAGTGGTTTCATGTCATCCGAGTCATCGGTGGGAAGCCACCATGTGTATGTGAGACGATCTGTGAAGCTGAGGGTTTGCCAGTTCACAACCAGCATTGAAGTTACGTTCTCTGGGTGGAACACTCCAAGGCACAGTTTAGCTGATCTTCAGTGTCAGTTTCTCCAACAGCTCTTTCAAAACACACTAGTGGTCTGTTTTGAGACATCCACCTTCCGAGGCGGAGATCCACGCAGTTTAATTCTGAGGATGTCACTCAGAGCCGAGCTCCGATGGTCTCACCCTATTCCTATCTAAAACAGTGGAGCAGAGCTTGTTGGAGAACTTCACGTTTTGTTCTCCAAAATTCGGAATTCCGAGTAGGTCCGCTCTTTGTAAGGAGAAACCAACCGTTGTTCTGATCTTGAAGAATGGTTGTCGTAGTGATTGGTTCAACCTTAGGGGCCATAGCCTAGATCCAATAGTATTAAAACTGAAAGCGTCTGTCATAATCCGCAGGTTGTGTCAAAAGCTCGAAGAGGAGGCTCGCAAGAATCAATCAGGGTTTCCCTCCTCTATTATCAGTTTAAAGATTTGGTACCCAAGTCTTCCGACAAAGCCGGTTGATTTAAGGCAAAACTAGTTGATTTCTCAGAGCAATACCTATGCTCACCCATATTCCAATGGTGTTGTTTCTCGTCAGAACGTCGAATGGCTGTTAAACAGCTCAAACAAATGGACGATTTATTGTTCCTCCAAACAGGTAAAGGATCAGGCATTGTATTCATGAAGAAGAATGAGTACATTCGGAAGATGGAAGACATACTTTCCGATACACAACTTTTTAAGTCGGACACTACCCCGGATAACACTATGCTAATAGAAAAACAGATATCAAGACAACCACAAATTTTACTCTTACGTGGATTTATATCTGAAAACACTTACAAGAAGCTAAAACCAATCGGAACACAAATGCCTTATTTAAGAGGGTCACCAAAAGTCCACAAGTCTGAAGTTCCTTTGAGGCCTACACTACGCATTGCAAAACTCGGCTTATCATAAACTCGCACTTTGGCTTGTTGACATCCTTGCCTCCATTCGGAAACATCTAACACCATTCTGTCTACAGGACTCGTTTGAACTCGCAGACACATTGAACAAGATTTCAGTGAGTTTTGAAAATATCTACTCAGTTAACGTTGAGTCCATTTTCACTAAAGTACCTCTTCGTGAGATAGTTGATTATCTATGTGATTTTACTTCTTCGCATAACTTCTATTTACCTGTTCCTACTGATCACATCAAGGACCTCATTTTTTATGTACAGAAAATATCCGTTTTAATTTTGAAGGAAGACCCTACAAGCAGATCGATCGTGCGGCTATGGGTAGTCCTCTGGGTCCAACCTTGGCAGAAGATTTTCTGGGAATGATAGAAAGAAAACTCAGTGATAATATTTCTCAATTTTCTCTTTACAGAAGATTTGATGATGACATTTTAATTTTTTCGAATGAGGAACATTTTATTCCTTTTATTAACGCCATGAACTCTATTCATCCTAGTCTTTCTGTTACTCACGAAGAAGAAGATCGAGCCAATAGCTTTCTTTGAATATTCTAATTACTAGACATCTGGATGAAACATTGAAAAGGAGTATTTATCGCAAAGCTACGTGGGGTGGTCGTTATTTACAATTCTGCAGCTTTGCACCAATGGCCTACAAACGCGGGTTAGTCCGAACTCTCTTCAACAGAGCACAGAAAGTCTGCACCAGTGATCGAATGCAAAATGAAGAGGAGTTCATAAAAAGAACGTTGCTGGCCAACGGTTATCCCGAAATGCTAATCAAGCTTCACCTAAAGCCGAGGAAAGCATGCGAAAAGCCTATCACGGTAGAGAAGAAGCAAAGTTTTTTATTATGCAACCGTTTAAAGGTGACCACGTATTTAATCTAATAAACAGAAATCTTAATTTAGCCATTAGGCTTTCATACACAGCGGCGTAATTACGTCTGTTGCAGACCACCAAAAGGTTAAGCTTCAAAAATCACTCAAATAGTCTTGCCGATCCCAATATCTCACATGTTGCCCATCAGTTCAGCTGCGGTGACGCATACATTGGAAGAACTGATCGCTGCTTTCCTCAACGAGTGGCGGAGCACATACCCGAATGGTTGGCAAAATCAATGAAACAACGTAAAGCGACCGCAGAAAATGACTTCAAATCTCTAGCTTCTTCAATTGCAAAACATATGACTGTATCAGGTCACAAGGTTGACCCGACGGAATCCTTCACCGCGTTATTGCACAATCCCAAGTTGAACCTGCCAGCATTCAGTGAAGCGACACTCATCGTGATGCATTAGCCGGCGCTTTGTGCACATAAAAGGCTGAAACAAAATGTTTGTTTGCCTTGGCATTAACCGAACAGACTTCTCCCTCCCCCTACTGAAAGCTCTGTTATAGTTTTCAATCCACCCCTCCCCACTGTATTGTACTTCTAGCTGTATGATGTATAAACTAAAATGTTTCACGAACACGACAGACAAGAGCAAACGAATTGCTTGCATCTCGCGACTTATGTCTTCTTTCTGTTCTCATGAACAGGATAAAGGGGCCCTTTTGCTTTACATTTTTGAAGCGAAGACTCCCCTGGGACGTCACGCGATTTCTGCTCCACACGGTGAATTCCATCAGCACCGGCTAATTGAGGAGACTTGAGAGATGGTAGCTGCGTCATTTTCGTCCATATGAAAATAACAAGGCACAATGACGGGCTTCGATATTGGCAAAAAGGTTGCTGCCGAACCCTCCGTTGTACACACTAACACATAAAGCCGTACCACGACATCAGACTTAGCTTCATCAGGGTCAGCGATGGTCTCAGCTTGCAGCAATGTTGGTATTCCGTGCGTCGCTCTCGTACGACATCTGACATACGCGAACAACCGTCTGGATGCCATAACACGGTCGGCTGCCAGTCTGTCCCCAAAGCCGCTTCGCTTAGTTACCTACGTAGATGAACAATGATTCCTTACCTGTCTTTAGACATTGTAGCCTTCTCCCGTTTCTCTACACCATAGCCTTGTGTGATTTCTTTTGCGGAGTAGGCATCGAAGTTCTCTACCGAACCAAGGAGGACCATGTAAATGAGAAAGCTGGGAGTGGGGTGAGGCGAAGTGATCAACCAGCTAAGGGATCACGTCACAGATAAAACCCCAAGCTGTGTTCACGTTATCAAAATCATCCTGTTCCCATACGATATTCCGCGCTGGCTCTCTCCTATCCTTGAAGTTTATGCGCCAGACGTTTGATTCGCAGTGTAGGCTAGGAGACATTTGGACTCCACGTCTCCAGTGTATGTACATTACAGCATGGCCGCTCGAGCCCAAAGGAGGTAAAAAGTAAATCTTGGAAACGTCCGACATTCGTGGAGTTAGATGACACAGAATGAATGGTTTGCTCACCTTGGAAGCAAGTTGGCTGGAACACGTGTTGGTACAGCACCAGATGGCATGCCGTAGCAAGCAGGCTTCGGGAAAGATTGTCAGGAGCTGTAGCAAAGCAGTGTGGACCAGTCAGTGTCAGGCACATCGAAGTCACCTAGGGCAGTGACTGCTAGAGGCCCAGAGCCTCAAGGAGTCCATGATGTTCACTGGCTCTGTAGCTGGAGATGCGCGTTGAAAGCCATCCGAATTAACATCAACTGGGAATTGGGAAGAAAAACTATCCTTCAACAATACGATTACATGTCAGCTAGTAATCTACTCTTACGCTTTTCATGGGGGTCAAAAAGCCCTAAAATGAAAAGTCAGCATCGATATATATATATATATATATATATATATATATATATATATAAATATATATATTAGTATACAGATAAATATAATGTCAAATGTTATACCAATTTCAAAGTCATCGTGATACTATCAAAATCCCGTTCTTTTTAAGCTAGGGAAGAATACGAATAGGTATTAAAGTCAGCGAAGGAAAATGTACGAGGTTACAAACGATTTCATGTAAACCACGGGAGTGTGCTTGAATTTTTCTTCTTTTTTCGCTTTCAAGTACTACGCTTCAATGAATCTCCGCTGTTGACGTCGGAGTAACTATGTTAGCTCGCGGCCAACTAATCTGCTCCTTGAAGTATTCGGCCCAACTGTCGAGTCTTTGCTGTTTGACATGAATATGCCCTCCGCTACTGCCGTATGTAGTTTCACTAACCAGAGTTCGTCGTCCATCGGTGCCGTGAACACGTTTGAACAGTCTTTGACTATTACCTGAAGTAGCTACCATTTCCATCTTTTTGGCTACTTTGACCCACCAATTTTCGCGACCATTCTTAAGGCTTTTTGTGACTAACCTTTATACGTGTCTTCGTATCTTATTCATTTCCTTACAGTTCTAGAGGTGACATTTTTGCTCCATTAGACTCAGCTACTCTTGAGGAATGCAGCATCTTTAATAGATGTCGGATCTAGGACCGCAAGCGAAACCTGCTGCCACGTGTATGGCCCGTTTTGATGTGGACCCAATGCTCGTCTACATTACTGTTCGTTGTAGTCCCTAGCTCATGTGATGGTTTTTATTTAACCAGTGCAAAAATCTGGGTTAGACAAACGTTGTACGGCTAATCGGGTTTGTGGTTTGCGTTGATGACCATGGGGCTGGAGCGAAAATCGCATTAAAACTAATGCATGGTCCAACTCTACTTATATGAGCCAGTAGAATCTACAGCTTTGGACAGAACCGCGCCGCTGGTAGCCTCTGTATGATCAATCTGACGCAGAGCATTCGTAGTGCTATTGCGTGATATTGCTGTGCGTCAGGAGCTGTGTGGGAAATTCCTATTAGCTGGGAATAATCGATTGTCTACATAAAACTGGAGAAATCTATCCCTATTTTGTTTACGCAAGGTGGATAAGTCACAAAACCCACCCAAACAAACTTCTGACGCACTTAGTTTGCCAATTTGTGTACTAAAGCCGCCAGCTAGCACTAGAATATCAGGGCCTTTGCTCCTTTGAATGAGAATGGTGAGTTCATCATGGAACACATTCTTCTAGCCGTCGGAGCTGCAGTCTGTTAAAGCGTATGCGGAGATTACAAACAAGCTGCGCTTAACACAGCCATTCTTTCGAACGCTATCTGACCTCAGAAATCTTACAACACATAAGCGACCACAAACCGGTATCCATTCTAGAAGGGCAGCTTCAGCCTTGTCAGTCAAGATTATTCATTCACCACTTTGACCCGAATCTCTAGCGGTCTCGTCCACTGAAAAGTGCAGAAAATAACTTGATGAGATACCAGGAGAACTTTGGTTAAATTGCACTGCCCACATCCTGGGTACACGTTTCACAGAAGCATCAGACTCGAACTGCCAGAAAAAAGCATTCGTTATTTTTCATATAATCACTTTTTCTGACAAGCCGACGGAACCTTCAATATTGGCCGCCCAGTCGGTTACACCTCCAAACTATTTTATTATATCTTCAGTCCATCTGCACGGATTTTTCGGTAACTTCCGTTTGCTATCATGGAAACGTTTTCCCAATGAAGACGCGCCTATTATTGTGTCACTTTCGCGCGATTTTGTAAGATTACTGAAATACTCGATCTAAGCTGAAAAGCAGTTTTAGAGAATCAGTAGGAAATAAAACGGAGAGAATTTTCAGAAAGGTAAACGATCATCACGATAATTATCGTGCTGGCCGGAAAAGTATTGACCAACTACCATAAGATTAAACTTTTGATCACTGTTTGGGAAATTTAAGGAATTGACTGATTTCTCCATCATCGAGAGTTTAATAAACCGGGTTCCTCGTTGATAATAACAATAATAAAGAGATTATCACAACAGATGATTTCGTTGCCTTTCGCGTTCACCTCCCGTCTCCGTTTCGTAAAGCTGATCGAGGTTTTATTACGGTGATTTAAACGGATGAAAGGTATTTTTACGTATTCCACATCTCACCTCAGTGGCTCCGTGCTACAGTGCAAACTTAGGTCACCACACGTCTGTAATTCTTGTCAACGTATACTTTTCCCCAACTTGTCCTCTCTCTGAGCTTCATGAATTTTCTGATGTAGTCTCTACAAATCTACTGAACTTCGTTGACTCTTCCGTACGAGTTTCCCGTAGCTACTTTTACAGATTGAATGCGAGATTTCTAGCATTCCTCGGCCTGGTCAATACTGTCACCTTCTCCACCAGACTTGACTCAAACCTAGAGCTTTGTCCTGTTGATACTCCGGACGTGTTTCATATTGTCTGTCGTCCTCCTTTCAGCTTCTCTGATGGTGCTACTACACCGGCTTCCCTAGTGGTTTACTCCAAGAATAAACATACGTGTTTCACTCAAAACAGCAATCGTGACAATATAGTCGAGGGGGTTACCCGGAAAACCTCGCGAGAATCAGAGATATGGTTTGTAATTCTAACTTAGGCAAATTTCCTCAGTCCGATCTCTCTTTGTCTTGCGAACATCTAACTGAGTACCTTGTCCTCAGCTTGAATGTTGGCTGCCACAAGGAAACTTGTACAGCCAATCCGACCATTATTCTTCCCTCAGCTGAAGCGATTGTGTCGTGTGAAGGAGCGTGCCTTCAAGGTAGGAGACGATGGTATGGTGAGAGCTTTATCAAAATCCACTAAAACTGAGCTTCAGAGAATAAAACCTCTGTACCTCCAGTCACTAATCACCAGCAGCAATTTCAGGGAGACATGAAAAACGATGATGCAACTAATGGGTGCTAACTCTCGTAAGCAGTTAATCTCAGCCGATGTTATTGAACTCAGTCTTCGCTTCACTGCTACCTCATACCCACCAGTCGACTCAAATTAAGATGCTAACTGCCATCAGAACCCTATCATTGAGGGTATCACCCCGTTGAACGTATACAAAGAGCTTGATCATCTCTATGCCAACAAGGCAAGCTTCTCTGACCACCCAGAACCGATCCTATCAAAAGAATGCACGAGCACATTGTCCCCCAAATATTCTGACCTCCTTGGCCTGTGCTTAAATTGCAATATTGTTCCCGATTGTTGGAAAGTGGTTTCTATCACTCCAGTATCCAAAAAGGGTACAATAAACTACGTTCGATCTTTTGTACGTTTTCATTTCGTAGAGTGCTTAAAGATATTATACTACAAACGCTTCCTGTTAAGATCAACACACTGAACTCCAGACAAGCTGCCTATCCCCGATCAAGATCAACTCTGTTCGATCCCAAACGACAAATATTTATGGTCTATTTCTTCGATTCTAGTAGGGCATTTAATTGGGCTGACAGCTCCAACTTACTCCATGCACTTGCTGACTTGGGTTTCAGTAATTCGGGCATGAATCTTTTGTCTAATTACTTTACCAGTCGACAACAATTTACACGATACTGTGGCCGAACTTCTCTTGTGGTTTCCTCCACACAAGAAGTCCCTGAGGGCGCTATTATATCGCCGTTTTTTCTGTTTACACGTCGTCTACACTCTTTTTATGACGATTATCTCCTTATGAAATGCTCCGTCGGTGTGATTTTCGGAAATCCCAAATCTAACAGTTTCACAACAAAGAGTGACTGAGCTCGTCAACTTGTTTTCGTGTCGAAATCTAAGGATGAATACTTCCAAGTGGTGTGATATCCTGTTTTGTCACCGTGGGAACAATCAGCAACCCGAATTAGTATTATCCAATCCAGACTCAATCATCAATGGGGAACCAGTACAAAGATCACCCTCCTTCAAGTAGATCGATGTAATCACCAACCGGGATCTTACCTGGACAGATAACGTCGTTGATGTCTTCTCGAAAGTCCGACGACTCATCTCTTATTTGATGCTACCCAAGTCGTTTTCTACTCCGTTTCATTTGACAAGGCTCTTTGTGTTTTCATGCCTTCTTCGACTATGGCTCCCCGTCACACTCTCCGGACTGTTTGTGAAAGATTTTGAGATTGCAATCAAGTCCCTCAAACATCTGCCTCAATATAGTGGTATCACTTACTGCCTGGTAATCCACTTTGTTGCAACCCAACATCTCTAGGCACGTCTGACTTTCTCTCGTAAGATTTTGGATGTTAACACACACACACACACACACACACACACACACACACACACACACTTCATCCCGATCTTAGCACCTGCATATCCGTATCTGCCTCTCGATACCAGTAGAGACATTTGTTGGCTTGCACTAGAGCAAATAGATTCTCAGTGGTTTCTTACCTTACTCGTTTCCTCATCAATCCATTGTCTATCCCTATCGATTTTCTTGACTCACTCCAGTCAACACGCGTATTTTCCTACTGATTTTTAATTGGTGATTTCTGCAGTTGAATGGTTATTCAGTAGCTGATTATTCCCCCTCATGTGCATAAGCATATACTTGACTTGACTTGATTTGGATAGCGTATCACACGGTCCTTCATCACAAGATTTTCAGAACGTTTTTGATAGGAAAACATGGAAAATGGATTCGACCACCTTTTGTCACAGTGAGGTATGTTTTCACACAAAAATAGTTTAGCAACAAGGTTGTCAGACGCTGCGACTCCCATAAACAGACCATGAAGTTGTCTGATTGCTTCGTCACCGAGAAGACCCCTACTGACAAAAAATCGGTTTAATATGGCTGCTTACCGGTCTTAGGGGATCAGAAGTCGTGAAGGTTGAAAACCTGTGATATATGTGAACTGTTTTATGTCACGGTAACGTGCTACAAACAGTTAACATTCACACAACCATCGGCAATTACCAACGGGGCAGATGATACAGTACTGTATGGTGTCCCAGTAATTCTTCATTGTTGGTGTCTCATTTCTGGTCTAGCAATCGGTCAGCAACTCCTGCGCGTGCCAGAAGGAATGATATAGAGATGGATTTTTAGTCGTGCTACTTTCTAATTTCATAGAAATGATAACCGTTTGAGAGGATGATGCATCGTCCTGAGCTTCGTTTACAAATTTCTCATTACAGGTCATGAGGATGGTGGACTCATTGTTACTAAGCTCAATTTTTAGAATGTATTGTTGATACGAGGAGCTAGAATGGCTTAGATAATGGAAAATCCACCTGCATTTTTCACATCCAAAGTCGATGCCACCAGATGGAATCGAACCTTTGACTTTTCACCAACCGGGTAGTTGCCCTGCCAGCTGGGCTATCCAGTCGGGCGTGAACAAGGCAGGCAAATATCCAGTGATGTGCAACTACAAATCGAATAATGTGCAGTAACTGTTCTGGTTTTAATCGTTAGACTGGTGTCATCCGCCCCTTCCCAATCGAATGAACAGCACACGGCTAAACGAGACACATAGGATATGTTGATGTAAATGCAAAATTTATTGATGGTGCGAGATCTCGGAATAATATAGACATTCAGAAACTCACTTGGATGAACTTCCCGGCAATTGTCCAACTGGTAGATCATCAGTGCCGTAAGTGGAAGGTCACGAGTTCAATTCCCTCTTGCGGCGTGAACTTTTGGATGCGCAAAAGCAAGGGGATTTCCCATTATCTAACCGAATTTACGCAGCTTCGCACGTCATCTGTTTCTTGAGTATGCACCTGTGAAACAGACTAGTTGTTAGGTCAATGGGTAACACAATCAAGACAATACAGGTCAGCAACGACTGCAGGGAGATGATACGAATCGAAATATAACTAACGGGAAACTGTCTGCTTGGAGGGTGGTCGAATTGAATAGTAACTTAACGTGTGCTAAGGTGCAAACGGGATTTGGAAACGGCCAAAAATGATGTTATCACTATAGTTATTGTATTCGTGACAATTCAGAAGAGTCCTGGGTAAGAAATACAAAAACAAATTTAAATTTGTAGTGCTGTAGTAAGCCAGCATAGCTCATATTTTAGTGGAGATAGCCATGGCATCAGAAGGAGGCAGATCTCATCAGTCGATCGAAATGCACAGACAGAATAATTGTCTATTGCGAAAGTAGCTCTAGGCAATCAAAGACGAATCCTACCGATGGGCTAGCGCTGTAACCCATTGGCAGAGACGTCCGTTCCCATTCTCTGTGATGTAAGTGTTGATACTTGTCAATACACTTGCTGGGCTTTGGCTCATCGGGTTTACATTCTTTCTATCAGTTTGCAGATCGTGTACGTGCAATCCCCACGGAAGAGCGCTGCATCCAGCACATCCGCCGGCCCTGCCCGTCTGTGTCCGTGTCTAACCGCCGTCGTTTTCGTTGTGTCGTGGACTCGTTCGTTATCGCGTTACAGAGCGAACCTCAAAAGAGCTCCAGGTTGTCACCAAGATGATCAAGCTGAGAGCCGCAGATGAAGACGTCAGTTGTGAAAATCAAGCCAACTTAGCAAGAATCGCGTGCACGAGAACTAATTTGAGGCACACAGGTAAATTGCCAAAAGTATGGGTAGCAAACGGATTGACCTCACTGGGGTGTGGTTGTAAAGCTAGATTATTTAAACGGTCCAACACGCTTTATCATTTAGCGTCATCTGGTTAAGTTAGGCATAGACTTATCTCCTTCACTGTACTTTCTCCCTACAGTATGGCCAGCGGGACTGACAATTCCGGTCTCACACTTTGGAAGTTGATCTTGTTACGATAATGTGGCATAGGAATCAACGCATGTATGGTTTCCAGACACAACTCAGTCGTCCATGAAATTTTGTTCCTGATGGAAATTACCGAGACTTTTACCATACTTCGTGTTTGGTAAAAATTGCCTACACGTCTTTATTTCTTTTGCAGAACAGCATTCACGTTACAGTGTGGCGCTCTTTTGTTTACAGTCATGACTTGCCATTTTAAACGCATAAAACAACCCCCCTCCCCCCCAGGAACCTAGGGCAAAGTAAGACAACGTCCACTTATACAACCTAACCTCATTCAGTAGTGAAATATGCAACCTTTGTCTCGGTTACCCACGTAGAACACGAGGCAAAATGCCATCCGTGCACGTGATGTCACGCGACGGACGCTAGTAGCAGGTGGTCAACGAAATGTCCCGTGACCGCCAAACTCATTAGAGGGCAAGATACCATCTTTTTGAACCAGATAAAGAACACCAAACTTCAAAGGAATTTTGTTATAACCTTCCGACTGTCCATTCCCCGTCATTCAGGGGTGACCAAATAGTCATTGGGAATGGGAGACATGTAGGAACGTTTACACCACATGTCTAGCATGGTTTTCGCCAGTGGATAACAAATTACAGAAAGAAAGAATAAGATACTTGCCCTACTCAATTCCTCCAAGTCTTTTGGAAAAGTCACATCTGGTGATAACGAAATGTTGCAGGGAACGGGTGTCTACATACCAACTGAACTCTGATCCAAGTGTTGGTAACAAATTACCGGTCAAAACATCATTTAAATGAGCTGCATACATAGGAGTGAGAAAACGTTACACCTATTACGGTGCCTATAATATGTAAAAACTCCAGTGCTTGAAGTGGCACGAGAAGCAAAAGTTCAAACGTAATCAACGGGCGCATTGCGGACCGCCTTATCTGAGTCATATGCACTTTGGTCCAAGTTGAGCCGAGATGTTTCCAGGCATGATTTCTTTGATCTTGAATTTTAATGGTACATTTCCGTGTTAAACTTTCTTTTCGACTGAACAATCACAAGTAGTGCAACCCTGAGTAGTGTAGTAATAATCCATAATTTCTGCGAAAGTTCGAGCAGCATATAACTCAGAAGACCAATGGGTGTTTCCCACAAGTAACTAGAACGGAAAGAAGGCATTTATTGCGAGATGCGTGCGTTTCGTTTAAGCTCATTAATCATGAACGATCTCACGGGGTTTGTAAGCGACCGGAAAGTTTGGTCAGAACACTTTTCTATGATGTCCGCGAAATTTACCTATAAGAAGCAAACGAAATCTTGTTCAACTCTTAGCATCACGAGTAAAAGAGATACGTGCACAGGAGACCATAAAAATAACCAGTCCTAACTAAAATCACTCTCAAAAAAAGTGGACACTGCAAGCTTTTCATAGAATAAAATCTAGAAGACAGACTCAGGTGTGACCCAAGTTAGGACTTCCCCAAGAAAAAACTATTTCTCCGGGTGCCTTTCAGATAAGACATAATACCGAACCTTGTTAGCAGACGTTCAATAAGTGCTGTGAGTGGTAGACAGTAACCGACTGTCGTCCGGATAGTTACCACACCTGACCTACTGGGACCTTATATTTGGTTCTTCACCACTCCCAGTCTCACGATCTGGCCGCCAGTTATTCCCAGTAGTGCAGTGGGTCTTCGTGACTACGGGGTAAATGCCCCTTCTACTGTACCCATGAGTAAGCACGTAATAAAAAACAAACATTCAATTCATCTTGTCTATCCTGTATGCCTGTAAGCTCTTCAACCATCCGTTATTCTAATAAGAGAGTTTTGTCAAAGCTAACCGCCTTAAAATGCTAGTCTGGTTGTTCATATGCGCATGTGACACAACCCACGTAGGCCGAGCTGCGGGACAAGGCTCCCGGACTATTCGTCGCGGGACATTTTGTCGTTGGAAATTTGGTCGGTGGTTAAGACAGGACAAGTGATGAATTATTTTTTGCCTGCCGCATATAATCTTCAGGGTGAGTCATTTTGTTCACTTACTGAGGTAGTTAAGTGGATCAAAAGTCTATCATCTCAAAAACTTCAAAGGCTTGAGTTCCAGATTCACGGGTCACCGTCATGGTAGACTGCACTTTGTCTTTTCAGCTGACCTTTGTTTCAGTCCTTGGGCTTAAGGAATTCCAGTGTGAGGCTTTTGTGAGGTTACACAGGTCAAAACAATTTGACTGTGGCGCAACTGCACTTTGAGTCTTCGAAACCGAATCAGATAGCAAAGTATAACGGCAAAGGTCAAGCCTTTTCGCTTACCGATTCCTGATCAATGTATGCCTTTGGAACTACGGATTACCAAGTGTTAACTATTGATCCCGAGAAAGGCCAAGGCAACGGCCTATACCCATCCAATTTCCAAGGATGTGACATCTGACAAACTCGAGTGAATATAGTGTGATTCAAACACCCAAAATCCTGGCAACCAAAATGTCCATTCGACCTAATGTCCTCTCGACCAAATGTCCGGCCACGGTAAGAAAACTACCCCAAAGGATTACAGATCATTTCCCACGGACGAACAGGAACCACAGGGAGTGCCATTCAAGGGACACCTGGTGTACTCGGGTTGTCAAACAAACTGTAGGCTCAACATTGCAAATCGTTTATCGAGTGCTCCCCGATCCTCGCACACGTATCCGTATAGCCAATCAATTTCCCTACCAGGAGATTCATCATGCACTATCAGCATTGAAATTAGCACTGAAAAAGATGGAATCTGTTTCGTCCTCGTTGGGAAATCTTAAAAACAGACAAACTCATGTGCCCTCTTACCGAACTGATTGAGTTACTAAGGCACTAGGACACAATATTCGGTGAACGTCATGCACTTTCCTGGTATGTTTACTCATCATCGATTTGCTGTTGAACCTGAACCAACTTGTAGCACTGAGACTGCTCGGTTGGGTGACACTTACACTTCCTCAGATAGATTTTAGTCAGTGCTTTACAAAGTGTATCATTGTTAGATTCAAATATTCAGTGCACGATTAACTATGCACTAAGGAGCTCTGCTCTCCACCGGAAAAAAACTGAACTTTGTAGCAGCTGATTCGTCTGGTCTGCGACCAGTGATCAGCAGAGTGCACATCCATTCATCGAGTCTCAGATGAAAGTCGAGCCCAGGACGCATTCAACACTGACAATGGAACACATCATACTTTGAACCATACAGTTAGAGGGCTCATTAAACACGACCTGTTAATGTTTAACAACAAGAAGAATCTCGCCTGTCCAATGTCAATGTAAACCTATTTGTGAAAGTTCGATAGAGTTACGCATTCTCACACACACAAACACCCACTCGTTCATCCCACTGCTAGATTCACCTGGGTGCTGACTTAAGCATGCACCCACGCACGCTGGTGTCCACAGGTGTTTTCTCGACAAAAACCCACTACGGGCGGCCAGACTTCTGTCCTATGATCACACATATGTAGTCCCAAGCTCAAACACGCAGATCCATAGACCTTGAACCGTGACCATGCTAAGCTATCGGCTTGGAGCATTACGTTATATGCTCATCTACTGGCCATTCGCACTACCACATTGCAAACCGTTCTACATGTACGGTTTGATCTACACGTTACTCAGAAATTGGGAGACATCTGGTTGTACTTTTTTCTGTTTATTTATTGACGCTTATCAACACAGTGCCTTCTTCCGACTAACAAAGTCGATTGACCGTGCGTCAACTAGCATATAGATGTCATACCTGTGGCAGGTAATAACACGCATTTTATAGAAACTGCTTTATCTTTTGGACGTAAAAGCAACGCACGGTACACCAATGTTTCCGATTTACGATCCGCTTACGACTTCCAAATTTCCAAATTGTGGTTCAGTTTCAAGGTTTCCAATAGCATTGTTAAACTGAATTTTCTTAAACGAAATGGTGATAATGACTGAAGATTTGTACTCGGAAATCGTGAAAAAGCTCCCAATCAACTGGGAATGTCGTCATTGAATAAATCCGCTGCTACTTCGTTCGGTGTGGAAGTTCGTCGTGAATAACATTACAACACGGGTGATGTTGTACCGCATGTGCAATCAAATACTACTAAGCTAAGACTTGAGCAAAACGGCATCTACGATCAAATCACGCAAACTGCCAATAACGGGGTTCGAGAAATATTCTCCTTAGATCAGCCAGGAAGAAGTGGTAAAACTTTCCTAATTAGATTGATCCTGACAGCAATTCAATCCGAAAATAACATGACTGTAGCTCTTGTGCCATCCGGAATAGCTGCGACATTGTTTCCGAGTGGAAGAACTGTTCATTACGTTTTGAAATGCAATTCATGGAAACCCTCACGTGGAACTTTTCTAAAGCATCCAGCGTGGGAGGAGTATTGCAGAAATGCAAACATATTGTTTGGGATGAACGCACAATGGCGCGCAAGAGTCGTTCGAGCCTGGTTATCGATTATTGTGAGATTCGCGTGAAAGAGCACGCTTGGCAACGCATTATTATTACTTACAGGAGATTTCAGGCAAGCACAACTAGTAATTTCTCGAAGGATACCAGCGAATGAAGTGAATACTTGCCTGGACTACTCTACTTTGTGGCGACACGTGAAGACGTTAAAATTAACTACGAATATACGAGTCCAGCTGCAAAACGATTGACCAGCTGAGATATTCTCACATCTATTGTTGGAAATTGGGAATGTAAAAGAGCTGGTCGATCTGACCTCAAGACGAGTTTCATTACCGTACAACTTCTGCAATTTAGCGATGTCGAATGAGGAACTGGTTGAAAGACTATATCCAAATTATAAGAATCACGATTGGTTGGGTGAACGAGCTATTCTTGCGGCCCAGAACGAAGACATCTACTTGCTTAACAATAGTATTCAGTCTATCGTTCAAAGCTAGGCAGTCACATCCAAGTCCCTCGTCATTGCTGTGAAAGCAGATAAAGCGATTAAGTACCCAACAGAATTTTTGAATTCACTCGATCTGCCCGGGATGCCACCGCACGTATTGCAATTGGAAATTGACTTGCCAGCTGTCACGTTACGAAATATCAACCATCCAAAGCCTTGCAACTCCACGCGGCATGCAGTAAAAAATTGACGAGCAACTTCGTAGAAGCAGCAATCTTGACAGGACATTTCAAAGGTGAAGTTGTCCTCATTCCTCGCATTCCTACGACTCCAGTGGGTATGCCATTTCATTTTAAGAGATTGCGATCCCCTATTCGATTGACGTTTGCAGTCATCATCAACAAAGTTGGGAGCCAATTTCTAGGACTGTGCGATTTAGATTTAGACACGGACTGCTTCTCACATGGACATTTATGTGTTACGTGTTCTACGGTTGGCAAACCAGGCAACCTCTTTATCTGAACACACCACGGAACAATAAAAAAATACTATTTGCTCACAAGCATTGTGAAATTATGAGCATTAGAAAAGAGTAATTTCTCTTTTCATTCTTTTAAAGATAACCAGATTGAGACGCAGCAAAGCTTGGCTGAGTACAGTTAGTATATATATATATATATATATATATATATATATATATATATATATATATATATATACTGTGTTAGCCAGAGGATGAAAGTGACGAAAACGAGCTTGTTCGCCATCTTACCCTTTTCTCTAAATCATTTGGAGAACTTACTCAGCAATTCGAAGGTGGTTGTTCAACTTTTGACATAATCCAATCAGTGGTAACGTTTTTTCACAGACTATGGGGATTGACGAAAATACGCAGAGAATTCTTTCCATTAAGCCGAGTCAAGTTTAGCTGTCACATTTTGTACCATTCAAAACTCTGACAACTGAATATCATATCAAATTCAGGAAGTGGAATTTAGTGCATATCTTACATACCCTGCTAACGAAAGACGGGACTTGAGAAGAACACGTTTGTTTGATTAGCAATTCGGATATTGTAGGGGATGTGCGAATAAATCCGTGAAGCTAAAATCCACCTTTGCTATTCCAGTCATGCCACCCAACTGGTTAGCCTACCCTCGGCACATTGACTCAGGTCCAACACACGTACAACTATGAGTCAGCTGTCTGTGGGATCGAATCGAGTTTAGCCAGTCATTGAACCAGGAGCTTTCTATCGCAATCAGATCGGGAATTTGTGTGACTGTTTTTTACTGGTTTGCATTTCGAGGTACTCTGTCGCTTGATCGCCAGTACTCTTGCTTTTGTCTGTATGTTCACTGTCAGCCAAGAAATGCTACCCCCTACTCAATAAACTGCAGTCCTGAGGTTCCACGCCGTCTGTTCGGTGTATTTCAAAGCAAGCCCAGCACAGTCGTACATTTACGTCATGCAGTCAACCGTAGCATGAGATTCGTTATGAAGGTCAAAGACAAACTTATTTGTACTTTCCAGTCTGACAGCCCACTCATCTGCCTGATCTCTCGAGTTCAGACGCTTATAAAGTGAAGGTCGTCTGGGGTGTAACCGGAAGACAGAAATCAGAGAAGTCATGCCACGAGGTTACCAAGTATTTTGGCCTTTCAAAACGGTCAGTGAACAGATCGATCTATCGGTTCAACAATTTAAATCCATCACTTGGACTAATGTGTCAGTATTTTCGTTGCTCAAACACCATCATCAGAAGCGAGTTTGGGAACAAACCTCTGAACTTAATAAAAGTATGATGACAGCGAAAATGCAGCACAATGGGGATTTAGTGACTGTTTGGTGAGCCATCTGTTGGAAAGGTCTAGTGAATTGTTATTTCTGGATAGCATCACTAATGGTCAGGTTTACTTACAAGTCCTGATCCGACACATCTTGCCACGACTGAGTACAACTACTAAAGCAATTTTTCGGGAAGACAACGCGTCTGCAAATTTTTACCTTGTCTTGTGCGAGTTTCATAGGCATCACGGTATAAAGACTCTCCAGTGGCCAACTCGTTCCCCCGGGATCTCACTCCAACCTAATCTTGTGGGATCGGCCTAGGATCAAAGTGAACTGGAGGGCGCAATGCATATATTTTTGCTCAGTTGAAGACGGCTTTAAAGAATGAATGGGACCGTGCCACAAGACACCACAAAACGGCCGACTATGAGCATGATTAGACTGGTAAATGCTGTTATGTCATCAAAAGGTGGCTTAGCCATACACCAGTGACGGGCTGTTTGAGAGCGATCAAACTATTCTATTCTACTCAAAACAAAACATTTTTATTTCAATAAAGGATTTCACTCATGTATAGTGCTTTTTTGGAGGGGGTGGGGGTGCTTAGCGAACAGTTTGGTAGTGTATATCGATATTTCCCTGGTTTGGTGGATCCCTATACCTCCTGTTGGTTGAATACTGTTCTGCGTGATGGACAGGAAGCAATAGTGCGTTGTGTCGCTTACATAAAGCGTTCGAATATTGAATCCGATCATAAGCAACATAAACGATTTCCAGTGGAAAAGGATTATGCACAATAGATAACAGATATCAGACAAGTGACGAGGGTTACAAAGTGATTTGCAGGTTGCCTTCCAATATTTCCCTTACCTTTCAATTACACCATTTAGTGACAGTAAATGCTGTGGCTATCGGAATTTTCAGACGATTGCTTTTTACCCACAAGCATTTCTTCAAGTCTACCCTCATACTCTGGTCCTGACCTGACATCGAAAGTGATCAGATTAGTGGTCGCTTAGTCTCACATCTGAGGAGGTCAATTTCTAACCCCCCCCCTGAATATTTGATCCCTGGTTCACCCTTTCCCTTTTCAACCAACATTGTAACTAAATGGATAATTAAGCCTGTTTATAAACAAATGTTATTTTGGTCTCGTGGTATCCAGTCATACAAGAGTGAGGGACCAATACAGAACAACTTGAAAGTCAAAACCGTTACCTGGGTATTATTCCCTAAACTGTATACCTCATGAAACTGAGAGTACTGACATCGCAAGTTGTTCTGTGGATTTACTGGTATTTGGATCAATAACAGAATGACAACCTAATTTGCTGTCTATTGATCCATGCCCATTGACTCCCAGGACTACTCACGCAACTTGAATGCGACTAAATCTTTTTATCGAATCACTTTTCACCAAACACGAAAAGGCTTTGCTTGGTAGTGCGGACTGCTTTTACAGTGTGCACTTGGTCACTTTTGAGAAACTTGCTTACTCATGCATTAATAAATAGATCTCTTGCGTAATATGTTCTCCTTTAATCCCGAGCCCAACACAAGTGAGCATAACTTTCACGTTTATTGGGAATGAATTTGCTCATTCATTAGACTGCACACTATACGACGGATGAGTAGTAGTGCTGAGAACTAACTGGGCTCGGAATGAGAACCATCAATGCACCAAATCACGAACTCCAGTAATCAAACCGCACCGCACTAGGACCACGAAATGAAATCAAGGAAGACAGTGCAGTACTCAGCGAAGTGAACTTGTCGATTATAGCTATCATTTATGAACAATGCAAGCATGACAGGAACAATCGACCAGTAGTTGATGCATTGGACCGGTACATGTGTGGCTGCCAGTCTGTCAAGAAACAGAAGAATTGGGCGTATCAACCAGTGAGCGTCGGCCTACCCAGCTGGGTGTGTACGAACAGAGGGGGGCGAGCGTCAAACTACTTGACTCAGTGAGTGCATAGAACTGCGGGGAAACACGATTCGAAACAAAAACCTGAGATCACTGACGATTAATCCGGTCACAGTGCCGTACGAGCCAATAACGAGTCTGCATTTCAGTTGGGTACGAAGTCCATTTTTCACTCGGTACCTACGCCATGTAAGAGTTCTCCGCGTACGAACAGACTTTAGGCTTGCATTTCAGCTGAGTCTAGAATAAATTAGGAATTCACATGTGCTGGTGCGTAGAATGTCGGTGGAATTTCACCGCTATCAACCCAGTTGTACGGACAGAGCAGTAGGCATGGAGCAGCAACGGCGTTACAGGAGAACAAACCTCAAATCATGACAAGCAACATATGGTTGCAGAGGCAAAGTGAAAACTGTTCCGGTACGCACACTGCTTGATTGAGACTGGCTTGCACGTGTGTGTGTGTGTGTGTGTGTGTGTGTGTGTGTGTGTGTGCGGGGGAGGGAGAGGGTTGTTTCAAGTCAAGTCAAGTCAGTATTAGCTTTTTGCACCCAACTGTGTGGATTTTCAGCGTTTACACCATATCAGTGGGTATAAAAATGCGGAATCGTGAAATACGTACCAATTATGGTAATTTTCATCCAGTTAAACAGTTCCGTAAGTCTGTGGCAACTTTCACTGGATCAACAAGCTGACGAGCATGACAAAGCAAAACAAAATTACGATATGCAGAAGTGCGAGCAAATAGAAATTTGAACTTCCAGCGTTTATATGTTGAAATTCCATTGTGTAGCGGAAGATGAATGTCTGAAATTAGTTCGGATGTAAACTGGCCGCAAGCGTTGAAGTTTTCTACCAGTGATAGTATCAGCAAGTGCACCTCTGAATATATCACTGTATTTAGAGATATGTTCTATGGGTCTTATAATCAACGTAAAATCTTCCCTCAATAGGCCAGGAAAAATAACTGGAGAGCAGTACAACCAGTGCAGGAGAAAGAATGCAGTCGCAAATTTAAAATCAACTGATGAGGGACCAAAAGTAATCTTAGACGGGGAGAGAGAAGTGAAAACTTTCTAACCTTACAAAAAGTCTGTTGAACATGCTTGGACCACGGAAGATTATGAGATAGTGTAACACCAAGACATTTAACCGTTGGTGACATTGATATAGGTTCATTGTTCGTCCATAGGAGAGGAAAGCTGTTGATGAGGGCTCTGAGTGGCCCCCTCATAAAGCAAGGAAAATAAGATGTTCGATTCATAATCGTTCACCCCGGGTTCGAGTCCCCGTGGGGGCTCGGTGGATGTGCACTGCTGATGATTCCCAACAAGGATGAAACAGCTGTACAGTGCTTCCATGGTTTTCAATGGTGAGTTGAGCGTTCAAGCTGCATGATGAATCATATTATATACAAATCTAAATCTCCTACTACTCAATTGCAAATAGTAACCAAGCTCTGTAGGTTGTTCGTAACGGAATGCCTTCGTTGTACTTAGGCCCCTACAGAGAAGTCATCCATCATAGGAGTCGATCGCTGTGTGGGAAGCGGGTTGTTACCGTTCAAAAAGCCAGTGACGGAAGGGTGCTATATCATGTAGTGTAGATGTTCAACAAACCGTTGAGAGCCAGCCCGGATAGCCTTGCGGTTAAGGTGTTCGATTCATAATCGTTCACCCCGGGTTCGAGTCCCCGTGGGGGCTCGGTGGATGTGCACTGCTGATGATTCCCAACAAGGATGAAACAGCTGTACAGTGCTTCCATGGTTTTCAATGGTGAGTTGAGCGTTCAAGCTGCATGATGAATCATATTATATACAAATCTAAATCTCCTACTACTCAATTGCAAAATAATACATCCTGGCATTTAGAAGCATTCGATTCACGGGAGTGAGATGAACGCAAGTTAACAACTTTGTTTAGTTTGATCTGAATTTGCGAACTTCCTTCCGGTGCCGGTAACACATTCTAAAACTACTTCGTCGGGGTATTTGCAGCCAATGAACTTAGACGGGATTGGACGTTGCTTAAGGTGCAAAAGAAAGGAAAAGGGGGGAAATTGCACATTGTGATACACCTGAGTCAAGTAGAAGAGAAGAGGAATTTTGGCAGCTGAAACAAGTGAAATAGCTTCGGTCGATGAAGTAGTCTTAAATCACCACTCACACGTTTGGGCCAACGCCGCGTACGGAGAGCATACTGAACAACACTGATCGATCAAGGCAGCCAAATACATTTTTGTAATGTGAAAACACCTTTCTGACAGTCTTGAATTTCCTATCTAATGTCGAAACTATTGATTGGACAATGTGAGCTACCATGTCAAGTGTGGAGTGCGAAGACCGATAAGCAAACTGGTGTGTATCTTCTCCAGCAGGCCCAGAGTTAGTCAACACGGTAATAAAAACCTCTCAAGCAATTTGAGCATCAGCAAAGGGCAGGCAGTGGGGCAGTGTTTCCCTGGTTCTTTCTTGGGAACGGGCATTATCTTGGCTAGTCTGCAAATGTCAGTGAATTTTCCGCTTGCTTGACACTTATTGAAGATATTGCTGGTGGAACCGAGAGGGCCTCAGCACACTCCTTGAGTACAACAGGCCATAACTTATATGGATCAAGAGGTTTGTTTATCTTCACTTTGGACAGCTGTAGGAAGAACACAGCGGGTTTGACAGTTGGTGGCTGAGATGAGTTGTTCAAGGCTTTCACGAAAGTCCACTGCGATATTGAGCTGAAATCGGAGTTGAGTTTTTCAACATCAACGTTCTCTTCTTTGTTTCTTGAGTTACTGCCAAATAGATGTTTTAATGGATCTGCATATTCAGCTGACATTTTCTAGGATGATATCTATATACAACCTGTTCGGGAGTTTAACTTCAGATGTGATCAAGTTGGTGATCTTTTCACTTGCTTTCTCTATCCATGTTTGTATTCCTGCTCATTCTCTCTTCTCAGCTGCTCAAGTACTGGCGAACTGTATCGATCATTTTGGACGTAGATAGTTTCAAACAGGCAACAATGATTCAAGAGAAAACTAAGATAATCGGGTAAATTGGTCACAGAAGACGGAATTGTTAGGGTTTAAAAACACGGAAAGATGGGTTGAGGTAACCAGGATCCCTACCTTGACCAGGTTGTTGGGTGAACAATTCCTCTGCTTCATTTTTCTGGATGGTCTTCTTCACATAGTGAATCAGTTTGTCTTACTATACACTGTCGGACAAATTTTCAAGATACAGTGATCAGAGCCGCTCAGGTGTGCACGTATTTGAACTCTAAACAAGTGTGGTCTGTTTGTAAAAACCAAGTCTAGTTGTGCGTGAAGTCTGGTAGGAGAAAGTACCGGATTTATCAAGCCAAGCATGGTGAGGAAAGTAGCTTCGAGTCTGTTAAAATCACTGACAAATGTGCAAGGGGATTTCCTCAACTGCGTAATAACTCAGAAAGTAGTGTACTAGGTGTCAAGTAGATACTTCCGATGAGTGTCGAGCGAAATCCACTCAGAAAAAGTGGCTTGTCGGCTATGATGTGACTGCTAATCTTTTCGGTTGAGTACGTACAGACCAGACTTACTGTTGTTGTTGTCAACGTAAGTGATGACACTCCGTCTTCAACGGTGAGCACCAGTGAGACACTCGGTTCGGTACAAACTGAAACCTCCCAGTCGCATAATTCCATTAGGTATATCATAGTGCAACCGGGATTCTTGTAACAATAATTTCTGCATTTTTATACTCCTTCCTCCGTATGAGCGCTGACATCTCTTTGATTTTTTTCAATAAAGAACGAATGTTGCTCGTTGAGATCACGAGAACTTGAGTTTTTCAAGCACCGCATAGTCGGAGACCCTTTTGCTAGCCTGCACGGTGTTTCTTTTCTGGCCCCCTTCTCGTTTATTGATCCGTTTGAACCTACTCCGAACTTTATTGCAATAATTCACAAATTATTCAGTATGGGCGAAAATGCATCAAGGCTTCATAAACGTGCATGTGTACGACAGCATTGGTGACTTTTGTATTATTACGATAACGAGCATCAATATAAAAATCCACGGAAAATGGTGTAATTTGGTGGTCAGTTTCAAAGACCCCGCAGTACTTCAAACTGGTGTGCATGTTGCATAACTAAACGCTTTCTCTTTTGTTCACATATTTCACGATGATGTCCGTTCTCTGATGAAGAACCGATGTGTAGTGTGCGTCAATTTTCTGACGTAATCTTTTCGTCATCTGACTCATGTGGGCACGTACATATTGAACTGTATCTGTATAAATCCCAATGAATGGTCGCCAACTAAACTAGTCACCTCTCCCCTTGAACTATGGAGTACTTCTGGAAATTGTCATTCTAAACCGATATGAGGCTGGAGATTCATGTCGAAATTTTGTCACAGTTACCACACACACTTATTTGGTTCGTGAATGGCTACTTACTTCAGAATTAAGTAGCATTTTCACGGAACACAGTTTGCTCTGACCTTACAGATGTCTCAATCTTTTTCCTAACGGAAATCCTTCCAGGTCGCTGTTTGCGCATTACGTGCTTTGGTGTGATCACGTGCTAAGATTCAAAAGCATCTTTATCTGTATTGTGCCCATCAAAACAACACGTGGTAATAACAGCTGATCAACGTTCGGCAAAAAAGGAAACCGTGAACAGCCACTCAAACCTTCTGGTGTCCACGCACTGGAGGAAGTTATCAAATGATTCATAATGTAGCAACGGCGTTCAGCTCACCATTGAAAATCACGGAACTTCTGCACAGCTTTTTCATCTTTGTTAGGAATCTTCAGCGACTGGCACAATCACAGAGCACCAACTGGGAGTCGAGCCCGAAGTGAAAGACTACCAGTCAAACAACTGAAATGGTCAAGCTCTGTAGGTTGTTAGTAACGTGGTGCCTTCGTTACACGTAGACTTCCTACTGAGGAGACAGCCAGCGCAGAAGTTGATCGCTGTGCGGTCAATGTGTTACTATCTTGCAAAATATCAGTGACGGAAGGGCGCAATATCATGCAGTCTTAATGTTGAACAAGCCGCGGAGGGTCAGTCCGGATAGCCTGGTGGTAAAGCGTGTTCGACTCAGAACCGTTCGCCAAATATTTAGGTCTCAGTAAGTGCTCGGTAGATATGCACTGCAGCTGATGATTTCTAAGAAGGTTGAAAATGCTGTGTAGGGTGCTTTCATGGTTTTCAATGATGATCTGAGCGTTGATAGTGCATGATAAACCGTTTGATAATCAATGCAAATTGGAGGACATATAAAAGCATGAATGAAAGTCGCGTCTGATTCCATCAATCAAGGGATTATCGAGATATCATTCGTCATTGGCAGTAAATAAACAGCGAAATTTCGGAGATAAATTTATTGTTGAATTACATGTCAACTTGGCTTGAATAAATAGCAGACCCGGGGGAGATACGTCGATGTTCCGCTAACGACTACCTCGTAGTACTACCCATTGGGTTTCAATAAAACTTCCGTATGATCAGTCGAAGCCGAGTCAAGAGCATCGATCTTTCAATTACTGTCTTAGTAGTTGGCACTCGTGAGTGTCTCAAAATGTTAGTTGCTAAATGACAGTTCATGCTCTAATCACGTATGCCTCGACCTAGGCTGCTCTGTTGTGAGGCGTCAGCTCATGTGATTCGTTTAACTTTGAGCGATTTGATGGACTGTCCGCTCACGAAGAACCGTATACTGACCCTCAGCCAGTATGACGCCTGCTGTGACACACCGTGATATACTAAAGCACTTGTTTCGGGGTTCGTGCGTCTCCCTGACACACTTATATGTACCTCATTTCTCCGTAAGACGGAGTAGAAGTCGCAGAAGAATGGAGTGTGAACATAGTAGACTCATCATAGGTTTGGGTCAGTAGTCCTGCGAGATAAAATTACTCTGGTCTCGCTATCTCACCCGTTGAAAACAAACTGATGTCAATCACGGAGATCTTACTCGCAGTTGACCGTTTCAAACCAACAAACCTGAGCGTACTGGTCGATGCTATCGACTCCTTGACCGGCAGCATGTCAAACCATACACGTAGTCTACACACTCGGGTATTTCCCCCACATACACGTACAGCCTCGTCTCATCTACGAATAATGTATTGGTAACAGCAAATTACTTGTCAAATCATTCGCGATCGGTAACGCAAACGTTATATTCAAATTGGCACACTTTCAAAACACTAAGGGGGTGGGGTAGGCCTGGAGTGCTGAGTGACAGACGGTCCTACCGTCGCCCGACGTAGTGGCACCGCCCTTTCTATTGCGGCCTTATGTGGTTTGCCACCCCAAGCCCCACGGTTAGGTTGCAGATTTCATCAAAAAACTCATGAAAGTCACAACTCACAGAAAACCATCGCTCATGTCTACGCAGCAGTCACGACAAGAAAAAAATTCCAGCTCTCAGCAACATTGATTCCGTATACCTTTTCCTCCAATATTCTTGTCCCGTTGCCTAATTCTTCTCTAAGATGCAAATCTCCCATGTAGGATACTACTCGTCTCGAGTTTCCGAATTACTTTTTCCATTCCTCATTTTCACCCAAAGCTAGTGTCTGCGCCTACATCCTCCAGTCAGCCGCTACCGTCCGACTCCTACACTTGAACTCTGCCAAACGCGATTTCCAGCTGATATGACTGGAGTCCCGGTACCGCTCTTTGAACCATCGCCCCTGCACAGTTTATCGCTCCCTCCAACAGTGCCGATCTCTAAATGTTTGACTTACTGTCTTCCGGCATTGAGAACAATTTTGCACCAGAACCCCTTTTTCAAGTTACCATTCTTGGTGGTTTTAATGTCCCCAAAAGGAACTAGCTTTTGCACTCCTCTGGCACTACTGTTGGGTAGCAAAGCCAAAGCTTTGGCTTTCGTCAACAATCTAAGTCAACTCACTGACTTCCAGACAGGCATCCTGGTCGGGCTGACGATCGTGCACATACCCTCGATCTTCTTCTCACTTTGTTCCCCTCTTTAATCTCTGATACTACCCTCCTTCCTCCGCCGGGCTCATCGGACCACTGCCTTATCTCCTGCACCACCTTTTCTCGCCCAGTTTCTATGCCTAATTCCAGACGCACCTTTGGGCGTTACGATTCCTGATTTTTCGGCCTCCTAGCCCTGGGGTGATTGTTGCTTCACTTCTGACGTTTCTTCCTCAGTTTCAAACTTCAGTGAGACTGTTCTCCAAGGCATGTTCATTTTCATTCCATTTTTCCAAACCCAGCAAACAACGACCTCCTGAGTGGGTTACCTGCGCTTTGCGCTTGACGAACTCAGCATTCAGACGGTGGTGTTGCTCCGCTACTCCCAATCTCGCAGTCTCTTCGTGCATGCCAGAAACAAAAGCTCGCTTCCCATTCAGAAGGCCAAGCACTGTTTCATCCGCCACAAAACGGAATGTCCAGCTTATTAGCTACTGGTGGTTGATCATTTTAGTCTCTCGCCAAAGCAGTTTCCCCGTAATTATCGTCCCTCCAATTTCTTCCCCATCTCTAACTCCTTTGACTCTCTAGTCAGTGAACCCATGAAAAAGCCGAGGTTTTTGCTTCCCGAATTGCCTTTAATCCCACTTTACCCGACTCTTTCTCTTCCAGTCACTCTTACTAGCGGCTTTTTTTTTATCCTCCCTATCACAACCAGAAAGACCCGTCAGACCTTACAATCACTCACTATATATATATATATATATATATATATATATATATATATATATATATATATATGCATTCGTTTGGTTCTCGTGCTGTGCACAAGACTGGTTTTCTTTACGTGTCAAACGTTCCCTTAAACCAGCCCACTTCCTCTTACTGTACAAAGCCAAAATCCGGCCCACACTTGAATACTACTGCCACGTGTGGGGTAAAGATTCGTCTTCTGTTAATCTTTCCTTCACCGAGTCCAAAGTAAAGTCATTCGTCAGGTAGATGGTCCACTTTTGATATCTAATTTGTGGTTGTTTTATTGTCCCTATTCTACCGCCATTATTTTGGGTTGTTATTCTGAGCTTGCCTCCAATAGTCATATTCCGCTTAATTTTCGACGCAAACCTCCGGCACAGGCAGTTAATTACCCTTATCAGGTTCCTGTCGCTCGCTCCCGGACTTCGACCTTGTGGTGTTCTTTTTCCCCGGATGGTTAAATTATGGAACATCCTTCCCCTCTCTGTCTTTCCACCCATCTACAACCTGTCCGTTTCAAAAAGCGGAATCAACAAGCTGGTTTGGACGCGAATATCTTCCACAGACTCCTCTATAGTACGTCTTAGAACTATGGGGTTTACCCCGTGGACCGTCATTCACTTTGCGCGTAATAAAGAAAAGAATAAGAGTGAGGCAAATGGATATTTTTTTAAATTTTGAGTGGCAAAACATGACAAGGCAGTATGATCAAATAATCAATATTTGCGCACTGGGGATGATTTCTTGATGAAATCTATGATGTCTATGAAAGATATATCCCGAGATTGAATAACACAAGTTTCACAGGAGAACGACGACGCGACAGAAGTGTGTTCGACTGTTAGGTTAGGTGTATCAAAGGGCAATCACCGGAGATAGCATCGGGCGGAGCTGAAGTGAATGCGTGATGGAACACTTCCGCCTGGACTATCCATCCGCGTGGGGAAGCTCTTATGTGTCACAGCTGGTTACTTCATCGTCCTCCTCCTCATCACCATCATCCACATTCACATCTCGTAGCCGCCAGCGTTGACGCTCCATTCTCCCGTCTAGAGTGGACTGGGATGTTAGTAGATGCTCACACTCGTCCGGATTAGCTGTGGTTGTGGTATCCTGACTAGGGTCAATGGGACAGCATACGCAACCACAGCACCAACCGAGTACCGATGTTGAGTACAATGCCAACCCCGTAAGGCAGGGCATCAGGGTCACAGCAAAATTGACCGCAGTGAACACGCGGATCACCAGCAGTGAGTTCGTAGTATTCTAACGAAGAAAAAAACATTACTTAGCTTGTGTGGCTTCGAGGAGAACAAAAAAAAAACGTGACTGGTCTAGAGTGAAATCTGAAACCTTCAGAAACGAACCCATTATCAGATTCTGTACGGCTTCTAGAACGAAAAGATGCGTTCGCATACAAACAAAAAGAGAAAACGTCAATAGATCGAAAAAACAATTTTAAAAAAGAAAAGCAGACGTTCTCACACAGCGATTGGGATGAAACAGTCATCAAACTATCTCGCATACTTTGGACTTATCCCGCGATGCACGGTTTTGTTTATAGCGCTTCGTGTGAAACACTTATCATCATTTTCACCATCTTATGAGACGGGACGATGAAGCGAAATTCGGAGAACGTACCAAGCAATAGCCGATTTTCGACCATAAAACCGAAGACGAGAACTGTTGATAGATTTTCTGATCGCTCTGAAAGCCTTTCATGCCTGGTATCCACCGGGTTTACTGACCAACGACTGGTCACCTTCACGCCGGGGCAGAGGACGATAAGTCAAACGATTACTAGCATGGGACACCAGGCGGCACGATCAGCGGTCGTACTGACATTCAAACTAGGTCTTCGCCACGCAATTTTCACATACATCGTTCGTTATAATTCACACACAACTGGCAAAACGATGGCGAGCAAAGATAACCACGTGATAATATTACAAATATGAAGTTTCATATGGAAAATGCCGAGAAAGCAGCGACCAAAAAACGGCCATTTCCTTCAGCCTAGGACAGGAGAATGGCAGGGGATTGGAAATCAGTGTGATTTGAGGTTTGCGAAAAAGGAACTATATTTGATCGTATTGCGTTGAATGAAGAGAGGGAGCGGAGGGACACAGAACGCCATCGGAAGAATTTTCCAAACTTCCAACCGACAGAATCGGGAAAATAGCTCTCAAAAAGACTACTTCTCTGCATTAGCAATGTGGAGGTTAGGCATAGGGTTTTGGGAACCAGTGGCTTGTGACTGGAACAAGTAGTGAATCTAAGCAGCGTAAGATAACTGGGACATTTGTTACCCATGCCCGCCGGTAGATTCCTCAGCGTACGATGCTCTCCGAGGCAGGCAGTGATTGGAAGGTAGGTCGAGTTGACCAGTTCATGACAAGACAAAAAGATACGAAAGCCTTGACCGGTCGGATTGGCCAAGTAGGACATAGTAAACTTCCAGGTTGGAGTCCATGAAATCCACCTACTAGATGGTTCAAGACAGGTGATACGGTTACGTCTCACAAACAGTGGCGTACTTGCATTTCGACTTCTCGTGATTTCCGCTTATAACTTCGTTTTCGGTACTTTATGCTTCTATTAATTCTGTCTTCTACTCGACGATGCAGCGAAGTAGCGCCTACAACCAGAACACAGAAGTGTGAGCTTGATTGGTTGAATTGACTAAACTTCTTCTCGAATCCACACCCGAGAGGTTTGAAGTGACGGTTTCCAAAAGATAGTTTTATTTCCAATGGACCAGCAATCCGCGGAAAACAGCGATTCGTAACTGGCTCACAACAACCACTATAAACAATGACGACGGTGGTACTGGAACCAGTAACCAGCAGACTAGGACATTTCGGATGGCAACTGGTAAACAGAAACCAGTTTGACAGAAACGTTGTTATGATGCAATATATTTTGGGTAATATCCCTCAACGGAATGGTTAAACTATTACACGGGTAAACGATCAATCACGTAAAGAACCTCAAACCAAGAAAACGACTGCGTTCAGTTTTCGCCTATTCTGACCGAACCATTCCCTATCGGGTTAGAAAGCATCGAATACTGGTTGCTCATACATGACCTAGAGAACACCCATTTACCTACCACGCGTTCATGATGGATTTTTTGTTAGCAAATGAATGTCATTTCATCACGAATTGCATGCGGACACGTATGTTACTCACGAGTAGCACAGGGTTAGCTTAGAAAAACCGGAACAAATGGCGTCTCTCTGCCTACTTGACTTTCTCATTGGGCACCTGTTTCTTCTTGCTCTCCTTCTTATTGCGGGGCTTCTGTCATTACCAAATCGCAGTCGAAATCTATCCGAATTAAACAGGACATGTTAGATAGGTGGGATCGCGTCCACAGCACTGCTTCTTACAACCCATGCATTTTCACGAACTTACATTTCGATCAAAGAAGACGATGCCTTGACAACTGTCACATTGGAATAAAGGGGAAACGGAATGTCGGATTGAAAAAAAGAATATCGTCTCAAGAAACCAGCTTAGTCATGGAGTTTCATGAACCGCTCTCCGAAAACTTTTCCTTATAAGCCCAGACATGAGAGAATTATAAGTGGAGAATAAGTCTAATTTGTGCATGCGTTCATCAGTGGGTCCAACAAGATAATGTCAGGGTCCAGGGACTGAAGAAAGTCCGTGAGCATCCTGTTAGCGAACAAATTACGAGCACTGATCAGCTGACTGCCTAGTTTGATTATGAGAACCCATCAGTATGATAGAACAGATCACCTTTAAAAACCGAGGTACCGCGCATTGCGTGGGATTACTATGACCTTGGTTGAATCCGAAATCACGAGGGCGAAGTAAATCGAGGTCGATGTAGATATAAACTGATGAATAAAGGAGATACTAAGGCTTTAATCTGGGGATTTTAAATTATTTGAAACACAGATAACGCGATACATACTACATCTTCATAAAGTCCATACAGCTGTCAAACTGGTTGCTTTTTATAGCATTTAGAATGAACGGCTTGTTGACACAGAGAGACAAAGGTAACATCACACACACACACACACACACACAGTGGACATTCGTCGGAAAAGCATTCAGCAAATATTTCAGTTATTTACCATGACAATGACAAATTAATCAATAACTAGTGTTGTTTACACAGTTCAAGGTGGTGATTACGGACTGACACCGCCTCTAGATATCCTAGTAGTTTAGTATTTGTGGTCGATTAGATCACTAGTTGATTGACTTACAGTGGTGCAATGTATTTGCTCACAAAGATTCCAGGCAATCGATGATCTGATTAAATTTTGCTTGGATGACGACGCAATCATGGTGAATCTGTCGTTCTCCACCTTCTGGAATCACATTATAACGTGTACAGCCATGCGACGACATGATTTCCTTTCCGTTCTGCTAATGTATGTTACTGAATACTCACACTGGATAAAGAACGTTTTTTCCACCGATGGCGTAGGTAACCGGGTAGTCGTTATTACAATTACCGGTTCGGCAGTGTCGTGGATGAGGCTGGCTTCAAATGCTTGCTGAGTAGGTCGCTCATATTGTCAACGTTGTAAAGAAGTGTTAAATACGATTTCGCCCTAGGCCCATCGGGTGGAATATTCTTCATTGGTTTCCAATGATGATATTTTGCTTGGGATGACATCAGAGTTTCGATTATCCGATTGTTTTCTTCCTCCATTGTGTCTACCGTGCAGATCTTGTACCCCGAGAAGAGGCTGTGCCGTACTTAATGTGAACTTTAATGAGGAGGTATACAACTAGTGAAGTGTAGACACTGTTCGCACAAGAGGTATCATTTCAATGCCGTGGTAACGAACGGATATAATCGTTGAATGTTTGTCCACTTTTGTGCTCTGGTTGTGGTTGCTACCTCGCAGCATCGTCCACGTTTCTCTATATGAGAAAACAGGGGCAGCAAAGCGAGGACTTACCGGACCTTATCCGTGTCACCGCCCCATCGATGGCAAACAACAGTAGTTGGCATTTGCAGCTGGTTTTGTAGTTGTTTTCCTAGTAGCAAATATGCACTTTTGTACGGTTGCGGTTGCTCAGCTCAGAGTAGGAAGATGATTAAAGAAACTGTCTCTGGCCATTTTATCCGAAGGTATGCCCCTAGTCCTCGCATTACGAAGTGCGATCTACGGAGTGGTAGGGTTTCATGCAGCACGGCGACACATTGGATTGTCAGAAAGGAGCCAATATACTCGGAGATTATGATAACAACGCCTTCATGGCCGTTGGATATCCATTTGACCTCTTTCATCATTAGCCCAAAGCTGGAATCATGAACTCAAGGAACAATCTTATCGAAATTTGAAAGTATGTACAGTTCTCAACTGACCCATTAGTTCTAGGAAGAAAACTTCTGCGCTTCAAAATCATACTGGTTTATTGGTGAAGAGCTGATGTTTTCACAGGGTACTGGATTTCTGCAACCAATTATTGCACAAAACTAACTGATCCAACCGGTTTTCGGGACCGTCTCTTCTGATTGGTTAGTGATACGACCAACCACCAGTTGATAAGTTTCCTTTTTTCATCTATTGCTCTGTTGCCCCGTTACTCGTGAGTCCTTTGACTCCAGCGTTGAATTCGATTCTGGACAAGCGGTGTTTGCACGTCACGTGATTCACAGTGATGGCACTGGCCTGCTGGCAAAGACAGGCTGCGTGCTGATAACGGACCAATCAATACCCGTACATCCACCTGATTTGGTTCGCCTACACTAAGCGATTTACCAGAGTATAGTCACTGCTTCGAGGATTAGCATCATAAAACCACAGATGAGACCTGATTGCCAGGCGATGAACAAAGAATAAGGGATGTCCTGTGAGCACACGTCAGGTGCTGACCCAACCTGTCACCCCATATACCAAAACCTCCAATTAGATGCGACAATTTTGGTTACTTTCCCTCGAAAATCCAGTTGCAATATAAACGAATAAAAGCACGGGTACACCAACATAGTATTAAGAATACAGGCGCAAGTACCAACCAGGTGAAGAACGTCTGTGAATAAAAAGACGCATTCGTTGCGACATCTAGCCATGTTTTATAGCTTTTTTTGCGGTTGACCAGATGAGTCTCGTAAAATCCACCTCGGGAACCTGGAAAGACACAAAGTCACACTACAAAATTTAATTTGTCATGTTTGTTCCCGTGTCCTGAACTGACTAATTGGCGTTAATCATTTTCCGCTTTCTACCCACTGTAACAAACGCCGCACACCGAGAAAATCCGATCGGAGACAACATTATCGCTAGCATAACCCGTCCATATTTATTGTCTATTCTGGTGACCTAACATGCGGTGCATCAGATACTCTCGGTTGATCCTCAATGCCGTTTTTCGATGCTCCTACAGTGAGAATTGCATCAAAAGCTGTGTACTTTTATGCAATTAACTCCTGCTTGAGGACAAGGCAGTTTCTTGGACGTCTCCGATGGCGGTTGTTCATGCATTGCGATCAGTGGCAGGGCAGGCACAGTAAAACTAGATTCTCTCTCGTCAGACACATCCTCCGAAGATCGAACGAGGACCCAGGCAATGCATCGGACGCACCAGTGGTCGAAGCCGCTCAAATGTTTCATGTGATGGACCAGGTCCAAAGTTTCACCGTTTACATAAATGGGTGACAGCCGATGTGCGTACCCAAACCTCAGCTACCCTGTTTTGAACCGCAATTACTCTTCTTCAAAAGCTAGTAACAATTGACTAATGGTTCACCGACATGTCACCTTAGACTGTGCTCGTCACAGTGAACAATCGTTACACGTTTCACACTACCACGACAGTACCACCACTAGTTATCGGTTGGATGAGCGGCATCCACGATGTTTAGCGCTGGGAGAATATTACGTAACTTCACAGAACAGAGATAATTTGGCGAATGTGTGCTCGTCAAAGCGTAGGCAGTTAGATGGATGAGTAATACACTGCTCAGCACCAGAACTGCTTTGTCACAGTCATGAGACAAGTTCAAATGCACCCCAAAGGTAACGTGGTCGGTTAAACGAGGCACAGGCAGAAACAGATGTGCCGCAGTAGTCGTGTGTATGAGCATGGATATGTACGAGCCAGTTTGCGCCTAGTGCTGGATCAACACATGTGCATTTGCACATCGTGTCAGACCTCGTGTTTTATTTATTCATTCTGTAACCACATAAAGTAAACCCACACGAATCCCACCAAGAGAAAAGCAACCGCAACTGCAACCATTCGTAGGCTAATCAGTCAGGACGGTTAGGTGACTACTGAGATTTCGTTGATTGTGACAGAACGGTGGAATAGATCACATACGCACATGCATCCATCGATCGATCATTTGTGCATCCGTCTGCACACTACTCTTTGTGAGCCGAGTTACGCACGAATATGTAACAGCCTCACGCGTGTATATGATGCTGATCGCGGTTTGAATCGTTTTAAGAGGTAATCAACCATACAAACAGCCGTGAACAGGATTACTGGCTTTCAAAAATCGGCAATGCGAAGCACTGCGAGGACAGGTGACTGAATCGATGTGTCTAGTATATCGGTGTTGAAGGTGTTACAGTTAACGGTTTCCTACCAGAAGATGCGGCTACAGAAGCTCGTTTAACGAGAGGTAAATACCACATATCTGTAGGTTATCGTTCGGTCGGTGGCGGTCGAGCGGTGTGATTTACAAACTATTGAGCCCCAAGCATGAGGTTCAAGCTCTGACGCTGCCGATTCGGTTCGTTGACGCGTGGGATCGGGTGAGATCTACAATCGTTCTTCAACCGCATCACCATTCCAAGTCACGGTCATAGTTACCGGGTCTTTTTGATGGTGTTACAAAAATTCTCCTGTCTTAGCGTGAATGGGGATATAGACTTGGCACTAGGCTGGTCGTTATCACGATGGCTAATCAAAGCATAAATGATTCGGGACGCTTGAGGACGAATACTTCATGATCCTATTACAGTAGGCTCATGAAGAAGCCAACGAAAGTGTGTCCGTGTTTATTATAACTTGTCAATCTGATTTTAATTTTCTTTACACGCTCATTAGATCTTAGACTAAACTTTATTTCAACCTCACACATGAATATATAAAGGGATCAGTAAAAATCACCGCAGGAACGCCTCATCAGCGAGACGAATGCACTCCGAAACAATGCTGAATATTCATCCACCGGGGTGCATAAAGCAAATATTTGACTTAAATGCCGCAACGCAAACCTTGTTGACCATGAATCTAAGTTCATATTGATCATGTACACATCAGTCCAGACGTCTGCATCTCGAGTTGTCTACCGGTTACTTACGTAACAGTTCAGTACACACTGACGTCTGTTATGATTCGCATGATGTGATCACGTATCACATTAAGAAAACACCAAGTTATTAGTCAATGGCACGCGTGGTGTCGCCCCGTCTGATCAACAGCATACTCATCACCGTGTTCTAGTAGGCTCGGTGAACACAAGCAATTCGACCGTAACAATTAATTACTTTTTGAATGAAAATAACGAGTTATTTAAGCCTCTTCATAATAACCAAGCACACATTTGACAATTGAGCTTAGTCACTTTGACCCATAAGATGACTTCACAATCACTGTGAACTATATGTAAACAGTGATGGCGTCGATCTAATAAGTCATTCAACTTGTAGGCGGTTTCACCTTCACCAAGTCTACTACCAATCCTGATCTATTGCAGTTTTACGTGGTTTATTATTCGTAATCTAAATGTCGATAATGGCTGGTTTCTAGATAACACAAACAGGTGGGCAAAATCGTGATTCTTAATCATGCAAATACAACACAATACTGGAATAAATATTTTAGGGATTGAGCTAAGGAAGGGATGTAGTAGAGATTAGCGGTTATACCTATTGTGACTGGTTTATTAGGAGGTCTAAGATTCAGTGTGTTAGCTTTTGACAGACTGAGGGCCTGCTGTTGGATGACGGATGGATCGCGGGAGAAAATTTGAGGCACGGACTGCTACTAGCCACGTTGTGGAGGTGAATATACCGATCGCTTTTGCTGTGGCTAAATTGTGATATCTCGCTGATCAGGACATTGAGTCTCATATCCCATGTTTGACAATGAAAATTTCGGCCTCGCTCACCATGTGGTTCGCCTCGGTTAGGTATGAAATCACCGCATCGGTGACTGATTTCACTGCCGCAGTCCTCAGTCATGTCGAGTTATGTTGAACGATGCTTTCAGACAGGCGCCCAGTCGTGCGATCGATGTGAATTGTCCATGTAGGGAAGTGAATGGATACATACTAAATTGGGCTAGAGAACCAGGTACGTTGTGTTTGATCTCACTATTGATCTAGATGTGAACAGGATGCGGCCCATTCACAGCGTTGAATCTACTCGAGAAAATGTCTTTCATGGAACGTAACCACCTTTTACTACAGTCGCTTGACTTGAATACCTCATTTACAAAAGATCAAGCAGGAATCGATTTGGCTGTAGTTAGCACCCACATCGAGTCGACCTACAAGTGTACTTTACTTTAGGGGTCGTCAGCGACGATACTCTGGCCGTTGGGATGAGCAGTGACAGATGCGTTTACGGGCGAAAGTTCCGATTCTTCCTCGTGTACAAGAATCTGGGGGGAAAAGTTAGGTCGGAAATGACAGCCTGCCCCAGTGGCTGTTTTGACCATCATTCAGATTGTCGAAGAACAATTCATGAGTCTCGACGAATTAACTGAAAAATGACTTGATTTCCGGGTTCGCAGACAGTGATTGAGTTTCACTCTGAGTTCAAAGAAACACTCAGCGCATTACGATCGTAAAGGAGGGTGCACGATAGGGATGTGAAATGGAGAAGAGGAGAGAAGTGCCATCGGAAAATGTGTGGAAGAAACTTCGGTGCTGGGTAAAAATTTACTGATGAAAGGGAAAATCATGGTATGATAGAATACAATTTCGAGGAACTCCGTAGATAAACACACAAGCTAAATGGTTCCAAAGTAACCTTCGGAACCACGATGTGGAACCGTTGGACAATAAAAATCCGGGAATTTTCGCCAAGAGCCCATCGTGCCAGGCCCGAACAAAAGCCTTGAAGATGTATGGAACCCGTTTCATGTTACAATACTTCGAACACTGTCAGCAGCATTCTGTTGCGTAGAAAGTTTCTTCCGAAATTGTTATAACTGAATCCAATTTCAAGTAGCGACGAACAAGGCTCCAACGGGGTTGCCATCTCAGCGTGGTTATCCCCCATTTGCGTTGGAATACTCCATACGGGATCTCTTCTCGATTTTACAAGATATTATCCCACTTGAATTCCGTGTCAGTGCACTTGAATGAATATGCGTCGTACAACCGCGCCGTTTGTCTGTGAATGGAAGCCCTGGTGACCGATGGTTGAGAGAAACAGAGCACTTCTCGACTAGAATTTGGGACTAGACCATACAGTTCCCGTTTGTCGTTATGCTAAGTACGGTTTTTAGGTTTCTGGATCAGAAAAGATGAAAGGAAGTATGCTGATAATGTCTAGCCAATGTGTACCATCGATCACCATTATATTCGACCAAACTTTGATAGCTGTTGAAATTACACGAAGTGGTTTTAATACGAAGTCCGATAAATATGCGACTTTCGGTTAGATCTCTTCCCGTTTCTAGGTTCGCGCTTGAGTGCGAGGGCTCCTTTTAATCCCGATGAATACCGTCTATTTAAAGATGATACATCTGCATGGGCAGAGCACAGAAGACTGTCAGCTGTTGATTAGATGTTTCACGTTACCTAAGCCCCCAGAGAAAATTATGCACGCATTGTCAAAGTGCTTATAAGTAGTCTAACTCTCGTTAAGGAATTTCTTGGAGAAAATCGACCACTGGCCAAATAGAACGGGGTCTAAAACGAGCTATATGATTATCTAACAGGAGAACAAACTGCTCAATCAATAGATTTTCCAAAAGGCATTTTCAATCAGAAATCGCCCAAAAAGCATGAAGTGCTTAGGCATTGGAACGGTGTGCAAAGAGTCCGATTATCTAGTTCACCGCAAAATACGACTGTCAGATTGGAAATCTTCTCTCGGTTTAGATGCCAAATTAGCAAAACCAGTTACTATGATTATCGCAGCAAGGTTTATATGATTCCTTCTAGACCAGCTCAACTACTAACTCATATAATCTCCAATTTTCATAACCGCGTTCGACAACCGATGTCTCCGAAGCATTGCTCGCCTCTGGTGGGAACATCGAGTGAGTAATGATGAGGTGCGCCGTCGTGCTGGGCATGGAAAGCCACCCACTTAACTAGGTGGTCAATCTTCACCACCTCCGGTGGTTCGGTCATGTTTGGCGAATGCCTGCCCATCGCCTACCTTCCTGTGCTCTATTTGCACGTGCTGGGAAAGGTTGGATGAAGTGACGCGGTGGTCAGATCATAACTTGGAGAGAGGTATGAAGAAGCTAGCGTCAGCACTGGTTTCGGTTGGTGCTTCCCGCTACCCTGGTTAGGGCCCAGTGGACGAGGACTGTCATTGGTTAGAGACGTTGAGAAATATGACTCAGAATAGAAGTTAGTGGCGCGAATGCCTTGCGGTCTGTCTGTCGAACTCTCGCGTCCCGTAATCACAAAAATGTGGTTTCGACAAACAATGACAAAAAAGCACCGAAAAGTACACGGTGAATAAAGAAAGAGCAATCACAGCATTTTATCTTTTATTAACTATTCCTTTTGCTGTGTTCTACCCCTCCTCTTTCCTATTTTTATAATTGCTGTTGTTACACTCGTGTCATGCTTGATTTCAAGCCGGTGTATAATACATTTACCACGAAAGTTTGATTAACTTGCCTACCAAAACCTGACCATCTTTCTGAAATCGTACGAACAAGTTCAATTTAGTTTATTCCGCACTCACTGTCATCGTGCGCGTCTTACGATTTGCAAATCCCAACTTCCAAATTGGTGAGATAGCATTTGGGTGAAATTTCCCATTGCTCCAAGTTCTCATTCACTGAGTGGACCCACACTATATTTTCGATTCCATGATGGCACGAAGTCGAACGGGAACGATTAGACCCCACAGCCACACGGAAAAAAACTTCAATATCGCCGAGCAAAGCAACAACAAAAGGGTAGGACAGAACACAAATGCAGCACAATTGATGGATTACCTTATCTGAAATGGTGTTTTTTGACAACAGACCTTCAACGATCGCGGCAATGAAGCAACACCAGTACACTATCTCCATGATGAGGATCGCCCATAATGAGAAATAGAATTTCCGGAGCTGTAATATATAACAAAATGGGGAGAATAAGAGAAGCTTAAAAGCAGTTCATATAGTTGAGGTAACAATAAATACACTAATGAAGGTTTAATGAATCCAACTTCGGCATATGTATATATATATATATATATATATATATATATATATATATGTGTGTGTGTGTGTGTGTGTGTGTAAAATCTCAACATGATCACTGTGTAGAATATACACACAGTTACACCAAGTGTGGATGTACTTCTTATTCGGTTTGAAGCAATGATACTGTGGAAATGATCAGAACCAAAGCCAGGACCGAATTGATAACCTGAATCGTTGGGCTTTTGGCGAATAACTACGTGCAACCTTCGTTGGTCGATCATTTTAATGGACCTGGTAACAGGCTTGCTATTCATTATCAAAGGTGATCGGCGTGAGGATGCGGTCTGACGCATCGTTCAACAGACAGCACGTCAGCGCCTGTCGCGAACCTACGTCAAGACTTGAGCCAACGGATTCGCGAACAACAGGACGGCGGATCAACTAAACAGAACAGAGGCTATCCAATGCAGGTCTGGACTAAGCAGCCCGTGTATGACTCTTTCTTATTGTATAAACAGCTTGTTCTGAGATAATAAACCGAGACAATCCGAAGCCAGAAATGCCTTCTTACTATATCTAGTAGGACGGAACAGAATGATAGGTGGTGGCGGGATTCGAGACCACATAATTGGCCGACTCAGTTATTTATTAGAGACAGATATGCCCCGTGTGGTGAACGACTGGTCCCGAAACTCTTATCGATTAAGTTCAGATAGGTTCATTTAACCATTATTCTCACACTACTGTGCCCTGGTTTGGGTTGCGACCTCGCAGTCGTCCAGTCCACAGCAAAACCAACAGAAGCATAAGGGGGAAACAAACAGAAAACAAACCTGTAAGCGGAAATTACGAAGAAAGGGAAAAAACAGTTCGAATGCAGCGACGTCACTGATCGCGGCATCTAGCCATGCCATCTAATGTCTCCAACCAACTGGTGGGCTGACCTCGAGAACTCCAAACCGAAAGCCGAACACGTCCTACTCGGCCATGTCTACCAGTCAAGGTTTACATATCTCCTTGCTATGTCATGGATTGACCACCTCCGTCTATCCACAAACCACTACCCGTCTTGGGGAACACGGACACCGACGAAGTTTATCTGTGGGCATGCGTAACACACGTAACAACCATCGTAACCTGTTTAGGTTGAGCGCTTGCTCCAGTGAATAACCTCTTGGGTTTGAACACCGTACAATCAACCTCAACAACAATGCAACTGATGGATATCTTACAACACGATCGTTAGGCTCGTCAAAAACACTCGCGCTGATGTCCCCACACTGCGCACACACGTTGATCTCTCTGATTTCACACCTCTCCCCGCACACTCACATTTTCCTATTCCTAGGGAACTGCAGTCGGCCATATTTGCGGTAGTGTCTCCGAGGGAAGTCTTGTTCCTGTTCTCGCGTTCTCCTTCGTCTTATATCCAAGAAGAACCGAATCCACTTCCACCAACTGATGCTCTTTTTCGCCCGAGGAGTCCTTTTAAACTGGCCAGAGCTAATGTGCGACCGCTGATGGGTATAGGACAACAGGCGTGTTGAGCTCGTGTGCTCGAGACCCTTGCCATCGACGTGTGTTGTATTCAAGAGACTCGCATCCAAGACTCCAGCGCGGTCATTCGATTGATGCCCCATCGCATCCTTCTGTAAAGTTCTACTTGCATTTGTCTGGGGACCCGGAGGCTGCGGCTGCTGGTCTTGCTGGCATAGGCGTAGCTCTCAGAGAGCGGGCTGAGGCTGCGCTACTTGATCGGATCCCAGTTAACAGTCAGTTGTACGCAGTGAGATTTAGAGATTCGCGCAAAGTAAGCAAACGCCGTCCCCATAGACGTAATTTACTCGTCGTCTTGGCTTATGCCCCTACAGATTGCAGCCCAGATGCAATCAAAGATATCTTCTACGAAAAGTTACACGGCCTTCTCCTACGTAAAGCAAAACGGAATGATGTCAAGATTTTAGCGGGAGACATGAGTCGGTCGGCTGTCTTCGAAAGAGGCGCAGTTGGGAGTCTCTTTTGGCCTCGATTCCTGTAGTTCAGAAAACGGAGAGCGGTTGTTGGCTTTGTGTTCAGATCACCGCCTGTTACTCGCCAGTACGAACTTCAGACGTTTCAGTCGTCGGCACGCCACGTGGCGTCGGCCCTCTTCGAGTCATCAATGGAATCAGGTAGACCATACCGCAGTCAGCTACAAATGGCGGGGCTGCATACAAGACTGCCGGTCGTACTGGAGCACTCACCTTGACTGCAACCACGCGTCAGTTTACACTAAGCTGTCCGTGTGCTTTGTTGGGCGCGCCCAACGTACGATGCAGCAGCGGTTAGACTGCGATGTGTTGTCTGATTTGTGTTGCCTCTCAACTCTCCGAAACCTTCTATCTGAAAAGCTGGGATCAACGTCACAAGATATCATCAACTAGCACTGGTCGCTTATCAAGAATGTTTCGTATTTTGCTGACAATGTGAGTTGTGGCCTGACTTGTGTCGTTACACCCTGCATTTCTGCTGAGTTCCTGAGCCTTCTTGATGCACGCCAGTCCATCCCGGCTGGTAGTGAGCATAATGTAGCGCGGCTCTCAACGAGAAGTGAACTCAACCTAAGTCTGTGTACAGATCGCGAAAGCTGGTGGTTTCAAAAAGCATCAGGAGTGGAACAGGCTTCCACTGTGGGAAACGGCTGCATGCTGCTTCATCTCATCCGAGTCACCGGTAGGAAACTATTGGGTGTGAGTGAAACGATCTGTGAAATTGACGGTTCGCATATCTACAGTCTGCAGCGACGTCTTGGACGCTGGGCGGAGCACTTTAGAGCACAGTTTAGCTAGCCTCCAGCGACAGCCTCTCCCATAGCTGTTCCGGCATACGTCCCGTGGTCTGTTTCGATAGGTCCACCTTCTGAGGTGGAGATCCACAAGGAAATCCAAGCCTTAGGACATCATAAGGCATCGGGCTCCGATGGCTTTTCTCCACCCCTATTTAAGGATTGTGGAATGGAGCTTCTTAGGGAACTCCAAGCTTTGTTCTCCGAGGTCTGGCACTCCGAGAAAGTTCCCTTTTTGTGGAGAGAATCGATCATTGTCCCCGTCTTCAAGAAGGGCTCGCACAGTGACTGTGCCAACCAGAAGGGTATGAGTCTTATCCCGATAGCGTCTGAGCTGCTAACGTTTGTCATTCTTCTCAAACTGTACAACAAACTTTATGAGCAAACTCGCGAGGAACAGACTAGGTTTCGTACCGGTCGTGGATGAATTGACCAAATCTTTACCCTCCGACAGCTGTCAGAGCAACGTTACACCCTCCAAAGACCAACGATCGTTGCGTTTCTGGACATTTGTACGGCCTTCGATTTCGTCGATAGACCTGCACTATAGCACTGTTTCTTAAGGAACAGTGTGCCTGAGAAGTAAGTGTCGGTCCTCCAAGAGTTGCATCGTCATACCTCAGGCTGAGTTAAGGCTAACGGCCGGCTTTCGCCATCCATTGCCGTCTCCAGTGGAGTACAACAAGAATGATCAATATCCCGTTTTTTTCAACTTCCCTACAGAGAATGTCCTACAGAACGCCTTGTCTAGTCTTCCAAACGGTGGGACTCAACTCCACCCGGGGGACAGAGATTTTGACTAAGAGTGTGCCGATGATATCGCCTTGTTCAGCGACAGTGCACAGGCAATGCAACACGCATTGGGTTGCTTGACGATTGAGGTATCCCGATATGGTATGTACTTTGTGCCTTCAAAGTGAAAAGTATTTCTTCAAGGCTGGCAGGAGCCTGTGTCGGCACTCAACCTTTGTGATGATCGGTTAGAGGTAGTCAGTAGCTTTGAGTACCCCGAGAGCTTGATCACAGCTGGTTGTGGTGTTCGGGAACAGAACACATCACGAATTGCGAGAGCCAAAGCAGCTTTCGTGAACTTGCGTCATCTGTGGCGTCGCCATGACACTCGGCCTTCACTCAAGGGAAGGGTGTACAGTGCCACAGTTTGTATTGTTCTTCTTTACGGTTACGAGACCTGACCCCTCCATGTTGATGATGCTCGGTGGCTTTTTGTATTTGACCACTGATGCCTCCGAAGCATTGTTCGCGTCTGATAGGAACATCGGATGAGCAGGGACGAGGTTCGTTGTCGTGTATTTGGTGGTCGTAGTCGCCCTCTGACCGAGATAATCGCCCTACACCGCCTCCAATGACTCGGACATGTTTTGTGTATGCCTGCCCATCCTTTACCTCTTTGTGCTCTTTTGCACTTGCTGGGAAAGGCTGGAAGAAGCGGCGCGGCGGTTAGGCTATGACTTGACGCGAGGTACATGAAGAAGTTAGCCTCGGCTTTGACTTCGGTTGGTGCTTCCCACCTTCCTGGTTGGGGCCCAAGAGATGAGGATTGTCGTTGGTTAGAGACGCTGGGATGTGGTTCGGAACCGAATTCAGTGGCGCGAATGCTGTTTGGCCTGTCTGTTGATTTTCCGTTTCCCACAAACAGCTGAAAAACAGACAAAGAATTTACAGTACGTGCACGATGAAATTACTAAAAATAACCCTTTTTTGTTGTATCTTTAGATAGACTTTTATCCCCCCCCCCGACTTTGTAGTTTTTTTCTGTTGTTTTGCGTTAGTACAATGCTTGTTTACAAGCCAGTGTAAAATTGCAAATATACACTTAGCCTGGTGATCCCACCATGTTCGAGCAATACTAGAGACATCAATGCTCAAACGCCGACAGTATTCGCGTATCCTCCTCTCGTTCCGTCCAAGTTTCTGAGTCGTATAAAAGAACAAACCTAGGAACAGGAGTGTAAACTCGATCTTGGCAGGCAATCGGATTTCACGCCGGTGCCATGTGATTCAAACAGGCGGAAGCAAAACGTGAATTCTGAATACGCGACGATACTTCACCAAATTGTCTGTTAAACTAACTCACAGAGAAAACCAGAAGACGATAGAATGTGCAAAGAAACGTATACTGAATTTCAAGTCTTCAGAAAGCGTATGCATCCGCCCAGCCAAACTGCGTTCTTGTCGTGTTGACCGCTCGACGGATTATCAGTTCACCTAACTAATTATTGCCTCCTAATCCGGTGAACCTACCACGTATTGCATGGTCCCTGTGTTATAATCCACAAGAGGTGCCTGGGTAATAGGTTGTCTATTGGAACTAGCTGGTTCGGACATCGAAAAACTAACCAAATGTTACAAACATGCTTCTTTGCAAAATAGCTGTCTTATCCATTTGATTAAACTCCCCATCCAGACGGAGGAACAGTCGTGTGGTTTGCATGCCGTCGTTTACCTTATTGCGTTTAGTCTCTCGGACATAGCGGCGTTTTTTAATAAAAAGTTCCGTATTCAGCAATCAACTATTTACTAAGTGGTATATACACCCCACCACACTTGGGCAAACCTGATGTAGAATGCGAACGAATGGGGGAAGCATCGACTGTAAGGTTGAATAGGGAATACCACTGCGATTTAACGTGTGGCGAACGCATACACGATAGGTGAATCAATCCCGACACGTGTGATAAATAGCACCTCACACTCGTTGGCACTATTGCTGTGTGATGATGCACGTGTTTTTGGAATGGTCGATGGAAACGACTGCCGTGCGAGGCTTCTCCTCCATAGGTAAGTAATGCCTAAAAAACTGAAACAAAACAATCAGGAATTCGGACGATCGCATGACAGTTGTGTCGGGGTGAGAAGCGCACTTGTCAGGCGGCAGAATTCAACTTACCAGAAGGGTAGTATGAGTTTCAGACAAGTCTGGTAGCCCACCAATTGCTGATCGTTAAACAACTCTAATGAGAACTTTCCTCTCATAAGTGCTCATCCATTTCGACTTCGTCTCCCATGGTTTCGAAGCACTCAGAATGCTAGTGGTGTTTGTAGCTAACGATGATGGATGAGTTCTACAGGTCCTTGACAGCTGAGTCTGGTGCTTTGATCATAAATGTCTTCATCTCCAGCCGCGGTGACAACATTAAAATAAACTGCTGAGAGTGATGATAAACTATCAAAGTCGATACCAGTGTTACAGATTCGCGCGGCAAGCGAAATAATTATTTCCAGATGAGGATTACGGGTGCCCTGAATGTTGGAAACGATTAGAAACTGGCAGATGCTCATAAGAATCGAAAGCACCTTTCGCGGTCTAGCCTCATATTACCAGAGATTAATTTACAAGCTTGACGCTATCTCATCACTCCTAAGCATTTGGTGGGAGCATACCGGGAAGCGTTTGTGTAAATATGCCCAACAATGAGTTTCTTTAGCGGGGAAGGGGGAGGAGAGGAAAACGTGGCTGTTGGTGTCCATTTCTGGTGCTAGTACACCCAGGCACCAACTTAACCATCGATGAACTAATATTTGATAGGGAAGATTCGGGCAAAGGCAGTGGTGCCATCTTATTCCAGCGAAACCGACCCGGCAAATACCGCGTGACTTCATTTCGAAGTAGGATGCTGACTTCAGCTTACTTCATCAAACACTTTTGCTGTGATCATGCGATGGGTTTTCATAGTCTCATTGAAACATATCGTCGATCCCGTGAGCGGCTTGCGAACTTCAACATGTGATTAACACCTATTAAGAACGGGGACAGAAGTTAGAACATCAAATAATTGGGAACATCAGGTTAGTCACCAAGCTCTGAGAAGTCAGTACAGTTAGAACATCGATGATGCAAAGAACTATCCCCATCCGGATAGCAAACCTATTGAAGTCAGACTTTCCAACTACGAGATCCTTGACCACTTTTATTCGATCTATTTCAAAGTACAATGGGCCTAGTCAGGCAAAGAGTAACTGAGATCAGACAGAGGAACAAAAAAGAAACACATTTCAGAATTCCATGAAATAACCTATCCGTTGGTTGAACTGCATTTCGATCGGCCATAACACCAGAATATAACTTTCACTTCAGCTCAGATACTCGTCAACGATTTTCCGACTTTTTTCTATCTAATTTCTTGATAATCCGAGGCACAATGCAATTGGGGAAAACTTCGTCCATCCATTTTTATCGAGACCTCAGTAATAAGAACAATGGCGCACGGTTTCAAGGGCTCAGTTTTACGTGTAATAGAACCATGTGGACATTTGAATATGGATATCAGTAAGAACGAAGAGATGCAGTTTTCAGCCTACATGTTGACATATGCGCATTACCAATTAACTGTATCAGCAGATTAGCTCTGTTATGTGACTACAAATGTGATCAGTTGTAGTTACTATCAGGAAAACAGACTGGAGGGTGAGGAAACAGAGTGATGAATTTAGTGATCCGTGTAAACACAAGTATGAACAACAGGACCACTAAGCTACAACGTGTTGTCGAGGTAACAGATTTGTTGCACACTTACTCACGCACTGCGATCTACAGCTACAGACCTGCTTTCAGTTACCTAATACTTAAATGTTTGGTGTGATACATACAAAATAAATTTCCCCGTGTTACAACCATCTGTAATTAACGTGTTGAAGGCTTGTTCGCTGTTTTTCAAAAATAACTTGGGAAAAATGAACGGAGGACAAAAGACACGGTTCAAACGGAACACAAGCACATACTGTCAGGCATTCTTGAAGAGGAAGTATATTGTTTGGGGGACGGAGCTAAGGCGATATTTGCCTTCAGCGGGAAACTCGAGTCGATCCGCTCACTCTTGAAAAGACATCGACGGTCTTCACATCGGCATAAAATCTCAGAGTTAAAGCATGAACCTCGTTTGATATTATAAACCTCTAGGTCAAATAAACTGGGTGATTTCTACCTCGCACATCATCTACGTGCAGCTGCCGTTACATCACATTATCTCATTGTCACTTAGATGCCTCATGAATAGTCCAAAGTCTTCATGGTTATTTTAGTTCCACTTAGCATCGTTTCTTGACATAAAACATAGGCTCAAAACTCATTACTGCCGTACGCGGATTGTCCTCCTCGGCAGCTTTTTACCTGTCGTTGAAAATAATAATAATAATACTATTCTCAATAGACCCGGTCACCTAGTTGTATGGGACGTCACGAAGAGAGGACGTCGCACCGGGGGGTTTGGGTAATCCAGCGTAGTAGCCATATACAGATGGAAGACGGAGAACTAGAAGCTGGTCAGTCTAACGTCAATATTGTGCAAAAGCTCCGAATGTATAACGAGGAAGCTAGACCCTGGTTAATAACCGACTACTGACTGTTTTTCAATTTGTGTTTGCTAAAAGGTGATCATGTTTGACAAACCTACGGATGTTTTTGGACGCCTCAGTCAGGGTAGGGTGGTAGATATGTCGTGTCTGGGTTTCAGCAAAACTTTGGATTCTGCAAGTCATTGCTTACTGGGCTTCAAATCACAAACCTCTGGGATAGTCAAAGCAGCAAGACAATGGGTAGCCTCATTTTTAGGGGAATCTTAGTTTTAGCTGCAGCTACAAGCGGGGTACCATACAGTTCACCATTGTGACCCTTGCTGTTCCATTTCTGCATAAACGATCTTTCGCAGGAAGTGATTAACCAACATTTTATCTTCGAGAATGATATGAAGATAGCGGTGAGCTTTTTAGTGCCGTTCAGAGATGGTCGGTTCGGTGTAATTTACCCTTGAATCTTACCAAATACCAATTACTGGATATCAATGTAGACAGATAGAGCAGTGTAACGTTGCAGGGTGTGTACGAGGTAAAATACCTAGGTGTAATTGTCGCGCAGAAGCATAGGCCTTCTAAGGATTATAAGGTGGTGGTAGACAGTAATCCACGGTCGTCCGGATCGTTACCACACCTGACCCGTTGGAACCTTATGTGGTTATCCACTCCAAGTCTTAGAGTCTGGTTGCCGGTTACCTCTAATAGTGCAGTGGGCCTTCGTGGCTGTGGGGTATACCCCTTCCACTACACTCATGCGCAAGCATGTAATTAAAAAATAAAGGCAAAACAGTATAAAACAGTGTACTAATGCCACATTCAGAAATATTCGTTCCAGTTTACAGGTAGTGGTGTGACTTCTCCTGTATTGTGTGCAGACAGGGACTTCTTATTATGGTAAAGATAAAAAATGTTTTGAGAGGCTACAGTGACTCGAAACAGGAATGGTTACTGGTCAGAGAAAACCGCAGATCCAGTGCCTACTGGAATTTTTCAGTAGCACGCCGAAGACCCCGGGGTGACTTTTCTATTACATGCTTGTGCATGAGTACAATGGAAGGGGTATAGACTCCATAACCAAAAGTTCTACTGCACCAGCTCGAGACTTGGAATGGATAATTAAACAAGGTCTAAGTAGGTCAGGTAGGCTGATCGCAAAAGATACTGTATAGAAATAGTTGAAAAAATGGAGACCGCGTCCGGAACTGGTGACTTCGGTAAACTGTTCTGCCTTATTCGCAACGCCTCTAATAGGTTTTGTAAACAAAATTCCCTTCTTCGTGACACGGCAGGAAACATAATACCCGAACAGAGTAAGAAAATGGACCGATGGGTGGAACACTTTGGTCAGATGCTCAACCGGCCTACGGACCACCGGACGGACCAACCCATATCAACCCCTCCACTCCGGTACGAAAGCAACTGTGACCCGCCCAACACTGCGGAAATCACGGAAATGATAAACAAACTTAAGGACAGAAAGGCTGCTGGGGAAGACGGCATCCCTCCAGAAGTGTATAAAGCATGTTCACCGTCATTGATTGGCAGGTTGTGTGCACTTTTTGGTTCCATTTGGAGAGAGGAAGCATTTCCACCCGACTGGGGAATGTCCATTTTGCTGCTCATTCCGAAGAAAGGTGGTAAATCGGCATGTAAGAACTACCGAGGGATCAGCCTGATCGATGTGGCCGCAAAGATCTTTGGTGCGTTGTTACTAACCCGTTTCTCCGCGGCAAGAGACCGGCGCACTCGCCCGAAACAAGGGGGTTTCCGCCGTGGCACAGGCTGTGTGGATCAAATCTTCACACTGCGCCGAATACTGGAGTACTGCTATAAGTTCCAGCAGCCGACGGTAGCTTGTTTTATCGACTTCCGGGCAGCTTTTGATTCAGTGAACCGCGAGTCTCTTTGGACCATAATCCAATCCGATGGGATGCCCGATAAGCTTTTAAGGCTGTTGAGGGGATACTACTCGACAACTCGTGCTAGGGTTCGTATGTACGGTGAAGAGTCCCGCGAGTTCACACTCACTACCGGAGTTAGGTAGGGTTGTCCCTTCTCACAGGTGTTGTTCAACTACGCCATTGATTGGACAATGCATCAGGCATTACACAACTACCTTGGCGTTCAGCTTAGCCAGGAAATATACATCTCGGACCTGGAGTTCGCGGATGATATTGTCGTGCTAGGAGACTCCCCCGCTACGCTACAACCAATCCTCGACCGAATCAATTCCTTCGCGAGGTCCATCGGACTTGAAGTAAATTCGACCAAAACAAAACTCTCACAACCCATCTGGGCCCGACAATTCAACAACTGTCGACCAACGACCTACCAGTCGAATACGTCCCTTCATTCAAATACCTAGGCTCAACTCTGCTTCCGAACGGCCAGGCAAAAGATGAAATGGTATCACGAATCGACAGCTCCAGGAGAGCCTTTCTTCAGCTAAGACGAACGCTGTGGACTCGCTGTGAAATCAGCTTGGGAACCAAAGTTCGTGTTTACCGTGCCGCTATCCGGCCCGTACTTATCAATGGCTGCGAAACCTGGCCACTACGAGCTGAGGATACCAGGAGGCTGGAGGTTTTCGACTACTGGTGCCTGCGGAAAATCCTCAAAGTCAAGTGGCGCGACAGGGTGTCCAACGACGAGGTAAGGAGACGATGCTCTGATAGCGATACTCTCTCCGTCCTCCTCCAATGTCGACGACTTCAGTGATTCGGCCATACGCTTTGGCGACCCGAGTCAGAGGTAACCAAGCAAACACTCTGCCCCACTCTCTGCCCTGGTTAGCGTTGTCGCCTTGGTGGGAAGCTCAAAACGTGGACCAGTACAATAGAGAAAGACGTAGAGCTTCTAGGCCTTCGGTCGGTTTATGGAGCCCGGCGATGGAAAAAGAACTGGATCATGATCTGTACGGAGCTTGCCTCCGACCGCCGCGCGTGGTCAGCAATGGTCCGTGATATCCATGGAGCCGACTTTTCCTGTCGCAGGAGATAGTCGCGTAAAAGTAAAAGTAAGTAGGTCAGTAGGTCAGGTTTGGTGACGAGCCGGACGACAGTGCGGTTTGACATCTATAACATATCAAAAGGAAAAGGCGATACTTGTTCGAAATTCCCGTAGGGTATACATCTAATTTGATAATACAGTCTCCACAACGGGAAAAAATTTCGGCTGCTGAACACAATAAGCGAGTTAATTAAAACTCCCATTGGATTTTCAGTTAATAGAAGTTTTGAGTCTAATCTGTATCAGAGACCTTTTAAATTGCAGACACAAGGTAAGCGATGGAACTCACCGACGTAAACCGTTGACTGATGACTGTTCGAAGAGCTAACGCACCGGAAGCGACTGTCTACGAAAACAGGACAAGAATGGGGGTTGGTGCTACTCGAGGATCACCGGACGACGATCACCTACCAAAAGACCACTGAAAATTGGCATTCCGAATGCATTAGCCAATGTTAATTGAAACGGGAACTGATTAGTCCGATTGGAATAGAAAGCCGGTACAACAATCACATCAAGTATACCTAGATGAGCGTGGTGATTAATCAAGCAGACCGAATCACCCAAAGCACACACACTTACCGAGAAAACAATCGACTAGTCCGAAAAAAGCACAGAAAAAACCCAGAAACTGTAGACCATTCAAATATCTCACAAACATCCACGTGCCGTTGGGCAGATACAGTTGTTGCTGACGTTCACGTGTAAACAAGCGGTCCAATTCCAAAGTGACGGTCCGTTGTTCCATTATGTGACTAGACTACCATATACGGAACCTAAATACGAATCCATTAGAAGAACAAAAGTGAGATATACGATAGATTGGTAACAATTACGGGAGTGCACACAAACCGGTAGTAACAACAGGTTTGATAATTTACACGAACCCAAAAGAATGGGTGAGGGTTTGCCGCTAAGAATACAAAATAACAGTGAAAATTTTGCCGCACATTATTTGCTGCTCTTTGTATGTTCTCACAATTTCAGGAGAATGCACAGATCGCAGGAGTCCACAAAGCATATTACATACTTTTATGGTTTGGTCCGGTTCTCGGCCATATCTTGCAATATCTAACCAGGGACGGTCCCTCGTTAATTGGCAATGAAACAGGTTTACAAGCGCTAGCTGAAGAGAACTATGTCACCAATTACTTCAACTACGTTGACCGGTGTTGCTCGTGTGGTTTAGACTTCGGATCAGCTTGGTCGATTTCGTCGCAAAGATTTTTGGTGAGTTGTTATTAAATTGTTTCTCCGAGGTAAGAGACCGACGCATTCACCGTAACTATGGGAGTTTTCGCTGTGATAGAGGCTGCGTGGATCAAAATTTACAAACTGCGTCGAATACGGAAGCGCCGCTTTAAGTTCCAGCAAAAAAAACGGTAGCTTGCTCTATCGACTTCCGCGTCGCCATCGATTCGGTTAATCGCGAGCCCCTTTGGACCTCAATTCAATGCCTGGTAAGCTTCTGAGGCTCTTGAGCGGATACTGCTCAACAGCTGGCGCTATGGTTTACATGTTCGGCGGAGAATCCTGCGAGTTCGCAGTCACTACCGGAATCAGACACGGCTGTCCGCTCTCACCGGTTCTGTTTAACTACGCCATTGTGTTGTATAAATTTTCATGTTTGCCCGCTTCGTTTTACGTAATATGTGATGAACGGTTCTCTTTTTATATTTCAGCTGATGCGCTTCATTTATTGAACGAATAAAGCGTTTCTTATTCCGACTCAGTTTTCTCGAGTACACTGATCTTGCTGATTATGTTGCTAGTCTAGAAGTCACATTGATCTGATAATGGTTCAGGTTTTTAATCTTTTTTAAACCGACTTGAGAACAAACATGATGCCAACGCAATAATAAAAGAAAAGGATTGAAAGGTCGGGGGATTATGAGTTAACATTAAGATTACGAGTTAAATCAAGACGATTTTCCTAATATTTTCGTCGTACACTTTTGTAAACTGTTTTGTCCGTTTTTTAATTGTTTGTGGGAAACGGAAAATCGACAGACAGGCCAAACAGCATTCGCGCCACTGGATTCGGTTCCAAACCACATCCCAGCGTCTCTAACCAACGACAATCCTCATCTCTTGGGCCCCAACCAGGAAGGTGGGAAGCACCAACCGAAGTCAAAGCCGAGGCTAACTTCTTCATGTACCTCGCGTCAAGTCATAGCCTAACCGCCGCGCCGCTTCTTCCAGCCTCTCCCAGCAAGTGCAAAAGAGCACAAAGAGGTAAAGGATGGGCAGGCATACACAAAACATGTCCGAGTCATTGGAGGCAGTGTAGGGCGATTATCTCGGTCAGAGGGCGACTACGACCACCAAATACACGACAACGAACCTCGTCCCTGCTCATCCGATGTTCCTATCAGACGCGAACAATGCTTCGGAGGCATCAGTGGTCAAATACAAAAAGCCACCGAGCATCATCAACATGGAGGGGCCAGGTCTCGTAACCGTAAAGAAGAACAATACAAACTGTGGCACTGTACACCCTTCCCTTGAGTGAAGGCCGAGTGTCATGGCGACGCCACAGATGACGCAAGTTCACGAAAGCTGCTTTGGCTCTCGCAATTCGTGATGTGTTCTGTTCCCGAACACCACAACCAGCTGTGATCAAGCTCTCGGGGTACTCAAAGCTACTGACTACCTCTAACCGATCATCACAAAGGTTGAGTGCCGACACAGGCTCCTGCCAGCCTTGAAGAAATACTTTTCACTTTGAAGGCACAAAGTACATACCATATCGGGATACCTCAATCGTCAAGCGACCCGATGCGTGTTGCATTGCCTGTGCACTGTCGCTGAACAAGGCGATATCATCGTCGCACTCTAAGTCAAGTATTACAAGACTATTCTGGCGTTGAGCTTAGCTAGGAAATATACGTCTCTGACCTGGGTGTCTAGTACAAGAGAAGTCCCAAGCGCCGCTTAGCTTTTTTTCGAGGGTGCATCTCTGGCCTTTGTACATCGAAGTGCGAGCTGTACTGAGGCAGTATCGATCCTTGGTTCCTGGTGGCTCCCTAGGAGCTTGTTTTTCATTCGATTGGACTGAATACAACCCAGGGACCCATGCAGCTCTGTTAGCTCGACAAATTCTCTTCACAGCCACTGGGCTATACAACAAATCTCGTCCGCCCATTCAGGGGTAACTATATTCGCACACCGAACACCGTCTCTGCGAGGTTTTTGGGTCTAGGTTACCTTCAAGCTGGTTTAACCCACCTGCAGAGCGGTTTGCCGGGGTGTGACCGCTGATGTCTGCTTCAGCTTCGTGAAGCCACAGGTGAGAGCTCCGCACCTGATAGATACCAAAATGATGGAGGATACCCTAAGGGCACAGCAGTCTACCAACTTAGAGATACTACTTCTATTAGACACGCCATGCACACCGCTTGAGCGCCTCAGCGACCCAACGAGCTAAACAGGATGCTTTATCTCAAGCCGACAATTCAATCGTATCTTCAAGGTCAATAGAAAGGGGACGGACGAAGCAGTCTGCTGATCCTCCAGGTTGGGATCGATATGAGCTCGCAACTCAGTCGGTAAAATCAGTGGAAGAATAACCGGTCCAAGTAGGTGAGCTTCCGCTGCCTAGCGGGCACGTTCTTGTTAGAACTAAAGGCTCCGGTTGAGAATCCTAATCGTCCTCCTGCTTAGTGGTTGAACCTCCTAGCAGTACCCGTCCAACATCTCTCAGGAACTGTACGAATACAAAGAATTCTATACTGCATCGGTCGTCGAGCAGGATAATCAGGGCTATGCTGTCCATTGCATCGAGCAGAGTGGGTACTGATAAGTGGGCCATTGCTCAGTTCCTTCTCTTTTATTCAACCTTTGTCTTCTGTCTTCAACCACCTCTCTTTGCCCCCTCTACCTGCTCATAATGCTCCAACTGATAACGCCCGATAATCACAACGGTTCATTGTCAAATAGTTTCATAAATAATCCTCTATTTTGTAACTCCCACTTTCCCAAGCCTCGTCAGCCTCCGAATCTTGGCTCCTGTAACGGGCGTACACTTATTCGGGCCGGTTAGCAGGCGTGCTTAGCGCTCACAACAGATCCTCTGGTGATTAACGTCCGCTGCGTCTGCGAGCGCGTATTCAGGATTTGGGCAGTGTGGTTCAACTAAACTACTCCTGGTATCTCGTCGAGATATTATGTGTGCTTCAGTAGAAGCGTTTAGAGCTGAAGGTCAAACTGGTGAAGGAATAATCTTGACTGACAAGGCTGAAGCTGCCCTTCTAGAATGGATACCGGTTTGTGGTCGCTTATGTGTTGTAAGATTTCTGAGGTCAGATAGCGTTCGAAAGAAAAGCTGTGTTAAGCGCAGCTTGTTTGTAATCTCCGCATACGCTTTAACAGACTGCAGCTCCGACGGCTAGAAGAATGTGTTCCATGATGAACTCACCATTCTCATTCAAAGGAGCAAAGGCCCTGACATTCTAGTGCTAGCTGGCGGCTTTAGTACACAAATTGGCAAACTAAGTGCGTCAGAAGTTTGTTTGGGTGGGTTTTGTGACTTATCCACCTGGCGTAAACAAAATAGGGATAGATTTCTCCAGTTTTATGTAGACAATCGATTATTCCTAGCTAATAGGAATTTCCCACACAGCTCCTGACGCACAGCAATATCACACAATAGCACTACGAATGCTCTGCGTCAGATTGATCATACAGAGGCTACCAGCGGCGCGGTTCTGTCCAAAGCTGTAGATTCTACTGGCTCATATAAGTAGAGTTGGACCATGCATTAGTTTTAATGCGATTTTCGCTGCAGCCCCATGGTCATCAACGCAAACCACAAACCCGATTAGCCGTACAACGTTTGTCTAACTCAGATTTTTGCACTTGTTATGAATAAAAACCATCACATGAGCTAGGGACTACAACGAACAGTAATGTAGACGAGCATTGGGTCCACATCAAAACAGGCCATACACGTGGCAGCAGGTTTCGCTTGCGGTCCTAGATCCGACATCTATTAAAGATGCTGCATTCTTCAAGAGTAGCTGAGTCTAATGGAGCAAAAATGTCACCTCTAGAACTGTAAGGAAATGAATAAGATACGAAGACACGCATAAAGGTTAGTCACAAAAAGCCTTAAGAATGGTCGCGAAAATTGGTGGGTCAAAGTAGCCAAAAAGATGGAAGTGGTAGCTACTTCAGGTAATAGTCAAAGACTGTTCAAACTTGTTCGCGACACCGGTGGACAACGAACCCTAGTGAATGAAACGATATGCGATAGAAATGGAGGGCCTATTCATGGCAAACAGCCGGATGCCACATTCAATGAAGTGCGCAAACCCCCAAGACGCCAACTGACTAGGAACCTGAGAAATGATCGCAAGCAGTGGTTGATTGCGAAATGTAGGGAAATGAAAAAGGCTGCTTCCATTGGCAATGCTCGCAATCTTTTCCGTTTGATTAGAGGTACTGGTCCACGGAAGATCGCTGCAAGTGAGTTAATCAAGGAATCCGACGGCTCGCTGATTCACTCTCAGGGACGCCGTCTGGATCGTTGGGCGGAGCGCTTTAAGGAACAATTCAGTTGGCCCACTTCTACGGTGGACTTTCCAAATATACCTGCCAGCAAAACGATGCAGGTGGATATCAGTCCGCCGTCAGAGATGGCGATTATGTGGGAGACAGGTTACTTGGAAAGGTACAAAGCGGCTGGACCAGATGGGTTGTCTCCATCTTTTTTCAAGGACAGAGGTGAAGCTTTGGTTTCCGAGTTAACAAAACTCCTCCGGACTATTTGGGATAGCGAGCAGATTCCCAGGAAATGGTGTGAATCGGTGGTTTTGTCGATTTACAAGAAAGGTGATAGGTCCTCTTGTGAAAATCACAGAGGAATTAGCTTGGTAAGTGTCGCGTCCAAACTGCTCACCGGTCTTATTCTCCACCGATTATTCAGTGCCCGCGCAATGTGCACGCGTCAGAACCAAGCCGATTTCAGACCCGGTCGGGATTGTATCAACCACATCTCTACTCTTTGGCAAACTTTAGAGCACAGACACATTTTTCGTAGGCCCACAATTTCTGTCTTTCTGGGTCTGAAAGCGGCGTTCGACTCAGTCGGCCGCACTGTTCTCTGGCGACGCCTCTCACTGAAGGGTGTGTCAGAAAAGTTTATTTCTCTTTTCCAATGCTTGTGTGCGAACAGCCGGGACCGAGTTCGTGCTTACAGCGATCTTTCATCCGAGTTCACCACGGAAAGTGGTGTTCGTTAGGGTTGCCCTATTCCACCCTCGAAATTAAGTATGGTGCCAACGCAACAACAAGGACAATAATGGATTGGGAGTACAACGAAGTTTAAGGAGCAATTACTAATATAATGACTGACTGTCCTTTCATGCGCACGGTTTCAATCTCAACATTGCCGACAACCCCCAGAGAAATGAACAGGTGGAAAGCCTCAATTGCACCTTTTGGTCGCTGAATCTAAGTAGGGGTTTCGATTTACCATTCAAGAAAGCTTACGTACTGCTCGAGGTTATCAAACTTTCTATTCACGTTAGCCTGGATGTCGGTTAATGAGGATGAGCATGGATAGTTGGTTGTGAGACCTATATCTACGCATGGTAAAAATCTGCGGGTCGTCTCGCTTCTTTTAGAGCTGTGCATGTTAATGGTAAATCGGAGAGAACTGACTAGTTAGTTCAGTATTCGGTGAAATGTGCCGTTTTCCCAGCATTTAAGAATGAGCAGTCAATTTGCCTTACTGTGAAAAAGTTGGATAGGTAGAGATTAAGGCAGTCAAAACGGTAGGAGCACTGCCGGGTCGGACGTGTTTTGAACTGGCCCACTAACTCTAGTGAGAAGTCTATTCCTCCCATGAATCATCTCAGTTTATTAGCACAGAACACATTGCTTATCTAGAAAGAAACAGTCACTATCACCAATCGTTGTAACGCAAACTAGCTGGTCCATACTTGCATTAAGTAGACTGTCTTCTGATTGGTTCATTGACGATACGACCAGTTACCCCTTGACGAGAATCCGTTCGCGTCTTTTCGATCCGCAATCACGTTGCTTGCGAACACGCTGGCTCAAGCACTGATCTGTATTCTGGACAGGCGCTCACATGCTGAGTGCCAATGGGATTTGGCGGGTTATCGACCATGAGTCAGCGCATACTCTCACACAATGTACATGAATCAGCAGTGAAAATACAACCGAAGTTGGAATAAAGATTGTTAAAACTATCGGATATCAACGGATTGTGGATTGTCGAGGTAAGGTGGAGGAAAAAGATACAATAGTACCTAGCACACGCGCCGCTGTTTACCAGCCGACCAGACAGGGTGAGGCAGGCCCAAGAAGCACGCGGTACGGCTGATGAACCACCAAAAAAACCCTGGTGACCAGTTTTTATTGAGCTTAACGTTCCTAGTTTACCGGCAAACGGATATAAATCTGGTTTCATTTCTTTTTAGGACAACTTTGTTTGTGAGAAATGTTGATCTTAGTTAGGACTAAATAGCTTATTATACTAGGCGGAAAAATAAACAACGAAGAGACTGTGGGGGGTGGTGAGTCTTACAAGGAGTTTTACTAAAATCCCCTATAATTGTCATTTCTTGAATTTCAGGTCACTTTCTGATGAAGAGACCAAAATTCATCATTACATACGTACCCGTCAAACAGTGGTATTTTATTCTTTTTCCGTTCTTCAAATTAGAAGCAGCGGGAGTTTGTCCGCATGAGTTTCGTCAAAGACCACTGCTTGGCATGAACTGAACTGAAAAGAACGCCATAGCCTTAACAAAGACTAGTCCAGATTCCTCCTGAATGTTTTATCGTCTACCTCTTCCACCACATCAGTAGGTAAAGAATTCCAAAGGTTTGTAGTCCTTGGAGACTAACGGTGCACTAACGGCAAACCAGTAGAATGCATCATCATCAATATCATCGAGTACCCGCGCACACAACGTGGCCCACGGAGCGGGAAGTCCAATTGCAACTCTGGTCCCAGATCACCCCGAATGATACGACAGATGCATATGAGATCACCGTGCATACGCCGATACTTCTGGAAACAAACCAGTCGCTTCAAGACGTCCGTCGCAGCTGACCCTGCATAGTCCACAGATGTGACTAGTAGCAAAATTCTGCACTCTTTCCAACTTGGTTGGTTCTGCAGCTGTACATGGATATGCAGTAAAACCATAGTATTCAAGTCGGGGACGTACATGGGAAGTATGCAGCATACACAGAGGGCATAGCATGGTAGCTTCCCAAATTATCAGTGAATTGGACTAAGGATACTCCAAGCGGAAGCACACTCTGTCCACGTGATTCCAGTATCCAGCGAGAAAGACAATTAAACTCCCAGATCGCGCTCACATTCTGTTGTCCGTAGCAGGTTTCCAGACAGACTGGAACTCACTGGCAGCTGAGGACGACCCACACTTCGCGAGATTTAGTGGGAGCATCCACGCAGATGAAAAGCGCATGAGCGCATCTAAATCTTCCTATACAATTTGGCTATCTGTTTTCGAACGAAATGCTCGCCATAGCTTTAGATCATAAACATACAATAGACAAGAGGATAAGAAAACTGTTGGATGATCGTTTATGTAAGTGGTAAACAGTAGCGGTCCAAGAACAGACCCCTGGGAAACACCGGTGGTCGCTGAGTACAGCTTGGAGATGGTTTCTGAGACTCTGGCAGCCAATCGCCGTCCTCTTAGGAAATCTTCAATCCATCTCAGTAAAAGATCATATATTGGCAGAAATCTAAGCTTCAGAAAGATATCATAAAGAACTTTGTCGAAAGCGTTGCTGAAATCCACGAAGATGGCGTCCGTGGAATATCCTTAGACCTTCGCCTCAGTCCAGCACTCACGAGGAAACAGAAGATTAGACAAACAGAAACGGCTTTTGCAAAAGCCATGCTGTTGGGAACTGGACAGGTGATGGAGTCCCATGTGTTCCTGCACCTGTTCGGCTATAAAACGTTCCAAGACCTTATCGACGACACAAGTTAGACCCATAAGACGATAATTGACAGTCGCAGTTTTGTCACCACCTTTGAACTGCGGAACAGTAATATTTCAGTTCGGACTGAAATATTTTCACTTACTTTGCAGGCTGGAACACGGATATTCGGCTGTCTCCAGCCGATAAATAAGAACTTTTTCCCAAGTAGAGCCAAGTAAAATATATTTAAATAGGTATTAGATCAAGATATCCCAGAAGACCCCATGAGAGAAAACAGCCAAAGACAATCGACGGCGCCCTCCGGTGTAGCGCAGATAGATCAGGCCGCGTCACAGGAATCGCGGCTTGAGCCAGTTAACGTCCAGTTTCCTGAGCTGCGAGCTCAAGGAGTTCCCGCCGCGCTACCACCTCCAGGTATCCAGTATAATTCGGTAATTGTAGTAGCTGAGGGGAAGGAAAAGAAACAGCCTAGCCCTCGGGAGCAGGATCCTCGTGCTGATATATTTATGAAGTTCAGTTCAGTTCAGTTCAGTTTGCACAGGACTTGGTGTGGCTAGAGCCAATCGTGTGTCCAGATAGTTATGTTGTCGGCGCGTTTCCGTGGCTCCCAGCACTGCGTGATTTTCTTTTTCTTAAAGGCAGAAATTTTGTGCAGTATCAGCCCTGGCAGAGTAAGGTGGAAACAATAAGTAAATTGCATCTGACCCTAAAAGCTGCTTAACATAACTCGGGGTATACTGCCACCCAACATAAGTCTACTGCTTTCTTAAAGGCCTTCACTGTTGTGGTATTTATGACCTCTTCCGGGAGCTTATTCCAATAGGGTACCACTCTATTTGAGAAGTACTTCGCCCTAATTTGGAACCTCGAATGTTTCCTTTGTAATCTAAGGCTATGCCCCCTTGTGCCTCTCTCGGGGATCAGAGAAAAAAGGTCTTCTCGACTTATTCCTGACAGTCCTTTCATTACCTCGAAGGCTTCTATCAAATCCCCGCGAATGCGTCGTCTTTCCATCGAGAATAGGTCTAGGGCACGGAGACGCTCTGTGTAGTTAAACCCCCTTTGCCCAGCCACCATTCTAGTGGCTAGCCCTTGCACTTTCTCCAGACAGTCGATATCTTTCTGGTAGTACGGTGCCCAGGCCTGCACGCAGTACTCCATATGCGGCCTAACTATGGCCTGATATATCGGAACGAATATCTCCGGATCTCTACACAACATAATGGATCTAACTCGAAAGAGTTCTCTCCTGTCCGTATTGGCTGCTGAGGTGCACTGCTTTGACGGCTTAAAGCTGTTGTCCATTATAACGCCCAAGTCTTTGACCTGCGAGACCACTTGCAACGAACCCACACTATTCTCACTAGCCCCTGTATTTGTGGTCAAGCATTGACACTTGGTGAGGTTTAGTGGAAGGTCCCATTTGCGTGCCCAGTTTTGTACTGCTAACACGTGAAGTTCTATATCTACTCCAGCTATCTTGACGTCATCGGCAAACATAAAGGTGGGGTTTGTAAGCCCACGTGCTAGGTCGCTGATGAAGATGAGGAAGAGCAGAGGGCCGAGCACCGAGCCCTGTGGCACCCCACTTGTTACACCTTCCGGTTTTGAAACATGGCTCCCCACCTTAACACTAAAGGTTCGCCCTGCTAAGAAGCTACTTATCCATTGTCTTGCCTTTCCAACAATTCCCATGGACTGCAGTTTGACGTCCAGAAATCTGTGGTTCACGGAATCAAATGCCTTGCTGAAGTCCAAGTAACAGACCGCAATCGATTGCCCTTCGTCCAGACGCTTGGTTACCTCATCGAGGAACAGCAGGAGATTCGTCAGACAGGATCGCCCTGCCACAAACCCATGCTGAGCATTTGATATGAGGTTGTGTTGAACTAAATGCCTAGAGATCTTCTTCCTGACTACTCGCTCCAGGCACTTACACAGTACCGAAGTCAAGCTAACCGGCCGGTAATTTTCCGCCTTTTGCCGGGGCCCACTCTTGTAAATGCCTACCACTGTTGCTCTCCTCCAGTCTCCCGGCACAATTCCCTCGCTAAGTGACGTTTCATACAACTTCGTCACCGGAGCCTTCAGGACCTCGGCCAGAGGCTGAACGATTGCTGGATGAATCCCGTCTGGACCTGCTGCTTTGTATTTATTCAAAGTTTGCAACTCCGCGTACACTTCTCCTACAGTAAGTTCGGGTATTGGAGGCGCCTGTGGGCCCTCCATTCTTTCCTCCAAACTATTTTCTGGTCGATGTATGCTCTTGAAGAATTCCAAGAGCGTGTCAGCTTTGTCTTCGTCGTTTAGAGCTAGTCGTCCCTGTGCTCCTTCGAAAGTTGCTATGCTCTCTCTCATACGTTTGTGAGATTGCACGTAGGCGTAGAATCGCTTTGGGTTTGTGCGGACCGACGCCGCTAACCGTCGCTCGAAAGCATATTTCTCCACTCTTTGGATCTCTTGAGCCCTGTTCCTAGCCATCTTATAACTATTCCATGCCCCCTGAGTTTTTTACAGCTTGTACGCCGCCCATCGTTGCCTGCGAATAACTATGGTCTTGCGGACCTTTGACTTCCACCATGGGGGTAGACTTCTACTGCTTGCCACCATCAGGGGTGCGAACTCATCTGTAAGTTCGAGTAGCCCCATCTTGATGGTCTCCCAACGTTCCTCTACGGAGGCATTTGTGTGTCTCGGTGTCCAGTGAATTTCCTCTGCCGCCTTCTTCAGTTCACCTATGTTGATTCTCCCATAGCGCCGACGTAACACGATTTCCTTCGGCGCCTTGCTTAGTCTTAGTGTGACCCTTAGGACTACATGATCACTTTTTCCAAGTGGCTCTTCCCACTTAATTTCCTTAACGTCCTGATGGTGCCGCGTTATGATTAAGTCAAGGAGAGACGGGTGCTGTCCACCTCTGTGTCTAGTGGCCTGTGTCACATGCTGCGTAAGTGCATGTAACTGGACCCACTGCAGAAACTTGTCGCCCGTTGATCCCCCTGGTGCGATCCCGCTTTCCCAGTTAATTTCGGGTAGGTTGAGATCCCCTAATAAGATGAACTCCTTTGTCTGTGCCAGCACCGCATCCAGCATTTGGAAGAGCTCAACATCTTCCTCATCTGTGGCTAGCGGTGCCCTGTAGATACAGATAATGCATACTGTACGCCCCTCGATCCTAATAAAGCAGGATCTGACCTGTACATTACCGGAGACTAAGTTGAACGGAGCCTCCCAATGGCCTGTGTCGGTCCGTGTTAGAAGTGCCACTCCGCCCCCTGCCTTCCATCTGTTCTATCCTGTCTGTAGGCAGCGTATCCCTGGAAGCGCATGTCAGTATATGGCTTTATCCAAGTTTCCGTCAACGCTACGACCTCAGACTCTGCGATCCTAGCCGTCAACTCCCCTCTTTTTCCCGGGAGACTGCAGGTGTTGGTGTACCATATTGACGGTTCCCTGGTCCTCGTTACTGACTTCATTGCTAATTCTAGGGCTAGGGTATCCTCGGGCGCAATCTCCGAGGTGATGCCCCGTTTTTTGCCCCTAAAGGTGTCGGCGGTGCAGCATCTTGCATATCGAGTGAGAAGTAGTTCACGGGAGCGAGGCTTGAGCCCAAATGTGCCCAGTTCTTGTATGTATCTTGTTTTCTCCGGTACCACTGAGCTGGAATGGCAAAACTCAACAACAAGGGGGCAGTCATTTCCGCTAAAGGGACGTGAGAATGAAAATAAAATTTTCCCAAATATGACATGGGCCCGAAAACATGAATATGGACACATCCATATATCAGTACAATTTTTGTTGTTTAAAGTTTACGCAGAAGGGTGATTAGCATAAACATTCGTAAGAGGAAGGAGTACGGATCCATTCATAGCTGCTTGAAGGTACAAGTATATGGGATTGAAGACGAGACGTGAAAACATGAGGGGGAATAATCTACCCGAGGTCGATCGGAGAATAGGCTGGCATTGGAGATAGTCCTAACCATTTGTCTATCCTGCCTTAAATGCCTCTTTTGATGAGGCATTCAATGCCTCCTGTGGAAGGCCTTTCCACAGAGGTATTATCAGGGACGAGAAGTGTTGGCTAATGAAGGCACGTTGGCGGGGTTTGAGGAGTTTCCTCGTGTGTCCTCGCAGGTTCTCCAGGTTCCGACGAGAAAAACTAATCCCCCGGGCCCGTTAAGAATAGATCACAGATCAGGGTTAGGTCCCCTCTAGTACGGCTTGTCTCAAGAGGGAAAGGATTAAGTGATAATAAACAAACCGGGTTGGGGCTAAAGCGTAAACCACGTGCCATTTTGGTAGCTTTTCTTTTGAATCTGCTCCAAGATGTTCCGGCCTCTGACTGGGCCAGTGGGTACTGTCTGGCTGCCTTATTCCAAAAGAGGTCTAATATAGGTTTCATGTGGAAGACGGAAGTCTGCCTTGGAGGTCATCGGGGAAGTTCGTCTGATAAGGTTCAGGACCCAGAAGGCAGTTTTACTAGCTTTCTCTTGGTGGGAGGAGAATAAGATATCGCTGCGCAACCAGAAACCAAGGATCTTGTATTGATCCACTTTTGGATTAGTGACCCCCACATTTACTTTGAAGAGATGAACCGGAGCACTTCCAAGTGACTTGCTAGCACATTTGGCATCATTTATTGAAAGGCTTCGGTCAGCTGACGGACGTTTGACCGGGCTAGTGGCTGACTGCACAGCATTTGCGTCCGTGTTTCAGATTTTTAAGTCATCTGCGTACATCGCGATGCTAACCGGAACCACATCAGGAAGGTAGCTAATGTAAATGAGGAATAGGAGAGTACCAAAGACAGAGCCCCGGGAGACTCCTATATCGGTGGGTGCAGGTTGAGACCGAGACTTATAATCACGAACCGAGAAGGTTCGCTTTCTTTTCAAGCTCTCAATCAGGGACAGTAGGCGACCGGAGATGCCGTACATCCTGAGTCTGTACAAAAGCTGAATATGCGGGACACTATCGAAGGCTCTGGCTAAATCGATGAATGCTGCACGGGACATCTTGCCATCATCATGGGCCTGTTTCAGGTTATCCATAGAGGTCAGCATATTGGTGATGCCAAGAAGGAAGCCATATTGCGCTGGAGACAGTAATCTATTGTCGCGCAAGTGTGTCAAGACTTCGCCGTTTTCACTTCGCCCAGAGATTTTGCTAGGGACACTGGTGAGGCTTATTGGCCTGAACTTCCGGGAAGGTGTCGATCTCCTTTCTCATAAATTGGGACAGTTGCAGCATGCTCCCATGAATTCGGAAATCTTCCATTGTCTATGCACTGTTGAAACAGAGTGGGGCATGATGCTGCAAGAGTGTAGGCGGGTTCTTTTGGAACGCGAGGATGAACTTCTTTCAATTCCATCGAGCTGAACGGGTGAAGTTTGCTAAGCCCCTCCTCCACTTCTTCGCGAGTCACCGTGAAGTGCTCCAATGGGGAGACTAGCTGTTTTAGCTAAAGGGATGGGTGCCCATAGGTAAGCACTGCTTTTGTTCTGAAGACCGACATAAAATGAGATCTGAAAACTTCTGCTACCTCAGAAGGGGAGTGGCAGGAAAGCCGTCAGGAGGCGACAGCGTGGGCACTGAGGACCCTGACTCAAGATTGCGGCTCAGGTGTTTAAGGAGTAAAGGGCGGTTCGTGCTCGCCCGGTCTACGAACCGCACCACAACTCACTGCTGCCTCCATGTGAGACGTACACCGAGTCCTCGAACAATGCAATGATGTTAACATGTAGTGTCGATGAGTAGGGTGATACGAGGGCTGTGATAGAGATAAGTACAGTAATGAGACACTAGAGTAGTGATATGCAGTATAGCGTAGTTAGTCTGGAGGGAAGAAAAGGACGGCCGATAAAAATGAAGAAAAAACCTCCAAGGACGGTTAGTAATAGTCTGGGAATACCTCTGCCTAGCAAGCATACGGTTTGTGCTTAAAGGTAACGACCGAGTTTGCCTTCACTTTGTGTGAAGGCATCGTTTTCCACTTGTTTGTGACACGGTGGGAAAAAACGTCCTAATGCTCTTACTTGCTCTTGGTCTGTCCGATTTCCGCTCGTGTCCCCTGAGTGCAAGGCCATGACAACGGGGCGGTAATGGTCTGTCGGTCGTGGTGCCTCCCTTATGCAGCTTGTATCACTCTAGCAGATCTCCCGTAGCCCACGACGGTCAAGGGACCATGGATTTAGGGCTTTCAGTCTTTCCTGGCACGACTACCCTTGCATTCCGTTTATCATTCTAACGAACCTCCTTTGAAAGTCTTCAAATATCATTTTGTCCTTTGTAACGAACGTTTGAGCAATGCGTAGCCAAATTCGCAACGGATCCCGAAATCAAAAGACGATTATCCGTGATATTCTACGATACTAGATTATTACAATGAACAATGACATGAACAATATACAAACCTCAATAATACGATCACAAGGACTCAACAACGAGAAACCGAATAGCAGCGTGTGAGCAGACAGCACGTGCGTCACGCAGGTCCTGAACAAGGATGTGTCAAAGTAGCGCTGTGGGCGCGAACAAACAACAGTTGGTCCAGAAAAACAACCAGTTCGTTAAGACAAGTCAACAGTGTAGGCAAATGAGTGATGTTGGGAAAAACACTGAATCGCGAGGGAAAAAGGGGGATTTTCCACGACCGGCTGTTACACCGCCCACCAAAATCCTCCTGGATCCTTAGCAGAGTCAAAGGTTCGGTATAAAGGTACTGATTCTTCATATCTGCCTAGGCCCTGCTGTCAGTGCGCGCGTCTAATGCTCGTCGTCAACGTTCTACTACTGGTCGCACTTGACCCATTGGATACATAGACGTGAGTCTAGTCTACATCTTCCACGAGACCAAATGACCTATGGCGGGCGTGAAAGGTCACATAGACGTTGTCCTCGTAAAGGGCCTCCCTGTCCTGGATGTATGTGCTTGAGTGTGCGTGTGAGTGTGTGTGTGTGCCGGGGTGTACAATGAAATCACAGGTATGACTACACATCAAAGGAGGACTTTCTGCAATGTCAAAAAACGGACCGTGTGGCAAGAAAACGAGTCAAATGTAGCATGTGTGCGTGTGACGTAAGCTTCGCTACTTCCACAAATGCAAGGGGCATTCGGTAACGTCAACGAAAAGCAAAACAACGAACACTGCCACATTTTTGATGGGTTTACGGGATGTAGAGTGCGTCGTGCATGTGTGCATGTATCGGGATATACAATGGGATCGCATTCATCAACACATATCGGAAATAACCTTCGGTAATGTCAACGAAAGACCGCGAGCACTGTTACGTGTTTGACGGAGACCTTGTGGTATATATGGTGTTTCTTCATCCACCTCGATGACTGGTGTGAAAAGGTTTACTAGGCCTTAGGGTTATCAGCTCCTCAATCTTCCCTCTCGAGTAGGTTAATACTGCGTATGTCACGAATGAGCACTCCGTTAGCTGTCTTCACCTTCACCGTTCTTATCATTCCGCCAGTTCTTTTGATGGTTTCCAAATGACCAAGCGCTGAAATATGCGTGTTCGTCTGCGATCATAACCACGTCCCCAACTTTGAATGGCCTCGTTTTCACCAGCCACTTCTGTCGAGTCTGCAAAGCCGGTAGATACTCCCGCAGCCATCGCCTCCAGAAGACCTTGGCCAGATAGTTCGCCTGCTTCCACCAGTAAAGGTAGCTCCCACGAAGGTTTACTGGCCCTTGGAAATCCTCGTTCGACCTTAACGTCAATAAGTCGTTCGGGGTGAGCGCCAGGTGGGTGGGGTCGCCGTTCATTACTGGAACCAGAGGGCGGTGGTTCAGGATTCGCTCCACCTCAGTCATGACGGTGTTCAGCGTCTCGTCGTCGGGTGGCTGCTGCTCCATGATTGACAGCAATATCTGTCCGGCAGACCGGATCATGCGTTCCCATACGCCGCCTCGGTGGCTGGCCTGTGGGGGGTTGAAATGCCATCGTATGCCGTAGGCCACGGTTCGATCCTGCAGTTCGTCCCTGTTTATGTTCTTGTGCCAACGCTGCAATTCCCGGTGCGCGTCCACAAAGTTCGACCCATTATCTGAGTATATATCGGCCGGTACGCTTCTTTGGTTGATAAATCTTTGCAAGGCCCGTAGAAACGAATTGGTTGTCATCGAATGTATGACTTCTAGGTGTACCGCACGTGACTTCATGCACGTCATGATACATTCATAACGCCTTTCTAATCTCTTCCCACATTTGATCCACAAGGGCCCGAAATAGTCCAACCCGGTGTCACTGAACGGCCACCAGCCCGTAGTCACCCTGCATTCTGGTAGTGGGGCCATGAGTTGTTTGCCTGCTGTGGCATTGCGTCTCCTGCATTGCACACACCGTCGGATTACGCGTTTTACAGTCTCTCGTCCTCTCAACAACCAAAGACGCTTTCGGATGACGCTCGTCATGTGACTTTCCCCGGCATATCCCTCCACGGTGTGGACGTGTTGAATCATTAGCTCTACTACAGGTTCTATCGCAGGCAGCAAAATAGGATACTTTGTGTCGAAGTTCAGGTGGGCGTTGGTCAGCCTACCATCAACCCGCAGCAGTCCGTCGATGAGTTTGGGGTTCAAACGCTTCAGCTCGCCTCTTGGAGATGGCATGTCTTTGTTGGTCGGCCCCACTTCTTCCGCCCTCTTGAGTTCTCGGGCGAAAGCCTCGCGTTGTATCATTCTGAAAATATCGTACTCTGCCGCTTGTAGCTCATCGGGACCCATCGGGCATACCCGTATCCGGCCAGAGGGCCGTAGCCCTTTCATGACTAGTAAATTTCTCTTGAATCTGGTTAACCAAACTAGCGAACGAAGCGTCTTCATCCAGGAAGAAAACCTGACCAGTCGCGATAGAATGGATGTCGCTTCGACGACGTTGGTTGCTATCACTACGCCTTTGATTTCCAGTTCCACTTCCGTAGGGGGTTTTAATTCGAACACGGGCCAGTCCTGTTTGGGCAAGTGCAGGAAGTTTGGCCCTCCCGTCCACGTGTCTAGTTGCCTAAGGTTGTTCGCACCTCGGGAGCACAGGTCGGCCGGATTATCGCCAGACCTGACGTGATTCCACTGGTGCGTGGCTGATTCATCGTGGATAATCGTGAGTTGGTTAGCAACGAAAGTACTTAACCGGCTCCGGACGTTGTTGATATAGTAAAGTACTATTGTTGAATCCGTCCAGAAGCTAACCGACCAAATGTAGAGATCGAAACATCTCTTCACAGCTTGCACCACCCTGACTGCCAACACGGCTGCGCTGAGTTCAGGGCGTGGGATTGAGACCGACTTCAGTGGAGCAACGCGGGCTTTGGCGAGCAGGATCCTCGTGGTAAATTGTCCATCTCCTGCGCACCATCGTCCGTACACCACAGCTCCATAACCGACTTCGGATGCATCGGAAAAGGCATGTAGTTCTCCAGTCCGCGTTGTATGGCCGGGAGTCAAACATCGTGGGATTCTTGTGTCCCCTAATTTTTTCAAGGTGTTCAAAACTTCTTCACAGTCCAGCCGGGCCCCTCGGTCCAGTGACTGGTCCCAATCAACTTTCTTACGGCACAGCCGCTGCAGCAAGATCTTTCCGGGTAGCAGCCATGGTGAGACGAAACCGAGCGGGTCGAACAAACTTGAGACGGCAGATAGTATGCCACGACGGGTTATTGGCAGCTCGGGAACGTTTAGTTCGAAAACAAAATCGTCCGTTTCCGCGTCCCATTGTATCCCTAGAGTGCGCTCTATAGGAAGTGGAGAGCCGTCCAAATCTCTTACCCTTTCGGCCTTTTTGTGATACGGGATGACCTTCAGCACTTCTGAAGCGTTTGACATCCATTTAGTTAGATGGAAGCCGCCCTCTTCCAGCAATCTCGTCAGACCCCTGAACTGCTCTAGAGCTGATTCCACGTCATCGAATGACCCAAGGTAGTCGTCGACGTAGAAGTTCCTGCTGACGCTATCTACTACCGTCCGATGTACTAGATCGCCATGTTTGTTCGCTGATTCTCGGAGGGCGTAGTTCGCACAAAATGGTGACGATATGGCTCCGAAGGGGTGGACGGTCATCCTATAACTCACCACTGCGTTGTCCCGGTCGCTCCCTTCCCACCGCAGGAAACGCAAAGCATCTCGTTCTCCTACCGGAATCTTCACCTGATGGAACATTTCCCTAATGTCGGCAGACAAAGCCACTTTACCCACTCTGAAACGGCACAAAACATCAATCAGTGATGATAATGCTATATTTCTCGGCCGTGGTCGAGACGCACGCGCTAGCGCATGATCATGGTGTGATACTTTACTCAATAAGGTGGAATATTCACAAATTCAAAGTATGAAAGTCGAGAGTATCAGCGATAGATAGACATAGCCAACAACAGTTTGAATGGATCATTTTAATAATGGTTGGCGCTGCAGTTTCAAACCGGTTTCGAATCCAGGCTGGGCGGTGGAGATATCGAAAAACCGTTAGCGCATTGTCAAGGATGCATTATGAACGAGAATGATGCAAGCTGGGGAAACGGAGGCCTGCTGATATTCTACAGACATAGTAGATTTTGAACAAGAAGAAAAGGAAGAAAAAAAGGAAAAGAAAATCGTAAAGAAGTGTTCTTGGGAAAGTCGGTGCACGCGGAGAGGATAGCGATCCATGAAGACGATGCAGACCCTGAATGTCGGATTTACCGGAGTTCAATAAATGGAATGAGTGTCGAAACGGTGCCGAGACCAATTTCGTGAAAGTGAACACTGGTGGATGTGGGAGAAACAGCAGTCCATAAAAAGGTGAGTTTAGATTCAGGATCAGTAACATGTACCATTCAGAAATGAGAAAGCTCAACTGGAAGGTCCTCGAGAAGTGGAGAGTCGATTTCCAACCGGCTACGGTTCGGAGAGAAGGTGGACTGTGGTAACGGATAATAAAGTGTGAAATCTCCGCATGGACTTGAGAGTTAATATGCTGTTTCACTGACAAATATATGTATATATATATATGTTGACGCATTTGCCTTCAGTGATATTCAGCGTCGTTTCTGGTAACGCACGACATCATATGGGTGTGTTTCGTCTAGCAGGGCAAAGTTTGTGTCGCTCAATCGGCTGAGTGTGGTGGTATATTAGCAAGATGCGCATGAACTGGAATATGTGTTGGTTGCTTTAGAAAAAGCTGAATGATCTGATAAGCAATTGGGAGTATTTCCTGTCGGGTGGCTTGGTTTCGGTCCCAGTTGCTATGGTAGGTTCTATTTGAGTCTCTGTCCGTACGAGTCAAAGTAGCATCCTTGGTTATCCGGTTTGGTGACTGCGATAGTGGGAGACAACAGACCTGAAATAAAGGGGGGTTGCAGTCTGGACGTGGTTCCAGCTGTTGGTCATGATGATATATGAAGACAATAGATAATGGACTGGTTAGGTCTGTGTGAGTGAAGCATGGATGAAGTTTCATTTGAGCAGTCAATGGCACCTACTCCACATTCTAAGTAAAAATAGGCTCGCGGTGGATTTGTGCTATACTGCTGCAGGCTAACGGAGTTGCGTACACTAGTTTGGTAACGGTGTATGCATCTCAAAGGATTTATGATTTTGCACGTTGGCACGGCATCGCTCGGATACTAATGAAAGACCTAGGGTCTCACGGTTTAGAGCAGTTAGAAATGATAACCCCCAGTACCGTTTGCTTACGCAGAAAGCAATTTGGCAACGAGGCGATAAGATAGGTTTGAAATAACAGACTGTGAGCGAATGAGACTGGCACACTGTTAGCGTAGTCCTTGGCTGATACTGTCTCTTCCAGCATAGTGGTTATTGTATACTGGGTAGTTTCTGAGGAGCCCTAAAGTAGATGAAACTATTGGGGTGACAGAGGTGATACATTAGAGGCAATCGGTCACGTGCCTTGGAACGTTAACGTGAGTTCATCTATGCTCTTACCCGATGGTGCTATCGTACTGGGATTTGCTCGAGTATGATCAAGGAAATCGGACGTAGACATGATTGCATGGTTGTCGCGGTGTCCTTTTCGTCGTTATCGCATTGCAAACCAGGAAAACACCCATGTGAGGACTGGTTTTGGAGAGCCTTGAGAAATGGAAATGAGATGGGTCCGAATTTTCGTCAGGGAGACAAACTCTAACGACCTACATTCGGTGCTCATGGTAGGCGGCACAAGGGCCTGCTTCAGGTAGGGAGGTAGCACGATACACAACCACTGGCATCCAGCACGTGGCGCTCCAAGAATGATCCACACTTTTTTAGACGTTTTTATTTTATTTTTTTAATGGTTTTATCACAGTCAGGTATCTGGCTGTCAGAGAAGGCGGAGCTGCTTTTGGTGGGCGACCACAGCTCCCACACCCCGGCCGAAACATGGACCGCATGTAACAAGCCGCTTTGGGAATAGGTCAACCACACCAGTCGATCCGTAGCAACACTGCAACCCGGAGACATGAGTCACAAGTGACAAGGCTGGTGTGCCTGGAAGACAAAACAGTGGGGTATTTTTTCTCACTTTTTTATGCCAATCTCTACTTTTTGGTGGTCATGTCTAATTGGTGGTCAACTCTGTGCAGGGAGACCATCACGGCCAGGAATGTTTGTAGAAGCGCCGCGCTAACACTCGCCTTATCCGTGAAGTCAGAACCCTCATGCCGTTTACATGGGACAAAAAATGCAGGGGGAGGTAGAGTCAACCACAGCCTGCGATTATTCAATGGGGTTTATGTTCAACGAAGCGCCAGTCTGCACAAAGATGGGGTACGACTTGCAGCACCAACAACGTGATTAGTCGGGATGATCCACAGATGGTTTGTAGTTTTGCTGGCTAAGTATCAAATGCTAGAGTTCTGTGACAGGGACGGTGTATGATGTGGCACATCCTAGATTATCAAGGGTTCTCGTTAGTATCACGCTCTCCTCATCAGCTCTATCAAAAGTCATGTAAGGATTTATAATAGTATATATAGATCAAATCGATCCCCGGGCAACGAAGCTGAGAAGAGCGGAAGCCAGGATAAGTAGGAGAGGATCAATGAGTAAATTAGTGGGTGGTGGGACTTAATGTCTTAGGATCCAGCACCACTGGACAATTTGGAGCTGGGGGAAAACATCATTGGCTAAAACCTTCAGCTAGAGGAGAGTTGTTTTACATGGCTGCCCTAGTACTATATGGCGAGGGAGGCAGTAATTGTTCAGACATGGTTGTGGAAACCGACTAGTGAATTAGGTGAGGCAGGGATGTATAAGGGTTAGGTGATGGCAGGTGAATGTGGGTGAGTAGCGAGAACCGGCAGGCATCTAGATAGTTATAGTTGTAAACGACAAAACTATCCTTCTGCAGTGTGGGTTATACGTAAAAAGTAATAATAAATGGTAAGCCTATCGTCTGTCGTTAGGCAGAAAATGGTAGGTTTGGGATATGATGCCGTGATCCTAGTAGTTGAACCCGTTTTTGAAGGCCAGCTCGACGGGTAGCAGAGGGCGGGAGGAGAGACTGAAGCTAGGGTTCTAAAGTTCGATGCCTTCCTCATAGGCTCGATCCTCAGATATGCTGGCGTTAGTCAAAGATAACATATGACTAACGGTAAGTTGTGATTTTAGGGCATGGCTGAACTGGGTTATTGACGCACATTTGCGAATGGTCCGAGGCAGCTTATTCCAAAGCTTAGAATATTTAATGAGAAAGAAGTTGGATCTGATTGCCAGCCTGGAATTTGGGATGGTCATACTGAAGTCTCTGTGGCGCAGAGGGTAAGATGAGGGTAGGGAAAACTGTATAGAGTTGGTAGAAGTGAACGCAGAACAATGAATAAGTCTGTATAGAAAACACAAGTTAAGCCTGACATGTCTAAGCCATACGGGGTCAAGTTTTAATAGAGTGCATCGCTCTTTATAGCTCAGTGGAGAGGAATATCCCACTAGCTTCTTGGTGAAGGTACGCTGGACTTTCTCCAGGTGTATTCTGTCCGATTTAGACATTCCAGAGAAGATTATAGGGCAATATTCGAGGTGGGGTCTAGCATAGGATTGGTATGTAAGGAGGATACTATGTTTCATTTTAAATGATCTGAGAACTAGGCCTATTGTCTGTCTGGCCCTGGCCGTCTGAAATGAGACATGTTCCGAGAATTGTAGATTGTTAGTGTATCGAAGCCCAAGATCCTTCACTGATGAGCTTGGGGCGATGGGTACTTGGTTCAGTGACAGAGTTCCGAGGGGGACTTGACATCTGTAGGTTGTGTAGAAGCTTTTAGATGTAGAGAAGCACATCTGCCATGAAGTGCACCATTGATCAAGTTTCTCAAGATCACTACCTATTTCAGACAGTGCTGTGCTCAAATCTTGATGGCGGAAATCATACACGATTTTGATGTCGTCGGCGAAGAGGAAAGGTGTGCCATGTTGCACAATCGAAAAAATGTCGTTAATATAGAGTAAGAAAAATAGCGGACCAAGTACACTTCCTTGTATGACTCCACTAGTGACAGGCGCCGGTTGCGATAGATGACCATTAGCATATACAACCTGGGTTCGATCCGACAGGTAAGAAGTGATCCATGATAAAAGCGGGTCATGGATACCATAGGCCCGGAGTTTTGTTAACAATCGGGAGTGAGGAACTCGGTCAAATGCCTTGGTCATATCGAGGTAGATGATAATCATAGATTTTCCGTCGTCAGCTGCCGTGGTCACTAGGTTGAAGAAATCAAACTGGCATGTGGTACAAGAACGTGACTTTAGGAAGCCATGTTGGCCACTGTGAATGAGGTTATGGGAAATGAGATAATCGGACTTCCGCTGTTTAATCAAACGCTCCATTGTTCTGGCAGCTAAAGGGGTATGGTTAATAGGACGATAATTTGAAGGGTCATGCACTGGACCTTTTTTGTGGATAGGAATAATGGTTGAAGTTTCCACTGGGATGGAAGAATGCCATTTTTAAGGGATAAGTTGTAGAGATTCATAAAGATAGCAGCGATGTCAGTTCCACCAAGATGAAAAAGTGCTGGGGGGATGCCGTCATAGCCAGGGCGGGAGGAGGGTCTAACACGCAGCAGCAGGTGGGTCACATCGTTCAAACTGAATTCAATGTCAGAGATAACTTGCTCGGTGATGAGGGGTACGGGTGGCGGATTTACAGTGGTGTCAGTGGTCATGGATTCTGAAAAGAAAGTATTGAGCGCCTCAGCGATTTCAGCTGCAGATTTAATCTGCGTGCTGTTTTCCAAAATTAGATTTGATATCCCTGTAGGCTCTCTCTGATTTCTGCTCTTCAGCAGTCGGGACAACCGGTACGATCTGTCAAAGGAATTCAAGGCCGAAAGCTCCTGCTTTCTCAGCAGTTCATTAGTCCGAAGACTGGTGGTGACAGAGAGAGAGTGAAGTTGCAATAGTACGGAGAAGTCCTTGGTTTTATTGTAGATATTCTGCAGTTTTGCATGTTTATTTTGCAGCCTTGTTTGGTAAGAGCCGCGGGCTTGAGAACGGTTGGTCCCGATGGTGGTGATTGCTGACAAGCAGCTGTGTAGCTTATGGTAGAGTACGTCACTGGCGAGCTGAATGTTGCGCTGTAGGAAGTAGTCATCCCAGTTGAGGGATCGAAGCATAGGCTTGAAGTTCATCCAGTCGATCGTGTGCAGGGGCTGCTGAGATGAGCTACATATGGGGCCTATGGGTCCGGCTGTGAATCTGCAGGATACCATTCTATGGTCACTGCCTGGGAAAGGGTTAAGGGCGATAGTCATCACGTCCGATAGGCCAATGGTAAATATCAGGTCTAGTATGCTGTTACCTCTGGTTGGTGACATTACGTTCTATACCCAGCGCCCTGCGCGTATGGTCGAAACGAAGCTCGTGAAGTATTGGAGCGATGACATGGTGTCCCAGCAGATATTAGGTGCATTGAAATCGCCAGCAATGATTTTTGACGAGGAGGGTAATAGTGCAAAGTGGTCAAAGGCTTTGACTACGTGGGCGAGGTCCGTGGTGTTTGAATTGGGTGGTCGATAAACGCAGCCGATATGGAGTGGAGAGTTGGTCTGAAGAACCGTTACCCATATTGAGTCCTGAATTGAGTCCAGTATTGGATCAGAGAGAGGAATGGTAGGCAAGCTGTTTTTAACGTGGATAAGACAGCCTCCTCCACGACGACGACGATTTTTCATGAAGGTTTGATAACCAGCAATAGAAATTTGGTCCAATGGGACAGAATCATTTAGCCAGGTTTCGGTTATGACGATGATGTCGAAGTCGGAAGACAGTACTATATTATGGAGAGTATGGATTTTATTCAGTAATGAGCGAGCTTTAATGAGAAGCAAGTTAAGTGCAACTGTACCGTCATGGTGTGGAGTGGGAACAACCATCTGCGGGTGTTGATGGCTACCACTACCGAGGTGGTAAACATCATTAAGTGGATTCATAACGACAGGGTTGTCATGTATAGAAGTGAAGGAGTCTAAACAGGGGTTAAAAGTGGGGAACCGGCATTGTGAAGAAGGGGTGAAGCTGGGTTGGGGGGGGGGGTGCCGTCAAGAAAAAACTGGTCGTTTGGGGAGGTGGAATTTCCGGGGTGGTTGAAGTAGCCAGGTGGGGGGTTGGACGCTGAGGTAATGGGTAACGGCAAGTGAGATGGCAGAAAGTAGTGGTGACTGGGTTCAACGGGGTACGCCTGGGGGCGGGTAGTTGCCGCTTGACCAGGACCGACGAAATAACTGTAGTTGGTTGGGCTGGCCCATCCTGTGTTCAGGAAAGGGCGCGGAGCTAGACAATTGAGGCCATTGGTTATAATTCGACTGGATGTTACTTATTTGTATCATTGGAGGAGAGAGAAATTCGTTACGGAGGTTCGACGGGAGGTGCTGGCGCTGAGCCAGATGATTGGAAAACTGTTTCGGGATACTTGGAGAATATGGTGTGTTCGATCCCGATGCATGATGGTGCACTACTCGGTGGCCGTTTTTCACCTTTATTGTAGAGTGGAGTTGGGAGGACCTTGTTGATTAGCCGAGGTACCACGCTAATACAACGAGGTGGGGTTGGCTGCTTTAGGGTGGTGCAGGGTTGCGTCCTGCTTGACAACAAGCGTGAATTATTTGGGGTGTACTTGGAGTGCATGGTGGGGGTTCTAAATAGGATTCTGAGAAGACTTCCGGGGGGGGGAATACGGGAGTAGCCGGAGTAGCTAAAGGCTGTGGGGGGTCACAGAGTCCTGTCTGCCGATGGGACGATTGGCCACATAGTAGATCATGTCTTTTATGAACGATCTGTGTTCGCAAGACGGTGGGACATGAGTTAGAGCATGACGGGATGTTGGCAACAGACTTCCCCGGAGTCTTTTTCGGTGGTGAGACGGTGGGCAGTAGGCTGGCATTAGCAGCGGCAGGCTTGGATGCACGGGACTTTGGTGGCCCTGGGCTAATAATGGGTTTGGCATGGATATCGTTGCCGTTTGAATAAGCGGAGGTTGATGGTAGAAGGCAGGGCCGTTTACTAGGGGGATGTGCTGGAGAGGAGGTCAGGTCTAGGTCTACCAGAGTGGTGCGGACAACTGAGGGCTTTTGAGTTACTGGGTGGCTCGACTAGCAGCGAGAAGACGCGGCGACTGATATTTCAGCCACAGGTTACGCTGGTAAAGCTAGGGCACTTTTTAGTGATTGAAAGACCTCTCTTTGGAGGGGCGTTTTATCCGGTAGTATTCTGATTCTTTTGAATGGGGTGGCATTGGCAATGATTTGCCAACTAGTTATGAATTCTGTAGCTGTTACTTCGTCAGCGAATTGGAACTTTAAAGGACAGTCGGTGCGTTGTGATTTTTTGCGCAGTCGAGTGCGATAGCACCTGTGGTGTGCCATGTTGCAGGCGTTCAGGATGGCGAGTTTGGTTGACGGAAGGGGTAGTCGATCAGGGATGTTGAAAACTATCGCGTTTTTGGAGTTGGCTATACGCTTATGAACTTCCGTCACAACTGAGTCTAAGAAGCGGCCCGCCATGACTAGGCTCTGGCGATTAGCAATAGGCGTGGGTTCCATTATGCTAGATAAAGGGGATATCTTTAATAGAATATCATCGATGGACTGGATCTGGTTATGCAGGTCCGTCACTCTTTGATCTACTTCGTTAATCTTCTTGTTAACTTCGTCATAAACATCAACGAGAGGTACTGAGAATGGACTGAGTGCAGACTGAGGTTGAGTGTTTCTGGTTTTTCTGAGCCTAACGGTACGTGTTGCCTGATTTGCACCCGGGACCTTGGCACGTTTACGGAGGCCCTTTGGAGCTTCCATAAGTAGTTTGGGAGATAATGTGAAGAAGGGGGAAAGATTATGGGTCAGCAAGTTGAACTTTTCGAGAGTGTAATGCTACTTAGAATATTTTGGGTATTTTTCTTACGCCTTTCTAGCTAAATGACAGACGGTTATAAGCTTCATAAACATAAAAACCAAAACTAACCTAGGGAAAATAGAGGCCCGGTGTGGTCCAGTCAGGCCCCTGTAGCAGGCGATCGTTTAACGACTTGCCCTGGAACTTGGCCGCGAAGTTGAAAACCACCCGCAGTTTATTGGGTTTCTTGGGGTTGATAACCGGATGGTGAGGCAGATACCAGATACCCTTTTTGCTGTCGGTGTTGACAGGCACCTTTTCAACGTAACCGAGGGCCTCGTTTCGTTTCATCAAATCCGCGTATCGTTCCCACAGATTCTGGTCTCGATTGAAGCGTTCCTTTAGTCGTAGTAATCGTTGGAGAACATAATTTCTGTTGTCAATCCACGGGTCGACCGGTGTGCGCCATGGGAGGGGAACCTCGAACTGATTTTTGAGGCCTCTAGTGCCTTGCCGCACCGTTTGTAGAGCGAAGTGATCCTCTTGAGACAACGTCGGTCTTTCGTCTCCAATGTCATGAAAACTCCTTTTCATACAGCCGTTGCAGATGATACTCTATGCGGTCCGTTTCGGCGGATAAGTAATTCACGGAACCGCGTACCCCTACTGGACCGTATAACATCCATCCCAGAGCCGTGCGTACAGCATAAGGTGCCTGGCGGTCGCCCACTCTCTGGTCAAGCACCCAATGCGCCTCTGGCACGTCGCAGCCGATGAGGAGATCCACTTCATCATCTTCCCAGTCTACAACGGTTACATCCTGCAGGTGGGGCCACCTTGTCAAGATTGAGTTCACCGACCTTGGTGCTCGCATGGGGAGATCCGCTAACGTGAATACCTCCGTTGGTTCAATTTCCTCGTTAGTGTCTAGAGAGATGAGTTGCAGCCTTAATCTACCGGCAGTCATTACCTGTGTTCCGCCCACTGTGATCACTGCCAACGACGTCGCACCTTTAGCCAGTTGGTGTTTGTCGGCAAACCGCTCTTTCACTAAAGTGGTGTCGGATCCACTATCAACGAAAGCCAACGCCTTGACTATCCCAGTCGGAGTCACCACTCCCACGGCCACTACGCCTAAACGTACCGGTTTACTGGCAGATCGTGAAGTTGAACAAATAATGCTGGGTTTGGTACTCGCCTCGGATATGGTTACTCTCGCCTGACGCAGCAGCCGATGGTGTCTGCCCGTGCAGCCCTCGTAACCACATCGATTCCTTGTCCTACAGGCTGCTGCCCGGTGCGTGGTGTTGAGACAGATAAAACATGCTCCTGCCATCCTCGCCATTCCCCACCGTTCGTCTATTGTGGCGTTGCCGAACTTGGGGCATTCTGGTAGGCCATGGCTAGTACCACAGGATCTGCAATTGGGTTGCGCCGTAGCACCTCGTGAAATGACGTGTGTATTGGTCCAAGGCTGGTACTTTGGATGTTCCCGTACAGGGGTTTTGACTTGGCTAGTACTGGGCTTGTTTGCTCGGTTGCGGTCCCGGAAAAGTCGGCCGAATCTGCTGTCAGCTATCTTCGTTTGCCTGTCCAAGTATTCGGTCAGGTCTTCGAAGTTGGCTTTTTTGTCGCTTTGGCTTATTCGTTCTGCTTCTTCCGCCCACCGACCCTGTAGTTCGGGAGAGAGGTGACGGACTATGCCTTCCAAAGTGTGCATGGCGTCTAGGTCAGCCCTGTGACCTAAATGGTCGAGGGCTATTGAGCAGTTCTGCATCTTAATCACCAAGTCGGCCATGGTGTAGACGTCGCCCTTGGTTCTCTTTGCCTCTACCATCACGCCCTCAATTAGGTTACGGGCTACTTCGAAAGGTTGGCCAAACAAGTCCCTTAGAATCTTCCTTGCCCTTGTGTAGCCTTGTTCTGGGTCGAGCATGGTGCACCCGTCGATAGCTTCTCTTGCTCTGCCTCGGCAGTAGTGAGTAAGGTAGAGAAGCCTTTGCCCGGGGTCGGTTACCTTATTTTGAACAAACGTCTCGAACTGCTTGACAAACTTGCAGTATTGCTCAGCTCGCCCGTCGAAAACCATTAGTTCCACTCTAAGTAGATCGATCGATGGTGGTTTGTAGTCGGCGACCGGCGTGGGGTTCCCTACCTTATTGCACCCTGAACTATCGGAAGTGTCGAAGTTGCTGGTCTCATGCTCTCGCTCTTTCTGTGTACACTTATTCTCTGCTTCCTGCGCCTGTAGTCTAGCCGATAGTAACTGTTGTTCTAGGTCTAGTATTCTCAGCTTATATAAATCGACATCCTTACGATCAATGTTGCTCTACTTAGCACATGAACTAGCACTGTCAGGACTAGGCGATCTAGCATTAACTAAAGAGTCAAATGTACCCAAAACCTCTCCAGGGACTTGCCGTATTACTTCCTGTCCGGATTCTACTGTTTTCGATTCTTTTCTTGGCATTTTGCGTGTTTTTCCCCGTTCCAAATTGATCTTTTGAGTATTGTAACGAACGTTTGAGCAATGCGTAGCCAAATTCGCAACGGATCCCGAAATCAAAAGACGATTATCCGTGATATTCTACGATACTAGATTATTACAATGAACAATGACATGAACAATATACAAACCTCAATAATACGATCACAAGGACTCAACGACGAGAAACCGAATAGCAGCGTGTGAGCAGACAGCACGTGCGTCACGCAGGTCCTGAACAAGGATGTGTCAAAGTAGCGCTGTGGGCGCGAACAAACAACAGTTGGTCCAGAAAAACAACCAGTTCGTTAAGACAAGTCAACAGTGTAGGCAAATGAGTGATGTTGGGAAAAACACTGAATCGCGAGGGAAAAAGGGGGATTTTCCACGACCGGCTGTTACATCCTTGGCTAGGCTCGGTGCCCACGCTTGAATAAAAATTCTCCAGGCGGTGCCTTACCGTCAGCTTGTAAGTAGGAAGAATTGCTCGGGCCTCTCTAGGCACCAACTTTCATCCTAAGTTGAAAAGCCCTCTCTTTGCCCTGGCCGCTGCTGACGCTCACTTATCGGCGAGTTTGAAGCTCCCGTGCACCAGCACACTTAGGCCCCTTACCAAAGTAGCGGACGCAGTCTTAACTGGGACAGACAGCCCTACGTACCTGTCTTCGTTGCTTCCCACGCCCGCCGGCAAGTGTTTGCATTTGGCTGCATTCAGTAGCAAATCCAACTTATCAACCCACGCGTTGATCCCGTTTGAGTCGGTTTACGGCTGTCTTGAGGTTGGCTCACCTAGCCGTTGATCCACCTCATAATACACTGGACCACTCCAAGTGCCTTCAGTTTGCCCAGTAAGAAGCGGTGGTTTACTGAATCGAAGGCCTTTTGGAAGTCAAAGCAGCATACGTCTACTCGTTCCCCTTGGTCCAATCTGATGGTTACCTCGTCGGAGAACGATAGCAGGTTACTGAGGCAAGACCTTCCTTTAACAAGCCCGTGTTGTTGATTAGCAATCAGCTGGTGTGTCGGTAGACTTTCTGTTAGTTACTTTCTGACCCGGCCCTCCGGCGCTTTGAGGGCTATTTGTAGTAAGCTTACTGGACGGCAGTTAGAGGCCACCTCCCGCTTGCCCCCTTTTTAAATGGGGACTGCTCGCGCCAATCTCCAATAGTGCGGTAGCTCCTCGGTGTCTAGAGATACCCCAAACAGCCGTGTTGGCGGTTCAGCCAGTGCGCTGGCCAGGGCTCTTAGAATGGCAGGGTGGAAACCCTCAGGCCCAGCAGCCCTATTGCTATTCAGACTGCTCAGCGTCAGTTCAAACTCACTATTAATGAAGACGACTACATCCGTGACGATCTTCTGCCGGGTTACGGTGGTCTCGTGCTGTCTCCCGGTGTCTCGTCTATGCACTCGGTCAACGAAGTTCCTCAGAGTCTGCGCTTTCTCGTAAGAGCTCGCTGATTGCGCTCCCTTTTGGTTGAATACGCATCCTGCGGCTACTGGCGCTGGGGCTTTAGACTGGACGTGGCTATAGCAAGCCTTAGGACACGCCTTCACTCTATGCACTGGGGCCGCTTCATACCTTGCCTGACTTTCTCGCCGCACCTCAACGACACTCTAACGGGCCCTCATATGCTGCAGCAAACTATGATGTCCACCTGCTGACCGATAAAGATGCCACTCTTTGCTGTTCTCCAGTTGCGCCTTAACGGATCGGATGGTCCACCAGGGGGGTTTGCTCAGTCTTTTGAAGCTTTTCAGTGGGGCGATCTTGTCGGTCAATTTGGGGTGGCCTCTAGTGACGATCCACCCCTCGTCCACCGTAAGGTAATGAGCGCCCTAGTCAACTCTACCCGCCGAGGCCCTGATTGCAATGACGTCCAGACTCCCGAAGTTCCTTCGCATCTTGTTTGGCACCCTGGGGGGGGGGAAGCACTTGCATCAGAAATCTGATGACCACGTGGTGGCTCCTCCCAAGCGGGGCGGTGAACTATAGTCCACTTAGTTCTTCCGGGTGTCTGGTGAACACCAGCTCAAGCACACTTGGAGTTAGCCCTTCAATCAACCTGGCCGGTTGGTTGACATGCTAAAAGAATGGTACGCAGCCCACAAACTCGATTAATTTCCTACTACAATGGGTGTCAGCTGAGGGAGACTGGCCCCACCAATTAGTTTCGGGGGAGTTGAAATCCCCATTATCAAAATCCGGGATGCATGCGAGGCAATCATGGCTAGATATTCAATAATAAAATGTCCCCTTTTGAACTAGCACTTGAGCTGCGGTATACGCATACTATATCCATAAGAGGTCCCGGAGATAGTAGGTGGCGTAGGCAAGCTCTTACATTTGGGGCATGCAGGTCTTCGCCAGATTTCTGTTCAATGTTTTCGTTGACTGACAGCAGCTTCCCCCCTGCCCGGCCATCACCCCTGTCTGTCCGGTATTCGCAGTATCCCTTGGTGGGTAGCAGCTCCGTGGCTGCTTTTTGGTGCAACCACGTCTCCGTTATCGCAATGCAGTCGGCTCCAATTGTTTCAACTTCGAGTTCCTTCCCCTTGTTCACTATGTTGCAGGCGTTGGTGTACACTACTCCGAGCTTCACTGCGGGAGTTACTGTTTCGTTCACCAGTCGGACATTAATAATCTCTTCCACTAGCTGGCTCGCGAACTCATCGTCCGATAGCCTTCCCCATTTTTCTGCTCTTGGATTAGGGTGTTCGAGGAGGGAGGCCGGGCTGGTGCTGGTTCCGCTGTCCCTACTGCGGTGTTCTCGTCTCAGCTTAGAAATGCCGGTCAATGGGGATACTATTTGGGGCAGTGATGGGCTCCCACCGTTTGTCTCGCGCTCATCAAAAGAGCAGATGTGGTTTGTTTTTCGGTGAGATCCTTCCCAGAGGCGTTCCTGAAGCCTTTCCTTCAGTGATCGGGTTCCACACACATTGCTCCCTTTGTGTGCCTAACAATTTGATCCGCTGCTGCTAAGATTCTTTCTTGGAAGAGTGGGCTTCCGAGCTCCACTAACACAGGTCTGGTGGATGCCTGATGGCTTGAGTTTTTAATTCCCTGTCCCTGGTGTTTACCGTATTCTAGAGTCCGGATATAGTCCACAGGGGACTGCTCTGAACTTTCAAGCCTCTCTCCCATTTCCATCATCCACTTGTTCGTATCTGTGTACTGTGATCAATTCTGGCTCACTGTAATTTCGCCCCCTTTAGATAATTCTCCTCCACTTAAACCCTCGCTTTGCAGCCATCAACGTGCGATTAAGCCGACGGTACAGATCCACCTAAAGCTGGGAGGCTCCATGTAAAGCCTGAGGTCACCAACGGGAAGCTCACTACAATTCCTGTGGTGCAAATGCTGGCATACATCTTAACGAAGTCCGTTCTTTTTTGCCTCCCTACAACACTTCAGAATATCGCACAATGACATAGGCATTTCCCCCGGAGTATGACTTTCCATTCTTGGAGTTCTCGAAGTTAAATTCCCAAGATGAATGCTCAGGGAGCTTCAGGGGAGGGGAGAAAATAGTCTTATTCTTGATACGCCTCATCGACGAAGACAAACAAAATAGTTATACGATGGCTCACCTTGTAGGTACGATCACTGGTTGCATAGTTCCACCGAACCAAGCCTATTTCTGATCTCGTAATATCTGTTATCCCGAACTCCCGTCTGAACTGCAATTCGGAAACCTAATCACAAGGTTTTCCGGACCAATACCAGTTGGTCTCTCTCGTGATGTTCCTTTTCGACAATAAACAGAGCCTCGTGCATCGTCGCTTCACGGTGTAGCGCAGTTCAGTTCAGTTTAGCCCAGTCCAGTTTGCACAGGAAAGATCCACGTTCAGGTTGGGTCCAGGACTGCAAGGCAGGCAGCTGATAAAGTTTCCGGCAGCTGGGAGCTTTCTTCTGTCCTACAAAAGCCACTTTCCTCCAGGCTCTCTCACACTAAATGGTCTGCCGATTCCCACTGCCCACGTGGTAAGAGACATGAGCCTGCAGCATTACTGTTCTCTTACCTCCCAGGAACAGGCACTGACCCAAATTGGCAAGGCAGGAAGTATAGTTGCACTTATCCTCAGAACAAATTGTACTCAGAGAAGAAAGCTGCTGATATTTAAGACTCACTCTAGGTTGCTCTGTGAATACTGCCCCCTGGTGTTCACGCTGATGTGAAGGGCTGACCGGGTCAATATAGAGAAAGTGCAAGGCTCCTCCACGAAAAAATAATTGGATCCTCTTCTAACCTTAACTGTAGAGTCAGGTGCGAACTACTTCTGCTTTAACCTCTACAGTTACGTCGTATCTAGCCCAATCTTTCACATCCCTTCAACATTCTGCACCCGAAAGTCAACTCATCTGATAACCCACTTGGTTTCAGCAGTGATACTCCTTATTCCCTCCTTTACAGAAAATTCCCCATTGCAACCGCCAAATCTGGGCTCTCAATTCGATCAAGATATCTCTCAGTTATCTATCATAGTCTCTGGAATAAGCTTCTCAAATCGGTGCTATCTTGTCGCATTCTAGAACAATTTAAAGGAGCACCAAGCAGACATCTTGAGGCATCTCTCGTAACCAGCATGTCCAGAAATGACATAAACGTAGATGAAGCATATGGAGACTGTCTTGATTATTAGACCAAAATGGGTCACGATCATTTGCGTCCGAATCTCAGTATCCAAAGCTGTTTTATACCATTCATCATATATAAAACTGGTCCCAGTTATATAACTGCCAATCTTAAAAATCTTTCGGTATAACGTAGATTTGGCTTCAAATTACCCCTCTTATTGCTCTGCCCATCCAAATCCTACATTCTTTCCTGGTGCCACGCCGATAACATTTGTATCCCTGTAGAAAGCTTATGCCCACATCTGTCCGCAAGTTTTGCTTGTACACAGTAAACCGGACAATAATATGAAACATTGATAACCTCTAGGTAGTACCTGGCCATGGATGGTCGTTGTTCCAAGTTTGGCATTATCTACCAGCTTACATTGCCCACATTTCCCCATTACGACTGGGGCCAGTACCATTGGAATCTTCCCTGAATATATTTTTTATTACTAGCCGCAAGAAAAGTAAACTTTAAACCGTCTCAGCACTATATCTGATTTAATCTCCGCCTCTGTCTCCAACCCCAAAATGTGACACCTGACAGACTCCTTATCCTTCATCTAATCGTCACCCTAAATCTGGTCACGCACAAACGGCTAAACCCCCTTCCTTTTATAAGACTGAATTGTTGGCCTCGACCAAACACAGATCACACGTCCATCGAATACCACTCCGTCCACCTATGATTGGCCACTAGAAAACCTCTATCACCCAGTCACCAAAACGACTGACAATCTGTGAACCGTCTTGATATGTCACTACAGGTTTGACTGACAACAGCTAGCTTCCATATGAACTGAAAGTCATAGGACTACGGCCCCGTCTGTAGCTACTGGTCACCCATGCATTCCCCGAGTGTTGGAGTCGTCCTGTGTGTGGTCCTCACTTTTTCTATTCTCCATAGCTGAATGCCGTGACACCACTCATGGGAAATGACAACAAGTCGGTGGTTGTCTTGTTATACTGGGGAAAACAGCCAGACCTAGCAGTGGCGGACCCTATGGGTCACGCGTAAAGAATGGCGGTAGGAGGAGAAATCGGAGGTACGCGGTTTGGGGTAAGCATGCTCTCTGCTCCTCTGAAATAACACCAAGGTATCAAAAATACTTCTGGCTGCAAAGGTATCGGATTCATGATGTAGGTCCCTTCAATAATGGCAAATTTCCCGTTCCAGTCACCATCCGAACTTGCTTATAGGATACCCCCGAGTCAAGTGAGCTTACGAGCTAGGCACTCAGCGGTTTTGCCTGACCCTGGGCAAGGTGATAACGTGCCAAATGAGCTCTCCACTTAAAAACTGACCACAGGTCACTCAGCTTAAAAACTCTCGGGTTCCCTACTCCGTTTCCGACAAGCTCGCTGACGCCAAATTCCGTTGTCTAAGCACACTTTCAAAAGTTTAACCGTGTGAATTCAGCCATAATCATAGTTTTTCTTGTTGTAACATGGACCGACTATCATCAGCGCTTGTTTACGCTCAGGAATAGTACATAAGTCAACCTTTCTAAAGTAAACCCTGGATGTTCATTCGTGGTTGGCTTGCGACCCGAAAACAGGTGCTACCCTCCTAGGCTTTCACGCATCCACATCGTTTCCTCAGAACGCAAATGAAATGTGAACGTGAGCATCCTACGCTGCAACCTCAAACTTGGTCCCTCAAACATCCTGAAACTGGACAAGATATAAAACGTCTCTACCCCTTACTTCAAGAATACAAACCACCCACAGTTGACTCCAGCCACCAACTATCGGGGTAGCACCATTCACATAGCAAGTTCCCATACGCATCAGACAGCAGGGTCTCAGATAGCCACAGTGCCTCACCACAGTCCTCCAGAATTCTATGCCATATCATTTTTAACTTAGTAATCGTCCCAACCAACAACTAGTCTACTCTAATTCTACAGGTACATGACGAGCCGACGACTAAACATTTCACCGAAAAAGTAAAATCTTGGCAAAATGCACAAACCCAGATTACTCTTTACCCTGGTGCACTCCATATAGCAGATGCCACAGGTGAACTACCAAAATATGACTTTCCTGTCCCCACAGTCTAGGGTAAGTTTGTCTACCTTTCCATTGCTGTCAATTCATATACGTGAAGTTGATTTTCCCACCTCAACTTTGTACCCCCCGCTTGCTACCACAACCCACGGCTGGAACCACTTCCAACCTGATGACCTCCCCATCTTTTCTAAGCCTTGGTTTATAGGTTCCTTCAAAATGTAATTAGTTGATTTCTAATGAAAAGTTATTCTATCCTTCAGCTGAAATACCCTCCAGACTGCCATATCCCAAATCTATTTCAGTTCGTGCTGGTTACTTGGGTAGCCCTCAGTCCATCAAATGCTGCCACCGGATTACTGCACGGACCAAACGAATTAATTGATCTCTTTGAACTATTTTCTACGCTGACTGTTTGTATATGGAACCTCTTACACAATCCTACCGCCCGGATTGCAAGTCCTCGTTAGCCCATTGTTTGCCTGCTACCCTAATCGTTCGGCCCAAGAAGACCAGTAGTGTCTGGTGAACCCACCCTGCCCCAGGCCTCAATGCATGGCTCGCCATCAGTGAAGCTTATGTTCATTATTAAATAAAATGCCGGGCTGTGACTGCTGGCTGGAACATGTCCGTATATTCTTTCATTTTAAGCATGGAAACGTTTTTCCTCATACGCAAGTAACGGTCATTGCCACCACGGGCCGGGTGCATCGCAAATCACAGCAGAGGGCCTTCGCGTCCATACTCATCCCACTTTATCATCCCCTCATATATGCCTCGACGCATCTGCCATATCTTCTCACTCCAGCTGACCGTCTCTCCAAAGACCCCATTTAGAATTCCCCAGCTGAGCATCCAATTACCATCTATGCTGCTCCAAGATCACTTCATATTCCATGTGATTTTCCTGCACAGTTGTCTCCTTCAGGCGCAACGTCTTCCCCGTTAAATAGCTATGGAATTTTCTGGAGAGAACAACCGAAGTAAACCTTTCTGACTCATTGGCAGTTATTCCACAGGTTCTCGCCCTCATCAGGTATCTCAAACCTCCGTTCTCCTAGCCCATTAATTTGCCCAAGTGACGTCGATGGAGATGAACCTATCTATGGTCCGCTGACGTCAGTGATTGCACTTTGAAAACCCCACGCTGGTTCTATTCTCTTCCATGGCTGGTTACTATTTAGCGAGTCTCTGCTTCCAATTTTCATTGTGGAACCTTCAGGAATCCAGCAGGTACATCCGCATTTTTTATCCCTTTTTTTCTTTTGTACACCTCTAATCATTTTTGATCTCTCAAGAATTGATTGTTTACCCAATTATCATATATACCGCTTGTTCCACACCTTAGTAATGCTTTTCAGCCATTTCATGTACGGCTGAGCCACCGCAGCACCCCATTTCCGAGGCCCAAAATGGTTTCTATTAAAGGCGCTGAGCGCACTCACTTTAGCCCATTCGAACACAGCCCAGATTCATTGTACTGTTGCTGACGTGTAAATCTCACTTCCACATTTTGTGAGTATTTCATGCTGCAGTGCGATGTTGCACCGATTGATCGTATCTTGTGCATGTGTCTCGACCTCCATCACGAAATATACCATTATTATTATCATTATGATTACTATTGTTGAAGCCTTCAGTTTCTTGCGCAGGTGGACTCCACGGCTCCCCGAGTGAGGCGACAATAGGAGCTACACGTTTCTCGAGCTTCACTTCCCGCATCCACTGACGTACGACTTACAGTTGGTGAGATTGAACCACCACGTGGACAGGCCCGTCAGTGAGGTTTGGGGGAAGGAAGCTGAGAAGGTAGAACAAATGGTGGAGCAAAAAAGATAAAGTCAAAAGTGGTGATGGAAGCTAATGCCTGGAGACATGGAGGGTGAAAGGAAAACCACGTGCGTAGAGGGAACTGGCTGCAGGTGGGAAATAACGAGTGGGAAAAGGGAAGGAAAGCAAACCTCAGCGTAAGGACAGAAGCATAAAAAGTGGGCAGAATGAAAACCTAGCAGACACAAGGCCTAACGAATTATCGCCAGTCCACTCAGCGCTAAGCAGTCGGCCATGGTAGCCCATCATGAAACAATCGGGTTCATGCTCTGTCCCGTCGATGCTCAGACTCAGCCATTGTGGTTGACTCGACCACCTCCTCCGGCAGTTCATCGGAGTCGTGAACCACAAGTTGCGTGAAGAAATGGGCCGGAAGCCTTGTCCGTGACTTATTATTCTTCAGCCCGAAGGCGTGACCTCAAAGGTTGTGGCTTCCTCGCTGCAGCAGGAGGGCGCACGTGCGAGTCCCCAAGTCAATTGCGCCTATGAGGATCTTGTACCTCACTACGAAGACTCATCGTTGCCTCCTCTCTTACGCGGAGAATCAGTTGGGGCACTCCAAACAGTCCTCATAAGGTTTTCCTCCTAACGTGAGTAAGAATCTGGTAAATTGCATCTGAAAATTCTCAAGGACTTGCCTGTCCCTAGCCAGATATGGGCTCCAGGCCTGGGCTCTGTACTCCGAGTGAGGCCTTACAAGGATCTTATACAGAGGAAAAAGTATCGATGGTCTCCTAGAGCCGATTGCTCGGCGATCACAAGGACTGAACAACAAGAAACCGAATGGCAGCTTGTGAGAAAACAGCACGTGCGTCACGCAGGTCCTGAACAAGGATGTGCCAAAGTAGCGCTGTGGGCGCGAACAAACAACAATTGGTTCAGAAAAACAACCAGTTCGTAAAGACAAGCCAATAGTGTAGGCAAATGAGTGATGTTAGGAAAAACACTGAATAGCGAGGGAAAAAGGGGATTTCCCACGACCGGCTGTTATAGCTGGTACGGCGCCCTGGAACGTATTTTCGCTGCGTTTTTAAACCAGATTTTGGGTTGGACGTCAGCTTCAACTATGACCCCTGAGTCCTGTACCATACTCTTTACGGATACTGTTACTGTGACGCCCTCCGTTTCCAGTAGTTTTGAGCTGTGTAGTAACCCTCGTCAACTAGATGCACATGCTTGCACATGTTCATTGGCCTGTTCCAGATTGCAGCACCTTTGACTACCCTCACTATTTTCAGGTTGTTACAACTTTGAAGCACGAGTTTTTCTACACCATGTTCTAAGTTATTTAATTAGGGGGGAAACCGCTGGGTTCCGAGGACCGACCTTTGAGGTGCTCCACGGTGCATGCTTCCAGCTGGAGATAATTTTTACACTGTTCTCACCTGGAAGGTCCTGCAAATCCATCCGGTCCCGAAGGGCCCTCTGTGGCTTTCAGCATAATGGGGGTTCGACTTACTGGACGATAGTTTTTGCAGCTACATCTACCAATCCGTTTGTGCACGGGGGTGTTGGTCGAGCTTAACCACTCCTCAGGCAGGACCCCGGTTTAAAGTTGGGTATTGAATATTTTTGTCAGTAGTCCTGCCACTGCTGGAGCCAGCGGTTTCAGGACTCCAGGTTGGATTATACGGGCTCGCTGTAACACACGTTTGAGCAGTGCGTAGACAATTTCACAACGGATCCCGAAATCAAAAGGCGATTATCCGTGATATTCTACGATACTAGATTATTGAATGAACAATGACACCAAACGGGTACAAACCTCAATTATGAGATCACAGGGACTCAACAAACGAGAAACCGAATTGCGGCTTGCGAGCGAGGAGCACGTGCGTCACGCAGGTCCAGAACAAAAGAAGAAGCGCTGTGGGCGCGAACAAACAATAATTGGTCCATAAAAACAAATGGTGCGTAAAGACGCGTCAATAGTGTAGGCAAGTGAGTGATGTTAAGAAAAACGTGGAACTGCAGCGGTTTTTGGGGGATTTTCCACGACCGGTCGTTAAACTCGCTGCCCCGATTTTACTAGTTGCTCGATGCTGCTTATAGCCCCATCTTCCCCCATAGGATGGTCTTCCATCGCACCCATTTCCAAAGAACAAACCCCTGGACTTATTAATCCTTGGTCAACTCTGTATCTCTTTTGGAAGCAGCTACACAGGTGGTTAACTTTTTCTTGGTCTGACTGTATCCTGTTCGTCCATGACTCCCCCGACTTCACGGCTCCGGCCACACTGGGACCGTACGTATGCATAGACTGTTTCGGGGTTCGTTTTCGCCTCCCTACTCAGTGTTCCCTACTAGTTCCTCTTACACTCGTTTAGGACGCTGGTGGCTCGTTTTCTAGCAGTCAGATACTGAGGAAGGCTGCGGTGTTCTTCCCACACCCTAAGCCTTTTCCAAGCCGCCTGCTTTCTGCGGTCTGCTTCTGATGCCTGACTGCAGTACCACAGTGGTACCCCGGCCTGATGAATGTGAATTGGAGCCCCCTCCTCCGATAACCTCAGAACGCTACCGTTTACCGACTCTCACTGCTCCGGGGTCGAGCATTGTCCAAAGTACACTTTCTAGTTTAACAGAAAAGCTCTCGTTGCGTGTTAACCTCCATTTATTTTTGAAAATTTTCTCCACATTTATGCGGGAACCGGTATACCTACGAGGCTGTACTTGGTGTGAATTACTGCATTGTCGTTTTTGCCTAGTGGAGCCCGCATTTTCATGTTCACAGTATCACTTGGGTATATTGTTATCATAAGTTTCGGCTTTGATGCTGCCTGCTCCGCCCTCCCCCTTGTCTCTTGATCGACGTGTTGGACGGGTGATTCGCCGTGCAATAAGGCCGCTAGCTTTCCCGAGCAACCCCATCGGAGCCGTCCCGTTTGACCTAACAGCCTCTGGAGCTTTGAAGTCTCCCATCATGAGAGGCTTACTTCTTACCACCACGGTAGTTCTGAGAAACCTAAGTAGTTCCTTGTCTTGATCACCTTCCACAGATGGTTCTCTATGTTTTCAAGCCACGGCCAATTTGTACCCCCCAAAATGTGCTATAACCCCGACTGTCGGCATGTTTTGTGTTGCCGGCCGACCTCCGTCCGTACAAGCGCGTAGGCCGGTCACTAGCGCTATGGTTATTCACCCGACACTCCGTCCTCTCTGTCTGCCCCGACCACGTCGAAGTTCTCTGGGGCTAGGTGGTTTACCTTTTCGTCCGGATGCAGCCCAGTTCCCGTGATTGCCATGACGTTCATCGTGTGCATGCGCTCCAGTTGCTCACCTTGTTTATTTACTATACTCCCTGCATTATTCTAGGCAGTTTGCATGGCAGCCATCCGCCTGTTGGGGCCAACGTCGAAGAAAGCAGTGTAATGCTGGGTTTCTGGTTTCGAGCCCCCTTCCGGACTTCTGGAGGATATGCTACTGCATTCTCATGATAGTGGCTCGTAGAGGTATTGCTTTGCCATGGCCCCGGGCCATAAATTCTAAGGAGGCTGCCGCCCCCTCTGGTGTGTTTAAAACTGTTGGCCTTCTATTGGTCATTTCGCCTACGTAGTCAAGATAACGGCTTTTCCTCCCGTTCTAGCTATGGATGGTTTACCCACGCGGCTGGAGTGATCGTCTGGCTCCATCGTCATTGTACCCAGAGACACTTTTATTTTGCCTTCTCCTGCCAGGAACCCATCGCGGCGTCTCAAGTTTGCAAATTCCACGAGCATTGATCTGGGGTGTGTCTGGCATCCCTGGTGACACCGTCCTAACCGAAAGGCCCATTTGAAGGCCACATATCTCGGCAAGTTCACCTTTCTTAACAGGTTTCTATAAGTGATATCATACTGCATGCTTCCATTTGTTTATTTTCTTTGATTATAGGCCCCGGCCCTCCCATGATAACCACATTCCTATTTTGACCCAGTGTATTATAGCTATTCTTTATCAACTTCGGTGGCGTAGTCCGGAGATTATGAGTTACGTCTTTTATTGCAACCACCTTGGCTTGCAGTAGTGCAATAATATCATTAGACCCCCAGCTATTCTCCACCGTGGATATGCCCTCATCGGGCAATTCCGAGATGCAATTATTGCCGTTAAACTTCATGGGTTCCATATGTGTCACTACTAGAAATCCGTGCTCCTCGTTGAACAAGAGGTCTTGGCCATTCTGGTTCTCTCCGTCCTTTCTACTTGAACCATGATTTCAGCCCAATTCGGCAAGATTGGCAGACTTGTTCTTGACGGTGCCATTTGCTGACTCGGCTGCCGGCTTCTCCTGCTTGATATTGGCCCTGACCCTGGTCTCGCATCTAGAGCAGACACGTGTCAATCTACGGTGATCACGATATGCTGCATGTATTGCTCCCACCAGCTCCTCGCGCTTAGGACGATACCATATCTCACAGGCGTCGTATAGTGTCCCCTTCACATCCACCTCCTATTTACGTCTCTTCCTACCGTACCGAGACTTGCCCAAGGGTGACCCCATAACCGTTATCACGATTGACTTATCAACCATCGCATCCTGAGGGGTTGGGTAAGGGTTTTGAAAGCTAGCTCTTAGGAAAAAGAGTGACTACTTTATGTGGTTTAAAGGCTAAACACTGAAAGGGTCCTTCTACTGGTGGTAATCACAGGAAAACCTACTTTTGAGGAGTTTGTCCTGGCATATACAGGGCTCTTGTTTCGATTGCGAAGCTGGTGGAGCTGCTTGGCCCGAAGCTCTCTCTCACCCTGATGTTTGACAAATTTATTTCAGACAATCCCCACGATGGTTTGTTGAATTCAGTGATATTTCCGACTCCTCTTACAAGTTCTATTCCCCTAAATTTCCGGTTGATGGCCTGACCGACCTACCCTTTGTTTCCACGTTACGGTTCAGCTTCACGGCCTCGACCGATCCACTGTTCAGAATTCCTAGAGCCGTAAGTGCACTGGGTAGGCATCCACCAATGAACAGCCGATTTTGTCGGATCCCCGCTGAAAAGGGGAGGGAAGAGTAAAACCTTGTCGCACATCAACTGCAGCGTGGATTGAACTTTTAAAATGCTCTGGTCTATCCTCATTAGTTTGCCTTGGCAGTAAAGTGGCAATAGTTATTTCACAGAAACTACGCACTGCAGTTTTACTGCAGTACCTTTTCTATTCATGGAATTTTTTACTACGATTGGTTCGTTTTTGGTAGTTGTTTTTTTTGGTGAAGAGTTTGATTCGTTGTACACCCGACAACTTTGTTTATTACCACAATTATCACAATCACCTAGTGTCCTTGGTATAGGCTGTTTATGTTTTTTCCTGGTTTACACTTCTACGATCCCTGTGATTGCATGACGATCACTTGCAGCGAAAATTCAAGTGGGGTTAGTAGTTGCAAAGAGTACTTTGGGACAGGTATACAGTAAGATAGGTGCAGTTGGTGGTACCACCGGAGGTGCTGTGCCCCGCCCAAGGAAAACCGTGAGCTGCTCAGGGAAAACGAACCCTTGAAACGGAAATGTGCTTGCTAGGTTGATCTGGCAGAGGAATGCTTACGTATGAGCGGGGATCACTAGACAGGAAAAAGGGGGCCAAAGCAGGAAGCTTAAGGAAGGGGTTGCAACACAGCCCGGTAACAGCAGCGCGCACAGCTACTAGGAAAAACAAGCAGCAGGCGCAGAGTGGCAAACCGAAAAGCAACAAGACTCAGAACAAACCCAAGAAAGCGATATAGATGAGAGTGCTTAAGAGGAAGATAGGGAACCTTAGAGAAGAGCTTTAAAAAAGAAAGTCATCACCGAGAGAGCCTTTAGGAAAAGCGAGCTTCTCCTGCACCATTGTGTGGAACAGATGATTTATAAGGCGCGGATCAGAAGGGAAGCAGAATGCGGGCACGTTGTAAATGTACTGAGGATAGCGGGGCCATCCACAGAGTGGAGGTATGCGAAGTGCGGTGAAATGGGGCTTTAGAGAGCAAACAAATCGCTAGGCCTGAGGCCCCTGCTTATGGTCCTTGCAAGCGCATGCAGCACAGACCTACTGCTATGCCGGGCATCCAGACTTGAGCACGCCACAAGGGGGTATGTAAAAATTGCACCTGACTCTCTCTTTAGTGGGAAGGTGGAACCGGCACAAAATCTGCAGCATCCATCAAAACCGGAACTCAAGCAACTCGTTCGCTTGATAGCTAAGGCTGACGTCACATCTCCGAGCAAGTCTACGCCTAAAGCCTCAATCATTAGCAGTAGCCGAGCTGGATAGTCAACTGTGAACTTGTCAGCTAAAAACCTGAGGCGAGTGGGACAGTAGGTACAAAAGTACATGGAGGGTGCAAAGCAAGAGGACGCTCCGCGACGGCGTACCAACAGGAAAGGGGGTGTGAGCGAGGTGGAAACAGAAGTGGCGGCGAAGCCAATCTAAATCAAAGGGAACGTCACTAATGCGGATGAAAACTGGGCAGCGGTCGTTGAACGAACACCCACACCGTTGAGCAGGAGTGGGTCCCTGACGCCTCCGAGGGGCATCAGGAAGCCAAGTAATGAGACGAGGGAAGCTTCAAGAGTTTTTTCAACAGCATTACAATTACTGTGCACGGTGTGGCCTTGGAGGTCTAGGAAAATACGGGCCTAGAGGCTGTTGATGCAAAATACTGGTACACAAGTGCCCGCAGCTTAGGAGGTTAGTGATAGGAACTACTGACTAGAACGAACGGATCAGTGATCATAGCTATCGCAGGGACGTGACCAAAAAATGACAAGAGTGCCATAAAACCTCGTGGCTTCACCACCTTCAAACAAGACAGAATAGACGGCAGGCTGGGTGGAGGGGTATTACTTCTCGTGGGGGCTGATTATAATCAGTGGGAGGTCCCGTTTACACTTGTCTAACACAACATGCAGGCCACTACGTTATTTTCTCTTAGGCCGACGGTCGGCAGGGATAGTCTGTGTCTATAGAGCCCCTCAAGCAGATGGAGAGGAAGACTCTGAACTATTCCAGCTTCTATAGATGTTGTTGTGTATGTTACAGCCGTTTATCTTGTTGGGAGACATAAACCATCCAGAAAAAAGTTGGGACGATGAATGTTCACCTAGGGGAACCACCAGAAATGCTCTAGTGGTGTGGCTCCACAGTCACTCCCATAAAAAACATGTAGGAGAAGCAAAGCGCTGCTGCTACGGAAGACGTTAATTTAAACTGGGCCCGCTTGTAACGAGGTATCGATCTGACGTCGCCTCTTTGGCGATAGAGGAGCCATTGGGGAAGAGCGATCATGGAGTCCTTCGTGCGAAGTTTACCGTAAGGCACACCAACCAGGAACTAGGTTGGTCCGGAACTACGCTAGAGTGGATAAAGATCAATTGAGGGTAGGGGCCCGAGGCTTACTTTGGAGCGCGGAAGTCCCGGAGCCATCTGTGGAGGGTAGGTGGGGGAAATAAGAGCCGGGTTAATAATCTTGACAGGCCAGTTTGTTCCGTTAACACAACAGGGAAATAGCAGCCGGCCGCTTTGATAGATGCCCAGGGTTGGTTAGTAAAAGGCTATGGGCTCACTACAAACCTCATAACACACACTACGCATGAGCCGCTTACACGGCAGCCAGAAACAGGACACAAGCCCTGCAACGAGAAGCAAAGTATGAGTATGAGAATTAACTAGCCAACAATATGGAGGCAGACCCAAAGTAGTACTTAGCTTGTGTGCGGTCGAAGAGAACGACTCTTGAGAACAAAGGTACCTTGGAGATATCCGACAGAAGCATTAGCCTCGATGATAAAGACAAGGCAGAAACCTTACCCGCGTTCTTTAGGAGTGTGTATCGTCGGGACCATATGCCTAGTGCGGCGAGATCAGACATAGGGTGTGCGCCAGTCTTTCATGCGCTAGCTGTAAGTGAGGACGAGGTGGGCCAAGAACTCAAACCTTTGTGCAAATACCGAGCAGCCGGACTGGATACAATGCATCCAGTGATTGTTCAGCCTCCTTCCGACTTCTTATCAGGGGCTATTATCCGGCTGTACGAAGCTTCTCCAAGGGAGGGTGAGGTGACGGAGGATTGGTGCAAGGCCATTGTCATAGCAATTAATAAGACAGGATCCAGGCAGAAGGCGGAGAATTATAGACCGGTCAGCCTAACATCAGTGTCATGCAAGCAACTGTGCCTGCATCTGGTTAATAAAGACCTACTGACATCTGCACATGGATTTGGTAAACGAGATCCTGTTTGACAAACCTACTGATTTTTTTAGCCGAGGTCACAAGACGAATGGATGAAGGGACGACAGTGGAGGTTTGTTATTTGGATTTCAGCAAGGCTTTCGACTCCGTGATTCATTGCCTGCTGGACTATAAATTGCTGACCTACGGGACAAGCGGGATGGCAGGAGATTGGGTAGCACGCTTTCTAAAGAACGGTAGCTTTTGTGTCAAGGTGGCAGATTGTCTGTCGAGACCGGGGAGGGTTACCAGTGGTGTGCTGCAGTGTTCAGTACCGGGGCATTTGTTCTTCCTCTTGTATATAAATGACCCAGAGGAAGAACTGAGTAACTCGTGACTCATATTTGCGGATGATGTGAAGATAGCGGGCAGCGATTTGGCGGTCCCTATACGGGCAGAACGATGGAATTTAACGCTGAATCTCGCCAGATGGCAGGCCCTGACCACTAACGTAGACGAAACGAGCAGTATTCCGTTCAAAGGATTGTCGGAGGTAATAGACAAAGGTGTGATAATCACACAGGAGTTCAGGCCTTCAAGGTGGTGCCAGAGAGCTACCATTATGGCCAGAGGGGTACCAGTTAGGGTATGCAATACTATCACATGAAAGACCAGAAGTGTTTACCCGTTTTACAAGATTTTGGTGCGACCTCTTCTGGAGTATTGTGTGCAGGCTTAGGCTTCCTGTTATCACAAGAATAAGGAGTGCTTGGTTGGGGTGCAGCGGCTTGTAACTAAGTGATCACCGGTCAGAGAGGGAAACCTTACAAGCGGGTTTAGAGGGTATAAATCTCTTTTCTTTGGGGCAGGGCAGAGGGTGAAATGACTTGATAGAAGCGTTGAAGATCAGGAAGGGTCTGTCGGGTATGAACATGAGTGACTTGTTCGTTTCTGCCCCTGCATGCAGCACCAGGGGGCAGTCATAAATTACGGAAGGCTTACTCAAGCCGGACATACGGGGTGAATGTTTTACAAATAGGACTGTACTTATGTGGAATAGACCCTTTGAGGATGCTGTTGGATGCAGCAACGTAGGAAAATTTCAACAAGGCTCTAGATTTACGCCGGAACACAGCTTTCCCAGAGCTAGCTGTGTGAACGAGGGGTGAGGTAATAAGCCATTTGTAATTTTGTCAATGGATCTATGCCTGTGCAGTCGATAATGCCTTGCAAATTCTGCCTTTTGGACAAAAAATTCAACGTTCAGTGATGGGAGCGAAGGAAACCGGACGAAAACACAAAGATCTGGGCGCACGATTGGTGTCGGACAATTCCGTCCCGTGGAAACCGAACTGAACTGAACTTCAAGAGACATTATGCTTTGTAAGCGTTTACTGAGTAATTATACAACAAAGGGAAACTTCCAGTGGTAAACACGTCACACGGACCCTGGTGCTCACAATCGTCCGCCTGAACGCTTGTTTCCAGCCCACTGTCAGAAATGATTTCATCCCACCTACGATCTAGGGCCCCCTTGACGGTTCCCGACTCTGATGCCCCTTTTAGCAGTCTGTTCCGTTCTACTGCTAACGAAGTGGTACTTGGCTATCAACCCGGACAGAATTTTTACGAACTTCTTTTCTTGATCTCTTGATAGGGAGCCAGTCGCCAAATGGGATAAGCCTCCAGGTCCAAGCCACAAAAAGCCTTCTATAACCTGGAATTTCTATTTGGAAACCCTTCCTACTCCTTCTTTTCCTGTGGAGGAAAGTTCGTGATCATGGAATCTCTGCTTTTACGTCTTGCCCTTCTGACCCTCAGCTGTGCGCGTTGCAAGAAGTTTTGCCTTCTACACTCAGGCGGCTTCCTTCCTGTAGAAAGGTGACCACGCCCGAAGAGTATTCTAAAAGAGGCCTGCCTATAGACCTATACACTGGTACGAAAACCGTTGGTTGCCAGCATAACAATTCTGATCTCTATCCAAAGACCCCACAAAATGCATTTTGTGTAGCAGCATCACACTAATTCGCCCACTTCAGACCAGAAGCCAGTAAATTCCCAAGGTCCCCAACCCCGTTCACTGCCCCAATAGCAAATGGGTTTTGGTCGTATACAACAATCAGGCTTGTCGCCGCCCTAGTTAACGAGTGGCTTCCTCCAGCACGGAAAATTAAGCCCCACTTGTATGCCCAGTTTGGCTTGGCAACCATGTCCCCTCTGAGGTCTGCTCTCCCCTGAGCCCCCACCAACCTCACATCTTCTGCGAAGAAGCTTGGTAACAGTAGAGCTGACGCTGAATCGCTTGCAAGCAGGAGGGACAGTAATGGGCCTAGTAAGGAACCTTGTGGTACTCCACTGGTGGTTTTTTCTAATCCCCAGTTCTTGTCAAACACTCCAACTTGAAATTCTTTACCGGCAAGAAAGACCTTTGGCTATTCCTGAATCTGCCAGTTTCTACCTGATGACCTCAAATTGATTAGTAGAAGCCGACGGTCCACCGAGTCAAATGCTCAATCGAAGTCAAGATAAAATACATCAATCTGTTTTTCATCGTTCTCTTCTAGACTGACCTCATCTAGAAGGCTCAGGAGGTTGATCAAGCGCTACCTGTTTATTAGAAATCCATGCTGGAATGAGCAACGCACAGAATTCTTTAGTGGGTGCTCGCAGACTTGCTCCCGGGTGGTCTTCTCTAGCTTTTTGCACAGGACGTTGGTTACTCCTACGGGCCTGTAGATGCCCATTGCCGACTGAGGTTCACTCGCCCATATTGCCTTGGCCTTCGCGGTTTTCCAGCCCTAAGTTGGCCCACCCTGGTCCATTGAAGATCTGTACAGCTTGCACATCAATGGGGCTATGATGTTCACCAAAAACTTGACGATAGGTGGGTGGATGCCATATCGATCCACTGACATGGTGATATTCATTTGCTGTAGATATTTACGCAAGATTCCCCCTGAAAGATTTAGTTCGTTTAACTCCGGCGGAGTACGCTCCAGCGTCAAGCCAACTTGTGCCCCACTATCCATCCTGTAACAGCCGGTCGTGGAAAATCCCCCTTTTTTCCCTCGCGATTCAGTGTTTTTCCCAACATCACTCATTTGCCTACACTATTGACTTGTCTTTACGAACTGGTTGTTTTTCTGAACCAATTGTTGTTTGTTCGCGCCCACAGCGCTACTTTGGCACATCCTTGTTCAGGACCTGCGTGACGCACGTGTTGTTTTCTCGCAAGCTGCTAATCGGTTTCTCGTCGTTGAGTCCTTGTGATCGTATTATTGAGGTTTGTATATTTTTTATGTCATTTTTTCATGTCATAATCTAGTATCGTAGAATATCGCGGATAATCGTCCTTTGATTTCGAGATCCGTTGCGAATTTGGCTAGGCACTGCCCAAACATGTGATACAATACTAAAATGAATAATGTGGAACGAGAAAAAACACGCAAAATGCCAAGAAAAGAGTCGAAAACAGTAGAATCCGGACAGGAAGTAATACGGCAAGTCCCTGGAGAGGTTTTGGGTACATTTGACTCTTTAGTTAATGCTAGATCGCCTAGTCCTGACAGTGCTAGTTCATGTGCTAAGTAGAGCAACATTGATCGTAAGGATGTCGATTTATATAAGCTGAGAATACTAGACCTAGAACAACAGTTACTATCGGCTAGACTACAGGCACAGGAAGCAGAGAATAAGTGTACACAGAAAGAGCGAGAGCATGAGACCAGCAACTTCGACACTTCCGATAGTTCAGGGTGCAATAAGGTAGGGAACCCCACGCCGGTCGCCGACTACAAACCACCATCGATCGATCTACTTAGAGTGGAACTAATGGTTTTCGACGGGCGAGCTGAGCAATACTGCAAGTTTGTCAAGCAGTTCGAGACGTTTGTTCAAAATAAGGTAACCGACCCCGGGCAAAGGCTTCTCTACCTTACTCACTACTGCCGAGGCAGAGCAAGAGAAGCTATCGACGGGTGCACCATGCTCGACCCAGAACAAGGCTACACAAGGGCAAGGAAGATTCTAAGGGACTTGTTTGGCCAACCTTTCGAAGTAGCCCGTAACCTAATTGAGGGCGTGATGGTAGAGGCAAAGAGAACCAAGGGCGACGTCTACACCATGGCCGACTTGGTGATTAAGATGCAGAACTGCTCAATAGCCCTCGACCATTTAGGTCACAGGGCTGACCTAGACGCCATGCACACTTTGGAAGGCATAGTCCGTCACCTCTCTCCCGAACTACAGGGTCGGTGGGCGGAAGAAGCAGAACGAATAAGCCAAAGCGACAAAAAAGCCAACTTCGAAGACCTGACCGAATACTTGGACAGGCAAACGAAGATAGCTGACAGCAGATTCGGCCGACTTTTCCGGGACCGCAACCGAGCAAACAAGCCCAGTACTAGCCAAGTCAAAACCCCTGTACGGGAACATCCAAAGTACCAGCCTTGGACCAATACACACGTCATTTCACGAGGTGCTACGGCGCAACCCAATTGCAGATCCTGTGGTACTAGCCATGGCCTACCAGAATGCCCCAAGTTCGGCAACGCCACAATAGACGAACGGTGGGGAATGGCGAGGATGGCAGGAGCATGTTTTATCTGTCTCAACACCACGCACCGGGCAGCAGCCTGTAGGACAAGGAATCGATGTGGTTACGAGGGCTGCACGGGCAGACACCATCGGCTGCTGCGTCAGGCGAGAGTAACCATATCCGAGGCGAGTACCAAACCCAGCATTATTTGTTCAACTTCACGATCTGCCAGTAAACCGGTACGTTTAGGCGTAGTGGCCGTGGGAGTGGTGACTCCGACTGGGATAGTCAAGGCGTTGGCTTTCGTTGATAGTGGATCCGACACCACTTTAGTGAAAGAGCGGTTTGCCGACAAACACCAACTGGCTAAAGGTGCGACGTCGTTGGCAGTGATCACAGTGGGCGGAACACAGGTAATGACTGCCGGTAGATTAAGGCTGCAACTCATCTCTCTAGACACTAACGAGGAAATTGAACCAACGGAGGTATTCACGTTAGCGGATCTCCCCATGCGAGCACCAAGGTCGGTGAACTCAATCTTGACAAGGTGGCCCCACCTGCAGGATGTAACCGTTGTAGACTGGGAAGATGATGAAGTGGATCTCCTCATCGGCTGCGACGTGCCAGAGGCGCATTGGGTGCTTGACCAGAGAGTGGGCGACCGCCAGGCACCTTATGCTGTACGCACGGCTCTGGGATGGATGTTATACGGTCCAGTAGGGGTACGCGGTTCCGTGAATTACTTATCCGCCGAAACGGACCGCATAGAGTATCATCTGCAACGGCTGTATGAAAAGGAGTTTTCATGACATTGGAGACGAAAGACCGACGTTGTCTCAAGAGGATCACTTCGCTCTACAAACGGTGCGGCAAGGCACTAGAGGCCTCAAAAAACAGTTCGAGGTTCCCCTCCCATGGCGCACACCGGTCGACCCGTGGATTGACAACAGAAATTATGTTCTCCAACGATTACTACGACTAAAGGAACGCTTCATTCGAGACCAGAATCTTTGGGAATGATACGCGGATTTGATGAAGCGAAACGAGGCCCTCGGTTACTTTGGAAAGTTGCCTGCCAACGCCGACAGCAAAAGAGGTATCTGGTATCTGCCTCACCATCCGGTTATCAATCCCAAGAAACCCAATAAACTGCGCGTGGTTTTCAACTGTGCGGCCAAGTTCCAGGGCAAGTCGTTAAACGATCGCCTACTACAAGGGCCTGACTGGACCACACCACTGGTCGACGTTTTGTGCCGTTTCAGAGTGGGTAAAGTGGCTTTGTCTGCCGACATTAGGGATGTGTTCCAACAGGTGAAGATTCCGGTGGGAGAACGAGATGCTTTGCGTTTCCTGTGGTGGGAAGGGAGCGACCGGGACAACGCAGTGGTGAGTTATAGGATGACCGTCCACTCCTTCGGAGCCATATCGTCACCATTTTGTGCGAACTACGCCCTCCGAGAATCAGCGAACAAACATGGCGATCTAGTACATCGGACGGTAGTAGATAGCGTCAGCAGGAACTTCTACGTCGACGACTACCTTGGGTCATTCGATGACGTGGAATCAGCTCTAGAGCAGTTCAGGGGTCTGACGAGATTGCTGGAAGAGGGCGGCTTCCATCTAACTAAATGGATGTCAAACGCTCCAGAAGTGCTGAAGGTCATCCCGTATCACGAAAAGGCCGAAAGGGTAAGAGATTTGGACGACTCTCTACTTCCTAATAAGCGCACCTTAAGAACACAATGGGAAGCGGAAACGGACGATTTTGTTTTCGAACCAAACGTTCCCGAGCTGCCAATAACCCGTCGTGGCATACTATCTGCCGTCTCAAGTTTGTTCGACCCGCTCGGTTTCGTCTCACCATGGCTGCTACCCGGAAAGATCTTGCTGCAGCGGCTGTGCCGTAAGAAAGTTGATTGGGACCAGTCACTGGACCGAGGGGCCCGGCTGGACTGTGAAGAAGTTTTGAACACCTTGAAAAAATTAGGGGACACAAGAATCCCACGATGTTTGACTCCCGGCCATACAACGCGGACTGGAGAACTACATGCCTTTTCCGATGCATCCGAAGTCGGTTATGGAGCTGTGGTGTACGGACGATGGTGCGCAGGAGATGGACAATTTACCACGAGGATCCTGCTCGCCAAAGCCCGCGTTGCTCCACTGAAGTCGGTCTCAATCCCACGCCCTGAACTCAGCGCAGCCGTGTTGGCAGTCAGGGTGGTGCAAGCTGTGAAGAGATGTTTCGATCTCTACATTTGGTCGGTTAGCTTCTGGACGGATTCAACAATAGTACTTTACTATATCAACAACGTCCGGAGCCGGTTAAGTACTTTCGTTGCTAACCAACTCACGATTATCCACGATGAATCAGCCACGCACCAGTGGAATCACGTCAGGTCTGGCGATAATCCGGCCGACCTGTGCTCCCGAGGTGCGAACAACCTTAGGCAACTAGACACGTGGACGGGAGGGCCAAACTTCCTGCACTTGCCCAAACAGGACTGGCCCGTGTTCGAATTAAAACCCCCTACGGAAGTGGAACTGGAAATCAAAGGCGTAGTGATAGCAACCAACGTCGTCGAAGCGACATCCATTCTATCGCGACTGGTCAGGTTTTCTTCCTGGATGAATACGCTTCGTTCGCTAGTTTGGTTAACCAGATTCAAGAGAAATTTACTAGTCATGAAAGGGCTACGGCCCTCTGGCCGGATACGGGTATGCCCGATAGGTCCCGATGAGCTACAAGCGGCAGAGTACGATATTTTCAGAATGATACAACGCGAGGCTTTCGCCCAAGAGCTCCAGAGGGCTGAAGAAGTGGGACCAATCAACAAAGAAATATCAACTCCAAGAGGCGAATTGAAGCACTTGAACTTCAAACTCATTGGTGGGCTGCTGCGGGTTGATGGTAGGCTGACCAACGCCCACCTGAACTTCGACACATAGTATCCTATTTTGCTGCCTGCGATAGAACCTGTAGTAGAGCTAATGATTCAACACGTCCACACCGTGGAGGGATATGCCGGGGAAAGTCACATGACGAGCGTCATCCGAAAGCGTCTTTGGTTGTTGAGAGGACGAGAGACTGTAAAACGCGTAATCCGACGGTGTGTGCAATGCAGGAGACGCAATGCCACAGCAGGCAAACAACTCATGGCCCCACTACCAGAATGCAGGGTGACTACGGGCTGGTGGCCGTTCAGTGACACCGGGTTGGACTATTTCGGGCCCTTGTGGATCAAATGTGGGAAGAGATTAGAAAGGCGTTATGGATGTATCATGACGTGCATGAAGTCACGTGCGGTACACCTAGAAGTCATACATTCGATGACAACCAATTCGTTTCTACGGGCCTTGCAAAGATTTATCAACCGAAGAGGCGTACCGGCCGATATATACTCAGATAATGGATCGAACTTTGTGGGCGCTCAACGGGAATTGCAGCGTTGGCACAAGAACATAAACAGGGACGAACTGCAGGATCGAACCGTGGCCTACGGCATACGATGGCATTTCAACCCCCCACAGGCCAGCCACCGAGGCGGCGTATGGGAACGCATGATCCGGTCTGCCGGACAGATATTGCTGTCAATCATGGAGCAGCAGCCACCCGACGACGAGACGCTGAACACCGTCATGACTGAGGTGGAGCGAATCCTGAACCACCGCCCTCTGGTTCCAGTAATGAACGGCGACCCCACCCACCTGGCGCTCACCCCGAACGACTTATTGACGTTAAGGTCGAACGATGGTTTCCAAGGGCCAGTAAACCTTCGTGGGAGCTACCTTTACTGGTGGAAGCAGGTAAACTATCTTGCCAAGGTTTTCTGGAGGCCCTGGCTGCGGGAGTATCTACTGGCTCTGTAGACTCGACAGAAGTGGCTGGTGAAAACGAGGCCATTCAAAGTTGGGGATGTGGTGATGATCGCAGACGAACACGCACATTTCAGCACTTGGTCTTTGAGAGTAGTTAAGGAAACCATCAAAAGCACTGACAGAGTGATAAGAACGGCGAACTGGAAGACAGCTCACGGAGTGTTGATTCGTGACATACGCAGTATTAATCTACTCGAGAGCGAAGACGGAGGAGCTGATAACCCCGAGGCCCAGTAGACCTTTTCACACTAGTCATCGAGGTGGATAAAGAAACACCATATATACCACACAATCTCCGTCAAACACGTTACAGTGCTCGCGGTCTTTCGTTGACATTCTCGAGGGTTCTTTCCGATATGTGTTGATGAATGCGATCCCATTGTACATCCCGACACATACACACATGCACGACGCACTCTACATCCCGTAACCCCATCAAACATGTGACAGTGTTCGTTGTTTTGCTTTTTGTTGACGTTACCGAATTCCCCTTGCATATGTGGAAGTAGCGGAGCTTAGGTCACGCACATGCTACATTTTACTCGTTTTCTTTCCACACGGTCCTTTTTTTGACATTGCAGAAAGTCCTCCTTTGATGTGTAGTCATACCTGTGATTTAATTATACACCCCGGCACACACACACACACTCACACACACACTCAAGCACATACATCAAGGATTGGACGGCTTTTTACGAGGACAACATATATATGACCCTCCAAGCCCGCCATCGGTCATTTGGTCTTGTGGAAGATGTAGACTAGCCTCACGTCTATGTAGCCAATGGGTTAAGTGCGACCAGTAGTAGAACGTTGACGACGAGCATTAGACGCGCGCACTGACAGCAGGGCCTAGGCAGGTATGAAGAATCAGTACCTTTATACCGAAACTTTGACTCTGCTAAGGATCCAGGAGGATTTTGGTGGGCGGTGTAACAGCCGGTCGTGGAAAATCCCCCTTTTTTCCCTCGCGATTCAGTGTTTTTCCCAACATCACTCATTTGCCTACACTATTGACTTGTCTTTACGAACTGGCTGTTTTTCTGAACCAATTGTTGTTTGTTCGCGCCCACAGCGCTACTTTGGCATATCCTTGTTCAGGACCTGCGTGACGCACGTGCTGTTTTCTCGCAAGCTGCTAATCGGTTTCTCGTCGTTGAGTCCTTGTGATCGTATTATTGAGGTTTGTATATTTTTTATGTCATTGTTCATGTAATAATCTAGTAGCGTAGAATATCGCGGATAATCGTCTTTTGATTTCGGGATCCGTTGGGAATTTGGCTACGCATTGCTCAAAGGTTCGTCACACATCCCATGGACATAGCCAAAGTAAGCATCTAAGGCACCTGCTCTACTCTGGCCATAGGTGGCGATAATGTAGTCTGCAGTTGAGAGGGGACCTAGCCCGCCCTTCACTGAGCCTTTTGGCTATACTTGTCCATGGAATTTATTTGGCTGTTTTCTCAAGCACCTGACTAATACTACCTGAACCCCCCACTTGGCAGTTCGCGAGCAGCCCACCGTCTCATTTCGAAGCTTGATGAAGCAAACCCAATCCAGCTGACCGCCGGAAGCTTTGTATAAGTTCTAGCTACCGTTCCTGAGTTTGACGGCCTTGACTGCTGCAAGCCTTATACCTCTTTGGTTTGCCTTTCCCACTCCTTCGTTTCAGGGGTGCAGAATCTTCCTGGAGGGCATCCAGTGAACCTTTCATTATATTCCTGCGTTCCGTGATAGTACCGCGCCCTATTGTGTCCCACGTCAGATCCGCTACCCTAACGTGGACCTTATATATATGCCCAAACTACTGAAGTTCCTAAAAATCTCAAGGCCACGTTGGGTTTCCTCAAGCAGTGTTCTTGATGCGGCAGTGGTCATTTTTGCCCAAAGGTGCACAGCTTCTCAATTCGTATACATTGCTCACGAGGTTCTTTATTGCGAGATAAAACAGGGATGACACGCATCACACTCTACTTCTGGCATCTCTTCCTATGTGTTGGCGCAACGCATTTGCATGCAGCCATTCCAAGTGGCACCCGTCCTGCGATCTCGCCATGCAGTCTTCAACCGCCCAGTCAATGTGTGGAAGGTAAGAGTCCCCACCATGAGGGTTGTATGCTTGTCCTTGAGGAGTCCATTTAGGGTTCGCAGTAGACAAACGTCCTTGTCGTAGCTTGTGCTTGGTGACCTGTAGACACAAATAAAGGTAACCCTTCGTCATGGAAAGATGATCGTAGCTGGGCACAGCTGAATACTCTGAACGCACATCTTGGCTTGGGACCCAAGAGGGTTTGCTTATGATCCAATGAGGATGGCTACTCCTCTTCCAATGCCATGGTGTTCTCTTTCTTGACTATGGGTTGCGAGGTGGCCAGTTGTCGATTCGAGCACATGATCCTCTCTAGAAGGCCATCTTTCTCGAAAGGTAATTAGTGAAGAGTTATGCCTCCAAGAGACTTTCGAGAATTCCATCCATTGGTTTCTAACTTTACATGCCTTGGTGTATAAAAACGCAGCATTTGCTCCAACTGTCAAACATCCATTTTTGTCCAAACCAGCCCCGGTCTCGGGGGCAGCACCCGGGGTTGTATCAAGTTCCTTCAAAAGTGCTTAGCACCGGCGGACATGGTGACCTTTGGATATCTGGGACCTCTGATACCTCCTTGTCCATTTCTACTGGAGTGCCCATCACCTCCTAATTCGTGAGGGTAGCTTCATCCTCCGACTTCTTACGCCACTTCCAATTCCTATCCTCCAGAACTTCCTCAATGGCCACTTTTCCCGATGACCTCAGTGACTTGCCTATCGTTATTCGGTACCATATGGTATTGGCCCCTTCTTTGTGGTCTACCATTGCAGCCGTGGCCAGCGGAGTGCCCCTACTATGCTCTTCTGTAAACTAGGCTAGATTTGGATGTGTGGTACTGGCCCCCACTCTGACTAAAGCAAGCTTGAAATTCTCCACTCGGAGTAGGGTGGAGAACAACCGCGAAGCGCGGTACTTCTTGCGCCTATCCCCTGTTTATGTCCCTTCGTGTTCCGAATTCCAGTATGAACGGCCCCTTTTGAATGAGAATCAGTAATCTTCTACCCGTTTCCTGTCAGATCGACTGGATGCACCTCAAGAGGTTCACCACCTGGGCTAACAGAGTCCTGTAACTAGGTTCTTCCCTCTTCAGGGTTTTATCTGTCGCCTCTTGTGTTAAGGCTTTATCCTAACTTTGCTTTTTCTTCCAAGGTTTTCGGGTCGCCCACTAACCTGTAGACGTTTGTCGTACTGGAGAGGAGGAGGCTGCAACAAGGGGACCATTCATCTGGTTCCTAATCCCCCCGATGATTGTTTTCTAGGGCGATCCTTAGACCTCCGCAAATGACCTGGATAATGCACAGCGCGGCTGCTTGTTGTGCCCGTCGCCCCTGCAGCCCTCGGGGGGAGGCTGGACATCACCAAGCTTGGACTTTTAATCGTGGCTAGCCGTGTAGCCTCCCAGCAGAGACCACAGACACATTTGACCCAAAAGTTCTTGCGGTATGGCTGACACACATCCCTACCAACGACACAACAGTTTGCATTGGCCACCTAGTACGTAAGCCAGGTTCGATTCCTACTGGTGCCCGCTTCCCACACCCTGCGGCTAGACACGGATATACCCAAGACGTCATAATAAGCATAAAACTAAGCAGGCTACAAAATCATAATTGTCACCGATAGACGAACAACCGAGATATACTAGTCTATGCCAAACGGGGGAAAAAATAGCATAACAAAAGAATCAAGCAAGCATAAAAAACTGCGTGGGAGAAGTAAAAAAATCTCCGAATAAAAAGCATACCTCTAGGGTAATCTGTGACTTGCAGTGGTGGAAAACAACTTCTACTATTTTTCTGTACACTTCGAAAATTTTCTCAGCCGACAGCTCGTCAAAATTTCACCCAGGGCGGAACTTACTTCAAGGTCACCTCGGTTTGCAGGGCTTCCAGTCCAGTTCAGCTCAGTTTGCACAGGACTGACAATGACCGTGGCTAATCGAGCATCCAGGATTCTTTCGATGGCGTGCACACCCGTTATGCTTTCACTAATGCGTAGTGCACTTCGTCGAGCCCTAGTAAAAAAAGAGAGAAAAACGTAAAGCCTCATCGTGCTTAAACTGCGAGGGACATTGCCCATCGTAAGCTTCCACTGAGGCAGTACGCAATGAACGAAAACATCAAATACAACACACTCCAACCGGACTATAATGTTACCCTTCATTTATCTAGGCAAAATACTCACTGCTCACTATCGGGAAATATATCCTACCACTTACAGCCTAGGGCACCTCTGAAGGACTTGAGGACTGGGCACCAAATTTGCCCACTCCCTTAAACTGTGAGCTCCTTGGACCTTCCGGCGCTGCAAAACGCTCTGGGGCTAGCTCTCGTTCAATCTAATGGATGAGAAAACTGGAAGGAGGAGACCTCGGCCACTGAGTACCCGTCCGAAGGGCCCACGGGGCTCCTGTTGATAACTGCTAGCAGCTGGTGGCCAATTACCCATAAGGTCACGAGCCACAAGGAGTTACTTAAGGCTAACGGCTCATAAGATATGAAGTAGATAAAACGGCATATTAGGTGACAGCTGGAAGGGGGTGCTGTTAAAGGGTGAAGTAAAGTGAGGGACACGGCTTAAGAAGAAAGCAGTACCTTTCAGAATATCGAGCCGTTTCTCGAAACCTTTCACTTTTGATGCCGCAACCGCTTCGTGCAGTAGTCTGGTCCAGTCGTCAACTACCCTAAAACCGAACATTTATGCTTTTAGTTGAGTTCCTTCTCTTCATCCGTATCTTGAGGGCACTTTATCAGACTACGGTGATCCCACTGGGCATCAATAACTGCCTCATTCCTCCGCTGACTTTACCCAATGTTTTCATTATTTCGAAGGTTTCTACCGGGCCACCCCTACCTATTTTACCTTCCAGTGAGCACAGGTACAGTCTCCTAGGGAGCAGCTCATAAATACGCCCATGCAGGCAGGCAAACCATCCCCTTAAAAGCCTCTGCACCGGTTTCACGATCCCAGTATCTTTTGCCACGTGAAGCTCCCTTCCCGGACAGAATTTGGCAGATGGGACTCACAGACTTTTTATACAATGGCCATAGTACCTTTGGTTTTCTCATTGCCTCTGATTTTCTGAGCTGCCTGAGGCTCTGGAAGCTCGCTGTTTAGCCATGCCACACTTCGCTCGGTGCGAAATCACCAGCGATAACGACCTCTGGATCATTTACGCTATTTGCCTTCGGGATTGTGACCTCTTGCGTTGGTGGTTCCGGCTGCCTCTTCTTCATTGAATGCAGGCGTTTGCCGACATTCAGCGGCAGATGCTGTCCTACGAACCACAGTACGCCCAGTGTCAGCTCCCGCCGGATGGAACCATCTAATATGGACTTGGCCTAATTTGGCATTGTCCACAAATACGCAAACGGGTTTCTCTAATCTCACAGCCAGGTCGCTCAAAAAGGTCGAACGGAGTGAAGGCCATGGCACTGAACCCTGGGCTACGCTACTGTGAAGGGAGTCCTCTCTCGAAAAGCCCCCTACTCTAACCTCAAACCTTTTACCTGTTACGGGATTCCGATCTAAGTTGCAATCTGTGAGGTTAAACCGAAAGCCGCTGTTCCATTTATTAGTGGGCGGTGGTTTACTGAGCCAAAAGCTTTTCTCTAGTCGAGGTAACATTTCCGCTTTTCACCCCTGTCTAGTCTACGGGTTACCTCGTCAACGAAGTTTACCTGGTTGTTCAGGCATGAAGGACTTTTTGCGAAGCCAGATTGACTCGGTATCGCTAAACAATTTGCTGTTATGTGTGTTGCTTTCCTGTCGCCCAAAATTATTTCCATCATTTTGAGAACGACTGAGGCAAGGCCCACCGGATGCAGTTCGATCAACTCTCTTGGTCTTCGTCCTTGCCAGGAGGACACACTGCTGGTCTCATCCAGTCACCCGGGCTGGAACCGTCTCCTACCAATACCCTAAACAGGGCATCCAAAAGTTTCACAGGTGCTTCAGCTGGCGGCCTCACGATTGCCGGATGAATACCATCAAGCTCCGCTGTTTTAGTTGCCTCCAATCTTTTCAAGGCAGTGGCTAATTCTGAGATATCTATTACAGCGCCCCGCAAGCTCGGCACAAAGGCCAAATCGAGCAACTGCCGACCCGGTATACTTTTGCCTACTCTGCAAACCCCGTTGGAAGGAAAGCATAAGAGCGCCCGCCTTATACAATTGGTTTTCATGCCTTCTTTGGTCGCCCTTTACAATGCCCACCTATAAACCTGTGGACGAATTTGGCTGTACGTAACTAAAGTACGGCTTGAGTCTGATTATTGCCCCCGTCATATTTTCTTCATATTTCTTCTGACCAACCATCTGCATAGACTTGAGCCTAGTCCTTGCTGCATTGTACCGGGGGGAGTGCCAATGGCCACCACTATCCCTATATTTTGCCCACGCTACTTTATTTGCAATGAGTGCCTTGCCGACTCGACTGGTCCACGACAGCAGCGCTCCCCTCCTTTGCAAGCTTACCGGAGGTGCATCTAGCCCGTTAAACTTTCTGCGCCGTCTAAGATGCGGGGAAAATGTCCTTCTACGTGAATCCCTCCTACATCTACCCACCAGCCTACCTCTCCTCTGAACTCTCGGGAAAAATCCCTCTTAAACTTCGTGGATAAAAAGCCGCAACTTGTCTGGAGCACAGGTTCCCTGTGTGTCGACCACTAGTTTTAAAACTTTGTGATCACTTTTTGCCAGTGGATTCTCTACGATTAGGTTTGCAATATCCCCTGGGTTTCTGGTGACTGCCAGAACTAGGGTTTCGGCTCTCTATCCATGTCTGCGACGTGTTTCTGCCTAATGTGTTGCGGTTTAACTGTGGCAACCTGCGGATGGCTGGGTTTGAGTGATTACATTTATAACCATATGGTGCTTTGGACAAACGCAACTGGTTGGCACCTAGCTGCAAGCAGTTTGTGTGCTGTTCGAAGCCATACCGTTTTAATACAAACAGCCCTCCACCAGCTCCACTAACTCTTGCCGTCTTCTGGCAGGCGTCGGAACTCTTGGCTTGTTGCCCGTTCCGTAGGTCATCATAGGGATCTAGCTAGTACCCGGTATATGGAGTACTAAGCGGCTGAGCACCTTGCCTTTTCAGTTATTTCTAGATCTCCTAGAGCCTGTAAGCCATTCTATCGATGTTAGTCTCTGGTAACTCAGTTTTTACCCAAATTTGGCGCCTTCTCAACTCAACACTTATTTACTTACTTTTGTACCATTTCAATTTATTACAAAATTTGGACTGAGAGCGACCCTAAACCTTTCGAAGCCGAGGAAAATGCGTTTACCGCCCATTTCCCACCGTTTAAAGAAAGTGACCCCAGGGATTGGTTCGTGCAGTTAGAACCAATGTTTGCTCTGCGCAACGTAATTATGGAAGGCGAGAGATTTTACAGCTTGCTCTCAATCTTTCCTCCACACATCGCCGATGAAGTACAAGTTGTGTCGGAATAAGGGAAACCCAACTCTTACAAATGCATAAAAGCAGAGGTTCTTAGCCGGACTGGCATGTCTGACAAAAAGCAAATTGCCCGTTTGTTTGCGAAAACTGACCCCGGAGATCGCAATTCTTCCCAGTTGCTTCGGTACCCGCGCACTCTTCTAGGAACTACTAAAATCAATAACTGTCTCTTGGTAGAGGTCTGGCTCCAAGGTCTTCCCAGCGACGTGCGGGAGATTCTTTGCATATCCACGGGGGAAAATGTGGAAAAGCTTGCTAAGAAGGCCGACAAAATCAGGGAAACCTACGAGCCGAAGGTCAGTCAGACCATGAGCCTACTAGCCAAGTCTGTTGTTGCCACTCATCAGCAGCTGCCAACGGTCTGGTCACAAAATCGGGGCACTGAATTTGTTATCAGCCGGAAGCCCAACCCAGGCACCACTCAGCATGGAGTTTCGCCTAAAGAGGTCTCCCAGTAGCAACCGCACAAAAATTCCGGTTCGGCCGTCATCAACTGAGGCTCTTTGTTGGCATCATCAGCGGTACCGTCTTAAGGCGCGCTATTGCACTCCGCCTAGTGCCAAGGCCCTCGTCACTTAGGGCAACGAGGATGCCAGAGAGTGGTTTCTACGGACGCTACTGGCCAACTAGTCGCTTGTTCTACACGATAGATCAAAATTTATTGACACTGTTTTTGGTAAACACAAGTGCTGACACTAGTGTGCTCCCAAATTCAGGTCAAAATTTCGATAGGTGCCCTTTCTTCAAATTGCAAGCCGCTAATGGTACTTCTATGCAGAATTAAGGGAAAATTCAGAAGACGTTTGATTTCGGTCTTTGCAGTTTCAGTTGGGTTTTCTCGATGGTTGAGGTTCGAAAAACGTACTCAGTGTTGATTTTGCGCATCATTTTGACTTCTTGGTCTATTCTATCTAAAATTTCTTGCTGATATTGTAACTAATGTACCCACAGAAGGGATTTCGGTTGATTCTAACTCGTCCAGTTCCGTTCCACCTAAAAGGGCCGGTTCACGTTTCTTCAGTGAAGTATTAGATACATACCCAAAAGTGTTGCACCACCATCCGTAAAGCCGACCGCATTCAAGACGGTAATAATAGTAATGATATATTTCTTGACCATGATCGAATCATGCGCTAGGCACTATCAGTGAGTACAGCGTTGTGCCTCAGCATGAAATGTTCAGAAAGTTTGGAACTAGAATTCACACTTGTTAGTAGCAGTACAATAAAGCTGGACAGTGTTTGAATGAACTAAAATGGTAACGGCTGACTCGGTTGCTAGGAATCATTGTCAATTTTGGGAAGGGGGCTTGGCGGAGAGTCGACTACGCACGAAACCGCCGAAAAAGCGCTGTTGAAGTTCGTTGAATAAGCTGTACATATGATAAAAGAGTAAACCTTTTATTCTGGGGGCAGCAAAGAAATTTGGTGATGTGCAGATAAAAAGCACGTCGACGCACCTACCAAATATCTGAATGGTCCACATCAAAAACTGGAGGGAGAGGTCCACCATCGGGTAACCGGTCATGGCGGAGAATAGAACTAGCGTGGGATTTTCAAAGTACAAACAGTGGTATCAGCAACTCAAAGGTGAGTTAACCTCCACCGATGTCACTTAGACAAATCGCCATGCCAAACGAATGGTGGATTGCAATACCCAATGGAGGAGAGAGCCTGTAGAATAAATTTAGTGTCAGAAAGGATAATATGACTTTCATTCTCAGATAATATCATGATGATATGGAAAGCGCGGAATTTCGTCTGATAGTGAGTGGGAGAAAAATGTTTTTCTCGGAATTTATTTTGCTATTGGGGCAGCGTAAACGGTAGCTGGAAGCTCAGCCGGCGAATTCAAAAGATAATCCTTAAAGAGACAGACAACTAGAGTTAGAAGATGGGGCAGGTGAGCCAAAACAAATCTGAAGAGGCCATAAGGTGAGATAAATTAGAACGCAAAGGCCTGTTGCTATGGCTTGCAGGGAGCCAGACCCGAGGCTGCAACGGACATTGCTTGCGTGTGGGAAGATACGTTCCTGTGATCACAACAGAGGGGTATACAACCATATTTCGCCCAACTGCGAGAGCCTGGAAATCCATTTCACAATGATCATGTTTTCCACTGATTGCAGGCCACGAATTGAGTCCTCAGCTAGGGAGGGCTCACCAGACAAGACTGATAGATCTTGGGAAAAAGTGTTTAGGTTTACAGGCTAAGTGGGCTAAGACGGCACTGGTTGACAAAGTGAGGAATGGCAGAGTGAAAATGGTAAAGTAATAGTTGGATTCCAGTCACTGTTTGAGTAGCCCGGTGCAGTGCAAACGGGACCGTCAGTGGGGCATGTAGGGAGCAATGGATAAAGCAGTGCACTGGGACATTTGGAGTCTGTACTTTAGAAGTGTTACGGTGAATTTTAAACCGGATAGTAGGGCGGTAATCGCCACGGTGATCGATGAAAGAAGCTTCATACGGCAACGGTCAGCGGGAGCGTATGCTCAAACCATGACCGCCCAGCCTGAAATATAGTCCAACCCGACTGATCAATTTGTCAGACCCGTGCGGTAATCCGAAAGCAACATTTAGTGGACCGATGACCACCAAAAGTAACCATCAAGGAATGAAGGAGATTGGGAATGTGGAAGTCAGGAGGATGTTCCAGCTGGAGGTTACGATTACAAGTTTATGAGGAATAAAACAACCACAGTTGAGGGGACGTTTAAGTCAAGGCTTGCAATAAATGGGGAGGCCACCAGACTGGGCTTGGCTCCGGCTGTGGGTTGCGTTAGCTAGAAAAGACAGAGTTTAGGTGGCAGAAGTTTTAGATAGATGAATTTAGAGCAGTGGAGAAGCGGACGAGCACTTTCTGGACCGTAGAGATAGACGGGTCATGATTCGGCGGTTGATTAACGACAACTAAAATACGGCATGCGCCGTGCTACAAAGTAATTTTGATGCTTATACTTCGCCAGAATCCTTACTAATTTTGGAAAAAACGTTAAGTCGACGGCTCGTCATGTGCCTGTAGAATTAGAGTAGACTAGTTGTTAGTTGGGACGATTACTAAGTTAAAAATGATATGGCATAGAATTCTGGAGGACTGTGGTGAGGCACTGTGGCTATCTGAGACCCTGCTGTCTGATACGTATGGGAACTTGCTATGCGAATGGTGCTACCCCGATAGTTGGCGGCTGGAGTTAACTGTGGGTGGTTTGTATTCTTGAAGTAAGGGGTAGAGACGTTTTATATCTTGTCCAGTTTCAGGATGTTTGGGGGACCAAGTTTGAGGTTACAGCGTAGGATGCTCACGTTCACATTTCATTTGCGTTCTGAGGAAACGATGTGGATGCGTGGAAGCCTAGGTGAGTAGCACCTGTTTTCGGGTCGCAAGCCAACCACGAATGAGCATCCAGGGTTTACTTTAGAAAGGTTGACTTATGTGCTATTCCTGAGCGTAAACAAGCGCTGATGATAGTCGGTCCATGTTACAACAAGAAAAACTATGATTATGGCTGAATTCACACGGTTAAACTTTTGAAAGTGTGCTTAGACAACGGAATTTGGCGTCAGCGAGCTTGTCGGAAACGGAGTAGGGAACCCGAGAGTTTTTAAGCTGAGTGACCTGTAGTCAGTTTTTAAGTGGAGAGCTCATTTGGCACGTTATCACCTTGCCCAGGGTTAGGCAAAACCGCTGAGTGCCTAGCTCGTAAGCTCACTTGTCTCGGGGGTATCCTATAAGCAAGTTCGGATGGTGACTGGAACGGGAAATTTGCCATTATTGAAGGGACCTACATCATGAATCCGATACCTTTGCAGCCAGAAGTATTTTTGATACCTTGGTGTTATTTCAGAGGAGCAGAGAGCATGCTTACCCCAAACCGCGTACCTCCGATTTCTCCTCCTACCGCCATTCTTTACGCGTGACCCATAGGGTCCGCCACTGCTAGGTCTGGCTGTTTTCCCCAGTATAACAAGACAACCACCGACTTGTTGTCATTTCCCATGAGTGGTGTCACGGCATTCAGCTATGGAGAATAGAAAAAGTGAGGACCACACACAGGACGACTCCAACACTCGGGGAATGCATGGGTGACCAGTAGCTTCAGACGAGGCCGGAGACCTATGACTTTCAGTTTATATGGAAGCTAGCTGTTGTCAGTCAAACCTGTAGTGACATATCAAGACGGTTCACAGATTGTCAGTCGTTTTGGTGACTGGGTGATAGAGGTTTTATAGTGGCCAATCACAGGTGGACGGAATGGTATTCGATGGACGTGTGATCTGTGTTTGGTTGGGGCTAACAATTCAGTCTTATAAAAGGAAGGGGGTTTAGCCGTTTGTGCGTGACCAGATTTAGGGTGACGATTAGATGAAGGATAAGGAGTCTGTCAGGTGTCACACTTTGGGGTTGGAGACAGAGGCGGAGACTAAATCAGATATAGTGCTGAGACGGTTTAAAGGTTACTATTCGTGCGGCTGGTAATATAAAATATATTCAGGGAAGATTCCAATGGTACTGGCCTCAGTCGTAAGAGAAAAATGTGGGCAATGTAAACTGGAGGGTTTATGTTAAAGTAGGGACAACGACGGTGCATGTCCAGGTGCAACTAGTATATATTCGCTGGTTCACATTATTACACTGGTCACTATGCACTAGCGAGGTTTAGAAATAGATGTGGACATGATGTTTTGGCAAGGATACAATTGGTATCAGCATAGGGTCCCGAAAGAAAGTAGAATTAAGATTAGCGTAGCAATACGACAAGGAATCCGAAGCCAGCTCTCAGGCAGCAGACACGGCCTCGCTTCAATGGGTTTTGGGATGGGTTCGCAGCGATCAAACGGGCTGGATGCGGGCTTTGGCTGCACCCAGCCTCGGCTTGGCTTGGACCTAGTTTCGATCGGGTTATCCTATAGGTTTGCCAGATATGCTGACCTTGCCAGCTATATTACGCCAAACAAATCCCAACCTAACGATTCCGGTTTACCTGCGGCCCTAGGCCGCTCTTACGTCCCATTCCTCATTATAAAAGTTAAAAGTCGGTGAAAAATGACGTCCACTTTACTTATTCGAAAAGCAAGACACACTGGTGGCTCGATATTCAAAATTTACTTGCCTGTATTTATATCATTTTTCATAACTCTTCTTTTTATTCCCAGAAGAGAAGAAAAACGGAATTTATCGCATCGTATAACTGGTCAGTGATTGTCCGGGAGCGGAGCGAAGTTGTGTTGTCAGTCACATCAAGTAGAAGAAAGGTGTGGATGACGAACTGTGATAAGCTAAGATAATGGAGCCGTTTAGTACCTTCCACACTAACCCTTTTCAGGAATGTGTGAGCTGTGAAACAGTAAAAATCAAGGTGCGCAAATTCATATATGCACTGAATCATTAGTTGTTACAGCTTAAATGGATAAAACAATCTGAAAGATGTACGGGTATAAAAGGTGATAATTATAATACGTATACCGATTTTGCTTGCGAACAGCATCCTATTTGCACCTCAAATTCCCCGCAACCTCTTGCGTTTGAAGACCAAAGCATATCGCTCGTGTCTGCTTTGAATAGTGATTGTTCTTCGAATCTCTGGGGGGAAGTGATTGCATCAATGTCATGTTAATTGCATGATTAGATTCACCCTCTATAGCTGAGATAAATTTACCACATTTTTAGTGCTCCTTCGTCGCTGGTATCTGATACACGTATGTGGGTAAATTACCATCACCATTGGGTTCACCCAGCTCTGGACATCCGTTGTCGTGTTCCTAGATAGTGGCATCCAAACAAGCTGGACTCTTCGCATCCAGCCGCGTCTACCCTTTCATGCCATATCCTTTCCAAAGGCACTTAGATGGAAGTGGCCTGACTAAGCTGCCGATATTTATATATGTGATGCATCAGTATCATAATGTACTGCAAAACACCATTCATCATATGTGTTTTTACTTTACTTTACAATAAATAAATATGGAATACTTATAGAGCGGATTTGTAACATAGAACAGCGGTAGGATTAGCGTGCTCGAGAAACCTAAAGCCGAACTCATCCGGAGCTCGTTTCCCGCCCCTCCGAAGCCCGGCCGGGTCCCAGTAGGGCCCCGTTGAGAACCCGGCCCAAGCCTGGCTCTTACTCAGCCAAGGCCCGCTGCGAATGCAGCAGAGGCCCGGTCTGAACCCGGCCGGTCAACTACTGACGCAATAATAATGATAATAGTAATAGTAGTTTGTTTCGGAGACGCCCGAAACATGCCTTAGGCATGATCAGAATTTTTACAAGCGACAAAACGGACAGACAAAATTCATGAAAAATTTAGGAATACGCAAGACAGAGGAGGGTTAGAAAGAAATAGAGGGGGAATGACAGGGAGATAAATGTATGCACACCAAGCAGCACTGGAGAGAGTTTAAGCGAACCCAAGGATGAATTCAACTGTACGCGCTGCAAAATTGAAAGTCACGGCCAAATGGAGGGGCTGGCTGAGCCAGGTGGAGGAGATCGGAACCTGGGAGCTTTATATGAGGAGGACTGAAAAGCTGCATGAGAAACTATAGTTACGAGAAAAGATGAACAACAAAAGGAAAAAAGAAGAGAAGAGAAACAAAAAACTGAGTTGTATGGCTAGGGACTAGGTATCTATGAGCTATGCCTTATTGCAATAAGTGGACGGTGTCAATTTACAAACAGAGAGCGACCAACGCAGGGAGTAAAGAGTGGGTCAGATGGCAGCTCTGGCATGGAAGGATAGAGATACCGTAAATATGAGGCACATATATGGACAAAAGGGACGCATATCATGAGGGGCGTCGGCATGGTGGCTAGAGAATTGGCCGACAAAGAACCGGAGAATGCAGAGAAAATATGTGGATATATATATATATATCAGAGCAGGAGCAAATAGCGGTGGAGAGACAGGAAACGGAAGTAGCAGTGCTTGGGCGAAAAAGGAAGGGTTGGGTCAAGCGGTACGGAATAGTCTTCAATAAACCATGATGAATTTGTTTGTAACAGGTGAAAGCGAAGGATCAGTATATACAGAGAGAAACGGCTTTGGATGCATGGAAGTGATGGTTGTGACCAGAAGTTGATAAACGAGGGTATATGAAGGACAGTTAAGAGTGAACCTAACAATCTAATTAGTGCAGGCGTGACTTGTGGAGGAGGCCAAAAATGGGTGAAGCTGTAATAAATTCAACAAGATGGCCGTGAAATGGCTGGAGAAGGCAGACCAAGTGGAAGTACAGGGTGGTTGGAGAAGAGTAAAAGGTCCCTGGGGAACGGTTACTTGGAGGTTAGAAGAACTGCAGCGCAAAGATGCAGTGATTGTAACAGCGAATAACATAGGAGAGAAATGACGAAGTGGAGGATCAGGAAGATCAGGTGTAAGCAGATCACATAGTTCGAAACTGTAAGTGAAAACAGTGACTTCACGATTACATTACTCTGAGTGGAAAGCGGAAAAGCAAAGTAGCCTGAAAGGCACACTGAAGATGCCTTTGGCGAGAAAATGTACGAAGCAGATGAGAGTGCTGACCGAACGAAACCAGGTTGGAGATGACCAGCCAGGTCTTTTCACTGCAGATGATACAGGCTGAAGATCAATAAGAAGAAAAGTAACCGGACGGGAAAAGCTGTGATGGAACAAAAGGCACAAATAATAGTTGGGCCTCGGAGTTGGTAGAATGAAACTGGAGAGTTGCTCGCTTGCAGAGATTACACAAGTAGATTGAGCCAGAAGTTGCCAGTCGGAAAACTGCCTAAGAGGGAAATCCACGGAAGAATTGAAGGTTCAGACACGGAAAATATGGCGGTGTTGATAGGATAATAAATTTGGGCATAAAAATGCAAAGGTTGGAACGGCGAGTTCTCATACGGTGATTAATCAGGGACACTGATGTTTCCGGTGCATTCTGGTGGTAGGCGTAAGATGGAAAAGACGGGGTGTCGCAAAATGGTAGCTAGCAAGGTATGTGATCAATGAGCTTTATAAGTATATGGAGGCACTAAGTGAATATAGATAAGGAGCCGACAAGGACGAAATGGGTGGGAAAGGAAATATTTTGGGCATGGGAAGAGTAAAATGGATAGGGCGAGAGTGACATCATGCAGTGAGGGTTGTCATTGTAAAACAAGATAGGAACAGAAACGGAATGGACTGGTGTGCTTACAGAGGTAAAACGACAGGGAAGTGAAGTGACAAGAGTGTTTACAATGACGATAGATGAGCGGAACGTGGCGAAAAAACGGTAAAAGCATGCGATCAGCAACCGACAGTGATAGATGCGGTAGGGCGAGCAGAGCTGGAGCGTGCGATCCGCAACTGGTGCTAGTGAATGAGACTGACCGTGCGCTGGGCAATTGACCTCAAAAACGCTCCGTGAAGTGAACACAAGAGGTGTGATCCACCAGCCTTATTACGCTCGCACAGCGTAGCAGACGGCCTGCACGCCCGATGTGCGCCGGCCAAAGCGGTGGATCTGACCGCGCCCCGCATCGTTGGAATTGGCTTGAGTGTTCACCGATGGTTGTACAGAGGGCTGAGCACCCACGATGAGGGCATATGGTCCGGGACCAACTGGATAGGTTGTGGGATTTTGGACAACGGAGCCAACGGGAACAGCGTGTGGTAGACCACAGCTTGGCAGTACTATCCAGGGGCACCAGCCAGAAAGGTGGTCAGTGTATTGGCCGAGGTGGTTGACCGGCTTTGAGGATCGCTGAAAATGGAAATGAGATAGAGCAACGCAGCCTGAGTGAGAAGGCGTGACCATGAACGGCAATAGCAAGCGCGTCAATTGTAGACGATTATCCGACCACGAACAGTGTCATCACGAATGAGGATGGAGAAGACAGACCAAAATTATTCAGGAATTACATGGAAGTATTTAACTGAGGACTTCTTTAATCAGCATGGAAGTATAGTCCAGCTAACTGAAAGTCCTAGCTACTCGTAGCAACCAATTTAGACAAAATTCAGAACAACATCGATTCCAAATGGCCACAAAACGACATATAACAAATCAAGCAACTTTACAGTAACCAAACCTCAATAGTGAGCCTTCTGGACTCTAACACCTCAAAACTGAACAACAAACCAACCACTTCGGTTGAATTACGGCAAAAGATTAAAAATGGGGGATGAGATTACCGAATAGTCACAACAAAGTTCGGACTGAACGACTCACTCCAGAGACTAAGGTGAGAATCCGATTTTGATGGTTTGGAGCAATAACACTAACAATCGGAATTCCGGTGAAGGTAGTTCATACAAAAGAAACGATGTTGCTTTGATATGCATGTTGATGAATGGAACAGGGTTTCCTGAAATCCTTTACAACGGCCTCCAAAACCTGACCCGGTTTGTTCTCATGCACCGCTAGGTTTGATCGACCCCGTGCGTCGGCTGACCCTACGGTTCTCAAATACCTAAAAATGATCACCATCAATAGCAGCTTTCAGTTGGCAAGTGGATCAATTCAGAAGAGGAAAATATCATTATCAGTTAAGTAGATAGAGAAGCTCATGAGGTGCCCCAAAGAGACCCAAAACAGTGCGTGGGTTATTAATTTGTCATCTCGGCCATTGTCAAATGAAGAGCCCAACGTATTCAAAAAGAGGCTGAACTCCAACCTGGGAAACTCCACATGGAAGGAATACCTTGTCGAGCATGCAGTCAAGTCATTAGGTTTGCCCGAGGACACTAAATACGAACTAAGGCAACTCACAGTCCCTGACAAGCTCTACAACAGCCCATTCAATGTTCTCTCAGACAAAAAACACAGACAGCTACAAAACCTGAAGAGCGATGAGGGCACCATCATCTCTTAGGCTGACAGAGGAAGAATGATGGTCATCCTGGACAAGGCAGACTACACTGAGAAAGCAAAACATTTACTGAACGACACCACGAGCTACCATCTACTGGACGCTGACCCAACCAAAAAACTTGAAAAGAGAACCAATAAAACCCTGAAAAAGTTATAGGACGTGCAAAGAATTATTGAAGAAGAATGTTGGAGGTTGAAAACTGAAGCCTCAAACGCCTCACAATACTAGGGATTACCCAAAGTACGCAAAGAAGGCATTCTACTCAGGCCCATGGCCTCCCTACCTGGATCTCCAACACAGAAACCTGGCTGAAGAACCATAGAGACTTTTTAAACCACTGATATGCTCACCAAACCACTCAGTAACCAACGAGCAGCAGTTTTGGAACAAATAAAAAAACCGTAACAAAAGAAGACGAAGCAATGATTTCATTTGGTATCGCCGCACGGGAGAGAAAGTCCACCTGTGGGATTGTCTTGCCGGGCCGAGGTAGGATGTTGTAGTTATGGGCTGCCAGACTAATGCTCCATTGCTGGATCACGGCAGAGGTGAATTTTGCGACGGATTTATCCGGGTTACACAGGGATTGAAAGGTCTGGTTGTAGAAGACACGTGTACTTCGGTCCAAATAGGTACTTTTCTGGTCGGTGTACCGCCAAAAAAGTGGCCAACGTTTCCTTCTGCTTCCGGTACTAACCCTGCTGTGCTGCACTGAGAAGACGCGAGAAGCAGATGATTGAACATTCATTTTGTTTCAGAACTGCTCCTATCCCCACGTCGGACTCGTCAGTGATCAGCATGGTCCACTTAGATGGTAAATATAGGACTGGTATCGGTAGGTTAATGATATTTTGAATACGACTAAGCAGTAGCTGTTCAAACTGGTGATCCACTGCCACACATCGGATGACTGAGCTGGAAACAGTGGTTGGGCTCCTGTTGCAAAGTTCGGAACGAACCCAGAGTAGCTTTGCAGGCATTCAAGAACTGGTCGTAATAGCTCCTGATTTTTTGTTGACTCGACTCCAATCAGGGGTTGAAAACGATCTGGATGTGGTCGGTGTCCGTATGCTTCGGCAGTGAAACCGGGGATATCTGATTCGGCAACCTCGAACTTGCATTGAGGGGCTTTGATCGATAAATTTCGTTCCACGAACACCCCCCCCCCCAGAAACCTTTGTAAACGTTGGCAGTGTTCATTTTTCGTGAATCCGAAAATAAGCACATCATCTTCATATGCCATCAACCCATTGATGTCATGAATCGCCCCGTCGATTGCAGCCTGAAATACCCCGGAGGACAAGTGAAGACCAAACGAAAAGAACTTGCATAGGAACACGTCTCATGGAGTGGTAATGGTTGTTGGTGGTTTGGACTCCATGTGCGGCAGAATTTGTAATTACGCATCAACCAAATCAATTTTTGAGCAATACTTGCCATCAAGCAGGCATTTCATGAAGTCATCAAGTTCCACCGCAGTGGTCACGCATTTTCGTAAACGAGTGTTCAAGGTCATTAATTTATCACTACTGGTCCGGAAGGCTTGTCCGTCGCTCTTTATTGCCAACAAAATCGTGGTAGCCCAACTTGATGAAGTCACACGCGCAATGACACCGTGTTGTTCCACTTCGGTAAGCACTTTCGGAATACCCTCTTTCTGACCGAAGGCGACACTCGGCAGTTCATGAATATCGGGTCACCATCCACTTCCAGCTTTGCGGGCTCAGCAGCCGTGCCACATTTGTTATTTGAGCTTTGTGTCATTAACTGCTGAAGAACAAGCTGATTCACAGGATTGTCGTTTGTCATTTTTGGGGTTACCGATTCCTCCAAGGCACGCAGGGCCTTCGAACCCAGAATTGATGGACTGTCTACGGAAAGCAGGAATCGTACTGTGGTATAGTCGCTCTCCAACCAAACCACTGGTGCAGCCTCACCCAACAGTGAGGGTAGATGTCCAGTAACAACGTGGAAGCCCATGGCAACGGGTTTCAAGGGTACGCCGGGATTAATCAAGCCGAACCATGATTATGGAATAATAGACTAGCAGATCCCGGTATCCAAAATGAACTGATGTCTCAAGCTGCATTGGAATTGGACTGATTTGCACAGGAATCGCCTTGATTCATCCGAAATCTTCAGCGGACTGCCATCAGTTTTCGAATCTTTAAGGGTCACACTCGTCACATTTTACATGGACTGACGGCATACCTTGCTAATGTGACCAAGCTTCCAACAAGAATGGCATAACGCATTGCGAAAGCGGCGGGTAGAAAGTAGGTCAGATTCGCCGCGCGAGAAGCGACTAGTCGGTTGTACGGGTTTGCGATCAGGAATCATTTTGTTAGCAGGCTTCGGTTGAGGTGTCTGATTTGCGGAAATTGGCTTACAAGGACAAATGTGTTGACGGTGCATTACGGAATGTACAGCCGTCGCATTGGCTAAGTAGTCGAATTGTTCGCAGGTTGATCGGGCGTCGAAGAACCTAAGATCGGGTTTCAGCAATAGCTTCTTTTGCAACTCCGGATGATTTGTGCTGGCGATGAGGTGGTCACTCAATTGGATCTCCAACTGATCACCAATATTACACTTTTCAGCCCGTGTCTGTATTGTCAGAATGAATTCACCGAACTTCACACTGGGACCACCAATCAGAGTATAAAATTTGGCACTTTCGCTCCCCCGGAAATTGACCGAAACCTTTTGTCCTAGCAGTAGAGCCTTCGTCTCTTCGAACGGAGCTGCAGCAGGGGCTCTCGGATATGCAAGGGTTTTCATGAACGAGTACACTGACCGGCAGCCAGCCTTCAAGAGGAATGCAGTCTGGTTCTCTTTCTTCTTCTGCTTTCACATGCTACACCATAATTCGGAACTTTTCATCCAGTCTTCAGTCTCAGAAGCCTTACCATGCAGGTTCATCCGTTCTACAGTGGGAAGCTCCATGACGTGACTCCGGCTGTAATAGTCGTAATGAACTAAATTGACGGGACGTAATGAAATTATTACGCAAGCAAAAGTGGCAAGAACATAAAAGCTGCGGAATTGCACGTTAGTTGTATTGCAAAACTGGTTTGCATTAATATGTTAGATCGGAAAATGTAATTGGTAGACTGGAGGACAATCAAACACAGAAAGCTTTGGTCGGAAGTGTCCGCGGTGATCCGGATTGGTTGAGGCTCATCCGTGTACGTGGCTACGGTGTTGTACCTGGCCGTATCCTGTGTGAAAGCTGCTGGATCGCCACTCATTGACAGCTGAGGCGAAATAGTCAACGAGGGACTTGGGTGTCCAAATGACTGCAGACTTCAAGTGTGTTGAATAGTGCAAGCTGTTTGCTCACTAGGCTAGAGGTGAGCTCTTTCGGCTGCCCTCAGCGCTTTCTTGTAGATCGGTGGAAGCGTTCATACCTACGTACAAGGTAAGACTGAGGCCGCTTATAGAACAATGCGCACAGGCTTGGGCACCATTTTTGATAAACGATGCAGCCTGATTGGAAAAGCTCCGGCTACTAGCCACTCATATGGTTGAAGGGCAACGGGGGAAATCATATGAACGACGGCTGCACGATATGGGACTCTTCTCACCTGGCAAAAGAAGACTCAGAACAGACCTCATTGAAGGGCTTAGAACTCTGGAGGGTTTATCAGGAATAAGTGCAGAGGATTTGTTTGAACAGGCCTCTCCGCGCGGTACGAGAGGAAATAGTATAAAGTTGTGGAAGCCATGTTCTATCACAAATGTACTAGCAAACATCTTCAGCCATACGGTAGTGGGAGAGTGGAATAGAATAACTGAGAAAATATTCGGCGTACAAGGTATGAGGCATTTGAAAGGGATGCTGGATGTTAAATGGGGCGAATTATTCAAGGAGGTGGAAAACCGAGGAGCGGAAAGAAATTGTAGTTCGCTCCAGGCTTTTAAGTTATTGTGTGTCCCTCTGTACGATACCATGCACTGTGATGGAACTCTAATGTCGTGGTCATCTTTTGCCTGGATGGTGAGAGGAGCGACTCCACTTCTCTCACAGCGGCGGCGCGAACTTGACCTTTGGGCCGCTTTCGCTGCTGAGGTGAGATTCCAAATACAAAATCGTATGGCTAGAAATGCCAAACGAAATCTTGAAGTAGCAGGCGCTCAAAGACCCTACCAGTGTATATATCTGGATAGGTGGGCACCTGCTGCTGCCTCAAACTCACAGCTTTGGATGTACGAAAACGCGCCGACGACATAACTGTCTGGACACACGATAGGCTTTAGCCGCACAAGGTCTTGTAAAGACTGAGCTGAATGGAACTGAAAACGTTTCGGCCAAGTAAAGGAACAAACCCATCGGTGCACCAAAATCGGAAGGAATTAACAAAGCCACAGTAGTGGGAGCTGATCTCTCTGCATAGGGCTGAAGGTATCCTGGACGCTCGATTGACTCCGGCTACCATCATTCCTGTGCAACTTGAACTGACCTGGCCGAGACTGTCGTTAGACCATCCCGGGCCGTGGGTATTGTGACCCAAAAACACGAAACGTCCACAGTGTACATAGCCCCTGACACCTGGTCTACGGGTAAGGGAAAAGCCACAAACCTGAAGCTCCACTTAGTGCACAGGAGGCATCACAGCAGACAACTACAGAAGCAAAAAGGGGCTTCAACTCGGAGGTAGCTTCCAAAGGAACCCCAGCAGCAAAATTCTCAAATAGGCTAGTGGCGACATCCAGGGAACCGCCAGTATGGTGCACGAACACCTTCATTTGCCAGGGAAAAAGGGGGGAGTGACGACCAGGATGGCAGAGTCTGACGTCGTTGAACTAATGCTAGGTCAAGGTCAAGGCCAAGCCCGCGTGAAATCCAGGTTGTCTCGTTTTCTTTTTTTGCATATACCACTGTTTAGACTTGTAATTGTGTCCACCCTATTATACACCACCTAATCACCTGAAACCGTGACCTAGTTGTGTAAACAACTGCGGCACACCACCGTGCAGACGCTAGTATTTATCGCGAGTTAGAGTTATAGACTACATTGATTATGCACTGTTCTAATTCCACCTAATTACATTCTACATGGCTTATCTAGCAAATCTCCCCTGATTCTCGCCACAGTAGGATCTATCTAGCGTTTTTACATCCCATCGCTATAACCCAACTCCCCTAGTGGCACATTGCCCATCGCCGAATTCCGGTAACGTGCCGGTAACCGATGGGCAGAGAAATCACTGAAATTTCAAGAAAAGAATGACGTAGTTCGTTCTAATTCGCTGTATAGATTACCAATGTCCTATTTTCATGGTTATTTGTTCCCGTTGATTGCGTTACAAATGCAGTGCCAATTGTTTTAACTGACTGGTATTTTCCCGGCGGCAGCCATTTTGGTCGTGCTTTGTTCGCTAAGGTGAGCGGTGCGCTTCTTTTCCTTTGGGTGCTGATGACCCGTGGTGGCTGTAAAGTGTTAGTGACATATCAGGTTATCATTTACCAATTAGTAAATGATAAGCTGAATAGTAAAAACTGCAATATTGTGCTATAATTGTACTTAGAGCATGATGAGAACATGATGAAGTATTTTTCGCGTAACTCTGATGATACCCAAGTAGTTTTGTAAAATTCATGAAGCTTCGAGGTGTTCGTATTGAGTGCTCTGATATCGTGTGACATCTGCAGTATGTTTTTCAATTATGCTATGCTGCCGTTTTATTACTATTGGTTAACAACTAAGTGCATTTTAGGACCTTGTTACGTATTATTGAAGGACAATGGCCGATATGACGAAACAAAAGAGATATTATCTGAAAAAGAAAGAACTTAGCTCACTGATGTGTGCTCTTTGTGATGAAGCCACCCTATGGGAACATCGGCATGGTTGCCCTAAGTGGGTTTTGCAAGGTGAGGTTATTCAGTGGCGATGTTACTTACCGTTCCGATTCAACACCTTTAGGAGTTGCAGGTGAATGCAGTGCTGTGGGTTCCGAAGACGTGTACCGTGTGGAAGAGGGATGTGCTATTGCAAGAGGTGAACGCGGTCTGCCGTGTGCTTCCACATCACAACCAACAATGATGGGTAAATTACTCTGTTGAATTATGTTACACCGAATGAAACAGTTTCTGCGGCTCAGACAGTTTGTGAAGCTGAAGGTACACCTGAAGAAAGGCCGACTGTGTCAGGTAAACCCTAATTCTAAGCTGATTTTCGTATTAGTTACTTCTTTGGCCAGTCTACGACGTGCATCACAGTTTGAAGAGGAGAGCGGTTCGCTGCTTAACTCACTATCAAAGGCTTTCATTCGATATCGACTGACGCTGGTGCAACAGAAGGGTATACTGGAGGCTATAGGCAAACATATACCAAACATACGTCGGGACCCAAGGACATTGTTGCACATGCCACGGGAATGTCCAACCACGACATTGGAAAACGGCCAATATGTACACATGGGTTTAACCGAAGGCTTGCAGATGCAGTTGAATAACATCACCGCTGTACCGGACGAAGTCTTCCTCCAATTAAACTGTGACGGCACTTCTGTGTTTCGTTCGTCGGACCTGCAGCTGTGGCCTGTCCTTGCCAGGGTGGTGAAGCCTCATTGCTTGCCCGTACTCACCGCCGGTTTTTACTGCGGTCGTGGGAAACCATCAGAGGTGTCATCTTATGTGGGTGCAACTGTCAGAGAAGTAAACCATTTGTTGACAGAAGGCCTCAAGCTTGGTGAGAGGTCTGTGAAGTGTCGCCTGTCATCTATAATCTGGATTACATGCACCTTGTTTGCTTGGGTGTGATAAAGAGGTTGATTGATTTGTGGTTGTTTGGTCCGCGTGATGCATTTGGCCGCTTGGACAAAGCTGCTACTGTCGAACTGGGAAGCCGTATACTTTTGTCACACCCAGACACTCCGTGTGACTTTCAGCGACTCTGTCGACATATACATAATGTTGAACGATGGAAGGCCACCGAATTTCGCATGTTTCTTTTGTATTTGGGGCCGGTTTGTCTGAAAGGATTGTTGTCGAATGATGCGCATGATCACTTCATGTTATGGTTTGTTGCCATTTACATACTGTGCCAACCCTTTTTGCACAAAACTTGTAACTCTTTCGCAGAAACCATCCTGCGTATATTTGTACAAAGAACGAGTTCCCTTTATGGTATCTCTAACGTCGTGTACAATGTTCACGCCGTTATTCATTTACCAGCAGACGTTCTTCGTCATGGCACTTTAGACTCTTTCTCCTGTTTCCCTTTTGAGTCCTTCTTACGGACACTGAAATTCTCCATTCGAGGTCCCCGAAATCCCGCTCAGCAACTGTATCGGCGTTTGCGTGAGAGAACCCTTCCCGATAACAACGATTCATCTGAGGCCATCCGTGATGACGTTGGAAATGTGGCTACCCGTTTCCGGGTATGCAAGACAGCGATGGTGGTGAGGGGAATGGTTCTGTCATGCTTACCACCAAACAACATTGTCGTTGCAGGTGGGAAGCCAGCAGTTGTAGAGAACATTTCTGGGGATTCCATAACCATTCGTTATTTCTTAAACCCACGTGATTTTTTTCTTACCCCAATGAAATCCAGTCATCTGTACATTTTTTCTGTTGACGGACTGGATGACAATGTTGTCCAAGTTTCTGTAAATACCCTTCTTTGTAAATGTTTTCGTATTTCTCTCACTAATAATGTTGATACCCATATTACACACCTTCATGAAGTAAAACCTCTCTTTTAAAGCAGATGTCTTAGGTTTCTGTCGTTACTTTAACATGAGACCGAATGAACTAACCTTTTTTAGATGTACTTGGTCGTCATGTTTCATGTTGATGACACGGTCGCCATTGTTCACAGCAATTGGCTGACTGATGGGAACCGTGTGCGCTGGCCGAAGTCATCCACCTTTCAGGCCTACCAACGCCTCTTGTTGGACGGTGGATGTTTGCCGGAAACGGTTCCAGCATACGATTTTCATGAGATTAATCACTCAGGTAACACTCCCAGTTATATGCATTCTTCTCAGATAATCTCAGAGACGCAATTAAATTCGAAAGGAATTTTCTTGCCGAATCCGGTATGTCGGCGTCAACGGATGATACGTTGCCCATGACACCATTTTCGCAGCGGTACACCGTTCGTCGCAGGTACATTGTTATACGTTATCACATTCCTTTTAGAATACCGGTACCATTGTCATCGGATGACAGTTCTGTCGAGCTACCTCCGTCGCAGAGGATTCGAAGAGAGTCTCCGATACAATTCCCCGACTCCCCCGGTGATACCATGGCTTTTGGCCATTCATCACCTAGGTAAGTCCAGTGCGAAGTCCTCGTTTCATATTAGTTATAGTCCACCAACATTGAAGTCTCAGAGGAGACCCAGCGAAGATGCCATATTGTCAAAGGTGGCCGGTCCCAGGTATGTTGCGTAAAAGTTACTAACACTCCTATACTGCAATTAGCACAATACAAGTAGTAACAACGCCCTTATCTCCACAGCCTATGCCCGCTTACGCCAGCAAGTGGCAAGGTTAGTTTCTCATTATCAGCTACTACGATTACCAGACTACTTCGAACGGATGCTGTCAAACCTAAGTGGCATTCGCAACGATATGGCGTTGATAATCGCCAAAATTGACGGCGTAATTTGTCGCCTGGATGCGACAAATACGACGGACTACGAGCCTCTACAAGCAGACAATATCACAGATCTTCTGAAACTGGAAGAAGATCTTTCGGTACTGAATAACTTCACGGGCACTGTAAGTGATAGAATAATTCCACCTCATATTATAAGGTCAAAGCACTCAAGCGTCATCTGTGCACCGATCTTGGATCAAGTATACGCCGAATGCTTGCATCTTTGATCGGGGAGAATTTGGCACTGGCGTGCAATTGGACCGGAACAGCTGGTAAAATTGCAGTGGGAAGCTACAAGTTTCCTAAAGCCGTCATTGGTCAGTCTAATGAAATGTAATTACTGTTTATTTACAGACGCCGTAAAATCTACCAATCGTTTCCGGGAGTCGTCTGTGCTGGAGATCGAGCGTACCATGAAACGGTGGTTTACCGACGCAAGAGATCGCGGCTTAGGACGCAAAACTGCCAGGTACGTTCACTGATCACGCATTTGCAGTCCCATGGTAAATTGTTTTATTTATTTGCACAAACGACGATAACGAATTTCATGCTTCACTTTACTTAACTAATTACCGTTTCGGAGTCCGTAGTATATATATCACTGCAGTATTCTATTTGTATGTATCTGATTATTCATATCTATACGTATATTTATTTTCGTCCCACAATTCATCTTATTTCTGATTCACACCTTTGTTATCCTTTCCAGATGTCGGCGCGAAACAGTGTGATGGGAAGGAGTTTGTTCCCTAGATTCACATTGTAAATATAACCAATATATAAAATTTTTACTTCGTACAATTTGTTCGTTTTGAAATGTCTAAGGTTCAGCATTTTGGAATGAGTGTCATTTGGGTTGCACTGCCAGTTGTAAGACGTTAGATTATGCCGTCCTCAAGTAAGCATCGCTGTGGGAGAGTGGAGAGTGGACAAGCTTTCGGAATGCAGTAGCAGGCAATCATAAAATTGTATGTGCAAAGTATGTGGGGATAAGACTGTTCGCGTAGGTAACTTGATCGATCAGTTAACTACTTGCGTAAATTTCGGAAAAGCTAGAATGGCATAATCGTTGGAGGGGCGTGGGCGATTTCGAAAATCGGGTTTAAATTTAAAAATGGATTGAAATCGTACTCCGATTTCGGTGTGATTCCGGTGTGCCCTTCCGGTACCGGCACCCTACCGGTAACAATACCGGCAAGTTACCGGCAAGTTACCGGCAAGCTACCGGCAAGTTACCGGATCCGGTCCGGAACCGGTTTGCTACTAGGGTCCTACCTTATTTTCGCTGCGCATCCTCCGGTGCACCTTTTGAAGTTTCTGTCCCACTGTGCCTCCATCCATTTTTTTTGTTTGCCATAAGAGCGCACTTTCGTTCCACCCGGTCCACTGACCCCATACTTACAATATACTCTCCCGCAAAACCTGCTGTTGTGACCCAAGCAACAGCTAAGTACCTACCGTATCCTGTGGGGTTCAACCTGTGCACACCACACAGCAAAATTCGTTCTATCTCACTATTCCTCATCGTCTCAAGTCTCCTAGGCCTAGCAGTATTTATAGCGGGTCACATAGCTCACTGCCCGTACCTCATTGTCACATTGGTCTCATCTAGACCTTTGCACACATAGCACCCAGGAACACTCCTGGTCTGCTAAGACCTTTGGCCTGTCTCTGTCTAGTTGACTGACTTCCTGCTACCTTTTTACCTCCGTCATATATTTCTACTTATCATGCTCTCCCGGCCCCCAACCAGTACTCGGAGAATCCGTATCGCTAAAGCTGGCAAATCCAAACGCACCCAACCCCTCCCAAAAACCAGGCCGTGCTCTGTCACTCTCGTTAACGTCGACGGTGAAGTTTCTAATAGTCCTAATGGCCTAAAGCAGAGTTTCGTCGAACTTAGTAACAAGGTCGAGCTGATTGGTGAAATCCTTTCAAAGGTTCCACCTCTGGCTATTCTGCTTGACCCTGTAGCCGCTACATCGCCCAAGAACTTGGTTTCGATGGGACACCTCCTCGACTCCGTGTCTACTGAAATATACCACCGCATTGCCAACTCCAAGAACGCAGTGCTTTTTAATGTTCCAGACCGCTTACCACTTTCCTTGGCGAAACACAACATACTAAGTTCGTGCAACATGGCTCACTATAGATGCCATTGCAGGAGGCTACGTAAAACGTCCCAGCAACATAGTTGCCCCCTGCTATTCCAATTCACGGACGATCTAACAGCTACAGAGTTCATTAGCAACAAGTCGACAATTGCTGCCCTTTCGCCGTATAAGGACATCAAGATATTCTCTGATAAAACCCCCCTCCAACGGGAAATACTTCGTTCGTTGAGAAATAACTCCGCCTTGCCCATGCAGACTGACCCCACTGTAACCGACATGAAGAATACCCAATGCCCCTCTGTCAAGAAGTCAAAGGCGAGCCCAGCGCCTCGCCCTGCCTACCAGCAAACTGTCGACTTAGATATGTCTAACTCCCCACCCCCGGTTCCGCTTCCACTCAAACGCCCTTTTTTACCATCTCCCCCAGTAGCCTCTAATAGCAGTAGCTCTCGCTCCCCGACCACAGGCCACAAGCGGCACTCCACTTCAGTATTAAAGCCGCGCTTCCCCGTCATAGTCTCTGAGCCAAAACAAAACCCTGGTACAACCAACAGCCCCCGCCGTACTACTTCCAACCCGTCCTCCGAGCCGTTGACAAGTGTTGTCACCCGCCGCTCTCGCTCTAACGACTCTACAAACTACCCACCAGCTGCTAGCTCAGCCGCGACACTTCGTTTCTATCATCATAAGTGCCGCTCTAATCCCCCATAAGCCTACCTGGTACTCCTACCAGGTCCGCACTTGCCCAACTAATCACCTCACCTATTACCCCCCACTCTCAGTCGGCTTCTGCCTATAGCGTACTCTCGGATCCTCCAGGTGATAACCAACTGGGCCACCATCCGGATCCGTCTAACGCCATCGTCCCTTTGAGTAGGAGTGACCTTCAGGGCCTTGCCAGTGCCACTCACCCTTCCGCTGCCTCGCACCCCCTTCCACTGTCTTTCCCCCTCTCTGATCGCATGGGTTACACCAACTCTCCATCTCCGTTGCTACCGTATATCCCTCCCTGCGCCCCAGACACCAACCCTCCATACTATAGCCCCAGCATGCCTCCGCTGTTCCCCCCTGCTTACCTCCACCAACCCTCATCTAACCCTGAAGTACCACGTACATTCCCTAGCAGATACTCCAGGTTCGTACCTGTATCCCGCATCCTCGCCCCCCCCCCACTTACCGGCTCCCCTGCCCCTCATGAGCCTCCAAACCTTTCCAAAGTTCGCCACTCCCTTCCCGCCCCCCACCTCACACTACGTCCCAGTTACTTTCCCACATGCCTTCACCCCCATACCGACCTACCGGCCTTATACTGACTCTGCCCAACAGGTAGGTTACCTGCAGTCAAGATCTAGTTTTTTTCCTGACTGGTGCCCTCCGCACCCGTGGCCATATGGCTAGTCGCCCTATGGACCATATCGATAAACTTTCACAGACCCATATCACTGATCACTCCCCACTCGATGTCATGTCCCTTAGCGCCTTACACCATGCACTCCTTCCTGTCCACCCAGCTTCGATAGATATTCTAACCCTTCACTTAGCCATATGGTGCCCCCTCCTCCTGTACCACGTGACGCCCCTCCGGTCCACATCAGCCCTGTGCTGCACACCCACGGTATTGATCACCCATAGCGATCGGCTGCGCCCAATGCTAAAGGTTCTCCTACTTTCCGTCCCCACCCAACACTGCCTGCCCACCCTCCTCTGCTGATGCTCTATCCCCACTGAGACCCAACTCCTATCGCCACAGCGATCCCAATAGTCTTGTACCTGGCATCCATGCTTCGCGCACACCGACACTGAACTAATTCCTACTAGTTCTTATTAACGCTCGCTCAATAAGTAGAAAAATATCGCACCTGCGATCTTTGGCATTTACGTCAAACGCTGACATTATACTAATAACTGAATCCTGGCTGTCAGATGATGCTTCGCCTGACCTTGTTTGCATACCTGGGTATCAATGCTTCTCGAACACCCGCCAGTCCAGGCGTGGAGGGGGCTGTTTAGCCTTTGTCAAATGCACTATCCATGCTAGTGTTATCATTATCATTATCATTATCGACCACCCCCCTCTTCTCCTTATTGAGGATTCGTTATGGCTATCCATTCACGCCTCCGGCCAGAACCTCCTCCTTGGCTGCGTCTACGTCCCCCCGGGTCTGGAGCCTGCAAAAATTGACTGCCGTGGATGTCTTTAATGCTGCGCTTGACTACCCTGCCAGTGCAAAAATTATTGCGGGTGACTTTAACTTTCCTTCAATTTGCTGGTCCTCCCATACTAGCCCTCCTGCCCTCTCCACCTTCCTTCCTTGTGTCCGTCTTGGTGGATGGACCCAACATGTCTCCTGCCCTACTAGGGGGAACAACATCTTGGACCTAGTATTCTCCATTGATGTTCCTGATATGATCACCCAGATTACTGATCACTTCCCGGGTAGTGACCGCCGTATTGTCAGGTGCAAGTTCAGCTGTTCTCATCCGATGCAATCCTCTCCCCCTGTTATGACTTCCTACCGTTCCTGTAACTGGCCCCTAGTGCCAATGATAATCCGCTCCCTCAACTGGGACACATTTTTTCTTTCATCCGATCCCCTCACTGTCGTGAACTCTCTCTACTCCAACCTCCTACACCACCTAAATACCGTCAACCCATGTGTCGACCCACGCCCCAATTCCAGCACTTCACGCCTGTCTTTTTTAGAGCGTAAGCTGTCTAAGCTGCAACTTACCTTCGCTAGATCACACGACTTTACAATTCTCCTGCGCATAAACCAGCTACAACTGAGGCTGCGTTGCATGGTCGATTCGCATCTGAGAAGGCAGGAGGCCATCGCCCTAGCACACCCAAACAAAATCGGCTACCTGTCCAACCTGCTTAGTAAAAGGTCCAATCAATCCAATCATATCTCGCCCAAGTTCCTCATCTGCGGCTCATCTACCGCTAATACTCCAGCATCTATTTCTGAGGCCTTCAATGAGCATTTTTCTTCCTCCCTTATAAGCTGTCCTGGTATTCCCCCTCCTACAATCCAGCCCTGCACCTCTGCCTCTCTTTCATCGATTCCCTTCACCCATCTAGAAATTAAAAAATCAGTTTCGTCTATTAAACCTTCCTCGAAACCGGGACCAGATGATCTTCCACCGGCCCTCCTCCGTTTCGGTGGTCCTGACCTCCCTTTATTGTTGCTTAATATGTATACCACCTCCATGATTCACAGTTTCGTCCCCCCTCAATGGAAATCCTCTGTTATAGTTCCGCGCTTCAAAAAGGGCGTATTACACGACCCAGATAACTATCGGCCCATTAATCACACCCCAGTAGTCTTCAAAATTATGGAGAGAATTATCAAAAAACATTGTCCAGTACCTCTTATTTAACAACCTGCTGAACCCTGGTCAGCATGGTTTCTTGATCTCCCGTTCCTGCTCTTCCTGCCAGCTTGACTTTCTCAATGTCATATCGTCTGCTGCCGACGCCGGCAACTCTGTAATTGTCCTGTACCTCGACATGTCTAAGGCTTTTTACCGTGTTCCCCATATTCATCTGTTGACCAAAATCCGATCTCTCGGTATTACTGACCCTCTCCTCTCCTGGCTATCCTCCTATCTCTTTAACAGATCACAAGCCGTGCTCGTCGACGGCCACCTATCTTCCGCCAAACCAATTACTGGCGGCGTCATCCAAGGCAGTGTCCTAGGCCCATTACTATTCCTTATTTATATCAATGATATTTTCTCTTCTATTCGACACGGCACTCCTTTTCTCTATGCCGATGATATAAAAATAGTGTACTCTTTCCTCCCTAGTGACCTATCCGTGACTCTATGCAACATATCGCATGACTTACTCGTTCTCTAAACTTGGTGCGTCTCGTGGTTCATGAAATTCTCTGCGGAGAAAAGCTTCCTCCTACCATACAAGTGCACGGTACCACCCGGCCAAACTTGTCTGGACGGCCTGCCCATCCCCATACACCCTATGGTTACCGGTCTTTGCGTGCGCTACTCTTGTTCCTTTAACTTCTCAGAACAGGCATCATTCCAAATCGCTAAGGCTAAGAGAACCCTCGGCCTGATCAATCGGTGTCTCCTAATACCGGCCAGTCGCCTCTCCATGTATCTCTCACACGTGAGACCGCTCCTAGAATATTGTCCCATTACCTCCAGCCTCTGGCCACGTTCCTCCATTGTATCTCTTGAGAACGTTCAGCGTACCTTCACCAAAAGGCTTTTGGGCGTATCCCTAGCCCTAACATACCGCCAGCGGTGTGAGCTCCTACAAATTGAGCCTCTATGGATTCGTCGCATGAGGCTCAACCTGATTTTCCTCTTTAAGCTAATCCATAACCTGGCCTACACCTCTTATCCCATCTCATTCGCTGCGCCCTGTTCCTACCCCATCCGGCACCGTGCCTTCTCTCTCACTGTCCCTCATTCTAATCTCTGCCTGAAGTCCCGATTCTTTCTGTCAGCCTATTCCAAAATCTGGAATAAGCTGCCCCTTAGCTTACGCAGTGCCTCCTCAATGTTCGCTTTTAGGCGCGCACTTTTGTCATACTTAACAGTCCCCAATGCTATATTGCTCACCAATGAGCTCGTCTCCGCCTACCTGGCCTTTGAAAGAGGTCTCACACTGTAACTCTACTACCTCTGCGTCACAAGCCACTAGGTACACCCCTGAACTAAGGCCATTGCCTTCACTGATCCACAGCGAACCTACCGCCTGTCATCATAAGGTAACCCAGTTGCTCACCTACGTTCATCTCTTATCCATCATATTCACTTTTTTCTCCTCAGTATCCATTGATTCTCAGCTGGGGCACACCCAGACTGCGCTTCTCTATCCCTTTTCCCTCTCCAGTGATCCCCGCTGACGGCCAACCACTTCGGGCATTGTACTTACCATCTCCCTGGCAGGTGCACCTGGATAATATTGGTACACGGTCGTCTACCACTCGCTGTTTCCGTTGGCTCTCCTGTCCATGGTCTCACGGCTTGGTCAATTGTTCCTGGTTCACGTACCCCCATCGCGGTCGTTTTGTCCCCTGTACAATTATCCATGATCACTCGTGCCACTCCCAACAGTGCGGGGCGCGGTCAGATCCACCGCTATGGCCGGCGCACATCGGGCGTGCAGGCCGTCTGCAACGATGTGCGAGCGCAACTAGACTGGTGGATCACACCTCCTGCGTTCACTTCACGAAGTGTTTTTCAAGTTGGGTGCCCAGCGCACGGCCAGTCCCACCCACTAGCACCGGTTGCGGATGGCACGCCCTAACCTTTCTTGAACTACCGAATCCAATGCTGTCGGTTGAAAATTGCATGCTCCTCATCGTTTTTCCGCCACAGCTTGTTCACCTATAGCTCTTATCATCTGTTTCCACTTCCCGTTTTTGTCGCCCTACCACGGTATGCACACCTTCCCGTTTTGTCCTCCCTCCTATTGCCTCTCTCTACATCGACTTTCACTGCTTTGAGTCACTATCGTCCTAACCACTCTTCTCTGTCGACGCTCGCCAATAACTCTTCCCACCTGCCGTCACTGCTGGCTTCTATCATCTATGCGCTTGGTGTTACCCTCTGCTCAGAACGCCCATTGATAGCTTCCTTAAACCTGTCGCCCTGTTAATCCCTCCTCGTGTCCCATGCCATGATGCACCAACCGCACCCTCACCCATGCCCAATCCGCATATTAGAAATTGCCGCTCCAAACTTCGCATCTTTTACAGTCGTATTTATTATCTAATCACCACCACCATATCTTCCTCACTTGGCCCCGCTACTCCTCTGCGGTTTTTTCCAGTGTCCTGATTAGTATCCACCTGTTCAATTGTCTGCCGGCACACAGCTCTCCAGCTCCATTGCCCCAACTCCTTTGCGCATTCATTTTTGTGTGGCCTTTTTGCTCTATTAATGGTCCACTTATCTCGGGGCTTCCCGCTTCCTTGTCCGCCTCCTTCGTGTTTCATCTGCAGTAAAATGATCTGATTGGTGATTTCTTACCTGTGTCTCCTCGGTCATTGCTTTCATCCCTTGATCCGTTTATTGCTCGCTACAGACATTTTTTTGTGCCTTCCAGTGTGGTCCGCTTTTCCGTGTTCCATCATTGTAATGACAACGTTACGTCGTGACGTTCTTTTGCAGTTCCAAATTGTTTGACCTGTCACTACCCGATTCCTCTGGTCCGTCACTACATCTCACACCTGCATTGATCAAATAATTAGACCCATTCTTACCTGTTTTCCTTGATCCTGTCTTTCATCTTCACTCTTCCATGAACTGCTCCTAACAGTCTTCATCACTTCTGTGCTTCCACATTCTATTTTTCTCTCCGTTGGGCTGCCACGTGCACTTGTCATGAAGTTAATCCACCACGAAATTCCAAAGTTAATCCTACCTACTCCTCCTATTGACTGATAATTTCTTTCTAGGACCCCATTGTTATTGCTCCTGCTTCTCTTAAACCTATACATATTTATATAATAAATCTATATATATATATGTATATAAACTTACGCATATATATCTATGTGCACGCGCTCTGCATCTTGCAGTTCCTCACCTGCCGTTTCTCTTGCTATCATCCCAACGACCGTTATCATAGGCATCCATCAACTCTCAATCTGTGCCTCACATCTACCGTATCCAATCCTTCTAAATCGTTTTTGTCATATGATCATCCCTCTACGTCTTGCATTGCTCGCTGCCTGTTTTACGGTGAGTTTTGTGTCCTGTCCGCCGACAATTCACTGCAAAGTACCAATGCTTCATTGTCATCTAATCCACTGCAGTGCACCTCACCTTTTTCTCCATCGTTCCTCGCTACTGCAGTTCTTTATACCGATTTCCAGCCTTTCTCATGTTTACCAGTCTGCCTTCATATGCAATTACCCGGGACCAGCCATTCAGTCCACCTGACCTTGAACTTCAAACTCACCGGGGGTCCATTCAAATCCGCTCTTGAGCTCATTTAAACTCCACGCAATCTCTTTGGTGTGTATACGTTTATCCTATTTTCATCCTACCTTATTCCCCACTCTCAGCCTTTTTATCCAATATTTTCATTAGAGTCTCCATATTTCTATGAATTATATCTGTCCATTCCATCACCTAAATCTACATGATCATGCACATGGCATGCTTCGGGTGCTTCCGAAATAAACCATTATTATTATTATTATTATTATTATTATTATTATGGAAACTTGGATAAGGCCAGATACTGACAACATTCTGTTTCAGAGATATGCCTCCTGCAGGCTCGAATTTAGTGTAGAAGAAGAAGAGGTGTACGCGGAGCTGCAAGTCTTGACCAGAAATAAAGCCGCAAGACCAGATGGGATTCATCCAGACATCATTCAACCTCTGGCCGAGGCCCCGAGGGCTCCGGTGACGGAGCACTATGAAACTTGACTTAGGGAGGGAGTTGTGCCGATAGACTGAAGGAGGGCAACCGCGGTAGGTATTCACAAAGCGGACCCCGGCAAAAGGCCAAAAATTACCGGGCGGTTTGCTTAACTTCAGTACTGTGCAAAACCCGGAACGGATGTTCAGGAGACAAATCTCTAGGCATTCGGTTCAACATAGCCTCATGTCAAATGATCAGCTTGAGTTCGTTGCAGAAAATCTTGTCTGACGAGTCTCCAGCTGTTTTTTGGTGAGACTACCAAGCGCCTGAACAAAGGACAGCCGATTTCTGTTTGTTACTTGGACTTCAGCAAGGCTTTTGATTGTGCAAGCCACAGATTTCTTCATGTCAAACTGCATTCTATGGAAAAAGCTGGGAAGGAAAGACAATGGGTAAATAATGTTTTCACGGGGCGAAACTTTAGTGTTGAGGTGGGCAGTTATGTCCAAAAATCGGTAGGTGCAACTGGTGGGGTGACACAGGAGTCGGTGCTCGACCCTCTGATCTTTCTCGCCTTCATCAGCTACCTAGCAAGTGGGCTTACAAACCTCACCCTTACCGTTGCCGGTGACGTCAAAATAGTTGTACTATATATGGAACTTCACGTGTTAGCAGCACAAAACTGGTTACCCAAATGGGACCTTCCACCAAATCTTATCAAGCGTCAATGCTTGACCACTAATACAGGGGCTAGCTTGAATGGTGCGGGCTCGATGCAAATGGTCTCTCAGGTCAAAGGCTAGGGCACTATATTAGACAACAGCTTCAAGCCGCCGAAGCAGTGCACCGCAGCAGCCAGCATGGCCAGGATAGAACTCTTTCGAGTCAGGTCCACTATGTCCTGTAGAGAGCCGGGGATTTTCGTTCCGATACACAAAGCCACGATTAGGCCGCACATGATATACAGCGTGCAAGCCTGAGCATTGTACTATAAGAAGCATTTAGACTGTCTGGCGAAGGTGCAAGGGCTAGCCCCTAAAATGGCGGCTGGGCAAGGGGGCTTAGCTACACAGAGCGTCTCCGTGAACCGGATCCGTTCTCGATGAAAATGCTGCGTGTTAGCGGGGATTTGATAGGAACCTTCAAGGTAATGAAGCAACTGTCAGATATAAATCGAAAGGTGCTTTACTTATCGATTCCAGAGAGAGGCAACAGGGGACATAGCCTTAGATTACTAATAAAACCCTCGAGGTTCCTAACCAGAGCGAATTACCCCTCTAATTGAATGGTACCCTATGGGAATAAGCTCTCTGAGGAGTTCAGGAATACCGCAAAGTAAAAGGCTTTTAAGAAAGCAGTTGACCATCGTTGGGTGACAGTTGTAACACACGTTTGAGCAATGCGTAGCCAAATTCACAACGGATCTCGAAATCAGAGAGCGATTTTCCGTGATATTCTACGACATTAGATTATTGAATGAACAATGACACCAAACGGGTACAAACCTCAATTATGAGATCACAAGGACTCAACAAACGAGAAACCGAATTGCGGCATGCGAGGAAGGAGAACGTGCGTCACGCAGGTCCAGAACAGGGATGTGACAAAGAAGCGCCGTGGGCGCGAATAAACTAGCATTGGTACTTAAAAACAAACAGTGCATAAAACAATCCAATAGTGTAAATAAGCGAGTGATGTTAAGGAAACGTGGAACTGCAGTGGTTTTTGGGGGATTTTCCACGACCGCCCACCAAAATCCTCCCGAATCTTTGCTTATTCAAAGGTTTGGAATAACGGTATTGATTCTTCCTACCTACCTAGACTCTGGTGTCGGTGGGCGCATATAATACCCTGTCGTCAAAGTTCCACTCACGGTCGCAGTTGATCCGGTGGCCACAGCGGCATGAGATTACTCTACATCGCCCATAAAAACGGCTGGTCGATGGCGAGCATGAGGGGAAAACTAAGGTGATGTCCTCGGGTGAGCCGTTGTCCCTCGGCAGCGTGTGTTTGTGTGTGTGAGGGAGGAGGGTGTGTGGGCTTCATGGATGAGGCTGTACTCTGGTTCATGGGCCAATAGTAGCAACCATCACTTATTGGAGATATCTTCCATATTGTCAGTGATAAATGAGAAAAAATCAGCCCTGCGGCGTGTTTTGATGGAGGTCATGAAGTATAAGCGTGTATTATTTAAGTGTGATTAGTGTGTGTCCAGGTATATGATAGAATCACAGATACTACTAAATATGCCAAAGGCCTTCTGGAACGTCGATCAAAAACGGTGATCACTGCAACGTGTTTGACGCATGTCATGAAGTTTAAATGTGTACCGCGTAAGTGTGCATGCTTCAGGGTGTATGGTAGTTCAGTGCATCAGTATTTCGTGAATGCTGCCATAAATGGAGGTTCTTTTACCGTCCTAGATGACGGATGAAGGATAGTCTACTGGGTTTCTGTGTTATCGGCTTCTCCTTCTTCACTCTCGAGGAGGCTGATACTGCGTGCGTCTTGGATTAGTATTCCGTTGGCTGTCTTCACCATCACAGTTCGTCAGACCTTTCGATGGTTTCTATAACCACGCTCAAATGCCAGGTGGTGAAATGCGCGTGTTCTTCTGTGATCATCACTACACCCCCGACATTCAATGGCCTTGTTTTGGCCGGCCACTTCTGTCGAGCTTGCAGAGCCGGTAGTTACTCCCGAAGCCATCGCCTCCAAAACTCCTTTGCAAGATAGTTGGCCTGCTTCCTTCCGCGGAGGTAGTTCTAGCGAAGGTTTATCGGTCCCTGGAAACCGTAAATCGACCTGAACGCCAGCAAGTCGTTCGGGGTGAGGGTCAGATGGTGAGGTCGCAGTTCGTTACTGAAACCAGAAGCAGGTTGTTCAGAATACTTTCGAACCCGATTCGTTGTCAGGTGGCTGTTGCTCAATGATCAACAGCAGTATTCGCCTGTTGGACCGGATCAGGCTTTCACATAAGCCGCCGTAATGACTGGCCTGCGAAGGATTGAGGTGCCTTCTCTTACCGTAGGCCACGGTTCGATTCTGCATCTCTTCCCTGTTCATGTTTGTGCCAACGCTGCAGTTTCCGTTGAGCGTCCATGGTGTTTGACCAGTTGCCGAAGTATACATCTGCTAGTGCACCTCTTCTGTTAATAAAGCGCTGCAAGGCTCGAAGAAAAGGTCGATTGTCATCGAATGCGTAACTTCTAAGTGCACGGCGCGTGACTTCATGCACGTCACGATACTCGCGTATTGTTTCCAACCCCTTCCCACACTTGATCCAAAAGAGCCCGAAATAGTCCAACTCTGTGTCGCTGAACGGCCACCAACCCGGAGTCACTCTGCATCCTGGCAGCGGGGCCATGTGTTGTTTGCCCTGCTGTGGCATTGCGTCTCCTGCATTACACACAACGTCGGATTACGCGTTTTATAGCCGCTTTTCCTCTCAGCAACCAAAGGCGCTTTCGGATGACGATTGTTACGTGACTTTCCCCGGAATGTCCCTCCAAGGCGTGAACGTGTTGGATCATTATCTCTATCACAGGTTGTCGAGCCAGCAGCAATATGGAGTATTTCGTGTCAAAGCTCAGGTTGGAGTTCGTCAGCCTACCATCTACCCGTAGTAGTCCGTTAATTAGTCTGGGGTTTAAATGCTTCAAGTTGCATCTCGGAGATGGTAATCCTTTGTCGATTGGTTCCACTTCTTCCGTCCTCACAAGTTGTCAGAAGAAAGCCGCCCGCTGTATCATCTGCGTATATATCCTGTTCTGTGGCTTGTAGTTCATCGGGACTTATCGGACCCACTGGAGGGGCGGGCCCCTTTCATGACCAGAAAGTGTATTTCTAACCTGGTCATCCAAAATAATGAACGAAGTAATCCAGTTCTCGCAAATCGAGCAAACCGTAGCCAATTCAAACGAATCCTAAAACCAGAACAAGATTGATTCGTAGTTTCTACGAAACTAAATTGAAATTTACCAAAAGTACAAATATATACAAACCTCAAGTATGCGGCCAGATAGACTTCACAGTAAAACCCAAAGGTTCAAAGCCCCGTGGCTCAAGCACGACAGTCAGAAACGGTTCAAGACCAAATTCAGATGTTTCACATGGATAAGCAAACGTGAAAATGTGTGGTATATGAGCCAGCTTTTCAAGGTAAATGTTAAATATAGACAAATGCACAAAGCACGTTGAACATTTGGAAGGATTTTCAGTATTTGTTCTCCGCGCGAAGTGTCTTCATCCAGGAAGAAAATCCGGCCAATCGTGACAAAATTAATGACCCTTCGGCGACTGTGGCCATCATCACTACGCCTTTGATCTCCAGTTCCAATTCCGGAGGGTTTTTATTTCGTACACGACCCAGTCCTGTTTAGGTATTTGCAGGAATTCCGGTCCTCCCGTCCACGTGTCCAGTTGTCGGAAGTTGGTCGCAACCCGGGAGCACAAATTGGCTGGATTATCGCCAGACCTGACATGCTTCCACTGATACATGGCCGTTTCGTCGTGGATGAACGTGAGTTGGTTAGCAACGAAAGTACTAAACTTGCTCCCGACGTTGTTATTGTAGTACAGTATTATCGTTGGATCCTTCAAGAAACTAGCCGAGCAAATGTAGAAGTCGAAAAATTTCTTTACCGGCTGTACCGCCCTGACTGCTGACACGGCTGCGCTGAGTTCAACACGCGGGGTCGAAACTGTCTTCGGTGGGGCAACGCGGGTTCTGGCAAACAGGATCCTCGTAGTATATTGTCCGTCACCCGTGCTTCATCGTCCGTACACCACGGCTCCTTAACCGACCTCGGATGCGTCAGAGAAGGTGTATAGTTCTCCCGTCTGTGTAGTATGACTAGAGGGCAAACATCATGGAATCCGTATGTCCCCTAATTTCTTCAAGGTATTCAGGAATCCTTCCCAGTCCAGCCGGTCCTCTCGGTCCAGTGACTGGTCCCAATCGACTTTCTTATGGCAGAGCCGCTGCAGCAGGATCCGTCCGGGTAACAGTCGGGGAGAGACAAAACTGAGCTGGTCGAGCAAACTAGAGACGGCGGATAGTATGCTTCGACGGAGTAACTGGCAGCTCGTGAACGTTTAACTGGAAAACAAAGTCGTCCGCTTCCGCATTCCATTGTATTTCTAAAGTGCTTTCAGTAGGGGATGGACAGCTGTCCAACTCTCTAACGTTTTCGGCCTTCTCGTGGCACGGAACGTCCTCGAGCACTTCTGGAGCGTTCGACGTCCATTTTGTTAAATGGGAGCCGCCCTCTTCCAGAAACCTTGTCAGGCCTCTGAACTGCGCTAGGGCTGATTCTATATCATCAAATGACCCAATGTAGTCGTCGACGTAGAAATTCCTGCTGACGCTATCTACTACCGACCGGTGGACCAAATCTTCACGTTTATTCGCTGCGTCTCGAAGGGCGTAGTTCGCACAAAACGGTGATGATATTGTGAAAGGGACGACAACACACGGCAGGATACTTGTATTCCGACGGTCACACAAGTCAAGTCATGGAACACATACAATCGTCTGTATGGGCCTTTTGCCAGACTGCGCGACACCAAAATTGATATTGCCGCTGCTTGCGCGCTTTGGCTGTGTTCTGTCTAGTTGCCCGTGGTCAATGGCTTGCTCCTCTTGGTCGTCACTCCCTTTCGGTTGGTTCGATTGTCTCAGTTGGCAGCTCGATCGGAAGCCCCTCACCTGGGCTATCTTGCTGGTTAACGGAGATCCCACTGCCTCCTCTTTGGTAGTCCGTATGCCTCCTTTTGCCTGATATCGGACGCCTCCGACGTATTCGTTGCCTGTTCTTCTGTCTGTGGCCCTCGTTTGGTTCATCCGTTTGCCTTGATGTTCACGCCGTTCCCTCGACCCAACATTCCTTGTTACAATATAGCTCCGAAGGGGTGGACGGTCGTCCTATAACTTATCACTGCGTTGTTCCGGTTGTACTCTTCCCAACATAGGAAACGCAAAGCATCTCGCTCTTCTACCGGTAATTCACCCTGGAGAAACATTTCCCTGATATCGGCAGACAGGAACGCTTTACACACTCTTAAACGGCACAAAGCTACAATCAATAGCGTGGTCCAGTCAGGCCCTTGTGGTAGGCGATCGGTTAGCGACTTGCTCCGGGACATGGCCGCACAGTCCGAAACAACCAACAGTTTTTCGGGTTTCTTGGAGTTGGTAACCGGTTGGTGAGGTAGATACCAGGTCCCCTTCCCACCATCGGCAGTTGAGAGAACCTTTTTAATGCAGCTGAAAGCTTCGTTCCGCTACATCACTCCTGCGCACCGTTCCCACAGATCCTGGTCACGAGCAAAGCCTTTTTTCAGTCGCCATGGGAGGGGAACCTTGAACTGCTTTTTAAGGTCTCTAGTTTCTTGCTGCGCTGTTTGCTGAGCAAAGTGGTCCTCTTGCGACAACGACAGTCTCTCGTCTCCGATTTCGTGAAACGCCTCTTCGCACAGCCACTGCAATTGATACCCCATGCGGTCCGTTTCGGCTGATGTGTGACTCACGGAACAACATCCACCTACTGGATCGCATAATATCCATCCCAGATCTGTGTGTATGGCACAGGGTGCCTGGCGGTTGCTCGCTCTCTAATCAAGTACCCAATGTGCCTCTGGCACGTCGCAGCCGATGAAGAGGTCTACTTCATCGTCCTCCCAGTCTACAACGGTTGAGGAGATGAGCTGTATTCTCAACCGGCCGGCAGTCACTACTTGTGTTCCACCCCCGTGCTCACTACTAACGACTTCGTACTTTTGGCGAGCCCGCGTTTGTCAGCAAACCGCTCCTTCACGAGGGCAGTGTCCGATTCACTGTCGGCGAAAGCCACCGCTTTGAGTACCCCAGTTGGGGTCATTCCTCCCGCGGCAACTACTCCCGAACGTACTGGTTTACCGGCAGACAGTGACGTTGGACAAACAACACTGGGCTTGGTATTCTCCTCTAGTGTAGTTTCTCTCGTCTGGTGTAACAAGCGATGGTGTCTGCCCGCGCAACTCTCGTGCCCACATCTGGTCTTTGTTCGACAAGCTGCCGCCCGGTGCATGGTACATAGACATATAAAACAAGCTCCTGTCGTCTTCGCCATTTCCCGAAGCTCGTGATACGATGATGAATTACGGACATCCTGATAGCCCGAGGCTAGCGTCACAGGGCCTGCAAATCGAATGCGCTACAGCTTTAGTGGAAGGAACTTGGAGTTGAAACAACTGGAGCCTGCTGCGTTGCGATAACGGAGACGTGGTTGCACCAAAAAGCGGCCACGGAGCTGCTGCCCACCAAGGGATTTTGTGCCTACCGGATAGACAAAGGTGATGGCCGGGCAGGGGGGAAGCTGCTGTCAGTCAACGAAAACATTGAACAGGAATCTGGCGAAGCTCTGCATGCCTCAAATGTAAAAGCTTCCCTATGCCGCCTACTATCTCCGGGACCTCTTACGGATATAGTATGCGTATACCGCAGCTCAAGTGCTAGTCCAAAAGGGGACATTTTATTATTGAATATCTAGCCATGATTGCTTCGCAGGCATCCCGGATTTTGATAATGGGGATTTCAACTCCCCCGAAACTAATTGGTGGGGCCAGTCTCCCTCAGCTGACACCCATTGTAGTAGGAAATTAATCGAGTTTGTGGGCTGCGTACCATTCTTTTAGCATGTCAACCAACCGGCCAGGTTGACTGAAGGGCAAACTCTGAGTGTGCTTGAGCTGGTGTTCACCAGACACCCGGAAGAACTAAGTGGACTATAGTTCACCGCCCCGATTGGAAGGAGCGCCCAAGTGGTCATCGGATTTTAGATGTAGGGAGCTCCCCCATGAAGCGTCAAATAAGATGCGAAGGGGCCTTAGAAGCCTGGAATTCGTTATAGCGATCGATCTTGGAAAATTCCATAAAAAACACAGCAATTTCATGTTTTCTCAACATCGCTCACTTATTTACACTGTTGACTTGTTTTATGCACTGCTTGATTTTAAAGACCAACGCTTGTTTGTTCGCTCCCAGCGCGCTACTCTGTTATATGTTTGTTCTGGACCTGCGTGACGCACGTGCTTCTTTCTCGCATGCCGCAGTTCGGTTCTCGTTTTTGAGTACTTTTATTTGCATAATTGAGGTTTGTACCTATTTAGTGTCATTGTTTATTTAATAATCTAGTGTCGTAGAATTTCACTGATGATCACGTTCTGATTTCGGGATTTGTGTTGAATTTGGCTAGCCATCGCTCAAACGTGTTTCACAATACTCAATCGATTAACATGGAAAAAGAAAATAAGCAACATGCCAAGAAAACGATCGAAGCAATCGGAACCTGGGCACGAAGTAATGCGGAGGTCACTGGGGAGGTTTTGGGTGCTTTTGATCCCTTAGTTAACGCTAGGTCACACAGTCTTGTCAGTGCTAGCTCATGTATTACTAAGGGCAATGTAGATTTCGTGAGTGTCGATCTATCTAAGTTAAGAATATTAGACCTGGAACAACAACTATTGTCGGCTAGGCAACAGGTCCAGGGAGCGGGAGAGAAGTGTAAGAAAAACGAGAGTGTGAAAAAGCCAACGACTACGACCTATCCGACGGATCAGAACAAACTAAAATAGGAAACTCTGCGCCCGTCGTCGAATATAAAACATCAACACCACCAATGATCGATCTGCCAAGAGTACAACTGACAGTTTTTGACGGACGATCTGAACACTACTGCAAGTTCATCAGGCGGTTCGAAACTTTCGTCGAGAACAAGAAAACCGACCCCGGGCAAAGGCTCCTCTACCTGACTCATCACTGTCGAGGCCGAGGAAGAGAAGCCATCGATGGGTGTACCATGCTCGACCCAGAACAAAACTACGCACGGACAAGGAAAATTCTGAGGGACCTGTTTGGCCAGCCATTCGGGGTCTCCTGTAATCTGTTAGAGGGCGTGATGGTGGAGGACAAAAGAACCAAGGGCCACGTCTACACATTGGCCTACCTGGCGAGCAAAATGCAGAACTGCTCAATGGCCCTCGACCATTTAGGTTACAGGGCTGATCTCGATGAAACGCACACTTTGGAAGGCATAGTCCGTCCCCTTTCTCCCGAACTACAGGGTTGGTGGGCGGAAGAGGCGGAAGGTATAAGCCGAGGCGGCCGCCAGGCTAACTTCGAAGACTTGACCGAATACTTGGACAGGCAAACCAAGAAGGCCGACAGTAGATTTGGCCGACTCACCCGGGACAGTAACCGAACAAATAAATCTATCACTAACCAGTCTGAAACCACTGCACGGAAACATCCGAAGTACCAGCTTTGTCCCAATGCAGGAACGGACCGCTCCGCACCAGGCCGTGTTGCGTGCCACTATTGACGTATTTTTCATTCATCTGTCTTGGAGAATAGTAAAAATTATTGTTTCTTGGGGCGTTTCGTTAACCCATAGTGATTCATGGAATTGTTTTCAGCTGTGAATTCTAACCTTGATCTAGTTTGCCGTTACTTTTCCGCCTCACTCGCAGCTTATTTTTAATATTGCAAAATGCCACGTTTAGTAAAGAAGACTTCCAATACTACCCCATCCACTCGTGTTCCGGTTACTAGGAAAAACAGGATTATTCAAACTCCCGTTGCCTTAAAACAATGTTCGGATGACCTCTGTGACTTCGTAGGATTGGCTACGGAAAGAACAGCCTTTTTAGACCAAAGTATCCCAGATATAAAGTCTCAGCTTCCGAAGTTGGAAGATACGGTATCTAAACCCGCCCCCTTACTGTGCAGCACTGAACGCATCGAACATTCTACTCTACTGAACCTGACAGCGGCTGGCAGCCTCATCGTCTCTATTGCATCCGAAGCCCTCATAAGGTGAAAGGGAATGCTGTGGCGAGGGAACGGCGTGAACATCAAGGCGAACGAACGAACCAAACGAGGGCCACAGACAAAAGAACAGGTGGCGAATATGTCGGAGGCGTCCCGAAGCAGGCGAAAAGAAGCACACAGACGACCAGAGAGAAAGAAGCGGGATCTCCGGCAACCAGCAAGATAGCCCAGGTGAAGGGCTGCCGATCGAGCCATCAACTGAGACAGTCGGGCCAACCGAAGGGAAATGACGGGCGAGAGAAGCAAGCCATCGGCCACAGGAAAATGGACAGAATGCAGCCGAAGCGCTCAAGCAGCGACAATAGCAATCTTGGTGCCGCGCAGTCTGGAAAAACTCCTATATAAGCGACTGTATGTGTGCCATGACTTGACTTGTGTGATCGTGGGAATACAAGTATCCTGCCGTGCATTGTCGTCCTTGTTACATTGGTGCCGTGACCACGCTCACGTGATGAAGTTTCCCCGGCCTGTTGCGTTCGCGGATGGGGATGTGGAGGAATGGATCACGGATTTTGACAGGATAGCGGCATGCAACGGAGTAAAAGGAGACACACCTTTGTTGGCGGCGCTTGGGGCACTGCTGACTGGGCGTGCCAAGGCGGTGTATGATCTGAAGATGGGGGGAAAAACAAGCCAAACTTATCGGAAGGTCCGTGCGGGGCTGGTGAAGGAGTTCACACAGGAAGGTGATCGGCAGAAAGCAATGGACCGATTCAATACGGCTCGTTATGACAGCACTCAAGACCCAGTCGTTTATTATCAGTACCTGTTGCGCCAACTATCGATCGGGCTTCCCGAGGCAAGTGGCGTAACTAGGGCACGCCTTGTTCGTGATCGTTTCGTTCAAAGCATGGCTCCGGATGTCCAAGGCAGGTTTAGAATGGCGATTGCGTGCGGCGTGAATGATACAGAACGCCTGTTTATGATTGTTCGTGCAGCCCAAGAAGAAGTAACAGTTTACCGATTAGAGCAATCGGATTTGGAGTCCACGTTGCAGAAGATGAGCGAGGAAATCGCACAATTAAAACTGGAACTCAATCGACAAACACAACGCAATAATGACGCAATGACGCATGGAACACGAAGGAGGTGCTTTGCATGTGGCAAGGTAGGACATTTTGCCCGATTTTGTCCAGAGAAACGCTTCCCGTCTTGCTTTTCTTTATCCACATTCAAGTCGAGGGGGATGCCTATGGTTGAGATCAGAATTGGGGGCGAACGTAAAATTGCAGTCGTAGATACGGGGGCTGGGGTATCTGTGACACCTCGCGTTGAGGGAATTGTAGCGAGGCCATGCGAAATACGAGTGCGTGCAGTCGGAGGAGAGGCTCTGAGAGTAGCGGGAAAGCAGCAGCTAACGGTTCAGATCGGCGACGTTCGTGTGACGCATGAGATGTTACCGGTTGAAGGGGTCGCCGAGACAATCGTAGGGGTTGATCTGTTGGAACGCGTAGGAGCAAAAATTGGTTTTGAAGCTCATCGAATGCGGGTTGGGGAGAAGAATGTCGAGCTGCAATCCCGCTGGGGCCGGCTGAACCGCGTTGGTATCGTAAAAACTTCCTCGATTCCAGGTTGTCCAGTCCCGTGTGTCAGACAGTGTCTCGAGAGGTATGCGGAGTTATTTTCGACACCAGAGGATGAGTACGGCTTTTGCGATTGGCAAGAACACAGGATCAACTTGGTGCCGGGTGCGGTGTGCAAACCAGTGTATCGGAGGCTGCCGCGGAAAGTCGTACCGGAAGTCGAGAAGCAAGTTCGGGACATGCTGTCGAAGGTAATAATTCAGGAAAGCACCAGCCCGTATTCCTTACCGGCGTTGTTAACGCGGAAATCGGATGGGACGTACAGATTTTGCGTTGACTTCCGGGAACTAAACCGTGTCACAATTAAGGACGCGTTCCCGATGCCACTAACTGAGGAGATATTTGGGCAGCTTTATGACACGAAGGTGCTGTCGTTAATCGACTTGAGGTCGGACTATTGGCAGCTGCCGGTACTTGTGAGCGACAGAAAGAAAACAGCGTTCTGTGTTAACGGGAAGCAGTATGAGTTCCTGCGGATGCCTTTTGGGTTGTTTAACGCACCGGCTAATTTCAGGCGTTTGCTGCTCCAGGTACTGGAGAACCTGGATGGTGTTGTGGTGTATGGGGATGGTATTGTGGTATTTTCAAGGACGATTGGCGAATACGTGTCCAGATTACGCGCAGTCCTAGAGAGAATCAAATCGGCGGGTTTGAAGTTGAGTGCAAAGAAGTGCCAGATAGCGCGTGACAAAATCGTTTGTTTGGGACATATTGTTGGAGGAGGAAAACTGCAACCCCTACCCGAGAAAGCGGAGACGATTAGGGGCTTCCCCTCGCCAAAATCAAAGCGTCAACTGAGATCCTTCCTTGGCCTGGTCGGCTATGACGCCAAGTTTGTGCCAAATTTTGCTCAGAAAGCTGGTGTCCTGTTTCAACTACTGAAGAAGGATAAGAAATTCGAGTGGACGTCAGATACGGAGGCGGCGTTCAGGAAACTCAAGGAAAGTGCAACAAACCCTCAAAACAGTTTGAGAATACCAAAGCCGCATGAGAAATTCACCGTAGCTGTGGATGCCAGTGACGTCGGAATTGGCGCAGTATTATCACAGCCGTCTGGGGTGATCGAGTACGCCAGCCGACTGCTCACAAGTGCCGAGAGGAAATACTCCAGCAATCGTATGGGCACTGGAAAAGTGGAGAACATATCTGATTGCTACTAATTTCTGTATTAAAACGGATCACAAGCCATTGACGTGGTTGATGACAACAAGAGATCCAAGAGGGAGGTTGGCACGGTGGGTATACCGCCTGCAAGAATTCACCTTTACAATCGAGCTTGTTAATGGACGAGAAAACGAAATACCTGGCGCATTATCCCGCCCGATCCCAGACGACCAGCTGCCGGCTGAGGCGATCCCAGTGAATTGGCTAATGTCAAAAGATGATGTTTTCAGCCACCAAAGAAATGACAGTCTGGTGCGGATGGTTTGTTCATATCTTCAAGCCAAAACAAGACCAGACGGGGGCTCACCTGCACTGCGCGACCTACTGAAAATTTGGGAGCGATTGCATGCGGAAGATGGCAAGCTGTTCGTTGACGTTGATGTGGGACAGGGTCTGCGACCCAGACGACTGCCTTTTGTTCCCGAGGCCGTACGTGAGCAGGCAATACAGCTTGCGCACGACAGTGCTCACATAGGACAACAACGAGTCCTCGAATTATTGCGGCGCAGAATCTTCTGGCCCACGATGCGGCACGACGTTGACGACTACATACGAACTTGCCCTGATTGTCAACGGAACCGGGAGCACGCAACAGCTGCACCGCCAATGCAGCCCATAGAAGCACAGCGAGTCTTACAAAGCTGGGGTTTGGACATTTTTGGTCCTTTACCTGTGAGTGTTACTGGAAATCGGTACATCATGACAATGGTTGACCACGTGTCTCGCTGGGTGGAAGCAATCCCGATACCCGATCAAACAGGCGATATGGTCTCTCGAGTGTTTGTCGATAATGTGGTGGCGCGATTTGGTGTACCAGAAACGGTCATCACTGACCAGGGTCCCTGCTTCGAATCAAAGAAATTTCGAGACATGTTGGAACAGTGGAGGATCCGGCGAATAAAAACGTCGCCTTACCACCCCCAGGCAAACGGAATGACGGAAAGATTCAACAGAACGCTGAAGGAGTGGCTAAATAACCACGGAAGCGACTGGCAAGAAGGACTATCGGAGATATTACTCAGTTACCGCGCAACGAACCATTCAACAACGGGGACGACACCGTTTGAACTGGTTTTTGGGCAGGAACCTAGAACGCGACTGGATGTGTGGCTCAACATTAAGAATGATAAACCTCTGACAACCCGCGAGCGGAGGCATCTAGAGAAAGTGGCCGTACAACAGACAAGAATTGCTCAGAGTCGTAACAAGGCAAGGTACGATAGACGGAACCAAACACACAACGTGGATCCGTTTATGTCCGGACAGCTGGTAAAAGTGAGGAATCGTAACAGACCCGCAGTAGCCGGTCCGGGGGCTAGCAATTCCACAAACGATGGAGTGGACCCTACACCGTACCAGAGAGGAAGAATTCCAGTTTCAAAATCGATCAAGGACCACGAGGCAAATGGGTTAACGGATGCGACTTGACACCCTGGCACGTCCGGACCGAATGTTTAAAAGGAAGGGCGAGTGTAACAGGGAATGCTGGGGCGAGGGAACAGCGTGAACATCAAGGCGAACGAACGAACCAAACGAGGGCCACAGACAAAAGAACAGGTGGCGAATATGTCGGAGGCGTCCCGAAGCAGGCGAAAAGAAGCACACAGACGACCAGAGAGAAAGAAGCGGGATCTCCGGCAACCAGCAAGATAGCCCAGGTGAAGGGCTGCCGATCGAGCCATCAACTGAGACAGTCGGGCCAACCGAAGGGAAATGACGGGCGCGAGAAGCAAGCCATCGGCCACAGGAAAATGGACAGAATGCAGCCGAAGCGCTCAAGCAGCGGCAATAGCAATCTTGGTGCCGCGCAGTCTGGAAAAACTCCTATATAAGCGACTGTATGTGTGCCATGACTTGACTTGTGTGATCGTGGGAATACAAGTATCCTGCCGTGCATTGTCGTCCTTGTTACAATAGGAGTGAGGAACTCTCGTAGTGCAGTCGTGTTCAATGTCCCAGAGAAAATACCTCTGGATCATGTCAAGCATATACTGTTGAGTGCATGTAGTATTACCCACCGTCCTTGTCAAATAACAGGGCTGTGTACGCGCGTTCAGCGCTTCGACTGTCCAATCCTTATGCGGTTTGCAGATGATCTATCTGCCGAAGAATTCATTAAAACGAGTAACACTATAGCTTCTAATCCTCCCGATAAAAACAAAAACAACCGAAGATAAAACCCCTCTTCAAAAGAAAATTACTGGAAAGACGCCCGATAGTCCTGAGCCTTCGACACGGAAGGCTGGTGGCTCCATCGTTTCTTCTCAAGTCCCCACTGCCTTATCTTCACACGCTCCTCCCGCCTCTTCACAACAGCCCACCGCCTCCTCATCTGCTCCCGCGCTGTACTCTAAAGTCTGACCCCATTAGTGTTGATCTAGACATTTCCGCTTGTTCCCTCTCACTGCCATCCAGTAAAAGACGCCAACTATTGCCTCACTCTCCCACCCCATCGCCTGTTGGGTACACCCTCAACTCTAATTCGCCCTCTGTTCACTCCAGTGACAAACTGCTCGCCTTCCAGAGAATTAGGTACAACAGTCTCCCCACTCTTCTCACAAAGCCCTCCTTCATCCAACCGTCTCCTCTTAAACCAACTCGCCTTAACTCACCGAATAAAGCTTCGACCTTAAAAAATACCCCTAGCTCCTGTGCATCCGTTGTTCCTACAAATTCACGGCGCTCACTGCCTGCCAACACCAAAATACGGCCTCCATACGCCGTCCACCTTGCCTCACGTCGTACTCCTCACCCAGCAACTATCTCCGCAGCTCCCGACACTACCTGCTCCATATTTGGTGTTCCACCTAAATTGAGTTACCCCGCCCACAACGCGCAGCTTAATCCACCACCCCACGCCCCTATGCCTTTCATATGTTCAACCCTGCCCTCTGCTCCCCTCTTCAGCCAATACTCACTATCGACTGGCCGGTATTTCTCGACTGCCCCTAATCACCCCTGTCTGATATCGACCCGCCAAACCCCACAGGCTTTTCCTTTTTCTCCGATATTTCCCCCTCCGGTGATGCCCAGTTCCTCTACAGCCCAGCAGTCCCTCTCACTGCAACATTTACTCCAGCTTGGCTGGAAGCCACCTCATACGAACCTACACTAGCCTTAACATCAACATACTCCCCTTTGACCCTGATCTCCGCTCCCTCCAGCGGAGACAGCCTGTCTCCCTCCAACTTACACTACTCCCTTGATTTCCCCATGCCACCTCCCACAAATGGTACACCTTTAGCCTTATTCAACTCCCTTTCTATTCTTGACAAACTTCCGCCGCTAAAAAAAACTTGTCCTCACAAATTATTACGACAGTATCCTAATAACGGAATCCCTTCTGTTTGAGAGTACTCCCAATGATCAAGCATCTTTGGTAACGTACAGTCTTCTAAGGACCGACAGACCGAATTGGCATGGTGGTAGGTGCCTAGCCTACGTCAGGAAAGTCTACACATCGCCCCTTTCTTACATACGGCGCTTGATTCTGTTCCCGATTCTCTGTGGTTTACCATCAACCTCCAAAGCACAGTTCTTCACATTGGCTGCAAGTGTCGCTCACAAAATTCCCCCAGTTCCTTGTTTCCACGTCTCACCAGGTCTCTTGAATACCTCTCTTTCCTCCCTTTTGAAGCCAAGCTTATTGTGGGTGACTTTAATCTCCCTCACATTTGTTGGCCTACCCTCTGGGCTCCCCTCAACCTTATGGACGTGATCACTAGCATTCATCTTGGTGGCTGGACATAAAGGGTTTTCGAACCGACCATAAATGGGAACATACTAGATCTGGTATTTACTCATAACATGCATATCATCGACGAGTCCGTAACACAAAATTTCCCCGGGAGTAACCATAAGGTGGTTATCTGCCATCTTCCCCTTAGTGGTCCACCTAATTCCGCCCACCCCTCCAACAATACATTCCTATGCAGAAATTGGGCCTTGCTAGTCACGCTTATTCGCTTGGAAGACTGGGATGATTATTTACTCACCCATGACCCTCGGCTTGCCGCGGATATTTTCTACTCCTTCTTTTCCGACTGTCCGAAAAAATTGTCCAACACTTCCCAGACTGTGCGTAAAAGGAGGTCGCCTGTCCATCCACTCCATAAGAAGTATCATAAACTTCTCATACAAATGCGTAATTCCAATGGCTTTTCAATTTTTATTCGTCTAAACCACCTCTCCACACTTATTCAACGACAAGATAATACCCGACTTCGTGACCAAGAAGCTAAGGCATTGAGTCATCCCAACAAGTCGCAACTTCTTTCTATGTTGCATAAGTCTAGAAAAGCTGATTTTAAGCCCGATGTCTAACTTCTGATTCTGGAGAATAGCTCATCTATCACCTCCCCACCTTGTATAGCCGAAGCCTCCAACGCATTTTTTGCTTCACTCATGGCTCCAGCTATTGTCATAGCCCCTCTCCCATCTTCACCACCTGCCGACTCTGGCCTTTCTACGATACCCTTTGGTGCCAGGAGTATTTCTAAACTACTATTTATTAGCAAACCCTCCCCTCGATTAGACCCCGATGGCTTACAACCAGTTGCTCTTGTCAATGGTGGAAGGGATCTCCCCTTGTTGTTGCTTAACCTTTTCACTCTTTCATCTGATAGTAGCACTGTACCTGCTAACTGGAAGCGCTCGGTGACCGTTTCCATTCATAAAAAGGGACCTTTACATGAGGTATCCAAATATCGCCCTATAAACCATACTCCCATCGTATCCAGAATGGAAGGAAGAATAGTTAAAGATCACATTATTGACCGTTTACTAAGCCTCAGCCTTATAAATCACAACCAGCATGGATTCCTCCGTTCACGGTCCTGCATAACTTTTTAGTATTATTTTCTGAATCTTGTCACCAACTCTGCTGAAATTGGGAAATCTTTCGTTGTTATTTATCTTGACTTACCCAAAGCATTTGATCGTGTAACTCGCCCCCACCTTTTAATAAAGCTACTGTCATTTGGCATTGTCGATCCACTTCTTTCTTGGTTCTCATCTTACTCATCTCACCGTTCACATGTTGTCTTAATTAACGGGCACACCTCTAACCCTAAGCCTGCTACTAGCGGTGTTATTCAGGGCCGTGTTTTAGGCCCCCTTCTTTCTTTCTGTATATAATCGACATGTTTCTGATAATACTTAATGGCACGCCGTTTTTTGTTCGCGGACGACATTAAGATGGTCTACGCTTTGTCGCCTGGAAACCTCAGCACTACTATCCCTAAAATCTCCGCTGATTTATCCGCCCTTGATGAATGGTACTCAACCTGGGCGATGAAATTCTCCGCCGACAAGTGTATTCTTCTCACTTACGAATGCCAGGTTCCTCTTGGTTCCTTATGCATCGGCGGTCCGCCCATCGACAGCCAGCCCTTAGTAAGAGACCTTGGCTTAAGTTATTCTTGCTCTTTCAACTTCTCGGAACATGTTGTTTTCCAAACGGCGAAGGCGAAAAAGTGTCTCGGTCTTCTGTTCAGATCCTTTCAGCTTAGGGAGAGCATTTTTGCATGTACAAAGTACATGCCAGCCCCTCCGAATATTGCCCCTGATCTTCACTAGTATGAGAAAGTCCGACAGGATTATTATTGAATGTATTCAAAGAAGATTCACAAAGCAGCTTGTCGGTTGGTCGTTCAACTTAAACTACAGGGAACGATGCTTACCTCTCAAAATCGAACCAATATGGCTTCGTCGCATCAAGCTAAATATGGTATTTCTGTACAAGCTATTGACTAAGCAATCCTATTCCTCCAACCAGTTGAGCTTCTCCTCGGATACTGGATATTCACTCCGTAATAGACAGTATACTATTACCACACCCTCCGCGAGGACTGTCCTACTCTTTAAGTTATTCCTCTCCAGGTACCCAAGAATATGGAAAAAACTTCCTTTGCACATCAGATCATCTCCGTCAAAGTATGCATTAGTGCATACTATTGATAAATTCCTCTCTGTCCCAACTGTTCTGCACTCATTCAACGTTTAAATAACCAAGAGTCAAGCTTACTAGAAAGGCCTTGACTTTTAAGCCATTGCTCTGGTTTCTCGCTTTATCTTACTTCCTGATAAACTTCACCGCTTTTGAAATTCTGAAAGCTCCGTTTGACCGCTTCTCCTTAGACTTCGCAATCGACATATGTAAAGCATGCCTGCATCCACTAACTGATTTATCATACCAGCTTATAAGATCCTGCCAATTTCACTTCGAAATAAATCCTTCCAGATGCTTTGGCATTCATAGAAAGGCCACAGTAATACTCCCCACAGATTTTCAATATGCCTAATCCGCTCCACGATTTACTACCTTTATTTAGTTATATCGCGTCTGCGGCCCTGAAACCAGCCTCAACGAGGCTATGGAAACTGCATCAGTAACCAACTCTTGGTCGACCATTTATATATACATTTGTATATAATATATATATGTGTATATAAGCGTACGCTCATTACTGTCCTGTAATTATTACCACAAGCATGGCGAGTAACTCAAAGCCCCTTGATATCTCTTGGCATAAAATGCCTCTTTTCCGCACCAGATCCCAACACCCCTACCATTTTGAACCGGAAAATCTAGTCTCATTTATCTCACTTAGCGTGGCTCACTAACTGAACTCAACATCCAGCTATGATATCACCAATTCTGCCCCCACCCATTCCCCCAGCTAAGTTTCTTCCCTTATTTCATGCAGAACTTCGTTTTTCTCCTGCTGATTGACTACTGTAGGTGAAATATTAACTCTTCTATTGAAAGTGTCAGCCACGTTTATGCGTTTCCCTTTTTAGTCTCAAGTTTCGTGGCCTCATTCTGTCTTAGGGATCCGCTGCATCAGTGAGTCCGTGCCTCACTTTTGTTCTTTTTTCCGTTAACCGTTGATTTCAAGCTGGGATATACCCAGACTGCATCTCTTTATCTCATTTCCATTTTCAGCGATCCTCAAAGCCGGTCAACCACCTCGGCCAATACACTGACCACCTTTCTGGCTGGTGCCCCTGGATAGTACTGCCAAGCTGTGGTCTACCACACGCTGTTCCCGTTGGCTCCGTTGTCCAAAATCCCACAACCTATCCAGTTGGTCCCGGACCATATGCCCTCATCGTGGGTGCTCAGCCCTCTGTACAACCATCGGTGAACACTCAAGCCAATTCCAACGATGCGGGGCGCGGTCAGATCCACCGCTTTGGCTGGCGCACATCGGGCGTGCAGGCCGTCTGCTACGCTGTGCGAGCGTAATAAGGCTGGTGGATCACACCTCTTGTGTTCACTTCACGGAGCGTTTTTGAGGTCAATTGCCCAGCGCACGGTCAGTCTCATTCACTAGCACCAGTTGCGGATCGCACGCTCCAGCTCTGCTCGCCCTACCGCATCTATCACTGTCGGTTGCTGATCGCATGCTTTTACCGTTTTTTCGCCACGTTTCGCTCATCTATCGTCATTGTAAACACTCTTGTCACTTCACTTCCCTGTCGTTTTACCTCTGTAAGCACACCAGTCCATTCTGTTTTTGTTCCTATCTTGTTTTACAATGACAACCCTCACTGCATGATGTCACTCTCGCCCTATCCATTTTACTCTGCCCATGCCCGAAATATGTGCTATTTCACCCATTTTGACCCTGTCGGCTCCTAATCAGTATTCACTTAGTGCCTTCATATACTTATGAAGCTCACTGATCGTATATCTCACGAGCTGCCATTCTGCGATATCCCTTTTTGTCCATCTTATATCCCCACCATTACCCACCAGACACATCCGTAACCATGACCAATCCCCATATAAAAACTCGCAGTTCCAGACCTTGCATTTTTACGACCGAATGTATTATCTTTTACCACCTCCGTATTTTCCATGTCTGAATACGCATTTCTTCTGTGGATCGTCCTCTTAGGCACTGGACCGATTAGCAACTTCTGGCCAAATCCTTCGGGGCCATGGCCTGTAAGCACGCAACTCTCCACTTCCATTCTCCCAACTCCGAAGCACAACTATTTTTCGTGCATTTTTGTTCCATCACAGGCTTTCCCGTCCTGATTCTTTTCTTCTTCTTCTCGGTCTTCATCCTGTGTCTTCTGCAGTGAAACTATCTGATTCATCATCTCTTACCCGGGTTTTTCCGGTCAACACTCAAGTCTGCTTCGCACATTGCCCGCCACAGGCATATTCATTGTGCCTTTCAGGCTGCGTCGCTTCTCCGCTTTCCTCTCAGTGTATTGTCTCCGTAACGTCATCACTCTCACCTACAGTTTTAAACCATATGATCTGCCATTTTTCTGACCCCCCACTTCCTTATCTCTCTTCCATGCTATTCTGTGTTGCAACTGATGCATCTTCTTACGGCAGTTTTTCCGACCTCCAATTTACCCTTTCCCAGTGATCTTTTACACCTCTCCAAACATCCCGTTCTCCCATTCGCTCTGCGTTCTCCAGTCATTTTCACGGCCATCTTCTCGCCGCAAATGTACGTCCATTTAATAACTCTTCCCCCATGTTCGACCGTCACCACACGTCACGCCTTCAATAATCACACTATTGGATCCATCCTTACTTGTTTCGTCGATCCTTTCCTTCGTATTCCCTCGCTTATCAACTTCTGTCACCGCCCTCATGATGTGCGTCCATTTTGTCCATTACTGTGCCTCACATTTACCCTGTCTCCATCCCTCCGCGGCACTGATGCCATCTAACTCACTCTACATGTCTTGCGTCCCAGCTCCCTATTCTCAAATTGACACCGTCCGTTTATTGCAATAACGCAAAGACCACGGTTACCTAGTCCACAGCTATGCAACTCAATGGTTTGTCCCTCTTTTCTTCTCTTCTTTTTTCCTTTTTTCTTCATCGTTTCTTGTAACGATAGTTTAACATGTCGATTCTCAGTCGTCCTCAAGTAAAACCCCCAGGTTCCGTTCTCCTCCACTTGGCTCAGCCAGCTGGAAAGTGTCTAAATGTACGGGCTTAAACATAGCCCGACTGAAGTTGTGGGACTGTTATATGTGAAACTGTTGAAACAGATGAACTGGTGCCTGTATAAAATGAGATTGACGTGAAATTTTATGGTGCGACTTCTGTTTGAATGCTTGCCACAGGAATATATAAGCATCATGACCAAGATTAGCACAGTCATTACCGCAACGGCTGTAGGTGCTGCGAGCGCGGCCTTGGTTGATGGTTTTGCGGTATTTTTTTGCTTAGGTCGCGATGCATAGAAGAGTTTTTCAGGTTTTGAAAATGATCGGGCTTTTCAAAGCAGAACTTTAACTTTTTTCTGTATTTATGTTAATAAAGTTACCATTGGCAGCATAATTCACAAAAATGAGTATTACTTATCACGCATGTTTGAAAGATGCACCAAAAGTAGCGTTTCCTCGCGCGCGGATGTTTGGTTTTTACCCAGCCAGCTGCTCTAACTGACCTTGACTCTCAAATTCAACAGGCCCATATTTGAATCCATTTTTGGGTTCAGGTAAACTCTGCGCATTACTCCCTAGTGTGCACAAATTTATCTCCTCTTTTTCTTCCTACCTCCCTTTGCGTTACGTATTTCTAAATTTTCATGAATTTTGTCAGTCAGTTTGTCGCTTGTCAAATTTTAATCATGCGTAAGGCGTGCTTCGGGGGTCTCCGAAACAAACTATTATTGATATTATCTCATACGAGGCTATAGCGCATCCAAGTTGCAGGCCCTGTGACGCTAGCCTCGGGCTATCAGGATGTCCGTAATTCATCATCGTATCACGAGCTTCGGGAAATGGCGAAGACGACAGGAGCTTGTTTTATATGTCTATGTACCATGCACCGGGCGGCAGCTTGTCGAACAAAGACCAGATGTGGGCACGAGAGTTGCGCGGGCAGACACCATCGCTTGTTACACCAGACGAGAGAAACTACACTAGAGGAGAATACCAAGCCCAGTGTTGTTTGTCCAACGTCACTGTCTGCCGGTAAACCAGTACGTTCGGGAGTAGTTGCCGCGGGAGGAATGACCCCAACTGGGGTACTCAAAGCGGTGGCTTTCGCCGACAGTGAATCGGACACTGCCCTCGTGAAGGAGCGGTTTGCTGACAAACGCGGGCTCGCCAAAAGTACGAAGTCGTTAGTAGTGAGCACGGGGGTGGAACACAAGTAGTGACTGCCGGCCGGTTGAGAATACAGCTCATCTCCTCAACCGTTGTAGACTGGGAGGACGATGAAGTAGACCTCTTCATCGGCTGCGACGTGCCAGAGGCACATTGGGTACTTGATTAGAGAGCGAGCAACCGCCAGGCACCCTGTGCCATACACACAGATCTGGGATGGATATTATGCGATCCAGTAGGTGGATGTTGTTCCGTGAGTCACACATCAGCCGAAACGGACCGCATGGGGTATCAATTGCAGTGGCTGTGCGAAGAGGCGTTTCACGAAATCGGAGACGAGAGACTGTCGTTGTCGCAAGAGGACCACTTTGCTCAGCAAACAGCGCAGCAAGAAACTAGAGACCTTAAAAAGCAGTTCAAGGTTCCCCTCCCATGGCGACTGAAAAAAGGCTTTGCTCGTGACCAGGATCTGTGGGAACGGTGCGCAGGAGTGATGTAGCGGAACGAAGCTTTCAGCTGCATTAAAAAGGTTCTCTCAACTGCCGATGGTGGGAAGGGGACCTGGTATCTACCTCACCAACCGGTTACCAACTCCAAGAAACCCGAAAAACTGTTGGTTGTTTCGGACTGTGCGGCCATGTCCCGGAGCAAGTCGCTAACCGATCGCCTACCACAAGGGCCTGACTGGACCACGCTATTGATTGTAGCTTTGTGCCGTTTAAGAGTGTGTAAAGCGTTCCTGTCTGCCGATATCAGGGAAATGTTTCTCCAGGGTGAATTACCGGTAGAAGAGCGAGATGCTTTGCGTTTCCTATGTTGGGAAGAGTACAACCGGAACAACGCAGTGATAAGTTATAGGACGACCGTCCACCCCTTCGGAGCTATATTGTAACAAGGAATGTTGGGTCGAGGGAACGGCGTGAACATCAAGGCAAACGGATGAACCAAACGAGGGCCACAGACAGAAGAACAGGCAACGAATACGTCGGAGGCGTCCGATATCAGGCAAAAGGAGGCATACGGACTACCAAAGAGGAGGCAGTGGGATCTCCGTTAACCAGCAAGATAGCCCAGGTGAGGGGCTTCCGATCGAGCTGCCAACTGAGACAATCGAACCAACCGAAAGGGAGTGACGACCAAGAGGAGCAAGCCATTGACCACGGGCAACTAGACAGAACACAGCCAAAGCGCGCAAGCAGCGGCAATATCAATTTTGGTGTCGCGCAGTCTGGCAAAAGGCCCATACAGACGATTGTATGTGTTCCATGACTTGACTTGTGTGACCGTCGGAATACAAGTATCCTGCCGTGTGTTGTCGTCCCTTTCACAATATCATCACCGTTTTGTGCGAACTACGCCCTTCGAGACGCAGCGAATAAACGTGGAGATTTGGTCCACCGGTCGGTAGTAGATAGCGTCAGCAGGAATTTCTACGTCGACGACTACATTGGGTCATTTGATGATATAGAATCAGCCCTAGCGCAGTTCAGAGGCCTGACAAGGTTTCTAGAAGAGGGCGGCTCCCATTTAACAAAATGGACGTCGAACGCTCCAGAAGTGCTCGAGGACGTTCCGTGCCACGAGAAGGCCGAAAACGTTAGAGAGTTGGACAGCTGTCCATCCCCTACTGAAAGCACTTTAAAAATACAATGGAATGCGGAAGCGGACGACTTTGTTTTCCAGTTAAACGTTCACGAGCTGCCAGTAACTCCGTCGAAGCATACTATCCGCCGTCTCTAGTTTGCTCGACCAGCTCGGTTTTGTCTCTCCCCGACTGTTACCCGGACGGATCCTGCTGCAGCGGCTCTGCCATAAGAAAGTCGATTGGGACCAGTCACTGGACCGAGAGGACCGGCTGGACTGGGAAGGATTCCTGAATACCTTGAAGAAATTAGGGGACATACGGATTCCATGATGTTTGCCCTCTAGTCATACTACACAGACGGGAGAACTATACACCTTTTCTGACGCATCCGAGGTCGGTTAAGGAGCCGTGGTGTACGGACGATGAAGCACGGGTGACGGACAATATACTACGAGGATCCTGTTTGCCAGAACCCGCGTTGCCCCACCGAAGACAGTTTCGACCCCGCGTGTTGAACTCAGCGCAGCCGTGTCAGCAGTCAGGGCGGTACAGCCGGTAAAGAAATTTTTCGACTTCTACATTTGCTCGGCTAGTTTCTTGAAGGATCCAACGATAATACTGTACTACAATAACAACGTCGGGAGCAAGTTTAGTACTTTCGTTGCTAACCAACTCACGTTCATCCACGACGAAACGGCCATGTATCAGTGGAAGCATGTCAGGTCTGGCGATAATCCAGCCAATTTGTGCTCCCGGGTTGCGACCAACTTCCGACAACTGGACACGTGGACGGGAGGACCGGAATTCCTGCAAATACCTAAACAGGACTGGGTCGTGTACGAAATAAAAACCCTCCGGAATTGGAACTGGAGATCAAAGGCGTAGTGATGATGGCCACAGTCGCCGAAGGGTCATTAATTTTGTCACGATTGGCCGGATTTTCTTCCTGGATGAAGACACTTCGCGCGGAGAACAAATACTGAAAATCCTTCCAAATGTTCAACGTGCTTTGTGCATTTGTCTATATTTAACATTTACCTTGAAAAGCTGGCTCATATACCACACATTTTCACGTTTGCTTATCCATGTGAAACATCTGAATTTGGTCTTGAACCGTTTCTGACTGTCGTGCTTGAGCCACGGGGCTTTGAACCTTTGGGTTTTACTGTGAAGTCTATCTGGCCGCATACTTGAGGTTTGTATATATTTGTACTTTTGGTAAATTTCAATTTAGTTTCGTAGAAACTACGAATCAATCTTGTTCTGGTTTTAGGATTCGTTTGAATTGGCTACGGTTTGCTCGATTTGCGAGAATTTTCTTTCCGTACTCAAGTAGAACCTGGACAGTAACGCTCATCGATAATGCCCAAACGAGGAAGCAAGGACCTTTTGAGACAACAGGATATAACTCGGAAAGTTTCTGGGGATGGTTTGAGTGTTATCGATTCTCTGGATAATGCTAAGTCCACTAGTTCTGTAGGTACCAAGTCATATATTTTTGATCTGAATGAGTTTGCTGATATTAGTACTTATAGAATGAGAGCAATAGAATTGGAGAAAGAGCTGCGGTTTACCAGAAAGGAAGCAGAGTCTCTCAAACAAGGAACTGGTCTCAGCGAGCCGGCAAAAAGTCCATGTAGTTCACGATGTCAACATCGAAACTGCACTGTGATCGACGAATACAAGCCCTTGAGATATCCTGAAACTACCGAGGTTTTGGCATTCGACTTGCTGAGAGTGGAGCTATCCCATTTCGACGGGCACCCCGAGCAATACTGTATATCCATGAAAAAATTCCAAACTTTTGTCGAGTGCAAAGTTGCAGTTCCTGGCCAGAGGTTTTTGTATTTATTACATTACTCTAGTGGGAGGGCCAGAAGTGCTATGGAAGGCTGTGCGATGCTTGATCCACCAGTAGGGTACATCAGAGCACGCAGAATCCTGAAAGATTTGTTTGGACAATCATCCAAGGTGGCTAGAAGCCTGATTGATGGTGTTTTATTGGAGGCAAAAAGGGCTAAGGGCAAGGCTTAATTACTGTCCAGTTTTGTGATAAAAATGCGGAATTGCAGTATAGCTCTGGAGCACTTAGGATGCCAGTCCGACCTGAATGCGTTGCACACACAAGAATGCATTGTCCGATGCCTACCTATTGGTACTCAGAGCCGATGGACAGAGGAAGCTGAAAAAATAAATATGCTTGAGCGGGAATCTACGTTCAACGATTGACGGAGTTCATACGTCGTCAATCTCGTATCGCCAACAGCCGATTTGGACAAATCGTACGCGAAAGTTGCAGGCTGGCGCGAACGGAACCAACATCTGCTCAAATTGTAGGGAAGGACTGTAACCGAATCCAGTCTTTGGCTGACATGTACGTGATAAGTTGAGAACCCAAGGGGTCATCTGAGCGCAAGCTATGCAACTCAGCGCATGGGTTACCAGATTTTCGACCTTTCAGGGGATGAGTTTACGCGATCAGTGGTGCGCAGTAAAAAGGATTGGCACGTGCTTTATGTGTCTGAACAACTCTCATCGAGCCTCCGGATGCAGCTTAAGAGTGAAATGTAACCAGGACGGATGTTTTGGTAATCATCACCCGTTACTACATGGCCCTCTCAACTATAGGCCTATTCAGCCGGATGAACCCAGAATTGTCTGTTCAACGGGACATGATGATTTCAAACCAGCGAGATTGGGAAACGTACCTGTCGGCATTGGGACACCTAAAGGATTGAGGTGGGTCGATGCATTTTTGAACACTGGGTCGGATACCTCGCCGATTACTCGCGAGCTTGTAGAAAGCTGTGAACTAGTAGGCGAGCCTACCTCGCTCACTATCAGCACGAGTGTAGGGGGTCATGTTAGCAGTTCTAAGAGGCTGAACCTGCAGTTACCGTCTTTATCTGATGAGGAGACCATAGAAATTCCGGAAGCTTTTGCAATAGACAGCTTGCCAGTGAGATCAGTCGGCTCTATTAGGCCGATTGCCAAGAGATGGTTTCATCTCGGAAACATATCTTTCGGAGAAGTGTCTAGCCCCCACGTCGACATACTAATTGGATGCAATGTACCAGAGGCTCATTGGGTGCTTTAACAGAGCATAAGCAATCAAAAAGAACCAATCGCTACGCGGATGATACTTGGATGGACACTGCTCGGACCCCTGACGAACGAACGTCAACAATCGGCATCAGTAACTTGCTTAACTGTTGCTGAGAGAAGTGCCTCTATAGAACACAATCAACTTTTCCATGTCATATCTAACGGTCCATCTCAGAAAAACAAAGTTCACTCAAAAAAAGATAAGTCCGTGCTTTCGATAGTGAGTTCAAAGACGGGAGGTCCCAATGGGCAACACAAAGTTGCTATGCCCAAGAGACAACCGTCAAGTCACCTATCAAGAAATGAAGGAACTGCCCGGAGACGTTTGAAATATCTCAAATAGGACATTTTCGAGAAGCCCTGCTGAGAGTTGAACACCAGCAGGTCACGCAAAGCAGCTTGGAATTTGCCGACCTAGTGACAATGTACGGTACTTGGGTGGAACTGCATGGCCGGCGGCGAAACAAACTACCCTTTGCCAGAACAAAAATTACTGAGCTGAAGACAGTATCCCTGGAAGAACTCAAAATGACTTCACTGGTGTTGAATTTCAAGGTAGCACCAATACCAAAAGAGATCTATACTACCATCGAACTGAGCCTTGCATATTGGACAGATCCTACAGTTGTGTTATGTCATAAGAAACGGAGGAAACGAAGAGCGTGTTCAAAACATTAGAGGAATAGTCCACTCGTGGCAGGAAACAGCGAGGAAAATGTCGACGATTCGAGCTCGAAACCACACACAAAGGACAAACTAGCTTGTAGATTGCCTCGCTCCGAGTTACTAAGCTTTTTATTTCATTTCATGCTGTGCAACTATTCAACTAGACCCACTTTTTCTGAATATTTGAAAAATATACTTAGTTTCAGTTTCTACCCAGAGTAAACATAGGCGAAAAGGAGAAATTCACCAATATTTCACTTGGAAATTTCAGGTGAGTCTTATTAGCTGTGAGCAAACTGTGAAACTATTATTGCCTTTGAAGAAGAACATTTATTTACATTTCATACAATATTGTTTGTCACATATTTTGCATAAGAAAAACTTTGGAATACTCTGATAGATGCTAGTATTCGGTCAATTTCCGTGTTCATGTTTGTTTCGATACTGTCCGTCGTACACTTGTTTTCGAAACTTATTCATAAACAGAAACCGGTCTTTATTTCTTTCGGAAAATTTGGTTCGCTAATTTCACGTAATTCCACTGGTTCATGACCCTTCAATTTTGCGTGATATCTCACTGGGCGAAGCACTGCGCTCATGCTTGAAAATAAAATTGTTCTAACCAATTGCTGCAATAGTTTACTGCTTGTGATACGTAGACTAAGCTCGTGTGGCGAAATGTTTTACTCTGCAGAGCCTTCATCTCCATCGTGTGTCTAACTGTGTGCGTCGGTCTCCTGGTGAATATGCCAATCTCAATTTGTGCAGCGGGATTTGGAATTGACTCCTAATGGATTGTGCTAATGATGAACACGGAGGAAATCTGCTTTACGCGCAGCTGACACAGGAAGTTAGCAACCACAGGTGCTAACAATAAGTTATAGGTAGGAAGGGTGAGAAACATGACCCTATCACGAACCTTGGACAAACATTTTTGTCGAAGGATTCTGGCCGACGGTGTAAAGAACTAATACTGAAATCCTTCCAAATGTTCAACGTGCTTTGTGCATTTGTCTATATTTAACATTTACCTTGAAAAGCTGGCTCATAGACCACACATTTTCACGTTTGCTTATCCATGTGAAACATTTGAATTTGGTCTTGAACCGTTTCTGACTGTCGTGCTTGAGCCACGGGGCTTTGAACCTTTGGGTTTTACTGTGAAGTCTATCTGGCCGCATACTTGAGGTTTGTATATATTTGTACTTTTGGTAAATTTCAATTTAGTTTCGTAGAAACTACGAATCAATCTTGTTCTGGTTTTAGGATTCGTTTGAATTGGCTACGGTTTGCTCGATTTGCGAGAACTGGATTACTTCGTTCATTATTTTGGATGACCAGGTTAGAAATACACTTTCTGGTCATGAAAGGGGCCCGCCCCTCCAGTGGGTCCGATAAGTCCCGATGAACTACAAGCCACAGAACAGGATATATACGCAGATGATACAGCGGGCGGCTTTCTTCTGATAACTTGTGAGGACGGAAGAAGTGGAACCAATCGACAAAGGATTACCATCTCCGAGATGCAACTTGAAGCATTTAAACCCCAGACTAATTAACGGACTACTACGGGTAGATGGTAGGCTGACGAACTCCAACCTGAGCTTTGACACGAAATACTCCATATTGCTGCTGGCTCGACAACCTGTGATAGAGATAATGATCCAACACGTTCACGCCTTGGAGGGACATTCCGGGGAAAGTCACGTAACAATCGTCATCCGAAAGCGCCTTTGGTTGCTGAGAGGAAAAGCGGCTACAAAACGCGTAATCCGACGTTGTGTGTAATGCAGGAGACGCAATACCACAGCAGGGCAAACAACACATGGCCCCGCTGCCAGGATGCAGAGTGACTCCGGGTTGGTGGCCGTTCAGCGACACAGAGTTGGACTATTTCGGGCTCTTTTGGATCAAGTGTGGGAAGGGGTTGGAAACAATACGCGAGTATCGTGACGTGCATGAAGTCACGCGCCGTGCACTTAGAAGTTACGCACTCGATGACAATCGACCTTTTCTTCGAGCCTTGCAGCGCTTTATTAACAGAAGAGGTGCACTAGCAGATGTATACTTCGGCAACTGGTCAAACACCATGGACGCTCAACGGAAACTGCAGCGTTGGCACAAACATGAACAGGGAAGAGATGCAGAATCGAACTGTGGCGTATCAGATATCCTTGCTCGCAACCGGGTATAATCTTAGCGAGCTAGCACCATCCAGCAGGAGCCTCCACGAATTACGGCTACTTTCTCGGCACGAGACCATTTCCCCCTATTGCATCATCCTCGACACCCTGATAGTTTTTTCTACTTTAAGGCTCCTCAGAAACCATTCAGTATAAAATAACCACTATACCAAGAGAGAAAATAACAAAGATGGTGCTCTGCTAGCAGGGTACTAGTCCCACTCACTGACGTACTGTTCTTTTATATCTAACTTGCAGCCCCGGTGCTGAACTGCGTAAGCGAACGGTATTGGGGGTCACTGTTTCTTATTCATCTTAACTGTAAAGCCTTAGGTTTTTCCTACTATCCCAACGCTGTCACGCCAAAGTGCAAACCATTAATCCTTTAGAATGCATACACAGTTGCCCAACCGGTGTACGCAACTTTGCTAGCCAGTAGCATTATAGCTCGATCCCCTGCGAGCCTACTTTACCCAGAATGTGGAGTAGGTGCCACTGACCGCTTAAATGAAACTGTATCCTTGCTTTACCCACAAAAACCTATCCAGTTGATTATTAGTCTCGCCATATATTACCATAAACAACATAATACCTGGCCCACGTTTCCCGCTGAAAACTCGATACCTGCTCGTCATTTCGTCACTACCACACAGGCCATGCTTTCCAGGACCCCTCGCAACCTGGTCGCAAGCTCCTGGATTATTCGATCTCTATGTGACAACGTCAATATCACTCAAGCGAAGCCCGCTGGTGCGGGCCGCGGTCAGATCCACCACTTTGGCCGACGCACATCGGGCGTGCAGGACGTCTGCAACGATGTGCAGACGCAGATAGGATTGCGGATGGCACCTGTCAACAAAAACGGTTTTCAGGCTGGATGTCCCGCTCACGGTCAGCCCCACCCACCAGCACCGGTTACAGCAAAAATCATTCACCCGAAATGCTACAAATATGGAACTATCTCCCCCATTTATTGCTTATTTTTCATCGTTCTTGTCTCCATCTTCGCAACCTTAACGTACCGCTTCTTACGCCCAGAAAAATCAACTTTCCCTAGCACATAATTATCGCGGGGTTAAAAGACCGTTTCCGTACTCGTCTTACCGTTTATGATCCTTTTTTCCCGATGATTCGTGCCAAACTGCCCGCTTGTCCCATTAGCAAACTTAACCGATCCCCGAGATAAAACTCGCTTTTATTTTATCAGTTATCAATATATTTGCAAAAGTCACATTTACTGTTGCCATACACTTCCGTACCACAATGTCCGGTATTCTATCTTGGTAAATCCTCCCAGACAATTTTGATTCTTGCATCTCTCCGGTCATCATGTTCGGCCTTTAGATAACGATTATCAAACGTAAATACTTACCTGCCATTTAAATACTCGCCCAGTACCCATTTCTATTTTGGTGCATCACATTTCACCTTTATAAAAGTAAGCAATGTGCGCAACGATTACATGTTTACATCCGGCCACTTCTTCCACCATCACTCCAGCGACCTCGCCAGATGTGATGTCCGTTTGGTTTATCACGGACTCCACCCACATACAGCCGCCCAACTTCGCAACTGTATTCAGCGTTTGTTGGTGCTTTTTCTTATCCGGTATTCTATCTTGGTAAATCCTCCCAGACAATTTTGATTCTTTCATCTATCTGGTCTTCATTTTCGGCCCTTAGATAACGATTATCAAACGTAAATACTTACCTGCAATTTAAATACTCATCTGTGCAAACCGTGTGTCTGCTACTATCATGGCTACGCATCACAAACTAATTTGTCGCCCAGTACCCATTTCTATTTTGGTGCATCACATTCCCCCCTCATGAACAATAACAATGTGCGCAATGATTACATGCTTGCGGCCGGTCACTTCTTTTACCATCACCTAGGCAATCACTCTCTACAAATGAGTCCTTCATTGGGTATTTAACGGACTCAGCCGATATTCGGTCGCTGAACGTTTCAAGGAAAATCTTCGAAAGATTTTGGTTGTTCTTTGTCTGCAAATTCATTCCTCTCATCGTCTGATTTCCAATCCAAAGCCGTGCCATGCTCCGCGGAGAGCTGTAGCTGGTTCATGTTTCCCTCGGAAACCTCTTTTCCCTCGAAGTGAGCAAAACTTTCGTCAATTCTGTTTGATTCTCTTGCTGCATAGCACTTCTTTTTGTACTATTTCAGGAAGAGTCAGCTACTTTCGACCAGCTCGACCCTGACTTGGCCGGGTTGGCCACCCGACCTTGAGTTCTAATTTGCCGGGCGCCGCCACAGAGAATGACTTAAATACTTTCTCCTGTACAATATTGAGTGCATATACCTTAACCAACCTCTTGGAATTCGGAATCTACGTCCAATTGTACAGTTTGATCTTGCGTTACAGCGTGCCTCGGGTTATCCGAAATAAACCATTATCAATTAACGGCTGAAGCCACTCCCAGACCGCGATTCCCATCTATTACAAGTTCGCCGTTTCTCTTCATCTTAGTTCCAATTCGACTCGTACCGACAGCGACCCAAGTGGAACCTTTCATGGAATCTGGGACTGCAATGAAGCTGCGCTGCAGAAAATGCTCCAACTGTTTATCAGATCGATTAGCGTTTTCTAACGCGAAGCCTCTCCTGCCGATATTACCATTGCAGCCCACACAAATAGCAGTTACCGCGCAACCTGCTAATATACCAGTCATCAGTTAAATCCATCATATCTTGCCACATTCGGCTGATTGATCGACACATGACCTCTACCCCACCAGACGAACTATACCCATAAGTTGTTGTACATTACCAGCAGTGAGGCTGAATAATACTGAGGTCCAATGCATCAATGTATATATATAATTGTATATTTCAATGAAACAGCATAACGCGGAGATTTTCCACTTTAGTATCCGTTGCAACAGCCCATTTTCCCTCGAACCGTGGCAGGCTGGAAGTCGATTCTCCACTTTTCCAGGACCCTCCAGTTAAGCTTTCTCGTTTCTGGATGGTACAGGTTACTGATCCTAAAATAACCTCACCTTCTTATGGACTGCTCTTCCTTCCACACTTACCAGTGTTCCCAAATGCACATTCACAAAATCGGTTTCATGTCTCCCTGTTTCATAACTCATTCCTTTTGCCGAACCTCGGTAGATCCGGAATTCAGTGTTTGCATCCTCCTCATGGTTTGCTATTCTCTTCGCAAGCGTCGATTTTTACGGGTGTACTTCCACACAATTTCTTTCTTCCTGCTGAGAACATACGCTGCTCGCAGAACCACAGTAAGCCTCCGTTTTCCGTTGCTTGCACCATTCTCGTTCCTAAAGCATCTTTAGCATTATGTATTACTGACCTTTTTGGTATCCCCATGGTGCTCCACCGCCCAGATTTAACTTAGAACCAGTTCTTAATGGCCGCTCAAACCATAATTAGAGTGATCCATACAAACTATCTCTGGCTATGTTTATCTATCGCTGAAACTTTTGACTTTTATAAGTATACCTGTACATTTCATCTTGCTGAGTAACGCAGTACACCATGATCATGCGCTCGCGCGTACTTCCCGACCATGGCCGAGAAATTTGCCATCGTATATTATTATATACTATGACGTACTATGGCACCTGAATCTCCCACATACCAGTGATCGTGGCGGCGTATGGAAATGCCTAATCCGGTCCACCAGCCGAATACTGCTGTTGATCGTTGAGCAACAGCCGCCTGACGTCGGAACGAGGTCGAAAAAAGTCTGAACAACCGCCCCCTGGTTCCAGTAACGAACTGCGACCTCACAATCTGAAGCTCACCGCAAATGACTTGCTGGCGTTAAGGTTGAACTAGGGTTTCCAAGGACCGATAAACCTTCGCGAGAGCTACATCCGCGGAAGAAAGCAGGCCAACTATCATGCCAAGGTTTTTTTGGAGGTGATGGCTTCGGGAGTAAATACCGCTGCGGCACATCACCATGCAGACGCTAGTACTTATCGCGAGTTAGATTTATAGACTATATTGGTTATTCACTGCTCCAATTCTATTTAATAACATTCTACATGGATTACCTAGCAAACCTCCCCTGATTCTCGCCACAACAATATCCATCTAGCTTTTTTTACATCCACTCGCTATAACCCAACTCCTACCTTATTCTCGCCCCACATCCACCGGTGCACCTTCTAAAATTTCTGTCCCACTGTGCCTCCACTTATTCGTTTTTTCTGCCATAAGAGCGCGCTCTCATTCCACCCGGACCACCGACCCCATATCTTCAATATATCTCCCCGCAAAACCTGCTGTTTTGATCCTAGCGACAGTTAAGTACCTACTGTATCCTGTGAAGTTGCACCTGTGCACACCACGCAGCAAAGTTTCTTCTATCTCATTCCTCAACGTCCCAAGTCTCATAATCTCAACCGTATATGTAGCGGGTCATATAGCTCACTTCCCGTACCACATTGTTGCATAGGTCTCCTCTAGACCTTTGAGCACATAGCACCCAGGCACACCCCTGGTCTGCTTAGACCTTTGACTTGTCTCCGTCTAGTTGACCGAATTCCAGCTACCTTTTTACCTCCGTCATATATTTCTACTTATCATGCCATCCCGGTCCCCAACCGGTGCTCGGAAAATCCGTATTGCTAAAGCTGGCAAATCCAAACACACCCAACCCCTCCCAAAAACCAGGCCATGCTCTGTCGCCCTCGTTAAATTCGACGGTGAAGCTTCTAATGGTCCTAGTGGCCTTAAGCAAAGTTTCGTCGAACTTAGAAACAAGGTCGAGCTGATTGATGAAATCCTTCCAAAGGTCTCACCCCTGGCTACTCTCCTTGATCCTGTAGCCTCTGCGTCGCCCAAGAACTTGGTTTCGGTGGGACACCTTGACTCGGTGTCTGCTGAAATATACCACCGCATTACCAACTCCAACAACGCAATGGTTTTTAATGTTCCAGACCGCTTACTGCTTTCCCTAGCGAAACACAACATACCAAGTTCGTGCAATATGGCTCACTTTAGACGCCAATGCAGGAGGCGACATAGTTGCCCCTTGCTATTCCAATTCATGGATGTAACGAACGTTTGAGCAATGCGTAGCCAAATTCGCAACGGATCCCGAAATCAAAAGACGATTATCCGCGATATTCTACGATGCTAGATTATTACATGAACAATGACATCAAAAAGAATACAAACCTCAATAATACGATCAGAACGACTCAACAAGCGAGAAACCGAATTGCGGCGTGCGAGGAAGGAGCACGTGCGTCACGCAGGTCCTGAACAAGGATGTGCCAAAGTAGCGTTCTGGGCGCGAACAAACAACAATTGGTCCATAGAAACAACACTGAATCGCGAGGGTTTTCGAGGATTTTCTACGACCGGTTGCTACATCGCCCACCAAAATCCTCCTGGATCCTTAGCAGAGTCAAAGGTTCGGTATAAAGGTACTGATTCTTTCTACCTACCTAGGCCCTGCTGTCAGTGCTCGCGCCCAATTCTAGTCGTCAACGTTCTACTACTGGTCGCACGTAACCCATTGGCTACATAAACGTGAGGCTAGACTACATCTTCCACAAGACCAAATGACCGATGGCGGGCATGAGGGAGGCACGTAGATGCTGTCCTTGTAAAGGCCGTCCTGTCCTGGATGTATGTGCTTGACTGAGTGTGTGTGTGTATGTGCGAACCTGCCGAGGTGTACAGTGGAATCACAGGTATGACTGCACATCAAAGGAGGACTTTTTGCAATGTCAACCAAAGGCTGTGTGGCAAAAACGAGTAAAATATGGGCATATGTGCGTGACACAAGCCCGTTACTTCTACGTGCGGCGTCGTGTCGTGTGGTGAGCTAAGGTTTGGGCAATTAGCTCCATAGTACATCGTAAGTGCTGTATGAAATTAAATACAATATACTTCAAAAATGTTGTGGGGGGTTGGGCCCTACAGGGGAATACATGAGGGATGAATAAATGAATTCAGCTTCATCTGGTATCAGCAGACATGGATATAGCTTGATCTGTAGGGCCGACCTCGCCCACGTCACTGTCACCTTCAAGCAGACATATTTTACGTATATCTCGCAATACGTCTCCCTTGTTCGTCCTCACCACCACTGTGCGCACGAGACCATCGATTTCTGTATTACAATCCTTGGTCACTCCAACCGGCCAATCGTCTTTATATAAGTGGCTCTCTACGAGGATGACCACTTCGCCACATCTGAACGACCTCTGTTTGGAGATCCACTTTCGCCAAAGCTGCAGTGTAGGTAGATACTCCCTCGTCAATCGTTTCCAGAAAGCCTGTGCTAGGTGGTTCACTTGTTTCCATCCAACAACGTACATCCCACGCAGGGTTTTTGGGGTGGTTGCTCCCGCATTTGACCGCAGTATTAACAGGCCGTTGGGGGTGAGAGCCGGTTCGCCTTCCGTGTCTGGGACGATCAGCACCAGGGGTCTGTTGTTCAATATGCGTTCTACTTCTGTTAGTGAAGTAGCCAGCGTCCCGTCATCCAGGGTTTGTTGTGAGGCCACGGCTGTGAGTATTTTCCTAGTCGACCGTATCAGTCTTTCCCAAACGCCACCACGATGTCTGGCATAAGGTGGATTGAAGTGCCATTCTATCCCCTTTGCTACGGTCTGGTTTTGTATTTTTGCTGTGTCCAAGCGGCTCCACCATTTCTCTAACTCCTTATGAGCCCCAACGAAGTTCGAGCCATTGTCGGAGTATATATTCTTGGGGACGCCCCGCCTCGTGATGAACCTTCGAAGGGCCATTAGGAATGAATCGGTTGTCATGTTATGCACTACTTCGAGGTGGACTGCTCTGGATTGTAGGCATTTATTAGGCAGCCATACCTCTTTTGGGTGCTCCTTTGGTGTCGTACGAGTAGCGGGCCAAAGCAGTCAATGCCGATTTCCACGAACGGGGACCATCCCGGTTGGACTCTTACGGCTGGAAGGGGGACATCATTTGTTGGCCTGCTACCGCTCTCCGGCGACGACAAGTAATGCAGTTGCCTATGACTAGCTTGGCCGTCGCCGGCCCCTTTGTCACCCAGAATCGTCGGCGTATACTGTTCAGTAAGTGATCCAGGCCTGCGTGTCCTCCTCCCCGATGTACATGATCTGTCAGGCATCTCGTTTTGTGGTGGTAACCGGGGATTATTATGGGGTGTCTTGTTTCGTACTCTAGGCTTGAATTCGTCAGCCGCCCTCCAACCCTCAGTAGTCCGTTGATTCTCATTGGGTTGAGTGCTCGGATACTATCCACAGTCTTCATCACTTCTGTGCTTCCGCATTCTATTTATCTCTCCGTTGGGCTGCCATGTGCACTTGTCATGAAGTTAGTCCACCACGATATTCCAAAGTTAATTCCACAACCATTTGATCTAACCTTACCTACTCCTCCCAATGACTGATAATTTCTTTCTAGGACCCCATTGTTATTGCTCCTGCTTCTCTTATATCTATATATATATACATATATAATAATTATATGTATATACATATATATATATATTTATAAACTTGCGCGTACATGTATACGTGCACGAGCTCCGCATCTTGCAGGTCCACACCACCCATTTCTCTTTCTATCATCCCAACAACCGTCATCATATGCATCCATCACATCTACATCCGTGCCTCACATCTACCGTATCCAATCCTTCTAAATCGTTTTTTCATCTGATCATCCCTCTACGTCTTGCATTGCTCGCTGCGTGTTTTACGATGATTTTTGTGTCTTGTTCGCCGACAATCCACTGCAAAGTACCAATGCTTCATTGATATCTAATCCACTGCTGTGCACCTCACTTTTTTCTCCATCGTCCCTCACTACTGCAGTTCCTTATAACGATTACTAGCCTTTCTCGTGTTTATCAGTCGGCCTTCAGATGTATTTGCCTGGACCAGCCATTCAGTCCATCTGACCTTGACTTTCAAACTCACCGGGCGTCCATTCAAATCCGCTCTTGAGTTCATTTAAACTCCCCACAATCTCTATGGTGTGCATACATTTATCTTATTTTCATCCTACTTTATTCCCCCTTCTGGGCCTTTTCATCCAATATTTTCATGAGAGTTTCCATATTTCCATGAATTATATCTGTCCATTCCATCACCTGTATCAACAAGATCATGCACATGGCATGCTTCGGGCGTTTTCGAAATAAACCAATGCTATTTTTATTATTATCATTACTCTGTAATAGCCTGCTTCCTTTGGCGTTATCATCCATCCTGGCTAGCTCGCGGACCTCGGACGGAAAAGTTTCTAGTTGCAGTAGGTGTAGAACGTCGCGTTCGGCTTGATTCAGCTCGCCCGGTAGTATCGTCCCCACATTCATTGGTTTTTGTGGTCCTGCGCCTTTCATAATCAACAAGAGTACTTTGTATCGTGTCCACCAGACCACGGCTCCTAACATTTTTGTCCAGTTAGGGAGTTGGCACAGTTTCTCTATCAGGCTTACGCTTGCCGTGAAGTTTGTAACCAGTATCAGTCTTTTAGTCTCGATATCACCATCATCGGCCTTGGGAGTTAATAGCGTCGGCCACATCTCTTCAGTTGCCGTTAGGAAGTCCGGTCTTATTGTCCATGTCGGCAACCTCTCTAGTGTTTTCAGGCCCCTTGAGCAGAAGTCGGCCGGGTTACTGGCGGATTTTGCATAGTGCCACTGATCGGTTTTAGTCGACTCGTGGATTATAGTGAGTCTGTTGGCCACGAAAGTGTTAAAAGGAGGGGTAATGTTGTTTATTTAATGAAGTACCTTGGCTGAATCCGTCCAAAAGTTTGGTTCACAGTTTATCTGGTCAAAACACCTTTTAGTCAGCGTCGCGGCTTTCACGGCCAGCACTGCTGCCGTCAGTTCCAGCCTTGAAACTGATACCGTTTTCAGTGGAGCCACTCTCTCCTTTGCGAATAGTATCTGGTTGTGCAGCCCACCATTTGCGTCAACCCAGCGGCTTTAAGCAACTATCCTGTAGCCTATTTCTGGTGCATCAGAAAATAAGTGGAGTTGGCATCATTTATATACTTGATTCCTGTCAAGCATCTTTGTATTTTGATCTCACCAAGTTGCTCCAGGCTGTGCAGCCAGTTGCGCCATCGCTTATCGTCGTCATCCTGGAGAGGTTCGTCCCAACCCGTCCCTCTCTGGCACAGCGATTGCAGCAAGCACTTTCCCGGTAACAGCAATGGCGAAACGAAACCTGGAGGGTCATAGAGGCTCGAGACTGATGATAGGATTCCTCTCCGTGTGACTGGTCGTTTGGGTAGGTCCACAGTGAAAATGAATTCGTCCCCTCTGGGTTTCCACTGAAGCCCAAGCATGCGCTCCGTTTGTGAAGAGGATCCCAAAAGCTCTCTAGTACACTCCATTTTCTCGGACTTCGGTATGTCAATTGCTCTTTCTAACAAGCTGCTGGTGTTGTCAAAAAGCTTGAGGTTTTCACGGAGGGCAACGTTAGCACAGAAGAGTGATGAAACCGTCCTAAAGGGGTGCACGGTCAGCCTGTACTCATCAGGTGCGCGATTTGTGTCGTTCTCAGGCCACCGGAGGAGACGGTAGGCGTCCCTATCCTTAACGGGCATCTTCGCTTGTAGAAACATTTTACGTATGTCCGCAGAGGCGGCTACTTTTCCTAGCCGAAAACGACATAAAACCTCGACCAGCGGTGTTGTCCAGTCTGGGCCCTGTAGTATATGGTCGTTCAGTGACACACCCTGACTTTTTGCGGCACAGTCAAAAACCACTCTGACCTTCCCCGGTTTCTTTGGGTTCACGACCGGGTGATGGGGTAGGTACCACCTCACATTTGCGCTGGTAACCGCTGTATCTACTCTTTCCGTGTAACCTAAGTCGATGTTATGTTGCATGGCTCGCGTGTATTCTACCTTTAATTGTCGTTCCCGGAGCAGCCTCGTTTTGAGGAGCCATAATCTTTTCAGAGCCATTTCTGAGCTGTTTGGCATGAGCTTCATGTTGGATCTCTACGGGATAGGAACCTCAAAATGACCTTTTGCACACTTGACGTTCCCTGCCACCATTTCCAAAGCCAACCTATCTTCTCGTGATGGGGCCTCTCTGTCCATGGCCAGGTCGGCAAATTCGGTGTTATACAATTGTTGGAATGCCTGTTCGATGTTCGTCGTTTCCACCGAAATGCAGTTGATTTATTTGCCGCATCTGCCGTCTGTACTACCATATAAAGTCCAACCGAATATGGTGCGTACTGCGTAGGGTGCTTTGCGGCTTCCTTTCCTTTGATCCAGGACCCAATGCGCTTCCGGTATATCGCACCCGATCAGCAGATCAATTTCGTTACTCTGCCACTCCTCGATCGTAATCCCGTCGAGATGCGGCCACTGAGTCAGAATCGATTGCACTGACTGAGGTGATCTCATCGGCAGGTCCTTCATAGTGAATGCTTCTAGGGTTTCTGCTCTGTCGTTGTTGACCAGGGAAACGAGTTGTAGGTGCCGTTTGGTCGACTGGGTGACTTTGGTGCCACTCACTGTGCTTAATGCTAATGAGGATTGAGTCCCTTTAATCCCATATCTATCTGCGAACTCTTCCGTTACCAGCGTGGTATCCGAGCCACTATCTACGAAGGCCAACGCTTTGGCCACTCCTGTTAGGGTCACTACTCCCACGGCGACTACGCCTAATCGTACTGGTTTTTTGGCAGATCGTGACGTTGAACAAACAACGCTGGGTTTGGCACTCGTCTCGGGTAAGGTTACTCTCGCCTGATGCAGCAGCCGATAGTGTCTGCCCGTACAGCCCTCGTAACCACATCGGTTCCTTTTCCCACAGGCTGCCTTCCGGTGAGTGGTGTTGAGAGAAATAAAACACGCTCCTGCAATCCTCGCCATTCCCCACCGTTCGTCTATTGTGGCGTTGCCGAACTTGGGGCATTCTGGTAGTCCATGGCTAGCGTCACAGGATCTGCAATTTGGTTGCGCAGTGGCATCGCGTGAAATGGCTTGTGCATTGGTCCAAGATTGGTATTTTGGATGTTCCCATGCAGGGGTTTGAGCTTGGCTAATACTGGATTGGTTTGCCCGGTTGCTGTCCCGGATAAGTCGGCCGAACCTGCTGTCAGCTATCTTCGTTTGCCTGTCCAAGTATTCCGTCAGGTCTTCGAAGTTGGCTTTCCTGCCTCTTCGGCTTATCCGTTCTGCTTCTTCCGCCCACCGACCCTGCAGTTTCGGGGGAGAGGTGACGGACAATGTTTTTCAAAGTGTGCATTGCATCTAGGTCAGCCCTGTGACCTAAATGGTCGAGGGCTATTGAGCAGTTCCGCATCTTAATAACCAGGTCGGCCATTGAGTAGACGTCGCCCTTGGTTCTCTTTGCCTCAGCCATCACGCCCTCTATTAGGTTACGGGCTACTTTGAACGGTTGGCCAAACAAGTCTCTTTGAACCTTCCTTGCCCTTGTGTAGCCTTGTTCCGGGTCGAGCATGGTGCACCCGTCGATAGCTTTCCTTGCTCTGCCTCGGCAGTAGTGAGTAAGGTAGAGAAGCCTTTGCCCGGGGTCGGTTACCTTATTTTAGCCGAACGTCTCGAACTGCTTGACAAACTTGCAATATTGCTCAGCTCGCCCGTCGAAAACCATTAGTTCCACTCTAAGTAGATCGATCGATGGTGGTTTGTGGTCGGCGACCGGCATGGGGTTCCCTATCTTATTGCACCCTGAACTATCGGAAGTGTCGAAGTTGCTGGTCTCATGCTCTCGCTCTTTCTGTGTGCATTTATTCTCTGCTTCCTGCGCCTGTACTCTAGCCGATAGTAACTGTTGTTCTAGGTCTAGTATTCTCATCCAATATAAATCAACATCCTTACGATCAATATTGCTCTCATTAACACATGAACAAGCACTGACAGGACTAGGCGATCTAGCATTAACTAAACAATCATATGTACCCAAAACCTCTCCAGAGACTTGCCGTATTACTTCCTGTCCGGATTTCACTGTTTTAGATCCTTTTCTTGGCATTTTGCGTGTTTTTCCTCGTCCCAAGTTGATCGATTGAATATTGTAACACATGTTTGAGCAATGCGTAGACAAATTCGCAACGGATCCCGAAATCAAAAGACGATTATCCGCGATGTTCTACGATACTAGATTATTACATGAACAATGATATAAAAATATACAAACCTCAATAATACGATCACAAGGACTCAACAACGAGAAACCGAATAGCAGCGTGTGAGCAAACAGCACGTGCGTCACGCAGGTCCTGAACAAGGATGTGCCAAAGTAGCGCTCTGGGGGCGAACAAACAACAACTGGTCCATAAAACCAACCAGTTCGTGAAGACAAGTCAATAGTTTAGGCAAATGAGTGATGTTGGGAAAAACACTGAATCGCGAGGGTTTTCGGGGATTTTCCACGACCGGTTGTTACAATGGACGACCTAACAGCTAGAGAGTTTATTAGCAACAAGCCGACAGTTGTTGCTATTTCGCCGTTTATGGACAATAAGATATTGCCTGATAGAACCCCTTTCCAACGGAAAATACTTCGCTCGCTGAGAAGCAACTCTGTCTTGCCCACGCAGGCTGACCCCACTGGAACCGACATGAAGGTTACCCAATGCCCCACTGGCCAGAAGTCAGTGGCGGGCCCAGAGCCTCACCCTGCCTACCTGCAAACTGTCGAACTAGATACGTCTGACTCCTCACCTCCGGTTCCGCTTCCACAAAAAAGCCCTTTTCTACCACCTCCCTCAGTAGCCTCTACTAGCAGTAGCTCTCGTTCCCCGACCACAGGCCACAAGCGGCACTCCACTTCAGTATTAAGGCCGCGCTCCCCCATCATAGCCTCAGAGCCATGACAAGACCCTGGTACAACCATCAGCCCTCGCCGTACTACTTCTCTTCAGTCCTCCGAGCGGTTGACAAGTGTTGTCAACCGCCGCTGTCGCTCTAACGAATCTACCAACTACCCACCAGCTGCTAGCTCAGCCGCGACACTTCGTTTCTATCCTCATAAGTGCCGCTCCAATCCTCCCATGAGCCTACCTGATACTCCTACCAGGTCCGCACTTGTTCAACTAATCACCCCACCCATTACCCCCCCCCACGCTCTATCGGCATTTGCTTATAGCGTACTCTCGGATCCTCCAGGTGATAACCAACTGGGCCACCATCCGGATCCGTCTAACGCCATCGTCCCTTTGAGTAGGAGTGACCTTCAGGGCCTTGCCAGTGCCACTCACCCTTCCACTGCCTCGCACCCCCTTCCACTGTCTTTCCCCCTCTCTGATCGCATGGGTTACACCAACTCTCCATCTCCGTTGCTACCGTATATCCCTCCCTGCGCCCCAGACACCAACCCTCCATACTATAGCCCCAGCATGCCTCCGCTGTTCCCCCCTGCTTACCTCCACCAACCCTCATCTAACCCTGAAGTACCGCGTACGTACCCTAGCAGATACTCCAGGTTCGTACCTGTATCCCGCCTCCTCGCCCCACCTCCACACTTGCCGGCTCCCCTGCCCCTCGTGAGCCTCCAAACCTTTCCAAATTTCGCCACCCCTTCCCGCCCCCACCCCACACTACTTCCCAACTACTCTCCCACATACTTTCATCCCCACGCCGACCTACCGGCCTTATACTGACTCCGCCCAACAGATGGGTTACCTGCAGTCAAGATCTAGTTTTTTTCCTGACCGGTGCCCTCCGCACCCGTGGCCATATTGCTAGTCGCCCTATGGACCATATCGATAAACTTTCACAGACCCATATCACTGATCGCTCCCCACTCGATGTCATGTCCCTTAGCGCCTTACACCATGCACTCCTTCCTGTCCACCCAGCTTCGATAGATATTCTAACCCTTCACTTAGCCATATGGTGCCCCCTCCTCCTGTACCACGTGACACCCCTCCGGTCCACATCAGCCCTGTGCTGCACACCCACGGTATTGATCACCCATAGCGATCGGCTGCGCCCAATGCTAAAGGTTCTCCTACTTTCCGTCCCCACCCAACACTGCCTGCCCACCCTCCTCTGCTGATGCTCTATCCCCACTGAGACCCAACTCCTATCGCCACAGCGATCCCAATAGTCTTGCACCTGGCATCCATGCCTTGCGCACACCGACACTGAACTCATTCCTACAAGTTCTTATTGCCGCTCGATCAATAATTAGAAAAATATCGCATCTGCGATCTCTGGCATTTACCACAATCGCTGACATTATACTAGTAACTGAATCCTGGCTGTCAGATGATGCTTCGCCTGACCTTGTTCGCATACCTGGGTATCAATGCTTCTCGAACACCTGCCAGTCCAGGCGTGGAGGGGGCTGTTTAGCCTTTGTCAACTACACTATCCACGCTATTGTTGTCGACCACCCCTCTCTTCTCCATACTGGGGATTAGTTATGGCTATCTATTCAAGCCTCTGGCCAGAACCTCCTCCGTGGCTGCGTCTACATCTCTCCGGGTCTGGAGCCTGCGAAAATTGATTCTGCCGTGGACTTATTTAATGCTGCGCTTGAATATCCTGCCAGTGCAAAAATTATTGCGGGTGGCTTTAACCTTCCTTCAATCTGCTGGTCCCCTCATACTAGCCCTCTTGCCCTCTCCACTTTCCTTTCCTGTGTCCGTCTTGGTGGATGGACCCAACATGTCTCCTGCCCTACTAGGGGAACAGCATCTTGGACTTAGTTTTCTTCTTTGAAGTTCCTGATATGACCACCCAGATTACTGATCACTTCCCGGGTAGTGACTACCGTATTGTCACGTGCAAGTTCAGCTGCTCCAGCTGCCCTGATCCGACGCAGTCCTCTCCCCCTGTTCCGACTTCCCACCGTTCCTGTAACTGGCTCCTAGCGCCAATGATAAGCCGCTCCCTCAACTGCGACACATTTTTCTTTCCTGCGATCCCCTCACTGTTGTGAACCCTCTCTACTCCAACCTCCTACACTGCTTAAGTACCGCCAACCCATGTGCCGATCCACGCCCCAAGTCCAGCAGCTCAAACCTGTCACTTTTAGAGCGTAAGCTGTCTAAGCTGCAACTTATCTTCGCTAGATCACACGACATTACAATTCTTATGCACATAAACTAGCTACAACTGAAGCTGCCTTGAATGGTCAATTTGCATCTGAGAAGGCAAGAGGCCATTGCCCTAGCACACCTAAACAAAACTGGCCACCTGTCCAACCTGCTTGGTAAAAGGTCCAATCACTCCAATCATACCTCGCCCAAATTTCTCATCTGTGGCTCACCCATCGCTAATACTCCAGCATCTATTTCTGAGGCCTTCAATGAGCATTTCTCTTCCTCCCTTACAAACTGTCCTGGTATTCCCCCTCCTACTATCCATCCCTGCACCTCTGCCTCTCTTTCATCGATTCTTTTCACTCATCTGAGAATTGAAAATCAGTTTCCTCTATTAAACCTTCCCCGAAACCGGGACCAGATGATCTCAGACCGGCCCTCCTCCGTTTCGGTAGTCCTGACTTCCCCTTATTATTACTTAATTTGTACACCACCTCCATGCTTCACAGTTTCGTCCCCTTTCAATGAAAGTCCTCTGTTATAATTCCGCGCCTCGAAAAGAATGCACTACACGACCCAGATAATTATCGGCCCATTAATCACACCCCAATTGTCTGCAAAACCATGGAGAGAATTATCAAAAAGCGCATTGTCCAGTACCTGCTAAACCTTTTTCAGCCTAGTTTCTTGAACTCCCGTTCCTGCTCTTCCTGCCGGCTCGACATTCTCAATGTCCTATCGTCTGCTGCCGACGCCGGCAACCCTGTAATCTTCCCGTACCCCGACCTGTCTAAGGCTTTTGACCGTGTTCCCCATATGCATCTGTTGGCCAAAGTTCGGTCTCTTGGTATTACTGACCCTCTCCTCTCCTGGCTTTCCTCTTATCTCTCTCATAGATCACAAGCCGCGCTCGTTGACGGCCACTTATGTTCCGCCAAACCAATTACTAGCGGCGTCATCCAAGGCAGTGTCATAGGCCCAGTACTATTCCTTATTTAGATCAATGACATTTTTTCTTCTATTCGACACGGCACTCCTTTCCTCTTTGCAGACGATATAAAAATAGTGTACTCCTTCCTCCCTGGTGACCTATCCGTGACCTTGTGCAACATATCGCGTGACTTACTCGTTCTCCAAACTTGGTGCGTCCCGTGGTTCATGAAATTCTCTGCGGAGAAAAGCTTCTTCCTACCATACAAGTGCACTGTACCACACGGCCAAACTTGTCTGGACAGCCTGCCCATCCCCATACACCCCATGGCTACTGATCTTGGCGTACGCAACTCTTGTTCCTTTAACTTCCCAGAACAGACATCGTTCCAAATCGCTAAAGCTGAGTGAAACCTAGGCCTGATCAGTCGGTGTTTTTCAATACCGGCCAGTCGCCTCTCCATGTATCTCTCACACGTGAGACCGCTCCTAGAATATTGTCCCATTACCTCCAGCCCCTGGCCATGTTCCTCTGTTGTATCTCTTGATAACGTTCAGCCTACTTTCACCAAAAGGCTGCTGGGCGTATCCATAGCCCTAACATACCGCCAGTGCTGTGAGCCCCTACAAATTGAGCCTCTATGGATCAGTCGCATGAGGCTCAACCTGACTTTCCTCTTTAAGCTAATCCATAACCAGGCCTACACCTCTTATCCCACCCCATTCGCTGAGCCCTGCTCCTACCCGGTCCGACATCGTGCCTTCTCTCTCTCTCACTGTTCCTCATTCTAATCTCTGTCTGAAGTCCCGATTCCTTCTGTCAGCTTATTCCAAAATCTGGAATAAGCTCCCCATTAGCTTACGCAGTGCCTCCTCAATGTTCGCTCTTAGGCGCGCACTTGTGTTATACTTAACAGTTTCCAATGCTATATTGCTCACCAATGAGCTCGTCTCCGCCTACCTGGCCTTTAAAAGAAACATCACACTCTAAATCTACTACCTCTGCGCCACAGGCCACTAGGTACACCCCACGCCCGACACTCCCCCTCTCTCTAGTGCCGCGAACTAAGGCCATTGCCTTCACTCATCCACGGCGAACTAACATCCTGCCCTCATAAGATAACCCTATTGCTCAGCTACGTTTATCTCTTGTCCATCATATTCATTTTTTCTCTCCTCGGTGTCCGTTGCTTCTCAGCTGAGGCACACTCAGACTGCGCTTCTCTATCCCTTTTCCCTTTCCAGTGATCCTCAATGACGGCCAATCACTTCGGGCACTGTACTTACCACCTCCCTGGCAGGTGCACCTGGATAATATTGCTACACTGTCGTCTTTCACTAGCTATTCCCTTCTGCTCTCCTGTCCATGGTCTCACGTCTTGGTCAATTTTTCCTGGATCACGCACCCCAATCGCAGTCGTTTTGCCCCCTGTACAATTATCAATTAACACCCGTGCCACTCTTAACAGTGCGGGGCGCGGTCAGATCCAGCGCTATGGCCGGCGCACATCGGGCATGCAGGCCGTCTGCAACGATGTTCGAGCGCAATTAGACTGGTGGATCTCACCTGTGTTCACTTCACGAAGTGTTTTTCAGGCTGGGTGCCCAGCGCACGGCCAGTCCCACCCACTAGAACCGGTTGCGCATTGCACGCTCTAACTTTTCTCGGGCTACCGAATCCAATATAGCTGGTTGAAAATTGCATGCTCCTCATCCTTTTTCCGCCACAACTTGTTCATCTATAGCTTTTATCACCTGTTACCACTTCCCATTTCTGTCGCTGTACCACGGTATGCACACCTACCTGTTCTGTCCTTCCTCCTATCGCCCCTGCCTACATCAACTTTCATTGCATTGAGTCACCATCGTCCTAACCAATCTTCTCTGCCGACGCTCTCCAATATCTTTTTCCTCCTGCCGTCATTGCTGGCTTCTACCTCTATGAGCTAGGTATTACCCCCTGTTCATAAGGTCCGTTGATAACATTCTTATACCTGTCGTTCTGTTAAACCCCTCTTTGTTCTCCTCCCTCATGCCCAATGCCATTATACACCAAACACCAGCACGCATGACAAATCCACATATTATAACTTGCCGCTCCAAACTTCGCTTCTTTCACAGTCGCATTTATTATCTAATCACCGCCACCATATTTTCCCCTCTTGGCTCCAAAGATTCCTCTGTGGTTCTTTCCAGTGTCCCCATTAGTATCCACCTGTTCAATTGTCTGCCGGCACACAGCTCTCCAGGTCCATTGCCCCAACTCCTTTGCGCATTCATTTTTGTGTGGCCTTTTTGTTCTATTACTGGTTCACCTATCTCGGGGCATCCTGCTCCCTTCTTCACCTCCTTCGTGTTTCATCTGCAGTAAAATGATCTGATTGGTCATTTCTTACCTGTATCCTCGGCCATTGCTTTCATCCCTTGATCCGTTTATTGCTCGCTACAGACATTTGTTTGTGCCTTCCAGTGTGGTCCGCTTTTCCATGTCCCACCGATTGTAAAGTCAACGTTACGTCATGATGTATTTTTACAGTTCCAAACCGTTTGATCTGTCACTAACCGATTTCTCTGGTCCGTCACCAAATTTAGCACCTGCGTTGATCAAATAATTGGACACATTCTTACCTGATCTTTTCGATCCCATTCTTCATCTTCCCTCGTTTATTGTCTGCTCTTCACGGCCGGCATCACCTTCGTGCCTCTTCGGTCTTCTCTGTCTGTTGATCCGCCATGTTATCCCGCCATGAAAAATCTTCGCCTGAACTCTCCCAAGTCAGTCCTGCACACTTTGATCCAATCCTATCTCCCTTTTCCAATCACTTGTACTTTTTTCTCCTAGTACTTCACTGCTCTTTGCTCCTGCTCCTCACGTGTCTATTTGTGTATCTTATATATATATATATATATATCTGTACTGCATCCTGCACTTTTTGCCGGTTATTTCTCCTGCTACCATCCCACTGACCCTCATGATATGCCTCCACTCTTTTTACATCTGCACCTCATATTAACCACATCAAATCCCTACAGATCATTCATGCCATTTGCACCACTCTTTGCTTATTCCAATGTCCGCTACCCGTTCTACGATTAATTTTTGTGCCCTGTTCGTTGACCATCTACCGCAGAGTAGCACGGCATTATTACTATATGATCCCTAGCAATGGATCCCTCTTTTTTCTCCACAGTCTGCCGCTATCACCCTTTGCCATATCAATTTCTAGCCCCATCCATGCATGCCTGACGGCTTTCAGACATCCCCAATTGGGCCACAGGCATTTCTTGTGCGTCTTTCAGTTTGGTCTGCTTTTCCATGTTCCACCGATTGTAAAGTCAATGTTACGTCATGATGTTCTTTTACAGTTCAAAATCGTATGACCTCTCACTACCTGATTCCTCTGGTTCGTCACTACATGTCGCACCTGCATTGATCAAATAATTAGACCCATTCTTACCTGTTCTCCTAGATCCCGTCTTTCATCTTCACTCTTCCATGAACTGCTCCTCACAGTCTCCATCACTTTCGCGCTTCCACATTCTATTTATCTCTCCGTTGGGCTGCCATGTGCACTTGTCATGAAGTTAGTCCACCACGATATTCCAAAGTTAATTCCACATCCATTTGATCTAACCTTACCTACTCCTCCCAATGACTGATAATTTCTTTCTAGGACCCCATTGTTATTGCTCCTGCTTCTCTTATATCTATATATATATACATATATAATAATTATATGTATATACATATATATATATATATATTTATAAACTTGCGCGTACATGTATACGTGCACGAGCTCCGCATCTTGCAGGTCCACACCACCCATTTCTCTTTCTATCATCCCAACAACCGTCATCATATGCATCCATCACATCTACATCCGTGCCTCACATCTACCGTATCCAATCCTTCTAAATCGTTTTTTCATCTGATCATCCCTCTACGTCTTGCATTGCTCGCTGCGTGTTTTACGATGATTTTTGTGTCTTGTTCGCCGACAATCCACTGCAAAGTACCAATGCTTCATTGATATCTAATCCACTGCTGTGCACCTCACTTTTTTCTCCATCGTCCCTCACTACTGCAGTTCCTTATAACGATTACTAGCCTTTCTCGTGTTTATCAGTCGGCCTTCAGATGTATTTGCCTGGACCAGCCATTCAGTCCATCTGACCTTGACTTTCAAACTCACCGGGCGTCCATTCAAATCCGCTCTTGAGTTCATTTAAACTCCCCACAATCTCTATGGTGTGCATACATTTATCTTATTTTCATCCTACTTTATTCCCCCTTCTGGGCCTTTTCATCCAATATTTTCATGAGAGTTTCCATATTTCCATGAATTATATCTGTCCATTCCATCACCTGTATCAACAAGATCGTGCACATGGCATGCTTCGGGCTTCTTCGAAATAAACCAGTATTATTATTACAATATTATTACCGGCTCTGAAAGCTCGACAGAAGTGGCTGGTCAAAACAAAACCATTGAATGTTGGGGATGTAGTGATGATCACAGAAGAACACGCGCATTTCACCACCTGGCATTTGGGTGTGGTTATAGAAACCATCGAAAGGTCTGACGAACTGATAAGAACTGTGATGGTGAAGACCGCCAACGGAATACTAATCCGCGACGCACGCAGTATCAGCCTCTTCGAGAGTGAAGACGGAGAAACCGATAACACAGAAACCCAGTAGACTATCCTTCATCCGTCTTCTAGGTCGGTAAAAGAACCCCCATGTATGGCAGCATTCACGACTTACTGACGCATTGGACTAACATACACCTTGAAGCATGCATACTCACGCCATACATGTTTATACTTCATGACACCCGTCAAATAGATTGCGGTGCTCACCGTTTTCGCTGACGTTACAGAAGGCTTTCCCATACGTGTCAGTATTTGTGATACTTTCTTACACCCAGACAAGCACACTTACATGATACACGTTCGTGCTCCATGACCTCCGTCAAAACACGCCAAAAAGCTGATTGTTACTCGTTTATCACTGACAATATGGAAGATACTTCCCTTAGGTTTTAGTCGTTATTTTTTCCTCATATATCAGAGTGCGACCTCACTCATGACACACATACCCACAAGCACTCATACAAGAACACGGGGCCGAGGGACAACGGCTCTCTTGAGAACAGCACCTACGTTTTCCCTTCAAGCCAGCCATCGACCAGCCGTTTTCATGGGCGATGTAGAGGAACCCCACGCCGATGTGGCCGCAGGATCAAGTGCGATCGTGAGTAGAATGTTGACGGCAAAGTTATTGGGTGCGTGCACTGACAGCAGGGTCCAGGTAGGTAGGAAGAATCAATACCGTTATTCCAAACCTTTGACTCAGCTAAGACTCGGGAGGATTTTGGTGGGCGATGTACCGACCGATCCCGGAAAATCACCCGAAAAACACAACAATTTCATGTTTTTTAACATCACTCACTCGCTTGCACTATTGGCTTGTTTTTATGCTTTGTATATTTTATGAACCAACGATTTTCTGTCAGCGTCCAGCGTGCTACTCTGTCATATGCTTGTCTTGGGCCTGCCTGACGCACTTGCTCCTTCCTCGCACGCCGCAACTTGGTTCTCGCTTTTTGAGTCCTCGTGATCGCGTAATTAAGGTTTGTATCTGTTTCATATCATTGTTAATTAGATAACCTACTTTCGTAGAGTTTCACGGATAATCGCTTTCTGATTTCAGGATCTGTATCGAATTTGGCTGCGTACTGCTCAAAGGCTTCTCAAAGTCACCGCGATCAGAGAAGTCGCAGGTAGAGTTGACCCGGGCTTTCACGATCAGACAGTGGATGAAGAGTGGTCCGTCACCAGGGACCACTTCCTTAGGCTGACCGACGAGATCGCCCCGCTGAGAACCGTCAAAGGACAGCAATCAACCGTGGTGGGCGAGTCGATCCCCCAAGGCGCACCTGGCGAAGTGCAGAGCGTGGCATCGTTATCGGTCAACTGGTGGACGCCAGAGATTGGTGCAATACATGCGAGCCCATAAGCGTGCACTGATGTGCAGCGAGATAGCCAGTAAAAGTATGAAGCGGCCCCAGTGCATAGGGTAAAGACATGTCCCAAGGCTTGCTATTACTATGTCCGGTCCAAAGCTGCAGCAGGAGTCGCCGTGGAATGCATAGTCGAAGAAAACGGAGTGCAGTCAACGAGAGCTTATGAGAAGGCACAGGCTGTGAAGGACTTCTTTGAACAAGTGCATAGACAAGACACCGGGAGACAGCACGAGACCACCGAAACCAAGCAGAAGATCGTCACGGATGTAGTCGTCTTCATTAATAGTGAGTTTGAACTGACGCTAAGCAGTCTGAATAGCAATAGGGCTGCTGGGCCTGAGGGTTTCCACCCTGCCATTCTAAGAGCCCTAGCCAGCGTACTGGCTGAACCGCCAACACGGCTGTTTGGGGTATCTCTAGACACCGAGGAGCTACCGCACTATTGGAGATTGGCGCGAGCAGTCCCCATTTAAAAAGGGGGCAAGCGGGAGGTGGCCTCTAACTGCCGTCCAGTAAGCTTACTACAAATAGCCCTCAAAGCGCCGGAGGGCCGGGTCAGAAAGCAACTAACAGAAAGTCTACCGACACACCAGCTGATTGCTAATCAACAACACGGGCTTGTTAAAGGAAGGTCTTGCCTCAGTAACCTGCTATCGTTCTCCGACGAGGTAACCATCAGATTGGACCAAGGGGAACGGGTAGGCGTATGCTGCTTTGACTTCCAAAAGGCCTTCGATTCAGTAAACCACCGCTTTTTACTGGGCAAACTGAAGGCACTTGGAGTGGTCCAGCAGATTATGAGGTGGATCAGCGGTTAGGTGAGCCAACCTCAAGACAGCCGTAAACCGACTCAAACGGGATCAACGAGTGGGTTGATAAGTTGGATTTGCTACTGAACGCAGCCAAATGCAAACACTTGCCGGCGGGCGTGGGAAGCAACGAAGACAGGTACGTAGGGCTGTCTGTCCCAGTTAAAACTGCGTCCACTGCTGTGGTAAGGGACTTAGTGTGCTTGTGCACGACAGCTTCAAACCCGCCGATAAGTGCACGTTAGCAGTGGCCGGGGCAAAGAGGGAGCTTTTGAACCTAAGACGAACTTTGAGGTCAAGGGAGGCCGGAGCAATTCTTCCTACTTACAAGGTGACCGTAGGGCATCATTTGGAGGCTTTTGTTCAAGCACGGATGATAAATTGGATGCAAGGGAAATCGTACCAGGAAAGACTGAAAGTCCCAGATCTATTCTCCTTGGATCGTCGTAGGCAAAGGGAGGATCTGCTAGAGTGCTATGAGTCATATAACGGAATCACCACGGCCGACAGAACGTTACTGACTCATTGTCACAATGTTGTGCTCGGGGAAAATGAGCATAAATTGGTCAAACCAAGGGCGAATATGAACATAAGGGCATGTTTCTTTTCCCACCTTGCCATAAACAAGTGGATTAAGTTGCCCCCACACGTAGTGACGGCAAACTCAGTCGTTGCCTTTAAGCACAAGCTGGACGAATGCTGGACAGAGGTATCACCACCCTAGGAGGCTTTCTTATTCCTAATATCCGTCTTCGTCTCCCCTCTCGACTAACTGTCTTATACTGCATCTCACCACTCCGGAGTTTCCTGACTGCACCTATCTCCATCACAGACCTCATATCACCCTACTCATCATCATTCCATTTTAACACCTATATATAATTTGAGGACTCGGGGTACGTCTCACACGGGGACAGCAGCAGATCGAGGAGCCGAACCTATATTAGTGTGAGTTTGCCGCTCCGGAGTGCGAGCCTTTTCTTTTTCCTTCCTCTGAGCTACTACAAATACCGAACCGCATTAGATCCCTGAGAGTCGCGGCACGGCGGGAACTCCCTGGGCTCGCGGTGCAAGAAACTAGACGTTTACTGGCTCAAGCCACAAGTCCTGTAACCTGACCTGACCTGACCAGACCTGAACTGAAATAGGTCATTTAATGGCCTTGACAATTGTCCAGTTAATATCTGGACGGTCTTGCCCGTTGTTCGTTGCGCTTGGCGCTTCGGCGTGATGACCCGTGAGTAACTGCTACCAATCTCAATATTCACTTTAGGTGGGAATCAGAGGGAGCTTGCTCGCCAGAAGCAGGCAAAAAAACAAGCTGCGCTGCAGAAAGCTGCGGCGGCAGCGGAGAAGGAAGGAAATAAAGGAATGAAGCTTGAAGAGAGACGCCTGCGGTTGGTTATATGTTCATTGCTTATTTTTGCTTAAGTGACGCACAGGCGTTGAAGGCAAAACAAGAAGCAAAGGCTCAGGCTTCTCAAAAGGCGGCCTAACAGTTTCACCTGCATCTTAATCCCTTTGACCATTTTCATGAATCACTGTTAATAAATTTGATCATTTTTCCTGGGACAATTTTTTCCAGTTAATAGTCCACCTTTATCCTTGCAGATCTTGAAATATCTGGCCTTGACCCCACAGCTCCCGGTGCTTTATAAGGGGTTTAGTTAGTTGAAATGCTTCTCAGTGTTCAGTCAGTCAGTCCTTCAAAGGACGTCAGAATCTTCTCGTCGTTCTCGGATTCTGACCAACACGGTGACTAATTGGACTGAGTGGTTAACGGGAAAATCGCTTCTTTCTCTCACTAGGGCTAAACTGCTGCGGCGATTGTTGCTACTGTTGGGTTGATGTCACATTTATACAGATTTCAGTTGAAATAACCTTTCAAAGACAGTGACATTGGAATAAGGTTCGACTTGTATCACGGAAGCCATTGTGGGTAGTCAGTGAATCAGTTCTGTGGCACGATAAATGAAGCATACCGATCTGGTTGTACCAGATGGTCCAAAAACCGTACGATTGACTAGAATACCGAGTGGTGTTTGTGCTTTGAATGGCAACCAGTGCTCCCCCTGGTGCTTACTCCCGAACAGCTGTCATCCCTTCCATACGAACTTACTGTGACTGGTTTTACTACTGTCGCCCCTCAAGAGCGGACACCACCTTCAAGCAAACACGGCCATCCAGTCGCATGCCCACATCGATAGAAAGCGCTACTTAATCCTGTGCTATAGAATGCTTATAGGCTCTTCTGTTGTAACAAAAATGAATTATTGCATTTGGGTGTGTATATGTGGACATCGTAGGCTCTTCAGGTAGTTCACGGAAGTGCAGGGTCGGTCAAACATCACATCGTTCCCTTACTGTGCGTTTGTTTGCCCATTGTGCTAGGCGTGGACCACCTGTCCGTCTTCCTGAGGCTGCGCACTAAGCCAACACGATAACTGGAGCTGTTTTCCACGACTCATGAGGAGGAGACGATCGAGGGAAAGAGAAGTGATTGGCGTGTATTGCGAGGCCGTGCGCGGGGAGTATGCACTTGCAACGGTCAAATGGCCACCGCACTTGACGGCAAGCGTTTAGTTAAACAAATTGCATGCAAATAAACGAAAGTGGATCTTGCTACAAATGGTCTTTGGAATCGTTTGACAAAAGTTCAGTGAATACTCGGGACTTCCGCATATACCGTGTTATTGTGCGCGCTTAGTTGTTTGTGGTAATCATTGACACCTGTGGTGATGGCTGTCGCAAACATACTTTTAGCGTTTGATTTCATAGCCGGCAAGCCCACTGGATTCACTTAATATAATTACTGCAACTTGCACATCATGGCAGTAGAATTAACAGTCACCCCTAATTCGTGATGGGACGGTCAACACGAAAAACCTTGATAAATTTTGATAAAGCTGGTAAAGCGAACGTTAATAATTCGCACAAGAAGGGAGTTTTTGTGACGGTCTAGGGAGAACACAAGTTCGCATGATTGTAAGGAATGACGCCAGCAGCAAAAGTAGATGGGACAAAGAAACTTCGGGTCAGAGGAAATTTTTTCACATCTCGCTTGCTTCAGTGAAACCAACAGTGCCGTGAACGAATGGTTTCTCAGCGCCCAGCAGAACCGTCTGCTGATAACAGGGGTGTTTCTACAAGATAAAACAGTGAAGGTGGTTCGTAATGTGGTGCATGTTAATTCTCGCACGAGCAGTGGCTGGTTGTACAACTTCCAACAACGTCATTATGTTAGCTAAGGACTATGGAACTGCTAGGTTTCAGATTTTTTTTCGTTACATGCTTGCACATGAGTGCAGTGGAAGGGGTATACACCCCATAGCCGCGAAGGCACAATTAGGGGTAACCGGTAACCAGACCGTAGGACTTGAAATGGGGAACCACATAAGGTACCAATAGGTCAAGTGGGGTAACGATCCGAACAATAGAAATGAGCTATCAAATCAGCTCGCTCGCGTTCCTACTGTGGCGGGGAGTGCTGTGGCCGAAGAAGATAAAAAAAGACAGGATATTTTGGTAGCGGCTAACAACAGAATAAAAAGATTCCTGAGGACCTGTGGACGAAACTCATTGGGGCCTCATGCGATCAGTAAGATAGTCCACGCAGAGCGCTACCGATCAAGACGTCGACAGAAACAGCTGGATCGACGGGACAGGAATGGTGTGCAAGAGAACCAACCCGATGGCCGCATTCACCTAGTCAGAACGGAGCCGAAATGTTCAGACAGCCAGATTGTCGATATTGCTGCAGTGCGGACTTAGAAAACAACCATTTAAACCCCTCTGCATACTTTGCCAATTTAAATTGCCTGGCCGGTCAAACACAGATGTACATTACCTGTCTCGCGTATAATGTTACGCTGATTTGTGCAAAGATTACAATCCGAATTTTTTTTAATAAGGATGAGACTGGTCTTTATTTTAGAGCCGCTCCAACACAGTTTGGTTGTGAAAAAGATAGATAAAATTCGCACACGATTATGCCTTTAATTATGACACTTTCTGACTGCTAGTAGGTTTAATTCATGGATGCCTGCCCCGAATCCTGATACCGGCGCAACCAAATTTTATACTAAAGGCACTAATTTTTTTATTACATGCTTGTGCATGAATGCAGTGGAGGTGGTAAGTATTCCATAGCCACGGTGGCTCAGTGCAATACTAGAGACAACCCTAAGCCAGACCGTGAGACTTTGAGTGGAGAACCACACACCGGTGGTGGTCGAGTGGTTTAGAGCGTTTGTTTACCCCCTCAGAGGTCCGAGGTTCGAATCCTCACCATCACCGGTTAATTTGGTGGTAGACAGTAATTCTCACTGTCGTCTGGATCGTTACCACACCTGATCTATTGGGACCTTATGTGATTCTTCACCACTCGAGGTCTCAGGGTTCGGTTACCGGTTATCTCCAGTAGTGCAGTGGGCCTTCGTGGCTATGTGGTGTATACTCCTTCCACTGCACTCATGCGGAAGCATGTAACAAAAATAAGTAGTCCAAGTGTGGCAACAATCCGGACGACAGTGGTTTACTGTCTACCACCATCTCTGCTACGCATAAAATTGACCACTCCATCCCATGATACAGATAGTACTTGGTCAAGAGGATGGCATCAAGTAAGTTTTCCCGAGTAAACGCCAGAGTAATGTTCTCATCTCTATCACCTCTTCAGATGGGGCATACGTGAAGTGTCTGTTATAGATCGCACATCTATTCCAGAGTTCGATCTTTCAAAACCTAATGGAGACAAGGTGCCACGATCTCAGCGTGAACACTAATCGATAAACATACATTCTCTAAATTTTTTTCTATTATTACATGCTTGCGCATGAGTGCAGTGGAAGGAGTATTTATCACAGCCATGAAGGCCCACTGCATTATTGGAGATAACCGATAACCGAACCCTGGGACTTGGAGTGATAAAGAACCACATAAGGTCCCAATAGATCAGGTGTGGTAACGATCCGGACGACAGTGGATTACTGTCTACCACCAAAGTAGCCGGTGATGGCGGGGATCCGAACCTCGGACCTCCGAGGTGGTAAGCAAATGCTCTAAACCACTCCACCAGCACCGGCCGGTTGTTTCCGGTAAGACCGCGAAGAAGGTCTCAAAGTCGAAGATGCCCAAGGTTGACAAGACGAAGAGGCACAGGGGAAAGAAGAGCTATGCCATTTACATCTACAAGGTGTTGCGTCAGGCTCATCCCGATACTGGTATTTCCTAGAAGGGGATGTCGACCATGAACTCGTTTGTGAACGACATTTTCGGGCGCATTGCTGCCGAGTCAAGCCGTCTTGTGCACTACAACAAGCTTTCGACGATCACGAGCAGAGAAATCCGGACTGCAGTTCGTCTTTTTCTGCCGGGTGAATTGGCAAAGCATGCTGTATCTGAAGGTACCAAGGTGGTGACCGTCTACTGAATTCAGTCAGCAAGTAAACACCGAAATGTGAACAATGGATATATAGTGATCCCGATGATTGAATAAATTGATCTGAAAGCCCCTCGTATGCCACAGGAACGGTTTGGCAAGTAAATCACACTACTGCTTCTTCACATCCTTATCGGCCCTTTTATGGGTCAGGTGAGCTGGTGTTCCCACTCTGTCAGTCGGTTATCTGATGTAGCGACCGATGTAACTCATCCCACAAGGACCTCCTTCCCTTTGAATGTAATTCTCACACCGCGGAGAGGGTTCTAAAAGACGCAGCGTACACAGGGAGGAGGTATTTTCAGAAGGCGTGCCAACGAGCGTAGTTTTTCTCCAGTGCCATGCAGGCGGGAAAAAATGGTTCAATGCATCGCAGATCAAGCAAACAAGCTTCGAACTGTACGTACTCTGGAGATCAAGCTTTCTCTGATCGACAAAATTTTTTTGAAAAACGAGTACTCTGGAAATCTCATTATTCACTGCTTGAACATCAACGAGGCGGCGAAAGAGTAAGCCGACGGTGAAAACAACATGTGTCACATTATGATGTCAGTAACCAAACGTCTTAAGATCGTAGCTTTATATATATATATATATATATATATATATATATATATATATATATATATATATATCGATAAAATTACCCACCGTCTTCTCTTTCGAATCCGTTTTCTCGTGACGTGAAAAACCCATGATGAGGGCCACCCACTGTGTTTATCATTTCACTAATTTTTGTGGCACAAGTTGCTATCGTCGATAAAATAAGGTATCAACCAGCCAGTCTGATTTATTCAAGGACCGACAAGAGTTGTTCTTAGTCATTGGGATTGTAGCTTTATTTGTTCACAATCTGAACCTAGTTGATGCGTATTTATATTGCTTGAAAGCAGGACTGAGTGTTCTGTTTTTCGATGAATGTTCAGTTCAGTTTAGACAACCATTAACCATTCTTAGTATGCGGTCGCTTTGGTTGCTATCTCCTATCAGCAACCTCAAAATGAAATAATGAAAAGGAACAAGAATACGAAAGGAGTAATGAGAGAACTATAAATATTCACATGGATGAAGGTTTGTGAGTACAAGAATGTTACTGATCGCGGCATCTAACCATATCCCCCAACGTATCTAACCATAGAGTGTGAGGGTCTCTTGGACCCCACTCAGGAAGTTTAACATGCCCTACATGGCCAAGCCCACTGATTAGGCTTTTCATGCCCTTTTTCCACGTCATGGACTGACCATCCTTACTCATCTTCCAACCGTTACGCTCTTCAGCAAACATAAGACGCCGAGGAATCCTGCTAGGGGACATGCGCAACACGTCCCAACCATGTTAGTCTGGTGAGCTTAAGTATTTCATCTAATTATTTGGTTGTTGAATCCGAGCCTCTGCGCCGAACCTCAGCATTGCTTATGCGATGTTTTCACTAGATTCAAGCTATGCTATGTAGACATCAGTTTTCAAGTACCAACGATATTCGTACATCCTACATCATCATCATCATCGTGCAGCGTTAAACAGTAGGGCAAGCCTCACCGACCACTGCCTTTCTCACCATTTTGCACGCTGAATTGGAAAGTATGAATATACAAGATGGACAGGGAGTGGACCTGCACGGGTGGGAAAAGGAAAGAATGCCCTAGTAGCCAACACACGGAATACACAGTCTAACTGTACAAACGCACATCGATCAGTCATTCTGATTCTATAGAAAGTGACAACATGGTCGCCACTGTTTACGGTTCGCTGCCATATCCTCCAGTGTGAAATACCTACTTTTCCTAAGTTTGCTGTACATGTTCTTATTCGTCGCTGCCACGTCATCTGTTGGCCTCCACATGGTTTTTTCCACTCCCTAGGAGAGACGGAGAATAGAACACGGTATGGTAGACGTGTGTTTGCTATACGTAACACGTGCCCCAACCAACGAAGTCTACTAAGTTGGATACGCTGTGACAACGTCCTCCGAATCAATACCCAATACTCGATTTCTGACTTCATCATTGTTTACTCGGCTATTCCACCCAATCCTAGCGATACAACGTAAACATCGATGGTCGAAAACCTCAAGACGACGAATATCTTCAGCACGCAGACTTTAAGTCTTGCAACCATACGACAAAACTGGACGCATTGTGGCACCGTATACACGACCTTTCAACTTCAGTGAACTATCAGGTCGGCGCCACAAGTGCTTCAGTCCAGCGTACGCCGCTCGAGCCTTGGAAATCCGCGTGCTCAGCTCTACTGTTGTGCTCCCATCAGTCGTCACGCTGTTGCCGAGGTAGGTGAAGTGGTCGACAACTGCCAGCACCTCCCCATCGAGCATCAAGCTCGGAATCGTTGACGTCTAGTCTTGTAACATCACATTACAATTTGAAGGTACAAAGAGCATGCCGAATGGAGCTACAGCTTTTGCGAGTCTAGCTACTGCACGTTGAACATGTTCCGTGAATTTGAACAAGCAGACAGCGTTGTCCGCGTAATTTAGGTCACATAGCTTTCCACCATTTCCCAGTTCGACGCCTACATCCTGAAGATTTTGCAGCGCACTCTCCATTATTTCGTCCATGACGATAGATAAACGGATGTCATGTCGGCGCCAGAGATGACTTGGGTTAGTAAGGGCCAAACAAGCCTTCTGTATACGTAAAGATACCTCTCCCGATATCCGACCTCCGGGTGAAATGCAGCTGCCCAAATAGCAGAACTTATCTGCTAGATCTATAATTTCCCCAAAATGCTGGAAGGTTTGGTGTTTGACCAACCCAGTTCTGCAACAGCATGTCGCACTTTGGGGTAGCAAACCGCATATCGAATATTACCACGTAGTTATTCACCCTATCCAGAAAAGCTTGCAGCTTTCCTGGATCTTTACTTAAAAGAACTGTCGTCCGCCTGACACTTTTCCACCCGGGAAAAGTTCAATGCCACTATCATCACCTGACAAAAGTGAGGTTTCTGGGACTTTACCAATCGCAAAGTTAAAGAGAAAAAGAGAAAGAGCAGCTCTGACTTGTACTCTTTGTGGTGAACTCAGATAAAAGATCACTGCCAACTCGAACTCGGCTTCGGCTATTCATGTACAGGGAATTTATTAACAAAAGGCAGCGCCAGAGAAATGTGCGGTCGACTGAGTCGAAGGTCGCTTTAAGATGTATAAAATCGGAGGTAGTAGGCCTACGGAAGGTGTGGCTATGTTTTAAAGTTTCGTTGAAGGGTGAGGATGAGATCAACAAAACGTCGATCAGGTCTAAACCCAGTTTAATTCTGGCGGAACCACTATTCACAAACGTTTGATAAGCGGTGGAGAATAGTACCAGCGAGCAGTTTGGATGCGAGGCTAACCAGACTTATTCTTCTGTGATTTTCACAGGAGGATTTTTCGCCTTAAAAGTGGGTACGATGACCGATTCACACTAAGTCTTCGGAACTCGTTCTTTCTCCCATATCAAACTGAATTGTTTAGTGAACTCCAGTCCTAATAGTGAACCACCGTCTTTGAAAGTAGACGAAAGCAACCCATACGGTCCGGCAACCGATGAATATCAATGAATGCGAATTTTCCAGGTGTCACAGTAAACAACGCACATCAGTGCACGGGTTTTGTGGGATCAATTGAGTTGCTCTGTTTTTGTCCTTAATTGAATGCAGCTATTGATCACAGGGATCTAAAAAGATAGTTTCTCTCCATTGCAACTTTCCTCTTCGTATAATCCCCTTTCTTTTGTAATCAGAGTTGAATATCAGATAATGGAATATCTGTTTGTTCAATTAACTTCGCTTAATTCGTGTGTGGAAAAATGAGAACTGGTTGAATTCTACCACGGGACCTTCTCGCCGTAGTGATGGATTCTTTCGATACCATATTGTAACGCATTTCTCGATTTTGGATTAATGATTACGTGAGTTACATTTAGTGTGTTATAGGTTTCTAGAGATCCATTTGTTGGCCCGTCTCTGGAGTGTATTTATTGATCTTCTTAAGAGCTCTGTGCTCGTTCACGTAGTTTGATATGATCCACTTCACACGTTCTGTTGACGGAACCAAAAATCGTGAGACAATCAATGAAATGGTCAATATTTTGCGCAGTTACGCTGTTTAATGAGCAGATTTGTTCATCTTGTTCCTCTTCAAATCTTTCTTTGTGCACCCAGTAATTATTCGGTAGGTCCACGGGAAACGTGTGTACTTTCACCTTGACAGATACATGAATTTAAAATTTCAGGTTTATCTCATAAAATTGTTTTCAGTTACGCAAAGTTAGATTAGGGTATGTAACTGGCCCGGCTTCGGATGCGGTGCCGAGAATTCAGTTAAGTTTTTTTTATACTATTGGCCACTCACTGCTGTTCTCTGGTTTTGGTTGCTAACTCGCAGCATCGTTTAGTCGTGAGCAAAACGAATGGAAGCATAAAGAATAAAAAGACGGGGATTAAATTTGTAACGATAAATCATGTAGACGACGAGACATTCAGTGGCGCTAGTTACACGAAACGGGACACACGGAAATCGGCTTGTTTAGTTTTGTAAGCCTCAAAGCACTTGTACAGTTTGTTTCTCAGGTATCGTGACTTAATCTTAAGCGCACTTATGACCTAGTGTGCTGTATATATGTTGACGTCAAATAACCTCATATTTCAATGATTCCTGTTCATACGAATACATCACATTATGTGCGACTGTTGCCGAACTAGATTGGAACATAAGAGCAGTTAAACTAATTGGGAGCGCTGTGTTCAGTCTGATCACCCAGTGATGGAACCGAAGCGTTCGACCCCATTTTCGGAGTCCAAGCAGACATTCAAGACTGGCGGAGTGTCCTGTCCTAGCCACAACAGGAGCGGCATACACTGATCTTTCCTGATGCATTCGAAAGCAGTTAATTCAAACAACAAAGCCCTCATTTCGGAAAACATTTCCTGCTAAATAAGTATAGTGGAGGGATCAGTCATCGGCTGCATACACGGGTTTGCATTTACCCACAATTGCTTTATTCAGATATGCCTCACTATGGAGTATCGGAGAAGTTGTTATCTTCACGTCGAGCTTCGCCAAAGAACCTCGTTGTACAAGTGCTTTAAATTAGGTCACTATTGTGTCTGGTCAAAGCCACGCATACTACGCAGAAAACCAACCAATATTCTTTTTTATGCGTGGACATACACTAGCTTGGTATTGATCTCTTGTCATGCTTCAATGCAGACAGTATTGACCGATCAGTTTCGCAATATACTGATTGATCTTACTCTTTTGAGCATGATAGCATATGTAGCTTAGCTCTGTTACTTACCTACTTCAGTTTCAGTTTATTCAACCATTAACTTCGCTTTTCAGTGTTCTGGTTTTGGTTGCTGCCTTCCAGCATCGTCAAGTCAAGGGCTAAATAAATAAAAGCATAAAGTGAAAAGATCCCAGAAAAGTAAAGCAATAATCAGAAATCACGAAGACAAAGAAAGAGTCCGAATGCAGCTACGCCACTGACCGCGACACCTAGCCGTATCACTCGATGTCTCCAACAATTTGGTAGGGGGGTCGCGTGGACCCCAACCCAGAAGTCTAAAACGTCCCATCTGGCCAAGTCCACTGGTCAAGATTTTCACAACTTTTTGCCATGTCATAGAATGACCACTTCGACCTACCTTCCAACCACTGCCTGCCTCGGTGAACAGTGTGCGCCCAGGAAGCCTGCCGGTGGGCCTGCCTCACACATGTCCCAGCCACCTTAATCAGTTTAGATTCAGTACTTGACCCAGAGACCGACCTCCGTTTCCCAACACCTTTCGTCTAACCTCAGCGTTGTTGATACGATGTTCCCACTATATTTGACCAATGCCATGGAGGCATCGATGCTTGAACACCGACAGTCTTCGCCTTTCTTCTACCCTTAACGGCCATGTTTCTGAGCCGTATGAAAGAACGGACCCAACCGCCCACGTGTACTCTTGCTCTCTAACAGACAATCGGATGTCACGCCGGCGCTACAGATGACGGAGGTTGGCAAAAGTCAAGCGCGCCTTCTGTATACACGACGACACTTAATCTGATATCTGTACACCTGGTGAGATGTAACTGCCTAGGTAACAAAAATTATCCACTTCAGCTAGAGCTTTTCCCGCCAAGACAAGATTTAGTGTTAAGCCAACTCAGTCCTACAACAGCATTTAACATTTTGAAGGTGCAAGACACATCCCAAACATTTATACGCTTTTGTTTAGGCTGTCTATAAAATCTCGCAGGTTACTCGGGTCTTCACTCAGAAGAATAATATCGTCTGCGTATTCCAAGTCAGACAGCATACTACCTGAGCAAAGATCGATGCAGCCATTCTCACACGAGGATAGAGCTATTTCGGGAATCAACTCAATTAAGAAATTAAATAGGAAGGGTGAAAAAGGTCAACTCTGACGAACAATACTTTCCGTGGTGAACTCGGGAAAGAGATCGCCGTAAGCACGAATTCGGCTTCAACTGTCCCTGTTCGGGCATTGAGAAGTATAGAGAAATTTCTGTGGCACACCCTTCAATGAGAGGCATTCACAGAGAACTGTGTGGTCGACTGAATCGAACGCCGCTTTCGGACTCGGAAAGGCAGAGATTGTGGGCCCACGAAAGATGTGTATATGCTCTAAGATTTGCCGATTCGTGAAGATGTGACCGATACAACCCCTACCGGGTGTGAAACCGGCTTGATTCTCACGCATAAACATTTTTCGGGTACTGGATAATCGGCGGAGAATAAACCCGGTGAGCAGTTTGGATGCCATACCTACCGAACTAATTCCTCTGTGGTTTTCACGAGAGGACCTGTCACCTTTCTTGTAAACCGACACACTCAGGAATTCGCACCATTCTCTGGGAATCTGCTCACTATCCCATATTACTCGAAGGTGTTTTGTCAGTTCCGAAGCCAAAGCTTCGCCTCCGTCCTTGAAAAAAGGTGGAGACAAACCCGATCCAGCGGCTTTGTATCTTTTCAAGTAATCTATCGCCCGGATAATGGCCGATTCTGATGGAGGAGTGATATCTGCTTGCATTGTTTCCCTTGCAGGTATATTGGGAAGGTCCACTGTTGAAGTGGGCCAACTGAATTGTTTTTTTAAAGTGTTCCACCCAACGATCCAGGTGACGTACCTGAGAGTGAATCAGTAAGCCGTCGGATTCCTTGATCAACTCACACCGGTCTCCGGTTGCCCGCTGCTTTTAATCAAACGGTAAAAGTTGTGAGTATCACCAATAGACGCAATCTTCTTCATTTCCCTACGTTTCACAATCCATCACTGCTCACGGCCATTTATCAGGTTCCTAGTCAGTCAGAATCTCAGGGCTTGACGCGCTTCATTGGACGTGGAGTCCAGAGGGACGGATCCGCGAGCATCCAACGAAGCAACTGATGTCGAATATATCCATCGTTTGTGCGGCCTACTTGAACTAGATTCCTGTGTGATATTAGAAGTGGCATACAGGGCTTCTTTGATCTGTTGCCGACGTTCATCTGGGTCTTGGATATCTGGCTGCATAGATAACCGTGTAGACAACTCCGCCTGATAATCAGATCGTCGGTTATCATCCAGAAGCAACTTAGCGGGACGGGTGGCTTTAGGGTTGAGGCGACCACGGACGACACGTAAACAGAAACGAGCGCTTACCAAGGCGTAATCTGAGTCCACAGGCGTAAACCAAAAAGAACAACAATCTTCAGTTAATCCACTCCAGCAGTGACCAATCACAATATGTTCAGTCCGAGTCCAACGTTGTGAAGATGCAGGAGAAAGCCATGTGGGTCAGTGCCGTTTCCTATGACAGAATTTCGCACTCGCCAGAAATAACTTGTGGTCAGAGCACAGTTGGATGAAACGACCACATTTGTTAGTGCAGTCGGCCGAGATAAAAAACGGGGCCTTTGATGTGCCTTCCAGAATCTCCCAAATAGCCAGCTTGGGCGTTGAAATCCCCAGCGATGACTACCACGCTTCGAAGCGGCTGAGAGAAATCCTGGTAGAATTCGTCTTTGGTCTCTGAAGAACTGCAGTCAGTGGACGCATACACGGACACGACGAACAAGCGTCGACGCTTCAGTTTGCTGTGGTTGACATGCACAGAATCGTCCAACCGAACTGCACACAAACGATTGCTGACTGGAATCCAGTCAAGCAGTGCAGCTCTCATGCTCAGAGCAATCCCAACACCAAGTTGACCACGAGCACTAGACACCGGATCATCCGGCACACGAAGAGTGAAGAGAAAGAGACTGAGGTTGTATCTGGAGTGCGAAGGGTGATCACAGAAGTGGGGCATGGAATGCGCATTTCGGAGACAGCATACATCTATTTTGAAAGTGTCAAGAGTTCTAGCGAGGACAACCTATTGCCCTATTTGACATAACGCGCGGGCTTTAGAGGCAACCAAGTGAAGTAAACATTTAGGCTTAGGAAGTATGAACGATTTGTGCTCGACTCATGAACTTCTACTTTCTTCAGAGCCGAAATTGCCTGTGGCGTTTTGCGTCGACCGTTAAATAAAAGGGAAGGGAAATTGATAAGACACTTTACAGGAAAAATGCTGGAGGTTTCCGGGCAAATCATACTTCGCGGCTGCCCACACCAAAGAAGGGGCTTTTCTTTGGGAATCCTAACTGGAGCCTTTGACTCAAAAGTCTGATCCATAAGGCAGCGGCACGTTAACCCAGCATGGAAACGTGACCGAAGAACTCTTGAAGGAACTTCTTCCGGCCTGTCACGTGAGACCTGATTGTCGCAAGTATTCAGTATTGTCTTCGCTGTTGCTTTGTTATCAATTCGCTTTTCGAATTCAGTCCTCAGCCCCATACACCCAATGGAACCAGCAAAGCGTGGATGGGGCAGCATCCTTAGGGCCGAGGGTTGCCCAGCTTGAGCGGGCGACAGCTGCCTCATGAAGTGCGATGACTTTTCCCACCATCGAGAGAAACCGCAGGTACTCCACTCCTGCATCCATCTAGTGAAGGCTTTTTGACCAGTAAACTGTTTATTTCTGTGTTTATTCGCTGGAGTATCCTCTCCAATGCACAATGGTTAGAACCAGATGTTTACCACCAACTGGTTCAGAGACTGGACTTCGTCTGGCCTCTACCTATCGATCTGTCTGATAAGATTGCATCTCCGGCTTAAGGAACCCATCCTGCATAGCTCTTTGGGTTATGGAGGCACGCAAGTCATCACACACTGCGCCAAAGTACAGTCTCACCTTTATGGACTTACTTGCCAACTGTAGTTTAGTTGCATTCACACTACAAATAAATGGAGTGTAAAAATTTCGTGTTCTGTTGATACTGATCGCGAACACAACGGTCACCACGACCGGCGAAGATGCGTTGTAGATAATCAGAAATATTAAATCAAGACTCGATGTGGGTGCGGACAAGGTGTTTGTGTGAGTGTCGGTAGTAGGTGATTGGATTTTACATATGTTTCGTCGTGCAATGTGAACGTTCATGTAAAAACTAATCTGCTACTCATACTCATATAGTAGCCAAGCTCTGAAGGTTGCTTAACGGAATGCCTTCATTGTGCTGAGGTTCCTACAGAGAAGTCGTCCATCACAGAAGCCAGTCCCTGCGGGAAATGCTCTGCTAACATTCAAAGCCAGTAGCGGAAGGGCGCTTTATCATGTAGTGTATAAGTTTAGTAAACCGCTGAGAGTCTGCCGGGATAGCATTATGGTTAAGGTATTCTAGTCACATTCATCATCATCGTACAGCGTTAAACAGTAGGGCAAGCCCCACCGACCATTGCCTTTCTCACCATTTTGCACGTTGAATTGGTAAGTATGAATATACAAGATGGACAGGAAGTGGACCTACACGGGTGGGAAAAGGAAAGAATGCCCTAGTAGCCAACACACGGAATACACAGTCTAACTGTACAAACGCACATCGATCAGTCATTCTGATTCTATAGAAAGTGACAACATGGTCGCCACTGTTTACGGTTCGCTGCCATATCCTCCAGTGTGAAATACCTACTTTTCCTAAGTTTGCTGTACATGTTCTTATTCGTCGCTGCCACGTCATCTGTTGGCCTCCACATGGTTTTTTCCACTCCCTAGGAGGGACGGAGAATAGAACACGGTATGGTAGACGTGTGTTTGCTATACGTAACACGTGCCCCAACCAACGAAGTCTACTAAGTTGGATACGCTGTGACAACGTCCTCCGAATCAATACCCAATACTCGATTTCTGACTTCATCATTGTTTACTCGGCTATTCCACCCAATCCTAGCGATACAACGTAAACATCGATGGTCGAAAACCTCAAGACGACGAATATCTTCAGCACGCAGACTTTAAGTCTTGCAACCATACGACAAAACTGGACGCATTGTGGCACCGTATACACGACCTTTCAACTTCAGTGAACTATCAGGTCGGCGCCACAAGTGCTTCAGTCCAGCGTACGCCGCTCGAGCCTTGGAAATCCGCGTGCTCAGCTCTACTGTTGTGCTCCCATCAGTCGTCACGCTGTTGCCGAGGTAGGTGAAGTGGTCGACAACTGCCAGCACCTCCCCATCGAGCATCAAGCTCGGAATCGTTGACGTCTAGTCTTGCAACATCACATTACAATTTGAAGGTACAAAGAGCATGCCGAATGGAGCTACAGCTTTTGCGAGTCTAGCTACTGCACGTTGAACATGTTCCGTGAATTTGAACAAGCAGACAGCGTTGTCCGCGTAATTTAGGTCACATAGCTTTCCACCATTTCCCAGTTCGACGCCTACATCCTGAAGATTTTGCAGCGCACTCTCCATTATTTCGTTCATGGCGAAGTTGAGCAGGAATGAAGACATTGGACATTTCTGTCGAACACTGCTGTTCGTTTCGAACCAACTGGATAGTTCACCGTAAACACTAACGCGGCCAGAAATATGAGAATACAATGATCTCAGTAGGTTCACGAACTTCTGGGGCAAACGTTTTCGCTGAAGGGCACTGAAAAGCGCCGTTCGATCAACTGAATCGAAGGCGCCTTTCAAGTCTAGAAAAACGATCGTTGTTGGTCGGTGGTGCGTGTGATGCATTTCAAGTAGTTGAAGAAGAGTAAAAAGCTGGTCGATGCATCCTCGACCTGGGCGGAATCCGGCCTGTTGTTCGCGGGTCACATTCATTCATCCCAAGTTCAAGTCGCAGATGGGGCCCGATGGATATGCACTGCTGATGATTCCTAACAAGGGTGGAACAACTGCTGTACAGTGCTGCTTCCTTGATTTTAAGTGGTTTTCAACGTTCATGCTGCGTGACGAATACTATTATTTAAAACACTTGTAGGCAAATCAGACTATTGCATAAGGTCCCAATAGACCAGGTGTGATAACAATCCGGACGACTGTGGATTTCTGTCTACCATCAAAGTGACTGTCGGTAGTGAGACTCGAACGCGTGATCTCCGAGATGGTAAGTAAATGGTCTTAACCACCCAACCACCACCGGTCAGATTGGCCTTACTGGACCACTCCGCAATGAATGCCATAAGTCATTGCAGTGGACTGGTACCATGTGGCGGACTTGAAATGTTGTATCCGCGATCAAAAACAATTATAGACAGTGGAGCAATAGAGAACGTGATGATTCCACTGGGACAGAAGACTGATGTATGATACGACAAATGAAACATACAAACGCTAGTCGAAAAGTTATCGTCAGCCATATATGTTTGATGTAAATGAAGGGTTCAGTTGTATTCCAGTCATGGTGTCAAAGCATAAGTTCGAATGAGCGATCTAAAATCTAGGAGGTTTTATAGGTTATTACACAGGTACAGCTCGTAGATTCGTATTCAACTGCGATCTCGTCGGCTTACCTAAAATTAAAGTTTGATACTGCGTGCGGAATGTCGTATGCGTAGAGTGCAAAAGAAAATGATGACCAAATTGCTGCTTACAACATGCCGGCTTCAGCCGAAGGTGTAGGTGATATTCCACCATTCAGATGCCTCAAACAGCGTCGTTTAGGGAGCTGATATTGCAATCAATTGTTCAGTTCCGTCCCGTTAGCTCCAGTGAGAAGACGTTTCCGCCTTCCAGTCATCTCGTTAATAAAAAATAAATAATTTTTACAGGATGGCCTCCAAGTGCCTCAGTGTGTTTGGGGGTGGGTGTCTCAGGCTCCGAGATGGCTACTCTCCCTAAACACCTCTCGAAATGCTCCCAAATAACCGTGTCTGTTGCACCCTCTGCCGAGGATGTCCTACTCACTGCCTTCTCGTGGCGGAGGTGTTTTCAAAAAAAGTGAGAAGACCGGAGCGAATGTCCGGCGTTCTCCAGCAGTTCAATTTAGACAACCAATAACCATTCTTGGTATGCGGTCGCTTTGGTTGCTATTTCCTAGCAGCAACCTCAAAATGAAATAATGAAAAGGAACAAGAATACGAAAGGAGTAATGAGAGAACTATAAATATTCACATGGATGAAGGTTTGTGAGTACAAGAATGCTACTGATCGCGGCATCTAACCATATCCCCCAACGTATCTAACCATAGAGTGTGAGGGTCTCTTGGACCCCACTCAGGAAGTTTAACATGCCCTACATGGCCAAGCCCACTGATTAGGCTTTTCATGCCCTTTTTCCACGTCATGGACTGACCATCCTTACTCATCTTCCAACCGTTACGCTCTTCAGCAAACATAAGACGCCGAGGAATCCTGCTAGGGGACATGCGCAACACGTCCCAACCATGTTAGTCTGGTGAGCTTAAGTATTTCATCTAATTATTTGGTTGTTGAATCTGAGCCTCTGCGCCGAACCTCAGCATTGCTTATGCGATGTTTTCACTAGATTCAAGCAATGCTACGAAGATAGTCGGCCTGAGGGAGACGGCTAAACCCTCATTCCAAACAAACCACAGGTGACCTATGAAGTGTACAACATTGCCTACTGACATCTGTGGTGGAGGGCTGTGCTGGACATCCAGGATGTATGGCACCACCCGAAGAGCTTATGAACTGGGAAATCAGTCACCGGCCCCCAGTGCATTACGGACTCCACGCTTCGTCCTTCCGCCTTGCGGGTTAAGCTTTGGATAGCAAAAGGCTCCGGTTGTGGCCCCCTAAGAAAACCACCTGCTTTGGCCTGGGCAACCTGGCAGTATTGCGCCCACAAACTAAACGAACCATGGAATGTGAGTGCGTATCCCTTCTTTCCTCTTTATATTGTTTCTTTTGACACAGCCTGAAATCAGGCGAGTTTGGAATTCAATATATAATACATAACAGTGATTATGTAGGACGCAAGAGCCATTGCCACCAGTCGTCGCACCGTAAACTAATTGGCCCAAGTTAGCGTCGGGTAACATTTCTTCTGACTGGTAAATTAGTGGCACGGCCGGCCATCACACTGGACAGGAATGCTTTCTCGTCTTATCGGTTTGTTCTCTTGTCGATGGTGACTCCGTTCCCTCACATCTTGAAATGGATTCCGGACAGGCGCTGACGTGCTGCCTGCTTAAGTAATTTGGCCATCTGGCGACGATGAGTCAGTCCATACCCTCACACCAATCTGGTAGTATACGCTACAAGCCCTGTTGGTCCAAAGGCGTGACCAATACACTGCGAAACAAAAGTGCGAGACTCCCTCGTTTTTCCGCGTATTTCTGGTTCCTTATTCTCTAAAGAAACCATATGTGGTCCGAACGACCGGATGTTTAATACCGTAGGGCATACCAAATTTCAGAACGGAACTGTATAATGTGTTGCAAGGATTCTATAGTTTACCAGTCGAAGGATGGATTAAAAACTGCCCTCAAGTGAAAATGGGTGAATACTGACCAAGGGGCAATCATAGGTCTTGTATGAAGTATGGCGAGATGTTTCGAGGTCATCAAGCAGAATGGCGGTTGTACACGATCATCAGCGGTAAATACTGAAGCCCAGTTGAGAGGGATCCTGCACTTTTGTTACATCCCTTTTTCACATATTCTGACTTAATTATCTCATAGTAAATTGTTTTGTTGCGAAATTTTATGTTCTGCGTCGTAATAGGTATTCGGTCTTTCTGACCAGGTATAGTTTCGTTAGAGAATACAGAAGCGGGAAAATGAGGGGGGGGGGGTGTTCCTATAGATTTTGTCGTGTGGTGTAGGTTTGTGCTGAGTGAGTTGAAAGTGTTTTCGCAGTCCATGAGAAATGTGAACAAGTTTACTCTGTTGACCAATAGCTAAAGCAACGGAATAGACCAAGCGTCAGCAGTGGAACGCTATTTGTGCACAATGACTTGAGCTGCTTTCGAAAGATCGACAGGGGGCGGTCGGGGTTGTACTGATCTCGAGCAGAGCTACATGCTACCGGGCGCATCCCAAGGTCGCGGATAGCGGCACGGCCACCAAACCGGTGGTTAATTGTGTATAAAGCTGGTTTAGGCTCACTGAATAAGCGGCCGCTCACTAGCAGCGGCGGTGCCTGAGGACGTGGTGGGTCTTCTCTTGACTAGTGTTTTCTTTTCTGAGATTCACCACATGAGCCTGTTGATTGCACTGACGTGGCGCATGCGGCCCACCACCGAATAAGGCCGTTGCTCCTGCTGCCTTGCAGATTGCACTTGAATGTGCAAAGGCTAGAGGTATACCCTCCAACAAAAAAAGGCACGAACTGGGCTACTAAACACCCCAGATGCCCCGAACGGCGCTGGGGACACCATTTCGTACCACCATTCTTAAGACTCTCCATAGATCATCGTGAATTTACGTGCTCTCATCATGCTAGGGCGTCCCCGGTAAGTGACGCAGCTCGTGTCCCAGCGATCGTGATGGAACACTACTGTAGAAAACACGCACACATAGCCTGTTGGAATGTGAGGACGTTGCTAGATGTAGATAGCCAGAGAGTTACAATGAGAACACTTTATGGTTACAATGCAGACATTGCCTGCTTTTCAGAAGTTCGACTACGCTGCTCCTGTACTAGGTGTGTTAAGGTTCCGGGAGTGGATACACTTTGTCGGCTTTATCTCAGTGGGCCTGAGGACAATGGGCACCATGGTGTCGAATTCGCCCTGTGAAAAAAGGCCAAAAGCACCGTGATTTCTTGAGAACCAGTTTCGTTGAGGTTGGCTCTGAAAATCTTCAAAGAGTCTCCCCAAAATCTGTCAGTGATTGCTGTCTATGCACCGACAAATGCGGCTGAAAACAACAAAAGATGACTTCTACGACAAATCCCGTGATCTAATCAATCGTGTTTCAAGCAGCGATATACTCTGGGACGCACGAACAGGTTCCTCGGATGGGTCCACTCGCCATGTCGTAGGAAAGTTCGGACTTGGCCAACGTTATGGGAAAGAAACCGCCTAGTGAATCTGACTGATATTAACAAGTTAGTCGTCTGTAACTCTCGCTTCCAACACCCCAGAAGACATTTGCTAACCTGGTACTCAAACGATGATTGCACAGCGCATCAAGTAGATCATATTCTAGTGCTATCCCGTTGGGCTTCATCAGTAGAGGACTGCCGAGCATACCGCGGCGCAGTAACTTAAAACACGAATGGTGCAGTCCATGTCCTTGTACATGATTCAGAATCTATCTGTCTGCGCGCCTCAAAGTCTCTCCACCTAGCCGAATCAAGGTCAAGGTGGCTACTTGGACGAAGCTAGGGGGAACTGGAAAACGTCCAAAAGGCTAGATCTCCGAGACCACCTTGCAACTGCCAGCCAAGACCCAGGAAGCCCGAGTAGAGAAAATCACTGAACGCCGAATACTACAAGGAGAGGCCTCGCGCTCGGCTAGAGCTGATCGTAAAAGGTACTGGACAGAAGTAGCAGAGAAGATAGAGTCCGCTTCCGGTACTGGTGACCTCGGCAAATTATTCCAACTCATTTGGTGTGCTTCGGATGGGCGACGCAAGCCTGAATCCATCTTACGTAATGCAGCAGGCCAGATTATCCCCGAAAAAAGATGAAAAACCCAGCGTTGGGTAGGTTATTTTGACCAACTTCTCAAGCAACCTTCCAATGAAAATTCGGACCTTCCACCCTCCCCGAGTGTGGAGGTGTACGACGTTAACTGCGAGCCACCAAGTATGACGGAAGTCGCCAGGGTCATCAATCAGCTGAAAAACAGAAAAGCTGCTGGAGTTTATAAGACCTGTTTGTCGTCACTGGTAAACAGGTTCCATGTGCTGTTCCGATCCATATGGGAAGGAGAGACATTTCCAGCAGACTGTTCTGTTACCCATTTCCAAGAAATAAGACGACAATGTGCGGGAACTACTGGGAGATCAGTTTAATTGGCGTCTCTGCAAATATTTTCCGCGTGCTGTTACTCAGTTGTGAGAGATTCTTGTACTCGACCGAACCAAGGGGGTTTCCGCCGTGGCAGAGGTTGTGTGAAACAAATCTTCACATTGCGTGGCGTACTAGATCACCGTGACAAGTTCCGGTAGCCAACAGTAGCCTGCTCCATTGAGTTCCGGGCTGCCTTTGATTCGGTTAATCGTGAATGGCTTTGGTGTATAGTAGAATCTGACGGTATTCCTGTCAAACTCTCAAGGATCCGGGGGGCTTACTATGCCTCCACTAGAGCACGTGTCCGAGTGTATGGCGAAGAATCTTCGGTGTTCGCAATTAATCCTGGAGTTAGACATGGCTGCCCTCTCTCACCAGTGTTGTTCAACTATGCAGTCGACTGAACAATGAACAAAGCCTTGGCTGATTACCTTGGTGTCCATTCGAGTCCAGTGATGCACATATCGGACCTGGAGTTTGCGGACGATGTTGTCGTGTTACAAGATTCTCCCGCCAAACTTCAGTCAGTCCCGAAGCGATCCAATTAATTCTCGAAGGCTATTGGTCTCGAAGTCAGTTCAACTGAAATGAGAGATTTTCGACTTGCCCTGGCCCGTCAGCTCATCGATGACCAAGCGATCGAGTATGTACCATCCTTGAGATATCTGGGGTCAACTCTGCTTCCAAATGGCCAGGCAAAGGATGAAGTACTGTCAAGGATTAACAATGCACGGAAAGCGTTTCTTTAGCTCCGGCATGTGCTGTGGTCACGGAGTGAAATTAGCCTTCGAACGAAAATTCTCGTCTTCTGTGCCACTGTCCGACCCGTGCCCACACATGGGTATCAGACCTAACCATCGCGAGCTGAGGATACCAGGAGGTTGAGCTGAGCTGTTGTCTGCGCCGAATTCTTCGTACAAACTGGCATGAAATGCTGTCCAATGACGAAATAAGGAGGCGATTCTGCGGCATTGACCAACTTTCCGTCCTTCTTCAACGCCGCCGCCTACAGTGGTTCGGTCACACTCCGGCGACCCAAAACAGAACTGTTCAGGCAAACACTCTGCCTTGCGCCATGTATGGGATGGCGCTGTCGCCTTGGTGGTCAACTAAAAACGTGGTTGAGCACCGTCGAGAAGATATGGAGCGCCTTTGACAACATACGACCTACGGCCTGCGGTACTAGAAGAAAAACTGGATGACAGTTTGCGCTGAGCTCGCATCCAACAGCCCGCGCATGGTGCGCGATGATCCGCGATATCCATTGGGCCGACTTATCCTCTGGGAAGAGATCGTCGTGTAAAAGTAAAAGTAAGTAATCATTCACAATGAATTGCTCAAGAGTTTAGTAGGACAGACGAAGACGCGTTGTGAAGATTTCTCCTCTCATTTTTTGGTTCTGTTGTAGTGAGCAGGCTGTTGGCAGCCATACTAGTTCGAATAATGTAAATGTGGGTCCCCGATGATACACTTACTGAGCTTTGAGCTCACGGAGTTTTCTCCGTTTTTGTTGTTTCACATTGATCACGAGCAACCGTCCACGGAAAATCACCGATCCTTGCACACTACACTGGTAATGTAAGCGTTATCCTACTAATAAGCAAGCTTCCTTCGGAATAGACAGCTGATGAAGGCTTATGATATAATACGGAGGTTAAATCGATCGCACATGTTCTTAAGCCTATTACGTAGGGGAAATTGGGCTTGACGGTTTCATTGATGTCAACGGTCTCCAGTTCCTCGAAGTAGAAACGAACTTTCTCATTTGCTTCGTTGGATTGTCAGTGTCGGGGTGGAGTTCTGGTGAAGAAAAGTCATTTAAGAGTGTAGCATGGCCCATTGGAGGATTTAGGGCGTGAGCGTGAGACGAAGAGAAAAACAGTTGCGGTTGGGGCTAACCATCTTCCCTACCGTTTAAACTACACGCATCCGCGGAGCGCTTTGACGCAGATCCAACTCACGGTCAGTGTCGCGCGTTGTCAGTTTAGGAATTTCGACGAAGTCCAGTCAGTCACATTATCTTGCGTCTTAGTATCGTATTTCACTCACCAAAGATACAAGAGGATTAGAAGCAGAAGTGAGAAAATTCCGCTTGCATTATAAGTATCGTCTTATTTGGTCACAAATGTACTTTCCTCACTCTGTGTGGTTTGGTTTCTTTCCGAATGGCTGGTACATCAGGTCTTCCGAGCAACGCAGTTCAGTTCGGTTACCCTCAAATCGCACTTCAACAGCAATTTGGTCATCCTCCGATGTGTTGCAATGGAATTTGGGCTAACGAGACGTACAGGCTCGGTCGATATCTGCAAAGCATGAGTGGAGTGACGATTCTCAAGTTGTCCGAAGATCAAAATCTTGAGCCAGGGAGGCTTTGTCAGAACCTGAACAGCCCAATTCAAGAAGCATTTAGGGGCAACTCACAAGAGCACGTGTCGTATTGGCAGTCGCATCAGGAACAGCTTTGTTCGGAGTGATATAACAAACTTTACCCACCGGGAGTTAATAGAAATGATGATGATTACCAGAAATGGATGTGGTGTCACTACAGGGCAACACCCTGAGTTGCGTGATATCAGTCGACAAAGATTGCTCGGGAAAATTGCCCAGGTTACCCAAGACCAGACCACGGTTATGATGGTGTTATTTTCCTCCAGAGCTGTTTCACTATCGGGTAATACTTTTTTTAAACTTTTTTAACTGATTTGCCCCCCCTCCCTCATCTACAAATTTGCATTCAAGATAAATCTTGTTCATTGATCTCCTTTGTCCGTCTTTCTTACCTTTGCATCCAAATAATAAAAAAAGAAAGCAGATGAAGAGGAGGAAATAGGTCAGGTGCTTTACTGAATGAACTAGGCACAGAACAGTTGACTTCAACCGTAACAGCGTTAATGCAGTGTACGACGAAAATCTATGACCCCCTCATTTTTTCGCATATTTCCGCTTCTGCATTCTCTAACAAAACCACATCTGGTCAGGACGATCAAATGTACAATACTATACGGCATACCGAATTTCAGGGCGAAACTATGCATCATTCGCCAATTGGAGCAGATAACGTAAAAAGTGAATGTGGAAAATCTCTAGTACACCTTATACCAATGCGCTGCCCCGTGCAAAATTTCGCGATACTAGACTGACCATTAAGTCTGACAACAAGCTGATTACTTGGGTCTGCAATTTTGTTGACTGGCAAATCCACGAGAACCGGAATCACGTGAGTGGTATGCACTGGAGCACGTGATGTACCCTAGCACTCTAGCCACTCCCGATGACCTTCATTCGCGTTCTTTGCATGTGTACACCTTACAGAACTCACCGAATTTTGTCTGCGCAATATCACACGGAAATGAACCAACAGATTTGGCGAAGGACGAAATCTTTGCGTAGGGCTCAGTTTGCATGAGACCTCCAGGTAATGCATGAGATCGGGAAATGCCGTACGATGGTGTCTGAAATGTAACCAGCAGTGTGCGCCTAAAAAGCAAATGGGCCGTCCAAAAAGACTAACGAAATCGGACGAGCGCAGATTAGTTCGTCTAGCTCCCATTAGAATATACTCCATATTGGCGTTGAAACCTTCGATCGGAGTCAAGTGGTTCTAAACAAACGCTACGGGAAACGCTCAGAACTGTGTCGTGGATGAAATAAAATAAATGAACAGACATTGTTCTCACACCACTGCTCAAAGAACAACGTCTATCGTGAGCTGAAACACGTAGAATGAACAAACAGGTGGAAAAATGTCTATTTTAGTGACGAAAAAAATAACTTGGATGGACCGTGCGCTTGGAATTATTACTGTCATGACATATAAAAAAGGAATTTTCAATCAAAGAGACAACGACAACAGTTTAGTGATGATCCGGAGAGGCTTCTAATTTGACGGTCAAAGTGAGCTAGTTATGTTCAGGGGCATACAAGATTCCGTTGCGTATACTCGTACATACGTTGGAACAGTTTTTGCTCCCACTAGCGATCAACAGATTACAGCATGACGCCATATGCCCACACGATAATGTTCCTGACCACTGCTCATACAGTACAAAATCCCGACTGTTTTCCCATGGGATGAATGACATGCAGAGGCCAGTCTCTAGCCGAGATCTAAACCCGATTGAGAACTAATGAGGTACGCTTGCTTGCCAGATGTACAGGAGTTCCACAGTTTACCAATCAAAGAGTGAGTTGATAACCGCTCTTAAACGAGAGTAGATGAATATTGACCAGGGGACAAGAAGCATGCCGAGATGTATCGAGGTCTTCAAGGAGAATGATGGATGAACGCTGTTTCAATTAGTATTTATAAAGCCGAACTAAGGGGGCTTCCCGTGGTTTTTAACCCCAATTTTTCATGCTTTCTGTTCTCATTTGGGGTTAGGGTTAGGGTTTCGTTGTGAAATTCGTTGTGCCATATTGTACCATCCAATTAGTCGTTCTGTCCAATATGGTTTTGTTAGAAAATACAGAAGCCGAAATATGCGGGAAAATGAGCTCACTATACTTGTTTTACGCCAGTCAACATACATTATTAACTGTAGAACTGGAAGTAATTCCAGTAAACGGAGTTAATTTGGTGGATGTATATTGGCACAAGTATAGGCGGTCAAGTGCACGCCATCCACAATGCAAGCATAAGTCTGACTTTGTCACGGTCAGATATTTAAACTACCCGCCTTAATCATTGTACCTTATTTTTCTTCTACCTTTCAGAAGTGAACACACTGAATGAACCAAGAGGCGTGGACGACTGTCAAGACCAAACCCTCCATGATCTTGAATAAACATCCACATTGTTAAAATGAACCCTGGACTCTCTCTCTCTCTCTCTCTCTCTCTCTCTCTCTCTCGCTTCCTCCTGCCCTTGAAACCCTCGCGCTGTACATTTTTCTCTCTGGCTTGTGGAACAGATTAACTCATCAATATACGTTATCTGTCGACTGTGCTTCTACTGTGTGTTTCTTGCTGTGCAGATTCACTGGTACTGTGTGTGTGTGGTGCCGCCTGGTGACAAGCGGATATCTAAATTGCTGAGTGACTCACCGACATTGCTACCCATTTCAGACGGCTAACGCCTGGACTGTCGTGCCACTTGGATCCTCATTCTGTCGGACTTGCTGGTAACGTGAGTGTCATTTTTGTGTTCCTTACGCGCCTGGATACTACATTTTTAGCGACCCTGCCAGGATGCCCAAGAAATCTACATCATGTGAAGAACAATCAGGACAAAGTTTCTCTGTTTTGGAATCCCTTGGCCAAGCTGTCACGAAAATTCTGACTCTGTTGTCATCTGTAGTCATCGGGGGCTCCGTCAGGACCCGCACAACACCGAGCATCCCTCCACCGGAAACGTTTTGCCTGGGGAACAATTTTCGACGTTGGGCTGCCGATGCCGAGGATTATATAGAAGCGTTCCCTCCTAACGAGCGCCGCAGAGCGCTCCTATCGTTGCTGGATGGTGAAGCGAAGGATATCGCACGGGACACCAGGATCCTTGATGAAGAGATTTTGGCTGCTACATTCGTACGCCTGCGCCATTATCTAACAGAGGAGCCGGACATAATGACGGTGCGCCTTCAGTTCCAGTCCCGTGTCCAGTTGCCAGGAGAGCGCTTTAGCGAATTCGTACGACAACTTCGGAATTTGGCTCGGGATGCTTTTCCAGACCTGGACTTGGCGGCTCAGGAGGATAAGGTGTGGGAGCAAATCACCGTCGGGGTACGTCACCAAACCTTGGTGAAGAAGTTCCGTAAACGACCCCAGATAACGGTCCAAGAGGCACTCGACATTGCACGAGAGGTGGAGCAATTAGAAAGACTTTTCCACGATCAGCAAATCGGTCTGCCACAGTCCATCAGTACAGTACAGCCACCTCCTCAACGTAGACCCAACTGGAGCCGCCCACCGCCAAGAGGTTGGGTGCAGCCTTACCGCACCAATCCCAACTTCCGACCACCGCCAAGGAGGACGAGCCACGGTGACTGTGTCTACTGCCGACGCTTTGGAGCAAAAGCCCGAGCCTGTAGGCATAATCGAGTCGGTGAGTCTCATGGTTTCCCGTCTCGATTATGCCCACAGGCTCGGGCTTTTGCTCCAAAGCGTCGGCAGTAGACACAGTCACCGTGGCTCGTCCTCCTTGGCGGTGGTCGGAAGTTGAGATTGGTGCGGTAAGGCTGCACCCAACCTCTTGGCGGTGGGCGGCTCCAGTTGGGTCTACGTTGAGGAGGTGGCTGTACTGTACTGATGGACTGTGGCAGACCGATTTGCTGATCGTGGAAAAGTCTTTCTAATTGCTCCACCTCTCGTGCAATGTCGAGTGCCTCTTGGACCGTTATCTGGGGTCGTTTACGGAACTTCTTCACCAAGGTTTGGTGACGTACCCCGACGGTGATTTGCTCCCACACCTTATCCTCCTGAGCCGCCAAGTCCAGGTCTGGAAAAGCATCCCGAGCCAAATTCTGAAGTTGTCGTACGAATTCGCTAAAGCGCTCTCCTGGCAACTGGACACGGGACTGGAACTGAAGGCGCACCGTCATTATGTCCGGCTCCTCTGTTAGATAATGGCGCAGGCGTACGAATGTAGCAGCCAAAATCTCTTCATCAAGGATCCTGGTGTCCCGTGCGATATCCTTCGCTTCCCCATCCAGCAACGATAGGAGCGCTCTGCGGCGCTCGTTAGGAGGGAACGCTTCTATATAATCCTCGGCATCGGCAGCCCAACGTCGAAAATTGTTCCCCAGGCAAAACGTTTCCGGTGGAGGGATGCTCGGTGTTGTGCGGGTCCTGACGGAGCCCCCGATGACTACAGATGACAACAGAGTCAGAATTTTCGTGACAGCTTGGCCAAGGGATTCCAAAACAGAGAAACTTTGTCCTGATTGTTCTTCACATGATGTAGATTTCTTGGGCGTTATATTTCATCAAACACAGTGTCGCATGCATCTTTCTCCCCCCCCCCCCCCCCTCTCTCTCCTCTCGCGTGCGTGCGTGCATGCATGCATACGTGCTCGTATTCGTTTACAAAGATCAGACATCGTCGTCTTTCTGACCATTCTGTGTGCAGGTTTGTGTGTACCTGACTGATTGATTGATTAATCGACCAGTCATTGGAAATCTGGATCGATGCGCTGTGTGCCCGGGCCCAGGCAACGTATTCGTTCGCATCCTGTGCATTTGGACTCTGTTCGCAAATGGTCTGTTGTGAAGTTTATCTGAAAGTTTTCTCTCCCACATGAACTAAGTTTAGAACGCGTTTTTCTCCTTCGCTTTCCCAACGATTATTGTTGGTTGATCCATCCGACAGAATGAATAGTGAAAATGTCTTTCGCAGAATGTATTATTTGCACGAGGAGCCTGAATCTTGTAAACAATGGAAAATCCGCTTGCATTTTTCCAATCCAAAAGTGACCAATCAAGTTAGACCAGTGATTAAGATCAGAACAGTTGCTATGTATCATAGTATCGCAATGGTTTGCACGTCATTAGATGTTCGCTTGCGTTATTTACAACCGTCTGGTCGTACCGCGATAGCTCGGCTGATAGAGCATCTGCTCATTAAGCGGAATTCGCCGGTTCGATTCCGTCTTGAATCATTGGACTTTGGATACAAAAAATGCAAACGGATTTTCCATTTCCTCTGAGGGGTTTTTCACTGGAAAATTTCCATACTCATATTGCCCGACATTGTAAATGACACTTATTCCGAACAGGCTATTGACTGTTTGATTGGTGCAAGAAACAAAGGCGTAACTGATGATTTTTCCTCTCATATTTCAGTTTCCTTCTAAATAAAGATAGGTCGTTTTGATTTTCGTTGCTATTGTAACAGCTTATCGTTGACAAAAATATAATTTTCGAGCATAGAACTTAAGTTGTACCATCTCTAAATAAGGTATTTGCGGTCAGATCGGCTGTGTTAACGATAGCTGCTCCCCAGGAGCTTATCCAGACCAGGCATCAGGTTTTCAACTGGTCATCGCTAACCTGTGACATCACCGCGATAAGAATTACTAAGCTGTTGAGTTCCAGGAAGCGGCCTACGGTCTGGTACAAAATTGATTGACTGCAATCAGACGGTACGCAGGTCCGTCACGGGATGCTTATCTGACATATGAGTGACCGTCATCAGTTACGCCTTGATATACATAGCACTTGCCAGTCTAACGCTCTTCAACGGTCGTCTATGGGTTGGTAATTCAGGTTCGCTTCAATCTTAGCAGTCAACTAGCTGTTTGGTGTTTTCCTGTTTAAGTTCGCCTGGTACCGTCCAGCTTTGGCTCCTGTCAGTTTCCTACTTTTGGTTCTAGAAGCTTGGCGCTCGTTGACTCCGGTCTCTAGCCAGCCGAATCTCCTCACCTTCTGTCAGTTCTGCAGGACGGACAATACACCTGCCGAAACCATCAAGGCCTCTAGTCCTTGTACTCGGTCCTATGACGACTATTATGTGAACGGGAAGCATTCGCAGAACTAAACTGTTAGCACTGTCGTGTTCGGTTCAAGCAGCCACCTGCGCAGTCAGACAGTCTTGCACGCACATGCACACTGCGAACCATTAATCCATATCTAACACGTATGCATGGACACATACATGCACACTTGCAGAAAGGGTTGATGCTAGTCATGCCTCATCGCGGACTGCATTGACCAGTCATAGATTGTCACGTGTCCTGCGATCTTTTGTGGCCTGATCCATTTGTACGCTTGGCGTGCGTTTTCACGAGCATATGGCTCTGACTCGTACACCTATTCGCTTGCATTTCTGCTTGCGTGTTTGTGCTCGCGCATGCGGTACACTCGTGCTGAATACACATTCGTTCCTACACACGTGCTTATATTTCGCCTACGGACTACGAGACGTGACAAGCACTATGCAGTCGGGAGTGACACTACGACTGAGGGCACAGAGAAAAAAGATTGGACGAGGTTAATGTGGGTAAGTGTGCGCGAATGCGTCGGGATGGCGTTGGTTATTCATTATTTCCGTATTACCGCCCAGTCAGTAAGCGTTGCCTCCGATGCGTTCCTCTTATGAAGTCAATTATAAGAGTTCAATCCAGCAGGTTTAAAGCGGAATATACTTATTGGCTCAGGAGCGACGCGGCAAGACTGTGAAATATTGCAATAAGATCGAATAACGATGACTAAATAAGTAGCAGCAAGTGCACTTGTGGTTATAACACTTGAACTGGTCACGTAATTGCTACCCACCGGGGCGAACGATGTAAACACAGAATGTCTCTATGAGGAAGCGCATATTTTCTGTTCCAACAAAAGTAATCCGCTGAGATGAGTTGGTCTTGGCAGTTTCGACCGAATGATTCCGTAAACCTTTTTTTTTATTACGATTGAGCATGAGTGAAGTGAAAGGGATGTGTACCCCACAGCCACCAAGGCCCACTGAACCATTAGCGATAACCGGCAACCAGACCCTGAGACTAAGAATGGAGAATCACATTAGTTCCCAATAGGTCAGGTGTGGTAACGATCCGGACGACAGTGGATTACTGTCTACCATCTATCATCTACTCTACTGTTCCACCGTATTCGAAAAGTTTTGAAAATGCCAAGCGCCCTATTGCATTCTCTGCAAACAGAGATGATTTGAGTTGTGCAGTACAATTTAGTCTATCGGTCGCACTAGCAGGACTGCCAATCGGTAGCTCTAACCGTAGCCGATGTCCGGGCGACTTGTTCCTCTGAATGTACCCTGGTACCTTCATTGTATCCTACTCTGCTGACTCAGACAGCATTGTCTAAGCTCCATCATCGCTTGCGGGGCCAGCAGCACCAACGGTATCATAAACATGTTTTTTGATACGTTTTTCTTTAGACAGATCACTCAGCGAAAGTAAAAGAAAATTGGCGCTTGGTGTACTTTCAGTGATCAAAATCCAGCGCGGTGGTCATATCAGTGTGATGACCTCGATCGTACCAAGAAAACGAACATTTTCCAAATACCGTTTTGGATTTTTTTCTCTCCGCGCCATCTTATCCGACGCTGGATTTTGACTACGCTATGTTTCTTCGGTTGTATATGTTTTCATGAACTCGAATAGCACGAAGTTTCCGTTGGCTTCGCTTTTGCATACTTTTGGTTCGCGCCGTCTGTATGCGAACGGTTCGCTTCCGCTTCGCTGTTGCGTTTGGTTTGCTTTCGTGTATTGCTTGTTACGCTACGACTTTCGGTACCACGACATATACAATGCACCTTTGAATCTGGTGACCAACTTGAATCTTCTCCATTTACCTGACTGAGGAGATTTCGTTGGTACGTCGCTTCGAGACTCGACAGATGACGTTTGGGAATCGAAAGCCGTTTGTCTTCTATATTGACTAGACCTTTCCTTCCTAAACAATCCGCCAACCCAGTGAGTTTTCGATTTCGCTGTTTTTTGTCCTCATATCGTTGCACGATACAGGGTGGGCATCAGAATGATCCGACCAACCAATAGAGAGCCACAGATCAGTTCCTAAAGGCTCCAGCACCTCTGGTGGAGTTAAACGGTTTCGCCCCATTGCCCTCACATCAACCGCCCTTAAAGTCATGGAAAAGGCTGTTTCCATCCGTCTTCAAACGCATCTCAATGTGCCACCCGATGCTTTTAAGTTTGCCTACGAATCCAAAAGATCTCCCCTTAATGCTTGGTCCATTATACCATGACTTCTTTAAACGACTCTAAGCAATCTACGAGGCCACGCCGAGGGACCTTCGACTTTTGCACATGGATCACACAGTATACCCACCCAAATTACAAGCTAGTTCACTGTGGTGGATGTCATGTGCTACTGCAATTTGGGCGGGTATACTGTGTGATCCATATGCAAAAGTCGAAGGTCCTTCGGCGTGGCCTCGTAGCTCAGCTGGTAGAGCACTCGCGGTTCTAAGCAATCTGTCCGCTTCGTGTTAATTGATTATTCTTCAGCTTTTGATTCAATTCCCTGACCTCGTCTTCTTCAGAAGCTTGAAGCTCACGACTGTCGGGCACAACTTCTTTCCTTGCTATCGAACTATTTTCATAATCGAGTCTAGCAAACTAAGGTAGGGCATAACATCTCAAAACCTCTTGTTACTAATTTTGGTGTACTCCATGGTGCAGTGCTATCCCCTTTTCTATTTTCGACCTATATTGGCGACCTTCCGGTCTCATTTCCATCCAACACATTTGAATGTGCTGATGGTGTTGTCCTTTGCCATGCTATTTCTAATAACCCTGACTTCAGGAAATTCGATGAGAACCTATCTCGAATAGAATGTATCTCTTACCAATTGGGTCTAAAGCTGAATCCATCTAAATGCCCTGAATGTGTTTTCAGTTTCTTTCACTCACCTTTCCCTACAGATCCTGTTGCATTGAATTTCAAATCTCTGCCCAGAGTTAACTTTGTCAAGTATCTGGTTGTCAGCCTAGACACTAATTTAAGATGGACATCTCGCGTTCAGTATTGTGTCGATAAACGCGCAATTAGGCGTGCGTTGGGCGTGCTGGTTGGGAATGACCCTTATAACAACTTGTTAAGTATGCCGATGATTTGGTGCTTTATCAGTCCACAGACAATCAACCCGACTTTACCTCTTTTTTCGAAACACTATGTAATATTCAGAACATTTCGTCTCTTTATGGCATCCATCTCAACGCTTCTAAATGTTTCGAGTGCATATTCATCCCTTCTCGATCTCCTTATCCCATTGAACAAGGACCAATTGGTCATTATCTCCGACCCCGTTTCCGAAGCTAGTTCAGTCAAGTACTTAGATGTTGTTGTAAGTCCCACTTTACAGTAACCTTCCCATATTCTAGACAGAGTAAGGAAGTCGCATCGACTTTCTTTTCAAATCTGCAAACTAAGGCAGTTTGACGCCAAACAAGCTGTCGTCATTTTCTTTTTCCACCGATGCAATATGCCGGTTTTACTTTACTGCTCTCCTGCGATCTCTCCTGGTTTACTTAAAGAAGATTTTCACTCACTACACTGTGGTTTGATTATCATCAGTTGTAATTCTTTGGTACCCCATAGCCTCTCTTGACAAAATATTTGTGATCGACCCATTGTTACCTGTGAAAAATTCGCCATGAGGATCCTCACGAACCCCACTTATTCTATTTGCCATGACCTGTCTGTTTGCCATTCACACCCTTCCGAGCTTAAACTCATCTCGCCCCGTATAATTATTTATCACAACTCTGCAGTGCCTCATTTTGCACGTGTTCTTGTTAGCAAAGTGATTGTCGCAGAGGAACTTCGCATCAACGTCGGTGGTTGAACCGGATTCTAGTTTTGTCCGTTTTTCTGCCAATTTTTTACGTTTCCAAAATAACTGTTATCGTTTTCACTCATTTTTACGGTTGAAGTGTGAATTGTTTATTTACAGAACTCCTCAAGACAGTAAAATATAACACAATACGCTGAATGGCGCTCACGAATGTGTTTGGACAGGCGTCTGGTCCTGCGGTCGACGTGCATTCTTCCACAGGATTAACTGGAGCGGATATTATATCCGCTTCCGTAGCTTCGCACGGTGCGCAATATTTTTATTCAAGACGAATACTTGGAACGTTTAACCGACTGGATGATGCAGTTGGATGCAGAAACTCCAAAGAAGACGACAGTTGGTAAAGAACCAATATACACCTCTACCATCTGAAGGTGGCACATTGACAGATGTCGTGAAGAGAAAATTGCCAAGCGTCGTCAACAAGAACTGTGCTATTGGACTGCGTGTTTTGTTCACATCTAGGCCAGCGATGTGTTTGCGGTCAAAAGACAACGTGCTTAATACTGCAGCTATGAGGGAATGTGCCCAGCACGTTGCTAATAGACGGCCTGGTTCAATGAAGCAGACAGTACGTGATCGGTTGACCAGAATCGCCGGCAAGATCAGAACCAGTGAGGCGATCAGTTGATCTGTCAGTGGTTAACACTCGACCAGAGCCGAATCAACCAATGCGGGCGCAGTCAGGTAAACCAGCCAGACGGGCAGTTTAGGTCTCTCAGTAGACCGGTAATCTTGTATGCACGGTTTTGGTTATGACAAGTGCATATCTTACATAAACAATGCATTCTTTACGAATAAAACGAGATTGATTCTTAGGCAGAACTGAGTTCTCACTAAAGCTAGTGGGACGGTTAAAAACAGCAGACTCATTTTGTGAACGTGTTAGTTGTATTGGCAGTTTGCTCGGAATGATGGTTTATATGGCTTCCACACGAAGGGCTTTAAGTATTGGGTTAATAAATTGATTATGTCCAACTGTAAGTGGCCCGAATTGTTGTTCATATTTTACTATGACTGTAATAAACAAGTCTGTGCGTTGAGGATCGTTGGAATCGCGAAGGACACTTTCTCCGGTCTCTTAAAGTTCGTGTAATTTTTTTGTCACAGAGGAAATCTAGTGCACGGAGGATTCAGAATCCACATCCAACGAACACGGTGGTTGATAGAGTGATCACAAATCTAATTCGAGTAGTTTTAATTGTGTTCTTTTTCTTTCTTTTTGAAACTCACCGTCTTGTTTACCTGTTGCTAAGTTATTACCTCTTCGTCTAGATGGATGCAACCGACATACTCTGTAATGAATTGAGCCAACCTCAACAGTTGTGCCCTTCTATGGAGAACACAAAATGCTAAATTATACCAGTCACTAGGGTCGTCTAAACTAGACGCCAAGCACACAATAACCACAGAGCACAAATCGGACACATGATCGGACGCCTTAACCTATAGTCGCACAGTGTTTGGGCATCTAGCGAGAACATTCACAATGAGCTTGCGGGCATCAAAGCTAGGGCTCCAACTAGCTTGAGAATGAACATCTTTAATAGGCGAACGGGCGTCTATTGACGCCACAGCAAGATGCAAATAAAAGTTATTCAAACAACCAAGCAGTTCAACGTTTATTCCATGTTACTCCTGATCGGGGTGATTGACCTTGGTAATGGATGTGAAAGTGGAGAAACCGACCAATGCCGAGAGAGAACAATGGTACAAAAGGCGCAAAAGTATTAAATTTCAAAATTCCAAAGAAAGCAAATCGCCGGAATTACTCGGAAAATGAACATTTTCGAGGAGAGGTAAAAGTCATCGAAACTAGCTTTGCGATATCGGGACACTTGATTGTCTCATTTGTCGTTTTGGTCCGTTTCCGATCTTCATCTAACCGTTTTGCCGAAGACGTATGCCCATTTTGTTCGACGTTTGCGCACACATTTTATCAATGGCTTATATCACAATGGCCGATTTTACTTCCAGAGAGGAAAGTGAACAACCACGTTCGTAATATGTCAAATGTGGTGGTGAACCAAGTGACAGACACCGCGGTGAACCGGCAGTGGTAGTGGTGGAGTTTGGACCTCAGAACTGGAATGTGTAATTTGACAGCTAGTAAATCCGAAATTTCACTTACGATTTTGATGTTTTATTCCATTGTGAAGATGTATGAAATCCTGCTGAAATACATGCTTCATTTTTCAGATGTCTGTCAGAATGTCCCTTTGAAGCAATTTTCGTGTGACATGGATAAATCTAATATTTTGAATCCGCCATGAAGAACGCCACTAAAAATCAAGAGAAATCCATTTAAATAGACTGTAATTAGTTTTGTGACGGATGTTACTCCGTACCAACACATTGACCGGTTTCACGTTCAATAGAGTTGTCCCGTACAATGCAAGACATTGTGTGATTTATGAGATTTAAAAAAAAACCCAAGTAAATGTGAAAATGAGACGTGTACGCCTTGAGTACTGGTTTCTCTGTATGCTTGTGTGTATGTAGTCATTGATCCGATAATCACTGAACCCAGTTACTGAAACACACAAGAACTAAACACGACTGTAATGAAAAGTGTAGAATTTCTTGAGTACGTAGTAAATCTAAACACCTCGAGTACCAGATTTTCTATTTATCAAAGGTGGTGTTTTGACCCACCAAGGTGAGACAGTCAGAAATCTGGTCCCACGTGTTTATCGATTGATCTCGCGCGATTGATAATGGTCACTGCTTGTCAGTTAGCTCGAACAGCGTGGGACCTCAACGAGAGTGAACAGTACCAAATCGTACGAGCATGGCTGTTTTGATTGATCAAAAAAAAGAAACAGTAAGATTAATTTTACGGGGGCACTCACCAGTGGGGTGATGTTGAAGCAGCTGATCACGCGTCAATTGATCTGAGTGCAGGAAAGTATTCAGGCAATCAACGAACAAAACCTGTCGCTCTTTCCAATCTCGCCGCTTCTTTTCCGAGCTACTTCTACTTGCTTTGAGAATGCAAACCGGCTGACAAGAACAGCGCACAATAATAATCAGCACATAATGTGCAATCGCACATTCACAATCCTGATCAATGAACGCACATACACACACATACACATAGCATGGCTCATCGCATACGAATATGCCCGATTGAGGTAAGAGGAAGACAGGTGTATTCGCTAAACCAGACGTGAATCCGTCTAAATAATCCGTGTTCATGTCTGCACTGCAGCAAGTTCGATGCTCTCGTTACTTTTGCATCTCGGCTCTCTTAGCCATGCGCGTGCGGATATTGCCGACTGACCTCTTGATCTGGTGTTCTCAACTTGGACCATATTACTGTACGACTGGGGTTCCCGTGGAGATCTGCTTGCTCGTCCCGTAAAATTTATTTTGTCTGCCCTAGGTTTCTTTTGAACTAGTCACCATTTATTCTTCGATCTGTGGCTCTTATTTGATTGGGGCGATCAGTTACATAGTCGCTTATTTTTGTAGTCAGATTACTCTGCACCATACAAGTTTCCCATGCTAGTCCGAATATCAAACAAACAAAGTTAACGAAGAGCCGGAGTATTGTGAACGCGTTCATACCATCAGGAGCGATATCCACGCAATATTAACAAAAGCGGAGCACAGAAAAGAAGTTAACGAACCGGCATTCGATGAAAACTGGCTACGTTTGGTGAAATCGGTGGCTTTTTATCAATTAATATTTGGGTATGCGTAGCAGGAGTTTTGACTTATATGCAATATGATTCATCATACAGTATCAGTACTAGACCATGAGAGCAATGTGCAGTTGGTTCACCCCTGTCAGGAATCACCAGCAGTGCACATTCACCGAGCTCTCCCTAGGATTTGAACACGGGGTGGACGACTGTCAGTCGAACACATAAGATGGACGACTCAGTCGTTCACTCTGGGTTTTAGTCTCAGTGGGGACTCGGTGGATGTGCACTGCTGATGATTCCTAACAAAGACAAAAGGGCTGTAGCGTGCGGATAAGTTTGTCCGTACCATTAAGAGTGCGATTAAATTGATGAGTCCATACACACTTCAAGGACTGAAAGGAGAATTGGCCAACTTTCTACCAGAATACAGGGATGCAGCTGAAGGCACTAACTATTCGAGTACGACAAAACCTATCAAATCTCGGACCAGTCTTTCGATTTTAAGATGCCTTGAATCAGATGATGATGTTGATCAATATTGATATAGATGATGATTTCGTGTACCGTAGGCGCGTTGATCAAATTCATCACAACTCTCTGGAACTTCCAACTGATGTTGACAGTAGAAACGAATATGCCGACCACGACTGTTTCAAGGTGTTAGATTTGAGCGAATTATCTGAGATTGGATCAGTTCTTCTGAACTCAAATGTTTAACATCTTGAGTTAAATGCTTGTAGAAAGTTGTTCAGTCCTTGTTGCAGTCACTGGAATGTGTATGGGTTCATCGATCTACTCTACTCCACTCTTACATGTACAAACAAAGCTCTCCGCAAAACCATTCAGTTGAAGATGCCTAGGTACTGTTCAAATGTCTGCATCCAAATCTTTTAAACACAGAATCTCTTCTATGCCATAAAATGTTTGCGGATGTCAGCAACCAACGCGGACGACACACGTTCACGACTTCATAATTTTATGCAGAGCTTTGGTCGTGAAATCAGCATTAACATACTTCTGGTGAACCGAAATAAGAATAAGTGTAATCACAAGAGCCAAACACTTATTTCGAAATGGGCTACAGTGGTCAGCGTGTATCCTTTCCCATGCTTCACCCGATGCAGGCCGGGGCACCCACTTTGACGGTTCAAGACGCAAATGATTCCGTCGATTTATTTTGAGTAAAACATGCTGATCACACACAGACCACCAATTGATGGGACTACATTAAGCTTTCATCTTTTTTTTAACTTCCAAATGGTCGGATAGTAAATCACGTGGAATAAGTGGACAGAGCTGTGAGGGAACAAAAAATCGGTCAAATAAACACAATATGCCATTAGTTATTGCCACCAAATCCTCCCTTCTAGAGCAAAATAGCAGAAATCGACGTATGACAACTGAAGTTCATCTGTGCTTTAGGGATAATTAAACTGGTCAAAAATACGACGAGCATCAGTAATCAATGATTGTCGGCTGATGGGAAGTGTGGTAGAGCAAGCAAATAATTGGATTCACAGTCACAGGTAGAGCATGCACACTGAGAAATGCAATTCGGAAGCGGAATCTGTTTAGCGTTACGGTGTTCACTGTCATAGTCACACAAAGTTAGTGAAATACAACAACATTGCACCATAGAGAAGGGACTTGTGAAAAGAATGTAGAGGAATGGTAGACAATAGTAATGCTCCGTGATCAGAAAGAATTTTGGAGTTTGAAACAAAATTATTTGTGTAAACGATTGAAGGACTGGTATATGGCCAATGCCCCTCATTGTGCTTGAGAACAGCCTCTTTCTGCTGCACTAATCCTCTGACACGCACAACTAAGTATCCGTCCTGTTCCGGAGCTGTCCATTCCAGTTGGAGAGGCATCTATAATAAGAATCGAGTACCTTATGGGTGAAAAAGTAAAATGCTTTTGCATTCGGTAGTTCAGAATAGAGCATAAAGTCTATTTATGTGGTAAGGCTAGAGGAAAAATCCCGGGGATAACAAATTAAATATCGGTTTTCATGGCATTACAAAACTGTGGAATGAATCGTGATAATATTGTGAAGATCCAACTAAGGAATACAGTTCACAAAAATTGACTGGAGTAAATACAGCACACAAACGGATTAAACGATCTGGATCTGGCCTAAAGCCACCTTCAGCCATGAGATAGCTATGAAATGTGGGGGGGGGGGGATTGGATTAAAAGCACACTCAGATAGATTGATGGTGGCATTGAACTGGCAGAAGCATTGCAACACTGAATGTGATCTCTGGACATAAATATTGTTGTGGTACCTTGGATAAGTACATCGTCCTGATAACATCCAATGTCAACCATTCATTTATGAACAGACTGGAAAATATGGCAGTTTAAATTTGCCTTTTGCTTTTATGCGGCTAGCTCCTGTGAGAGGATGAGCCGACTTCATAGATGTCCCAAAGGGCACCGGCCCATGGACCGTGTGTGTAGAGGGACTGTCCATGGAGAGTCTTGAGAAACAGGCACTAAGTGGCGTCTTCAGCATTCGAGATAACAACTCCAACTCGTCCTCAACCTTGTTCTCTCTGTCGGGTAAAAGAGGTTTGCGTGTTCAGAGCCGGTAACCGAATGAGCGGTTCATACGCCTTTTGAATGGCTGTCTGCCAGCCGAGGATTCCCAACGCGTCCTAGCGAATATTACCCCAATAATGATAGCTGAGTAACAAGCAAGAGACAGTGGCCTTAGTTTAGTAGCGAGCCACATTCGCGCACGTCAATTCCCTATCTATGGACTTCTGTAGTTTTTATGTAGAGAGTTCGCTGCCAGGCGAAAACTCCACCACACCATCTAACAATGCCGCACTGCTTTTTTCTGACTACTCGCTATCGAACTGTCCAATAAGGGCGACCCTAAAGGAGCAATTTGTGCTCCAGTCGGCATAGCCCTTTGGGTCATAGTAGCACTCAAACCCGATCACCACGGTAAGGTAGCGATACCGATTAACTAAAAAGAGTATTGATCGTGTTCAACTCACGGGATTTATAAGTCAACGCCTTTTAGGTCTAGGTGAGAAAAGTAACAGGAAACATTTAGTCGGGATAAAATATTCTGTGATTCTTCTCTTGTACATGTTTGTCGATGAAGTTTTTGTGAGAACCATATCTGCCCAACCAGTCGTACATAATGGAATAGCTTGCACCCGGATTACGCGCACAAGAGCGACAAGACCAGACAAGAATAGCGAGAACGTATTCTGTCGGACTTAGTTGGTACAAACTCGTTTATATACAAAGGGGATACGCACGTATCGGCAGATAACGCATTGACCAATCACAAAGCGATCCCGCCGTATCAACGCGATCTGACAGTCAAGATCCGACTTCTGATTAGTTGAATATTAGAAACGAGGCTGTAACGTACCGGGACGCGTGTGGAAGCATTCGAATCGCTACAGTTTGCTTTTAGGCGTGATACGGTAATTGTCGCAAATCATTGGAGTTTTGATATCTTATTTCAAAGGAGTAAAGATGTGCTTTCATTTTTACTCAACCGGATAATTTGTCCAGTTCCGGGACATAAATAGAAACTACTGTTTTCAAAGTCTTTTTCACAGATTCTCGCAAATCCTACGGAAAAAACGTGCCACTTTACGAAAACAGAGATATGTTCAAATTGTAGCTTCACTGGAGGAATCTCCTTACCACTTGTGTGTGAATTTGGAGTAGCATGAAATGTGATCATATAACGGCATGCAGTTGTACGAGTGAGACGAAACGGAAATTCCAATATCGTTCATGAAATTTAGTCCCACCGTGAAAGGTTCAGAACGAGTAACAAGGTCACAAGTGAATGAATTACAATTGAGAATCTGTGAGAGGAAGTGGGCATGTATGCATGCCCCGTAGTATCCTTTACAACGGTGTCCGTAGGATCGAATTTAACCTTCGGAACAGACTGCCGTACAACAGTCTCAGCAATGAAGGATTTAACACTACCGATTTCTACGACGAAATCTTGCCGACTCCTTCCATTGACCAGAAAAAATATATTTCCATGTTGGTACACATACGGAGCAAGAGAGAGGGGAGGAGAGAGAGATCAGGAAAATCAGCTGAGGGCAGATTATCTACAAACTTCGATTAGCGTGTCTTTAAATTCCAACAAGATGATGGAATGTTTGACCTTTATCAGATTTAAAACAAAGCACCACGGAAACGATTTGTGGACCGAAATCACACTGTCCAACTGTACTCCAGCTTTACGTTGTAGTATGCAAGGAGCAGAGATATTCCGCCAGGGGATTGTATGTACTGGGTCTGAAAAACAAACAAAAAACACCGAAAACTCTCTGAGCCAAAAGCTCAGCTAGTGAATCCACACTTACAGATAAACGAACGCCAGTATAGTTGCCAACAGGCTGACCACTACAACATCAATTATTCGGATTGTTCGGTAATTCAAAGAGTTAGAATTACTCCTCCCCTTGAATTGTCAGGCAGTTACTGAATGATCTGTTGTCCTTGGTCTGTGATTGAACAACGTGGTGGGAGACGTAGGTTCGGTTGGATGATTCACATTTTGATGCTACTCAAAAACTTAGTGAACTTGCTGAAGAGTTGAAATAGGTAGGTAAAACGGCTCATTGTTGCAGTTGTTCGCAAGTGATACCAAAATTTAGACGGTCACGAAGCTGCGTTTCCCTTTGATGTTCAAAGCTCCAACGGGCAGCATGGTTTTCAAGCTGAAGAACGGACTCACGAATATCTTATGAAACCACAGAGAGTGACCCACAAAAGCTTAAAATGTTTATTCAAACTGAAGTTCAAGGTAACGTTTGTTTTTGAAAAAAGCTTTATGACGCAGCTACAATCGGTGTAATGCGAAGTCCAAGTAATAGGAATAGGAATAATTTTGTGTGCGGTGGAATAATTTGGGAAGTGTAAATATTCATGATGAACTGCTATTTCAGAAGTACGAAAGAAGTATGTGGATGTGATTCCCGTCCAACGAATAAAATGAGCAGAACTATAGGAAGTGATGGATTTTGACGGTTATACTGGTAGTTCTGTGAAGCTGACAGGAGATAGGAGGTAAACGAGCTGATGACAGGAGCTGAAAAACCAGAGTGCTCCTTGTTCCTAGAGCAGCATGGTTTACAATGGCTATGATTTTCTACAGAAAGGTATCAGGTTGTACTTAAACAAGCAGGCTGCTAACAACCAGTCGACTAAAAGAACTGAGAATAACCTAAATTCCTAACCTATCAAACAGACCGGTCAAAGTTTGCTTGACCAGTGAAGTACCTCAATGGACGATTGACGAGTGTCACCCAAATATCCCCCAGGAATTCATAAATGAGCCCAAGTGTCCAGGATGTGGAAAAGTACTCTGAGGTTCGACTGCATCTAACTGTAAGCCACTGTATCTGATTAATAAGAAAGATTCGAGAAGAAAGATTGCCTATAGCTAGTGAAAAACCAGGTACAAGAATTGGATGCTCCTGGGAAGAGGCAACCTTTCCAATGGTAGACCCAAGTACAGATATCTATTCCTGAACGAGGTGCACCTAAGCTCTAGGCTCTCAACTGCATTTTAACGAGTTTGGTATCCGCGAAGAGCCGCTACACTATGAATATCCTTTGCAGTAGCACTATTTTCCGGAGTAAGAAATAAAATCCTAATTTGAACAGCCTTGGGTCACTGTTTGGAGCATATGTGAGGCTCTGTTGAACATAGACGATCGATTATTGAAGTGAGGAATGAGGAAGACACTAACAATCTTCACACTGTTTGCCAGTTTGTGGAATTCTGGGAAGGTGAGGACGTGAAGAAATGTTTACTGTATCAGAAATCGGTGATGTTCTGGAGTTTGTTGATCGTGTCTACTTTATCACCGAAAGTAGGTTGCGCCGTGTTGTGAAACAGTAACACACGCGCACGAACTAAAGTGCCTTAGGTAAGAAATGCACAGTAAGCGCAAGTGCAGGCATGTGTCGGTCAGGACTTAACTGAAAATCAATAGTTATGCCACCCTTTTTGGACTCGTGGGATTGGACATCAGAAGTAGACAAATATGTTGTACAGACATACATCGAACAGGCAAGAGAGTCTGACTGCATGCCGGTGACACGCAGACGAAAGCAACTAAAATAATAACCATTCACATTTGTATTTTCTATTACCTGAATTCTTCCAGCCAGGTGTAAAGAGCAATTAAAACCAATCAGCCAAGTGGTTAACGGACCCAAATTCCCCTGTTCGATGGACAAGATAACATCTATGCAGTATACTTACGATCAAAGTTTGTACGATGCTGACCTCAAATCGTTTCTTTCAACCATGAAGAGGTTATTAAATTATTTGATGTAATGTTCTGAGAGCGGGAATAAACCTTTCTTTTCAATAGAGTGTAAACCCTTGCAACCGGTGTTGAATTCAGCTTGTACAGATTATCTCAGTTAATCTGACGTGCACAGAGATGCCGACTCGTCAGTCTCATACAACCTATACCAAGGAGAATAGCATCGCCGAACCCTGGAGCAGATTCCCCCTGACGTGAATCCGAGGGAAAGAAACAGAAAACAACGTTGTGAGGTTCATTTTCTCGTAGATTTCATTTTACTTCACTAGGTGCACATTATGGATAGCACGATAATAAGCAACAAGTTTATATGAATAAGTCGCAGTTGATATGTGGACAAGCAACATTTTCTTAATATAGGAAAGACGAAATGTGTTTATTTTGTCGTTCACACTGATTCGGTTTTCATCTTTGAACTGGAATCAATAAACATTAGCATGCAGCGGCTGAATTCATCGCCAATCCAGCTGTCGAATTGAACCAATGATTCCCCTTTCAGTAAGTAACGTGCAGCAGTAAACCATAAACTTCCTTTTGTGTATGACGTAGATTTCCATCCAGCTCCAAAAGTCTCCATTCGCTTTAAGTTCATTTAATCATTCAGATAGACCTATGCATATACCAGAAAAACTGCAATGAGATATTGTGAATGCCCGTTACCTCTGTGTACACTTGAGACGAATTCTCCAACAAACAATTCCATGCATCCATTAAAAACGGAACATATTGTCAAATCGTCTTATTTCATCGTTTAGTAAGGCTGATTGACGGGGTTTTCGGTTCTTCGCATGTGTTTCTTAGAAGTTTCGTTGTTGTGTGATCATTGAGCTTGGCATTTTCGGTCATGAAATTTTCTTAAGTGCTCATGTGTCGACCTATGAGAATGCCACCTCGACTGCTAATGAAACGTACTCGACCTGAGTCCCAAGCTCAGCAACCATAAGCCTGTCAAGGCACAAAACACGAACGATAAGCATTACCTATACTTAGAACTGTTCGGTTATTGTGTAATTTTCAAACAGAAGTGAACCTTTAAGGAAACACAGATCAGGTTCACTCAAATTGTTTCTTGACGAGAGGTATCGGACTTCGGGAGGGAGATGATCCAGAGAACATAGTAAAATAAGTTTCATCTATTTTAAAATAGTATTCGTGTTTTTCATCTTGACCATTCTCTGAAGTTAACTTAAACAAGAGGTTCATTTAACATACGGAATTCCCATCTTTTACTGCTGAAGCATTCCCGTGTATTCAAACGGAGAACATCTCCACAACTAATTTTTGTCCTTCCTATCGATTGGCAAAGCAACAAATAGCATACCGAGTTTGTTACTTTATGCACTCTTCTGTTTAGGAGTCGGTCTTCTGCTTATAAAAGGGTCTCGCACAGATCACAAACGGTAGCCCAAAATCACTCAAATTTGGCTTTTGGTTCTCACTCTGGAAAACACAGCTTATCACGGCCATTCTGTTTGAGGACCTCCACACATTTTCTTGATATACCTCTAAAGAGAGACTGGATTAAATCCTGACCGTTTCAGTGCGATGGCGAGCTCAATTGCACACGCATATGTCTTAGCATCTGCGTACACTGGATGACCCAGAATTCTCCAAAAGATGTGTCACTGGGCTGAGATCACGGTTGCACGCTGACCACATTATGGCCTTCATCCCACCGAACGGTCACCGACTTTTGATTGCATGTGAATTGCGAATGAATATGAACGGCACGGATGTGGAGATTCTTTGCGATCTTGGATTGTAACGTTCAACCCAAATTCAGCCTTGACTCCTAATGTGGAACACCTCGCGTTGGAAGCTGGACTAATAAATCTGTGTTCTCAGTCGTATGGGAGCTTCACTGGGCGTCCCAAATCTTGTTTTGTGGAGTAACGTAAAATCCTTTCAGATCTTGTCATATGGTATGCATTGATCTGTTGCACTTCCCAGCGATTTCTTGCCCTTTCGATACATACCTTCCAAAAGGCAAATAATTCAATGCAAAAGACGATGAACAAAACACTGGAGTAGAGAAACTGAACCGTGCAAAATCCCTGCTAGGCAGTGTATTGTGTAACTGTTGCTATCCGCCCGAGTGCACACATGAATATGTTCATTCGAAGAACGCGTGGAAGATGTGGAGGAAAAGTTGATATACTCTTTGCCTGGAACTCAATCGTATCCGAAATGTCAATATATCAGTGACTCTAAAAGATTCTTGCGACTAGGGATATCAGTCATGTTATTTGAGCGTTGGTTACACTTGGTGCTCGGTCAATACCATAACGTCTCTCGGCCGGTGTGGTGGAGGCCTGCAGAAATCTTGAGAATGGTTCCATTTTCAACTCATCCTCGTTGTGCCCGAAGTGTCAGCACCCAAATCTCTCGTGGAAGGCATGTCGAGAAAGTATATTGAGATTCTCGAACAGAATGGTCGCAACAAGCAACTTAGAGGAGATTTGACCTAGGCCATACTTAACGGGGTCAAAAACATTTGTCGTGGCTAAATTTCCTATTTTCCCGATACTCTTTCTCCAATACAAGACTTTTGACCGAAATTCGGTATTCTAGTTTAGAATGAGACCTCTTGATATGTGGTCAGAGATGGAATTACTGTAGCAGTTATGGGTATCCAGATGTGGAAAATCCAGTGAGGATGGGAGTCGGGAGGTTTTGTCACCGGTTATATTGAAAAGTGATTCGTAAAGCACAGCTTTACCACCGTAATTTGAAATTCTACTGATTGTGAAACACCCCATGACACAGTGTGAACGCTCGATTATGCAACTTCTTTATTTTGGCTCCTCCGGCAAACAGGGAGACAGATTTCTCAGCCTTTCACGTTGTTTCCCCACAGTATGCCCAATGGCACTTCTCTTAAGCTCAGCCGCGGGAATGATGGTGTTTAAAGCTAGAAACATTTGCTATGAGCATGTTTATTTTAGTTTCTTTACCGAGTTGAGTGAAAGGAATTTGTTTTTCTACCGTAAAATGTTTATTGCGCGGTACCAGTAATCACGCTACTCAAATTGATCAGGTAGCCAGGCTCCATAGGTTGATTAGACTACATTAATTTTACTTGTCACCCATCGTGAGAGTCTATCAAGTGCTACTAACATCTGAATCCAATGTTGAATTCCATAATGGTGTTGACTGAAACGGCACCTACACATTCTATGCTTTAGATGGCAAACCAGTCCAGTAGTGATGAGCAACACACCACACTTGGGCAGCGCCCGTCCCGAAACGAGATCAAGATAAATACTATCTTTCTCACGACTACCGTGCTGGTCCACGGTTGGTCGATAAAACGGACGGCTTACTTGCCAAGGCTTCTTTCACAATAAATTCCAGTCATAGTTTTTCTCTGCTGTTGGTAACGTTTTATTAACGAGGAAACTTCACGAGGACCCAACACAACGTATGTGCGATTGTGGAGATTTGAATTCGGAGGACATTTTGTCCATGAATTTCAGGAGTCCATTCGAGTTTCTTCAATCCGTTTGTTCATGTTACTGGACGATAGGATCAGTGCTGGAACTGTGATTTTCCTCTGTTATATGAGAGGTCATCGGAAGTCTTTTAGACAAATAAAATAATAATGCATTATTATGACAAATGAGAACAAAAGCAAATGTTTTCTAACACTAGTTAACAGTCTTCAACTTGAACATGGTACCTACGTTTTCAATTAACTTTAATAAACTTTTAATGTTGAGCTGATCCGTAAGAATATGAGAGATTAATTTTCTGTCCTAAAAATATCATTGGACCAGCTAGCAATGGGTTGAAATGAGTGTATTTGTATAACTGAAGAAGGTACCTGCAGATATCCAACACAATGACTTGGAACTGATAAAGAACTGCATGATGTTTTTGCAAGTCTTAGGAAATAAATTTCTAGTTTTTCAAAGTTGTGGGAAGTAGGAGACACAGCTATCTTCTTTTTGACGGAGAACAAAGTTGATCCTCCAAAGCTGGACTGAAAGCACGAGGATACATCTTGTTGTCCCAATACTGGATTGCAGTCACACCTAACCACAACAAGGTCAGCTACATAGACTGCTGCACTAGCAATAATAACAACGAGAGTAGCGAGAATAGCCACGGCTCACGTGTATGAAAGTGAAAGATAGGGCCGGTCAGTTGCAATCAAGTTTGAGATGACCTTAATTTCAAACATTCAAATCAGTGGGAATTTCTGCAGATAATAAGACGGTCGCGGTCAACAGAGCACTAGTCAGCGCCCATGCAGGTTCATTTTCCAGTGCGTGGTGCAGTCAGCTCATACATGTGGTGCGAATATCAGCGGTAAAATACGAGATAGGGGCGAGGGGATGTGGTTGGGTCAGACTTGAAATAACGAGTGTCAAATCGATCAGTTACTTCTCTTAAAGAGCAAGATAAAATATTTCAGTTAAATTTAATCTTCGTGAATTCTTCTTGAATCTTGGTCCTGATCGAATTGCGTTCGTTTTCTCAGTGTATGAGTTAGATCTAATGGGTTTGAGTCCTGTGACTGGAAGTTGACTTCTTGATAGCAGACGTTGGTAATCTGTCTTCAGTGTAGCTCGTTACCGTAAAGAAACGTTGGTGCTTCGTCTACGACTGTCTTTTCCAAGTCATAAGGTCAGATTTTGTCACTCCTGCCCGATTATGTAGTCCCTTTTCGAGTCCTATCCACTGCTAAGTGTGGTAGATACTACTTGACACTGATATTACAGTGAATCATCAACCCACTCTCCCTTCGATATGTCTAAAGCCTTCGATACAGGTTCGTAGGTGAGTTTGTAAAACACATACGGCAATGCAGCAACTGTGGTGGAGTGTGCGTGCTATGCACTGAATTAGTAAGTAGTTGGCCGCTCAGAACACAATTATGAGCAGCACTGAAGTGACAATGAATGCAACCATGTCTAAAAGACCGAACGCAGTAAAATTAAACGGGGCATACAAAACACATAATTATATCCCCCGACAGGAGGATAAGTATTGTTGATAAAGTTGAACGGCTTTGATGATGCTCAGACGATGGTTTCACAGGCCATAATTATTGCCCGGCATGCCACGTGACTTACTGCACTAATGCAACCGCCACTACTAGTGCTACTACTACGTCACACAATTTCACCCACCAATGGACTGCCACAGAATTTTCATCATACTAGTTTGTCTCCAGTGGTATTTTGATAGAAGAGCCCTGGAAATGATCCAGTCGTTGATATCGGTTGATGCAGTGTCTTCCTATTCGATAATTTTTGCTTGAAAAATTCATTCATTAGGCAAAATTCTATCTTGAGATCACGATTCAAATTAATTTGCTCATTCACACAGGAAGTGTGAAGTACTACTGAAGAAATGGTTTGCCCTTCGAACAGGAAAAAACCAAGAATGTTTGTTCATAGTGAACTGGTTGCGTTAATACATCCGTCGATACTGTATTACTCTGAAATGTGTGCAAGTCTAGTTCAAAGGAAAGTTGTAAAGTTCTAAATAAACTTTTATCAGGCTAAAGGACGTCGTTTGTAAGACCAAATCTTAGCTGATAGAGTACACAGGCTCATGTAAAAATCATTCCATTGACAGTCAAAACTACGCGCAAGATGCAAGTTGCCAGTAGCAGCGACCTCGAACCACCATTGATAGATCAAACATGGCACTGAAGCGTGCAAATCCATCCACGTTCCTACTCCTGATGGATACATTTCAACATGTAATCTTCACGAACTGGATGCACAGCGAAATTCCCAATACCCTCAACCATGATTTAGCGAGATGAAAAGTTGGATTACTTTCTCCATTTCAAACCTTTATACAGATTGTCATGAATGACGTCATTCTCAATGTGAAATGGTTTCATTCATTTAACAGCTGTTGAATCTAGATGAATCGCACTGTAGCCGAACAAATATGAATGCTATTCACGAGAAGAAAATACGCGAATCGGGAAACTTTAAGCTTTAGTAATAAAGAACTTTGGTTTTTTAAGACGACACTGAAAAAACAACCAGTGGATTCAAGCTTTGATCAGAGTTGTATACTTTGGTTTAAGAACTTATCATGACGGACCTGTGATGACTTGTGTATATTTATCCTGTCATCAGATGGGCAACCGTCCAATGATTGATCCGCCTTCCAGAAACGGAAAATTAGGTGTTGAGTAGGTGAAACCCGCTGTGACGGCCGTTTTTGTGATTCGTTATTTTATCGATGCTGGGCTTTTCACGAAGCACGTATTTTTCTGGGCATTGAACCTGTTCGGTTCGATTTGGCAGACTTTCACTTGAGGGGTTAGGTTATTGTTCTTCCTTATTCCCGAAGTCAGTTACTGTGGATCTACATTTTAATACGACGTGAAAAACAATACCCTCACGGAGGGAGAGTGTCTATCATAACCCTCCAAATCTAACGTGTGCTTCGTATCCAGATGTATATTGAAAAACATAACTGAGTTCCGCACTAACAGTCAGTGAGAACCATTCTGTTTCGGATTCATCCACACGATTTTTTTGTTCACTTTCAAGAAAGACCAGTGAACATGTAACCCGGATATTAGAAGTTGCTGAGCACTTGAAAATAACCGCGTAATCGACAGACATCTACCCGTGTTGCCTTGAATCAATTCTTGTTCCAACTCAGAGTCAGTTCGAGAGCCACTTGTAAACTGCTGATCAAACCCGTGTTCAGTAAAAATCTGCTTTTCACGGGAAGTAAAATTTTTCCCGAGCTGAAAATTTTACTCCATACAAGTGGACAAATGAACCGAAATGAATCAGTTCCAAAACCACTGGAACTTGCTGCACAAATGCGAAGAGCTCAAAACAACAAAGCCAAGAGTTCGGAGGAGGACGGGTGGAGATCCCCACAGTACGTTTGAAGGCCAAACATCAAAAAATGATGACGGACTTCGAGGGATAAACTTTTAGTCCATTTGGTACAGACTAACTCATCCTGTGCCTAGATGGAATTCGGAAAAGTGGTTTATCATTGCAACTTTCGCTGTTTGTTTGTTGTTTGTCACTTTGAGACTTCAGGGCCTCGAGACTGACAATCATCGTCATTTGTGATGAAAAGCTGCTCCATTGCTCATCAGCTTATTTCCCAAAGTAACATTCCAAATTTCGATATCCGGTCGCTTCAGATTCTTTGTGTGGCACTGTGTATGTCGGGGAATCACGAGATCTAACCTGAAGTCGAGTTGTGGGTTTGAAAATGCCAAACGAGATCAACTAATCAACACGTCTGTACCCATGAATGCGGTCGAACCAGCAGCTTGAACATAGGAAAAAACGGACCTACGTAATGAGAGAAAAAACTTAGTCAGACGGTGCTCGGCAGAACATCAATCCTACTGGGTGGGCATATTCTATTTTCGCTTTAAATAACATGTAGTCCTCTCATACTGAAGCATTGTCATCAAAGAACGCAGTGCTGTTGCCTTGAGTCTAGTAAAAGAACAGTAACTGACTGGAGAACAGTGCCAGTCGGCCTGCTTTGAAACTATCATAGTTTGAGCTCATTGAGGCTTCTCGACAAAGGCCTTGTCGCTTGACTAAAAAAACTGGCACCATAGATCCACTTGAAGTGATTGAAGATCACTAAGGAGAATAACATAGGCCGAACCACTGCAGGCGAAGAAGGATGGAGATTTGTTTAATATCTCAGCATCGCTTCCTTTTTTCATCGGTTGATAGTATTTCTTGCCAGTTTGTGCGAAGAGGTCGGCGCCGACACCAGTGGTCGAACAGCTAAACTGACTTCAAGACCAGTATTCTTCAAGAAGCAGTCGAGTTGGTTCAGTACTGACTAAAGTGTAACGGAGAATCTCCTTGCACCACAACACCACCCACAAACTCCAGGTCCGAGATTTTCACCGCTGAACTCGACTGGACACCGAGGTAGTCAGCCAAGGCTTTGTTCATTGTCCAGGTGACTGGTTGGTTGGACAAAAGCGGCGAGAGAAGGCTTCAGAATTAATTGGGAACACCGAAGATTCTTCACCTTACTTTTAAACACGCGAGCTAGTGGAGGCATAGTAAGCCCTCAGTATCCTCGAGAGTTTGGCAGGAATACAGTTGGATTCTAGTACACCTACTAGACATTAAAGAGTAACCGAGTTAAAGGCAGCCCGGAAATCAATGGAGCGGGCTACTGTTGGCTGCCGAGCCTTGTAGAGTTGTTCTAGTGCTCCACACAATATAAAGATTTGGTCCACACAAACTCTGCTACGAAGAAAACCACTTGGTTCGGTCCAAAGCGGAAGTCTCCCACATCTGAGAAGCCACTGAGTAGCAGTAAGCAGAAAATCTATTCAGGGAAGTCAATCGAACTGATTCCATTGTATTTCTCGCACATTGTATAGTCCCCTTTCTTGGAGATGGGTAACGGTTTAGGCACACTCCGGTCCCTTGGAAATGTCTACCCATATAGATCGAAATAGCACGTGGGGTCTCTCTATCAGTAATGAAAAACAGGTATTGTACACATCTGGTGGTATACTATACTCTCCGGCAGCTTTTCTTTTTTCAGCTGGTTTACGATTCAAGCAATTGTTTTAAACGCTTGGTGGCTTGCAATTTAGTTCGTACATAGCTACGCCCTTGTGAGGTGGTCAGTCCGTGGTGTGACCAGAAGTTTGGTTGAGAGAACAGTTGGAGAGCTCCACCGAAGTTCTATTTTGTTCCCCCTTTCGGGAACAATCTGGCCTGTTACATCACGTAAGAGGGACTCGGGCTTATATCGTTCGTGTGAAGCATTGTGAGTGAGTCGACATAATTTTCTCAAGTCACCAACCCCTGAAACTGCCTCCGTCGTCTTTGTTAATTCTATCCCATACCTATTACGACTTGCTTTGATCGAGCTCGACGCCTCTCTCTCTCTCTAGTCTGCGATTTTCGGTGTTTCCTACTTGTTAGGATTCCTGTGGCTTGGCTGGCAACTGCAAAGCGGTCGCCGAGATCCAGTCTTCTAGACATTTTCCAGTTTTCCTAGTTCGTTCCAAGCGGCATCTTTGAACATCGACTTGATCACCTTATGTTGTTCTTCCGCGGAGAACCCGCCTGTTTGCATGATGGTAATAGTAACTAGTTGGGCTGCGATAGAGTTCGAGAGAGAGTTGCGCTTTTCTGGAATTTCCAGAGCTGCGGAATTGATTCGGCTTGGCGGTGAGAGTTTAAGGAATGCAGAAGGATAGATTTTGAAGCGCGCACGTACAAGGAAGTGGTCTGTGCCATTTGTGTTCCCCTTAACCGCGCAGTGATACACTCGGGTATCCTCTACTGACGAGGCCCAATTGGATCGAGCTAGAACTTGGTGCGCTGAGTTACCGTCTTTTCAGTACCATGTCAGAAAATATCTTTTTGGGTGTTGAGAGCGCTTATTGCAGACAAATAATCTGCTACCATCGACCAAATTTACTAGGTGATTTCCTTTCTTGTTGTGTTGTTCCAATTCAAACTTCCAAAGTAATGGTGAGTGGATTCTTCCGAGGGGCCTGTTCGTGCATTCCGGTCTAAGGCAAAGAACAGTGTCACTTCTCGAAACGATTGGTTAAATCTTGTCATTTGTCGTAGAAGTTATCATTTTCGTTTCCAGCCACATTTAGTGATGCATAGATAGTAATCACTGACAAATTATGGGGAAAGCCTTAGAGGTTTGTCACAGTCAACCTCATAGAAATCGACTCCCAGGAGATCAGAGTGCTTTTGGCCTTTTTTCTCACGGCAAATGCGATACCTTGGTGTCCGAACTTGTCCCCAGGCCCACTTTGATGCAGCCAGTGAATTGAATCCACTCCCGGAACCTTAACTTATATAGTGCAGGAGATGGATACTCGAGCTTTCGGAAGGTAGGCAATGTCTGCATCGTAATCATTTAGAGTTCTCGTTGTAATACCCTAGCTTTATACACCCAGCAGCGTCCTCACTTTCTAACAGGCTGTGTGCGTGTTTTCTACATAAGAGTGTTCCAGCTCGCTGTCTTGTCACCTCGATCGCTGGGACATGAGGAGATTCGCTTACGTGGGACACCGTAGCATGATCAGAGAGCCTGGCTTCACAATAACCCATAATCTTGAGAATAAGGGGTACGGAATGGTATCCACAGCACCGTTCGGGGTACCTCGGGTGTTCAGTAGCCCAGTCCGGCCTTTTTTGTTCGAGGGTATACCTCTAGCCTTTGAACATCCAGGTGAAATCTGCAAGGCAGCCGGGGCCAGGGCTTTATTCGGTGGTGGGCCGCATGCACCATGTTACCGTATGGTCAGCAGACTTACTTGATATTTAGAAAACACGGATGCAAGCTAGACAAAGACTCATGAAGTCCTCAGGAACTCCCAGGTATTACAATTCTCAACGCTGTTGGGAGCTTCCCAAGGAACTTTGGGGTGGCGTACATCAATTACTCCTCTCAGAAAAAATGAAACCGGAACTATTTTCTAGAGGAAGGGACTGAACGGAACAGTGTATAGGAACCTATTTGTAGTTATGAACACGATATTTTCATAAAATAGGGTAATTTCCGTTTTCCACGCACCGGTCATTGTTCTACAGATTTCGATAACCTGGTGAATAAATTCGGAAGGATGGAGAATATTATAAGGGCAGAATAAACAATAAATTGAATTAAGAGTAAGTGGTGGAAGAAGAGGTCAGGGTGTTGTTTTCTTTTGTTGAGCGCCCACAACCCCATCCAAGTTGAAAGCCTGTTGATCTTTCTAAAACATTTCAGTGGAACAGTCAACTTTCTGACGGTAATAACAGACCTCATCCGATTTGAAATAGCGTTGGGTGTGCTGCTCAGGCTGCCGCTGCTCGTCCATAGACCCTTATCCAGTGAGCCTAATGCGTTTTATTCATTAACAGTCACGGATTTGGTATCCGTTTCCCAATCCGCGACCTGGAGATGTGCGCGGTAGTTTGCAACTCTTCTCAACATCCGTAAAATCCCGGGCCGATATAACTAGAATCAAACTGTTCTGATGAGCTCTTCCCGCATCCGGTTACACTGCACAGCTTTCAGGGAAACATTTAGCAAAAAATTTTCCGGGGTCAGGAACGGCGAACAAATCCGTGAAACGAACACGACCATTGTCGTCAGTTGGGTAAGAGTATTCAACGGGACAAAAGAAGCGACTGCATTCTATGGTTCAGCCCTATGTCATTTGTAGTTATTCGTTTAACATATGGATTTTTCTTTTGTGAAATTCATCCAGGCGGTTTACTTCACCAATTGTAATTTCTGTTATCAGACGCTCGATGTTCCATACCCAGTTCTGGGCACGACCTCCTAATTCGGCTCCATCGGATTGGTTTTTTTTCCTATAAGGCTTAGTGGGTAATAATGAACTCATTGTTGTTGTTAATTTTGTGATCTACTCCCCGAAATAGTCGTGGATACAGGCTGTCGCCGGAGTAAAAGTACACGGACCTCTCGAATTCTATCTTAGTACTGAATCTAATTCGTCTTTTTAAATCCCTGAACAGTCCGAATGTACTACCGTGTTTCTCCAAATAATATAATATTATATTATTGAGAAATCCTTGACATCGTCCCGGTTTGGTGATCAATTTACGCCAAATCAGGAGAGGTACAAACGTTACAACCATGGATCGAGGCCACACCTCTTGGTTTTAACATCTCCGTCCCATTTGCTAAAGTCGTTCGGTTAGTATTAAGAAGCAGTTCCCATACTTGCTTGAACATCTTTCCGATTTAACCCTAAATACCAACAGACATAGTTAAGTGGTAGCAAGCCCAAGCAATAGATCTAGCGAATCGGACAAGGGCTATTAATTCAGGTGTATCAGGATTAATATCAGAGGATCGTTGGAAAGCTTCAGGAGGACTTCGCAGAAAAGAGCCGGCAGTTATTCTAAGGCCCGGAAAAAGTTTGTATACTGTCATACTGAGCAAAAAGGATTGTCTTCAAAAACCACAAGAGATACTTGATGACTCTCACCCGTTTATTACTGAACTTTCTGGACGTGACCAGACAGTAACCGTCGACTATTCAGTCGCTCGTTATTTCTGGGCCGTCGATGAAAGAATGGTCTCACCGGGGTGTTCACTCTCGCCAGTTCCTACTCCGTGGTTTGAGACTACCTTGAATGTACGACCTACGGAAGATTCACCAAGTCTAAATACCACTAAGGCTTAAACTCTCTAGGGTTGGAGCATCGTATCAAAAACTGATGCGATGGTTGGCCATACTGGGTAAACCCCGGTAAATGTAAGTTCGTGGTACACAGTTTGAAGGATTCTTTCGAATTCGCGAACGTGATGTCTGCTCGTTGTTCGCCAGCGTCCTCCTGGAGGCAACTATTGATGCAAGTGGCCTTGATATTCTACCTGATCACTGCCGAATGCTTTTACTGCCATGCGAGAAAGGTACACAGTTTTCCTTCAGTGGGAAGCCTTATCGACGGGTTGATCGTGCAGAAGTGAGAAGTTCTCCGGGGCCGGTTCTATCCGATATCTTTTTGGACATCTGGAAAAAACAGAACCACTCCGCTGCATACAACAGATGCTTTTCTATGGTCAGTATGATGGCAACAATTTTACTAGCGTTGAGGTTGGGAAACAGGCACGAAGCAAGCTGATAACTTTGAACCACTGCTATTCAAACATAAAACTTACAGTAGAATGAGAATCGAAATCCTTCTTCCATTTCTTGGATGTTAGAATCACAAGGAAAAATGATGAATCTGTCGTCTGCTTTACGTTTTGTAAACCGACATGGACAGTGCAGTGCCTGAACTTTTAAGCCTCTCTCCAATACAATGAACGCGGCCCTCACTAAAGTATTTATTTACTAGGACAAGGAAGGCGTATTCGAACGAGGTACTGAAAGATGGTGTTCAACACAAAACCCCTTCACTCCAAGACAATGGTTATCCATGGAAATTCTTTGGAACGGATAACTCAGTGATCGAGCCGAACGTCAAAAACTACGACGTTTTGAGGAAGGCTGCTTTTCATGCTGCTGTTAGTGGCCGAAATTTCCTAACACACAGCCGCCTAAAACACACGCTAACGAGGATGCTGTACGCTGCTGAGCTAATTGTGCTCCATAATACATGAATATTGATAGGTGAATCAAAGTTGACCAAGCCGGACTTTCTAGTTACCTTCGCCTGCGTTTGCTTTTTCAATGTACCTATGGGAGCAAGTTCACCCGAGGAAATGAGAGACGACTGTTCATTAGGATCTCTTCGAAGACATCCCAAAGAGCCTAGCTCTGAGTGGTCTAAAACTTTCGTCCAGTTCCATCGCCACCCACTAATATGATTGCCTGGTCTATGATAAACCAAAAACAGGTGTTTCTGAGGATTTGTCACCAAAACAGAAGGAAGATTAAATTTCACCGAGGCCATGTCTACTCGACATCATGTGCCTGACTTGAGTAAACAAACTTCCTTCGTAACCAGTCTGGCCTTACCAGTGAATGCAACCCTGTCCCTCTCAACTTCAACCCCAAAGTGACCGGTGACGGGTGGTCTTTGACCTTTTCTTTTATTCTGCATATACATATACATATATATATATATATATATATATATATATATATATATATGTAAAGATCGATGATATCATGTTTACCCGAAAATAAGACCCCATCTTATACCTATTCTTCGTTCAAAAATAGTACTACGGCTGGGGGATGTCTTATTTTCCATACATTAACATCTCTTTTATACATGCCTGTCCAAAGCCTGTCTAGCCCGAGTGCATTCTTCTCTGACTGCCCAATGAACATTAGGTGCACATGAACTGATCACACTACTATTGCTTGGGTATTCCATGTTGATCGTCACACGCGCACCTGTGTCAGAGCTTGTCGTGCGCTTCTCCTTGGATGAAAAGCCAACCTTAACAGTGGATTCCCGCTAATTCACTACACAACAGGCGTTTGGTCCGAATTCATCCGATCAATCTTTGATAGTAAACAGTTTCGGACACAGTGTGTGTACAAATATAAAATCACAGAACACTCGGGATATTGAATTCACATTCGAAACGACGAAGCTGGGTGTGTATGAAATAACCATAATTTTATTGATTCCAGAAACCATTCAACATAGTAAACTGGTTTGAGTAGTGGGTGATTTTATTTGTTAGTGGGGTGAAAAGTGGATCCATCGAGTTCACAAGGAAATTCAAATTCTGGTGGTGTACAAATCACAGCTGCACAGCAGTATAGAGTATTCATGAATTTCAAAGATGAACTGTTCATTGATAATGATGATGCTTCATTTAGTGTATCACGTAAAGTGCCTACTGCTTGTGAGGATCGTGGTATTTTGTATTGACTTTGTTTTACTTACGTCCCTAGAGGAAAATATATAATCGATGAGGGTGACTGTGTGTTAACTTCCTTATCCAGCAATGCTTGGGATTGGGGGGCAGTATGCCACGCTCTATTGATTGAAGCGACGGCCACGTCAGCTGGCCTAGTGATGAAATGTTTGACTCGTAGGCGTGCACCGCGGCTCCTGTTTCAGTTCTGGTTCCGGGATAGACACTGCACTACTTACGACGATGATGATGATGACTCGGATGACGACGACGATGATGATGCTGCTGCTGCTGCTGCTGCTGCTGCTGCTGCTGCTGATGATGATGATGATGATGATGATGATTCGGATAATAGTGACGATGACGATGATGATGATGATGATGATGAGGGTTTCAAGAACTTTGGATATTCAAGTCAAGTCAAGTCAAGTAAAAGCCGTATGCCACCGGAGCAGTGAACATTCAGCCTTCAGATAACCAAGTATGCATCTTCGTTGGGCAAATAGTACAGGATGATGAGTAAGAAGCATCTGCGTTATTGCGAGTGTTTTGTTAGTTGAGATAATGCGCAAAAATGTATAGTGAGAAAACCATGCTAGTTTCTGAAGAACGGAGCTGTTATGCACCCCATTTTACTCACACATGATTGCACCCTGCATGAATCTTGAAAAACAAGCATAGGTGAAGGTCATGCATACAAAAGAAAGTGAGTGGGAGGCAATGAACACACACGAATCTGTCATATGCCAAATCCGAGATGAAATTCCTCAGATTGACATTCCGAAATTCGGCGTTTGGGTAAGGCGCTCTCTACTGTTTAGAACATGTACAGTAAACTTCCTGATGAACGTTTCAAGGTGCATTCCTAACGAAAACTGAGCAACTCCCTCGGAACCGATTACACACGCATGTATGAACAAGAGTAAAAAGAAAATTTCATCTGCAAACTGTTAGTCCCATTGAAGATCTCATTTGATCAGCCATCCGTGAGACAAAAATGGAAATCATACATGTAATGACAATCATAATCAAGTTCATTGTTCTTCTTCTAAGGAAGGTACGTGTGTGTGCCTGGATAATGGAGATTTCCTAAACTTTAGGCTAGGAACGCAAGTGCATTGTTTGTACAGTCCACCCACGGATTGAAACCAATATAAATGTCACTTGCATCTGATCCGCAATTAGCAAAGTTGCAACTGGACCAGTTATGTTTCGAATTGTCGCCGTTCTCGTTGCGTTTTCTTGTTGCTTTTGGGAAGGTAAGTCATTGTCCGAGTCCCTTTGCTCGAATTTCATATCAATGATGATGGATTTGGGAGTCTGGATACGGTCAGATACATGTTCCTAAGACATTTTAGTACTGAGAAATAAAACAATGCGGTTGGCAAATGGTCTTCCAATTTGACGCAATCATCAAATGTGCTCCCCAAGAAGCTGAGTGCATTCACAGAAATGAGGGGTTTTGTTATTCATTGTTTTGACCATTCATTGCAATATTCGATAGAAAATATTTTCTCGTTCCTTGTCTGAGGAATGGGAAATCCACATGCACTTACCATCAAACATCGATCACCTTCAAACCGATCTAACCAGTGTATATCAGTGCAGCTTATTTACTCGCACGAAGTTTGGACAATAGCTTGTTGTAACGTCATTTGAGAACTGGAGTTAAAGCTTCGCACTGTTTGACGTCCTGTGTGTGATCTTTCAAGATCCTTCTAATGAGAATTTACATTCTTACGAGTTCGTTTGTTTTCGAAATGGATTCAGAATTTTTGCTGATGTTGAGCAACCGGATCATCATAGATCATACGCGTTGTACTTTCACTAAAAATGAACATGGAAGCAATCCAAATTAATTTATTCAACCGCCTACCACGAAGTTATTTGCTTCAGTTATGCTTGCTATCTCACGATATCACCCAAGTGGGAATGAAAGTTTTACAGAAACGGAAAGATCCCCGGAGGACCACTGAATATAGAACACACGGAGAAAGAGTTAGGACGCAAGTCCGCTTGTGACCAGGGAAATTTGCGTTTGCGCAAGTTTATCTGGGCTTCCTGAGTTCTGACCAGACAATAACCAAGGTGGTGATTGGGTGGTGATTTTCGTAAAATCAACCGAAAGTATGTAAATTGGAATAATCATCAATTCTAACCAAACCTTATTGATTCAGTTATTTTTTCCCTCCCTTAACGAATTACTTCCCACCGAGTTTATTTACTGGAGCTTTCTATTCAGAAGTAAATGGATCAGTAGAGAAGATTCAGATGCAGCTCCCCAGCCCATTCTGGGCGGCTGTACTTATTCTGAAGTCTATCCATTGGCCTGTAAGATATGATTGTATCTTCGACTTAAGGAAGCCATCCTGCATAACAACTTTCCGACCATGAAGAAGTGCATGTCATACCAGTCTAGAAAGTTCCAGTTCCATCGTGATGGAAACGGAATAGTGCAGAATCTGACTGTTCGAGATGTGTAACTGTATCAATCGTTCATCTAAAGATGCCATTTTAAGAAGATCCAGAATCTTCCACTAAGAAAGCTTTCATATATGTTACAGATCATCGGAAAACGGAACGAGCAACTCCCATCTTACAATGAGTTTCAGTCGGTAATTCCAAAATGCACACCCATTTGAATACTTTGTTCTTGGTTATTTCATTCAACAGGTAACGCAGTGAAGTGTTACTCGTGTGATTTCTGCACAATTCCGTTTAACACGAGTTTAGTTGCCACGCAAGATAATTGTGCTAGTTGTACGGTGAGTATTTCGGTTTTGCTGGCTGTTGTTACCGTTATTAATCCGATGTTCAATTATAATTCCCCCAAAATGGATGTTATTTCATTTCATTTCTTGTTTTTGATTGCTATTGATTATTTTCACATTGTTGAAAGGAATCCAAAGTGCCGGTAATTATCAAAATTAGTTCCAGCTACCGTCATTAGACCAGTGGTTGTCGAATGGTTTACAGCGTTTCCCTACCACCTCAGAGGTCAGAGGTCTGCCGTCACCGTATAATTTGGTGGTGAACAGTAATCCGCTGTCACCCGGATCGTCACTACACCTGACCCACTGGGACCTTATGTGGTTCTCCCCTAAAAATCTCAGGGTCTTGTAGCCGGTTATCCCTAACAGTGCAACATGCATTCGCTGCTGTGGGGAACAAATCCGTTCCCCTACACCGATACGCGAGTGTACGATAAAAAGATTGACGCATACTTATTACCAGTTGACAGCTAGGATTAGTATATTCCTCTCGGATTCTTACCCACTGTTGTCTGTCTGATGTCAGTGAATTGGTGATCAACACCAAACGACAGTGGAAACTATATCACATATTCCTCGCGGTCCAGTTGAAATGTCCTCTTTCACAGGGCGCGCTGGGAACACTTTTAATTGATTGGACTGAAACTAAACAGTTCATTTAATTTAGATAAAAAATAATCAATAAATAATTAGTGCTGTTTAGAACTGAGGATTCTGTCACTCTGTGATCCTCGTGTTATATCACCATCTTCATTGTCAATTCATCTTACCTAATGCAACCGAGCACGAATACTACTGTCAATTAGTAAACGGCTCATTCCACCACAAAAACACACCTTACCAGTCAGCCGAATCGATTGATAAGTTTCAGACTCCAAGTCCTCGACTTTCCGGTCACCGTCTACTAGTGCATACTCTTTGCAAGTGGTGGAGTAAATGAGCCTACAGGTGTACACAATGACTCATCCAATTCAGGAGTGAAATCTTGACTTTAACCAAAATCCAGATGTATACCTCGGGACGATTTGTTGTTGTCCATTCTGTTTTGGCCTGAATACACCAGACCGCTTTTAATGAAAGCTTCTTATTTGGTATAGACGAGGCGTATTCTACTAATTGCTTGTTTAGAGTGTTGCCTCGTGGAAGTGGATTCTTTCGTTTACTAGGAATTGATCGGTGGTGGTCAAACAGTTATCAGTGTGGGATTTGGCCAATAACCAAAAGCGTTCGATTCCCACAAATGTCAGTCCCTTTACCTTTTGCCAGCATTTCATTGGCCAGGCATCCTTCCTGAGTTGTGTGATAAATATAAAAATGATGGGGAAAGAAGTATTTATCTGAGGAAAAAGCTCAGCGAGGTTTTCGTTAGCGGACTGATGGCTTACAAGTGATCTCGAAATTCCGTGGACAGCCAATGACTTTCAAAGGTCGTGGCAAAAACTGCGCAAGTCATTGTTTTTCTATCCACTCTAATTCACACCTCAGTTTCAGTCAACATCGTTATCACTAACACGACCTTCAAAACTCCCTCTTTTGTACTCTGAAAGCAACCATCCTAAATCTTTACCTCCCTACAGATTGAACAATGGATTTTCAATGGCGAAGTGAGAGGTGAAACACGTGCTTGCTCTCATGTTTGTGAACCTCTGAATGAAGTGTTTAAAAAATCTGGAAAACTCACTGGCTGCTGTACTACAGATTTGTGTAACGAACATTACAACGCATCAACCCGTTTTGCCCCGTATAATGGTGTTCTTTTCTGTCTGCTAACAATTATGTTCTTGATTACTCGGTTATAATAATTGACATGAAGTGCTCCAAAGATCATGTAAATTGTTCCAGTATCTTCTCCTAGGTCTCACTCTACAGTCTTTACCTATTACATTTGTACCACTGGACGCTTGTTTTTTCTCGTTGTTTGTGCAGTGGGATTCAAGAAATTCACACTTAGTGAATTTAGGGGATAAGTTCGCCAACATTATTTTGCCGTTCTACTTGCTTGGGACGGTATGACTAGATCCTACTCTACCGCTGTCATCAAACATGTTGCTAACCTAGTCTTTTCTTGTTGCTTTAGCCATATTCCTTGAATTTGGTGTAAGTTTGAGATAGTTATGAAAGAAGGAAATGCGTGCAGTCACGGATGGACGGTCATTTTTTAGTATCTCGGAAATTTCGAAATTGCATTTTGGCTACTGAGATAAATCACAGTAGTAAACCGTTTGTTTAAATGACGTTTGACGGACGCAAACCTGTCATACTAGGGTCAGTAATACCGTTGTTCGCGAACAATAATTTGAGTGTAACTCTTCCATTTCAAAGTTGCAAACAATAATATAGGTGTATTCCTAATGCCGTGCCATTTATTTTAAGCCCATCTGCAAATAGCTATATTTTAGCAAGCCATCACTTTTCAGACTTTCCACTAATGTACACAGTATTTTGATAACAAAAGTTTCTTTCTTGTAAAGGGGAACCCAAGAGATACAATTATCTAATGAACGCCACCCGTCATTGTTTTCAATCTTGTATCCACTTTATATAACGTATGATCTAAAAGCAGTCTCCTGCCGCCCCACTGTCCTATCGCAGACGGACACAGAACAAGAACTCAAGCTGAGTCGGAAGCGAAACACCAAATTGAATAGTGCTGTCCGAATACCAGCAAATACAAATTTTGCCCATTTGGATTGACAGTCTTCGGGCTCGGGGTGGTTGGGTAGCTATGGTACACCAATTGTCCGGTGGCTTTCAGCAAAGACTGTCCAGCTACCTTCTACTCGCGTGCTTCGGTATTTCTAGCTGCACAAAAACCTTTCTAGGATCCTTCCGTTTGGTCCAGTTTATTTCACTTCCCAACCGCCTAGTAGACTCACAGTCAGTAAAAGTTGATTACGGGGAACGTGGTTCTACAGTTCATGAACATCAGAAAATAAAAGTATACGTACAACGAAAACCGTCAGTGCGACAGAATGCCGAACAGTCCGGGTTGTGAGTATTGATTCGGAACATGTTTGGATTTGGTTGGATGTATACGCCCTCGCACGAATCTAATTCCGAGGGAAAAGCATGAGAACGTTTGTGAGTGAGAGTGTATGCACCCGGTCCAACGGTCGTAGGACAGACGGTGGCCACCCTAGAGAAAGTTCAAATGTGTGCGTGTGTGTACACACACAGATGATTAGGTCAAGTGAGAATCGGCTGTCTGTGGAGTCGACTTTCCTCACCAACGTCCTAAGTTCGAGATTCCGAGAAAACTACATGTAGTGTACACTCCAACTACGGGTTGACTTTCGCGACAATTGAGTCTGTATCACGACTTTCCAGTAAGCACAAACTGCATACCTCTCATATTCAGCAATTTTATAGCATACAAACGAAGACGGAGGACCCATGCATCCTCCGTAACTAAAGGAAGCAGAAAGAGTAATCTTCTATTCGCGGAATAATTAGCTAATAAACGAAAAATTCAGTCCACCAACTCAAGATGGACCAACGTTCTTTCAGGACTGAAAAAACTCAATCCAATCATGGCGGGACGTTTCTTACGTTTAGGGGAAAGAGTGACAAGCAACAACATGCTGCCGGTCTAGCAACCAATTATCCCACCATCTCGTCGCCAAATCACTGAAGCTATCATTCGTTACTGTTATGAATTCGAGGGAAAAACGGGGAACCAACTATTTTCTAATCAACCCTTGGCCACAAATATCAGATTTTCAGGGAGGCGGTTGCAGTGAAACTGGTCGCACACGACTGCGTAGGCAATATTATGAGATTGAAAATAATATCGGATCTTCCGGTTGCACGCACCTAATCTGGATTTCTCTTTGCTGTCAATTGCTCGGTTACTGTGGATCTTACTCATCCACAAGAGGTGTCCAACGAGAAGGCGCCATAGATACGTTTTAGGTGTCTTAGGACTCCTGCTGTTCACATAAAATAGCCGACGCTCTAAAGAGTGACTTATTCCTAGTGGCGTTATCGGGGTTCATCAACAAGAGATGATTATCGAAGGCAATCTATAACTACCGGGAGAAGGATTATTTTGAAGCAGAAGGGGAACTCAAGCAGCTTCAGAGCTTCGCGAAAGGCGAAAGTGTAGAGCAGGATATGAGCAGTAGACAGACTGAATATTCTAGCTACTGCGGAAGCCCCTGGGAAAGGAAGGTCAGTTCTACTAAGGGGCCAGTGAATCATTGGCAACGTATCCCACTGAGGTAGAACGGGTACTGAACAGCCAGCCGTTGGTACAAGCTATTGATGACCCATAACAATTACATTTGTAGACAATCAGTCATATTTTTACTGCTGAGGGACTCTGCGGCCCCTTTCGATTCAGATGAGAGGCGCTCTCGTAACGGGAGACAAGCGCGGCTACTAGGGGATACATGATGACCATGGACACCAGAGGGTCGTCCGCTGTTACAAACAAGTTTCAAATGGAACCCCGCCCGGAAAAACTTAGAAATACAATACTTCCAGTTGATAGTAAAAGATCACTTAAAGGGACACAAGCGGACTTTTTCGGTTCATTTCAGTTCGATTTAAACAAGACTTTTTGTGGATAAAGTTAAAACTGTGCTGAGATAGTTGTGTTGTCGGCTCGTTTCCTTGGCTGCTAACACTGCGTTTTCGAGAAGGTAGTAGATGTCCGCCTATACATATCTGAGCACTGTTAGGGTTTTTGAAAGTCTGTTGAGTCAAGATTTCGTTCAGCTTGGGTAGCTGAAAAGATTTTGTATTGGAAATCTCGCAGTAAGTTTTGAGCGGTGCGTGACATTCGATCCACTCGCACTGCTTGGGCCCATGAAGGGTGCTGATTTTCTTTTTTTTCTCTTGAATTGGGTTCTTCGTAACTGATTCATGTTTATTTTCTGCACGAGCCAGATTTTGATGCCCACTGACATTCACACAATTAGGTTCATATGCTGCCTTCAGCAGACACGTAACCGCTTAATCATTCGGTAAACACGAAACAAGCGCAGCTCCTTGTTTCACTTAGTCCAGTCTGCGGGGGTTCTGATTTCCCTCATCCATTGGTCCCCGCCGACCAGTACAATAATACCAGTCCTACATCGTATTTTTATTTTCACTACAACAATGCAAAACAATTCAAGAAGGGGGCCATAGCCAATGTAAAGCTGCCAAATGGGGAAGTGATGGGCTATGGCGGAAATCTAACCACCCGGGTCGTTTTTGTCCAAAATCCACGACGGTAACCATCTGACCACCGCCAGCCTTGTCCCGTGGTTAGTTTGTGTGGGTGCTTTCTCGCTTGGGAGTATTCTTGAATGTGTGCCTCTGGCCCGGTTTTCCAGATCGGCATTGCTTCTGATTGTTTTTAGCTGAACACAGCCGCGTGCTATCCTGTTATTCCCTGGACGCACTATCCTTTGAGTGCTTCTGGGCATCATTTGTGAAACAGACACCTTACAGTTTGAGGTTTGTAAGACTCGTCACATTACTCGTTTGCCTTTACCAGTGATACCGTATCACGAGACAGTTCCAGTTTTCATTGGTTTTTACTTTTGACTTCATGCGTCACTCAGTTGGCCAAGTAATCGTTGATCTAGTTTCAGTGAGCGAAACCTATAGTGCTCAGATCTGATCTAAATGATCGGAACTGTCTTCCAAGTCCCTATCAGTCGAAATTCGAAGTGCTGGTTACAAGAAATAATTTGAGGGACTTTTCAATCACTGAGGAAGAAATTTGTGACCTCCATTTTGAGGAACGTATTCTTTCTCAGGTGAATTCTATAATTACTTTGAAATCTCCTTTAAAATCTCACAATAATCCCGGGATTAGTGAGGGCTATCATAATGTCTCTAGCAGGCACGAGCTAAGAATGAAATTATGAGGGAGAAGCTGATACGATATCATGGTCCGGAAAAGAAAATCAGAACTTAGAGAGGATGAACTCCAAAGTAATAAACTAGAGGTCCGGAAGCTGTTTATATTGGAGAAATTTGGGTTGAGAAACACTTAGCGCGCCGATTCTCCGGCCTAGCACCGTCGACCAACAGAATTGATCTTCTTTATTTCCACTGCCTGGTTGGGTGCTACTAACCAATTGAGCGACTCCGGTTTGGGGCCTATGAGATCCCTAATGGCTTCCATCACCCTTATCAAAACTGACGTAGACCGATGTGATAGCTTCCCCACAAAATTCTGCAAATTTATGAAGAACTCCCAAATACGTGTGGTGAATAAGGCTGCGGATCCACTATTGAGACAGCCCAGCTAAACAGACTATGGAACAATGTGTATTGCTGCCAGTAGGTCAAGGTTGCCCTAGAGTTATGGAAGTTTTGCTGACTCATATCGGAAAACCGGACGATGTTGTCGAAACGTTCTTGGAAGAGCTTTTTGACCCCGGGGTCTGTGTAACTGAGCATAAGAATGATTTGTGAAAACCTGTGAGGTAAGTGTTACACAATGAAATAGCCCTATCACAGTTAAACAGCACCTCCATTCTGAACCTCAAACATTGCCCGACGGCTTTCACGTAGTAATCAGCTTAGTTGGATGGAGGTCGCCGATGTTATCAAACGAGATGGGTCAGAGCCGACGTTTCAAAAATTAGTTGAATTTCTGGAGAAAATGTTTTCGGTCTCCACGAATTGCCACGGAAGTAGAAAGCCCGTTTGAATTCGAGAACTGAATACGCAGCCGAAGTCAGTCCTTAGCAGCCATTACGTGAATTCCCTGGTGCACGTAAAAACCGCCTTTTGTCAGCTTTGTCTCAATACTCACGTATTGTATTCCAGCCCGGAGTTCCTTTTCTTTCCATATGCGGAGAAACCGGATACTCTGAAAGAGTTGAAACTATGCTTTAACTGTCTCGAATCGAGTTATCGGGCAGCTGAATGCCGAAGCCAAATTCGTTGTGATGTAGACAGTTGTGCCCGGTGACTTCATCAACTGATCCACACACAAAACTCGAATGGAGACTCGACTAAATCTCAGGGCCTCCCGCATCAACTCGTCAATGGTGGAAAGGATGAGGTTTTGCCTAGGATTGGTGCCTGTAAGCGTGATTGGTCCCAAAGGCCAGATACTCGTCTATATTTTTTTCGGTAATAGGTCAGACTTAACTCTGTTGTCGTGTGACGCTGTTGACAACGTTGGGTTGGATGGAGTATCGACCTAGCTCCAAATATCGTCCGTCAGAGCCATGGCGTAGGAGTTTCTGCCTGATTATCGACCTTTTGAATAATCAGTCGATAGATCAACTCGCTTGAGAGTCGCAAGTAGGCATACGGACACATACACATAGACAAATAAGTCACCTACCTGACCAGCTTCAGATCAGGTTGCAACGGACTGATGGTGGTCGGGACCAATCGAATGTCCAGAATTCTTTCAGTGGCATGCACAGAAATTGGCACCCACTACTGCCACTTTGGTAATTATTTACAGCTTTGGTGCCTAAATTTCTTCTTTCCTTCAGTTTGACTGAAAAAGAGAAGATTAGAAACACTCTCTTCATCATCCAGGCGAGAGACAACCATGACATGCGAGTTCCATCACAGTTGGAACCCCTATTTGCAGGCTCTGACACATAGGATAGCTGAACAGACCTGTGTAAATTTCAGTTTCTCCTTAATCCTCAGTATTCTACTTCTATGAATATCTCGTCCCACTTAGCACCAAATGTCCTTTTAAAATGCTTCTCATCTCTTCAGGTAATGTACCCGGATTGCCGATTATATCTACTGTTCAACTCTACTCTCCTGGAGCGCAACGTGTTCACGTGTACATAGGAATACAAACTCGAATCATTCTGTCACAATAGATTGCTCCCACCTTGTGCCTGCCTGCTCTGTTTGTGACTGGTTGTTTAGCGGGAACCGCGAGTGAGCATGTGAGATCGCATGGCCGGACTTATTCTGCCTTCGTTCTTCAGGATTGCACCTTCACTGATACAATCAAATGGTCCTTAACATTTCTTTTGACATTGCTGCCACCATCTTGTTACCCTTTCTTACGTTGTGAATTACTGATGAGTTCTTCCGTGTCTTAAGAAAGTGCTCTGTTGAAAAGCCTTTGGACAAACTATTCAGAACTAAACACCACACAAGTTACTCTTAGCATGTACCGCGTTTCCTCTAAAATCAAACCTGGTCTTGTATTCGTTTAATTCATAAACTGCACCAGAGCTTGGGGAATGCTTTATTTTGTATGTATGCAAATCTGCGTTTACTCATGCATGTCCGGTGTCTGCCTGTACCGTGTTTCTCCCTTCTAATGATCAGTCAACCTCATCAGCCGGTAGTCCATTCCATGCTGATCGTCACACGTCATTCAACACCCACCTAATCTACATACGTAAAACTACGAGATTCACTATTTCCACTACGTCACGGAAATATGCTTCATGTGCATTCACATCGTAACTCACTTTCGACTGGAACACTTTGGCCGAAATTGAGTGCACTTGGTAACATATTTCTTTAGCTCCCTAGAAGTAAGATTAGACGGCTATTTTTGTATCTTTTGATGGGCTACTGGAAAAAACCTAGCTTCTTAATCCTGCGTATAAAAATCTAATCCGGTTTTATCTGATACTGTAAACAGACACAAACAAGTCTCCCAATTTGACCGGACTAGTCGAAGACATATTTTACATGTTGGACCGACGGTGTTTGGGTCGGTGGTGGATTCTTTGCCAAGGCAAATCACCTTGGAGGTCCGTTTGGTTCTTGGATTCCCCCAGCACAGTTTCAAGCTTGACAGGCTAGGTGTGTTAGCCAGTTTGACATCGATTCTGTTGACCGTGTTCATCCGTGGGAGATATGTGCTGGCCCCAATGAACTGGGGGCGATATCGGTTGGAATGCTCCGAGAGCTTCAGTAAATGTCTTGCGTGGCTGGCAACAAATGCAAATCTGTCCTGCACGACCGGTAGAGCAACTTTCTTACGTTGTCACCAACGGAGATTTCTCTGCTCTCTCTAAGTGTGGTGCTCTGTGTAAACAGACCTACGATCACGAATGCGTGGCGTCGGCTGGAACGACGAGATCAACAAGAGAGAACACACCGAAAGTGCTCTTTTCCTTGATCAATCTCTTATTCAATCAATTCTAACAACGGCAAAGCTCAAATTCATCTTCATCTCCGGTAGGCTTACAATATGAAGTGTTTAAGCTCAGGTACCCAAGTTGAAAATACGTGTAGTTATGGGCTCGCATGCACTGTTTTACCATTCCACTCTTTTCGTCAAAAAGCATGAATCTCAGCCTCTCTGATTACTCAAACATTCTACCATATTACTAGCGGATAATGCACCTAAGAAAGACAGTTCTTGAAAAGTCTCCTTTTTTCCACCGACGGACATCAGAATCTAAAAATAGTGTTATACACTTATAGTTTTGATTCAATATTTGATAGAGCGGAATCCGACGATCCAAGTTTCTATAGTGGACTGAAATAAAGGAAAGTAATTCATATCTATCCTTCATCAAACTAATTAGATTTTAACCCACTTCGAGTACAGCTGGTTTCGTCATATTCCGTATAACGCCGGACTGTAAATGCTTCGCATCACACCGAATCCAGTATCTTCCTTATCTATGCATAACAGTGAACTCTTTTGTGTGTAGATTCTGTCTCCTTTCGTTGTGTTCCTAATAAGGTTCGGGATGAGGTTTAGAAATCTAACAAAAAAGATTAGGAAGGAAGCCATGTTCACGTTATTTAAGCAGCTTAACATAAACGATTATTTCTGATTCAACAGCAGATTTTGGAAGCTGTATTCAGAAATGAATTTATTGTGTTCTACGATTCTCGACCCACATGGGGTGTGCGAATTTCGTGTTAGACTAGTCAAGTCAGTAGCAGTGGCTCATAGCAGAAAATAAACGAATTCGGCGGAAGGAAGCTATAGCCCTAAAAAGACACCTGAGTTCACCAGTTATTACTTCAAGAATGCAATACGTGACACCGATAGGGATATAGAAAGTTGCGGATATATTCCGAAAGCCCTGTTAGTATTTGTTCTATGAATACCAGCTCATTTTTGCGGGAATAAAATGGTCTTTTTGGTTAAGTAAGCAGCTACTTGCATGACGCGTAGGAACGAAATGATAATGAATAATGCGGTCTATTGTTATAATCCAGAAGACTTGCCTGGTAAGTAAGTTGTTCGTCGAAAAACACTCTTTCGGAAGTAACAATAATCAGCCAAATGAAACAACAATGCTTATCTGCTTTCAGCTGTACAGTCCAGTTAAAGGCAGTCGTCATGTAGCCGGAAGATTCAGTCGTAGGGTTCACGCGCCTTCCTTACCTTATTTACCTTGATTCCTCTGACGTAGTCGCGTTGGTTATCAATCCACAACTGTCCACAATTATGTGGTGATTAGCCAGCTTCTTACTTATTTAGTGAGTAGTGTGCACTCTACATCATACCATGGTTATTGTCATGGAACACGACGTACAGCGGACAGCTGTTTTCAAGGAATCTTATGTGCATTAAAGAACACCACCTGCGATAGCTGAGCCACGGGAAGATCAGCATCATCACTGACTGGATCCCTAGTCACTGGATGAATAGTGGTGCATTCAAAAAATAGATCCAGAGTAATATACCATGAAAAGATCCATTAAAGTTTGGGAGGTGAAAATTCAGCTCACAATACCAGTAAACACTGTTACTTTGATTCATTTCGGATCCAGTGCCATCCGTCAAAATTTATCTTGTATTCAGCAAACAGTTCGTTTGTTTCCCATGAGCTTGGGTCTCTAGTTTCCAAACGTACCACCATCCTCTCACTTCAATGTCCGTTTTATAATTGTTTTTTCAATCCCGTCGCATTACACAGCGATTAGCCTTGTTTCCTTGACAAGTTTGAAACATTGGGTCCCATTTATCCAATTCATGAGAACGGAGAGAAGACATAAGTCGCGAGATGCAAGCATTTCGTTTACTCTTGTCAACCGCAGACGTAAAACGTGTCAGTATATATACATGGTACGGTAGGGGGGGGGAGGTTAATTGCAACAGTAAAGTAGGCACGATCGAAAGTTCTTACAGTGCGTACGTTGGGGAGAGTGAAGTCTGTCGTGTTAACGCCAGGGTAAACAAACATTTTGGGTCAATCGTTTTTGTGCACAGAGTGTTGGCTGATGCATCATGATTAGAATAGCTTCACTGAACGCTAGTAGTTTCGGTACTGGATTGCGCAACAATGCTTTGAAACACTGGGTCAGGTCAACTTTGTGACCTGATGCAATCAAGTGTCTTGCAATCGAAGAGGCTGGCGGTTTCACGTCATTGTGTATTGCCCCAGCGGGTTGCGTCATCAAGTTTGACAGCCATTTGGGTATGTGTTCTGACACTCGTTGAGTCAAGTAACGATCGGTTCTGCCAAAGTATACGTCAGCGCAACCGCAAGTGAACTGATAGACAATATGTGAGACATTGGGATCAGCAAGACTGGTTGAGCGATTTTGAATACATAACCTTTTGGTCGTCTGCGGCAAATGCAACTGCGCCACTGTGTATGTGTGCCTTAGAGCTGACTTGAGATTACAATTTATTTGATTGAATAAATGATCTCCTTTAAAAGGCAAAAACCTTGCTTCTTCTCCACGTTCATTGTTTTCGCGCGCACAAGTCTCGGCCTCTGATGTTGTCTGATAAAGTTCTCCGGATAACCGTTAGCCAGCAGCGTTCTTTTTATGAACTCTTCTTCGTTTTGTATTTGATCTTCTGTACAGATTTTCCGGGCTCTGTTGAAGAGAGTTCTGACCAATCCACGTTCGTAAGCGCGAAAACAATGAACGTGGAGAAGAAGCAAGGTTTTACCATTTTGCCTTTTATAGGAGATCATTTATTCAACCAAATAAATTGTAATCTCAAGTCAGCTCTAAGGCACACATACACAGTGGCGCAGCTGCATTTGCCGCAGACGACCAAAAGGTTATGTATTCAAAATCGCTCAACCAGTCTTGCTGATCCCAATGTCTCACATATTGTCTATCAGTTCACTTGCGGTTGCGCTGACGTATACTTTGGCAGAACCGATCGTTACTTGACTCAACGAGTGTCAGAACACATACCCAAATGGCTGTCAAACTTGATGACGCAACCCGCTGGGGCAATACACAATGACGTGAAACCGCCAGCCTCTTCGATTGCAAGACACTTGATTGCATCAGGTCACAAAGTTGACCTGACCCAGTGTTTCAAAGCATTGTTGCGCAATCCAGTACCGAAACTACTAGCGTTCAGTGAAGCTATTCTAATCATGATGCATCAGCCAACACTCTGTGCACAAAAACGATTGACCCAAAATGTTTGTTTACCCTGGCGTTAACACGACAGACTTCACTCTCCCCAACGTACGCACTGTAAGAACTTTCGATCGTGCCTACTTTACTGTTGCACTTACTCCCCTACTGCATCATTTATATATACTGACACGTTTTACGTCTGCGGTTGACAAGAGTAAACGAAATGCTTGCATCTCGCGACTGATGTCTTCTCTCTGTCCCTTGACAAGTGTTGGTTGACCTTAACCGGTATCAGTCTGGGGTCTGTTTGTCAGCTCTACTTGATAGTATCTTACTGTGATTCCCATCATATTTATTCGCTTGAGTAAACTTTCTCTCGCTTTGCGCATCTTTGTGCAATGACCCACTGGTATCCGCTACCCGCTCTGCTATGAAGTTACACCGGGGTTACTTGAGGTAATTAAGTTTCTCTCTATGCCTTATTTGTATGATTGACAGAACTTTGGATACCCCACCATGATCATGCCTTTTATTCTCATAGCCATAACCATTCGATTTTTTCTTCACCACTCTTAGGCGTGGGTTCCCTTGGACTATTACGTATTTTCTGACTGCTGACTGATCCTAATACTTTCCGTAAATAAAGACTTTCCTCGTAAACATCTTGACAGGCCCCTGCACCACAATCTCTGGAGTATCCTGTCTATTGTTGCCTCGGTGGTTTGAAGCCTTCTTTGATTGTCTTCATTCCTTGGAGGGTTTGTCTACAGTATGAGGTAAGTTCTTGTTATCACTTAATAATTAGTCCTACAGTAGACATAGTAAAGCTGGCTTGTGTTCTACTTTTTGGAACTCGGAGTCGCTCAGTCAAGGGACGACAATTTCGAGCATTCAAGATTCTAGCTAATCGATCAAAACCAATCAGAATTCGGACACTAGCCACAGCAGAAGCAACGGTCATTCGCCTACTTAGCTCTGGGCTGTATGCGAAAAATATCGACCCTGCCGAGGAACGGAAACCATGGATCTCCAGCAGAAACCGAAGTACCCACCATCGGTTATCATCCGTGAAGATGGGAGCTGAATTCGCTCCATCACATCCAGACTCCAGAGAACTCTCCTCACCAACCCCTTCCCATCTTAAAACTCTACGACAAGGACCTTTAGTCCAGCAGCTAGTTATGCACTTTACTATAATCTTACATATATGAATTTCTGGAGCACGTATGGTACTCGTTGAAAACAGTTGTTCGCTCTTCAGCGTGTTCTTAATGCGGTTATCCTAATATTCATTTTTCCGAATTGATGTTAACGAAGTATTTTCTTATTGACACATCACTCAACAACAGAGTCGTATCCAGTAATTTTTTAAAGCTGTTGAAAGGCATGTTTTTTTTGATCTTTTGATAATCAGAATATTTAATGAATCAGTATCAGTTTAGCCCATGAACCAGTCGGATTCAGTAAATACTATTACTAACACTGGTTTCAGTAGCCCAAATCGAAATTTGAACATCGGAGGGCAATTGGAAACGACCCTTCAATCATTCCGCTATTCATTTCATAGAAATTTCGAATGCGAATGCTACTGGCCGTTTAATATCTGGCAAGTCTCCCAGTGAAAACGCAATCCATGAAGAAATCTGCAGGAAGAGCCTTCCTGCGGCTATTTAGCCACATCGTACTCTTTTCTGCCTGAATAACGAAGCGCAAAAATGTCCGTCCGATTGCAACACCTCGGTTCTGCTTAAATTTACCGAAAAAGATGATAAAACAGTGTGCAGAAACCACCATGGTATCAGTCTGCTAGACATGGTTGCAAAAGCTTTCTCCCAGATGGCACTGTATTGCTTCACGGATTCGAGACACTCAAAACTCGCGCCATTCAGGGAGGCATCCCCCGGGCAGTGGACGCGTCGATGTCGTAATCACAATGAACTGATCAGACAGTCAGTATTGAAATTGCCCCCAGCCAGTAGTACGCGAACAAAATTAGCAAGAACACAAAGGCTTCGAAATGGTACGTTATTTGAATTGCAGAACTGGTTTGTATAAATATGTTAAATCAGATGAGGTGATTGGTAGACTCGAAGATGATCAATCACAGGGAGTTTATGTCGGACTTGTCCACAGCGGCCGAGCCGCTGCGGCAGTCGTTTCAGAAGGCGGAATAAATGGATCACTGTCACAAACACGGCCACCGTCTAGATCCTTGGTCGTCTCGGCCGTGTGATCGGGTACATCGTTGGTTACCACTTTGAAAAGGATTTGGTTGAGGTGGTGCCGATGCGCCGATGCATCATCCAAGTCTGTGATCTCAACCATAGATTAACTAAGTTGTCTGGTGATGATTTCACTGGTTGGTTGAGGCTCATTGCCACGGAAGTAGGTGACATTGCTGGAATGAAGACACATCAGCGGTGACCGTAGTCTTCTGGACTTGAAGAGAACGGCTCGACTCTCCTTAGTGGTTGTATGCACTGCGTTTCAGTACCGCAACAACAAATTGACGAGGAACACTTCTAGGTCGGACAACGTCCTCGGGTTGGATGATGTTATTGCACTTTCACAGAACGCACCATGTTCCCCGCTGCACCATTAGAATACGGGCAGCGTATCGCCTGGCCCAGATACTGACATCAGATTCTATCAAGCCAGCGTTTCAGCCTCGCTGCACAGAATTGTGATTCGTTTTCGGTGACTAGTACTTGGGGGATTCATTCTCAACTGCAGCATTTCCGTAACACCTGGATTACGAACAATGTGGTTCATGGACTCTTCAGGGATATATTTGGCCATTCAGAGTAGGATTCGATTAGTACTAGGGCGTGATAACTTCTCAAGAGTAGGCCACAGAAGTCCGCATGAACTCTCTACCATGGAATGTAGCTTTCGGGTTATGAACTACGGTTGTTTGGCTTCGACTGAACTTTGTGCAGACATGCATCACAGTTCTTTGCCTTAGTGCAAATATCGACATCCAATTCTGGCCACCAATACATCTGTCGAGCTAGTGACTTCATTCTGTCCACTCCCAAGTGGCCTTTATGCAGTTCATTCAAAACTGACTTGCTCAATGTAGGTGGAATGACAAGCCGGTCACCTCGAAAAAGGACTCCGTCGGGTTGGATACTGAATTGCTCTTGCAGTACGAAGAACTGAGGAAACTTCCGCTTCACCTCGAGTCGCCATCTCTTCCTGATCGTCGAAATTACAGATGAGTAGTATCATTTTGTCTGCTTGCTCAATTCCTCCCTCGACACAGGCTCTTCAGGTGAAATGAAATGAAATGACATTGGTCCGCCACTGCGAATCGTGAGTAACAGGACAGTAAGTCGGCCTGTGGGATTGTCTTGCCGGTTCGATGCTGGATGTCGCAGTTATAGTCTGCCGAAGCAAAGCAACATCGCTGGATTATAGCCGCCGTGGATTTTGAAGAGTTCATTTCAGAAAACCCCATTCTTCATAACGATCGTTGTAGTCTGCAGGAAAGTACCGCTTTTCAATTTTGGAAGATGAACCAGCCCGGGTGGACTGAACACCACAGTGCTCAAGGAATGTGCGGTTATCGTCAGCCTCGTTCTTTTTGGTGTTTTTAATTTAAGTCTGAAAGATAGACAGATTACACACTGTTGGACGATATCAACCATAACTCGAATTCCCAAAAAAGATTCTGCCATCTTTAGTCCCATTGCATGTACCTCTGTCTTTCCCAGTGTTTTCAAAAGAACAATTTCGTAACTACTGGCTGACAGTTTTAAAGTTACAAGTCCTGATCTGTTTCCTCTCTGACAACTACGCTGTCCTCCACGCCTTACCTCATCAATGCTCCCGCCACCTGACATAGTACATTCTGGTCGCACTTGACAGCGAGAGTAACGAGGTAAGAATTGGCTAGACAACTGTGACTCTTACCGCTATGTCGACAGAATTAAGCTGCTTTCTCTTCTCATCCATCCTGATATTAAGCCTTGCCCTATATTTTTTGCAAGATTGCACTCACAACTGCCAGCAGTTCACTCTATATTACGACAATTCCTCTTACCTTGTTACCACTACGCGTGGCTCGCAAATAACCTGTCCTCTCTTTCCTGTTACTTTACCCGAAGTCGATGTAGGGTAACGTTGTCTGAAATCTTTCACATAAACGTTATCACCCACGCTGACTGCACCTTGAGTGCCTCTATGACTCAAGCAGCAAAGCAGGATGGATGCTCTAAGCTGGAGATGCAATCACGCCTAACAGGTCGACGGTTGGAGGTCAAACGAAGTCCAGCCTCTAAACCAGTTGCTGGGCCAAATTTGATCTTTACAGCAGTGCTCCCAGAGAGGCAACTCCAGCGAATAAACGCGGGGATCAGCAGTTTAATGGTCCTAAATCCTCCACTAGATGGACGAAGGAGTGGAGTACCTGAGGTAGGAGAAGTCGTCGAACTTCATCGAACACCTATCACCCTCCTGATCTGGGCAATCTAGGTTCACAAAATGCTGTCCCGCCCCCTTTCCGTTTTGCTCCATTGAATGCATGGCGCCAAGGACTGAATTTGAAAGTCAGATTGATAACAACGCACTAGCGAGGACAAGACGAAATGCTTCAAACAATCAGGTCTCACGTGACAGACCAGAAGAAGTTCCTTCACCAGTACTTCAGTCAAGATTCCGTGCTGAGTTAACTCCCCAGTGCCTTGTGGTCCAGACTTTTGAGTCGAAGGCTTCGGTTAGGGTCCCTAAATAAAAAATCCTTTTGTGGTGTCAGCAGCCGCGAAGTAGGATTTGTCCGGAATTCTCCAGCAATTTCCCTGTAAAATATCTTATTAATTTCCCCTCCCTTGATTTAAGGTCGACGGAAAACTCCACGGGTAACTTCGGCTCTCAAGTAAGCAGTAGTTCAGGAGTTGGGGATAAATCGAACGCTCTTCTTCGGCCTAGATTTTCAATTCTTCCGGCTGCTATCAACGTCCAAAAACCATGTCAGATATGGCAACAGGTTGTTCTCGGTAGAACTCTTGAAACCTTTAAAGTAAATGCTTGCTTTGTCTCGGAAATTGCTTACCGTGCCCTACTTTCGTGACCAATCCTCCCCCCCCCCAGATAAAACCTCAGTGTTTCACTTTACTCTTCGTGGATCGGATGATCCTGTGTCAAGTGCTGCTGATGAGCATGAAAACTGAGCGTGCACTGCTAGACAGGATTCCATTCAGCAGTCATTTGTGTGCAGTTTGGACGGTTCTGGGCGTGGCATCAGCAAAAAAATGAAGCGCCGATTCTAGTTTGTAGTGTCTGGATATGCACCCACTGAATTCAGTTCCTCTGAAGCCAAAAAAGAATTCTACCAGGATTTACCTTAGCTGCTTCGAAGTGTGCTTTCAACAGACGTGGTGGTCATTTTCTGGAGATTTTGACGCCCAAGTCGGTCGTTTTGGGGATCCTGAAAGGCACACTGGAGGCCGGTTTGCTATCCCGGCCGATTGCACTGACAACGGCGATCGTCCCACCCAGCTGCGTTCCGACCACAGATTGTTTCTGGCGTGTACAGACTTCTACCGCAAGAAGCAGGACAGACTAACTTGATGTCCTCGCATGTCTTCACAATGTTGGGTTCAGTCTTATCATTCTGTCTCTGATCACAGCTGGCCTGGATCAACTGAAGATTGTTATTCCTTTTTGATCTACGCCTGTGGATTCAGAATAAGCCTTGGGATGTACCCGCTCCTGTTTATGTTTCGTCCGTGGTCGCTTCAACGCTAAAGCTACACGTCCCACGCAGTTGCTTCAAGATCATATTGGACGAGCTGATATTCAAGCTGAGCTCTCCACGCGGTTATCGATGCAGCCGGATGTTCAATTTCCGAATGACCGCTGCCAACGAGACAAAAAAGCTTTGTGTGCCACTTTCAGCGACATACGAGACTCTGGTCCACATAGACCTCATAAACGACAGATATCTTCGACATCACTTGTCTGCTAGATGCTCCCATATCCGTCGCTCCGGATTTCACTTTCAATGAAACGCGTATATCTTTGAGACACCAACTGATTAGAAGCCTGAGAAATGACCGTGAACAATATTGGATTGCGAAATGTAGTACAATGGAGAAGGCTGCGTCGATTGACAACACGAGCAAACTTGGCCGTTTGATTAGAGGTACCTGTCTACGGAAGCCTGGTGTAAGTGAGTTTATCGAGGAACCCGACGGCTCACTGAATCACTGTCGGGGACGTCATGTGTATCGTTGGGCAGATTCCTTTAAGGGACTAGGCAGTTGTTTCACGTCAACAGTGAACTTTCGTATACACCTGCAAGAGAATCAATACAGGTAGATATCACTTCTCTATCAGAAATGAAGGTTGTATGGGAGATAGGTTATTAGAAAAGATACAAAGCCGCTGAATTGGATGGGTTACTTGCATCATTTTCGAGGGATGGGAGGGAAGTTTTGTTTTCCGTGCTAACAAAAATAAATCCGGGTAACCTAGGATAGTAAAAGGATTCCCAGAAATTGACGTAAATCGATGGTTATACCGATCCAAAAGAAAGGTGACAGGTACTCTTGTAAAAACCGCATACGAATAAGCTTGACAAGTATTGCTTCCAAATTGACTACTGGATTTGTTTTCCATCAATTATCCACCCCCCCTTGAAAGGTGTGCCCGTAAGAATCAAGCCGGTTTCAAACCCGGTCGGAGTTGTATCGAGCACATCTTTACCCTTCGGCAAATCTTGGAGCACAGACTACTTCAGTAGGCCCATAATCTCTGTCGTTCTTCATCTAAAAGCGGCATTCGTCTAAGTCCCCTGCTTTTAACTGTGTGCCAGAGAAATCTGTTTACCTCTTCCAATATCTACGTGCAAAAGGCCGAAGCCGATTTCGTGTTTACGGAGATCTTTCACTCGAGTTCACCACGAGAAGTGGTGTTCGTCAGAGTTGCCTTCGTTCTCCCTTCCTCTTCAGTTTTCCAATTGAACTGATTCTTGCAAAAGCTCTATCCTAGTGTGAAAATAGCTGCATCGATCTTTGCTCAGGCAGCAATTTGTCTGACTTGGAACACGCGAAAGATATTGTACTTCTGAGTGCAAATCTAGGTAAATTGCGAGATTTTCTAGATAGCCTAAACAACAGTGTGGAAATGTTTGGGATGCATTTTGCACCTTCACAGTGTAAAATACTGTTGCAGGACTGGGTTTGTTCAACATCAATCTTATGTTAGCAGAGGAAGCTCTAGGTCTGAGATAGACAAGTTTTGTTACCTAGGCAGTTACATCTCAGCAGATGGGCAGGTATCAGATGAATTATGGTCGTGTATACAGAAGTCGCGTTTGGCTTTTACCATCCTCAGTGATCTGTGGCATCTGCGTGAAATCCTTTTGTCTGTCAAGTGTTGAGTGTGCACTGCGGTGGCTAGGTCGTTTCTTTTATCGAACACAGTGACATGGTCCTCAAGGACAAAAGGTAGGCGAAGATTGTCAGTGTTCGGGCATCGAAGCCTCCGTATCAATGCCCGAATATGGTGGGAATTTCGTACTACCACTGCTGAGGTTTGACACAGAGTTTTGGAAACCAGTGTTCATTCATTGAAGCAATTGCTGTTAAGTTTGTTGGAACATACGTTCCGCAAGTCCACCGATAACTTTCCTTGGTGTATACTGTTCTCTGGCAGTGGATGGAAGGTAGCTTGATGTGGTCAGTTCATGACATGGCAAAAAGCTATGGAAAGACTGACCAGTCGACGTGGCCAAGTAGGACATGCTAGACGTCCGGTTTGGGGTTCACATGATCATCCTACCAGATGGTCGGGAACATCAAGTGATATGGCAAGGTGTCCCGGCGAGTGGCGTAGTTGCATGCGAACTCTTTCTTTGTCCTCTTGATTTCCTTTTATTGCTCTAAATTTTGGATTTTTTTCACTTTGCTCTTCTGTTCTTTTTTTGTCTCGACGACGCTTGGAGGTTGCAACCGGAACCAGAGCACAGAGTCGCGAGGCTGCCGGATGAATAAACTGGAACTCAGCTGAAAACTGAATCTTGCGGTTGAACTACCAGTTTCCGTAAATGCTAGTCCTTCACTGGTGATTAAGGAAGCATCATTTCGTACACGGTACTTATTTTTCGTTTAATCAGGCATTCACTAGGTAATGCACCTTCTCTGATATTTTGACTTGGATTAATTCTATATTTATTAAAAACATGTTAAAGATATTACCCAACTGCTATTTACCCGGATATTTTTGCATATGTCCTTTTAGCGTGTCAATAAATCGTACCGACTGACCTTTCTATTGTGGATGGTATGGAGGAGCTGGTATGTGTACACTGCTGTACAATGCTGCATAAATTGTACAATGTCATTCATCAAACAAAATTCGGAAATTTCTGTGGATATGAACTGAGCACCTTTATCTGAAACGAGTGTTCCCGGGGAACCTAATCCGCAGGACATGTTTCTGAGGTAACAAATCAAAGACTGGCTGATGGGTCGTTGTATGATGACGACTTCTGGCCACTTTGTTGTAGAACTCACCGGAAGTAGGAGGTGGACATCACAAATCGGTTAACTCGGTTTCATGGTTCAGGTGTCAATGAACATGACTGCGGCTCAACTTGTGGTGGTGATCTCAAAAGTGCTGCATGTTGATTACGCTCTCTAACCAAATCTTAGACCTTTTGGTCCACAAAAGGCTATTAAAGGTAGCTGTGCATCAGTGATTTTATTTTGTCTAACCCCTGATGCAAAGATTTATTGAATTTGGAAAAAGAAATTCATCTCGCCATATCAAGGAACTGCGTCAAACTGGTTCAGTCCAGATCCCATGCTTTCTATCCTAATTTTGTCTTGTGTTCATTAAACAACTTGCTTGTTTTTCATGCAATGACACCACCAAATTCCACGCGGATCATACGCCTTGGCTTCCTCACCCGAATAATAATTTTTTTTTCAGTCCTATTGAGTTGCACAATTTTAGTCTTGTTCCTATGACAAGTGTCGATTAACCCCAATTATCATGAATCTAGTTGTTCTTATATGTTTGATTTTGTTGCCTACGTACCCTTTCTTCCTGGTTTTGGAATGATCCATGTCATAATTTGATGGGTTACATGGAGAGGCCCAGACTTTTGGACGTAACCATCTTTTCCTCCTCATGCGCCTTATCCAATGGGAAAGACTGGATTTGGCCATCTCTCCATGATCTTGCACTTTCTCATAATCATGTTATTCCCCTTGTCCTTCATCCACGCTTATGTGAGTGTGTTGTTTGAATCAATAATATTTTCCTTCCCGTTGATTGTCCGTAGTGCCCTCATAAATAAGGATCTACTTTGTGAACAACTTAACTCGTTCCTGAATTGCCATCTCGAACGTTTCCTGGCTGTTGCTGCTTGGGCATCTTGAAGCTTTTATTGACTGTATTGATTCCGTGGTACATTTGCTCACAATTCGAGGTATATTACGGTTATTGTTTGGTCATATATCCTATAGAATATGTAGTAAAGTACGTATGTGTTCTCTGCCTTGCGACTTGGGGTTCATTTATCCGCAAGTCACTCATTTACGGGACGACCGTCCAGTACACCGGATGTTCCCCATGAAACTGCCTCAAGATATCAGACCTAAGTGATTTCCGGTGAATACTAGTTCTCTGAAATGAAGGAAGTCATCTGTGATCGCTAGTGAATCGTGTCATAAGAACTCGCAAATAGATGGTTCAGTGATTTTCCTAGCTACCCGTGTTGCAGAAAGTCCTTGGTTCCATTGACTGCGTAGTCAGTACTAATGGGTTTCATGATCTTGTTGCTTGTTGTTCCTAGCCTTGAGATAGCATTTACAAGCACCTACTAGGTCTCTTTCTCAGTGCCGATGGAAATGGGAGCCAACTCGTCATTCGTTCTTTTCCGTGTTGATATTAACCGAGATAATGCTCAGGCGTGCTTCAACTCTGAGGATTACTCACGTTGAATTTGGAAGTTCCAACGCATCAAAAGTGTATCCCACTTTTGCAGAGTGCCAGCTGTATAAACCCGTACGCTCTTCTTGTTAGAAATAACTAGAGATAATTTGTGGTCGGTTTGGTGAATTAATTTCCGTCCATGGATAGTTTTCTGAAATTTTGTTACGGCAAAGATAGTGGTCAAAAGCTCCTTCTCGATTGGACAGTAATGACTTCCAGCAGAAGATAACGACTTGGAAGATTGCTTGATAGCTTTCCGAGAGCCATCTGTTAACCGGCTCTCGACTACTGTTCCTATACAGTGATCGAAAACATCCTCTGCTATAATGGTGTCAAGTGACAGATCATAATGTGTCAACGATAAAGAGGATGACGAAATTTGTTGACTAACTCAAAAGCATGTCCACATTCTTGTTTCCTTTTCCCCTGACTGGAAGGGGAAAGCATTTTGTTTTAAGGGGCTCGAAATATGGGCAAACACCGATTGTAATAACTGGCCGTGCCTAAACAAGATAGAAATTCATCGGTGTCAGTGGGAGCCAGCACCTCGAAAATGGGTTTCTTTTTTCTGGATCCGGATGTCTACCAGTAGCATAAATCATAAAGAAACCAAATACTTCAAGCAGTTAGCGAAGGAGGAACATTTTGCTAAGTGAATATAAGAACCAAACTGTTGTGTGCTATTTAATAGCTTGTTCATCTGGTAGGACTGCTCATGAATGTTTGTGCTAATAATGATCATGTCATCCATATCACCTGCTGCGAAAGGCAAAGACGTACGCTTGTTGTCCCTAATTCGCTGAGATATGGCAGGTGCACTTTTAACGCCGAAGGGTAATCTGTTCTATTTGTACAAACCCTTCCGCGTATGGCTGGTCAAAAGTTGTTTCGATTACTCGTTGTCTTTTACCTGCAGATAGGCTTCCGAAAAATCGATCTCCAGAAAATCCTTCCAGCCTTTAATTTGGCAAACAAATCCTCGAGAATGGGTAGAGAATAGTGGCGCGTTTCCAAAGTGTCGTTCGGACCTGTTTAGAAGTGTTCACATAGGCGCAGTGTACCTTTCGGTTTCTTCCCAACTACTGTCTGCGCCGTCTACTTTGAATAGTTCACTGGGCTAATAGCACCAGCTTCCTGCGGGCGGATTAGTCCTCTACCCATCTGGTCACCGGGAGCATATGAGACGGGTCTCTTTGGTCGGAGTACAGTTTTAGCCTCATTTTCAATGTTCATTCTCCTTTAGTGCATAACTTCGAACTATCCAGAAAAACTGGGTCATGTTCTGTTTGTAATTTACAACAAGCTGAGTGACACTCGCAATTTGTTTGACGGGATGCGATTTCGGCTTTTTGAATGATAAAATGTTATTCAGATTGTTCTTGCCTGAAAGAAAAGAGTAATCGATAGATATGTCTCACAGTTCTATTGTATCAATGTACCGCATACCAGTCAGATCACGGGAGCAATTACTAACAAAGTATGCTGGTGAGCAGAATAGTTTGCCAATGAAAATTACATTCAAAATTTACTATTTCTGCGATAGCCATTTAGCTACCTAAATCATCATGTGCTGGGTAGCTTGCTGATTGGATGGTCGGGCAATCTAGAGCTTGCCGTGAAGACTGCTTCAAAATGGTTATGTCAGAGCTTCCGTCAGTCTGGAAGACTAGCGGAACACTATTCACAGTAAGATACATAAATTTGCGTCTGTTTGAGAGCTCTTGAAATGAGGATAGTTAACACTAGAGTTACCAGCTAGTTTTGAGCGACTCACTGAATTGTTAGGGTACTTTCGCTTCTGCTTCAGGTGTGTTTGTTTGTAGTGGTAGCATGTATGTTTGTGTCCTTTTTACCACAAAATTTCCAGATTCGGTTACGGTGTGGACAAAATTTCACAAAATGCCAGTCTTTGCATTTGGAGCACGTGGAGGGAGGTTTTGGTTGATGGTTTTGGGATGAATAAGGAGCTCTTCATTGTTGTGTTGCAACTGGCGGTCGATGAACGTCTGCGTATGTTGATCCCTCCACAATCAGTTCTGAATTCCACTTTTATGTTTGCAATTCTCAAACAATCCTCAGTTGTGATTTAAAGGATGAGGTCCTGGGAACTATCTAGCTGAGAGAATATGTGATGTCGTATCTCCACATCGGATTGCGATTGTAAACTACTGGAAACCAAAAACATTTGGAGTGGTCCATTGGTAGATCCTTCAGATTGAACCTTTCGGATTCGAAGTTGATTTTCCCTGCATATACCACAAAATCTTCTGTTTGTCTTTCTGACTTGGAGATACTTACGTCCGGTGTCGAAAGGAGACGACCACGCAGAGAACATTTACGTGAGACTCTTCAATGTTTCTGGAGAGATTATATCGACTGGTTTCTGAGGCCAGATGAAGTTGGCATACTGCTGGTGTTCCACTGGGCCAAGTTTGCGCATAAATAGCGTGACGTTTTTCGGTGCCTTTCCATGAGGCACACTCCAAGCTGAATATCCTATCAAATCTTGTTTACCAGGATTTGAATGAGTGTGGTGATTTAGCAGCTGTCACACGTGATACTGCCAGGTACAGCATCGTAACCACGTACACGGATGAGCCCCAACCAATCAGGATCACCGCGGACACTTCCGACAAAAGCTCCCTGTGATTGATCATCTTCGAGTCTACCAATTACTTTATCTGATTTAACATATTTATACAAACCAGTTCTGCAATGCAGCTAACGTGCCATTTCGCAGCCTTTGTGTTCTTGCTACTTTTGTTCACGTATTACTGGCTGGGGGCAATTTCAATACTGACTGTCTGTTCAGTCCATTACGACTAATACAATGTGATCTCTGATTCTGGGTGAAATCTGAATTATGTGATGAAATTGGAGAGGTCATCTCTTGTAAGACGTGTATTTATGGAATGATGTGATGAAAATTGGTCCTTCTTTTTTGCCAATGATTCAGTGAGTTTGATTTGTGCTTGAGTCATTGGCATGAAACTGTCCATTTGGTTAGGCATAATTCTGTTAAGAGCGAATGAGTGGGTTTGTCACCGTCGCCGCTGATGAGTTTTTGACCTAGGCCGGATGAGGCACAGAAAAACAACCACACAGGAAACTCGAGTAGCTTCTTCTTTTAGGTGACTATCTCTTGTTAGATGACGAATCGGCTCCATGAATATCGCAGAAATTATCCACCGAGATACTTGGGAATATAGTACGAGACCGTTTCTCCAGCAAATTTCAGGACTGCTGTACTACTTAGTCGCCCAGTCTCATGTAGGATGTAAGTTGACAGCACCACACCAGGTGTTTTTGTTCAAGGATGTACCACTAGCTTTTACACGCCTGACTGAAACCTGCAAGATAGCAGATTTGTTCCAGATAAGCCTGTGGCTTGCTATGTGGCTCACTCGCCTTCTTCGGAATACCGGGTCGGGTAGGTTGGACAGCTTTCCTTTGTAGCCTCTGGATTAGTAGATCTCATCCATTCATTCAAAAGTATCCTCACATGCCAAATTAGATCTCACCGAGGGTTTTGGACCTCAGTTACCATCAACTTAGCTTAGCACTCTAATCGACTGGCTTGTCGGGAAGTGGCCGCTGATGCTTGCTTCAGCTTCGTGGAGTTACAAATGAAAGCTGGGTAGAGGACGGAGTCTAAGGAGTTGGAGGGTGCTCCAATGGACAGGGCGGTCAGCAGTCTCAGATGTGCTACTCCATACAGACACCAGATTCGAAGGAATGAAAGGTGCCTATATCAATCGTTAAACCACAGAAAAAGACCACCGTAGGTCAAAAGTCAACATGACTACCCGTTCACATTCTAGCTGGGCTCCTCTATACCAGCCTCGTTGTGGCTGGAACACCACAACTACAAAAATAGCCATGAGACAAAAGGGGAAGCTTCGAGAAATCTGAAATTTGCCCTGTGGATTTAATTTGCCAGATCTTGTTCAAAGATCGAAATCATCAGTATGAAACGGACAACTCAGTGATATTACAAAGTCCCGTGTCGAAACCAATGAAGAACGAAACCGTCTAGTGATATGACGCTTCTGGTAAACAGTGAATGATAAACTCGATAAATCATACAAACCCCTAATCGTGAGATGTCTGTCTGATGAAAGCTACCTGAAGGGACTTCCGAATTTTGGTATGTTTTCAGGTACGGGAAACCTAACGAATGATCAGATTATACTAATGGAAGACAAGTCAGCACGCGGAAGTCTAACATGCTCGTGACAGCTAATAAAGCCATCTCAACTAGGTGCCGATCCTAGAAACGAAACAGTGCATGGTATAACCGGTCGGACGGTCTATTGACACCGGAACTCTTGTTCGTTGACCAAAGGAGAAAGTTCATGTTGCTGAGTATTTGGTTGGCACATGGACACATGTGGGTGAATCTGAGGTGATATAGTTCAATCTTGATAAATTTTGTTCTAATTTTGACAACTGAAAGATTACTACGTTTAAAGTCGCATTCCTTACTTTGACTAAGCTATTCAAGTTGAAGGATGATGAACGATCAGGACACAAGTACAAAGTATCGACTGGGCAGCAAATATGGGAGGGAAGATTTAAAATAATTCTGAAATGCACTCAGATGACCGAAACATCCGCGTATGAGAATATAGGGAATTCTGTCTGAAAAACCAAATCACGAAGCCCTAAAATGTTCACCGGACAAATCTCCCTCTTTGGAACTGTGCGGACACAGCCTTGTGGGAAGAGTTTACGATTGGTATGACGGTAGACAGAGGGGGAGATTTTAATTATTGCGTGGTTGGAGAAACCTAGTGAGGAGAGACATGGAGTGGAAAATCCGAAAGGTTGTTAACCGTAAGAAGGCTGAAAAACCCATCCAGTCCAGTTGGAAACATGACAGCGTTCATCAGATCGAACGGAAGAAGAAAGCTTACTTGGAATCGAACAAAATCTCTAGCAACTATACACAACGAAATATCAGGGTAGTTCACCACAACTTTGCGAAATTGAGTCAAAAGGTTCATGGTGGTATATTGTGGGACATTTCGGGTGAATCTATGCATTTGCTAGGAGAATTGATTGAAAGTTGTTCGAAAACTTGGATTTGCATTTGTCTATGGAAGAGCTAACGAATATTGTTGAATTGGTAAAATGGTTCTGACTTGCTCACATCAATAATCAACAGAACGCTGGATAACTCGTCCGCTTCACTCGCTGCGTGATGTATGACCATACTCGCGATGTTCAGTGTAACCACGAAGTGCAACCCACCTCATCTTCATTACAATCTTGAAGCTAGGTTTTTTGTAGAGGGACCGTTTTGCTGGGATTTTTGGCAATCCAGTTTGCTAGTTGAGTTGAAATAGGAACGAAGCTTCCAGTTGGCGTGGTTTCTCAGTGAATCAGCTTTGAGTCAGGAAACATTTTGTGGCTAAATACGCAAAGCAGGCTTTTTTCAAATTTAAAGGCAGCATTGAGTATTTTTTTTTTATACTAAATTTCTCACTACTGAAAGAAGACAAATACGGCAAGGTATTAACATTTCGCCTTCTTGTTCCAGCCGTTATCAGTCCGAAATTCTTAGTAGGCGGTGTTGGCAGATGCAATAAACGGACATGAATAATCAAGTATTTACAATAAAGGACCGCAGTTATTTCCTTCGTAATCAGGTCGATTAGATTATCTCATTATAATAATTGTAATCCAAGGTACTTCGTTTGAGGATGTATACATTATTCATCGTATCGACTTGTACGGCCGTTTTGCCATTGACGCGACGATCGTGGTAATCACTGAAATATCATTCTGTGCAGTGCTCGGTGGATTTTCCTGTGGGAGTTTTGTTGACATCATCCAGAGTAATACCATTTGTCATCATGTGTCGCAGCGCAAATTGCTTTTATCAAAATAATTTCAAAACAAAGTACAAAATAAGCTCATTCTGATCATACGAACGCGGAATCGGGCATCGAAAATGCACCTGTAGGGTTGGCAAGTGGGTCTTGGACGGTGTTTCCGGCTGAAAAACCTCAGATTCTTGTGATATTATCAAGCGATGTACCTTCTTTGTTGAGGTAACTGAATGATTTCACAGAAATTACCACAAAAAGAGCACAAAAACGTCGAAGTTATCTTGCTGCTGGAGTCTTGGCTGCACAGAAATAATGGCGGATGAAATAAGGCGCATAAAAGGTCTTCATGCGCACCGAGCCGGTCGTCCCACGAGGCTTCAAAGTCGCCGTGGTGAAGTTATCACTTATGTGAAAATGAGATGGAGTAAGACAACCAGTTTGGTTTATGAATAAATACTCGACCGAAGAGATTAGTTGTCACATTTTCAAATGCAAGCCACATTGCTGCGTGATTTTCGATCAATACTCGTTAGTTGGATTTACCTAACCCCGGATACAGCGATTAATGTGCTTAGTGCATTTTCTTATCCCCTATCGAATTTGCTTATCTCGAGTCTCAGCGACTCTATGTCCAAATTTGGTGCTGACTTTAGGATATTTGACATAACTTCCCTTTTGGCACTCAGTTTGGCATATCTAGTACGTATCTCCACCAGGAATGATACCTGCCTAGATGTTGTTTCCACAAACAAAGTAGGGTTATTTCTTATCCAGCCACAAGCACCACTGAACTATTCTGATCACTGCATTGTGAAAGTTTGTCCAGCTGCCCATAACAAGAAAAACTGAAACACATTATTTGGACCAACATACAAAACTGGCAAACAGGGAAATTGCTCTACTGAAAACCCAGCACATTTACAAGCAGTCGTGAACCCTATCGATTTTACCGTCTTTTGCTTTCAAAATTCCCAAGTATCTTGTGAAAATCTTACCGACTGTCTTAATCCGTCTTCTTAAAATTTCTGTCCGTTTGAAACCATCAAAGGGCTGTCCGATAGATTTTCCTGTGAGTTACTTATGGCCTAAATAGGCTGCATGTAGATGCCATCCTGGGAGACTCCATCTATTGAGACAAACGGCGTGCAGTAAAACGATTTTGTGGCGATAGTTTTACGATCGGGAACCGTTACTTGAAAGTTGAAAACCTCAGCAAGGATTTCGGTTCTTTGTCTCAGTCTGTCTGCTCATCTGACAATAGCAGCCTCCTCAAATCAAAGCCCATGACTGTTTGGAAGCGGTTAAGTACACTCTAAGACCACTAATGCTTCAGGCCCAGATGGTTTATTTCCTATTGTCATGAAAGTGCTCACCGAGGCCTATCGAACCCTTTGGAAAATGTTTTCCATTGTTGTCTGAAAACCGGCAAGAATCCTAACATACGGAGAACTGTGAAGATAACATCTGTCCTACTAAATGGGTCTGGTACATACCACCCCATAGCATGCTTATCTGTGAAGCTCAAGACGCCTTAGAAAAATTTTGTCACCACGTACTATCACCGAGGGTGCTGAGGAAAATGTCCATCTGTTTGCATACAGGTTGTCCTTGTCCACCCTTGGTACTATGGCTTACTTAGTAATCTCTTTTGCTGCCGCTTTAGACAAGAAAAGTAAAATGGTTATGGTGCTATTCCTGAACTACAAAAATGCCTTCGGAAATTTCGACAGATTAGAGTTACTCAATCGATTATCAGAAACAAGAGTTGATCAGAGCTTATGTTGACTGATTGGTGAGTATTTCACGTACCAGTCTCTAAGTACATCCTATAATGGAATGACATCCCCTCTAATTCCTGTCAGTGCTGGTTTCTAACAGGGGGCTATCTTTTCACCATAATTCCCTTCCTTTTACGTAAAACAACTGCTTATTCCATCTTCATTCGTTTCATGTCAATAGGCAGACGACGTTTTTTTGGATTTGAGCTTTTTAGACCATAAGTCACTCCAGTAATATAGAGCAGACTAGAAGACATTGTAAACTGGCCCACATCCCCGTTCTCTGAAACTGAAAGTATCCAAATGTCATGGTGTGACATTTTATCTATTAACCAGACGACCGAATCGAAACGGTATTAACGGACCAACACTTTTGTACACAACGAACACATTCCCGCATTGTCTGCAGTCAAATACCCCGGTTTTTTAAATATCCACAGACTTTCTGGAGGATCTACACGTCAGTGGGGTGTCTTGCGAAGCTCGAAAGCTGTCTCTTTCCTCTCTCAGAGTATGTATGCTTCCGGTGCCCCGTATATGCATCCCTAAAATTTGTAACCGCTTGCACTATTCTCCACCGGGTTAACGGCTTTCAATAATCTTTTACTGGTTTGATGAAAAAGGATTTTCACTTGAAAGTAAGATCCATAAAATACATCTCCAGGTGCAGTGACATATCTATGGCTCAGTTAGTTGACACCATCGTAGACAAACAATTTCGTGCATGTGATGGATAGTTTTGCTTCCAGAATTCTCTCCGATTCCCATCATCCCCTACACCATGAACTTAAAAATGATTGCGTCTACATCCCCCATACGCTCAAAGTTCGAACTGATGTTTAGCCGCACCGCGGCATATCGTGATTCTCTTTTGCCATATCACGCTAGTCTGCGTGTTGGTCGAAAGAAAGTTCCCCTAGAACTACTGAACAGTCTAAACGTTGAACAATAAACCGGTTCTTACCGTTTTTCCTTCGTTGGAATTGGGTATGCACTGCATTATTTTTATTCACAGAAATGTTCTAAAAGGCTGAAAATCCATCGTTTTTGGTGCGCATAGCAACCATGGACTTGATTTGACTTGATACTGAGTATATAACTGCTATTACTGGTTGAAAAAGATGCTACTGTTCTTCTCCGTCCCACTGACTCTAGTGAGAAGTCTCCTCTGCTTTCGAACCATCTCGTTTATTTTCCAAAATGAAACAGTTTATATGGAACACTAGGTAATCCAAATCAAAGTCACAGTAGGAAGCTCATTGGTTCAAAGCTGCTCCAGTAACTAGGTCTTCTGCAACGCTCCGTAGTTCAAGTCCCCGATTGGCTGATTCCTTTACGATTGGTTGAAATAACTGCTGGCTGCTGATTGGTTGAATACACTGTGCTCATTTAGATCAAATCTTGGCCGCCGATTGGTTGAATCCGTTCGGTTTGGTAAGGGCGACTGTTCGCGGTTGGTTGGATGGTTTCGCTCCGTTTCGTCACGAACTGACTGAACCACGAACTCGCTTCTCTGGCCTGAGCTTTGCCGTCGATTTTGGACAGACGAAGATGGGCTGTCTGCTAACAAAACTAGGCCGTCTAACGATGAGTCAGGAAATACCCTTTCAGCAAACATGGCGTGATTCCTACCCTAATGGATGCTGGTGAAAATAAGAATCACACCTAAAATATGTTCTCTAGATTGCGAATACGAAATACGGAATAAATAACGGTAAACGAGCGATGAATAGTGTGATATCGCGTAGGATCGATATGAAGTGATCTTCATCTCTTTTCAGTTATGTCCCTGAAGTAATTACGACACATATTCTCCATTCATTGCTCCATTTACCTGAGTAGTTCAACTGGAAAAATCGAACTGGCCCACTTACTGTGTTTCCACAATAATAAGGCCAACCAAAATAGTTAGCTCTGGCAAGATGTTTCAAGATGCCTTTATTATAAATTCCTCTTCGAAAATAAGCCGTCAGCTACCTGGTGATTCGACAAGGTGGAAACATACTGACGAGTATGGTGAGGTCAAAACCGTCAAAATAATTCGACTGTGAAGCATTTGCAGTTTGCAGCTTCGAAACAGGATCAAAAGATACAGCAATGTAGTTAAGAGCAAGCTTTTTCGTGTAACTACTTGTAGGTGTGTCATCCGTAGCAGGGCTCGGTTGACTTCCTTAACCGTTGTTGTCTTCATCAAGACGAAAACTCTCCCGTGAAGAGCCTTGTTGTGGGTCGTCATGCCACCGCTGTAGATCACTCTGATTCCCATACTGATCTGTTTTATAGACCCGGTGGTGGGCTTGTAAGACGGAATACAGCCCTCTGCATTCAGGCAGAGGTGTCCGTGATCCAGAGAAATTATGTAGTTCTCCAAAATGCCGTCTGTATTATACTCGGATACTCACCACGACTAATTCTTGTTCACTTGTAATTAGCATACGGGAATAGCAGATATCATCTGCGAATGAAATGCAGGCAAGAGAGCGAAGAATCTCGTTGTAGATAGCGCTTACATTCAAACACTCATTCTTGAAACTAAAATATATCTTGAAGCATCCTTGACAGAATTCAAGGCATGGCAACACTAGCTGAGTGGTTTCGTTGGGCAGTATAGACTGCCTCCATCAAGATTAACAACACTGTTCAAACTTAAAGATACTGAGTTTAAAGATATGTATTTCTCCCCAGGTAACATTTTTAATGTAACTGACTTTTCCAAATACCAAATCTCTAACATGATTGCCATGGACTGAATTGATGCGTTTATGGGCATGGAATCACAAACAACATGTGATCAGATTAATGCCTCGTCAATCTACATTTCGTACACGTGTGACCTATGTTTCTGCAGTTCATCCCGACGAAATAAAAGTCTTACCTCGCACCATCTTTTAGGTCAAGACAGATACAAATAAACGTGTTTCAGGTAATTATGTTCTCGAAACCGAACAAGTCTTGTACACACAAGCAGTTATAAGGAAGTGGGTCCATTCAAAGCTGTCTCTTGTTTTGCAGGGTGCTCAACAGCACCCACCACTCTAAACACATAGCCAGCTAGCTGCCAGGGTAAAGAATAGGTCAGATAGAATTTCCTAAGGAATGGCTGCTTATTTACAGACTCTTGATATTGTAATAAACCAGCCCTATAAGAACTACTTGCGCATAAAAATCAACGACTACATTTTAACGGGAACGGAGAGAAATCAGCTTGAAAACTTTGTGAAGTCCAGTTTGGAGCAGGCCGTGACTTGAGTGAGGAGTTCGTATGATAGAACCACTGACAGCAGTTTCACTGTAAAGATGAATCAAGCTATTTATGAAATTCCCACGCAGAACCTTCCTGTTTCACTTCTATTGTTCTCCTTTCGGAACACATATCGATCAATATTTCTTTAGTCTCTTTGTACGTCGAATTTACTGCTGGCCAATCTTTTTCATTTACCACTTATCCATGTTTGTACTTTTGCGCTGCTTTAATTTTCCCCGACCTTCACATTTTCATTCGCACAATCAGGCTACCTGTTCTATGTTGACGTCATCTGTTATGCGTCGACGGTGCTGTGTCCCCGTGTATGTCCACCTTGCTGGAGTGCACGGTTGGATTTCACGTGAAATATTCTGTCTTTCTTCTTCAGTACCACGCGAGTGCCAAGTCCGCACGCTTGTCTCGGTCAGACGTGCGTCCAATCTCCTTCGTGTCATTGTCTAAAGTCGCTACACGTTCATCCGTCATCAGTGTCCCAGGGCCCTTCGCTGATTGGTTGTTTTCTGTACTATAAAAACTGCTTCCCCCATCCCACAGAGGACTCTGTCCGATATCGTTCGGCATGTGTTCTTTTGTGCCCATTCGGACGATTGATATTCATTCACTGTTCCTTGGAAATTGGATTGCCACAAACATTAAGTACACATAGGCTACTGACTTGCCTTATATGACAGTGGTTTTCGTGTTCGCGTTCTGCGAGTCTTTCAGTCACTGGACAGCCGTTCAGTTGCAGTTTCCAGTGTACAACGGGCTGACTACATGAACAAAGAATGTACATTGAGGAAAAGCCCATTGATGGACAAGAAAGACTGGAGCCAATGGTTCTACAAGAAGTTCAGGCACGAATCCGTGACCTGGAGGCTTATGACCACTTTCTCAAAGATGAGAGGACTGTATTTTAATAAACGTGGAATTTTGTGCGTCAATCAATATTGTTTTTACATCTGAAAAATGACATCTCTCAAAGTAAGTCCTAGTGCAATTAGGGAAGTAAAAATATATAAGCTTGTGTTACTTTTTGAAGGAAGAAAGGTATTGTCTAACTGTTCATGTTTATTACTATTTTGCACAAATTTTCCCTAGTATGGTAGGAAGAATCAGGTATATATTTGCCGAGTGCTGCTGTCCTGCAGTCAACACAGTGAAATAAATCAGACGACGGTGCCTTTGAACAAGCACCACTCTCATGCCATGGCTACCAGTCGAGTCAACCAATCAGAGATACATGCATGGTCTAGAGTAAATCACACCTACATTCGGCTCAAGCCAAGCAAGATCGATCGATACGTGTCGAGATATGATTGATGGACACAATTCGGGCGGGAGCAGTTCTGCCGTCATAACAGTGTGCGCGTGTGCACCGCCAGGCGTAGGCCTTCATTTATGATAGATAAATCGAGCACTTCTCTCGTAACTCGGTGATGTACGTGCGTGTGTGTTAGTGTGTATGACTGGTTAGACCGGACATGGCAGCTGCAGATAACACAGATGAAATTCCTGAAATTTCTTCGATCCTCTTTGCAATCATTCATGAACATACACAATTCAGGTTTTGCTTTCTCAGCCATGAAGCAGACGATCGGTTACGCAGAAAATCGCAGTCTCTCGATTATTAGTTTTCATGTACAAACTGATAATGCATCCATCACATCAGTCGATTATTACGTGAAAATACCTGTATCGATCTTTTTTCAAGCAGACCTGCTATAAGTGACACTGATAATAGGAATAAGTGAAACTGACGCCCAATCATTCCAACTACGGCACACCTGAACAATGCACGTGCTCGCAGTAACACGCGCACAAGCGCACACACACGCAGATTGAATCATCCGCTCGTTTGTGACAACTATCTCAGAATCATCTGACTGAAAATTTGCCTGGAAAAAGGGTAGCTGCGGTAACCGAAACGTCGGCTAATTAAAATTTCTACCGATAACGCTGTTTTTTGACAACAAAATATTTTAGAAACCACAACACATGGGAATCGATTCTCCGATACACTTCGAACTTCGTTCGGTCCCAATATACTAAGACCCCTGTGTGACTTAAAATAAGTTGACAATGCGCTACTTCTACGTGAAAAACACAGTTATATGTTGGCTATCCAGGCCATCCAAACAGAAGTGTGGCACTTCAAACAGTAAAATTTTGATACAGAACTCGATCGGCACTGTACCAAACTCTATCCATCCAAACATCATGAGTTCTATTGTCAGCAACTTGTCTTTCATCTGGTCGTTGTATATCTTTCCAGGATCTGGACGGAGAGCTATATGATATTTCGTCGGTATTTTTGATTTTGTTAGAAAGTTTCGAGTTGGTTTTATTTCAGTGTGCAGAGTAGAATGAAAGGAGTCGTATTATGGCATTGGTTCATGTGTCGTTGACGTTTAATTACTGTTTAGCTTGGTTGTCTAATGTCCGCCTACACCGCGTGCCTCTCTACTCTTATTGGCCATTCAAGCCCTGACTCACGTGAACTGGTCGCAAAACCACTGATTGGCTATTCTGTATTCATCGACACACCTAGCACTTGTGTCAGATCATGTCATGAATTCCACTTTTGATGAACATCCAACCTTGACCGTGTATTCCCACTGTTTCACTACACAACAGGCGTTTGGTCCGAATTCATCCAAATAATCTTTGATAGTAAACAGTTTCGGACACAGTGTGTGTACAAATATAAAATCCCAGAACACTCGGGATATTGAATTCACATTCGAAACGACGAAGCTGGGTGTGTATGAAATAACCATAATTCTATTGATTCCAGAAATCATTCAACATATCAAGGTGGTTTGAGTAGTAGGAAATTTATTTTTAGTGAAATGATTCCAGACATGAATAGCTGAAATGTGAATCCATCAAGTCCACGGTGAAATTCTAATCCTGGCAGCGTACATGGCGCAGCTTCACAACTCTACTGTGTAATCATGAATTTCAGGAGTGAACTTCATATTGTTCCCGATAATAATGCATTCACCGTACCACGTAATTTGCCTAATATTCATAAGAATCGAGGTTTCAGTATTACGGTTGTTTTACCTGGGTCCCTGCAGGATAAACGTTCATTAGTGAGGGTGACCGTGTGTCAACCTCCTTATGCGGCGACGTTGGAAGAGGAGGGCTCTGCATCATGTTCTACCGGTGGAAGTGACAGTCACATCGACTGGCCTACAGATTACCTGTTTGAGTGACATTATTCTCTTCTGGGTGGTGTCCAAGTCCGGATTCGGGTATAGCTAAAACCTTGATGATGACACGGATGATGATGATGATGATGACAGTTGTAGTAGCGGTCAGTGACGCCTCATAGTACCGTCTCAAGGGATAAATAACCACGACCGAGTGCGCAAATTGTATTAAAGCGTAACTAAAAATAAACTCTTTATTTAGCATGAGTTGGGGAATAAATGGACGTATATGGCGTTGTTACTGATTGCCCAGCGTGGTGCACTAATGTGACTGGATCACGGTGTTTCTCCCGGCTGATTGGTTGTCGGGTTGGTGTAAAAGGCAAACTGTAGGTTGTTAGTCAATGATCGATGTGAACAGTGAAGTGTAATGGACAGGTTGGTTCCCGGGCACAATAGTCACGGCTGCACTGCTACGTGGAATATGCTAGCATTTTCATCGGTTATTATTGACAGACCAACCTGTTCGTGGATTGGAAGATTGTGGGCTGTAGCCTCGCCAGCGACGGGTATTCAAGGAGATTTCAGACACCCTGACAATGACAACGACGAAGATGATTCGAAAATCGTTGGATAGGTAATCCACATCAATGTTTCAGGCAACCAGAGAAGTGAATATTCAGCCTTCATACCTCATTCACGGAATTTTGAAAAAGAAGATAGTATGAGGAAATTAAGAAAAATGAAATATTGGGGTAAAGCCTAGTAAGCATTTGCGTTATTAAAAACCTTGTGCTGGTTGTGAAAATGGAGAACAACGGAGCTGTTATGCACCCCATTTTACTCACACCTGATTACACCCTGCATGAATCTTGAAAAACAAGCATCGGTGAAGGTCATGCATACAAAAGAAAGTGAGTGGGAGTGCATGAAAACACATGGGCCTGTTATATGCCAAATCCGAGATGAAATTCCTCAGATTGACATTCCGAAATTCGGCGTTTGGGTAAGGCACTCTCTACTGTTTAGAACATGTACAGTAAACTTCCTGATGAACATTTCAAGGTGCATTCCTAACGAAAACTGAGCAATTCCCTCGGAACCGATTACACACGCATGTATGAACAAGAGTAAAAAGAAAATTTCATCTGCAAACTGTTAGTCCCATTGAAGATCTCATTCGATCAGCCATCCGTGAGACAAAAATGGAAATCATACATTTAATGACAATCATAATCAAGTTCATTGTTCTTCTTCTAAGGAAGGTATGTGTGTGTGCCTGGATAATGGAGATTTCCTAAACTTTAGGCTAGGAACACAAGTGCATTGTTTGTACAGTCCACCCACGGATTGAAACCAATATAAATGTCACTTGCATCTGATCCGCAATTAGAAAAAGTGCAACTGGACCAGTTATGTTTCGAATTGTCGCCGTTCTCGTTGCGTTTTCTTTTTGCTTTTGGGAAGGTAAGTCATTGTCCGAGTCCCTTTGCTCGAATTTCATGTCATATGATTATGGATTTGGGAGTTTGGATACGGTCAAATACTTGTTCCTAAGGCATTTTAGTTCTGGGAAAAAAAATAATGCGGTTGGCAAATGGTCTTTCAATTTGACGTACTGATCGGATGTGTTTCACCAGAAGCTGAGTACAAGCACCGAAATAATGTGCTTTGTTCACCATTATTTTGAACGTTTCATTGTCATATTTGGTTTCTATCTGAGGAATGAGAAATTCGAATGCACTTAGAATCGGTCATCGATGGCCTTTATATCAATCTAACCAGTGTATATCCATGGAGCTTATTTACTTGGATACACTTCGGAAAACCGCTTAGATGTACGGTCGTTTGCAAGCTAGGGGTGAAGCCATTCGCACTTTTGAGATTCTTCTAATGAGCGTGTGCATGGTGATGAGTCCGTGAGCATTTAAAATAAAATAACCGTGTTTCAATGCATTCGAATTTCTCTTTGGTGTCAAACAATGGGATCAAGTCTGAAACCACTTGGGGGAAAAAACTGCCTGGTTTCCTCATCTGTTGCAATCAGGTTTCATCGGAAGCAATAAACTGAGTGAAAAGAGATGCATATCACTCGGTGTGCATTTTCGTTGACAATGAAAATGTACGCAGTTCAAATTAGGTAATTCAATCGCCCACCACACAATTATGTGCTCCAGTTATAGTTACCATCTAACAGTATCACACAGCTAGGGAAAAAATTGATTTGAAACAGAAAGATTCCTTTGGCAAAACTGAATACAGTGCCCTTGGAAAATGAGTTCGAAAGCAAGTACGTTATTATTCGCGAAAACTTGCGATTTCTTACTTTTATCTTCAACCCTCCAATAGATGGAATTCGTGGAACTTAACGAGTCCTACACGACTAAACCCCTCATTTGCAGTGTACCACAAACTAATCAACTTGACCTACTCACCGGCCTCGGAGAACAGTGCACGCGGAGAGAGGCGATCTGCGGCCACGAAAAACACAATTCGTACATTCCACTTAATCCACACACAGAATCAGTGCCTTCGATGAACGCACCCTATGACTACCACATCCAGCAAGGCATAAGAGCGTAAGAAATGCACTGAGAGCTTCATCGCCGATATTCAAATGGCTAGTTTGACCAATTGTGTCACAGTTGTGTTTGCACGGAGCAATCAACTGCTTCAACTGTTCCCCTTGGACGGCCAGACATTGACGGAACGCTTACGCAAAAAGACTGGAAGATGGTTTTCGGTTTTTCCCTTCTAGGATATTGACACGATTTGTTTTGGAGAGTGGTTCTCTAATTAGTTTAATTCGGGTAGGCTTCAACCTGTCTGAACCGTGTCCTTAGTGTACAAAAGCCAAAATCACACGATATTGTGGTTCGTTCTAGTTAATCCCCTTACAGTATAGCATACACACATATGATCCATGAAAGAGTATTTATTTTCCTCCGCCAAGTTATCGTCATTCTAGGATACATGTATCGTACACTAGTAGAACGTCTGCACAGTTTATATACTGATTCGTCTCGCGGTGTGAAGCGCGAACTCACTGTGGGGCCTTCTTGCAGCTCTGCTTAATCCAACTCCGTGGTAGTCCTTGGATATTGTACACATCCACTGAGTCCAACTTGTAGTGCGTGGAACCCGGTCTTCAGGCCTAAAGCCAGACTCGAGGCTTTCCGAGGACTGACTCGCGTCAGCTCGCTTCACGTGGACACTATGTGATATGATATAACACGAATTCATCATTAGATTTAGAAAGCACCAACTTCCCATCCCCAGAGTCACAGTGAAAGAAAGACTCTTAAGACGAGCCTCAGAGTGTGGGGGTGGGGCGTCGATAACACCTCACATAATCCCCCTTTTTAGCGTACACAACTGTGGATAGAAAAACATTTTGAATGCTCTTTGATGGGCAAATGTATTTCACATCATGGTCACCGTATTTTTTCTGTTCTTCCGACCATCTCGTTTTATTAGTACCAAACAGACAGTGTATATAAGCTTCAATATTGAGCATAGCCAAAAAACTAATTGCTGCAACTGCTACTTATGGCCTGGTCTTTTGACTGGTTAGTCTGGTTGATTGATTTGGCTCCGGCTGGTCCGGAAAAATGTTGGCATCTGATTGGGTGGCCGATCCACTTTGCTAAATCCAATCTTGCGCTTGACTGAAAGTAGGCGATAATGTATTGTCTGCTTATGACAATCTATCAGTCAATATTCTGCCACTCTGTGCAGTCCTTCTGTATTCGGAACCATACTTCAATCCCGTACCCGAACATTAGGTGGGAAGACACCGCCAGATCAATGGGTCATTCGCACTTCGTCTAATTCTTCTTCTGTTAGAATAAATAACCGGCAAAACTCATCCAAAACAATGTTAAACTATTGTTTAGATTATCTGGCGGAATTTTCAGCTCACTTCCCAACATCTCTTTCAAGAATCCTACAGAAAATATGCCTGTCGTAGGATAAAAATGTTATCTATACAACATGGAACCAGTCTGAACTTTGAGTGATTCTTTCATTTATGCTATTTGTGAGCAATAGATAATAGGCACAAAATAATCCCACAGAGCTGAAAAGATGCGACACTCACCGAGATAACGATTACTCAGGCGTTCTCATTACAAAAACTGACTACGTAAATTTGGATAACCACCAATTCCAACTGTGCCTTATTGATCCAAGGAGAGCATTTAGTTAGTGGACTGCTTCTCTCCGGCTTTAGTCAATGGAACGTCTTATGCACAAGTAAATCGATCGATTGAGCAGAATCAGATGCAACATATCAGTCGATTCTGGGAGCCTGGACTTATTCTGAAGTCTATCAATTGGCCTGTAAGGTATGATTGTATCTTCGACTTAAGGAAGCCATCCTGCATAACAACTTTCCGACCATGAAGAAGTGCATGTCATACCAGTATGGAAAGTTCCAGTTCTATCATGATAGAAACGGAACAGTACAGAATCTGACTGTTCGAGATGTGTAACTGTATCAATCGTTCATCTAAAGATGCCATTTTAAGAAGATCCAGAATCTTCCACTAGGAAAGCTTTCATATATGTTACAGATCATCGGAAAACGGAACGAGCAACTCCCATCTTACAATGAGTTTCAGTCGGTAATTCCAAAATGCACACCCATTTGAATAATTCGTTCTTGGTTATTTCATTCAACAGGTAACGCAGTGAAGTGTTATTCGTGTACTAGCTGCACAATTCCGTTTAACACGAGTTCAGTTGCCACGCAAGATAATTGCGCTAAATGTATGGTAAGTATTATGATTTTCGGACTATTGTCAATTGTGATAATTTTGTTTATTTCGATTGTCTCCAATATCCATATAGTTTTACTTCATTGCTTTTCGTTGGCTGCTATTGATCACGTTACTGTTATTGTGAGGACCCAGCTGAGCATGATGATGGTGAGAAATGGTTCTGGTTACCGTGATTAGACCAAAAGCATTCACTTCTGGGAGCTTGCTGCTGTCTAGTTGATTTCAGTGAATTGGTGATCAACCCAAAAAGACAGTGGAAACTATATCACATATTCATCGCGGTCCAGTTGAAACGTTCTCTTCCACAGGGCGCGCTGGAAACACTTTTAATTGATTGGGATGAATCTAAACAGTTCATTTACTGCAGATAAAAAAATAATCAATAATTAATTAGTGCTGTTTAGAACTGCGGATCCTGTCACTCTGTGATCCTCGTGTTATATCACCATCTTCATTGTCAATTCATCTTACCTAATGCAACCGAGCACGAGTATTAGTGTCAGTTGGTAAACGACTTATTCCACCACAAAAACACACCTTACCAGTCAGCCGAATCGATTGATAAGTTTCAGACTTCAAGTTCTCAAATGTTTCGGTCACTGTCTACCAGTGCACACTGTTTGCAAGTGGTGGAGTAAATGAGCCTACAGGTATACACAATGACTCATCCAATTCAGGCGAGAAATCTTGACTTTAACCAAAATCCAGATGTATACCTCGGGATGAATTGTTGTTGTCTATTCTGTTTTGGCCTGAATACAACAGACCGGTCTTGATGAAGGCTTCTTATTTGGTATGGACGAGGCGTATTCTACTAATTACTTGTTTAGAGTGTTGCCTCGTGGGAGTGGATTTTTTCATTTACTGAGAGTGGTACAACGTATTTCACCCAATTGTTGGCTACTGAACTGATGACACACAGGTGTTGTCGAAATTCCATGGATATCAGGTTTCTTGAATTAATCAATCTCGATGAAACAAAGTTGTCTCTCGAATAAATTAGTCAGGTTACAGGGCAAGATAGCGAGAACTTCATTGCACACGTTATCAATCTTTTTAGTGGTTTTACTACAGTAAACGATGACAACAAATGGACAGGTATATCCAAGGTTGTAAGATATGCATTCCAATGTGAAACAAGGTCTAGCAGATTATTCTAAATCAAGATAGGTTTTAGAAAATAAATTCCAGTCCGACAGACTGAGTACTCCTAATTGTGATCTCAGAAAACCGTCATTGTTACAGTAAATCTTCCAAAGAAGTTCTTTATAGTGATTTGAAATAAAAAACTCATCACCCCTGTAAAGATAGGTTGGAACACGTAGAGGTCAACATTGTGGATGGATCATTGTTATAGATACTCGGAACTAAACACAAAATACACCGTCGTATTTTCCCCGACTCAAATCACTGAGAAATCACGAGTGAATTGGAAAGTTAAATTGCTTGTGGTTGTTTTTGTCAACAACAAAATTCTCCGTCCTTCCGGTTTTTATCAGCGATTCCAATTTTTTCACGGAAAAGACCTATTGTCCGATGGGCTAAACCGTTTTGAGATGAACATATGTACATGTTAGGCAAAAAGAAATCAGTTTTAAGAGCAAACCTCCTAGTCATATCCTGGGCTTTGAATTCTCTTGTACAGTTGGCCGTATTCAACGAAACGACTATGATAAGTACGCATGTAGATCTATGAAAAACTATATCCCGCGGATTTGAGTGTCAACTGATAAAATATGCATAAATATATGTGCATTACCACCGTCATAACCAATATCTTCTCCAATGATACTATCTTCAGACTTGCTCTCTCTCTCTCTCTCTCTCTCTCTCTCTCTCTCTCTCTCTCTGTCCACCCGAAATCTCCGTTCAAATTCATGGCCTTCAGATTGTCCAATGGTATTCTGGAAAAGCACCGAAAAGTGAATCACGTTCTTGCGTTCCGTTTTGTGCACCTGTGAATGCAGTCATTCGAGGAACAGGTGGACGTACTGGTTGCTGTACTGCAGATTTGTGCAACGCACAGTATAACACATCAACGCGATTTGTCCCGTACATTGGTGTGGTTTTCTGTTTGTTAGCAATTGTCTTCTCAAAGATTCAGTTATAATAATTGATATGATTTGCTCCAACGATCACGTAAACAATTCAAAGATTTTTCTCTCAGTCCTATTCCTTATTCTATATCTCCTACATCTGACGTACTGCATGTTTGGTTTATTCCCATTGTTTGTGCTGAGTGATTCAAGAGTATCACTCTATTGTCAGCCTCATAAAAATCAGAAATAAATTCGAGAACACTCTTCTTGCAACTCAGTTTCTTCGGGATGATGTGATCAAATTACTCTCATCCTTCTTCCCCAAACCCATCGCCTACGTGAACCATCCTCATCGCACTAGCCATATTGCTTAACAAGGGCAGAAGTTAGTGGTAACACTTTGATGGGAAGAAATGTGGTCGTTCACACCATAGTGCCGTGGAAGGATTCACAGTGGTCAGCCGTTTGTCAAGGCCCTCGTTCGACGAGGAAAATCCTCTCCACGAGGGCTGGCAATAATAATAGAAAAAGATCCAACGATTTCGACTACGTTGTGTTATTGAACAACAAAATTTTCAACATAAAATTTCACACGGCGCATCGATTTTTCAATGCACTCCGAACCGATCTCGGTTTGGACACTTTGTTGTACCACTTTCCTTTCAAAAGTGTAAACAATCGTGCTGGTGTATTCTTGCTGCCGTGCTATTTGTTTCAAGCCAACCTGCAAATCTGGACAGAGTGTTTTATTAACGAATGTTTCTTCATTGTAAAGATGACTCTGGGATAAAAGAAAATCTCATGAACGCCACTGGTCATTATTTTAAATCTGGTCACCATTTTCTTATAACGTATGATCTAAACGCAGTCTTCTACCGCCCCACTGTACTATCGCAGACGGACACAGAACAAGACCGCAAACTGAGTTGGAAGCTTAGCACCAAATCAAACTTGGTTAATTGAATAGCGCGGTCCAATAAGCCACAGAAACAAATTTTTTTTGTTTGGATTGATGGTCTTCTGGTCAACGGTAGATCGGTAGCCATAGTACACCACTTTGGTAGTCAGTTTGGGTTTCAGAGTACACCGATGTAGTAACAAGCTTGGCATGCTAGTTTGACCGCGGTGAACCGTGAGACACAAGGTTCGCGATATTACATGACACTGCATTTTAACGGTGAAGCTCATCAAAACTGCATGCGAAGGCCATGTATGACTGCCAACAAACAAAAATCTCCCCTGCACTACTGAAAGAGGAACTTTCCTAAATTGTCACTAGCAGAAATCAATTCCCTCTGTTCAGGTATGGCATTGAGTGCAAACATATCTCCACTCAAAAGTACATAGCATCGGTTTAAACGATCATATTAACAAGCATGGCCATAGTGAAAGTGATTTTTTGAATAATCTAATGAGCCTGAAGCCTAAGCTCATTTTCTTCATTTCTGGTAAGCTCATGTTTAGGTATGTTTAAGCTGAGATGCCTAAGTTTAAAATACTTATAGTAGTGGTCTCGCACTCCTTGTTTTACCAGCCCATTCTCTATGTGGAAGGGCAACACGAGCCTCAGCCTAATCGATACGTCTTCCGAATATCCACAACCTCTGTCTTCCTCGTTTTGAAAGCTGCTTTCGATTCAGTCGAATTCACAGATCTCTGGCAGTGCCCCTCATTGAAGTGTGTGTGAGAGAAATTTATCTCTCTTTTTCATTGCTTGGAAGCGACCAGCCAAAGTTGAGTTGGTGCTTCCGGAGATATTCCACCCGAGTTCACCACGAAAAGTGGTGTTCGTCAGAGTTGCCTTCGTTCTCCCTTCCTCTTCAGTTTTCCAATTGAACTGATTCTTGCAAAAGCTCTATCCTAGTGTGAAAATAGCTGCATCGATCTTTGCTCAGGCAGCAATTTGTCTGACTTGGAACACGCGAAAGATATTGTACTTCTGAGTGCAAATCTAGGTAAATTGCGAGATTTTCTAGATAGCCTAAACAACAGTGTGGAAATGTTTGGGATGCGTTTTGCACCTTCACAGTGTACAATACTGTTGCAGGACTGGGTTTGTTCAACACCAAATTTTATGTTAGCAGAGAAAGCTCTAGGTCTGAAGTAGACAAGTCTTGTTACCTGGGCAGTTACATCTCACCAGATGGGCAGGTGGCGGATGAAGTATGATCGTGTATACAGAAGGCGTGTTTGGCTTTTACCATCCTCAGTGATCTGTGGCGTCGGCGTGAAATCCTTTTGTATGTCAAGTGTTGAGTGTGCACTGCGGTGGCTAGGTCGTTTCTTTTATCGAACACAGTGACATGGTCCTCAAGGACAAAAGGTAGGCGAAGATTGTCACTGTTCGGGCATCGAAGCCTCCGTATCAATGCCCGAATATGGTGGGAATTTCGTACTACCACTGCTGAGGTTTGACACAGAGTTTTGGAAACCAGTGTTCATTCATTGAAGCAATTGCTGTTAAGTTTGTTGGAACATACGTTCCGCAAGTCCACCGATAACTTTCCTTGGTGTATACTGTTCTCTGGCAGTGGATGGAAGGTAGATTGATGTGGTCAGTTCATGACATGGAAAAAAGCTATGGAAAGATCGACCAGTGGACTTGGCCTAGTAGGACATGCTAGACTTCCGGTTTGGGGTTCACATGATCCGCCTACCAGATGGTCGGAAACAATAAGTGATATGGCAAGGTGTCCCGTCGATTGACTTAGTTGCATTCGGACTCTTTCTTTGTCCTCTTGATTTCCGTTTATTACTCTATTTTTTGGATTTTTTCACTTTAAGCTTCTATTCTTTTTGCCGTTTACTGGGGGATGCTGGAAAGTAGCTGCGGAAGTCTGAGCACAGAAGTGCGAGGTTAGTGACTGTATAAACTAAAACTCGAAGCAAAACTGATCTCACTACGGACTACTCAAACGTTCTAACATATTGACACGGGATATTGCGTCCAACTATAGCAGTTTTTGGAAAGTTCTCTGATAACCTAAGATTGACATTACAATGCCGAACTAATGTTGCCCAAGTGAAGTTTTGTAGAAAACCCTGAAAAAAGCTATCAAAGGTTCGATAGAATGGAATCTGATAGACCACGTTTCTGCAGTGTGCCGGAGTAAAGGACAGTAGTTCATTAGTGTCTTTCATCAAAATAGTGAATACATCAGATTTTGTATGAAGCTTGATTCCAAATGTCTCGTATCACTACGAATCCAGTCTCTACCTTATGGCTGTATAACAATAAGCTCTCGTGCTTCGAGATTCTGTCCCCGTTTTTCAAGTTCGTCTCTAAGAATGGATAGAAGTTCAGAAATCGAATGAGAATACGAATAGGTCGAGAGTGATGCCCTGGCCATTGACGCAACCAATCATAAACGATTACCCATAATTCAACAGCTGATACAACCCCGAAACGGAGGTGGACGACAGCAGGATTTCACAGTTATCATTTCAAGAAAGCAATAGGTGACATACAAAGAAAACAGAAGGATACCGATATATTCTAAAAGAACTGCTGGTATTTTTACAATGAATGTCGGCTTGCATTCTTGTGGATAACTTATTCATTTTGGCCAAGATAGCAGCTACGTAGATAAGGTACGCGAACGTGCCCGTCACATTTAACACAGTCCCATGGTCATTTTCACGGCCGTAACAGGAACTACACACTGGAGAGCACCCAGCTTATTAATAGGAATTCTATGCTCTTGAGGGTGCATTACACACAATAGGTAGATCACGGCAAGATCAGTATCAACACCAGCTGGACGCTATACAATTGAGTGAGCGCTGATCTCTCTACGCCGAAGCTGATACCCAAAATACAAAATAATCACACAACACGTTCCACCTATTCAGTGAAAATCAGTCCAAATTCAGATACTGGCCACTGCAGACGAAATAGCCATTCTATCACAAAACTCTCAAGTAGGTGTACAAAAAACGACTATTCCACGATCTCCATCTAACATGGCTAAGACTGGAAGTCATCAACTCCCAAACAAACTCCGACATTTTTAGGAGTATGTATTTGATTCATTGAAAATAACTGTTCGCATTCCAAAGTGCTGTTCAGAAGGTGAACAATTTAATATCCTTATTCCATAAAAGGAAAATGAAGTATTTCCTCACGGACGCAACATGGTTTTCTTCAAGTGTTTTTCTGAATTTCAACAGATTTTTTCCCTTTGACTTTATGGTAATCGGAATCGAAAGTGAATCAGTATCAGTTTAGCTCATACATCACTCATATTCATCAATATGCCATTTCTACTACCATGGTTCTCAGTAGGCAAAATCAATATTCGAACGTCTGAAAGGGGGACTTGGATTATTGACGTGAAATGATACCTGATTGATTTTTTCTTACGTAATTTGAACACCCAACTGATCATTGAAGAATCGGGGGTGGTATTGTAGAACAACTTACCATCTTCTAAGATGATAGGTTGGCAAAATTCTCTGGCCTCATTGTGACTTGAACCCAAACACCATCAGATTAGCTATGAGACAGAAAATAGAGGGTTCGATCTATTTGAAATTTGGTTTGTGGATTTCGTTTTCCCATTCTTTTTTGAGGGTCGAAACCATAACAAAGAGTCGGACAGCAGAGCCATGTCTGAAAACACAATTCAAAACCAAACAAGGTTATTTTGTGCTCCTAATGAAAGGTCTGTTATGAACTCGACTATACATTCAAACTTCCTATCGTATGGTGTCACTCTGATAAAAGCTGTCTGAGGGAACTTCCGAATTACAGTACGTACTCTGGTACGGAAAGCTAGATGAACAGCCGGAACATGCCGATTGAAGACAAGTCAGCACGAGGCTGTCCAACATGCTCGTGAGACTTATTTGGGGCATCTTCAACCGGAGGTGGGTCCCAGAAACAAAATAGTGCACCTTTTTTGCTAGTAGGACGGTCCACTAACTCCATAGCTTTGGTTCGTTGACTAGGAGAGAAAGTCAATCTTGCAGTACATTTGGTTAACACGTGATAGCAATCTTGTAAAATTTGTCCACAGTTGAATAAAAAGTGTGTGTGTGTGTTTAACCGTATGTATGTGCGTATGTATTTGAGGATGTGCGTGTGTATGTGTATGTGAACGTCGAGTGTTCTGGTAGTCAGCCAAGTGACAAATGTGTTCTAAATCAGGCAGAAAGCGCAGTACCCAGACGGTGAAAAAATGTTGAAAATGGTTGCCCATCAACCGACTCAAACATACCGTAGATAGAGGTGCGAAGGAAATGACGCGAAACCAAAGCTGTATTCTGTCTGGAAGGCTGGACATATCGATGTATTTACCATTATCTTTTATCATGGCAAGCCTCCGAGTTCTGACTGGGTGTGGAATCCACAATGCAGAATGATTAGTTTCCAGTAAAATTTTAATTTTGGATGATAACTCAACTAACAAACATGGGAAGGACGACCTTCGGTGAAAGTCAGAACCTGAACTAACAAGACAGAAAACAAATACTTCCACAGGAATTCCCCCACTCAAGGACTGCATCACAGTGCGAAGCACGACCAAATTGCATTTTTAACTTCTTTTGCCGTTGCAACAAAGCAGACCCAACATAACCGACTGCTTGCTAAGCACTAGAAATGGCTGAATACACCCGAGTGTGTACCGTGAGCGACAAATCAACCCAACGGACAATAGTTAGCTGTGATACGTAGACTTCAGCTATCACTTACCGCTCGATAGGTAACAGATAAAGATCATTTCATCTACCACGATCTCCGTCACCCTTCGTCACCCTGATCCAAGTCGTCTCAGGAATACTAAAGGCTCTGTCGATCACTTACATTTGCCCTACACTGTACGTACAAAATCACTTGAACTTCACCCTAAGTCTCCCGTAGCTTCAGCCAGTCATAAAGAGGCCTACCCACATACTGGTGGGCAAACAGACAGACACAAAAGCCTGTTTCAATTAATAACACGTGTTAAAGAAACTCACTTCCTATTTCCTTTGTAATCTTAGACGTTCATGATCGATGGACGAGTAGGAAAGGAATTCTCATGGTAACATTTACTTGCTGTCTGTTTTATTAAAGCTCGATACGGATTCCACTGCATCATTTTTTTGAAAATAGATAAAACCTTCTAATTAGTCGGCCAGTTTGCAGTCACGCTTTCAAAATATGGATGGATTGACTCTGTAGCACAGAAAACCATCTGGAGACTAAAAGCAAGAAAACCATTCACAGTACGAACGAAAATTTGTTTATTTTTCTTTTGAAAAGACACGAGACCGAAGTCGATGAAAAGTTAGATGGTTATTCGTCCAGTTCTGCAATCCTCGAAGAGAAGAGAGACTAAGACCATTTATCAGTATATTTTTTTGTTACTATTATTGTTATCAATATTATTAGCCTCACTTGATCACTTTTCTACGGTGGTTTTCAACTGCCGAGATAAAAAGGAATATTTGTACACGCGGAAACGGGTTAACGGTTCAGATAAAACTTCATCCTCATTTCTTAAAACACGGGAAAGGAAGGGAAGTACCGAAATTCTGTACAGCGATAATTGGGAAGGAAACGATAGAAATATGGAACAGCTTGGCCCGGTAGGATTGGCTCAGAGCAAACTCGCAACGCAGTGAATGTGAACAGTCCGCAATGATCTTCTCACCAAGTGAAATAGATGCTCCAATGGGCTTGCCACATTAGTCCGATATAAGCTCTCTCAAGGCTGAGGATTTGCAGACCTCTAGGAAGAATGATGTAGTCCTTTTTCAACGGACCAGGAAAGATTATGAGAGAATAACATAGAATAATGGGGAATATTCATTTGTTTTCTAAGGAAGAAATGACACACTGTGGAGCACTGAACTGTCAAAATTTACGAGTTTCAAAGGACAATCTATGCAATTTTCCAACAGTAATTTTTATATGTGAAGACCAATGTAAGTTGTCCTGTGGAGGTACATCGAGGTATTTTCCATGGTTCAAACGTGTAAGAAGAGCAGAGTTAATATTGATGCTGTCTTCTACAAACGGCGATGGCAAAGTGGAAACAAACAATCTTGACACTTGGCATTTGTTTACCAGGAGACCAAACAACTCTGAAAAGTCCCGGACATGTGCAATACTTTCATGAAACACATCTCAATCGAAATGATAGGTGACTGACCCAGCCAAAACTACGTCATCAGCATATTTGACTACGCGGGATGGATGGACTGCAGCTAATTTGCCAACGCAAGTGATGATTAGATAAGGAGATAGAACAGCTGCTTGGAGAACAACAGCACTGCTTGAGAAGTGTTTAGAAACTTTTATTCCGAATTTGGTGCACTGGCTTATACCCGGTATGTAGTCTTTCACTCACTTAAGCAAGTACGTGGGGCAAGTAAAAGATTCCAGTTTTTTGAGAAGCGGGGATTGTGATCCACTGTCAAACGCTGATCTGAAATCCAGAAAGGCACACCTCACTGATATTCACGAATCATTAAAGGATTTCGCAGAGTAATGGACCACGCGTGCTACTGCATCGATCGTCAAACGCCAGGGTTCATACGGAAATTGGTATTCGTCAGTGGGAATTCTGACTCTGTTTTGATGCTCAAGAACGGCAAATTCAAATACCCTGAACACCGACAAGGAAAATGCAATCGGGAGGAATTTGTTGATTCCTGTTTGGATACTCGATCTTTTTGGAATGGAAATAATTGTGACAGAAAGCAAACAGTCAGGAATGGAGAACGATTCAACTGAATGATTGATAACGGTAATCATTAGCTTAGAGAGAGATCCAGCCTCGTGTTCGAGTACTACCAAGGGTAGACCGTCCAATCCAGAAGCTTTGGTTCACATGGTGGATTTGGTATGTTCACAAACCTTCCAGCTGGAGAATTTCCCAATTTCCGCATTGTTGACCTGATCGAAAACGGGGAGTGGGTCACTCGAGGAAAGGATGAACTAAGAATTTAGACGTCCAACATTTACGTCATCACAGAAAAGATTTATCTTCTGACCTCAAAGTAGTTTGACCCCCTGCCATCTATCTGTGAATTTCCCGGAGATCAGAAACTGTTGAGAAAATGTAAAATCGGGATATTTGATTTCTTTTTGATCAAGCTTGGTAGTCTACTGATATCAGTTAGGTTGCGCGTTCTGTAGGCTAACTCCTTCTTCCTGTATAATCATTTTAGATACTGCGAGGCTGCTCTTTCTGATTGGAAGTAAGCCGTTTCAGTGGGACAGCAAATGTTAAAGACAAGGGTTATAATTCCAGTCAAAAAATATACCGAAATGAAAAGACTAAAGCTGTGTTGTAGCCAGGAGATGAATAGGAACAAACAGCGGTTGAACAGTGAAATGTCTGTCCGTGGTGAGAAAGACGGATTTTTTTAGTCTGTGTGTAAGATAAACGACTACTTTTCGAGTATATGTTTGGACGAAGGTATAATGTACTGTGACCGCTGGAACTCAGGAGTGTAGTAAATCTGACGGAAAAGAGTTCTAGTTGATAAGTTAGGATACGATCCAACGGTGAGCCACAACAGATCGGGCAAGTCATGTTTCATTGGGATTAAAAGATGAGAGTAGATACGTAAGTTATGCTGTTTGACCAGTTTTGAAAGATACCCAAGATGAATGACACAGTGATTGGGAAGAAGTTCACAAGGGCTAACTATTCCCAAAAAGATTAGAGAAATCATTTTAGAAGTAGAAATCCGTTGCTGTATTGATCGAAAGGAAGCTGGAATGCCAATAACCAAAAGGAGTGATGAGGCCGCACTTTTGAATCTGAGAATGGATTGGGAATGAGGCAGATGTATTTACTCCGGGTCGGATTCATAAGGTAAACTGGAAAATAAAGCCCGTCATAAGTGAAAGTGAGTTATAGAGAAGTGAACTGCATATGATGGAAGACGTCTTCTACTATGAAGAAAAGTTATCACACGGAACAAGTTCAATATTTTTCTTGGGAAATCTGAGGAGGTTTGCAAGAGGTGGACGAGGCCAGTAAGGAGATGAGAGAAACTGAAGGTTCAGAATCAATTCAGGAGAGCTGGGACGGACAGCATTGAGATCGGAGCGAGATGATACACGCCTCAAGAAAACGTATGCACCGAAAATGGGATTTTACATTCGTCAAACAAAGAAAATTTTCATGAAACAGAGCACGATGATTATGAGATGCAACGAGAAGTAGAATGCATACTCCTCCACAATCTTCCACCCTTACAAAAGACATGATCCGTGTTCTGTGGATTGTCCCGAAATCCTTATGTACTTTTGATGGTAATCCACGAATACCGGTTCTTGGTGATGTGGTTATCATCCCCATAGCTCCCCGGAATATGTGCTTCGTCCGACCCATGATAAGCACCAGTACGTGCTTTGTTACGAGGCAATGTCCGCGGAGATCGATTACTGAGTACAGTGCACACAGGACCGCTCGAATGATATCGCTCGACTTCAAAAAGTGGTGCCTGATGACATCCGCACCACTAAGAACCATGCTATATGCCGCCTCATCATCACTCGGTTTATGGCACTCTACCGTGTCCATCTGAACTGTTCGCGGTTGCGCTTTATCCTCCGTCAACCAATCGGCCTGGGAGTCAAGTGCATCTGCCTCAGCTAGGCGTGAATCATTATGATCATTATTTTCACTCTGTGTTTTCGTTGGCCCACAGTTTGACGCTCCAGTGAAGATAGCATCAGTTGAGAACTCATCATTACTCGCATTTGCTTGCTGAAGTTCAGGATGATCATACCAAATATAGCCCGCAGTACGTGCAAGATCAATGCTCCAGGTAATTCAAGCACAACAACCTGAGCTTACAAACAAACAACCACACAGAAACAAGCAAACTTATGAGCGTAATGGAAGTGAAGTTAGTTTCAGATTGCACAAAGCCTCTATTTTCTGTCTCATAGCTAATCTGATGGTGTTTGGGTTCAAGTCACAATGAGGCCAGAGAATTTTGCCAACCTATCATCTTAGAAGATGGTAAGTTGTTCTACAATACCAGCCCCGATTCTTCAATGATTAGTTGGGTGTTCAAATTGCGTAATAAAATCAATCAGGTAAGCTGTGTTGCTTTGAGAACTACGTACCAGCCCAGGTACCCTGTGACAGCAAACGATCTTCAGCATACCAGTAAACAACCTCTGGTTCTGGTTGGTTACAGTAATGCATTCCTCAAAATCGGCAGGCTGCGTCCCAACGGTCCGGTCAAAAGTCCATGATGAATCAGAGGTGAAGGCAGTGAAAAGAATATTAACTTTAGCAAAATAATTTGGTACTGACCCCCTGCTTGATGCTTCTAGACGACAGAAACATCGGGCGGTCATTGTAGAGTACAGTGCGGTTCAGAAACTGTTGGCAAGGAGTACTCAGACGTTACTCCCGGCCGTGGATGATCTTTTGGAGTCCGAAGCCCAACAACCCAGTGTAGCACAGTACAGTTTACATCACAGAACAGGAGCAAAAGCTGTGTTATGACTGTGGGGGCACAAGATCTCGGAAAACTGAAAAAGAGGAGAAAGTATGGGTTCAGGAGGTGAAGAAAGGCCTCGTCAGTGGAGAGAATAAACTTTTTCAAGATACTAGGGAAACCGATCGTACGAGGTTGATATGGCAATCAAACTAAGAATCAGGGAACACATGTGTACATGAAGGACCAGCATTTTGGAAAATGGAAATGGTCCACTTGAACCCGGGGGGAAAGAGAAGCAGCCGATTTTATGAAGGAAGAATGGATTTGAAGTTATCAGCAGACAATTCATCCATCGACGGCCTGGCTCGGTTCTGCTCACAGTACGATATCAACTGTCCAGAGTAAAGGGGAAAGGTCGCTAACAGCTAAGAAGGCAACTAGTGATCGGCTATTCAGAGTCACAGACAGGAGTGAAGTCATTCATTGGGACCAGGGGACCAATATATGGCTAACATTTGTCTCAGCTCACCAGAGCCGAATCAACCAATCGGGGTGCAAACAGATAAACCAGCCAGAAGGACAGTTTAGGAACATTTTGGGTCAATCGTTTTTGTGCACAGAGTGTTGGCTGATGCATCATGATTAGAATAGCTTCACTGAACGCGAATAGTTTCGGTACTGGATTGCGCAACAATGCTTTGAAACACTGGCTCAGGTCAACTTTGTGACCTGATGCAATCAAGTGTCTTCCAATTCCTGCCAAAAACCCGAGACGGTTCCAAGCCGTAATGGTCTTCTTACTAGAGCTATTAGTTAGTTACGGAACAGTGGGACTGGTATATAGGCATGATTGCTCTATTTCCATTCTACGTTCTGTATTAAATGAGTGATATTGTGTTTCTTGTTACTTAAGTGAACCATTCACTTCTTTGGCATGTCACTCAAACTGATGAGTTACTTACAACTGGTCCTGCTTACCTGGAAATTACATTACTATTCGTAAAACTCCCATTTCCATAATCCCCGGTCTCTCTTCTTCTTGTTAGTCTTTGAACAAAATCGTATGTGCAACCACCGGTGAATCGATGTTTGAACAAAACCCGGAGGAGGCCACATGTGCACAACGCAACACTCGGCTGTTCTTCTGTAAAAGTTCCGCTTTTCAGCAATAATCTGTTTGCTAAGTAGCATAACTACACGCAGTTTGGCATTTTGACTCCCTTGATTTGATTCCATGTTCTTCGAACGGACGGTACACATCGGCCTCAAACAAATGCCACCACGGTAGGAGTGTTTCTATACTATTGCTCGTGATTTTGGAAGAAAAGCGTTCCACTCCAGAAATTATTACGTGTGAACAACCGCATGGCTGACCATCATTTGAGAGGATTTTCTTTATCAAACATCATTAGTAACAAACGAATGACTATTATGAAACACTCCCGCAACCAAGAAACAATTTAGAAATTACCACGGCACCATACGGTGACTGTTGATCGGTTGGCGTGTATGTTTCTTTCATTCATAGTTACCTCAAAAAGACACTTTTTTAAGCAATGTGACAAATGCTGTGAGGATAGTTCACGTATGCAACAGGATAGGAGATGAGTGTGATTTTGTCCAACCTTTCCGAGGAAATTGGGTGGCAAGAAGAATGTTCTCGAATTTATTTCTAACATATGTGAGGCTGACGACAGTTCCAATCTCTTGAATCACGCTGTACAAACAATGGGAATAAACCAGACATGCAGTACGTCAGATGTAGGAGATATAGAATACGGAATAGGACTGAGAGAAAAATCTTTGAATTGTTTACGTGATCGTTGGAGCAAATCATATCAATTATTATAACTGAATCTTTGAGAAGAGAATTGCTAACAGACAGAAAACCACACCAATGTACGGGACAAATCGCGTTGATGTGTTATACTGTGCGTTGCACAAATCTGCACTACAGCAACCAGTACGTCCACCTGTTCCTTGAATTATTGTATTCACAGGTGCACAAACCGGAACGCAAGAACGTGATTCACTTTTCAATGCGTCTCCGAAATACCATTGGGCAATCTGAAGGCCATGAATTTGAATGGAGTTGTTGGGAGTAGAGAGAGAAAGAGAGAGAAGTTTGAAGGTGGTATTAGTGATGAGGATTTTGAAAGTTATTTTGGAAGTACAAAAACATTGATCCATTTTATACTACTGGACACACAAAATTCGCAGGTTGTAGTTTTCTGTGGATCTACATGCGTAATGGCAAAGCACTTCGAATCGTCATTTAGATAAATTTACCCAGGTGCAGGGGGACAATTGAAGTTCCAAAAAATGAGTCAAAGGTTCTTTCTCCTGGTTGGTCTGTTTTTGCCTAGCCCGTGTTCATGTGTTCCTTGGAAAACACTTCAGCCGAACGGATAGATGATCTTATCTGTGGGAAAGTCAGAAGTACTAATCCGAACCTGGAGGATAACACGTACGGATGAAGAAGTCAGTTGCTGATAAATATACCCACAAACACCCTAACTTTCTCGAATTTTCTAAAAAGAGTTCGTACGGAAGATCCGCTTCACGAAAGACGGTTTTATGAGCTCCTATAAAATTTACAGGGTCCACAAAATAAGTGGTCTCTGTCTCTCGGACTAAAATTCAATCTAGGAAATCTAGCTTGCTATAGAATAACTCAACTGTTGGTGACTCATTCAAGGATGTACAGAAGTAGCCGTCAATCCACGAGCATGGTAGCACAGATTTTGCACAAACTGTGGTCGAGAACGAGCGAATGTTTTCTCCTCGAAAACCTCCGAAGAGACAAGACTCAAGTAACATAGGCGGAAGGGAGGAGCTTGCCTCAGTAGCCACGCTTGTAACGGGACTAAAGTTTGTAAGCAGATCCGATTAACCAAAAAGGATAAATAGCTCACGAATGTGCGCGAGCTCCTTGATGCTTACGTGTACATCGTCTAGAAAAAGGCCTTATTCGACGAAAATTGATCAGCAATCATTTTGATAAGGCAGAAAATCAGCAGCGCTAAGAGCAAAAAGAGGTTCCGTCGACCAGAAGAGATTAGCAACAAAACTGCATCATGTCGGGTTCTGGAAAGTATTTAAATAGGCTCATAGCAAATCGGAGTATTTTATTTTACAGCGAATGCTGTGCCGTCATGAGGTTCAAAATACAGTAATTAAAACAATAAAAAACGAAAGTAGTTGCGAAGGTGATGCGTGGAAAATACGATTATATTCTGAGGGATTTTCTGCGCATTTCGGTGGTGACCGCTTGTTTGGGCATTCTGACACAATCAAAGTACGGCTTCCGTGAACTTGTGCACAAAAAATGAACCAGCAAACGATAATATGGCCACATATAGTATACCTTCTAAACAGAGCAAGGGACTGAATAGATTTTCAATATGAGTAGTATGACATTGTATCTAGATGATAGGACTAAATTTCCCAGGAAGCTCACGACCGGTTGTCCTATCATCTAGAAACAATGTCATACTACTCATATTGAAAATCCATACTTGGGAACATGCGTTCTCGTTCTGAAGGTTAGCCGTGTTAACCGACGAATTACCCTTGGAAGAATCACCGTGTGATTCTAAAAATGGATTCCCCGTCCATGCACGCTCCATTCGATTCAAATGGGATTACAGCCGTAGATTGGAAAAATACCCTAAAAATTCTTTTGAATCTGAAATGAAGTGCCCGAGTTTATCTAATGTGTAAAGGTTTGCCCACAGCTAGGGGAACAGCCAGATTTTAGTGAAAATAAGTATTTTTCGCGCTTCGGTGATATAATACTACTGACCATAATAAAGGTAATAACATTAATGCTACACATCAGCAGCTTTCTGTTCAGATATTTTCTTCAAACCTTTCTCCATTGCTGCTGAGTACATTCTGTTTCGTCAACCGGTATTGTGGAGCAATCGCCAGGCCATAATATTAGCATCGAAAACTCGTCTGTCCACCGGTTGCTAATATTTACCGTACCACTTTGGTGCTCCATCCCAAATGACGTTCCATAAACTAATCTCGACAGATCTAAGCAATAAACGTCTAACCAAAAGACACTTATGCTATTTTGTTATCATAATTACACGGGTTTCTCTAAAACCGGTAGCGCAGTCTGCTTTCGCGAAGTATATTTCCATTACTTGAGATTCCTTGCACGGAAAAAGATTATAAGGTTACAATCAGTGTTCGAAAAGTAAACCAGTATTATGTTTACATAAGAGCTTTCACTTCAGACACGATTCTTGAACTTTCTTCAAGGTGATTTTTGCTATGATGCTACGTTATTATAAAATAGCGATTCTCAGTAAGTGCATTGATTGTGGCCTCTTGGAACAAACGTCCAGTTCAACAGTCCACTAGACTTCAGCATCGAACATGATTTCTTCCGCTAAACGATGGTGTCTATTTTTGGCTACATGGGCTAGGATCAGTGGCATAAACGTGAATTCGACCGCATTTCAGGGCTTCCATCTTACTGAAGTAGTCCCGAGAAATTCGGACAGATTGTACATCTTATAACTGCGGTCAAACCTATCCATTCGTTACAAACTTTTGCCTCAGCAAAAACACTTTTGTTCGGCGTTGGCTACCAATTAACTGACATCTGATAGACGATTTTATCGAAGAATCCGTGAGGATTACATTGATTCCAACGGTCGGCTGTCAAAAAATGCTCGCTATTGGTGTAATGACGGCAACTGGAACCTATTCTGGAGATAAGTCGGCTCTGTGAATCTATCACCACACCTTTTCCGTGATCAAACACAATCAACAACAGACAGAAAATGAAACCACATCAGTATTGTGGGCAGTAGGAATGGGCTGCAGATTGCTAACATTACCAACAACCAAGAAACCCAAAAATACTTACCATACATTTAGCGCAATTATCTTGCGTGGTCACTGAATTCGCGTCAAATGGAATTGTACAGCCAGTACACGAATAACACTTCACTGCATTACCTGTTGAATGAAATAACCAAGAACAAAGTATTCAAATGGGTGTGCATTTTGGAATTACCGACTGAAACTCATTGTAAGATGGGAGTTGCTCGTTCCGTTTTCCGATGATCTGTAACATATATGAAAGCTTTCCTAGTGGAAGATTCTGGATCTTCTTAAAATGGCATCTTTAGATGGACGATTGATACAGTTACACATCTCAAACAGTCAGATTCTGTACTGTTCCGTTTCCATCACGATGGAACTGGAACTTTCTATACTGGTATGACATGCATTGCTCCATGATTAGAAAGTTGTTATGCAGGATGGCTTCCTTAAGTCGAAGATACAATCATACCTTACAGGCCAACGGATAGACTTCAGACAAAGTCCAGGCTCCCAGAATCGACTGATATGTTGCATCTGATTCTGCTCAATCGATCGATTTACTTGTGCATAAGACGTTCCATTGACTAAAGCCGGAGAGAAGCAGTCCACTAACTAAATGCTCTCCTTGGATCAATAAGGCACAGTTGGAATTTGTGATTATCCGAATTTACGTAGATGTCAGTTTTTGTAATGAGAACGCCTGAGTAATCGTTATCTCGGTGAGTGTCACATCTTTTCAGCTCTGTGGGATTATTTTGTGCCTATTATCTATTGCTCACAAATAGCATAAATGAAAGAACCACTCAAAGTTCAGACTGGTTCCATGTTGTATAGATAACATTTTTATCCTACGACAGGCATATTTTCTGTAGGATTCTTGAAAGAGATGTTGGGAAGTAAGCTGAAAATTCCGCCAGATAATCTAAACAAAAGTTTAACATTGTTTTGGATGAGTTTTGCCGGTTATTTATTCTAACAGAAGAAGAATTAGACGAAGTGCGAATGACCCATTGATCTGGCGGTGTCTTCCCACCTAATGTTCGGGTACGGGATTGAAGTATGGTTCCGAATACAGAAGGACTGCACAGAGTGGCAGAATATTGACTGATAGATTGTCATAAGCAGACAATACATTATCGCCTACTTTCAGTCAAGCGCAAGATTGGATTTAGCAAAGTGGATCGGCCACCCAATCAGATGCCAACATTTTTCCGGACCAACCGGAGCCAAATCAATCAATCAGAGTTGCAACCAGACTAACCAGTCAAAAGACCAGGCCATACGTAGCAGTTGCAGCAATTAGTTTTTTGGCTATGCTCAATATTGAAGCTTGTATACACTGTCTGTTTGGTACTAATAAAACGAGATGGTCGGAAGAACAGAAAAAATACGGTGACCATGATGTGAAATACATTTGCCCATCAAAGAGCATTCAAAATGTTTTTCTATCCACAGTTGTGTACGCTAAAAAGGGGAATTATGTGAGGTGTTATCGACGCCCCACCCCCACTCTCTGAGGCTCGTCTTAAGAGTCTTTCTTTCACTGTGACGCTGGGGATGGGGAGTTGGTGCTTTTTAAATCTAATGATGAATTCGTGTTATATCATGTCACATTGCGTCCACGGGAATCGAGCTGACGCGAGTCAGTCCTCGGAAAGCCTCGAGTCTGGCTTTAGGCCTGAAGACCGGGTTCCGCGCACTACAAATTGGACTCAGTGGATGTGTACAATATCCAAGGACTACCACGGAGTTGGATTAAGCAGAGCTGCAAGAAGGCCCCACAGTGAGTTCGCGCTTCACACCGCGAGACGAATCAGTATATAAACTGTGCAGACGTTCTACTAGTGTACGATACATGTATCCTAGAATGACGATAACTTGGCGGAGGAAAATAAATACTCTTTAATGGATCATATGTGCGTATGCTATACTGCAAAGGGATTAACTAGAACGAACCACAATATCGTGTGATTTTGGCTTTTGTACACTAAGGACACGGTTCAGACAGGTTGAAGCCTACCCGAATCAAACTAATTAGAGAACCACTCTCCAAAACAAATCGTGTCAATATCCTAGAAGGGAAAAACCGAAAACCATCTTCCAGTCTTTTTGCGTAAGCGTTCCGTCAATGTCTGGCCGTCCAAGGGGAACAGTTGAAGCAGTTGATTGCTCCGTGCAAACACAACTGTGACACAATTGGTCAAACTAGCCATTTGAATATCGGCGATGAAGCTCTCAGTGCATTTCTTGCGCTCTTATGCTTTGCTGGACGTGGTAGTCATAGGGTGCATTCATCGAAGGCACTGATTCTGTGTGTGGATTGAGTTGAATGTACGAATTGTGTTTTTCGTGGCCGCAGATCGCCTCTCTCCGCGTGCACCGTTCTCCGAGGCCGGTGGATGGGTCAAGTTGATTAGTTTGTGGTACATTGCAAATGAGGGGTTTAGTCGTATAGGACTCGTTATGTTCCATGAATTCCATCTATTGGAGGGTTGGAGATAAAAGTAAGAAATCCCAAGATTTTGCGATAGTTAACGTACTTGCTTTCGAACTCATTTTCCAAGGGCACTGTATTCAGTTTTTCCAAAGAAATCTTTTTGTTTAAAATCAATTTTTTCCCTAGCTGTGTGATACTGTTAGATGGTAACTATAACTGGAGCAAATAATTGTGTGGTGGGCGATTGAATTACCTAATTTGAACTGCGTACATTTTCATTGTCAACGAATGAGGGGTTCAGTCATGTAGGACCCGTTAAGTTTCACAAAGGTAGCCTACAAGATGTCTGCAGATGGACGGGTGAAACCTTAAGTTACTGCTGTCAATAATGTTTCTGCTTTCAGGCTGTTTCTCCTTGTGCCCTGTTTGTTCGGTCCCCGTCCGAAGATCCTTCTGTTTCAGTATAATTTTCTTTCCCCGGTTGGGTGACACGTGAAGATACCAATGATAACCGGAGCACACCAATTTGAACTTTCCGTAGGAATACACGGTACATGATCTGTATTGGCCCTAATTCATTTTATTCTCTTCTAAAAAACCTGATTATAACTGTCTAGAAACTCAGGCAATTTGTTTTCCGCTAGTGCTTTTAAACTTGGTCCCTTTGGTTGGTATCAACTTAAAATTCGGATTCAGTGAGATATGGTAATTCCATCTCAGATGCTCACGGACAAGTAACTATTTAACTGAACATTAGAACAATCTAGGAGGATCGTATACGGGATGTTCAAGAAGCGCTAAGCTTCAACCTTAGCTTGCAAATGACTGCATGCAACAGGATAAGCTCGATCGATATACACTAGCAAGAATGGAATTAAGTGATCGATGTCTGTGTGAGTACATTCGAATTTCCCATTTCTTAGACAACAATTGAAAAAAGAATACTTTTAGTCGAATACGCCAGTAAAATGGTCAAAATAATGATGAACAAAACTTATACTTATCTCCTTGTGTAACACCAGTGATCAGTATGTCATGTTGAAAGACCATTTGCCAACCGCATTATTTTATTTCCCAATTCTAAAATGCGTTGGGAACATGTATTTGACCGTATCCAAACTCCCGAATCCATCATCATATGACATGAAATTCGAGCAAAGGGACTCAGACAATGACTTACCTTCCCAAAAGCAACAAGAAAACGCAACGAGAACGGCGACAATTCGAAACATCACTGGTCCAGTTGCAAAATTGCTAATTGCGGATCAAGTGAAAGTGACTTTTATATTGGTTTCAATCCGTGGGTGGACTGTACAAACAGTGCAGTAAAAGTACTTGGATGATTCAAGATCCGAGCTCTGACACGCCTGCAAAAGAGGGATAGACTTGACCAAGACCAGCCTTACGAATATGCGGTTTCCATTGCTTCCACGGATGGCTGATTGGGTGAATTCTTCGATGAGACTAAGAGTTTGTGGTTGCCCTTCTCTCTTTACACTTTTGAGTGCATGTGTGAATAATTGTTCACTGTTCATTTTACAGTAAAGGTTCTAGACAATAGAGAGCACTTCATCTGATGACCGGAAATCAGGACGCCAATCTAAGGACTGCACCCCTAGGTGATCATTTTCCAGGACCATGTTTAGCATGCAATTCCATTCATTTCATTCTGTATGGATGACCTCAACTGAGGCTTGCTTTGCAAGATTCACAAAGAGTGCAGTCATGTGCGAATGAGATTGGACTTTAGGCAATCAACCGAACTGAAAACAAATCAGCCCATGAGGTGCTCATGGAGACCGGTTACAGACAAGAATCCGATCAGAAACAAAGGGTTATTTCCAACGACATAAAAAGGGGACAGTAAAAATGGTTCTAAAAACGTGAAAGTCTCTTGAGTAAACCATGTGGGGAAAATAAGTACCTATGATAAACACTGTTTACTGACTCAACATCACGAGGGACATCATCGTTATCATCAACTTATTCATAATCATCCTCGTCCGAATTAACATGAAGAACAAAAGAAACCTGATCAACATCATCAACAAATGAGTCATCAACAACAACACAATCATCAGCACCATTATCATCATTATCATCATCAGCGTCATCATCAACATCATCCTGAACATCATCATCTTCATGATAACAATGGAGTTGATCATGTGGATCATAAACAGAAAACACATCATGCAAAAATCGGGATCACCAAAAACTTACTCATTATAATATCAGTCTTACGCATCATCATCGTCATCATCATCATCATCATCATCATCATCATCATCATCATCATCATCATCATCATCGTCATCTTTATAGTAGTCATCATCACCGTCATCCTCATTGTCACTTTGATACATTTCATCATCATGATCATCATCCGCATAGTCATCTTCAGCATCATCACGATATTCATCTCAATCACCTTCACCTCTAACATAAACGTAATCGTAATGGACATCATCATCGTCATCTTCATCATCATGAATATCACCGAATTCATAATGATCGTCATCATCAATGTCATCATCATCATTATCATCATCATCTTCGTCACCTTCATCATGATGAACATAACCATCACCCCCATCATCATCATCATCATCATCATCCGAATCATCAACGTCATTAGTATTAGGTCCATCCTCATGATAAACGTCATCATCTTCTCGATTGTGATTTTCATCATCATCATCTTAATCATCATTATCATCTTCAACATGAACATCATCATATTCATGATCAGCTTTATCATCATCGTCATAATCTTCCTCCTCTTCCTCCTTATCATCCTAGACATCATTGTCTTCACGGTTATGATGATGATGATCACCATCATCATACCAATTATCATCATCCAAATCATCATCATCATTATGATCCTAGAGATCTTAATATTCGCCAACAAAATTTTCATCAACATCATCATCATCCTGATCCCCATCATCCTTATCCGATTCATCAACATCATTAGCAGCACATCATCACCACATTTACCATCATTGGCATTATCATCCTTCGCCTCCTCTTCCGCCCCATTATCATCGTAATCATCATCGTCATGATTATCATCATCATCATCATCATCACCATCATCATCATCATCATCATCATCATCATCATCATCACCATCATCATCATCATCATCATCACCATCATCATCATCATCACCATCATCATCATCATCATCATCATCATCATCATCATCATCATCATCATCATCATCATCATCATCATCATCATCATCATCATCATCATCATCATCACCATCATCATCATCATCATCATCATCATCATCATCATCATCATCATCATCATCATCATCATCATCATCATCACCACCACCACCACCATCATCATCATCATCATCATCATCATCATCACAATTATCGTAATCGCTACCATGGTAATACTCGTGATCATCATCATACACTTAGTCATCTTCTTATTTTTCATGCAATTCATCATCACCATCATCATTTTCATCTCCGTGCTACTAAATTCTGTGATGATCATGATGATCATATTCATCGTTCAATTTCACGGGACCATTTTCATCATCTTCGGTGTCACGTTTTCCATTTCAGTACGTAACCTGAATAGGATCTTGCTACGTGGTTGAAGGCTGTGTGCGTCTCTCCGTGTTTCAGAATCGGTTGAAATCCGTTTAACTGATTCAGGTGCAGTCGGCTTTCCCGGCTCTTAGCTGTTGACTATTCTATCGTTCCTCCAGTTCTGCCCTCCAATCCGAACAGGGGAAGACGTACTTTCGGATCACTGAAGACATTGGCTAAAGACTGTCATAACAGTGCCCTCACACCCATTGATGGAAGTTTCTCCTGTGGTGCCCTGAGTAAAATGAAGTCAGTTGAAAGAACCTATTAATCTTGATCACCGGATCTTTGCTAGTTGTAAGTAGTTTAAGTGATACTTTCAACGAATAATCATTCATGAATGAAGTTCCGTATGGTACAGCAGTGCAACTTCGAAAAATATTCTCGTGTGCCGTTCGGGTTTAACCCTGATTTCTTTTATAGCACTGAAGTCCCTCTACTACATTCGTCATATTATTTACCGCTCTCTACACCTGCTGGTGCATTTTCTCTCTTTATCGTCCTACGTTTGCAAATGTGATCAAACACCTTGAAGCAAACAACCTTTGACACGGAAGAGATAATGAATGCATCTTTTCATTTTCGAAATGCTGACCGTATGGTATAACTGAATCAAACTGACTTACGTCCCATACAGGCTACTGACCGGTCTTCTTCTTCTTGGTGTGCCTACTTGTGGAGTGAACGGCTTGCGGAAAGTTGGCCTGGGATTCGTGCACCGAGTATTAGCATGAGTCTACCTCGTGTCCATTTCAGTCCGACCGTCAATTCTTCCATTCACTTAGATCCACGGTGTCCAATAAATCGCGAACTTTGGATTTGTATTGGAGCTATTGAATCACAAAATCTTTTCCTTGTCAAATAAAATCACTTACTATTCAAACTAATTATATATGGTCAATGATTTTTGACCTATTAAACTGGTAGTCATTTCAAACACACAGCTTTGTAGTTTCGAATGTGAATTCAATATCCCGAGTGTTCTGTGATTTTATATTTGTACACACAATGTGTCCGAAACTGTTTACTATCAAAGATTGATTGGATGAATTCGGACCAAACGCCTGTTGTGTAGTGAATCAGTGGGAATACATGGTCAAGGTTGGATGTTCATCAAAAGTGGAATTCATGACATGATCTGACACAAGTGCTAGGTGTGTCGATGAATACAGAATAGCCAATCAGTGGTTTTGCGACCAGTTCACGTGAGTCAGGGCTTGAATGGCCAATAAGAGTAGAGAGGCACGCGGTGTAGGCGGACATTAGACAACCAAGCTAAACAGTAATTAAACGTCAACGACACATGAACCAATGCCATAATACGGCTCCTTTCATTCTACTCTGCACACTGAAATAAAACCAACTCGAAACTTTCTAACAAAATCGGAAATACCAACAAAATATCATATAACTCTCATTCCGGATCCTGGAAATATATACGACGACCAGATGAAAGGCAAGTTGCTGACAATAGAACTCATGATGTTTGGATGGATAGAGTTTGGTACAGTACGGATCGAGGTCTGAGTCAAAGTTTTACTGTTTGAAGTGCCACACTTCTGTTTGGATGGCCTGGATAGCCAACATATAACTGTGTTTTTCACGTGGAAGTAGCGCGTTATCAACTTATTTTAAGTCACACAGGGGTCTAAGTATATTTGGACTGAACGAAGTTCGAAGTGTATCGAAGAATCGATGCCCATGTGTTGTGGTTTCTAAAATATTTTGTTGTCAAAAACAGCGTTATCGTTAGAAATTTTAATTAGCCGACTTTTCGGCTACCGCGGCTGCCCTTTTTCCAGGCAAATTTTCAGTCAGATGATTCTGAGATAGTTGTCACAAACGAACGGATGATTCAATCTGCGTGTGTGTGCGCTTGTGCGCGTGTTACTGCGAGCATGTGCATTGTTCAGGTGTGCCGTAGTTGGAATGATTGGGCGTCAGTTTCACTTATTCCTATTATCAGTGTCACTTATAGCAGGTCTGCTTGAAAAAAGATCGATACAGCTATTTTCTCGTAATAATCGACTGATGTGATGGACGCATTATCAGTTTGTACATGAAAACTAATAATCGAGCGACTGCGATTTTCTGCGTAACCGATCGTCTGCTTCATGGCTGAGAAAGCAAAACCTGTATTGTGTATGTTCATGAATGATTGCAAAGAGGATCGAAGAAATTTCAGGAATTTCATCTGTGTTATCTGCAGCTGCCATGTCCGGTCTAACCAGTCATACACATTAACACACACGCACGTACATCGCCGAGTTACGAGAGAAGTGCTCGATTTATTTATCATAAATGAAGGCCTACGCCTGGCGGTGCACATGCGCACACTGTTATGACGTCAGAACTGCTCCCGTCCGAACTGTGTCGACCAATCATATCTCGATACGTATCGATCGATCTTGCTTGGCTTGAGCTGAATGTAGGTGTGATTTAGTCTTGACCATGCATGTATCTCTGATTAGTTGACTCGACTGGTATCCACGACGTGAGAGTGGTGCTTGCTCAAAGGCACCGTCGTTTGATTTATTTCACTGTGTTGACTGCAGGACATCAGCACTCAGCAAATATATACCTGATTCTTCCTACCATACTAGGGAAAATTTGTGCAAAATAGTAATAAACATGAACAGTTAGACAATACCTTTCTTCCTTTGAAAAATAAGGCAAGCTTTTATATTTTTGCTTCCAAAATTGAACTAGAACCTACTTTTGGAGATTTCTTATTTTTCGGATATAAAAACAACACTCATGCATGTATAACATCCCACGTGTATTCGAATACAGTCCTCTCATTTCCTGGAATATGGTCATAAGCCTCCAGGTCACGGATTCTTGCCTGAATTACTGGCGATTCCATTTCCTGTAGAATCTTTGACCTCAACCTTTCGAGTCCAGCAATAAAGCTTTTCTTGAACGTGCATTCATTGCTCATGTAGTCAGGTGGTAGGGCATAGATCACACTGCTATCGGCGATTTTATCTCACGAATTATACATCCAAATCTCCAAACTGGGCTTCACTAAGTTTCCATGCTGTTTTCTCTCCATTCTGTTCTCAAAATGTTCTTTGAATTTTATGCACGAATAACTCTCTAAAGGTTTCTTTTTATGATGTCCAGAGTCTAGACAGACGAAGTAAATCCTGCTAGTAATTATATTTGATCTATCCTCCCTCGTTTCAGGAAGTTCACCAAGACTTTAGAGCGGAGTTTGTTTGCTGAATCGCAGACTGGCAAACCTCGGTGATCTTCCCTCGAAACAAGAGGCAGCCATAAATCAACCCACCTTCTAGTAACTGCTTATTTGCACCAGGCATTTCCGTTTACAACAGCACAACAACCACAAAGATCTTTCGTTGGCCAGGCGAGCACCCGATGAGAAAGTGCAGTCGTGTTCAATTAAAGCCAGGACGATCAGAGGACGCACACTGAACACAGACAGAAAGCCACAAAGAATGGATTCGGGTAAACGATAGAACATCGGTGCATGAATTCACAACCAAACAATACTGGGTGCAAATCCATTGAGAGCACTGAATGCCGCGATCGATCTAAAAGATAATCGGTGGGACATGAAGTTTGGCTCAGTACCCATTGTTCGTCAACCGCCTATGGCTACCACTTTAGAAGCAACTCCATTTGAACGTCACATGTGTACTAATGGAGCAAGTACCAGGGTTAGAAGGGTCTGTGGTTGCCGTGCCCGGTAGCATGTCCAACCCACTAATCAAAGAGTGTCACGAATAGACATAGATTGGCTACAGTCGAACCCACGACTTACTTCAACAAAGAGCATATGAGCCATATATGCAAAATGATGTAATGAACCAGATGCTGGCCTGTAAATGATGCCAGCTTTTCAAATCCTACTCTCGCGTTGCTCAATATCCAGTACCGTCGGTTCCAGTTTCGGAGATAGGTGAATTTTGGTCCATTGATCTGACGGGGCAGACCCCGAAGTCACCTCAAGGCAATCAATACACGATCGTTATGACCGAACACTTCATACACTGGATTGAAGCCGTCGACATTCCTGATCAATGTCCCAATATCTCCAGCGCAGTGTAGATGGAGCATGTTGTAGTACATCATAGGGTTCCAAAATCGGTCATCACTGACCAAATGTCGTGTGTTTGAGAACGATGAATTTCGGGCACGTTCGGAGAAACTGAGACTCCAAAGGATACGAGCAACTCCGTGTCATTCCCGAACCAATGATCTTACAGAACGGAAAATAGCACCATCAAGGAATGGTTGGCGAAAAAAAAGCGGAAACTGAAAGCAGACACTAACATTGTTGTTGCTATCACATCGAGCCTTCAGACAACCCAGTGTGAAATATTTGCTGTTTCAATTGATGTATTGCAGAATAACGAGATTACCCTTTGAAGTCGAAGCAGGCCTATTGCCGTCTTTTCGGATTGGACCCATCGAACTCCATCACGAAAGAAGAAAAGTATATTAGAACTTGAATTAACTCCAGGAACACTTGAGGCGAGTCTCGTGTATGCAAATTATAAGTGAACCAGAATAATTGGCGGTGGATACGGGGGTAAAATACAGGTGGCTTTTCAGGGGAATAAATAACTCCCCTGGATCACGAATATCTCCGAGTAGTTTGAGGAGGGGGGGGGGTGTTTTCTCTCTTGGAAGATTGCAATCCGGTCTATGAAATAGGTCGTAACTAAGATGATCAGTATGAGAATGGGAGTGATCTTCAGCGGTCGCATGGCAACCCACAACAAGACATGTTAGGGAGAGTTTTCGGCTTGACGAATACAACTCTGCGGACCGGATTGGAGGGCTGAAACTTAGAATGGAGGAGGATCTGAAGAGAAATCACAACACAGATCTTTGTCAGAAGCAGAAATGTGTTGGAGTAAGAGTATTGCTTACGGGATAAGTAAATATTTGATAGACAAGCACTTTTTAAGTAACCCTAGTGTCTTCCAGATCAAACAGTGTTTTTTTATCTACCCAATGACAGTATTTATCGCTGAAGGAAGCCACCAGTCTGATTTTGTGATGCTTAGGATTTTCTGGGGATGTTTCGTACTGTGGTTTCACAGCTAGAGCAAACGAGTGAATATCGGCCCTGTTCACTGCTGAAATATTTGCTCTCTCGTCAGCAGTGCTTTCACGGATTATATCTTCCCGTTCGGGAAATTATAGCTGTCGACGCGATCCACTCCCTCCACCCCTCCATTGACTGATGTTCTCATACTCTGCTCTTCCTTTACAGACCATTCGAAGATTCAGCTACTTCTCTTTGTAGGAAGTTGTAAGATCCTTGCCCTGGTAGTCTTCGGCAATTCTTTCCTTACGATCGAAGGAATAGCTTTTTTTAATTTGCCTTCATGTTTTCGTGATGGAGATCTGAAATGGCAGAGAAACTGCCGGTGCTAGAAACCAACTTCGCTATTCCTTACTCACTGGCTATCAAGATAGCACCTGTGTTGTCTGCGATCTGACTGGCCAATCGATAACCGAGGACGCCAAGCCTGACTGTTCACCCTTGCGGGTCTCGGTTGTTGCAAGATGGCTACAAAACCCATTTGATCTTCTAATGGACGAAGAATTCATTATTACAATCACATGACGAGAATTGTAAATTGCTTGCTTCCAGCACACAGTCAGACCCGGCACCTTCGATCAACAAAACGGTCAAAAAGTCAGTCACTAATTGATATGCGGGCGAACTGATAAGCGAAAAGGTCTGAGCTTTGTGTATTATGCTTTGTCACTTGATAAGATTTCGAAGACTCAGACGGCAAGTGTCCCACAGCCAAATTGCGTTGACCATTGTGACATCGGAATGTTTGTCAGTGGCCCTCCGCTTTATCGAATCGACAGGTAGCTGACAGTCTTAACTTGGGCTTGTTTTCGGTGTAGGGCCTATATAGAAGCATCCAAAAAAATTATGCCATGGCTTTCTGTACGAGTAGATCTTATTCTTTGAGCAACATGGTATGAGTGTACGGTCAGACTCATCGTTAAATAGCCCGCTAGTCACGCTAGCCGATAGCACTTCAGTACGCATCCAGAATCCAGGTTAAGACCTGAGTCAAAGGGTACGCTAAAGGCAAAAAAAGATAAACAGGACGATGATACATTGCCGTCATTTGGTGACTGGCCTTATCATGAATCAACCAATCATAGGAGAGAGTACCAATTAATCTGTGTTGCAAAGATTGGTGACAGCGACTCTTTCTTCCTATCTAAACTATATGTTCTTTGCTACTCAACTGAGATGATTCTCGGGTAGAAGTCCTATCACTGGAGCTAGTGGAACAGAACAGAACAAGGTGTCAGACATTGAAGTAAAACTGTTCAGGCAGTTTGATGAAGAAAGGCAGAATTCGTACTACAGAGTTATGGAAGGTCATGTATTTTCATCTTAGGGAAAACCTGTCCAAACAGAAATTTCTGAGAAGATATCGAAAAAAGTTGTCAGCGGAGTATTCATTGTAGTGCTTCCCCCCTAGAGCAGAGATCTTCGGTTCTTGGAGGTGTTCGCTCTTGAGAGGGTAATTCAAGAAATAGCACAAACCATGACTAAAACACGAAGACCATTTGTCAGCACCCACCAAACTTCCGAAAGATCCAGCTGAGATTATTAGTACTATCGCGTTTTGAAATATGATGTGAAAAGAGCCTTCAGTAGGATTTTAATTATATCCTTAAGGAACCCACTGTTCATCTTTTGCCCTGCTTTTTTATCCCCAAGTATACAGCTAGCTTCATTTTTGTGCTTCCAATATCGGATTATAATTCCACGCACAATGCCCGTGCAAATTTTCTCGATAGTTGTACAGCTTGAATGGCACTTCTCACCGGAATCTTTGTCATCTCTTCATGAGAATAACGTCTCAATATCATCCATACACGTGGCTTTTTCGTCTGATAGAGAAACTATAAATGCCTGTATGGATAACTGTTTACTAGCAACCTGCGTGTTAGAGCCGCTCTAAAATAATGACCCATCTCATCTGAGGTAAAAATGTTCTTCGAGTCAATCTACGCGCACTTTACGAACACGTTCCAACAAACCCGATACCTCATCAATTGAAATTTACGAATCCTCATCGTTCCACTGTCCTTGGCTAATATTATGGCTTCGTTGGAATTCGTAAAACCAGCCGCCTCTGTCGAGAAAATCGCCGTGCTCGGTAGTGCGAGTCACCTCCATTGTTTACCCTTGTAGCCGCGCTCCCGTTATCCGTGAATGATTCCTATAAGTACCAGGAAACCAGTCGGACACAGAACTGCTCGTATCACTGTTTGTATTTGTGTTTGATCAGACTTTTGCGTAGACGGACGTCCACATTTCCGTCGAAAATTGCCAAGAAATTCTGCCGATACTCGTGCCCGGCTTGTGAGGATTCGGGCCAGATAGGGAACTGTAGAAAGGTGTTAATACGAGAGGGTATGGAACGAAAGGAGGAACGCTTGGAAGTGAGGGAGTTACATTAAGATAGATCATTGTGTAGAGGGTGAGTGCTGTCTGCAAGGACTCTGCGAGCGAACGTTTCAGGTATAGTTAGCACAGGTTAGCAGATAGTTCAGTTAGGGGTATGAAAGATGCCCTAACCATTATAGATAGACCTCGACGAAGAATTTTGAAGTGTTTTTTCAACAGACCAGCATAAATAACAGGGAAATAGTAAAGTAGGGCGGGAAAAACAAATCGATAAACAAGAAAGGAAACAACACTCGGTATACCGTTAAAATGTCTGAGCTTTCGGATTTGGTAAGATAGCCGGCGCAGTTTCCTCACACAGTTTGGAACGTAAGATGACCATTTCCAATTTGTTTCTTTGGTGACTCATAAGTATTTGACAGAACTCACTCTAGCTAGTGGCTCTGTGGCAACAACAGATGGATCACAAAGATAATCCAGTCGGGAAAGGGTAAATGTGCATTCAAACCATTTCGATAAATTTCAAGTTAAACTGGATCGAACAGAGAAGTCATAAATATCGGCATACTAAAATAAATGTGCAGGAGAACTGGATGAAAGATCATAAATATAGGTGTTAGATAATTAGGGGGAAAGTACAACTCCCTGAAGCACTTCTGTTCAGCAACCGTTTGGATCTTTTAAAACCTAGTCTTGTTCACTTAGTTTTGTGGACAAAATAATCGGACAATCATGCTAGTAAAGGTGTGGCACAGCCGAAGGCTTCCAGTGTGCGGGGGAGGAGAGACCTCGGGAATAGAATCAAAAGCATATAAGTAGTCTAGAAAAGGGCATCGAACAGACTTTGCTGAAACATCCAAGGATTTCCCTACATGACAGACTAAGGAAGCGATAGCATCCATAGTGGACTAGTTCTGTCCATAGGCAAACTTTGAGGGGTCATACGGAGAGTTTATAGAAGAATTCAAACGTTTAAGAATGGCAAGCTCTGTAAGTTTAGGGTTGGGAGAAGCTAGAGCAGTGGGACGAAAGCATTTAGCTGTGACACCAGAATTACAGGGTTTGGGTATATGAAAGTTGGTGATTGGTCTCTAGCAGTCTGGACTAGAATACGAACACAAAGATTTGTTCAAGAGAGAAGTAAATGTATCGTTCAGGGCCACAGTACCATGTCTCAGAAGGGATGACGACTGACCATCAGGACCACTACTTGAGGTTATTTTGAAAATACGACAAAGCATAAACACTTCTTCCGTAGAGAACGGGGTTACGTGAGCGCCATCTTCTGGAATGAACGAAATCGGACAGTCATTTATTGGGTGTATGAATGCACTGCTGATACTGTCATGGCCCGCAAAAAATCTCACTTTTTTTGTTTTCTTCCCACATAATAACCGAATACTTTATCATAGTCGGTTGCTGTTGTGGCTGCTTAGGATTTGACTTGCATACAACGAGTTAGTTCGTTTAATTTCTTTCTTTATCAAACGAGAGATGTACCTTACTTTGAATTATCCCGGGCTTTGTAGAAATATCTCTTCCGTCATCTTAAGGATTTTAAAATCGGAGCTGTGACGCCGCCATTAAAGAAGAAGAGGGTTTCTAAGGGACCGTCTCTACGAAATGTTTGACATCGCTACTGAGCTATGATTGGAGATAAAACCACGAAGATGCCTGAGAAAGGGATTTCTGTAGGAGAATAGCGTTGTCAAGTAAAAACTTTCGGATACGGAATTGGATTTGGTTGGTTTGCCAGAAAGAGTGGAAAGCAGACCGGAGGTACATATTAGGCCTTAACAGAAGCATATGATGTTCACTGGTTGAGACAGGCGCATATAAGTTAAGGAAGAATAATTCAGGATTGTTGTGTCTGGTTAAGATCTCGCACACTATGCGGACAACCGATCAGTATTCCTCTCATGAATGGACATATTCCCGATTTGTCTTGATCTTTAATCATGCTTTAGCGCCAGCAGTATTGACTTATCGATTGTGCTGTGTACTGATTGGTCTTACTCTGTTGCGTGTGACAGCACATGAAGTTCAGCTCTTCATGCCAACCCACTTGTTTGCTTGCTGCTTGCTCGTTGGATACGGCCGGGTTTTGTGTTTACGCTCGTGCAAATAAATGCAGTGCCTACACGGCGTGTTCTGCTAGTAACTACGGACACAACAAGGATGATTGGTAATAATCCTGTCTAAAACAGAGTAGCCTGTGGTCGGACAAACACGAAGATCAGTTAAGTCAAATGCAGTGAAGGGTTGAGTGGAAGCATGATTAAAATCGCCTACTACGATGTGCGAATTGTCTTCTAACAAAGAAACAAGAAGTGGTAAAAAGAGTCATGGGAAGATGAGATAGCGTTCTGTGTGGAAAACGGAGCCACCTCTAAGTTTGTTATGAAGGCGTTTCTATGACGAGAAAATTTAGAATGACAGAGCATAACTAAACAATCAGTACCATTCATTGAGTATGAATAAACGGCTTGAGACTTGCCACACCAGGAAGAGTTCGTATTTGTGGCCACCTCGCCTCCAGTCTTCTTGCTGGTGGATGTCCTGTCCTGCTCGTCAGTTTGAAGCCATTTATTAACACCAGTGAGTTTAGCCACGATTTTGGTATGCAAACCACGCACGTATGAACATGAATGCGAGAACGAAGGACAGGGGTTAGATCCGACATTTTCGTGAAAAGAGAATGTATGTTAGTACTGAACAGAGACGGGACGGACATATTCTCTGGAAGAGGGCAGTTGACAGCCCCCTGCCAGCCAGCACGGATGCGTTTTTTTTGGGTCGAAAAGGAATTCCTTGATATAAATGATCGATTAAATCAAAATGAGCAGAAGATCCAGTATTCTGTTTGAGTAAAAGTATTTCTGACAGCGTATGGCAACATAGAGTGATCATAGCGAGTAAAATCCTGTAATTCGATGACATGATGACCAAAACGGAAATGTAGCGCAGCCGGAAATCGAGACGTATTGCAAGATAGTCTGCTGATTTGAAGTTCCAGGGTCTCAACTAGTTCTGATGCTAGTCTCACTTCTCATAATAATCACGTGACCTAGCGAAAACAGCCCAAAGGCATAGCAGAATTAGGAGGCCACACTCCAAATAAGTCTTCTGACATCGACATATTGATAAAAGAAAATACATTTAGTGAAGAAATCTGGTTGGATGAACTGCATTCACAGACAAAATCCACAGTGAAGTTATGTGAAGCTAGGTTGATCTACAGTACGTCACCTCTAAGTTTGTTCTATCGGTAATTTCCTCCCAAATGATTACAATCATCATATTTGTCCCATTAATTTATTTGCCATCCCCGTTCACAGAATCTTTCTGTTAAAAGTTTCGGTAAAAGTTATGCAGTGTGACGGACGCACGGGGGATGATGTTCAAAGGAACCGTTTGTTGCTAGTTGTGCAGTACAATACGATTGCATGAATGGGGCCTATTCAGATCTTTCCCGCATAGGCTTAAAGAACGCTACGTCATTGGAATCTTTTTAAAACGTGACTGGAGATATTCACAAAATAGGTTTCTTTTGCTTCCATAAGTGGGCACATTTGTTCGAAGGATGAGGACTGCCACCTGGCTAACGAAATGGTGCTACTGCAGACATAAGTAGAGTACATTTAGCATAGCATTTTGATGGTGTTCTGTGTGCCTTATTGCCCAATCCGGCTTATTGAAACACGGGTTCCTCTTCTGTTTGGGTGAAAAAGCTGACTGAACAACCTTGTCACCAGTGAAGATAGATGAAGCACCAAGTTGTCAGTAACCTTGGTGGCGAACAGTCTGAAAAATTGGTTGTAAATGTCTTTTTGTTTGACTGATGAAAATACCTCTAAGAACCTGGCATGATGTCTCATAACACTTCCCCGCTTGATGATCCATTCACGGTCTCGTTTGTATTCCATGTAGAGATCCCCTATAATTTGAGCTATGTGGTTATTTACTTGTTTAAATCGTGTTCAAGTACACAGATAACCTTATTTGGCTTTGGTTTCGGCTTCGTAGGGTGCGAGTCATTCAACCACTAGCCGAAGGTCCTGTACCCTGGTTTTATCACGCATAACTCTCCTGAGGTTCTATAAACTTCAAATAAATCAAATTCGTATGAAGATGTGCCCTCAGACGCAAAGCCGTTAGTTATGTTGATCCATCAGTTCGATTATTCTCCATGCGTGACAGATGATAGAAAATATGAGTAAAGTTTGCCCATATGTTAACTGACTTTCAGTTTATACGGTTGTTATTAGCACTGAGGTGTGCGATCTTACGTGGAAGTAGGTCTAGAGATTTTATCCGCTTGATTTTCAGTAAACTGCCTACTGAGAAATAGAAAGTAGCACGTTGCAAAATTAGACTGTCCGTGGATGACTGAGAGATCACTGAACGCACGACATTGAACTGGCCACAGATAGAGGGAAAACAGGAATTCCGATTCCTGGAAATACAATCTACAGGAGTAAAGAAATATGTGACGGCTGTTGAATTTTTGGGCAATTTGCACTTTCTTTTACCCTTGCCCTCTTACCGTCCTTAATATTACACGTCTACCATTACCGGGAATCGATCCTTCGATCACAGAGTAGTTATGGTTAACTTTAGAAACCTACACGTTCTAATTTCATGTTTTCAACCCAATAAACTGTCGAAAGCAAAGTATAGATGGGGGTTTCTCTCAAAAGTCAACAGGATAAGACAATATTTTTTTTCATGATATACATGACGCCGAATGCTATGGTGAAAAAGATGATGCAGTTGATGATAACTGTAACGATAATGTTGTTTATGACGATGTATATGCCATTAGATGACCAAGCTTAAGATAATGTAGATTTGGTTGGTGCTAATGATGATGAAGACGCTGATGATTTGGTTGATATTGATCATTAAGATAAAGAGGAAGATGTCAAAGATGATGAGGACAATGATGACGATCATGATGATGACGCTGATGACGTTGATGATGATGATGATGCAACTGATGAAAATGATAACGATGACGTTGATAATGAAGGGTGAGATATTCATGATTGTGATTGTACATAATTGTGTCCCATAATTGAGTGACCAGCAGTAAAACGAAACCCGAGTCCCAAGGCAGAGAACACAAGCCAGCTTTACTACGTGTACTGCAGGACAAAATTACCAAGCAGTTATAATGACGTATTTTAAGTTGTGGCTAACAGAATACGGAGTTAAGACAGCCAATAGGCTTCAAAACGCCCAGCCAACAATAGGCAGCAAACGCTCGAGACGATGATTCAGAAGCAAGTCAAGTGGTTCACGAAGAAAGTCCTCATTCATTGGGAGCATTCTGACCAATTGATAATCAGAAGAGAAATAATTTCCTTAGAGAACACACACTTACACAAGCTTAAAGAAAAACAAACAAAACAGCGTGGCCATGACAATGTTGCAAGATAAAGATGCAACGGCCAAGTTCAATCGTTCACAACGATAAGACAGATAAAGGCCTTGTCAAGTAACCCAGGAAACTTTGACGTAATACCAGACAGGGATATGAATACCAAAGGAGCAGTGTGCGAAAATTCCAAAAGGGGAATAAATCTTTTACGAGCAATGAAATCTGCTTAGAATCAGAGTTCAACGCGAACAGTTGAGATTGACAATTAGAAAAATGGCCATTAAGGTCAACTGAAGCCTTTCATATAAAAAGGCTAAAATTTATTGACGCAAAGACGCTGAACAAACAAATTATAACACGAGCATGTAAGCCGGTGGATTTTAGAGGCGTGGAAACTCGTGGTGGAAGTACGAAGAAACCAAAAGAACGGCACGTAAAATACGAGGCTAAATTGTGGTGCATAGAACTGGATCGCGAGTAAACACGTTTGGCGTTTCCTGATATGGAAAGCTGAACTTCAAGGTCTAGTTTCAAGAAAAGGTTGCAACGATGGCGCAATTGACGAACAAGATGAACATGAATCGAAAGGCTTTAAAAATAATGATGAATCGGATGATTTGGATGATGATGATGATGGTGAATGTGATGCTGATGATGGTGATACGTGTTCTGTTCAGTAACTTCGATAAGGATCAGTTGATGCTGATCCAGAACGTGGGTGTGATATTTTGTGTTATTTTCGTCATGCTGATTGCTAACTACTCGAATATCTCGTGCCACCTTTTTTGTTATAATGAGCCTTTTTCGACTTACCTAAGTTTGATGATGTTGTTACGTTTGCTGATTGTTTTGTTGATATTGATGACTGAAATTACAAGGAAGAATTTTTGGATAAAGTCTATTATGTTTTGTAGAATGATTTTCGTTAAGCGACCGATCCTGTGGACTATGATTTTGTTTATGGTTCTGTTCAGTAAGATTGTTTTGTTTAGGTCTTTCTTGATTGTTATTTTGAATTTGTTCATAATACGAATTCGGATGATGTCAACAGCTCTGATTTATCCAAGTGCACATTTTCAAGAAAAATATTCCATTGCAGTTTAGCAGGACTGCTTCGGAACCTACGCGTTTTTTCTCTCTACGTCGAGTTGAAAAGTTTTTTGTTTTGCTTCTCAAATCCTTGGTACTCTTCATGCGACACGTCTCTCTCTAATTCATCCATAGATCGAGTTTCTCATGGAGACCTTACTTATGAGACGGATAAAGTGGAAAAGATTTGCCGGCACTCAGAATGGTTCAATGTTCTATCCGAATCAATCAATCACATTTGCCTCCTAAGTGTGAAACGAGGAATCTCATAAGCACACAGTACACCAGGCCAAAGATCATCATTATTTTGGGCAACTACCGCGTGTCGAGTGCTAGTCAATTTTTTCGGTTGTTGAAGGATTCAAACGTCACTCCTCAGACCAGTCAACCAAAGACTCCCACAACTCGCAAAACACACAGGTCCCAGTCTTTGGGGAGGACCTGCCCTTCTTGATGAGTACAAATTTGTGTTTCATCAGCACAGACACAATAAATCGTACCTAGTTCATGTTGGTAACAGGTGATCATGACACACGCAGAGATGTGAAAAAGAACACTCACCTCACCTCACACTGAGAACATGAACTGCGAATTCCTGACGTGGTAGGCACAAAGGGAATTGGGCAACTCGTACATGAATAGCACTGAACGGCGTCGGCTGGAATTCGAATAGAATTCCAAAACAATCAAGTTTTCAGTGACTACTGAAGTAGATGGCAACACTTCATCTAATGACCATATGCAACATTACTATGGTAATTACTGGTAAGATGTAAATATAATCACCACGAACCTTAAGACGTATCGGATAATGATGACGTTGCTTTGTTGAACTGAGGTGTAAAACCAGGACATTTCGTACCATGAGATTTGTCGTTGGTTTATCCAAAAGCAATGCTAAAGTTGTAAAATCTCAATGCAATTTATGATTCGTGATTTTCACATGAAATGATTTTTTCGTTTCATAACCACTCTGACTAACCGGGGTCTAGTTCCCGTAGTGAGTGGAACCATGGAATATAAGGTGAAGTTGGTGCATCAGGTGGTCCCATTGGAACTCCTTTGTTAGACGGTTCCATCAGGATATTGTTCTCTCTCTCTCTCTCTCTCTCTCTCTCTCTCTATATATATATATATATATATATATATATATATATATATATATATTGTCAACGTTATGGCTTATTTTTTCAGCTACACGAACATATAGTCGACTCTTATGCAAAGGGAACTGCACTGGCAAGGACTGAGACCTAATTATACCCACCACCACCAGTTGGGCATTTCACATTTATATTTCTAAACGTTATTAATACCCAACTTCTCACTGATTCTCGACTTCCAAGCTTCGGGTGAATTTATCACAATATCCCAGATTACACATTTTCAACAGCCCTCAGATCGTATTAGATAAAACGTTTGTAGTGAAATGTTTGAAGGATTTTGATATTTTAAATCTTTATTTTATAAAAAGCATGTGTCTCGCCATGCTCGAATGCCCGTCACCGAGGACTTTTAGACCTTTAGAACTGTCGCCCAACCACCGTCGATCAATTTACCGTTCAACCGTCTCTGAAGAATCTCAGCCCTCTTCTGGAAATATACAAATCGGGAGGCAAATTTCGACAATAAGTGTAACTATATGTGGAGTCTTGTTGACAGCCAATTTGGGTTATGGTAGAGGTACCTAAATTATTGCGAATTTCACTGTGGGAAGATCATTCGTCTACATCAAATGCTTTTGTTGTTCACGACCAGTGACGCGTACGAAGAAATGACACGAATTCACAAACACAGTGGAACACATAAGGATATAAACATATGAAATAGAATTTGTACGTCGACAGAGCTACATTGGATCTCGCAACAACAGACCTGTCACGATAACGTGACACTACTCAAGTTATACAAGCTCGTTCAGTTTCGAAGTATCGGTCGTCAACCTATTTCCCTTATACTGTCACCCATGAAACACATTCTAGAGAAACACATTTTGGTGATATTGATTTGAAATCTGCTCACATTTTGAATGCTCTTCGAATTTCACAGCATTATTCAAAATGAAGAAAGACATCACCGGAACTTACTGACAGACAGGCATACAGAGAACACAGTGAGAAGTGCAACAAACTTTCGAAACATCTCCTCTTATTTGTGAAGTAGGGAACAGATGTGGTGACAGTTTATATTCGGCTTCGTTCATGAGCTGATTCAGGGACGAACGCATGCTCACAAACATAGTCAACACTCTACATGCACCCTCACTCATACACTTGCGCACGTGTGCTCTCATATATGATGAGCAAATAGAACAAATCAGATGCATTGTTATCACCTGAAAACGGGTTTTTGATTGAATAAGCTTACTCTTGAGGTAATCGAAAACTTGTGTACACTCTGTGTATTATATGTGTGTGTGTGTGTGTTTGTGTGTGGGAAGGTTTCCTTGTTTACATCACGATGTGTTCAAGAGTGATACACGGCGAATAATATCATGCGAATGCTATCGTCTACTAGTCATATATATGTAATAGCCAAGCTCTTCAATTTGCTCATAGCGAAATGCCGTCGATGTGCAGCGAGGAATGCTGGATCAACAGGACAACATGAATTTCAAACAGATCGGGCCAACCGATCGAGAGCCATAGACCAAAGGACGGACGACGAATATGTCGGAGGCATCCCGAAGCAAACTAAAGATTGCACACGGACCAGTACGTGGAAAGCAACCGAATCTCAGGCAACCAGCAAGATCAATGTTGGTGCAGAGCTGTTTGGAAAAAGGCTGAATAAATGATTGTATGTGTTTCGTGAAGTTAACTTGCCTGAACTTCTTAATACAAGTGTCCTCATCAGCCCTACCATGTTCAATAAAATTGTGCTCCTACCCATAAATAGAAGTCATCAATTACGAGAATCGATCGCTATCCGGAATACCACTTGTTTTGATTCAAAGCAAAGTCGTTAGGGGTACTCCTTGTAACATTAGTAGAAATAATATCAACAAGAACAGAACGCGCATTTGTAAAGAATCTAACGGGTTTCATGGCGCAAAATGTTGTCTTGACAATCAGTGGCAGCAGAACAGGGGTTTGTTTCAATTCATTTATGAAGGCAATTTTACGAATGGAAACGCAACCCGACCGCAGCGGGCGATTAAGCCACCCTCCAGCTTGCAATCAATCACGTAACAGAACTGAGCTACTACTGCTTCCTGTAAAACCCGTACAAGATATCCGATGACAGTAAATTGCGGTAGAATTCTAGAGCTCATTTCTTGCCTTGTGAGCAGCTAGTTTTGCACTGTTCAGTCCACTTAAAATCAGCGGTCATTTTGACACCCAACTCCCTTGTTGATCGTGTTGCCTCAACTGTGAATGTTCTAATATCATCCTTAACCATCAGTCCCTCTAAAGCTGTGATCAGTAAGAGATTCTTGCTTTAGTTCGAGGGCGCATCTCACTTTTCCGCCCAGTTAACTACCTGTGTAATGTCCTTCGGTAGGTTATCTCGATCCCCAAATCCTACACATTTGACATCGTCTGAAAAAATGAAACATGGTAGGGACAAATCTTTCGCTAAACCGTCTACTTAGGGAAGAAAAATCAGTGGGCCTAAAAGTGACCCTTGAGGTACTCCGCTTGTTGACTGTACTGCTTTTGAACTGCTGGTTCACTCTCCAATATATGGCGTCCCGTTGTTCAGGAAGGCAGATACCCAATTGTGCAATTGTCATTCTATCTCAAATGCTGCTAATCAGATGATTAAACGCAGTAAAATAAAGGCACCAATACCTAGGTTGGATTCCGTGAACTTTCACTGTTGATAGTTCCTAACAAGAATTAAACAGCTGTAGTGCACTACTTAAATGGGTTTCACTGATGAGTTGAAAGTAAATACCACATGACGAATCACATTATTTATTGCCTTTTTCTACTTCGTGAATGACGAATTCGATCAAATCAGAAAACTAACAGATATATTGTTGAATTACAAGTCGGAAGTTACAGAGCTTCACTGGCTTCGTTTATTCGGCTACGGCCCATCAGAATGACACCACTGAACTCTCAAGATGGTCAGATATGCGTAACCTAGGCCTCAAACCCAATAAAGATTCGTTCTGACTCATTTAATAACCTCTTCATAATGATCTTGTGAGAAGTGTGTACACTTACTCCACATGTTCTCACTACGAATCTCTTCGTGCTTGCATTCGGGCATACAGCAGTCTCTCTCTCTCTGTTTTTTTGTAAAATCTCAAATCACAAAACCTTTGAACTAAACTGTGTTCATCCTACCAATTAGCCCAAAGGTTATTTTTTGCATTCTGTTCTTTGCAGAAGCTAAACATCTACCCCAGTGGGTGCATAAATCAACTACTGGACCTTTTTGATCAGCCTCCAGAGACCAGTCAGGTTTGAGAAAGGATTTTGCGATTCGGAGTGAAATAGACTGAACTCTCATGGTTACCAACATGATTACCCATTCTTCGGTAAAGGCGATGACGGCCTAAATGGGGTTTCGACCTTTGACCAACACAGCAAAGCCCGGTCTTTTGAGAACAGTGACATATTTCAAATCACGAACTCCAGAATTTTTGTGGACAAATTTGAAGTAAACCTAATCCAAGCTGGAATGGGATGGAATACAATGTGAAATAATTTTCGTTCACATTAATTATTAGTTCTGAATTGGCACGGATTGCCGGAGGACAGCCTAGAGGCGAACTGGAGAGCAACTCAGAATCTTGATTTTCGAGTTTTGGTCCCAATTAGGACCCGAAGAATATGCGAATTTGATTGTCACACAAGCTTTCTGGTAATGGGCTTGCGTAACATTACAGCTTTTAAGACAAACCTCGACAAAAATGAATTCATCACTCCTCGTTCTATTTCATGATAAATGTGATCAACAATTTCGCGTAGACTAACCGCATTGCAATTATTGTGTTCGTAATCAGTAGCCGTAGAACGAGCTTGTACTGCAATCCACTTAACGGTAAGCCTGCAGATGCAACCAGAGCCCAGCCAGCGATTAAGGCGGAGGCCTGCAAGTGAGCAAGTATGTGAGACGGAAAGCACATGAAAGAACTGAGTAATATATGCATTCCGAACTTGAGTAGTGAGAGATTTGATTTCAAATATATTTATCACCAGGCACTTTCGACACTGACGTAAGAATGCTATGTCATGTAATGTCCATTTCCATTAAACCATTGAGAGCCAGTCCAAAGAGCCCCTTGGTTCCGTGTTCGACACACAATCGTCCACCCCGTGTTCTAGCTCCAGGGGGGGGGGCTTTGGATATGTACTGACAAGGATAAAACAGCTTTGCAATGTGCCCATGTGTTTCAGTTGTGAGTTGAGCGTTCAATCTGCATGATGGATCACATTATACATGTGCTCTCAAGCACGAATAAGTCAGACCAATCGATACAAGGAGAGATTTGTCAATCACTTCTGTTCCCGCTGAAGAATGACTAAAGGTAAGTACTAAACAGGCGTGTGTACATGCATGATAGGCATACTGATCAGTTGTCCCCATAATATGAATCAGTTTATTCAGACAATGAAAGTAATACTCACGATTATCTCTGTCGTGCATAAGGAGTCCGAGTAAACGATATTCGTATGAAAGGTCACGCTGAAATCCTAATCGTGATTCTCTAAATGTTCCATGTGCGTTAGTCACAACTAAATTCGAGAACAACAGTGCTGTAGTCAATTGTAGAAATATCGGCAGCAAGTAGTACGTGGAAGGGTGAACCAAGTTTCTTGGAAGCATACTGGATACGCCTACTTCATTAGCCCCAATGACCACGAATTTGGTCGTACACTTCAGAGAATGTCTGCCCCCAAATCTACGTAATAATTCAGTATAATACAGATTACAAACCGAACAACGAACAACACCACTATTCAGGGTCAGTACTAGTTTCCACTTCTGGTAACTATGATTGTAGCCCGAGTCCTAGAGACATGGCGATTTCACGAAATTATGCCATCCCCGTCCTGTCACCTTGTGTACTATGAATACAGACCCTATCTCTGTGTAATTGTACTGAACACGTTTACCACCAGTGCTTATATATTCAACACGGCTTTCCTTCTATTCACATGGAGCATGATTCACGTGAAATATATGCATGCTTTCTGCTAAGTGATAGAGGAATAATTGTGTAGAATGTTAGGAAATAACAGGTCGGAGACTGCATTCATGGATGACCGGAAGTTTATCCTAGTTAATTACGTTCCAAGAGATATGACAGGATGCATTATTCTAAAAAAAGTCATTTTCTTAGAATTAGTCAGGGAACACTCCTTGCAAGTATCCGGTGAATTTCGTACTGTTGAATGTGTCTGATAGTACTGAGCTGGCGTGGTTTATCATGCCCTATGAAAGCCGAGAATATCAGGCCTGTTTGGTGCTGGGATAGCCTGGCCGATTAAGTGAATTATTTGAGCAACCTCTCAACAAGGACAACAATTTGCGAACGCTTCATGATTCAGCAGACACAGTACAGTCATCGATGAAAAGGAACAAGCACTGGACTGAAGTGAGGCACTGTTTGAATTAATTAAGAAGGGAACCAATGTTCTATTTTGTTGGGCACCCAATTTCAATGTCAAATAGCTATCAAGCTACCACAACACGTGTTTTCTGTCAACAAAAGAAACACGGGTTTCGTATAAGTAATAGATCTTATCTTCCCTCAAGTTCGAAACAGCCTTGGAACTTTGCAATTTTGAATGTATGTGACTTCGTCCTCATGAAAATAATGCGAATACTGAAACGGACGCGGCCAAAGGACCTTGAGGTGTGGGTGAATTGTAGCGGTCAAGTTGTAGGCAGCTATATCAGTGCTCGAATACCATTGTGGGGGCCGAGACACTAACTGAGCTTTTGGTGAATGAAATTTCTAACTTGGTTGTTCCAGATCAAACACACGCAACCTCCGCGGACGATCATTGGCTTATATAGTACATGCTGAGCAGTGATCTTCCACGGAACTGTTGCAAGTGTTCGATCCGCAGAAAGCAGTAACGCAGAACACTTTATGAGCCCAAGGCTCAGCAGGTGTCTGATGGAGAACCAAGGTTTACATTAGTCGAACACGAATACAGCTGCCTACAGCCTAACCACTACGTATACCACAATATGACCGCGTGAAGGTCAAGCTTATAAAGCGAGGAAACTGTTCACTTCAGTGAGTTCAACATGGATCCGGAGTTATCTGCTGATCTGAATAATAAGGTGCAATTTTCCTAGAAATACACATACGATTTTCGCTGAATTTTTTCACCGGACGAGCACAGGGTGCACCGCAGCATCGTCCACAGCAGAGTGGGTAGTTGTTTATTAGTGGTAGAAAATCATCTGAGCTTCGCTTTTCAGTTGCTGAATAAATTAAGCTGAATATTCAGGCAGTTGAGGATTCTACAATGAAAACTAATGCCAATAGAATTTAATTTCTCACAGAACAAAATAAAACCAGTGCAAACACGAATGATTCACACCGGATTTCACAATTCACACCTGTGTTGTACTACGATATTTGAAATTCAGATGTGTTCAGACTACTTAGACCATGACTGCAGTTTCGTAAATTGTGTCATTTTCAAAGTCGATTGAGATTTGCTGTAACCAAATACAAAAAGTGATTCACTCCACGTTTACGCAATCCACTGATGGTTGTACCATCAACACAAAGGATCTACCCATGGCTGACGTAATCAGCATAGTCAATTACAAAAATGGTTTACTTTCAGCCTCACCTTTTTAATCAAATTACCGTCTGATATGATGAAAAACTGATACCCTTGTATCGGAGTTGTTGTCGTCGCCAGTAGGCCACTGATTATTCAAAGTGGTACACATCACGTGGAAATTATTCCATTATTGTACTCAACGAAGGATGGTTCTAGATGTTTTTATTAGCATTACGCATTATAGAAATCAGAACACAAGTGGTAGGTGAACAAGTGGTTCCGGTGATTGCATTTCTAAACCATTACAACCAATTTTACATAGAAACAAAATCATACTGATAAAAATAATTTGGAGGAAAACGTCTCATTGATTCGATATGATGTATCCTACTCAGATCCGTCAAACTAGCATAGTTGGTGACAATAGAAATGAAAATATTACTAACTCGTATTGTGCTGTGGATCGAGTCAGAGTTAGATTTTATCATATCGGATGTTGTTAGGGTTTTTACCGACATTTGTTTCAAACTCGGGTTCAAGGATCAACGAAAGAACAAAATCCGAGCAAGGCAGCATGTAGACTGTGTAACGCCGGGCTAGAGAAAAGACGGTCAGAATAGGTGGTTGAGGTTTGGCGGCCTTAAGCATCTTTGGGAATCTGGAAATAACAAGTGACTAGACTGTGGCTGATCGCTGGTTCAAATAAACGTTATGAAATTGTAATTGAAAATAATTGTTAGTGCCCCAAGTCAGGTCTTTTGTACGTGGTCTTTGAAAAAGTTACCTTATAAGACTGAATTATTGCAATGCGTATCTTGGAACAGAGGACACAAAAGGTATTTAATGATATTCTGATATTCTCGTGCATCTCTAGCCAATGACGATTCAAGAGTTGACGGTTAATCACAGAGAATTTGTAAGACTGGTTCAAGTACAGAGTTTCAGTAAAGATGTAAAATGTTTAGGTAATGGAAGCAATTTACAAGGTACTGCCTGGAAAGCATAGTTATATTTTGTGCTGGCCATGTTTTTGTTGTTATGATTATCTGCTATGGTTACTATTTTGATGCACGTCCAACTGTTTACTGGAGTATATTGATCACATATAAGTATATTTTTTACGCTCTAGTATCCTATGTTTTTTTGATGAACTGTCAGTTGTGCAAAGCAGTTCGTTTGATCGGGTTTAGCTTAGTAATGATTCCAGCCTTGCCATTTATGAATTGGTTAGTCACCAAGGCCCTAAGAAAATACTGTTATGCTTGCACATAATTGTTCTTGGATGTGACGTGGTTTACCTCAGGTTATAATGACTTACCTCCACCATGTTCATGTTCAGCACCGTGCGCTAACAGCGCTGGGTTTACTGTTGATCAGGAAAAAAAGTGAGAGCGTGTCGTTGTCATCCTTCTTGGCCCACCTGCAATGGTACATGCTGTCCATGCCTTCGTCCCATTGTGGAAGTTTCTGACTGCTCCCCTTTCGACAAAGCCTAAGTTCGGACTTCGTGAAATAATATGTAGACCCACAAAATAAAACGGAAAAGCTTATAATTAGTACGGGATGAGTTACGATCTTTATCGTTTGGACAATGAAAAGGTGTACAGAGTTTGGACGCTTTAGGAATAGTGACCTTAGTCCCTTTGTTTTAAATTGTTCGTATTTCGATAGACCGTGCTACATGGTTGCACTGGTTCTAAAATCTATTCGGTTATGAAATAGACTGTCCAGGTTCCATGAATGTGCTGTGACAGAACCACCGTACATCTGCTTTGCAAAGCAAAGGGTTCCAGCTATTCGGCTTATTCAATACTGATTCTCATTCGTGTTTGATTTTGGTATTATTGTGTCATCCACGGTTGGTTGCATTGGGTGATTGAAAGTTTGTGAATCCTTTGATGGATAGACTATTCCTAGATGAAAGGACCTTAGCAAATGAAAATCCACTTTTATTTTGACGCAGTAGTTGTTGTTCAACTTGTGCGATTGGTGAACGATTGCTGTGGGTTTACGCTTGTGTAGACGATGAATTTAATCGAAACTGTGGGACATGCAGTTAACATCGGGAAAAACAAAAGTCCTTTAACTTTCCCCGGGGTAAGCGTCACGGCTGCTGACGCACGGTGGTTCATTGGGGCAGTTTTGTTCACAACTTTAAGGCTAGATCATCCATGGTACTCATTTTTTCCGTTCCCCGTTCTCAGTTCAAATTGCACTGATAAAAGGTTGATCACGTTGGTTTTGTTGTCTCGATTGAACATCTGGGACTTTCTCAGCTGCTTTGGATTATTTACCCTTTTATTGAACAGGCTCACAACTAAGTTTCTATTTCTTATTTATAATCATGTTACTCTTCAGACACCATAAAAGGCCTGATTCTACCTTAAAACGTTTGTCCAATTTAATTCGACCCTTGGTTGGAGTACCGGTACACGTTCGTTGTTGAGGGACCGTGGTAACTAGAGTTAGACACTCGCGATGCTGGTCTACGAATTATACGCGTTTAGGCAATTCAACATCGGGCTCTGCAACGATGGGTAGCTAGCACCTCAGCTAGTTCAACTTTTCCGTGGTTTGGTACAATATACAAACCTCTTTGTGTATAATTTTGTCTAGATAGGGATCGGAGTGCGTGCATGAAGATGCACGTATTGAGAGTATGTGTTAGAAATGTGAAAACATTCCACAGGATAATTAAAAAGATGTTGTAAGCAGAATCGGAAAAGATCTGTGTGGACAGCTTGTGGCAAACATTCCTGTATTGTGAGGAGACAGTAAAAAAGACGCTGTCGGGTTATTTAGGCCAAAACAGGATAATACAAACGCGAAGGTTCGGTTATAAAGCGTGAAATTCTTCGACAAAAGATTAGGGGAAAGCAATGGAGGAGACACATAGCCAGTTAGACAGGTCATTTGGAAGTAAAAGCGTCCGCTACGATGGGATGGGGTCTCGTGGGAGTTTCACAAAAATATAGCAAAACGTATTTGTATCAAGGCGGGCAGAGTTTGAGTTACACAACAGGGTACTTAACTGAATCGAGACAGCTCAGCAGTTTCCTATTTATCGTAAAACAAGAGCTGTCGTTTTGAAAGTTAGAATAAATAAAGCCGTTCAGAAAACAGAATACAACACAGCCACATGTGACAGGAGTAAGTCCGAATTTATGAGCAGCAGACCATTCCGATTGTTTAGTGAAGCCATCTTGAAGGACAGCGTGAGAGAAAATGGTAGCCTCTCAAAATGTGCTTTTCTACCTGAATTTAGTAACGTATCGATCGTACAAGAAACTGAACAATTTACTAATCCAACTCTTCCAAACGAGAGCTGGTGAAGGTGGGTTTACTTATGCAATCTACATTATTCATACTGAAATTGCCGAAACACCCCCGCGTACGGAATAGAAGCTCAGATACTTTTGTGTTTACCATAAAAGGTAAATTTGCTGAGTCTTCTACCCTTTTGTGAGTTACAGCTGTACTTCTGATTTTTTCATCGTATTAAACCCTGAAATTTGCGATTACGTGAGCCAAGTGCGCTTGCGCGTGCGCATGTGTGGATGGGTGCGCGTGTGACTGTATGAAACGAGTGAAGTTAGTTACGTGAATTGTTTTTGTCCTTGAATCAGCTTGTCAACGAAGTCGAATATAAATTGCCGCCATATCTGTTCCCTACTTCACATATTAGAAGAGATGTTTCGAAAGTTTGTTGCACTTCTCACTGTGTTCTCTGTATGCCTGTCTGTCAGTAAGTTCCGGTGATGTCTTTCTTCATTTTGAATAATGCTGTGAAATTCGACGAGCATTCAAAATATGAATAGATTTGAAATCAATATCAGCAAATGTTTTTTCTTAGAATGTGTTTCATGGGTGACGTTGAGGGTAAGTAGGATGATGACTGATAATTTGTAAACAAACAAGCTTGCATTGCTTGAGTAGAGTCACATCATTCTGATAAGTCTATTGTTACCGTGTTCAAATCCACTATCTCGACGTACAGATTCTATTTCATGTGTTCTTATCCCTATGTGATTCATCTTGTTTGTGAATTTGGGTCATTTCCTCTAACGTTTTATTGGTTGTGTTCAATAAAAGCAATTTTTTTTAGGTGAGTGAACTTCCTACCATAAAAATTGTAATAATGGGCTCCAACTAGTACCAAATATGCAATAAAATGTCCTCCATAATCAACCTGTAATACTGCCGAAAATTGTGTCTCAATCTGGCTTTGTCCCCAGGAAATTTTACCTCTTCTTTCTGAATAAGAATAATAATCTTTAACGTGCTTCAATATGCAACACACTTCCATATGTGTAGACCATTGTGGCTGTCAGTGGCTGTCTGCCGAAGGGGAAAACCACTGACGGATGGGTGAGGTTCAAACCCGTCATTCCACGGGTCAGATTACTCGACACTGACCGTTTGACCACCACGGGTGATTAGAGGTCGGAAATGCCAAATTACACACAAGGGGACAACCGAACACGCTAGGTATGTTGATGTCTGAGGGCAATAGAAGCTGTGACCTTGAGCAACGTGATCATTTGGTCAGAAGCTTGAAAGTATAAAAATGGTTGAATGCTGCATAAGAATAACGTCAAAGTTGAAGATGTGAAATACAAGAAAGGTGGCAATCATCACCGATAAATAAATGTTAATTTTTCCAGAATGAGTCTCTTTTTCTCAGCATCTGGCTAACTTTTGTCCTGCAGATAATATTACCACTAATGAGAAGACATTCAAAAAGTACTGTTCTATTAGAGACATCCCTCTGTAGAATCTAAAATACCTGTCATTTATTAATCAGTTAATACTACACAGTTACCTTTATTCCGTGAAAACAGCAACTTTACCGTACTAGATAGAGATTGAGAAAAATATGCATTTCCGAGATCAACGAAAACCAATACACTTCATATGTTACTCACTTCACGTGGCGAAAAGAGCGATCATCGACCACGAAATTACTGACAGTATCAACCGTCGTATTCACTGTCAAAAACAATCACATTGAAAATTCGAATTCTCATTTTGGTGATCGCAAACGTTTAATATTGAAAAAACGTCATCAGCATCATTGTCATCATCCTCATCATCATCGTCATCATCATCATAGTCACCAATACCCGATTCATCTGAATCCTCATCGGAATCAGCTTCTTCATCGTTATTTTCATCGATATCTTCATCATCTGAATTATGATGAACATCAGTTTTATCGTTGACTTGAGGATGATCTATGTCATAATCTTTTTCGGTATCATCCCAACGATATGGTCAATCTTATTATTTTAGATTGCGATAACAATTGTGATTTTTTGTGTAATCGTTAGCCTCAAAGTTGCCATACATTTAAAATTCACTGAAATTGAACCTATGATGGGAATTCATTTGTTCCTCAGGTGACGCCGCTCGATGCTATGAGTGTACTTCCTGCCCTCTTCCGTTCAGCCCGACTAATGTAACTGTTAAGGACAATTGTCCACAATGTTTGGTGAGTAATCTCTTTTAGATTTTCCCGTCTGTCGCGATAAACTCCAAAACCAAGATTTAGGCACGACTGACTGTAGCCGCTTTTACGAAACGTAACTCATTATTCGTCGGTGACAGCATTTACCTTTTATATTTCGCTACCTTTAAATTTCAAATTGCAGAAGTCACCGATTAACTGGTCCGAGAATTAGCGTTTAAACTCCGTAGCCGCCGGTTCGATTGGTTTGCAGACGGTACTTCGTGTTTTTACAGAATATTCTTTGATTTTATCTACCGGATTCTAATGTAGTTCTCCATTTCACATCCCTAAATGTCAAGTGCGCAGGTTCTTCTCGGGTTCTGGTCAGATCGGTTCGATTTTATCCAGACCGTTAACACTTAGTTAGTTCCCAGTGATGAATTGTGTCAACCAGTGATTTGATCAGCGTCTACTTCAGGGAGTAGTCCATTTGTTATACGTATATATCTGGTCATTCAGTTATAACTCCAGCTAAGTGAATCATCTCTCAGTGGTAATTACGGGCACAGTTAGGAAGTCTGAAAGCGACTACAGGGAAGCGAAGTATACAGTCCTTTGGAAAAACAACACTAAAATTTAAGGTCACTTATAGATTGCCTGCAGACAGTCTATTTCCATGAACATCCTACTGCATTTGATCGGTCACCGGATGATGACACCATGAACAGAAGGGATGAGTGAAACAGATCACAATAACGAGCGGTAGTTCAAACTAGACTGCAATAAAACAATCACATAGGGCTGAATTGATTAAGCTTTTGTGTGTTTCGGTCCAGATATTCAACAAGTGTTTTCACTTATTGGCGGACTCCATAAATTTTTGTATATTCATCAACAAAATTCCCCCTTGCCAATACTAAACCGGTACTTACGTCATTTTGAGCATCAAGTGAAAAATTCAGTCACTGTACTTATTTTTATTGTATTTACTGTTATCATTATAAACATCACCATCATCTTTATTCGAACCGTCTTCGCCATCATAAAACAAATAACCTGACTTAAGAATTTATTGTCACCGAATAATAATCGACTTGAATATGTCACGAATTGATCATAGCTTCTCAGGGATGAATCTAAATTCACCAAAGATCCACCTGGAAAATATGAAAATGTTTGCGCTGGGAAATGAATGAAGTATACACTGAAAACCCTTAAATCTATTGGGGATATATACTGTAGCTTCTTTGAAAAATGAACCCTGTAGGTTCATCTATACCACGAGTTTGAGGGACGCCCAAGTACCATTCAACCGTCGTGTCCTTACGCCCTATTCTTTCCCTAACTAACTTACCTGATCACGCTAAGGGGTGATGACTAGTAGAAGTTTTAGGAACCAGTGCGCAAACGGATGGCTACGCACACGTTCACTGACAACTTTCAGTTTTTCGGAATCACCGACGAGGCAAAAGTGAACATGAAATTTATTGTTCTAACTGAATGCTGTCCCTCGGTACATAAATGTGCCTCTGGGGGAAAGGAAGAATTTTGTTTGTTCATTTATGGAGGGAAAATAACCTCCGGGTGAGATCCCAACAATAACCACAAAAGCACTGTTATTTGAACAGCATACAATTTCAGTGTGGTTGGACGTATTACCCGCAAAATAAACGAATTTGCAATAGGGTCCCCTTTAAGTTCACTTAGCTGACGTTTTCATGACTAGGTTGGAAGATAGAAAATTTAAGACGATCATATCAGCTCTATGCCACTACCATAGTTATGCGGACGATATTTTCTGCACGAATGAACAACAAGCAGGTATCGATAAAAACCTTCACAGTTTTGTCCCCATAAATCAATAAACAGATCTGATAATGCGTTTCAACTCAAGAGACAAGCGCTTGTTCACCGAGGACATGATGGGAACCGAACTACAGATCAACAAATGCATCCTGTCCACGAGCACAAAGAACTCAGATGAGTGAATCAGCTACACTATGGTGTATGAACGAATAACAGAAAGATTAGTACGGATAGCCAAGAAAACCTCATTAATCAGTCTGTCCTCGTAGGCAACGCCGCCGCTGAGAAGACTAGTGCTGGCTCCGGGGTTCGAACTGCTCCAACCATAGCTATTTTTAGTGCTCCTACTCTAAACTACCCATTCTCAACTAATCTTTTCATCGAATATATGAATGAAGATAAACTGCCCCTTGCTGACCTCCTCAATGTTAACCTATCTGTTCAAGTGCACCTCTGGTGCCACTAATGTTGGTCGAACAACGAAGCGCTTATCGATACGCACCAAAGAGTCCCAGCCAAGCTGGCTTTACCGCGGGCCGAATGGCGCAATTTTCAGATCAATCATTGTTTATTTACTAGAATCAAGGTTACGGCAAAACACTTTCGAAGACAGGGTATCGGTTTGAGAGAAAGGCATGCTATGGAAGGCGAAAATAGAATTACCTCGTATGAGTCTGTCCAGTAGGAATGACATCCTGTTGAATACTGGCTGACAGAGTTTTCTCTAGTTGTTTTTTCTTATGTTCACACTGCCGATCCAGCCACATGATTGGGTAGAGACGTGTTGATGGTTTGACCCGGCTTGACATGTCTAAACCGATTGATAATTTGGCTTTAGGAAGGTTTTCACAACTCCCTGGCGTATGGCATGCCAGGCAAGGAGTCTAAAGCAATCGGATGTCGAATACTACTAAAGACCGAAGCGGTTTACGTGTGGGTCTTTCAACCTGAGCTAAGCTCCCACAGGAAACTAGTACATCCCCTAGAGGTTCCACCGTCAAAGACTGGAGGTAACACCCGGAGCCGCTTTGTCGATACGGGTCAGTAATTTTTCACACGATAACACTCACTACATCCCTTAATCTCTCTTTTATCAATCAATCGATTGACTAAATAACTGATCGAATGACAAACCGCTAATTGACATTGTGACTGTCCACGTACCCTTGTCTTTTTTCTGGACAAATAAATGTGATTTTAAAGGCCCGAATCTGATTCATCCGAAAAATTATTCGCCCATACTAGGCGTCTGGAATTCAAGTTATATCTAGAATAACCGTGCTGCTGTCATTTTTATCTTTTCCGCCGCCAACTATCATGCAGATTACACAAACACTACTTGCTAATGAGGTGAAACTCGAAGTACGGTCATGTGTTCCTGTTTGTAAGGCTCAGGATGCATTGGTTAGTGGCACTGGAGTACGAGTTGGCTGTTGTTCGACAGATTTGTGCAACGAAAAATACAACACATCCAATCGATTCGCGCCGTTCAACGTTGGCCTACTCGGTTTGCTCACAATCATGTTTTTGAAGATTCGATTTTGATTTGACGAGGATGCACCCGATGATGACAAACATGTCCCACTACTTTGCAGTTGATTCTCGAATCAAGTAGACACTGGAATTTTTGTTCTACCCCTGTTCATCCTACCACTCTTTTCATCGTTCTGATACTACTCTGTTTGATTTTGCTATTTTCTATGGCAAATGTTTTCTGAAACCTGAAATATTACCAAGAAAGTTCATCTATGCAATACGAGAGTACTTTTAGTACTGCAGTCCTTTGTATTTTTTCTCGCAGAAAGTGACTACCTTTTCTTATGTGTGTAGTAAACTCTTCAAGGCTTTGAATACGGTGGAAAAATCTCGTTCTCTTCAAGCGGTTTTTTGGTGTATCTCTTTCTGGGTGGGTCTATAGCAGGAAGAATATAAATAACGACGCGAGGAAAATCCGAACTTCGAAATTTTCAAACTGATTTTATTGTTTTTCTCAGTTAGCAAATCCAAACAAAGATCAGTCGAACTTATTTTAAACTTTATGTCAAGAAGAAATCGATCGTTGATAAAAGAAATAAAACAGTCAGTGGCCACAGGGGTATTCTACCACGGGGAACACTCCCTGAGGCGTCGATGCCATTTAGTGAGTAGAAAGACCTGGTACTGATAATCCGTGTGTCAATGTAATCAATTTGTGGAGAAGAATTTACCGACTGCGAAATCACTCTCAGTATGACGGTAGAACTTCTTCACTTATTGGATTCTTACAGTGAATCAGCGAGACCTACTAATTTCATGTTGGGCTCGATTCATGTTGTGGCAACTTCTAACCAAAAACCAGTTTAAATAATGCTAATTATTTCGTCCATGATTTTCGGCCTTAGGTGAATCGGTTATTATTTCAAAAATTGAGTATGGTCTAATAATTCCGTCCTTAAATCACCGTGATTTGTTAGTATTAAAGTGCCTCCTTCACTGTGATTTCTAGATTCAGACATCCTAGTATTGCGTCAACAGAGATATCTCATTTGCTTGCAGTTGAAACAACTGATACCACTTTTGTGCAGCGGCGAAGTATAATTTCGTGTAGAAAAAGATCTTGGGTATCGGAAAGATAGGCTTAGAAGCGAACTTCCGAGTGAGTGAGCAGGTGTGCATCACTACCGGTGATCGTCAGTCTCAAGATTCTGCAACCTGTGAACTACCCATCAGGACAAAAAATAAACTCAACGAATTACAAGAGGTGAAGGCGCAAAATCACATTTCTGAATTCTGTCCAAATGCAGGGACCGATTAGAATCAAGTTAGTCTCCAGATTTGTCCATCGGAGTTTGTCATCTTGATATAATTTCTGACCTTTTAAGGTATTGTGAGTATCTCCCCCCTCGTCTCTCCCTCCCCTACCCCCCACTAAAGTCTCAGCTTTGTAAAATGAATACTCGTCGGTAGTTGTAAATTTTGTTGTTTGCTTTGAAAGATTGGTTTTTCACGAGACTGAAAGACCTTAGTTGGTGTATACGAGTGATCCATGTTTGAACTGGACTGAATTAGCACAGACCTAAATCGATGGAACGTTTTCAACCTAAGTGAGGAGCTCACAGACCAGGGACATTTAAAAATTCATCTACCTGAGCTTCGAACCATACCCTGAGAACATGACGGACATTCTGATTGTCCGCAAAATGTAAATGTGTAAAAACAGCTGTTCTCACTGTGGTAGTTTGAGACTGTGTGCACAAACTATAAAACGACTGCACTCTGGAGACCAATTCTGTGAGGGTTAAGTGCTATGACCAAGATGGATTTGATGTATCACTCGTATGCAACGACGGATCAGTGTTTCATATGGCATTTTAGTCAAGAAAAGGCATTGAAAAACAGTCCCATTTACTCTTCTTTAAAAGGGGAAATGAATTTTTCGGTGAAAACCTTTCACAACAGTTGTCCCAAAAGGTCACTTCATCGGCAGTCTAAATTCTGTAACTTTTATTGTCGTGGTAAATCAGCTTCCAGCTCGAAAGTCCAGAGTCAGTAAAATTGCGGACGCAGAATGCAGAACGGTGCACCAAACCGTAATAAAAACCCCGGATCGGGTTTATAAATCCTACTAAGACCTCACCTAATGGGAGCATTTTAATTACTACTCGTAATTACAGTTTTCCCCGCTGTTCTTTTTGTGGTTGATTGTTTGTGATTAGTGTTTGTAGTGATTCTCAGACATTCGTAAAGTTTTCTGTTTATAACATTTCAAGCTGGTTTATTCTCCCTTTTTACGATGCAGATCACATGAACCGTTTGTATGTTACTCTATTTTCAAGAAGTAGCGTTCATTGTAGGTGAGGTTGGCTTCTTTCAAAGGTTTCTGATCGCTGAGCTTAGCGTTTAGATAGCAAATTTTCATCATCCGTCGAGGTGACATATCGGTACGCAGGTGGTGATCTGTTTACTCATTTGTATATATATATATATATATATATATATATATATATATATATATATATATATATATATATATATATATATATATATATATATATATATAGTGCTCCTTGATCCGACTTAAACCACGATGGGCGAACGAATGAAAAGAATCTCAATCCTACACGATCCATTCCCATTATTATCCGTCCACAAGAACCAAGAAAGGCACGCTTTCAATCTGGAGGAAGTTCATATTCTGGACCGAGCATCCACGAGATACGCAAAGGGGTTCTTGGAAGCCTGGCTTTCTTTACCGAATACAGTCAATAAACACATCCAATTGGATGGTATCAGCAATCTCGTAATACGCAAGAAGTTCAGTGAACTCAAGAAAAGGAACACAAATAACCGGATTCTCAATCCTACCGACCCACGGCGGTGGAGTCCAACTCTTCGCATGAAAAGGCGAACCCAACTGACTCCCAGAAGTGTCATCTATCCAAAAACCCAAATAACAAATAAAAAACAATACAGAAAACAAAAAAATACTAAAATACACAAGAACCACGAAAAATATGTGAATGTACAGATATACCAAAATAGATGTCAAGAAATCAAATCTCCTCCAACCAAAAGGAACTACAAAAGGTCCAAGGTCAAGTTAACAAAATGTAGGAGCTCGCCCTGAAAGATGAAACGGTTAACTTTTCATGACTAGTGATTTGCCAAGGCCAAGGCCATTGGAGGAGCCAAGATCGAACAAGAGAGCATGCCACATTATAACAACTGAATAAGAGGATCACCACCTGCGCACTGACAACATCACCTTGATCGATGATGAAGCATTTACGACCGGAAAGCCAAACTCAGAGATCAAAAGTCTTTGAGTTTATGCATTTATTCAAAACGTTATTCCCTCAAAGATTAGCATTTTCATTGTAAGGTAACTTTCTTAGCCTTCCACACGTACTGCCATGCGGACGCTCGAACTAAGAGCCACCTCACCTATCGCCGACCCTCACACATTACGCATCCACGAAGCTAATGCGGGGTTCGTCTATTCAAGTTGACACACGTTTTCGGTTGTTGCACATACTCAGTTTATTTGCACACTTTCATCAAAAGCTCACTTTGGTATTGCGACTACTGTTCAATTCATCCTTTTAGACCGATTTAGTATGTCGTGACTGTTGGAAGTTTCTTGGTTTACCAATTGTACCGCAGCCGAACTGCGCTACAGTTTCGTTCGGCAGCTTCCTAAGTAGACCGTTTCAGAAATCTTCTCCCATTCGTTCTTGTCTTCTAACCTGGGTGTAAGTCTTTTTCCGCTGTATGTTTACGGCTACTGAATTGTCTTGGAACCACAAATGTTTATAAGTGGAGTTAGATCATTGGAACTTATTCTGCTGCCTATAGCCATGTGCTACCCAACTATAGGCATAGCTTGGAGAACCAGTCTTGAAAAAGATTACCCATGGTGACCGAAAGGTTGATATCCTACAAACGACTTACACCAGGCTGCTACTGAACAATAAATTTTACCATAACATTTCACATGATGCATAGATCTTTCGATACAATCTGAACCGATCTCGGTTCTGACACTTTATTAGGAGAAACTGAGTGGTTGCTAGATCAGCCCCTTTGTTGCCAGGACAGTTGCTACAGAGTATATGAGTGGTAAAATTAGAAATTGCAAAGGAAGTTACACCTTCACATCAGAACTCGATAGATGTAACTCTTTGAGTGAAGTTGAGCCACTGCGTCCAGATACTTGACAGACCGATTCTCAGAAACATTTTATGACACCAGAGACATCCAAGAAGGATAGGAAGAAATAAATATTTTTTTGACAGGTGATTCTCTCCAATAAAATGAGTCCATAGGAGAATCTCAGGCAAGTTAATGGAGTGTGTTACTTGCTTCCAAGTGTGATCAGCTCCATCAGATTTCGATTGATACTAAAAACTGAGAGATAGTCAGCGTCCGTAGTTGTTCACTACGAGTGTGCATTGAGGGCTTCAGGCATTTTTAAAGTGTATCAGATTGACGATCTACCAAATTATACAACACAATTTCTGTCTGTGATAACTGATTATGACCAGCGTGCCTTTAGGTGGACGGAATTCAGAAACCGATTTCATCATCCAGTCAAACTGGAAAAATCTGATCCTGACATTTGGAGTGGATAACCGTAGACGAAGCACCAACGTTTCATCAAGGTTACAAGAAGCAATGATGGTGGCTGAGCGATATCTGTCGTCGAAGTTAGACTTCCCGTGCCAGGTTTCGAACCTACTAGCCACGGCTCAAACATTACGATACCGACCAAAGTGAGACCACTACACCACAGCCAAAAAGAATGTGAAACAAATAAATTCTACAGAAATATTCTCATCTTACTCTTTAATCGACAGACCTGCTGAATTTGGCAATCTATGATCCAAGCTGGGAGCCGACCACATCCTCTTGTCTCCATTTTGTATTTCCACGTTGACATTTGCATCACATGTATTAACCGACTAAACCATTGAACCTGCAAGGAATTAGCTGATGCGCCCTTGACCGTGACCTGAAAACCTGGATCTTATTACCCACAGAAATTAAGGTCATCTCGGAATTGGTTGCAACTAACCAACTCTAATCCGAGGAGCAGTAATGTTAACGTTTCTGCATTTCCTATATTATATTCAAGATTTTCTTATATTGGAAGTGACACTCAGATATCCGGTGTCCTTCGGTTCGAGCTAAATGTATTTGGTTGACGGCTAGGCATTCGCTAAAAAATTGGTTCTTCATATTCCACATACTCTTTTCATGAGATATTCGATGGTCTAAAATCATTGTTCATGATTTTAAGCTAACTACTTAGTCTACGGTCCCTGAGACACATGCATATCGGCGTTTTCATAAATGTTCAAGCATCCAAGCACTGGACATCATGGTGTAATCATTTCAAGCACAAGAGCGACTACTGTCTACCGTTTGGTAATATCGATACGAACCATGTTTCTTTGGCAGTGTCGTCAGTCTCATGGCTGTTGTGCACTGAGAACACCAAATCGATCGACAAAGAAATCTTCAGAGTCTCAACACAAGTCTCAGTTCAGTAAACTAAGGTTTACCCTTGTTCAGACCAACTTTCATAATGGTGAGAGTCATTATTGATACCACTATTGGTGTTGTTATCATTGTTGGTCCAAAGGTGCGAGCAGCCATTGTTGGCTTATCTTTAGGAAATGATCTCAAACTACAGTTAAAACAACCCATTGTCATTTCCATCTGTCAGTCTGATCGGCACAGTTGAAAGTAGCAATTTGCCATGAAAAAATCAAACATACTTGCTTCAACTTATTAGTTTCAAACTTAAGAACTTCCTTGTCAATTGATTACTTGATTACATGATGTAATTCTCTATCAGTCTTAAATGGTAGAGTTTTACATCACTCTCTTTATCTGGCCGTTGTGGTTGTGGTTGTGCTGATGAGATGAGCTGATTCAGACTCCTTCTTAGTTTGTCATTTATTCGATTGACGACATGCTTTCATTTCTCCATATCCTATAGAAGCCATCCGAGAAAAAAGGTCAATGAAAATCGGCTGAAACAAATAGGTATCATGTTCCAAATGAAGATTGTTCTCTCGTGGTTGGGATCAACTGCGTTTGTGTTCATTCGTTCAACCCTCGTATTGAATTACCTCTCCATCCGAACAACTTCCGACGAGCTGCCACGTGATTCGCACAAATCACTACTACACCACGGACACTATTTTTAATTACGTTATGCAAAAGAATTGTCGAAATGTGAAAGAATTCGTGAATTTCGGAAATAATCATTCCTTTGTATGAAACATTGCACTCTGGGGGCAGAAACATCATTATCTGAGAATACACAACCAGTTCGGTATGCGTTCTCTGTTGATGATTAGTGGAGCAATATTGCCTGATGAAAATTATCATTCCGTATACGGTGTCTATCTGCTAAGATTGGAGAATGTGTATTGCACATAGAAAACCCAAAGAAGTGCTCATTGATATGCGAACTTACAACCATGTTGCTCAAATAAAATGCCATTTATCGGTCAACGATTTGTTGGTTTTGGATTATATCCTGAAGCACCTTTAGAATTTTCTTCTTCGAGTTCACCAACTTGGTGATGAAATCATCAATTATCTCATTCTCCATTACACGACTCCGTTGGTTTTCCGACTTCCAGTGTGGTGAAGGACCAATGAGTCTATTTTTTACAGTAACGAAAAATAATTCAGTTTCCATGGATGTGGATAGGTTATTTTTAAGCAAAATCCATTTGTAAAAGATTCTCCGTGTGCAACTGATCCCACATTCAAAGTTAGTCTACTAGTATATTCGCTCAACTCAGCTCAATGAAGCCCTAGCTTTATTCTATTTTAATCCATTCTATTGTTTTGATAAATTCAGCAAGGTAATGAAACTCACACTTCAGCCACATGGATGGAAGCCGATCATTGACACTTTCAGATAAGTGTGAAGTAAATACTGTAGAAATAGAACTGGTTCAGCCACTGAGGTATGTGAGAACTTCCTCTGTGACTTTCATGTTGTCAACCAGAACACGTACTAAACAAGGCACTGTAGAGTTGTTCTAGGCATTCCTGTGGACTGGGATAAGTGTAAATGCGGGAACGTGTTGAGGGGTGCGAAATCCATTCAGATATGTCATGTTACGGGGGGTGGGTGAGGTCCACAAGAATCTTCTTGTCAATGATGTGCAAACTGCAAACTTTGGAAATGGGAAATCTCACTGAAGTCAAAGAACAACGAACGATGATGTCCAGGCTGCGGTATAGCTTGAGCACAGAACAAGTGATTGCGATGGGACGAAATTATTTTGGCAAAATGTTGGAAAGAGAGTGTTTGGGAATAGGTACTACTATCACGGGTTTTCAGCAGACGGGAATAGCACAAACACCAACAGATGTATCGATGAAGGAAGTCATAACTCAGAAGAGCTGATTTTCTCCAAATTTGAAAACTGGAGGACAAACTGTCTGAACCCATAGCGGAAGCTGATTTTGAGATTCGAGGAAACTTGAAGACTCCTTCTGAGGAGAATGGTGCTATATCTGAGTGAACAGAAGGAAAATAGGATGGTAGGGGACCTTGTGAATGATGAGTATACGAAGTGTTCAGACCGTTGGCATTTATATCGTAGATTTTTGATCGAAACTGTTGTCCACACGGAGGCCGAATTCCTTTTCAGATTGGTTTGTTGTTATTGGTGCTACAGAAGAACTGGTGGGCAAATGTCCTATTCAGCCGTCGTATCTCTTATTTGATCAGGTTGTGGTGTCATTTCATTGAAATCTGATCGTCTAGTTCAAGAGCATGCTCTCTTTGCCTTGTCAGAGATTTCAGCAATGTTGGGCCTGCTCCACGGTTGGTAAAACTTACAGTCTCCATAGAACAACACAAATCGAATATCGCCCTCAGTTCCTTCGTGAATAAATCTATTGGGTAAAGAGAGCAGTCGAAAGAAAACCATGAAGAAATAGTGGGAAGGGATCTATGAAGAAGAGTAATGTTGGTGGATGAAAGATTTCTAGAGGTAACCTTTGTTCGTTTTGTCTTGGTGAGTGGGCAATATGCTGATGATAATGAGAACGTAATGACTCGTTCAAACGAGAGCTTTCAGTTGTAAGTGGAAACGTTCGGGATGGTTGGTGATAATTCTGTCTTCAACAACATTCCATCTAGTTGGAATAAAATCGAGAACAATTAATTCAGAAGCAAGTATGGGATATGAAAACGGGTGATTAAAATCACCGACAATAATGCATAAGCGGTCAGGTAGTAATGGAATGAGAACGAGTAGAAAAACCTCAAAGATCAAATCGATTGCATTTTGGGAGCCAAAAATGGAACTATGTAGATGTTGCTGATCACGATACCTCGGAACTGCGAGAATTGAGGGTGACATTCAACAACCACGTAGTCAGCACTATTACAGAAGAAAGTTAAAACGACTTCGGGCTTCCAAGACCACTCGGAAACGGATACAGGTTACACAGACCCTGTGGTTATTCCGAGAGTTCAGAACATTCGTCAGGGAAGATGCCTTTCCAAAAGAGGACCGAATGTTAGTACAGACCATACGGGAACTGTCATCTTCCTTAGTGCTAGGTGACTAAGGACAACCGGCCAATCGACCAACCCGCTCGCCTGTGTTTTCTAGTCCAACTTGGTCTCGGCCAAACTTCATAAACAACACCAGTGGATAATGAAGCGGAACACACTGTTTCTCAACAGAAACAACAAAAATCGACACAAAAGCCTTCCATGACGTTGGGCTGACTCACATTGAATACGGCTCGATTCGTCGTTCAGGGCACAGAAGGCGACCTGGAATTGCCTAGCTGATGCTATTATGCAGATGGATTTCGAAAACCCCAAGAAAGGCTTTGATGGGAAGACAGGCAGTACCGTATCTCATTATAACTGAAAGGCAACCATTGTGCAAAGAGCATTGTCGAGCTTCTTCAAGAAAAGGCTTTGTGCAGCTCAGCCCCGGATTTCGTTCATATCCAAGCAAATTGTGTTTTTGCAGTTGAAAGAAAAACTGTAGCTCTGTGCCCCCTTGCCTTTCTATATTTAGTCACTCACTTTTCCCCGTGCGGTAATGATTATGGCCCGCACGAGCACTCTCTTGTCAGAACAAATCCTTGGGCACAACCATTCTTGGGTAGACACTTCAGTAAATCAATCACTCAACAGAGCAGTGCTTTCGTACATAGCTCAGATTATTCATCTTGAAAGCTCCCAAGGCTTTCTATGCTCTGTACAAGATCCGTGTCGTAATCATCTCAGATGAAGTTTCCGAAGCTAGCCAGAACGGATGTTTTCTGAATTCGTCTTCAAGAAGGTCCCCGTGTGCTGAAAATCGCTTCCTTCTCGTGTGTGTGTGTGTGTGTGTGTGTGTGTGTGTGTGTGTGTGTACTCTTCAGTTCTCCTGGTACACCATTCACCTTATAGTATGTCATTGATCAGACGACAACTAACACACAACGAAGAAAAGCAACGCGTAGTCTAGAATTAAGCCTTCAGCGCAATATTTGTGAATTGTATTCCCAATTGCAACCATCTAGTTTGCTAAATAGTTGAATCCCTAGTAGTATCATATTATATCTTGATTTATTAATGCGATTTTAATCTATTGGCAAAGAGCCTGCTCGTCAAACCCGTGTTCTCTCCATGAGCAGAGTGGAGAATTTATCGGAGAGCATAAGTAAATATGCATATTTTCCAGTGATCAAAATTCAGACGAAATAATCAGCATTGATTTATCTGTCAGTTGCGAAATATAAATGTGATGAGAAATAACAGGTTAAGGCTCATCCTTGGGAGTTCACAATTGCTGAAATATCGAATGTGGCTAGATTTCAAACTTTCTGATGTAAAATGCAGAATGTCACATCGAAATGCAAAACGGCTTCTAGGGGGAATATATAAGTGGAAAAAATTGCAACGTCCAAATGAGCTACACATATCCATCACAAAACCACTAGATATAACTATATCAGTTTCAAATGTGGTTTTGAGCCACTGCACCCAGACACCAGAAAAGGATTGTGAGACTATTTTCTGATCTCACAGACAATACAAAGAGATCCGAAGTAATAAACTACCATGTGGACAGTGATTTTCTTCAACAAAATGGAGTATTTCTGAGAATCTCGGTAAGGTAGCGGAGTGTATTATTAGTTCTCAAGTATGATCAGCTCCATCAAGTTCGTGAATTCAGATTTTGATTTGTGTTAAGAATTGGGAAACAGCCAGCATCCATACTTAGCCTCTGTTATATTTTCCCCTTAAATGTGAAATGATCAACCATACACCATTGGTGTTTAACTCACCAGTGGTAGTCCAGTGAATTAAAACGTTTGTTTACCTCTTCCTCTGAGTATAGAGGTTCGAATACCCACCACCATTGGTCACTTCGGTCGTAGACAGCAATCCATTCTCGTCTAGCTCGTTACCCAAACTTGACCTATGGGAATCTCATTTGGTTATCTGCACTCGTAGTCTCGAGGTCTGGTTGTTGTCAATCACTAATGATGAAGTGGGTCTTTCAGTCTATGTTGTATACACATTCTACTGCACTTCTGGGAGGGCATGTAATAAAACTGCAGCACATTTGTGGCAGCCTGTTTAGAAATCATTCATAGTTCGTATTCACCAAATACCAATTGTATTCTATGACTGCCAGCCACACACGCCTTCAACACGTCTGTTCGAGTTGGATGTCAAAGGTTTACTCCCAATCAGAACAGCATGATTTGACCCTCTTCCTTCAATGGATTTAAGCGGTATTTGACTCCTTACCCAAAAGGCGATCAACTCTTACGATGTACAGTGTCTTTTATTGAAATGAATGAATTGCGAACAGAAATTTGCAACCTGATCAGTGTGAATTATAGGAGAGTAAAATTGTCTCTGAGGTGATTTCTCATCATTGGGAACATTTGGAGCACTGCACTTCGGCCAACCTGTGGCACACATTTCTACGTACATAAATGCATGCATGCATATATATATATATCTAACAACTAGAAAGTTCTGTAGGTGGCATCCTGAATTGTGCGAGTGTGGCTTACCATCAAATCAAGCCATTCCTCGTGATTTTGCTTAGTTAACTACAGCAAGCTTCGCGAAGGACTGGATGAACCAAGAAACAGTCGCCAAATACTGGCCCTCTCGAATATCCATCCTCGGAGATAAGTTGGATATCCTGGATAGTCACATGATCCCAAAGGTGTACGAACCAACAGTGGTCAACAGCTCCCAACAAAACCAGTCACTCTCCTAGTGAAAATCACCGAGTGGTACTGGAGATGCCATTCTGTGCACTATTCACATGTATCTCAATGAATTTTGACTGTGCAAAGCGCGCTGATCTCACTACGATGTCTCTGGTAAGTGACGCGTCCTGTACTCTTCCAGTGGTCCGGTGACCCAAACACCAGCTTGGAACCTTGACACAATTCCGAGCTTCAATGGTTCTGATTGCAATCACCAGCCTGTCATAGTGTCCTGATTTCTTGGATGCCGGTTTCATGTAGGATAGTCTTAGCGTGGTTTAGGAGTACTCCACTAAATGTAACTGTGATTGCAATCCATTCCCTGACCTTATATGCTGAGACACATCGGAGACTTTTTCTACAATGACATCCACAACTAAAACAACAGTACTTTCAAGCGTGAAATCCCAAAGGCCGCAGGTAACTAGAACGTCCGCACAGGCCCAGTCTACGTTCACGCACAACGTTTATCAGGAAAACCTGACACCGATGAGCAGCCCTAAAATGGCAGCCTCCTATTTACATTTGCAGATCTCAATCGACTGGTCGTCACCAAATCCCATTTCCAACATCAAAAAGCACCGATCGACTCGGTAATCCAACTGTGGTAGGGCAGCACACCAGACTGACTTTATCCGAGTAACAACTTACTGGGCCTCTTCAACTGAGAATTTTAGAGCTTATCACGGCGGAGGAACGTGGAACGCCATTGGCACTGATAACGCACACTTGTATGTTACCTCCACATGATCCATCTCTCAGACCGAAGGAAGCATCACCCAGTAAGCATAATTAATATCTCTTCTCAAAGGCTTTTAATATTTTGTGTTGGTTGTAGCGCAGGTTTTTATTTGTCATGATGCTGTGATAGCTAATCTTGGCTTTTAGATCGCAAACTTTACATCTCCAGTCGAAGTAGTATAGTCAGCGCAAGTGCGCTGTTGGTAGCGATCTTTTGTATGTATAAGTCTTTCATTAGTCCCGACCTTGAGCCTCGTAGAAGGCCTTGTGCACAAATCTCGACGTTTGTCTTCGGCTTGGCTTCCAGTAGCCCGGCCTTTGACTCCTGATGGTTGAGGTGAGAAATCTCCGCGTGATAAGAGTGGATCCCCAAGACAGAATCGCGCATTTCAGCCAGCTACTAGTTCACCCATCTATCAACCACGCTGTGTTCCACCGTCAGTCAAGGCTGAGCAATTCGAGGTTTACCAAGATCCACCTGGTCTACTGGAAGTAGGTTCCACCACCAGGAAAATATAAAACGGGAAATCCCCATTTGAGGACCGTATCCCTCGTATGATTTTCAATGTCTCTCTGTTAAATCTGCTAGGTGTTCTGGCTTTCCTATATCGCCAAATTCGGGACCCTGAAATTTCCCCTAAAACTGCCCAACCCTCGTCATACTTCTAACACCAAAGAAAAGCAACAAAGCCAGCTGCAAGACTTGGATTTCATTTCTTGAAGTAGCCGATGATATTGTCGTTCCGAAGAACAAACCAAATGGTCTGCAGCCAGTTCTCAACCGTATCGAGTTTTCGGGCAGACTGGTGGTTCCGGAGATAAATACAACAAAATCCAAGATTATCTCGTCCTTTGCAAATCCACCGGGCTCCGTCCACTTTAGCGGTCATATCTTAGAACTAACGCGTGACTTCAGGTACTTTGGGTCTACCGTACAACCAAAAGGCAAAGTCAAGGACGAAATCAAATTCTGAGTCCACTGCGCAAGCCGAGCATTCGTTCAACTAGGAAAACCACTGTAGTCCCAACACTGAAACCGACCTCCGGGAGAGCATCCGACTCGTTTTTAGGTTTGCTTGTGAAACTTGGTCGCTGATAGTAAACGATACGAAAGAACTAGAAATCTTCGATCGTTGGTGCCTTTTGTGTATAGCAAAAATAAGTTGGCATGATTGAGTCTCAAACATCGCTGTACAACAAGGCTTCATAAGCAAATAAGTGTTGTCCCCTTTCCTTCAACGGCACCATCTCCAGTGGTTTGGCCCTGACCTCCTTCGACCCGAAGCGAAACTCACAAAATGAAGCCTTCCATGTTCCTTTAGTCCAAACTGGAATTGTCACCTTCTTGGTGACCACATTTAGACGGGGATGCAGAAAGTCTGCGCCTTCATTCGGTCTTCGAACTTCGTGCGTGGTGCAAGAATTGGATTTCTCTCTGTTCCAACACTGAAGCCGATTGCAAAGCAAATAAAGCTGCATTCAGGGATATCCAAGAAGTTAGCTTATTGTCACGCACAAGTTAGTCGCGTAAAATGAAACCACATATCTATTTCCGTGGTGGGGTGTGCAGACTATTCACTGAATAGGAGAGTACGTCATTGCTAAAATCAACCGTTATGGACCACGGAGGGAGAACAAACGAGATTCTTTCACGAGTACTGAAAGTATTGAGGTGACCGAAGTTATACAAACCGCGTGGGTGTATCCTCTGATGCAATGCGGCCGTACTAGTCTGTCCAGCTGGGTGTAGTGGCTGACATACTGGTGCTTGCCGTCGCACTCCGTTCAATCTTGACCTGGGCGTTGCCAACGCTGGATGAGGCGTCACGGTCAGAGCTTTTGGCGGAGAGATTTGTGGACAGTCCGTCTAACTCCTACGAAAGACGGTCTTGCAGGCCGTTTATTTAATATATTTTAGCTCGCGGATCCCGCTCGTGAATTGGCCAGTGGTAAATACGGTCCCTGTCGAGGACTCAATAATAAACTGTGAACTTGTAACGATATCTGGATGGGAAATTTTGAATCGGGAAGGGAGAACAGCAAGGGCCGAAGACCCGGAAGTAACTATGCGACATTTTACCTCGAAACAAACCTCGTTTCGGTGCTTATTATAGATCAGAAAAAGCACACCATGGGAGGAGTTATGGGAGTGATGACAAAGCCGATTCGAACTTGCTTTAGGAGATTGACATCTTGAATGGTGGTGTATTTGAAAGCAGTCTGCAGAACATGAATAACCTTTCCAGGATGGGAGAAAATAGTGGAGTACACATACTACTAACCGAGTAAGTTAGTTACTCAAGACTATTATAGGCTCTGAGGTAGTGGCAGTAAACGCGACGACTTGAAACAGAATGTATGCAAGAAAATGGAGCAAAGTGTATGAACCGCAAGATGGAATCCTCTCCTCGGAGTACGACCTACTTGAAGTGAGGTAGAAAGTTGTGATGCCAATGAACAGTGCAGCTACGGTTGATTGATATGGTCGACGTCCGAATGACTGATTTACAATGTTCAACCTTTTTACCCAAAACGGCTTTTGTACTACAGCGCGACTACTACTTCGATTATCATAATCCTCAAGAGTTGTTCGACGAATATGCCCTAAATTTCAATCCAGGAAATTGACACACACTCGAAATCCTCATTTTCGATTCATCTACAGCAGCGCAAGCGAGTGATACGGGAATAAGACCAGATCTGTTTGATCAAAAATCTTCCAGCTCAGTAGGTTTTTCGTGTTCCATCCAATCGCAGAATCCGAGTGGGTCTTCATCCGTCGTAAACAACTCAACAAATTCCTAAACGGTGGTTACAAACAATAAGTTCACATTGCAATGGGCCAAAACATCTACCTGGGTGGTTGAACAACGATGGGTACTGAGTGGAACTTCCTTTCCAACCAATAGTTCTTTAGATCAACTACAGAAATCTGTGCACTTTAGTAATTCACACCTAGTGTTTTTGGCTGGTATCGTGAAGTATTATGAACTGGTGCATCATGTCTCCATCCTTGATTGGAATCAAAGGCTGTACTTTCCCAGCAATATTTACTATCAGGAGTCTAACCGATCTGACATTTGTGTGCACACCATTGAACTCTCTCAACTGGTAAACGTATGGCCGATGAAACCACAGAGCCGATATCTATCAAAGCTTAATGTTGAATATGATCAATATTCTGAATTATATCCAGGAAGGCTCATGGTGTGCCAGCCCAATATTGACTTTATCTGTGAAGCATGGTTAAAAAACATCAAGTCTTTAACTTTTGTATCGTACTGTTCACTTTTGTGGCACATGTATAATATGATCTGTAAAGCAGATTGAACACGGAACTCAAAATGGAAACCCATGGAAGCATCGTACAACCGTTTCATCCTTGTTATGAATCACCATCAGTGCACACTCACCGAGAGCGGGGTGAACGACTGTGAGTCGAACACCGAATAACCGGGCTTTGCGGACTGGCTCTCAACGAACATCAAACATCTGCTTCACTTCTCGTGGCACCCTTTATTCAGTACGGAAAATACGTGATTGATAAATTCGTACAAATCTAAATTCCCACAGCTTATGTACAGTCTGTCTAAGAATTCCAATGACAGTCGATTAAGGTCGAATTGCAATTTTTATTACTGTCTAGTTTGTCAGTAGTCCAAATTCCATCGATCGCCACGAATCAAGGAGAAATTTCGATGTAGGGTACCGTGAGCGGATGATCAGTCCCAACACTGGTTCCAAGCTGAATACCGTATACGCCAAGATTTTCATACCATAGTTGTGTACCTAGGTGTTGGTGCGTTTTTTACTGCCGCTAATCATCTGATTAGCAGCTTTTTGAGATAGAATGACAATTGCATAATTGGGTGTCTGCCTTCCTGAACAACGAGACTCCAAATATTAGAGTGTGAACCAGCAGTTCAAAAGCAGTACAGTCAACAAGCGGAGTACCTCAAGGGTCACTTTGAGACCACTGATTTTTCCTGTCTAAGTAAATGGTTTAGCGAAAGATCTATCCCTACCATGTTTCATTTTTTCAGACTATGTTAAATGTGCAGGATTTGGGGATCGAGATAACAAGTTTTCCATTACCTCAGGAGTAAGCTCGTTCAATCAAAAACCCGTTTTCAGGTGATAACAATGCATCTGATTTGTTCTATTTGCTCATCATATATGAGAGCACACGTGCGCAAGTGTATGAGTGAGGGTGCATGTAGAGTGTTGACTATGTTTGTGAGCATGCGTTCGTCCCTGAATCAGCTCATGAACGAAGCCGAATATAAACTGCCACCACATCTGTTTTCTACTTCACAAATAAGAGGAGATGTTTCGAAAATTCGTTGCACTTCTCACTGTGTTCTCTATATGCCTTTCTGTCAGTAAGTTCCGGCGATGTCTTTCTTCATTTTGAATAATGCTGTGAACTTCGACGAGCATTCAAAATGTGAACACATTTTAAATCAATATCACCAAAATGTTTTTCTCTAGAATGTGTTTCATGGGTGACAGTATAAGGGAAATAGGTTGACGACCGATACTTTGTAAATAAACGAGCTAGTATAGCTTGAGTAGTGTCACGTTATCGTGACAGGTCTGTTGTTGCCAGATCCAATGTAGCTCTGTCGACGTACAAATTCTATTTCATATGTTTATATCCTTATGTGTTCCATTGTGTTTGTGAATTCGTGTCATTTCTTCGTACGCGTCACTGGTCGTGAACAACAAAAGCATTTGATGTAGACGAATGATCTTCCCACAGTGAAATTCGCGATAATTTAGGTGACTCTACCCTAACCCAAATTGGCTGTCAACAAGACTCCACATATAGTTACACTTATTGTCAAAATTTGCCTCACGATCTGTATATTTCCAGAAGAGGGCTGAGATTGTTCAGAGACGGTTGAACGGCAAGTTGATCGACGGTGGTTGGGCAACAGTTCTAAAGATCCCCGATGACGGGCATTTGACCATCGCGAGACACATGCTTTTTATAAAATAAAGATTTAAAATATCAAAATCCATAAAGAATTTCACTATAAACGTTCTATCTAATACGACCTGAGGGCTGTTGAAAATGTGTAATCTGGGATATTGTGATAAATTCCATCGAAGCTTGGAAGTCGAGAATCAGTTAGATGTTGGGCATCAATAACGTTTAGAAATATAAATGTGAAATGCCCAACTGGTGGTGGTGGGTATAATTAGGTCTCAGTCCTTGCCAGTGCAGTTCCCTTTGCATAAGTGTCGACTATAAGTTCGTGTAGCTGAAATAAGAAGCCATAACGTTGGCAATATATATATATAGCGAACAATACCCTGATGGAACCGTCTAACAAAGGAGTTCCAATGGGACCACCTGATGCACCAACTTCACCTTATATTCCATGGTTCCACTCACTACGGGAACTAGACCCCGGTTAGTCAGAGTGGTTATGAAACGAAAACATCATTTCATGTGAAAATCACGAATCATAAATTGCATTGAGATTTTACAACTTTAGAATTGCATTTGGATAAACCATCGACAAATCTCATGGTACGAAATGTCCTAATTTTACACCTCAGTTCAACAAAGCAACGTCATCATTATCCGATACGTCTTAAGGTTCGTGGTGATTATATTTACGTTTTACCAGTAACTAACATAGTAATGTTGCATATGGTCATTAGATGAAATGTTGCCATCTAGTTCAATAGTCACTGAAAACTTGATTGTTTTGGAATTCTGTTCGAATTCCAGCCGACGCCGTTCAGTGCTATTCATGTACGAGTTGCCCAATTCCCTTTGTGCCTTCCACGTCAAGAATTCTCAGTTCCTGTTCTCAGTGTGAGGTGAGTGTTTTTTTCCACATCACTGCGTGTGTCGTGATTACCGTTTACCAACATGAACTAGGTACGATTTATTGTGTCTGTGTTGATGAAACACAAATTTGTACTCATCAAGAAGGGCAGGTTCTCCCCAAAGACTGGGACCAATGTTTTGCGAGTTGTGGGAGTCTTTGGTTGACTGGTCTGAGGAGTGACCATTGAATCCTTCAACAACCGAAAAAATTGACTCGCAGACGATATATCAAGGTTGTCCAAAACAATGGTGATCTTTGGCTTGGTCTATTGTGTTCTCATGGGATTCATCATTTCACACTTCAGCGTCAAATTTGATTGATTGATTCTGATAGAACATTGAACCATTCTCGGCACTGGCAAATCCTTCCCACCCCAAGTACCGCATAAGGAAGTAGCACTTGTGACAAGATCCATGGTGAGAGGAAATTCCCGTAGGTTGTATAATCTCTTCGGAGAAAAGCTAAAGTCTTGTTAGTTAGAGATAGACTGACAAAGCATGATGTCATTGGCGTACTTAAAAATGTGTGGAGTTGATGCAGTGGTCAAATCGCTAACATAGATAATGAAGAGAAAGGGAGAGAGAACGGCACCGTGAAGAACACCTGAGGTGTTAGTCAAAGGACTCGATAAACTAGTACCAAGTTTACTTCGTTCAGTTCTGTTGGAAATGTGGTCTTCCAAGCACAAGAGTGAAGAAGTTGGACGGCCAAAAGACTCCAGCTTCTGACGGGATGAGCAAAGTGGAATCGAACTGAACCGAATCGAATGCGGAAGAATTGTCAAAGAATATACGTCGAACACATTTCATGGAACAATTTAAGTTGTTTGAAATGAAGTGGCAACCTGAAGTAACTGCATCCAGAGTGAATCTGTTGGGTTTGCACACAAACTTATGAAGGTCATTTGGAACAATAAAAGAGGTCCTCAGTCGACTTAGGATAGCGTTGTCGGTCAACTTGAGCACAGAACAAGTGATTGCGATGGGACGAAATTATTTTGGCAAAATGTTGGAAAGAGAGTGTTTGGGAATAGGTACTACTATCACGGGTTTTCAGGAGACGGGAATAGCACAAGCACCAACAGATGTATCAATGAGGAAAGTCACAACTCAGAAAAGCTGACGTGCTCCAAATTTGCGAACTGGAGGATAAACTGTCTGAACCCATAGCGGAAGCTGATTTTGAGATTCGAAGAAACTTGAAGACTCCTTCTGAGGAGAATGGTGCTATATCTGAGTGAACAGAAGGAAACTAGGATGATATAATATCTCGTGAATGATGAGTATACGAGGTGTTCAGACCGTTGGCATTTATATCGTAGATTTTTGATCGAAACTGTTGTCCACACGGAGGCCGAATTCCTTTTCAGATTGGTTTGTTGTTATTGGTGCTACAGAAGAACTGGTGGGCAAATGTCCTATTCAGCCGTCGTATCTCTTATTTGATTAGGTTGTGGTGTCATTTCATTGAAATCTGATCGTCTAGTTCAAGAGCATGCTCTCTTTGCCTTGTCAGAGATTTCAGCAATGTTGGGCCTGCTCCACGGTTGGTAAAACTTACAGTCTCCATAGAACAACACAAATCGAATATCGCCCTCAGTTCCTTCGTGAATAAGTCTATTGGGTAAAGAGAGCAGTCGAAAGAAAACCATGAAGAAATAGTGGGAAGGGATCTATGAAGAAGAGTAATGTTGGTGGATGAAAGATTTCTAGAGGTAACCTTTGTTCGTTTTGTCCTGACGAGTGGACAATATGCTGAATGTGAATAAATTTCGGGTCAGATGATAATGAGAGCGTAATGACTCGTTCAAACGAGAGCTTTCAGTTGTAGGTGGAAAAGTTCGGGATGGTTGGTGATAATTCTGTCTTCAACAACATTCCATCCAGTTGGAATAAAATCGAGGACAATTATTTCAGAAGAAAGTATGGGATATAAAAGCGGGTGATTAAAATCATTGACAACAATACATGACCAGCCCGATAATAATGGGATCAGAATGGGTACTAATGAGTCAAAAGAACAGGTCGATTTTATTTTGGGAGCCAAAATGGAACTATGTAGATGTTGCTGCTCACGGTACCTCGGGAATGCGAGAAATGAGGGTGACATTCAACAAAAAGGCAGCCGACAGCAATAGAAGAGCAAGTAAAAACAATTTCAAACTTATCAGACCACGCAAAATTGAGGTAGGTAATAACACTGCTGTTTTTTTGTCTTGACGGAAGCACTCGAGGTTCTCCAAGAAGGCATCTGCTATTAGAACTGGCAAATGCGGGACTCTCATCTTCCCTAGCGTGGTGCGAACAAGACCAATCGGCCAACCAGCTCGTCTGTGTTTTCTGGACCAACTTGGTCTCGGCCAGCTTCCATAAAAACCACTAGTCGATAGTGAAGCGAAACATACTGTTTCTCAATAGAAACAACAAAAATAGACACAGTAGCCTTCCATGGCGCTTGGCTGACTCACTGTGGAAACGGTTCAATTCGTCATTCAATGCGCAGAAAGCAATCTGCAATGAACAATACATTCTCATCTCCAAAATATTTAATCTCATGAGATGGTTAAGAATCGAATAAGATGATCCACATTCATAGCAGGAGGAATCAGCACAGAGAACATCACTAAAGATGAATTCCAAAGAATGTGAACAATTTCCAACCAAATTAACCACCTCGATTGCCTAGTTGATGCTATGATGCAGTTGGATTTCGAAAACCCCAAAGAAAGGCTTTGGTGGGAAGGGAGGCAGTACCGTATCTCGTTATCACTGAAAGGCAACCATTGTGCAAAGAGCATTGTCGAGCTTCTTCAAGAAAAGGCTTTGTGCAGCTCAGCCCCGGATTTCGTTCATATCCAGGCGAATTGTGTTTTTGCAGTTGAAAGAAAAACTGTAGCTCTGTGCCCCCTTGCCTTTCTATATTTAGTCACTCACTTTTCCCCATGGGGTAATGATTATGGCCCGCATGAGCAGTCTCTTGTCAGAACAAATCCTTGGGCACTACCATTCTTGAGTAAACACTACAGCAAATCAATCACTCAACAGAGCAGTGCTTTCGTACATAGCTCAGATTGTTCATCTTGAAAGCTCCCAAGGCTTTCTATGCTCTGTACAAGATCCGTGTCGAAATCATCTCAGATGAAGTTTCCGAAGCTAGCCAGAACGGATGTTTTCTGAATCCGTCTTCAAGAAGGTCCCCGTGTGCTGAAAATCGCTTCCTTCTCGTGTGTGTGTGTGTGTGTGTGTGTGTGTGTGTGTGTGTGTGAGTGTGTGTACTCTTCGGTTCTCCTGGTACACCATTCACCTCATTGTATGTCATTGATCAGACGACAACTAACACACAACGAAGAAAAACAACGCGTAGTCTAGAGTTAAGTGTTTAGCGCAGTATTTGTGAATTTTATTCCCTATTGCAACCATCTAGTTTGCTAAATAGTTGAATCCCTAGTAGTATCATATTATATCTTGATTTATTGGTGTGATTTTAATCTATTGGTAAGGAGCCTGCTCGTCAAACCCGTGTTCTCTCCATGAGCAGAGTGGAGAATTTATCGGAGAGCATAAGTAAATATGCATTTTTTCCAGTGATCAAAATTCAGACGAAATAATCAGCATTGATTTATCTGTCAGTTGCGAAATATAAATGTGATGAGAAATAACAGGTTAAGGCTCATCCTTGGGAGTTCACAATTGCTGAAATATCGAATGTGGCTAGATTTCAAACTTTCTGATGTAAACTGCAGAATTTCACATCGAAATGCAAAACGGTTTCTAGTAGGAATATATAAGTGGAAAAAATTGCAACTTCCAAATGAGCTACACATATCCATCACAAACCACTAGATATAACTATATCAGTTTCAAATGTGGCTTTGAGTCATTACACCCAGACACCAGAAAAGGATTGTGAGACTATTTTCTGGTCTCACAGACAATAAGAAGTGATCTGAAGAAATAAACTACCATGTGAACAGTGATTTTCTTCAACTAAATGGAGTACTTCTGAGAATCTCGGTAAGGTAACGGAGTGTATTATTCGTTCCCCAGTATGATCAGCTCCATCAAGTTCGTGAATTCAGATTTTAATTTGTGTTAAGAATTGGGAAACAGCCAGCATCCATAGTCAGCCTCTGTTATATTTTTCCCTTAAATGTGAAATGATCAACCATACACCATTGGTGTTTAACTCACCAGTGGTAGTCCAGTGAATTAAAACGTTTGTTTACCTCTTCCTCGGAGTATAGAGGTTCGAATACCCACCACCATTGGTCACTTCGGTCGTAGACAGCAATCCATTCTCATCTAGCTCGTTACTCAAACTTGATCTATGGGAATCTCATTTGGTTATCTGCACTCGTAGTCTCGAGGTCTGGTTGTTGTCAATCACTAATGATGAAGTGGGTCTTTCAGTCTGTGGTGTATACACATTCTACTGCACTTCTGGGAGGGCATGTAATAAAACTGCAGCACATTTGTGGCAGCCTGTTTAGAAATCATTCATAGTTCGTATTCACCAAATACCAATTGTATTCTATGACTGCCAGCCACACACGCCTTCAACACGTCTGTTCGAGTTGGATGTCAAAGGTTTACTCCCAATCAGAACAGCATGATTTGACCCTCTTCCTTCAATGGATTTAAGCAGTATTTGACTCCTTACCCAAAAAGCGATGAACTCTTACGATGTACAGTGTCTTTTATTGAAACGAATGAATTGCGAACAGAACTTTGCTACCTGATCAGTGTGAACTGTAGGAGAGTAAAATAGTTTCCGAAGTGATTTCTCACCATTGGGAACATTTGGAGCACTACACTTCGGCCAACCTGTGGCACACAATCCTACTTACATAAATGCATATATATATATATATATATATATATATATATATATATATATATATATATATATATATACTACTCCTACTTCTAAGGCGAATACTGCCTCCACTACTCCGTAGCCGGTGTACTGGTCGCCGATGGCATAGATAAATGATAGTTGACGCGTCGACAGGTAGTTTAAAGCGAACTGCAAAGCATCAAGTTTCCAAACAAGCAGTCGTGGACGATTTGTGGCGAATTCCATAGAACGTGATGGGATCTCGTATGCCATCTAACAACTAGAAAGTTCTGTAGGTGGCATCCTGAATTGTGCGAGTGTGGCTTACCATCAAATCAAGCCATTCCTCGTGATTTTGCTTAGTTAACTACAGCAAGCTTCACGAAGGAGTGGATGAACCAAGAAACAGTCGCCAAATACTGGCCCTCTCGAATATCCATCCTCGGAGATAAGTTGGATATCCTGGATAGTCACATGATCCCAAAGGTGTACGAACCAACAGTGGTCAACAGCTCCCAACAAAACCAGTCACTCTCCTAGTGAAAAATACCGAGTGGTACTGGAGATGCCATTCTGTGCACTATTCACATGTATCTCAATGAATTTTGACTGTGCAAAGCGCGCTGATCCCACTACGATGTCTCTGGTAAGTAACGCGTCCTGTACTCTTCCAGTGGTCCGGTGACCCAAACACCAGCTGGGAACCTTGACACCACGTGGGGTATGCGCAAAGCCTGTTGGAACGTGAGACCTCATTCAGGCACAGGTAGTCAGTGCATCACTATGGGCTCTCTTCAAAATTGAAAATTCGAAATCGACTGTCTGTTTGTCTGAGGTAAGCCTACCTAACTCCGGCACTCGGCGAATACGATAACATCGTGTGGACGTATCTTCTTTGAAGTATCATAGCGAACGGATGAACAATTCCGAGCTTCAATGGTTCTGATTGCAATCACTAGCCTGTCATAGTGTGTCCTGATTTCTTGGATGCCGGTTTCATGTAGGATAGTCATAGTGTGGTTTAGGAGTACTCCACTAAACGTAACTGTGATTGCAATCCATTACCTGACCTTATATGCTGAGACACATCGGAGACTAGTTCTACAATGACATCCACAACTAAAATAATAGTACCTTCAAGCGTGAAATTCTAACGACCGCAGGTAACTAGAACGTCCGCACAGGCCCAGTCTACGTTCACGCACAACGTTTATCAGGAAAACCTGACACCGATGAGCAGCCCTAAAATGGCAGCCTCCTATTTACATTTGCAAATCTCAATCGACTGGTCGTCACCAAATCCCATTTCCAACATCAAAAAGCACCGATCGACTCGGTAATCCAACTGCGGTAGGGCAGCACACCAGACTGACTTTATCCGAGTAACAACTTACTGGGCCTCTTCAACCGAGAATTGTAGAGTTTATCACGGCGGAGGAACGTGGAACGCCATTGGCACTGATAACGCACACTTGTATGTTACCTCCACATGATCCATCTCTCAGACCGAAGGAAGCATCACCCAGTAAGCAAAATTAATATCTCTTCCCAAAGGGTTTTAATATTTTATGTTGGTTGTAGCGCAGGATTTTATTTGTCATGATGCTGTGATAGCTAAGCTTGGCTTTTAGATCGCAAACTTTACATCTCCAGTCGAAGTAGCATAGTCAGAGCGTTGCCCACGCTGGATGAGGCGCCACGGTCAGAGCTATTGGCGGAGAGATTTGTGGACAGTCCGTCCAACTCCTACGAAGGACGGTCTTGCAGGCCGTTTATTTAATATATTTTAGCTCGCGGATCCCGCTCGTGAATTGGCCAGTGGTAAATACGGTCCCTGTCGAGGACTCAATAATAAACTGTGAACTTGTAACGATATCTGGATGGGAAATGTTTAATCGGGAAGGGAGAACAGCGAAGGCCGAAGACCCGGAAGTAACTAGTTACTTTTGCAATAAAAAGGTAGGACTGGTTTTGCCTGATTGGTCTGAAATTCAACGGGAAAAAGTGAGAAACGAAGAGGTCTCAAGTGATGCTGTCGTCATTGGAGCTTCAGACTGCGGGCCAAGGAAAGACCAGAATGAAACCAATGACCAAAATAACTCACATGCAGTTGAGACAGATGCAATTGGTCCTTTAGCTAAGCAGTTTCCGGACGTTAAAGTACAAGCTCGGGCAACTCAGATGAAGACTCCCACATGTTGAATGATGATGAAATGGCAAATAGCTTTATTCTTAGTGGAATTGGAATGATCAGGCATTAATTTGTTGTATCGTGCTACAGTAGTCGAGCGGTCCCGTGTACACTGTGCTAAGTAATCGATCTATGCGACATTTTACCTCGAAACAAACCTTGTTTCGGTGCTTATTATAGATCAGAAAAAGCACACCATGGGGGGAGTTATGGGAGTGATGACAAAGCCGCCTCGAACTTGCTTTGGGAGATTGACATCTTGAATGGTGGTGTATTTGAAAGCAGTCTGCAGAACATGAATAACCTTTCCAGGATGGGAGAAAATAGTGGAGTACGCATACTACTAACCGAGTAAGTTAGTTACTCAAGACTATTATAGGCTCTGAGGTAGTGGCAGTAAATGCGCAAACTTGAAATAGAATGTATGCAAGAAAATGGAGCAAAGTATATGAACCGCAAGATGGAATCCTCTCCTCGGAGTACGACCTACTTGAAGTGAGGTAGAAAGTTGTGATGCCAATGAACAGTGCAGCTACGGTTGATTGATATGGTCGACGTCCGAATGACTGATTTACAATGTTCAACCTTTTTACCCAAAACGGCTTTTGTACTACAGCGCGACTACTACTTCGATTATCATAATCCTCAAGAGTTGTCCGACGAATATGCCCTAAATTACAGTCCAGGAAATTGACACACACTCGAAATCCCCATTTTCGATTCATCTACAGCAGCGCAAGCGAGTGATACGGGAATAAGACCAGATCTGTTTGATCAAAAATCTTCCAGCTCAGTAGGTTTTTCGTGTTCCATCCAATCGCAGAATCCGAGTGGGTCTTCATCCGTCGTAAACAACTCAACAAATTCCTAAACGGTGGTTACAAACAATAAGTTCACATTGCAATGGACCAAAACATCCGCGTGGGTGGTTGAACAACGATGGGTACTGAGTGGAACTTCCTTTCCAACCAATAGTTCTTTAGATCAACTACAGAAATCTGTGCACTTTAGTAATTCACACCTAGTGTTTTTGGCTGGTATCGTGAAGTATTATGAACTGGTGCATCATGTCTCCATCCTTGATTGGAATCAAAGGCTGTACTTTCCCAGCAATATTTACTATCAGGAGTCTAACCGGTCTGACATTTGTGTGCACACCATTGAACTCTCTCAACTGGTAAACGTACGGTCGATGAAACCACAGAGCCGATATCTATCAAAGCTTAATGTTGAATACGGCCAATATTCTCAATTATATCCAGGTAGGCTCATAGTGTGCCAGCCCAATATTGACTTTATCTGTGAAGCATGGGTAAAAACATCAAGTCTTTAACTTTTGTATCGTACTGTTCACTTTTGTGGCACCGGCAGCAAAAGTGTCCCGCACTTCACCAAAAGAGACACAAGCCTTGATTCAACTTTGTTGCTGTCACGGGTCTCCTTTCCGCATTCCTAACAGACATCCGTGATAACTCCTAAGTGTTCTTTGCCATTCATATTCACCATGGTCGCATCAGGATTGGCTAGTCCACAAACGACCTCCGACAACCGTAGAAGGTCCATTTACGAACGACTCAGATGATACGCACGTTGCTGTAGAAAGATTCTGACAGGCTATCCACAAGATGATCCACCAGTCACCGAGTTCGTATCCCTGTGTACTGCGTGGACAGTGCACAGTCCAACAACAACGCACAGAGACCAACGGCCTGCTTAAGTTGGTCGCACCAATTTCGACCATGCAGAATTGGTGAGACAATTCTATGCGACCCATTATTGTTTTGTTTTCATGTAACTGGCTTGAGAATGAAATTGAGGGAAACACATGTTCACCTACAATTCGTGTTCTGATTACTGTGATGCTCTTAATTCACCATTTGCAAAATGCAATTATCATGGTTTTTCAAGTACAATGATTGAATGATTGCCATATAACGTACGTAATTCTAAAAACCCGGTAGCATTTTGATCAACTATTTGAGTTTGTAGGTAAATAATCTTTGTGATCGACTGTCGTGACTATACTAACAAAGCATTGATGCTTTGTGTTAATATCACAACTATTACAGTACTGCTCATTTGCACACTATCTGTCCGGTTCATCTGAAGACGGTAGATGTTCAGTTGGAGAATACTGTCACATGGTTCATATGCCTTTCTTCACCTTATTGAGTTAGGTCCGTCTGACGTAGTCCCGTTCATTCTCACTCTGCACTTGTCCACAATAGTGTTTGGAGCAATCAACTATTCACTCATCCAGTAAATGGTACGCATACTCCAAAGTATGAGTAAATGGAGGACAGCACCCATGTATATATATATATATATACTATATATATATATATATATATATATATATATATATATGTATATGTTATTTGCGAGTAATGTGTGGGATAGCAGTAATTAGATTTTGACTTCCGGCGAAAAAAGTGACTCTTATTGTCCGTTGGAAATGATGATGACGGACACGTTAATTCTCTTCCTTAGTGGGTTACATAAACACGAGACCCATCCAATCCTTGATCACCTTAGGGAAGATATGACTTCGTGACATGAAAAGTGACACTAGTATGTGTATAACTTAGCAGTTGAAAGGATACCGCTATTTAAAATTTTCTCCCTACTTTCTATTCCTGATGAATGAATGAATGAATGGCCGTAACCAATGAACTGTTATTGGTTGTTATCATGGAGTTCTCGTTAGTTCAGGAAACCGATTTGCATAAACGATTAGACCTCGAACAGGTTACCGATAAATACTGTGCCAATAGATGACACAACATGGAGCGGATTCTACTCAAATTGTTTTAACTGGGATTTGCTGAGCAAGACTGACGAACGCTGACCAACATAACCAGATTATTAACAACCGGCTTGTCCATATTGGTCAGTTTTTCACTAAAATTGCAGCAGAAGTAAGTTGGTAGCGATGGGTGACCACTCCGCTGTAAAAGGAACCATTTTTGAAGCTTAGTAAACAATTCTCTCAGACGGAGGAAACAACTTTGCTCTCGACTTCAAGCTCCAACTACTGCTGTGTTGTCAGTAGAATATATGGGAATTCGATCCTTCGGGGGTAGATCTGCTGGTAAACAAACTGCACATGAATTTACTGGAAAGTTTCTGAACAAAATCTCTCACAGAATAACCTACAAAATTACTTTATCATGTCTTCATCACAGTCTTACCTAACAGCGCGAAAAAACCCCTTCTATTTTGGAGGTATAGTTCTCCGACCTAGCGAAAACAAACTAGAAGTTAACCGGACCAAACTGATATGGCCTTATTTAAAAGGTCATGTATTCTGAGAAATCAAAATCCATCTTCCTCCAAGCTCACCATGAACGCAAATTTTCTAGTAGGTTACCAGATTGTATAGTGTTTCTCGTGTATATAGCTGTACGGCGTTTGCTTCATTCCGTTAGGTAGAAATATACTCAAAGCTTCCACAGCAATTATTACTCGCTGTTGGATAAGAATTTATGCCTCCTTAGAAAGGAAACCGTGCGATGAATTTAGCAATCATAACTTTACAAATGATTCCTACTCGAAGGTTCAATAAATTTCGTCACGAAAACACCAATCAGGTTGGTGACGAGAACCATAGTTAGGCCATTTCAACCTCTCCCATAATATTGAAGAGCTGACATGAAGAGTATTGAGATAGAGGGGATTCTATATCTCGAAATCTTATATGAAATCATGGAAAAATAATTCTACTGTAAAACTCATAGCGAACAAAGTTTTCGTTCAAACTTCGACAGTATCTGGATTTGATATATCGTAAGGAGAAATGAATTGTTACGAGACAATTTAGTTTCACTACGACTTACATTTGAAATAAGGTGCCCGACGAGGCGCGACATTGGTTCCTTTTCTGACCAATTCATTCAGTGTCCAATTTCATTCCAGTGCTTCATCTAATTCACTGATAACCGTGCTGCATGTAACGAGCCCTGAAGCGTTCACAAATATATTGTGCATGTTGAGAGGTTGCTCAAATAATTCACTTAATCGGCCAGGCTATCCCAGTACCAAACAGGCCTGATATTCTCGGCTTTCATAGGGCATGATAAACCACGCCAGCTAAGTACTATCAGACACATTCAACAGTACGAAATTCACCGGATACTTGCAAGGAGTGTTCCCCGACTAATTCTAATAAAATGACTTTTTTTTAGAATAATGCATCCTGTCATATCTCTTGGAACGTAATTAACTAGGATAAACTTCCGGTCGACTATGAATGCCGTCACCGACCTGTTATTTCCCAACATTCTACACGATTATTCTTCTATCACTCAACAGAAAGCATGCATATATTTCACGTGAATCATGCTCCATGTGAATAGAAGGAAAGCCGTGTTGAATATATAAGCACTGATGGTAAAAGTGTTCAGTACAATTACACAGAGATAGGGTCTGTATTCATAGTACACAAGGTGACAGGACGGGGATGGAATAATTTCGTGAAATCGCCATGTCTCTAGGACTCGGGCTACAATCATAGTTACCAGAAGTGTAAACGAGTACTGAATCTGAATAGTGGTGTTGTTCGTTGTTCGGTTTGCAATCTGTATTAGACTGAATTATTACGTAGATTTGGGAACAGACATTGTCTGAAGTGTACGACCAAATTTGTGGCCATTGGGGCTAATGAGGTAGGCGTATCCAGTATGCTTCCAAGAAACTTGGTCTACCCTTCCACGTACTACTTGCTGCCGATATTTCTACAATTGACTGCAGCACTGTTGTTCTCGAATTTAGTTGTGACCAAATCACATGGAACATTTAGAGAATCACGATTAGGATTTCAGCGTGACCTTTCATACGAATATCGTTTACTCGGACTCCTTATGCATGGCAGAGATAATCACGAGTATTACTTGTGCGTCTGAATATATTGACCTGTATTATAGGGACAAATTATCAGTATGCCTCTCATATATATACGTGCGCCTGTTTAATACTTATCTTCTACCATTCTTCAGGCCGAACAGAAGTGTTTGGTTGATCTTCCAATGTGCCGATTGGTCTGACTTGTTTGTGCTTGACAGCACATGTATAATACGACCTATCATGCAGATTGAACACGGAACTGAAAATGGAAACACATGGAAGCATCGTACAGCCGTTTCATCCTTGTTATGAATCACCATCAGTGCACACTCACCGAGAGCGGGGTGAACGACTGTGAGTCGAACACCGAATAACCGGGCTTTGCGGACTGTCTATCAACGAACATCAAACATCTGCTTCACTTCGCATGGCACCCTTTATTCAGTACGGAAAATACGTGATTGATAAATTCGTACAAATCTAAATTCCCGCAGCTTATGTACGGTCTGTCTAAGAATTCCAATGACAGTCGATTAAGTTCGAATTGCAATTTTTATTACTGTCTAGTTTGTCAGTAGTCCAAATTCCATCGATCGCCACGAATCAAGGAGAAATTTCGATGTAGGGTATCGTGAGCGGATGATCAGTTCCAACACTGGTTCCAAGCTGAATACCGTATACGCCAAGATTTTCATACCATAGTTGTGTACCTAGGTGTTGGCGCGTTTTTTACTGCCTTTAATCATCTGATTAACAGCTTTTGAGATAAAATGACAATTGCATAATTGGGTGTCTGCCTTCCTGAACAACGGGACTCCAAATGTTAGATTGTGAACCAGCAGTTCAAAAGCAGTACAGTCAACAATCGGAGTACCTCAAGGGTCACTTTAAGGCCCACTGATTTTTTCTCCTGAGCAAACGGTTACGCGAAAGAGAGAATCAGTTAGATGTTGGGCATCAATAACGTTTAGAAATATAAATGTGAAATGCCCAACTGGTGGTGGTGGGTATAATTAGGTCTCAGTCCTTGCCAGTGCAGTTCCCTTTGCATAAGTGTCGACTATAAGTTCGTGTAGCTGAAATAAGAAGCCATAACGTTGGCAATATATATATATAGCGAACAATACCCTGATGGAACCGTCTAACAAAGGAGTTCCAATGGGACCACCTGATGCACCAACTTCACCTTATATTCCATGGTTCCACTCACTACGGGAACTAGACCCCGGTTAGTCAGAGTGGTTATGAAACGAAAACATCATTTCATGTGAAAATCACGAATCATAAATTGCATTGAGATTTTACAACTTTAGAATTGCATTTGGATAAACCATCGACAAATCTCATGGTACGAAATGTCCTAATTTTACACCTCAGTTCAACAAAGCAACGTCATCATTATCCGATACGTCTTAAGGTTCGTGGTGATTATATTTACATTTTACCAGTAACTAACATAGTAATGTTGCATATGGTCATTAGATGAAATGTTGCCATCTAGTTCAATAGTCACTGAAAACTTGATTGTTTTGGAATTCTGTTCGAATTCCAGCCGACGCCGTTCAGTGCTATTCATGTACGAGTTGCTCAATTCCCTTTGTGCCTACCACGTCAGTAATTCGCAGTTACTGTTCTCAGTGTGAGGTGAGTGTTTTTTTCCACATCACTGCGTGTGTCGTGATTACCGGTTACCAACATGAACTAGGTACGATTTATTGTGTCTGTGTTGATGAAACACAAATTTGTACTCATCAAGAAGGGCAGGTTCTCCCCAAAGACTGGGACCAATGTTTTGCGAGTTGTGGGAGTCTTTGGTTGACTGGTCTGAGGAGTGACCTTTGAATCATTCAACAACCGAAAAAATTGACTCGCAGACGATATATCAAGGTTGTCCAAAACAATGGTGATCTTTGGCTTGGTCTATTGTGTTCTCATGGGATTCATCATTTCACACTTCAGAGTCAAATTTGATTGATTGATTCTGATAGAACATTGAACCATTCTCGGCACTGGCAAATCCTTCCCACCCCAAGTACCGCATAAGCAAGTAGTACGTCATTAATGACTGACTCTATTTTCCGGTCCTTTGAGGGTCTTCCGTGGCATATATGTTTGACCTTATCAAATATTTCTAGTGTGTATTGTTATTTTTGTACGCGTATATTTGATCGTTCAGTTCTAACCCGAAATCGCGAATTATTCTCTGAATGGTAGGTGACTAGTTCTGAAAGTGAATTAGGGAAATGAGAAACATACTTCTTTTGATAAACAGTACTGTTTAAAGGCAAATAGTAAATTACATAATGACATTCCGCCTCAATGAACAACTTATTACATTTCACCGCATGACGAAACAGACAACGAGGTGACGCGTGAATAAATCCAAGAAGACGAGAAACACTTCAACATGGATGAAATGGGAAAAATCAATTCTGCCACAGTCAAACCCAACTGTGATCGAATATTTTTCTTTTAAATTGCATATAACACACATACATTCAAATCAAAATATGTCAGAGATTTTCACTATCAAATCAAAGCAACTGACATCACCAAAATCAAAAATATCAACAAAGATTATCCTCCCAGTCAAGAGTGGCATACACAAGCGAATAATTTTCACTATAACGCACAAAATCACAGTCATCGGAATCATCCGTTTAGCCATCGGCATCATCCAAAACATCATCATCGTCATCGTCATCAGCATCACCATCATCACTTTCTCCAGTTTGTATTTCCGGATCATTACCGCCATCTTATATACTATCATTTATCTTTTTCATGTTTATTCCCACTTTCACTACCGTGGTTTTGCCTGTATCCGTTTTCCTAAATGAATAAAGATTTCACAAACTCTGGTCAACTTTCAAGTGCAAAGCGAAACTCGCGGGTGCGTTGCAGTTTGCACACCTCAGAATAATGTGATACGTGACTTTGGAGCTCGAACTGACTGCTGTTCAACGGATTTGTGTAACGAAAAGTATAATACTTCGAATCGGCACTCCCCGTTCAACTTTACCTTAATCGGTCTGATCACAATATCCTTGTTGAAGATTCAATTCACGGGGAACAGTCTACCAAGAAAGAGTTCACTCTAGAGATTATAACAGGTGTTACTTTTATGCTGGTTTCTTACAGCTATACAGCGTAACTTACAAAATTCCATATTGGACCCGATCACTCCTCTGATAGTTTCTATTCATCAAATATATGGAGCAATGCTGCTCAATACTTTTATGATTTTCAGTGTCATTTGGAGAGCTAACACTAAGTATTAAAACATTTTGCGGACGTTCAAGCTGCCTAATAATTTATTTATCAAACCGAGACGAACAGCTTGTACTGAACTGCTTCCGTCGTTGTCCACTATGGGTTCGGACAATTCGTCATTGAGTCAAAGATGGTTTGGCCCTTGATTGAAGATAAAATAAATGATACGGCTCTTGTACAGTAACAAATTTTTATTTGGAGGGCAAAATGATTCCAGATATCATAGCGTACAGAAAGGAAATAGAGGATCAAGTTTCATTGCAGTTGATGACCATCGGTCTTGAGGCTGTTTATTCTACCAATAGCTCAACTTGACGAACAACAAAGATGAACTTTGTGATTCTTATTCGAACGCAGCACTGACTATCCAATATCAATAGAGTGTCAAAGTGTACCTCACGGAATCCGTCGTCCTGCTCTGATGCCTACAAGTTGTTACGGAACAGTCGGAGAGTGGCCCTCGATCTCACTATTAGTAGGAACAAAAAGAGACTCAACACAACACACGTCAGCTCGTCCTGATACTCGAGTTACACACTGATTCAGTTCTTGTGGATTCGCAGTGGTGAACACTGATCGGGGACACAGAACATATTTCTGTTTATAAATATATATTTGAATGTGAAGCACACGAGAGATTTGGAGAGCTCTGTCAGACACATTCCCCCTGGTGACGGTATAATATTTCATATCATATTGAAATGTGAGTGTACAACAACTGACTTCGGGAGAGTGGAAGAACAAATACCCACCCGTAAAGATGAGCATATACCAAGTCGAACTCAAATGATCCAAATCCCCAATGACACATATATCATCTAGAGTAAAGCATTGGTAAACCAACGTATCACAAAACCGGCCAGTACAGCGAGTTTCGCATACTCCTCACTAAAATGTGTGCTTCCATTTGTCGAAAGTGACTCAGTCAACTGGAGGCTAACCACACGGTGACTAGGGAATGATTATCACATCACCACAGATCTGTCGTGGTAAGCTACCAAGTCAAAGTATTTAACAATGATCAGAACGTGAAGTTAGCAATTGTGCTCAAATGTCATCTTACAATAAGAAGTTCCTTGATACTGTAAGACCAAAGTCTCCCAAATCGTATATTTTGATCTCGTGAACAACATTTGTATTCGCTCCCCAATGCGTGACACATTTGGATTCAGCACTAGCCAAATGAATGAAACAATTTTGCAAGCGAAATAACATCTTTGACCAAAATGTGTGTAAATATTTGAAATATGATCCGGTTAATAATTGCAAGCAATTTTGGTTGAGTATAACTGGAATCCACATCGTAAGAATAAGGAAACAATAATGTGGTCTTCATTAGGACGAGTTCCAAACGAGTCACAAATAGCTATGCATTTTGTTGGGTACTGTTTTGGACAACAACAAGAATGCGTTCGATTGCCAGTTGGTTGGGTTGAATGTCATTTTTTCTTTAATTACAGCAGACCTATTGGCTTGGTGGAAGTGGAGTGTGTGTGATACATTGGTTCCCTGTATTGGTAGAAGATCATGATCGGTGTGTGTGAGTGATACATGCTCGAATTGAAACTATGGTCCGAATAAGGGGAATTTAATTTGCACAGACAGAGAGTGAATTTGAACCGTGCTAGGAATCCGGACACTGAATTGGCGCTGCAGTTATAGTGAGGCGTAATGGACATCGTGGAAAGATATCAAATCATACTCTCCAGAAGTGAAGGGTCGTGAATGGATTTTCACGCTCCAGTGGCACTTTTGATCTACCAGAGTAGATTTGAGGTCAATCACACCAAACGCTTCAGATGATTTGCATCACCAATTATCTTAATTACTTGACTACGTTCCACTACAACTGATATCTGTGAGTTCGTGTGTACTTTTGTCTGTCCTGGGAAAGATTTCCTTACGAGTCTACTGAACTCCACCAATCGAGATTCAGGTATACGGATGGTACATTAGACCGGATAAAATTTTATTCATGAGAACTTTCATTTGAATTCGACTTGCGCACATTTCATATCAAATCGAGATGTCTCAGTCCAACCCAATCATTTCGAAAACACATCGAATTCTCAATTCCGACAGTAAATCCCGTTGTTATCAGTATTTCACAGTTACCAGTAGGATGAGTTAACTAATTCGCTTGATTGTCTTAGGGATGGATATCATTACAAAAACCAAGGAAACGACAACCAGCGCATCAAACGAAAGAATAAAACTCTAGATTTTATTAGTAAACCTTTGCCTAAATAACTCATTCGATGAACTGACATCAGCCGCATTCTACACCCTCGGATTCTTTGTTTAGTTCCATAATGCCAGTGATCGATCATCGTGGTGATCGATGAATTGAGAATGTTGGTGATATCATTGTTGCCGCGCACTAGTAACGTCAAATGGTCCGAAAAAGAAATTCTCAGAATCTCAACACAAGGCACACTTCAGTCAACTAAGTTTTATGATCGTTCAGGCCAACTTTCAACCTCTTGCTCATGAGCCCTTATTGATATCACTATTGATATGGTTGTTATTGCTGGTGCAACTGTTCATGCGGCTGATGTTGTTGTCATACGTCTAAGACATGATTACAACCCATCAATAAAACAATCCATTGTCATTTCCAACTGTCAGTGTGATCAATACTGTTGAAAGCAGCAATTTGCCATGAAAAAATCAAACATACTTGCTTCAACTCATCACTTTCAAACTTAAGAACTTCCTTGTCAATTGATTACTTGATTACATGATGTAATTCTCTATCAGTCTTTTATAGTAGAGTTGTATATGAATCTCTTTATCTGCCAGTTGTGGTTGTGGTTGTGGTTGTGCTGATGAGATGAGCTGATTCAGACCCCTTCTTAGTTTGTCATTTATTCGATTGACGACATGCTTTCATTTCTTCATATCCTATAGAAGCCATCCGAGAATAAAGGTCAATGAAAATCGGCTGAAACAAATAGGTATCATGTTCCAAATGAAGATTGTTCTCTCGTGGTTGAGATCAACTGCATTTGTTTTCATTCGTTCAACCCTCATATTGAATTTCTTTTGCATCCAAACAACTTCCGACGAGCTGTCACGTGATTCGCACAAATCACTACTACACCACGGACACTATTTTTAATTACGTTATTCAAACGGATTGTCGAAATGTGAAAGAATTCGTGAATTTCGGAAATAATCATTCCTTTGTATGTAACGTTGCACTCTGGGGGCAGAAACGTCATTATCTGTGATTACCAAGCCAGTTAGGTATGCGTTCTCTGTTGATGATTAGTGGAGCAACATTACCTGATGAAAAGTATCATTCCGTATACGCCGTCTATCCACTAAGATTGGAGAATGTGTATTGCACATAGAAAACCCAAAGAAGTGCTCATTGATATGCGAAATTACAACCATGTTGCTCAAATAAAATGCCATTTATCGGTCAACGATTTGTTGGTTTTGGATTATATCCTGAAGCACCTCTAGAATTTTCTTCTTCGAGTTCACCAACTTGATGATAAAAATCATCAATTATCTCATTCTCCATTACACGACTCCGTTGGTTTTCCGACTTCCAGTGTGGTGACAGACCAATAACTCTATTTTTACAGTACTGAAAAATAATTCAGTTTCCATGGATGTGGATAGGTTATTTTTAAGCAAAATCCATTTGTAGAAGATTCTCCGTGTGCGACTGATCCCACATTCAAAGTTAGTCTACTAGTATATTCGCTCAACTCAGCTCAATGAAGCCCTAGCTTTATTCTATTTTAATCCATTTTATTGTTTTGATAAATTCAGCAATTTATTGAAACTCACACTTCAGCCACATGGATGGAAACCGATCATTGACACTTTCAGATAAGTGTGAAGTAAATACTGTAGAAATAGAACTGGTTCAGCCACTGAGGTAAGTGAGAACTTCCTCTGTGGCTTTCATGTTGTCAACCAGAACACGTACGAAACAAGGCACTGTAGAGTTGTTCTAGGCATTCATGTGGATGGGGATAAGTGTAAATGTGGGAACGTGTTGAGGGATACGAAATGCATGCAGATATGTCATGTTACAGGGGATGGGTTGGGTCCACAAGAATCTTATTGTCAATAATGTGCAAACTGCGAACTTTGGAAATGGGAAATCTCACTGGAATCAAAGAAAAACGAACGATACTGTCCAGACTGCAGTATAGTGTGATGACGTTATCCTTTATTAGACCAGGAAAGATTACAGGAGAGTAGTGGTTTAAGATTAGGCGAATACGTTGATGGACAAGAGAAGAATTAATAGCTTGAGTGGCAACAAACTGTCTTAGCCTACGAACTTGAAAACGACCTTCCTTGTAGTTTTGTATGATAATCATTGTAAATTGGTGTTGATTGTACAGCCAAAGTATGTGACTGGAAATTGGGCATCGTTGATGACTGATTGCTCGTTGGGGTAGGAGGAACGCGAAAGGAAGAAAGAACACTCAAAGCACTTGAAACACTTGAGACAAGATCCAGGGTGAGAGGAAATTCCCGTAGGTTGTATAATCTCTTCGGAGAAAAGCTAAAATCTTGTTAGTTAGAGATAGACTGACAAAGCATGATGTCATTGGCGTACTTAAAAATGTGTGGAGTTGATGCAGTGGTCAAATCGCTAACATAGATAATGAAGAGAAAGCGAGAGAGAACGGCACCGTGAAGAACACCTGAGGTGTTAGTCAAAGGACTCGATAAACTAGTACCAAGTTTACTTCGTTCAGTTCTGTTGGAAATGTGGTCTTCCAAGCACAAGAGTGAAGAAGTTGGACGGCCAAAAGACTCCAGATTCTGACGAGATGGGGAAAGGGGAATCGAACCGAACCGAATCGAATGCGGAAGAATTGTCAAAGAATATACGTCGAACAGATTTCATGGAACAATTTAAGTTGTTTGAAATGAAGTGGCAACCTGAAGTAACTGCATCCAGAGTGAATCTGTTGGGTTTGCACACAAACTTATGAAGGTCATTTGGAACAATAAAAGAGGTCCTCAGTCGACTTAGGATAGCGTTGTCGGTCAACTTGAGCACAGAACAAGTGATTGCGATGGGACGGAATTATTTTGGCAAAATGTTGGAAAGAGAGTGTTTGGGAATAGGTACTACTATCACGGGTTTTCAGGAGACGGGAATAGCACAAGCACCAACAGATGTATCAATGAGGAAAGTCACAACTCAGAAAAGCTGACGTGCTCCAAATTTGCGAACTGGAGGATAAACTGTCTGAACCAAAAGCGGAAGCTGATTTTGAGATTCGAAGAAACTTGAAGACTCCTTCTGAGGAGAATGGTGCTATATCTGAGTGAACAGAAGGAAACTAGGATGATATAATATCTCGTGAATGATGAGTATACGAGGTGTTCAGACCGTTGGCATTTATATCGTAGATTTTTGATCGAAACTGTTGTCCACACGGAGGCCGAATTCCTTTTCAGATTGGTTTGTTGTTATTGGTGCTACAGAAGAACTGGTGGGCAAATGTCCTATTCAGCCGTCGTATCTCTTATTTGATTAGGTTGTGGTGTCATTTCATTGAAATCTGATCGTCTAGTTCAAGAGCATGCTCTCTTTGCCTTGTCAGAGATTTCAGCAATGTTGGGCCTGCTCCACGGTTGGTAAAACTTACAGTCTCCATAGAACAACACAAATCGAATATCGCCCTCAGTGCCTTCGTGAATAAATCTATTGGGTAAAGAAAGCAGTCGAAAGAAAACCATGAAGAAATAGTGGGAAGGGATCTATGAAGAAGAGTAATGTTGGTGGATGAAAGATTTCTAGAGGTAACCTTTGTTCGTTTTGTCCTGACGAGTGGACAATATGCTGAATGTGAATAAATTTCGTGTCTGTTGATAATGAGAACGTAATCACTCGTTCAAACGAGAGCTTTCAGTTGTAGGTGGAAAAGTTCGGGATGGTTGGTGATAATTCTGTCTTCAACAACATTCCATCCAGTTGGAATAAAATCGAGGACAATTATTTCAGAAGAAAGTATGGGATATAAAAGCGGGTGATTAAAATCATTGACAACAATACATGACCAGCCCGATAATAATGGGATCAGAATGGGTACTAATGAGTCAAAAGAACAGGTCGATTTTATTTTGGGAGCCAAAATGGAACTATGTAGATGTTGCTGCTCACGGTACCTCGGGAATGCGAGAAATGAGGGTGACATTCAACAAAAAGGCAGCCGACAGCAATAGAAGAGCAAGTAAAAACAATTTCAAACTTATCAGACCACGCAAAATTGAGGTAGGTAATAACACTACTGTTTTTTTGTCTTGACGGAACCACTCGAGGTTCTCACGAAGAACGAGTTCAATGATAATAATCTCATTCAACCAATATCCTTAGTAACAGGTCACACTGCTGGTTGTGTTAATCAGAGAGATCAGGACAGTGGTCAGGAAAGACATCTTTCCAAGAAGGCATCGGATATTAGAACTGGCAAATGCAGGACTGTCATCTTCCTTAACGTGGTGCGACCAAGACCAATCGACCAACCAGCTCGTCTGTGTTTTCTAGTCCAACTTGGTCTCGGCGAGCTTCCTTAAGAACCACTAGTGGATAGTGAAGCGAAACATACTGTTTCTCAATAGAAACAACAAAAATAGACACAGTAGCCTTCTATGGCGCAAGGCTGACTCACCGTGGAAACGGCTCAGTTCGTCGTTCAATGCACGGAAAGCAACCTGGAATGAACAATACAGTCATCCCCAATATATATAATCTCATGAGATGGTTAAGAATCGAATAAGATGATCCACATTCATAGCAGGAGGAATCAGCACAGAGAACATCACTAAAGATAGATTCCAAAGAATGTGAACAATTTCCAACCAAATTAGCCACCTCAATTGCCTAGTTGATGCTATGATGCAGTTGGATTTTGAAAACCCCAAAGAAAGGCTTTGGTGGGAAGGGAGGCAGTACCGTATCTCGTTATCACTGAAAGGCAACCATTGTGCAAAGAGCATTGTCGAGCTTCTTCAAGAAAAGGCTTTGTGCAGCTCAGCCCCGGATTTCGTTCATATCCAAGCAAATTGTGTTTTTGCAGTTGAAAGAAAAACTGTAGCTCTGTGCCCCCTTGCCTTTCTATATTTAGTCACTCACTTTTCCCCGTGCGGTAATGATTATGGCCCGCACGAGCACTCTCTTGTCAGAACAAATCCTTGGGCACAACCATTCTTGGGTAGACACTTCAGTAAATCAATCACTCAACAGAGCAGTGCTTTCGTACATAGCTCAGATTATTCATCTTGAAAGCTCCCAAGGCTTTCTATGCTCTGTACAAGATCCGTGTCGTAATCATCTCAGATGAAGTTTCCGAAGCTAGCCAGAACGGATGTTTTCTGAATTCGTCTTCAAGAAGGTCCCCGTGTGCTGAAAATCGCTTCCTTCTCGTGTGTGTGTGTGTGTGTGTGTGTGTACTCTTCAGTTCTCCTGGTACACCATTCACCTTATAGTATGTCATTGATCAGACGACAACTATCACACAACGAAGAAAAACAACGCGTAGTCTAGAGTTAAGTGTTTAGCGCAGTATTTGTGAATTTTATTCCCTATTGCAACCATCTAGTTTGCTAAATAGTTGAATCCCTAGTAGTATCATATTATATCTTGATTTATTGGTGTGATTTTAATCTATTGGTAAGGAGCCTGCTCGTCAAACCCGTGTTCTCTCCATGAGCAGAGTGGAGAATTTATCGGAGAGCATAAGTAAATATGCATATTTTCCAGTGATCAAAATTCAGACGAAATAATCAGCATTGATTTATCTGTCAGTTGCGAAATATAAATGTGATGAGAAATAACAGGTTAAGGCTCATCCTTGGGAGTTCACAATTGCTGAAATATCGAATGTGGCTAGATTTCAAACTTTCTGATGTAAACTGCAGAATTTCACATCGAAATGCAAAACGGTTTCTAGTAGGAATATATAAGTGGAAAAAATGGCAACTTCCAAATGAGCTACACATATCCATCACAAACCACTAGATATAACTATATCAGTTTCAAATGTGGTTTTGAGCCATTAAACCCAGACACCAGAAAAGGATTGTGAGACTATTTTCTGATCTCACAGACAATACAAAGAGATCCGAAGTAATAAACTGCCATGTGAACAGTGATTTTCTTCAACTAAATGGAGTACTTCTGAGAATCTCGGTAAGGTAACGGAGTGTATTATTCGTTCCCAAGTGTGATCAGCTCCATCAACTTCGTGAATTCAGATTTTGATTTGTGTTAAGAATTGAGAAACAACCAGCATCCATACTTAGCCTCTGTTATATTTTCCCCTTAAATGTGAAATGATCAACCAAACACCATTGGTGTTTAACTCACCAGTGGTAGTCCAGTGAATTCAAACGTTTGTTTACCTCTTCCTCTGAGTATAGAGGTTCGAAATACCCACCACCATTGGTCACTTCGGTCGTAGACAGCAATCCATTCTCATCTAGCTCGTTACTCAAACTTGATCTATGGGAATCTCATTTGGTTATCTGCTCTCGTAGTCTCGAGGTTTGGTTGCTGTCAATCACTAATGATGAAGTGGGTCTTTCAGTCTATGGTGTATACACATTCTACTGCACTTCTGGGAGGGCATGTAATAAAACTGCAGCACATGTGTGGCAGCCTGTTTAGGAATCATTCATAGTTCGTATTCACCAAATACCAATTGTATTCTATGACTGCCAGCCACACAAGCCTTCAACACGTCTGTTCGAGTTGGATATCAGAGGTTTAGTCCCAAACAGAACCGCACAATTTGACCCTCTTCCTCCAATGAATTTAAGCGGTATTTGACTCCTTCCCCAAAAGGTGATCAACTCTACGATGTACAGTATCTTTTATTGAAATTTTATTTGTCATGATGCTCTGATAGCTGAGCTTGGCTCTTAGATCGCAAACTTTACATTTCCAGTCGAAGTAGTATAGTCAGAGCATGTGCGCTGTTGGTAGTCTTTCATTATTCCCGACCTTGAGCCTCGTAGAAGGCCTTGTGCCCAAATATCGACGTTTGTTTTCGGCTTGGCTTCCAGTAGCCCGGCCTTTGACTCCTGATGGTTGAGGTATGAAATCTTCGCGTGATAAGAGTGGATCTCCAAGACCGGATCGCGCATTTCAGCCAGCTACTAAGTTACCACTCCATCAACCACGCTGTGTTCCACCTTCAGTCAAGGCTGAGCAATTCGAAGTTTACAAAGATCCACCTGGTCTACTGGAAGTAGGTTCCACCACCAATAAAATATAAAACGGGAAATCCCCATTTGAGGACACTATTCCCCGTATGACTTCCAATGTCTCTCTGTTAAATCTGCTAGGTTGTTTGACTTTCTTATTCCGCCAAATTCAGGACCCTGAAATTTCCTCTAAAACTGCCCAACCCCCGTCATACTTCTTACAACGAAGAAGAGCAACAAAGCCAGCTGCAAGACTTGGATTTCGGTTCTTGAAGTAGCTGATGATATTGTCGTTCCGAAGAACAAACCAAATGGTCTGTAGCCAGTTCTCAACCGTATCGAGTTTTCGGGCAGACTGGTGGTTCCGGAGATAAATACAACAAAATCCAAGATTATCTCGTCCTTTGCAAATCCACCGGGCTCCTTCCACTTTAGAGGTCATATCTTAGAACTAGCGCGTGACTTCAGGTACTTTGGGTCTACCGTACAACCAAAAGGCAAAGTCAAGGACGAAATCAAATTCTGAGTCCACTGCGCAAGCCGAGCATTCGTTCAACTAGGAAAACCACTGTAGTCCCAACACTGAAACCGACCTCCGGGAGAGCATCCAACCCGTTCTCAGGTACGCTTGTGAAACTTGGTCGGTGATAGTAAACGATACGAAAGAACTAGAAATCTTCGATCGCTGGTGCCTTTTGTATATAGCAAAAATAAGTTGGCATGATTGAGTCTCAAAAATTTAAACGGGGAAGCAGAAAGTCTGGGCCTTCATTCGGTCTTCGAACTTCGTGTGTGGTGCAAGAATTGGATTTCTCTCTGTTCCAACACTGAAGCCGATCGCAACGCATAAAAAGCTGCAGTCATTGATATCCAAGAAGTTAGCTTATTGTCACGCACAAGTTAGTCGCGTAAAACAAAACCACATATCTATTTCCGTGGTGGGGTGTGCAGACTATTCACTGAATAGGAGAGTACGTCAGTGCTCAAAACAACCGTTATGGACCACGGAGGGAGAACAAACGAGATTCTTTCACGAGTACTGAAAGTATTGAGGTGACCGAAGTTATACAAACCGCGTGGGTGCATCCTCTGATGCAATGCGGCCGTACTAGTATGTCCAGCTGGGGGTAGCGGCTGACACACTGGTGCTTGCCGTTGCGCTCCGTTCAATCGTGACCTGGGCGTTACCCACGCTGGATGAGGCGCCACGGTCAGAGCTATTGGCGGAGAGATTTGTGGACAGTCCGTCCAACTCCTACGAAGGACGGTCTTGCAGGCCGTTTATTTAATATATTTTAGCTCGCGGATCCCGCTCGTGAATTGGCCAGTGGTAAATACGGTCCCTGTCGAGGACTCAATAATAAACTGTGAACTTGTAACGATATCTGGATGGGAAATGTTTAATCGGGAAGGGAGAACAGCGAAGGCCGAAGACCCGGAAGTAACTAGTTACTTTTGCAATAAAAAGGTAGGACTGGTTTTGCCTGATTGGTCTGAAATTCAACGGGAAAAAGTGAGAAACGAAGAGGTCTCAAGTGATGCTGTCGTCATTGGAGCTTCAGACTGCGGGCCAAGGAAAGACCAGAATGAAACCAATGACCAAAATAACTCACATGCAGTTGAGACAGATGCAATTGGTCCTTTAGCTAAGCAGTTTCCGGACGATAAAGTACAAGCTCGGGCAACTCAGATGAAGACTCCCACATGTTGAATGATGATGAAATGGCAAAAAGCTTTATTCTTAGTGGAATTGGAATGATCAGGCATTAATTTGTTGTATCGTGCTACAGTAGTCGAGTGGTCCCGTGTACACTGTGCTAAGTAATCGATCTATGCGACATTTTACCTCGAAACAAACCTTGTTTCGGTGCTTATTATAGATCAGAAAAAGCACACCATGGGGGGAGTTATGGGAGTGATGACAAAGCCGCCTCGAACTTGCTTTGGGAGATTGACATCTTGAATAGTGGTGTATTTGAAAGCAGTCTGCAGAACATGAATAACCTTTCCAGGATGGGAGAAAATAGTGGAGTACGCATACTACTAACCGAGTAAGTTAGTTACTCAAGACTATTATAGGCTCTGAGGTAGTGGCAGTAAATGCGCAAACTTGAAATAGAATGTATGCAAGAAAATGGAGCAAAGTATATGAACCGCAAGATGGAATCCTCTCCTCGGAGTACGACCTACTTGAAGTGAGGTAGAAAGTTGTGATGCCAATGAACAGTGCAGCTACGGTTGATTGATATGGTCGACGTCCGAATGACTGATTTACAATGTTCAACCTTTTTACCCAAAACGGCTTTTGTACTACAGCGCGACTACTACTTCGATTATCATAATCCTCAAGAGTTGTCCGACGAATATGCCCTAAATTACAGTCCAGGAAATTGACACACACTCGAAATCCCCATTTTCGATTCATCTACAGCAGCGCAAGCGAGTGATACGGGAATAAGACCAGATCTGTTTGATCAAAAATCTTCCAGCTCAGTAGGTTTTTCGTGTTCCATCCAATCGCAGAATCCGAGTGGGTCTTCATCCGTCGTAAACAACTCAACAAATTCCTAAACGGTGGTTACAAACAATAAGTTCACATTGCAATGGACCAAAACATCCGCGTGGGTGGTTGAACAACGATGGGTACTGAGTGGAACTTCCTTTCCAACCAATAGTTCTTTAGATCAACTACAGAAATCTGTGCACTTTAGTAATTCACACCTAGTGTTTTTGGCTGGTATCGTGAAGTATTATGAACTGGTGCATCATGTCTCCATCCTTGATTGGAATCAAAGGCTGTACTTTCCCAGCAATATTTACTATCAGGAGTCTAACCGGTCTGACATTTGTGTGCACACCATTGAACTCTCTCAACTGGTAAACGTACGGTCGATGAAACCACAGAGCCGATATCTATCAAAGCTTAATGTTGAATACGGCCAATATTCTCAATTATATCCAGGTAGGCTCATAGTGTGCCAGCCCAATATTGACTTTATCTGTGAAGCATGGGTAAAAACATCAAGTCTTTAACTTTTGTATCGTACTGTTCACTTTTGTGGCACCGGCAGCAACAGTGTCCCGCACTTCACCAAAAGAGACACAAGCCTTGATTCAACTTTGTTGCTGTCACGGGTCTCCTTTCCGCATTCCTAACAGACATCCGTGATAACTCCTAAGTGTTCTTTGCCATTCATATTCACCATGGTCGCATCAGGATTGGCTAGTCCACAAACGACCTCCGACAACCGTAGAAGGTCCATTTACGAACGACTCAGATGATACGCACGTTGCTGTAGAAAGATTCTGACAAGCTATCCACAAGATGATCCACCAGTCACCGAGTTCGTATCCCTGTGTACTGCGTGGACAGTGCACAGTCCAACAACAACGCACAGAGACCAACGGCCTGCTTAAGTTGGTCGCACCAATTTCGACCATGCAGAATTGGTGAGACAATTCTATCCGACCCATTATTGTTTTGTTTCCATGCAACTGGCTTTAGAATGAAATTGAGGGAAACACACTTTCAACTACAGTTCGTGTTCTGATTACTGTGATGCTCTCAATTCACCATTTGCAAAATGCAATTATCATGGTTTTTCAAGTACAATGATTGAATGATTGCCATATAACGTACGTAATTCTAAAAACCCGGTAGCATTTTGATCAACTATTTGAGTTTGTAGGTAAATAAACTTTGTGATCGACTGTCGTGACTAAGCCAACAAAGCATAGATGCTTTCTGTTGATATCACAACTATTACAGTAGTGCTTATTTGCACACCATCTGTCCGGTTCAGCTGAAGACGGTAGATGTTCAGTTGGAGAATACTGTCACATGGTTCATATGCCTTTCTTCACCTTATTGAGTTAGGTCCGTCTGACGTAGTCCCGTTCATTCTCACTCTGCACTTGTCCACAATAGTGTTTGGAGCAATCAACTACTCACTCATCCAGTAAATGGTACGCATACTCCAAAGTATGAGTAAATGGAGGACATTACCATTGTATGTATATATATACATATATAAACTATATATATATATATATATATATATATATATATGTATACCCAATTTGCGAGAAACGTGTGGGATAGCAGTAGTTAGATTTTGACTTCCGGCGAAAAAGGTGACTCTTATTGTCCGCTGGAAATGATGATGACGGACACGTTAATTCTCTTCCTTAGTGGGTTACATAAATACGAGACCCATCCAATCCGTGATCACCTTAGGGAAGATATGACTACGTGACATGAAAAGTGACACTAGTATGTGTATAACTTAGCAGTTGAAAGGATACCCTACTTTCTATTCCTGATGAATGAATGAATGAATGGCCGTAACCAATGAACTGTTATTGGTTGTTATCATGGAGTTCTCGTTAGTTCAGGAGACCGGTTTGCATAAATGATCAGACTTCGAACAGGTTACTGATAAATACTGTGCCAATGGATGACACAACATGGAGCGGATTCTACTCAAATTGTTTTAACTGGGATTTGCTGAGCAAGACTGACGAACGCTGACCAACATAACCAGATTATCAACAACCGGCTTGTCCATATTGGCCAGTATTTCATTAAAAGTTCAGCAGAAGTAAGTTGGTAGCGATGGGTGATCACTCCGCTGTAAAAGGAACCATTTTTGAAGCTTAGTAAACAATTCTCTCAGACGGAGGAAACAACTTTGCTCTCGACTTCAAGCTCCAACTACTGCTGTGTTGTCAGTAGAATATATGGGAATTCGATCCTTCGGGGGTAGATCTGCTGGTAAACAAACTGCACATGAATTTACTGGAAAGTTTCTGAACAAAATCTCTCACAGAATAACCTACAAAATTACTTTATCATGTCTTCATCACAGTCTTACCTAATAGCGCGAAAAACCCTTTTATTTTGGAGGTATAGTTCTCCGACCTAGCGAAAACAAACTAGAAGTTAACCGGACCAAACTGATATGGCCTTATATAAAAGGTCATGTATTCTGAGAAATCAAAATCCATCTTCCTCCAAGCTCACCATGAACGCAAATTTTCTAGTAGGTTACCAGATTGTATAGTGTTTCTCGTGTATATAGCTGTACGACATTTGCTTCATTCCGTTAGGTAGAAATATACTCAAAGCTTCCACTGCAATTATTACTCGCTGTTGGATAAGAATTTATGCCTCCTTAGAAAGGAAACCGTGCGATGAATTTAGCAATCATAACTTTACAAATGATTCCTACTCGAAGGTTCAATAAATTTCGTCACGAAAACACCAATCAGGTTGGTGACGAGAACCATAGTTAGGCCATTTCAACCTCTCCCATAATATTGAAGAGCTGACATGAAGAGTATTGAGATAGAGGGGATTCTATATCTCGAAATCTTATATGAAATCATGGAAAAATAATTCTACTGTAAAACTCATAGCGAACAAAGTTTTCGTTCAAACTTCGACAGTATCTGGATTTGATATATCGTAAGGAGAAATGAATTGTTACGAGACAATTTAGTTTCACTACGACTTACATTTGAAATAAGGTGCCCGACGAGGCGCGACATTGGTTCCTTTTCTGACCAATTCATTCAGTGTCCAATTTCATTCCAGTGCTTCATCTAATTCACTGATAACCGTGCTGCATGTAACGAGCCCTGAAGCGTTCACAAATATATTGTGCATGTTGAGAGGTTGCTCAAATAATTCACTTAATCGGCCAGGCTATCCCAGTACCAAACAGGCCTGATATTCTCGGCTTTCATAGGGCATGATAAACCACGCCAGCTAAGTACTATCAGACACATTCAACAGTACGAAATTCACCGGATACTTGCAAGGAGTGTTCCCCGACTAATTCTAATAAAATGACTTTTTTTTAGAATAATGCATCCTGTCATATCTCTTGGAACGTAATTAACTAGGATAAACTTCCGGTCGTCTATGAATGCCGTCACCGACCTGTTATTTCCCAACATTCTACACGATTATTCTTCTATCACTCAACAGAAAGCATGCATATATTTCACGTGAATCATGCTCCATGTGAATAGAAGGAAAGCCGTGTTGAATATATAAGCACTGATGGTAAAAGTGTTCAGTACAATTACACAGAGATAGGGTCTGTATTCATAGTACACAAGGTGACAGGACGGGGATGGAATAATTTCGTGAAATCGCCATGTCTCTAGGACTCGGGCTACAATCATAGTTACCAGAAGTGTAAACGAGTACTGAATCTGAATAGTGGTGTTGTTCGTTGTTCGGTTTGCAATCTGTATTAGACTGAATTATTACGTAGATTTGGGAACAGACATTGTCTGAAGTGTACGACCAAATTTGTGGCCATTGGGGCTAATGAGGTAGGCGTATCCAGTATGCTTCCAAGAAACTTGGTCTACCCTTCCACGTACTACTTGCTGCCGATATTTCTACAATTGACTGCAGCACTGTTGTTCTCGAATTTAGTTGTGACCAAATCACATGGAACATTTAGAGAATCACGATTAGGATTTCAGCGTGACCTTTCATACGAATATCGTTTACTCGGACTCCTTATGCATGGCAGAGATAATCACGAGTATTACTTGTGCGTCTGAATATATTGACCTGTATTATAGGGACAAATTATCAGTATGCCTCTCATATATATACGTGCGCCTGTTTAATACTTATCTTCTACCATTCTTCAGGCCGAACAGAAGTGTTTGGTTGATCTTCCAATGTGCCGATTGGTCTGACTTGTTTTTGCTTGACAGCACATGTATAATACGACCTATCATGCAGATTGAACACGGAACTGAAAATGGAAACACATGGAAGCATCGTACAGCCGTTTCATCCTTGTTATGAATCACCATCAGTGCACACTCACCGAGAGCGGGGTGAACGACTGTGAGTCGAACACCGAATAACCGGGCTTTGCGGACTGTCTATCAACGAACATCAAACATCTGCTTCACTTCGCATGGCACCCTTTATTCAGTACGGAAAATACGTGATTGATAAATTCGTACAAATCTAAATTCCCGCAGCTTATGTACGGTCTGTCTAAGAATTCCAATGACAGTCGATTAAGTTCGAATTGCAATTTTTATTACTGTCTAGTTTGTCAGTAGTCCAAATTCCATCGATCGCCACGAATCAAGGAGAAATTTCGATGTAGGGTATCGTGAGCGGATGATCAGTTCCAACACTGGTTCCAAGCTGAATACCGTATACGCCAAGATTTTCATACCATAGTTGTGTACCTAGGTGTTGGCGCGTTTTTTTACTGCCTTTAATCATCTGATTAACAGCTTTTGAGATAAAATGACAATTGCACAATTGGGTATCTGCCTTCCTGAACAACGGGACTCCAAATGTTAGATTGTGAACCAGCAGTTCAAAAGCAGTACAGTCAACAAGCGGAGTACCTCAAGGGTCACTTTTAGGCCCACTGATTTTTCTTCCCTCAGTAAACGGTTTAGCGGAAGATTTATCCCTACCATGTTTCATTTTTTCAGACTATGTTAAATGTGTAGGATTTGGGGATCGAGATAACTTACCGAAGGACATTACACAGGTAGTTAACTGGGATGACAAGTGAGATGCGCCCTCGAACTAAAGCAAGAATCTCTTACTGATCACAGCTTTAGAGGGACTGATGGTTACAGATTATAATGGAACATTCACAGTTGAGGCAACACGATCAACAAGGGAGTTGGGTGTCAAAATGACCGCTGATTTTAAGTGGGCTGAACAGTGCAAAATTAGATGCTCACAAGGCAAGAAATGAGCTCTAGAATTCTACCGCAATTGACTTTCATCGGACATTTTGTACAGGTTTTACAGGAAGCAGTAGTAGCTCAGTTCTGTTACGTGATTTATTGCAAGCTGGAGGGTGGCTTAATCGCCAGCTGCGGTCGGGTTGCGTTTACATTCGTAAAATTGCTTTCATAAATGGATTGAAACAAACCCCTGTTCTGCCGCCACTGATTGTCAAGACAACATTTTGCATCATGAAACCCGTTAGATTCTATACAAATGCGACTACTGTTCTTGTTGATATTATTGCTACCAATGCTACTAGGAGTACCACGAACGATTTTGCTTTGAATCGAAACAAGTGGTATTCTGGATAGCGATCGATTCTCGTAATTGATGACTTCTCTTTATGGGTAGGAGCACAATTTTATTGAACATGGCAGGGCTGATGAGGACACTTGTATTTAGAAGTTCAGGCAAGTTAATTTCACGAAACACATACGATCATTTATTGAGCCTTTTTCCAAACAGTTCTGTACCAACATTGATCTTGCTGGTTGCCTGAGATTCGGTTGCTTTCCACGTACTGGTCCGTGTGCATCATTTAGTCTGCTTCGGAATGCCTCCGACATATTCGTCGTCCGTCCTTTGGTCTATGGCTCTCGATCGGTTGGCCCGATCTGTTTGAAATTCATGTTGTCCTGTTGATCCAGCATTCCTCGCTGCACACCGACGGCATTTCGCTATGAGCAAATTGAAAAGCTTGGCTATTACATATATATGACTAGTAGACGATAGCATTCGCATAATATGATTCGCCGTGTATCACTCTTGAACACATCGTAATGTAAACAGGGAAACCTTCTCACACACACACAATACACAGAGTGTACACAAGTTTTCGATTACCTCAAGAGTAAGCTTATTCAATCAAAAACCCGTTTTCAGGTGATAACAATGCATCTGATTTATGCTATTTGCTCATCATATATGAGAGCACACGTGCGCAAGTGTATGAGTGAGGGTGCATGTAGAGTGTTGACTATGTTTGTGAGCATGCGTTCGTCCCTGAATCAGCTCATGAACGAAGCCGAATATAAACTGTCACCACATCTGTTCCTTACTCCACAAATAAGAGGAGATGTTTCGAAAGTTTGTTGCAATTCTCACTGTGTTCTCTGTATGCCTTTCTGTCAGTAAGTTCCGGTGATGTCTTTCTTCATTTTGAATAATGCTGTGAAATTCGAAGAGCATTCAAAATGTGAGCAGATCTTAAATCAATATCACCAAAATGTGTTTTCCTGGAATGTGTTTCATGGGTGACAGTGAGAACGGATTAGGTTGACGACCGATACTTCGAAACTGAACGAGCTTGTATAATTTGAGAAGTGTCACGTTATCGTGACAGGTCTGTTGTTGCGAGATCCAATGTAGCTCTGTCGACGTGCAAATTCTATTTCATGTGTTCATATCCTTATGTGATCCATTTTGTTTGTGAATTCTGGTCATTTCTTCGTACGCGTAACTGGTCGTGGACAAGAAAACATTTGATGTGGACGAATGATTTTTCCACAGTGAAATTCGCAATAATTTAGGTGACTCTACCCTAACCCAAATTGGCTGTCAACAAGACTCCATATATAGTTACACTTATTGTCGAAATTTGCCTCCCGATCTGTATATTTCCAGAAGAGGGCTGAGATTGTTCAGAGACGGTTGAACGGTAAATTGATCGACCTTGGTTGGGCGACAGATCTAAAAGTCCCCGGTGACGGGCATTTGACCATCGCGAGACACATGCTTTTTATAAAATAAAGATTTAAAATATCAAAATCCATAAAAAATTTCACTACAAAGCAACGTCATCATTAGCCGATACGTCTTAAGGTTCGTATTGGTTATATTTACATTTTACCAGTAACTAACATAGAAATGTTGCATATGGTCATTAGATGAAATGTTGCCATCTAGTTCAATAGTCACTGAAAACTTGAATGTTTTGGAATTCTGTTCGAATTCCAGCCGACGCCGTTCAGTGCTATTCATGTACGAGTTGCTCAATTCCATTTGTGCCTACCACGTCAGTAATTCGCAGTTCCTGTTCTCAGTGTGAGGTGAGTGTTTTTTTCCACATCACTGCGTGTGTCATGATTACCGGTTACCAACATGAACTAGGTGCGATTTATTGTGTCTGTGTTGATGAAACACAAATTTGTACTCATCAAGAAGGGCAGGTTCTCCCCAAAGACTGGGACCAATGTTTTGCGAGTTGTGGGAGTCTTTGGTTGACTGGTCTGAGGAGTGACCTTTGAATCATTCAACAACCGAAAAAATTGACTCGCAGACGATATATCAAGGTTGTCCAAAACAATGGTGATCTTTGGCTTGGTCTATTGTGTTCTTATGGGATTCAGCATTTCACATTTCCGAGTCAAATTTGATTGATTGATTCTGATAGAACATTGAACCATTCTCGGCACTGGCAAATCCTTCCCACCCCAAGTACCGCATAAGCAAGTAGTACGTTACTAAAGACTGACTCTATTTTCCGGTCCTTTGAGGGTCTTCCGTGGCATATATGTTTGACCCCATCAAATATTTCTAGTGTGTATTGTTATTTTTGTACGCGTATATTTGATCGTTCAGTTCTAACCCGAAATCGCGAAATATTCTCTGGACGGTAGGTGAGCAATTCCGCAAATGAATTAGGGAAATCAGAAACATTCTTCTTCTGATAAACAATATTGTTTAAAGGCCAATAGTAAATTACATAATGACATTCCACCTCGACGAACAACTTATTACAGTTCCTCGCATGACGAAACAGACAACGAGGTGACGCGTGAATGAATCCAATAAAACGAAAGGCACTCAAACGTGTGTAAAATAGAAAAAATCAATTCTGACACAATCACACCCAACTGTGATCGAATAGTTTCCTTTAAAATTGCACAAAACACACATACATTCAAATCAAAATATGTCAGAGATTTTCACTATCAAATCAAAGCAACTGACATCACCAAAATCAAAAATATCAACAAAGATTATCCTCCCAGTCAAGAGTGGCATACACAAGCGAATAATTTTCACTATAACGCACAAAATCACAGTCATCGGAATCATCCGTTTAGCCATCGGCATCATCCAAAACATCATCATCGTCATCGTCATCAGCATCACCATCATCACTTTCTCCAGTTTGTATTTCCGGATCATTACCGCCATCTTATATACTATCATTTATCTTTTTCATGTTTATTCCCACTTTCACTACCGTGGTTTTGCCTGTATCCGTTTTCCTAAATGAATAAAGATTTAACAAACTCTAGTCAACTTCCAAGTGCTAAGCGAAATTCGCGGGTGCGTTGCAGTTTGCACACCTCAGAATAATGTGATACGTGGCTTTGGAGCTCGAACTGACTGCTGCAAAGTGAGTGAGAGATGATCATTGGGAAATTACGCACGTTTGAATTGCAAAGAAAAAAATCGCAGATTCTTTCAGTTCAGAGCTCACTCTGTGTCTCAGTGTCTTTACATTCACAGAAATCAATCAATAGTACGGCGACCTACGGTTTGACCATTACACAGTTAGCGAACCCGTAGGAAAGGTCAGTCATTCAGATTTTCAACATCCTAAGGAGAAATACAAACTGTCGTTGATGAACTAAAACAAATTCATATCAAGAACACAAAGTATTTATGTAATGAAAACCTATAGTTGATATGCCATGGAGAACATTCACTGAGACACCAGTGCCAGTTGATGAATACAAAGACACGGAATTGGTCACCCATGTGTCAATACACTCAATTTAAGGGGAACAGTCTACCAAGAAAGAGTTCACTCTAGAGATTATAACAGGTGTTACTTTTATGCTGTTTTCTTACAGCTATACAGCGTAACTTACAAAATTCCATATTGGACCCGATCACTCCTCTGATAGTTTCTATTCATCAAATACGTGGAGCAATGCTGCTCAGTACTTCCATGATTTTCAGTGTCATTTGGAGAGCTAACACCAAGTATTAAAAACATTTTGCGGACATTCAATCTGCCTAACTTGACGAACAACAAAGATAAATTTCGTGGGTCCTGTTTGAACGCAGCATTGGATATCCAGTATCAATAGAGTGTCAAAGTGTACCTCACGGAATCCGTCGTCCTGCTCTGATGCCTGCAAGTTGTTACGGAACAGTCGTAGAGTGGCCCACGATCTCACTATTAGTAGGAACAAAAAGAGACTCAACACAACACACGTCAGCTCGTCCTGATACTCGAGTTACACACTGATTCAGTTCTTGTGGATTCGCAGAGTAGAACACTGATCGGGGGCACAGAACATATTTCTGTTTATAAGTATCTAAATGAATGCCAGGCATACGTTAGATTTGGAGAATTCTGTTAGACACATTCCCTTTGGTGAAATGTGAATGTACAACAACTGACTTCGGGAGAGTGGAAGAACAAATACCCACCCGTAAAGATGAACATACACCAAGTCGAACTCAAATGATCGAAAGCCCAAATGACACATATTATTCTAGAGTAAAGCATTGGTAAACCAACGTATCACAAAACCGGCCAGTACAGCGAGTTTCGCATACTCCTCACTAAAATGTGTGCTTCCATTTGTCGAAAGTGACTCAGTCAACTGGAGGCTAACCACACGGTGACTAGGGAATGATTATCACATCACCACAGATCTGTCGTGGTAAGCTACCAAGTCAAAGTATTTAACAATGATCAGAACGTGAAGTTAGCAATTGTGCTCAAATGTCATCTTACAATAAGAAGTTCCTTGATACTGTAAGACCAAAGTCTCCCAAATCGTATATTTTGATCTCGTGAACAGCATTCGTGTTCATTCCCCAATGCGTGACACATTTGGATTCAGCACTAGCCAAATAAATGAAACAATTTTGCAAGCGAAATAACATCTTTGACCAAAATGTGTGTAAATATTTGAAATATGATCCGGTTAATAACTGCAAGCAATTTTGGTTGAGTATAACTGGAATCCACATCGTAAGAATAAGGAAACAATAATGTGGTCTTCATTAGGACGAGTTCCAAACGAGTCACAAATAGCTATGCATTTTGTTGGGTACTGTTTTGGACAACAACAAGAATGCGTTCGATTGCCAGTTGGTTGGGTTGAATGTCATTTTTTCTTTAATTACAGCAGACCTATTGGCTTGGTGGAAGTGGAGTGTGTGTGATACATTGGTTCCCTGTATTGGTAGAAGATCATGATCGGTGTGTGTGAGTGATACATGCTCGAATTGAAACTATGGTCCGAATAAGGGGAATTTAATTTGCACAGACAGAGAGTGAATTTGAACCGTGCTAGGAATCCGGACACTGAATTGGCGCTGCAGTTATAGTGAGGCGTAATGGACATCGTGGAAAGATATCAAATCATACTCTCCAGAAGTGAAGGGTCGTGAATGGATTTTCACGCTCCAGTGGCACTTTTGATCTACCAGAGTAGATTTGAGGTCAATCACACCAAACGCTTCAGATGATTTGCATCACCAATTATCTTAATTACTTGACTACGTTCCACTACAACTGATATCTGTGAGTTCGTGTGTACTTTTGTCTGTCCTGGGAAAGATTTCCTTACGAGTCTACTGAACTCCACCAATCGAGATTCAGGTATACGGATGGTATATTAGACCGCATAAAATTTTATTCATGAGAACTTTCATTTGAAGTCGACTTGCGCACATTTCATATCAAATCAAGATGTCTCAATCCAACCCAATCATTTCGAAAACACATCGAATTCTCAATTCCAACAGTAAATCACGTTGTTATCAGTATTTCACAGTTACCAGTAGGATGAGTTAACTAATTCGCTTGATTGTCTTAGGGATGGATATCATTACAAAAACCAAGCAAACGGCAACCAGTGCATCAAACGAAAGAATAAAACTCTAGATTTTGTCAATAAACCTTTGCCTAAATAACTCATTCGATGAACTGAATTCAACTGCATTCTACACCCTCGGATTCTTTGTTTAGTTCCAGAATGTCAGTGATCGATCATCGTGGTGATCGATGAATTGAGAATGTTGGTGATATCATTGTTGCCGCGCACTAGTAACGTCAAATGGTCCGAAAAAGAAATTCTCACAATCTCAACACAAGGCACACTTCAGGCAATCAAGTTTTATCATCGTTCAGGCCAACTTTCAACCTCTTCCGCGTGAGTCGTTATTGATACCACTATTGATATTGTTGTTATTGCTGGTGCAACTGTTCATGCGGCTGATGTTGTTGTCATACGTCTAAGACATGATTACAACCCATCAATAAAACAATCCATTGTCATTTCCATCTGTCAATGTGATCAGCACAGTTGAAAGTAGAAATTTGCCATGAAAAAATCTAAAATACTTGCTTTATCTCATCACTTTCAAACTGAAGAACTTCCTTGTCAATTGATTACTTGATTACATGATGTAATTCTCTATCAGTCTTTTATAGTAGAGTTGTATATGAATGTCTTTATCTGCCAGTTGTGGTTGTGGTTGTGGTTGTGCTGATGAAATGAGTTGATTCAGACCCCTTCTTAGTTTGTCATTTATTCGATTGACGACATGCTTTCATTTCTTCATATCCTATAGAAGCCATCCGACAATAACGGTCAATGAAAATCGGCTGAAACAAATAGGTATCACGTTCCAAATGAAGATTGTTCTCTCGTGGTTGGCATCAATTGCGTTTGTATCCATTCGTTCAACCCGTGCATTGAATTTCTTCTGCATCCAAACAACTTCCAACGAGCTGTCACGTGATTCGCACAAATCACTGCTACACCACGGACACTATTTTTAATTACGTTATTCAAACGGATTGTCGAAATGTGAAAGAATTCGTGAATTTCGGAAATAATCATTCCTTTGTATGTAACATTGCACTCTGGGGGCAGAAACGTCATTATCCGTGATTACACAGCCAGTTAGGTATGCGTTCTCTGTTGATGATTAGTGGAGCAACATTACCTGATGAAAAGTATCATTCCGTATACGCCGTCTATCTACTAAGATTGGAGAATGTGTATTGCACATAGAAAACCCAAAGAAGTGCTCACTGATATGCGAAATTACAACCATGTTGCTCAAATAAAATGCCATTTATCGGTCAACGATTTGTTGGTTTTGGATTATATCCTGAAGCACCTCTAGAATTTTCTTCTTCGAGTTCACCAACTTGATGATAAAAATCATCAATTATCTCATTCTCCATTACACGACTCCGTTGGTTTTCCGACTTCCAGTGTGGTGACAGACCAATAACTCTATTTTTACAGTACTGAAAAATAATTCAGTTTCCATGGATGTGGATAGGTTATTTTTAAGCAAAATCCATTTGTAGAAGATTCTCCGTGTGCAACTGATCCGTCATTCAAAGTTAGTCTACTAGTATATTCGCTCAACTCAGCTCAATGAAGCCCTAGCTTTATTCTATTTTAATCCATTCTATTGTTTTGATAAATTCAGCAATTTATTGAAACTCACACTTCAGCCACATGGATGGAAACCGATCATTGACACTTTCAGATAAGTGTGAAGTAAATACTGTAGAAATAGAACTGGTTCAGCCACTGAGGTAAGTGAGAACTTCCTCTGTGACTTTCATGTTGTCAACCAGAACACGTACGAAACAAGGCACTGTGGAGTTGTGCTAGGCATTCATGTGGACTGGGATAAGTGTAAATGTGGGAACGTGTTGAGGGATGCGAAATGCATGCAGATATGTCATGTTACAGGGGATGGGTTGGGTCCACAAGAATCTTATTGTCAATAATGTGCAAACTGCGAACTTTGGAAATGGGAAATCTCACTGGAATCAAAGAAAAACGAACGATACTGTCCAGACTGCAGTATAGTGTGATGACGTTATCCTTTATTAGACCAGGAAAGATTACAGGAGAGTAGTGGTTTAAGATTAGGCGAATACGTTGATGGACAAGAGAAGAATTAATAGCTTGAGTGGCAACAAACTGTCTTAGCCTACGAACTTGAAAACGACCTTCCTTGTAGTTTTGTATGATAATCATTGTAAATTGGTGTTGATTGTACAGCCAAAGTATGTGACTGGAAATTGGGCATCGTTGATGACTGATTGCTCGTTGGGGTAGGAGGAACGCGAAAGGAAGAAAGAACACTCAAAGCACTTGAAACACTTGAGACAAGATCCAGGGTGAGAGGAAATTCCCGTAGGTTGTATAATCTCTTCGGAGAAAAGCTAAAATCTTGTTAGTTAGAGATAGACTGACAAAGCATGATGTCATTGGCGTACTTAAAAATGTGTGGAGTTGATGCAGTGGTCAAATCGCTAACATAGATAATGAAGAGAAAGCGAGAGAGAACGGCACCGTGAAGAACACCTGAGGTGTTAGTCAAAGGACTCGATAAACTAGTACCAAGTTTACTTCGTTCAGTTCTGTTGGAAATGTGGTCTTCCAAGCACAAGAGTGAAGAAGTTGGACGGCCAAAAGACTCCAGCTTCTGACGAGATGGGGAAAGGGGAATCGAACCGAACCGAATCGAATGCGGAAGAATTGTCAAAGAATATACGTCGAACAGATTTCATGGAACAATTTAAGTTGTTTGAAATGAAGTGGCAACCTGAAGTAACTGCATCCAGAGTGAATCTGTTGGGTTTGCACACAAACTTATGAAGGTCATTTGGAACAATAAAAGAGGTCCGCAGTCGACTTAGGATAGCGTTGTCGGTCAACTTGAGCACAGAACAAGTGATTGCGATGGGACGAAATTATTTTGGCAAAATGTTGGAAAGAGAGTGTTTGGGAATGGGTACTACTATCACGGGTTTTCAGGAGACGGGAATAGCACAAGCACCAACAGATGTATCAATGAGGAAAGTCACAACTCAGAAAAGCTGACGTGCTCCAAATTTGCGAACTGGAGGATAAACTGTCTGAACCAAAAGCGGAAGCTGATTTTGAGATTCGAAGAAACTTGAAGACTCCTTCTGAGGAGAATGGTGCTATATCTGAGTGAACAGAAGGAAACTAGGATGATATAATATCTCGTGAATGATGAGTATACGAAGTGTTCAGACCGTTGGCATTTATATCGTAGATTTTTGATCGAAACTGTTGTCCACACGGAGGCCGAATTCCTTGCCAGATTGGTTTGTTGTTATTGGCGCTACAGAAGAACTGGTGGGCAAATGTCCTATTCAGCCGTCGTTTCTCTTATTTGATCAGGTTGTGGTGTCATTTCATTGAAATCTGATCGTCAAGTTCAAGAGCATGTTCTTTCTGCCTTGTCAGAGATTTCAGCAATGTTGGGCCTGCTCCACGGTTGGTAAAACTTACAGTCTCCATAGAACAACACAAATCGAATATCGCCCTCAGTTCCTTCGAGAATAAGTCTATTGGGTAAAGAGAGCAGTCGAAAGAAAACCATGAAGAAATAGTGGGAAGGGATCTATGAAGAAGAGTAATGTTGGTGGATGAAAGATTTCTAGAGGTAACCTTTGTTCGTTTTGTCTTGGTGAGTGGGCAATATGCTGATGATAATGAGAACGTAATGACTCGTTCAAACGAGAGCTTTCAGTTGTAAGTGGAAACGTTCGGGATGGTTGGTGATAATTCTGTCTTCAACAACATTCCATCCAGTTGGAATAAAATCGAGGACAATTATTTCAGAAGAAAGTATGGGATATAAAAGCGGGTGATTAAAATCATTGACAACAATACATGACCAGCCCGATAATAATGGGATCAGAATGGGTACTAATGAGTCAAAAGAACAGGTCGATTTTATTTTGGGAGCCAAAATGGAACTATGTAGATGTTGCTGCTCACGGTACCTCGGGAATGCGAGAAATGAGGGTGACATTCAACAAAAAGGCAGCCGACAGCAATAGAAGAGCAAGTAAAAACAATTTCAAACTTATCAGACCACGCAAAATTGAGGTAGGTAATAACACTACTGTTTTTTTGTCTTGACGGAACCACTCGAGGTTCTCACGAAGAACGAGTTCAATGATAATAATCTCATTCAACCAATATCCTTAGTAACAGGTCACACTGCTGGTTGTGTTAATCAGAGAGATCAGGACAGTGGTCAGGAAAGACATCTTTCCAAGAAGGCATCGGATATTAGAACTGGCAAATGCAGGACTGTCATCTTCCTTAACGTGGTGCGACCAAGACCAATCGACCAACCAGCTCGTCTGTGTTTTCTAGTCCAACTTGGTCTCGGCGAGCTTCCTTAAGAACCACTAGTGGATAGTGAAGCGAAACATACTGTTTCTCAATAGAAACAACAAAAATAGACACAGTAGCCTTCTATGGCGCATGGCTGACTCACCGTGGAAACGGCTCAGTTCGTCGTTCAATGCACAGAAAGCAACCTGGAATGAACAATACATTCATCTTTAAAATATTTAATCTCATGAGATGGTTAAGAATCGAATAAGATGATCCACATTCATAGCAGGAGGAATAAGCACAGAGAACATCACTAAAGATAGATTCCAAAGAATGTGAACAATTTCCAACCAAATTAGCCACCTCAATTGCCTAGTTGATGCTATGATGCAGTTGGATTTTGAAAACCCCAAAGAAAGGCTTTGGTGGGAAGGGAGGCAGTACCGTATCTCGTTATCACTGAAAGGCAACCATTGTGCAAAGAGCATTGTCGAGCTTCTTCAAGAAAAGGCTTTGTGCAGCTCAGCCCCGGATTTAGTTCATATCCAGGCGAGTTGTGTTTTTGCAGTTGAAAGAAAAACTGTAGCTCTGTGCCCCTTTGCCTTTCTATATTTAGTCACTCACTTTTCCCCGTGCGGTAATGATTATAGCCCGCACGAGCACTCTCTTGTCAGAACAAATCCTTGGGCACAACCATTCTTGGGTATACACTACAGCAAATCAATCACTCAACAGAGCAGTGCTTTCGTACATAGCTCAGATTATTCATCTTGAAAGCTCCCAAGGCTTTCTATGCTCTGTACAAGATCCGTGTCGTAATCATCTCAGATGAAGTTTCCGAAGCTAGCCAGAACGGATGTTTTCTGAATCCGTCTTCAAGAAGGTCCCCGTGTGCTGAAAATCGCTTCCTTCTCGTGTGTGTGTGTGTGTGTGTGTGTGTGTGTGTGTGTGTGTGTACTCTTCAGTTCTCCTGGTACACCATTCACCTCGTTGTATGTCATTGATCAGACGACAACTAACACACAACGAAGAAAAACAACGCGTAGTCTAGAGTTAAGTGTTTAGCGCAGTATTTGTGAATTTTATTCCCTATTGCAACCATCTAGTTTGCTAAATAGTTGAATCCCTAGTAGTATCATATTATATCTTGATTTATTGGTGTGATTTTAATCTATTGGTAAGGAGCCTGCTCGTCAAACCCGTGTTCTCTCCATGAGCAGAGTGGAGAATTTATCGGAGAGCATAAGTAAATATGCATTTTTTCCAGTGATCAAAATTCAGACGAAATAATCAGCATTGATTTATCTGTCAGTTGCGAAATATAAATGTGATGAGAAATAACAGGTTAAGGCTCATCCTTGGGAGTTCACAATTGCTGAAATATCGAATGTGGCTAGATTTCAAACTTTCTGATGTAAACTGCAGAATTTCACATCGAAATGCAAAACGGTTTCTAGTAGGAATATATAAGTGGGAAAAACGGCAACGTCCAAATGAGCTACACATATCCATCACAAACCACTAGATATAACTATATCAGTTTCAAATGTGGCTTTGAGTCATTACACCCAGACACCAGAAAAGGATTGTGAGACTATTTTCTGATCTCACAGGCAATAAAAAGAGATCTGTAGAGATAAACTACCACATGAACAGTGATTTTCTTCAACAAAATGGAGTATTTCTGAAAGTCTCTTAGCGTGGCTTAGGAGTACTCCACTAAACGTAACTGTGATTGCAATCCATTACCTGACCTTTTATGCTGAGACACATCAGAGACTAGTTCTACAATGACATCCACAACTAAAATAATAGTACCTTCAAGCGTGAAATTCTAACGACCGCAGGTAACTAGAACGTCCGCACAGGCCCAGTCAACGTTCACGCACAACGTTTATCAGGAAAACCTGACATCGGTGAGCAGCCCTAAAATGGCAGCCTCCTATTTACATTTGCAGATCTCAATCGACTGGTCGTCACCAAATCCCATTTCCAACATCAAAAAGCACCGATCGACTCGGTAATCCAACTGTGGTAGGGCAGCACACCAGACTGACTTTATCCGAGTAACAACTTACTGGGCCTCTTCAACCGAGAATTGTAGAGTTTATCACGGCGGAGGAACGTGGAACGCCATTGGCACTGATAACGCACACTTGTATGTTACCTCCACATGATCCATCTCTCAGACCGAAGGAAGCATCACCCAGTAAGCAAAATTAATATCTCTTCCCAAAGGGTTTTATTATTTTGTGTTGGTTGTAGCTCAGGTTTTTATTTTTCATGATGCTCTGATAGCTGAGATTGGCTTTTAGATCGCAAACTTTACATCTCCAGTCGAAGTAGTATAGTCAGCGCAAGTGCGCTGTTGGTAGCGATCTTTTGTATGTATAAGTCTTTCATTAGTCCCGACCTTGAGCCTCGTAGAAGGCCTTGTGCCCAAATATCGACGTTTGTTTTCGGCTTGGCTTCCAGTAGCCCGGCCTTTGACTCCTGATGGTTGAGGTATGAAATCTTCGCGTGATAAGAGTGGATCTCCAAGACCGGATCGCGCATTTCAGCCAGCTACTAAGTTACCACTCCATCAACCACGCTGTGTTCCACCTTCAGTCAAGGCTGAGCAATTCGAAGTTTACAAAGATCCACCTGGTCTACTGGAAGTAGGTTCCACCACCAATAAAATATAAAACGGGAAATCCCCATTTGAGGACACTATTCCCCGTATGACTTCCAATGTCTCTCTGTTAAATCTGCTAGGTTGTTTGACTTTCTTATTCCGCCAAATTCAGGACCCTGAAATTTCCTCTAAAACTGCCCAACCCCCGTCATACTTCTTACAACGAAGAAGAGCAACAAAGCCAGCTGCAAGACTTGGATTTCGGTTCTTGAAGTAGCTGATGATATTGTCGTTCCGAAGAACAAACCAAATGGTCTGTAGCCAGTTCTCAACCGTATCGAGTTTTCGGGCAGACTGGTGGTTCCGGAGATAAATACAACAAAATCCAAGATTATCTCGTCCTTTGCAAATCCACCGGGCTCCTTCCACTTTAGAGGTCATATCTTAGAACTAGCGCGTGACTTCAGGTACTTTGGGTCTACCGTACAACCAAAAGGCAAAGTCAAGGACGAAACCAAATTCTGAGTCCACTGCGCAAGCCGAGCATTCGTTCAACTAGGAAAACCACTGTAGTCCCAACACTGAAACCGACCTCCGGGAGAGCATCCGACTCGTTTTTAGGTTTGCTTGTGAAACTTGGTCGCTGATAGTAAACGATACGAAAGAACTAGAAATCTTCGATCGTTGGTGCCTTTTGTGTATAGCAAAAATAAGTTGGCATGATTGAGTCTCAAACATCGCTGTACAACAAGGCTTCATAAGCAAATAAGTGTTGTCCCCTTTCCTTCAACGGCACCATCTCCAGTGGTTTGGCCCTGACCTCCTTCGACCCGAAACGAAACTCACAAACTGAACCCTTCTACGTTCATTTTGTCCAAACTGGAATTGTCACCTTCGTGGTGACCACATTTAAACGGGGAAGCAGAACGTGTGGGCCTTCATGCGGTCTTCGAACTTCGTGTGTGGTGCAAGAATTGGATTTCTCTCTGTTCCAACACTGAAGCCGATCGCAACGCATAGAAAGCTGCAGTCAGGGATATCCAAGAAGTTAGCTTATTGTCACGCACAAGTTAGTCGCGTGAAAAAACCATATATCTATTTCCGTGGTGGGGTGTGCAGACTATTCACTGAATAGGAGAGTACATCATTGCTAAAATCAACCGTTATGGACCACGGAGGGAGAACAAACGAGATTCTTTCACGAGTACTGAAAGTATTGAGGTGACCGAAGTTATACAAACCGCGTGGGTGCATCCTCTGATGCAATGCGGCCGTACTAGTATGTCCAGCTGGGGGTAGCGGCTGACACACTGGTGCTTGCCGTTGCGCTCCGTTCAATCGTGACCTGGGCGTTACCCACGCTGGATGAGGCGCCACGGTCAGAGCTATTGGCGGAGAGATTTGTGGACAGTCCGTCCAACTTCTACGAAGGACGGTCTTGCAGGCCGTTTATTTAATATATTTTAGCTCGCGGATCCCGCTCGTGAATTGGCCAGTGGTAAATACGGTCCCTGTCGAGGACTCAATAATAAACTGTGAACTTGTAACGATATCTGGATGGGAAATGTTTAATCGGGAAGGGAGAACAGCGAAGGCCGAAGACCCGGAAGTAACTACTTACTTTTGCAATAAAAAGGTAGGACTGGTTTTGCCTGATTGGTCTGAAATTCAACGGGAAAAAGTGAGAAACGAAGAGGTCTCAAGTGATGCTGTCGTCATTGGAGCTTCAGACTGCGGGCCAAGGAAAGACCAGAATGAAACCAATGACCAAAATAACTCACATGCAGTTGAGACAGATGCAATTGGTCCTTTAGCTAAGCAGTTTCCGGACGATAAAGTACAAGCTCGGGCAACTCAGATGAAGACTCCCACATGTTGAATGATGATGAAATGGCAAATAGCTTTATTCTTAGTGGAATTGGAATGATCAGGCATTAATTTGTTGTATCGTGCTACAGTAGTCGAGCGGTCCCGTGTACACTGTGCTAAGTAATCGATCTATGCGACATTTTACCTCGAAACAAACCTTGTTTCGGTGCTTATTATAGATCAGAAAAAGCACACCATGGGGGGAGTTATGGGAGTGATGACAAAGCCGCCTCGAACTTGCTTTGGGAGATTGACATCTTGAATGGTGGTGTATTTGAAAGCAGTCTGCAGAACATGAATAACCTTTCCAGGATGGGAGAAAATAGTGGAGTACGCATACTACTAACCGAGTAAGTTAGTTACTCAAGACTATTATAGGCTCTGAGGTAGTGGCAGTAAATGCGCAAACTTGAAATAGAATGTATGCAAGAAAATGGAGCAAAGTATATGAACCGCAAGATGGAATCCTCTCCTCGGAGTACGACCTACTTGAAGTGAGGTAGAAAGTTGTGATGCCAATGAACAGTGCAGCTACGGTTGATTGATATGGTCGACGTCCGAATGACTGATTTACAATGTTCAACCTTTTTACCCAAAACGGCTTTTGTACTACAGCGCGACTACTACTTCGATTATCATAATCCTCAAGAGTTGTCCGACGAATATGCCCTAAATTACAGTCCAGGAAATTGACACACACTCGAAATCCCCATTTTCGATTCATCTACAGCAGCGCAAGCGAGTGATACGGGAATAAGACCAGATCTGTTTGATCAAAAATCTTCCAGCTCAGTAGGTTTTTCGTGTTCCATCCAATCGCAGAATCCGAGTGGGTCTTCATCCGTCGTAAACAACTCAACAAATTCCTAAACGGTGGTTACAAACAATAAGTTCACATTGCAATGGACCAAAACATCCGCGTGGGTGGTTGAACAACGATGGGTACTGAGTGGAACTTCCTTTCCAACCAATAGTTCTTTAGATCAACTACAGAAATCTGTGCACTTTAGTAATTCACACCTAGTGTTTTTGGCTGGTATCGTGAAGTATTATGAACTGGTGCATCATGTCTCCATCCTTGATTGGAATCAAAGGCTGTACTTTCCCAGCAATATTTACTATCAGGAGTCTAACCGGTCTGACATTTGTGTGCACACCATTGAACTCTCTCAACTGGTAAACGTACGGTCGATGAAACCACAGAGCCGATATCTATCAAAGCTTAATGTTGAATACGGCCAATATTCTCAATTATATCCAGGTAGGCTCATAGTGTGCCAGCCCAATATTGACTTTATCTGTGAAGCATGGGTAAAAACATCAAGTCTTTAACTTTTGTATCGTACTGTTCACTTTTGTGGCACCGGCAGCAACAGTGTCCCGCACTTCACCAAAAGAGACACAAGCCTTGATTCAACTTTGTTGCTGTCACGGGTCTCCTTTCCGCATTCCTAACAGACATCCGTGATAACTCCTAAGTGTTCTTTGCCATTCATATTCACCATGGTCGCATCAGGATTGGCTAGTCCACAAACGACCTCCGACAACCGTAGAAGGTCCATTTACGAACGACTCAGATGATACGCACGTTGCTGTAGAAAGATTCTGACAAGCTATCCACAAGATGATCCACCAGTCACCGAGTTCGTATCCCTGTGTACTGCGTGGACAGTGCACAGTTCAACAACAACGCACAGAGACCAACGGCCTGCTTAAGTTGGTCGCACCAATTTCGACCATGCAGAATTGGTGAGACAATTCTATCCGACCCATTATTGTTTTGTTTCCATGCAACTGGCTTGAGAATGAAATTGAGGGAAACACACTTTCAACTACAGTTCGTGTTCTGATTACTGTGATGCTCTTAATTCACCATTTGCAAAATGCAATTATCATGGTTTTTCAAGTACAATGATTGAATGATTGCCATATAACGTACGTAATTCTAAAAACCCGGTAGCATTTTGATCAACTATTTGAGTTTGTAGGTAAATAAACTTTGTGATCGACTGTCGTGACTAAGCCAACAAAGCATAGATGCTTTCTGTTGATATCACAACTATTACAGTAGTGCTTATTTGCACACCATCTGTCCGGTTCAGCTGAAGACGGTAGATGTTCAGTTGGAGAATACTGTCACATGGTTCGTATGCCTTTCTTCACCTTATTGAGTTAGGTCCGTCTGACGTAGTCCCGTTCATTCTCACTCTGCACTTGTCCACAATAGTGTTTGGAGCAATCAACTATTCACTCATCCAGTAAATGGTACGCATACTCCAAATTATGAGTAAATGGAGGACAGTACCATTGTATATATATATATATATATATATATATATATATATATATGTATACCCAATTTGCGAGAAACGTGTGGGATAGCAGTAGTTAGATTTTGACTTCCGGCGAAAAAGGTGACTCTTATTGTCCGCTGGAAATGATGATGACGGACACGTTAATTCTCTTCCTTAGTGGGTTACATAAATACGAGACCCATCCAATCCGTGATCACCTTAGGGAAGATATGACTACGTGACATGAAAAGTGACACTAGTATGTGTATAACTTAGCAGTTGAAAGGATACCGCTATTTAAAATTTTCTCCCTACTTTCTATTCCTGATGAATGAATGAATGAATGGCCGTAACCAATGAACTGTTATTGGTTGTTATCATGGAGTTCTCGTTAGTTCAGGAGACCGGTTTGCATAAATGATCAGACTTCGAACAGGTTACCGATAAATACTGTGCCAATGGATGACACAACATGGAGCGGATTCTACTTAAATTGTTTTAACTGGGATTTGCTGAGCAAGACTGACGAAAGCTGACCAACATAACCAGATTATTAACAACCGGCTTGTCCATATTGGTCAGTTTTTCACTAAAATTGCAGCAGAAGTAAGTTGGTAGCGATGGGTGATCACTCCGCTGTAAAAGGAACCATTTTTGAAGCTTAGTAAACAATTCTCTCTCGACTTCAAGCTCTAACTACTGCTGTGTTGTTAGTAGAATATATGGGAATTCGATCCTTCGGGGGTAGATCTGCTGGTAAACAAACTGCACATGAATTTACTGGAAAGTTTCTGAACAAAATCTCTCACAGAATAACCTACAAAATTACTTTATCATGTCTTCATCACAGTCTTACCTAATAGCGCGAAAAACCCTTTTATTTTGGAGGTATAGTTCTCCGACCTAGCGAAAACAAACTAGAAGTTAACCGGACCAAACTGATATGGCCTTATTTAAAAGGTCATGTATTCTGAGAAATCAAAATCCATCTTCCTCCAAGCTCACCATGAACGCAAATTTTCTAGTAGGTTACCAGACTGTATAGTGTTTCTCCTGAATATAGCTGTACGGCGTTTGCTTCATTCCGTTAGGCAGAAATATAATCAAAGCTTCCACTGCAATTATTACTCGCTGTTGGATAAGAATTTATGCCTCCTTAGAAAGGAAACCGTGCGATGAATTTAGCAATCATAACTTTACAAATGATTCCTAATCGAAGGTTCAATAAATTTCGTCACGAAAACACCAATCAGGTTGGTGACGAGAACCATAGTTAGGCCATTTCAACCTCTCCCATAATATTGAAGAGCTGACATGAAGAGTATTGAGATAGAGGGGATTCTATATCTCGAAATCTTATATGAAATCATGGAAAAATAATTCTACTGTAAAACTCATAGCGAACAAAGTTTTCGTTCAAACTTCGACAGTATCTGGATTTGATATATCGTAAGGAGAAATGAATTGTTACGAGACATTTTAGTTTCACTACGACTTACATTTGAAATAAGGTGCCCGACGAGGCGCGACATTGGTTCCTTTTCTGACCAATTCATTCAGTGTCCAATTTCATTCCAGTGCTTCATCTAATTCACTGATAACCGTGCTGCATGTAACGAGCCCTGAAGCGTTCACAAATATATTGTGCATGTTGAGAGGTTGCTCAAATAATTCACTTAATCGGCCAGGCTATCCCAGTACCAAACAGGCCTGATATTCTCGGCTTTCATAGGGCATGATAAACCACGCCAGCTCAGTACTATCAGACACATTCAACAGTACGAAATTCACCGGATACTTGCAAGGAGTGTTCCCTGACTAATTCTAAGAAAATGACTTTTTTTAGAATAATGCATCCTGTCATATCTCTTGGAACGTAATTAACTAGGATAAACTTCCGGTCGTCTATGAATGCCGTCACCGACCTGTTATTTCCCAACATTCTACACGATTATTCTTCTATCACTCAACAGAAAGCATGCATATATTTCACGTGAATCATGCTCCATGTGAATAGAAGGAAAGCCGTGTTGAATATATAAGCACTGATGGTAAAAGTGTTCAGTACAATTACACAGAGATAGGGTCTGTATTCATAGTACACAAGGTGACAGGACGGGGATGGAATAATTTCGTGAAATCGCCATGTCCCTAGGACTCGGGCTTCAATCATAGTTAACAGAAGTGTAAACGAGTACTGAATCTGAATAGTGGTGTTGTTCGTTGTTCGGTTTGCAATCTGTATTAGACTGAATTATTACGTAGATTTGGGAACAGACATTCTCTGAAGTGTACGACCAAATTTGTGGCCATTGGGGCTAATGAGGTAGGCGTATCCAGTATGCTTCCAAGAAACTTGGTCCACCCTTCCACGTACTACTTACTGCCGATAATTCTACAATTGACAGCAGTACTGTTGTTCTCCAATTTGGTTGTGACCAACGCACATGGAACATTTAGAGAATCACGATTAGGATTTCAGCGCGACCTTTCATACGAATATCGTTTACTCGGACTCCTTATGCATGGCAGAGATAATCACGAGTATTACTTGTGCGTCTGAATATATTGACCTGTATTATAGGGACAAATTATCAGTATGCCTCTCATATATATACGTGCGCCTGTTTAATACTTATCTTCTACCATTCTTCAGGCCGAACAGAAGTGTTTGGTTGATCTTCCAATGTGCCGATTGGTCTGACTTGTTTGTGCTTGACAGCACATGTATAATATGACCTATCATGCAGATTGAACACGGAACTGAAAATGGAAACACATGGAAGCAACGTACAGCCGTTTCATCCTTGTTATGAATCACCATCAGTGCACACTCACCGAGAGCGGGGTGAACGACTGTGAGTCGAACACCGAATAACCGGGCTTTGCGGACTGTCTATCAACGAACATCAAACATCTGCTTCACTTCGCATGGCACCCTTTATTCAGTACGGAAAATACGTGATTGATAAATTCGTACAAATCTAAATTCCCGCAGCTTATGTACGGTCTGTCTAAGAATTCCAATGACAGTCAATTAAGTTCGAATTGCAATTTTTATTACTGTCTAGTTTGTCAGTAGTCCAAATTCCATCGATCGCCACGAATCAAGGAGAAATTTCGATGTAGGGTATCGTGAGCGGATGATCAGTTCCAACACTGGTTCCAAGCTGAATACCGTATACGCCAAGATTTTCATACCATAGTTGTGTACCTAGGTGTTGGCGCGTTTTTTACTGCTCTTAATCATCTGATTAGCAGCTTTTGAGATAAAATGACAATTGCACAATTGGGTGTCTGCCTTCCTGAACAACGGGACTCCAAATATTAGAGTGTGAACCAGCAGTTCAAAAGCAGTACAGTCAACAAGCGGAGTACCTCAAGGGTCACTTTTAGACCCACTGATTTTTCTTGTCTAAGTAAACGGTTTAGCGGAAGATTTATCCCTACCATGTTTCATTTTTTCAGACTATGTTAAATGTGTAGGATTTGGGGATCGAGATAACTTACCGAAGGACATTACACAGGTAGTTAACTGGGATGACAAGTGAGATGCGCCCTCGAACTAAAGCAAGAATCTCTTACTGATCAGAGCTTTAGAGGGACTGATGGTTACAGATGATAATGGAACATTCACAGTTGAGGCAACACGATCAACAAGGGAGTTGGGTGTCAAAATGACCGCTGATTTTGAGTGGGCTGAACAGTGGAAAACTAGCTGCTCACAAGGCAAGAAATGAACTCTAGAATTCTAACGCAATTGATTGTCATCGGACATCTTTTACAGGTTTTACAGGAAGCAGTAGAAGCTCAGTTCTGTTACGTGATTTATTGCAAGCTGGAGGGTGGCTTAATCGCCAGCTGCGGTCGGGTTGCGTTTACATTCGTAAAATTGCTTTCATAAATGGATTGAAACAAACCCCTGTTCTGCCGCCACTGATTGTCAAGACAACATTTTGCATCATGAAACCCGTTAGATTCTATACAAATGCGACTACTGTTCTTGTTGATATTATTGCTACCAATGCTACTAGGAGTACCACGAACGATTTTGCTTTGAATCGAAACAAGTGGTATTCTGGATAGCGATCGATTCTCGTAATTGATGACTTCTCTTTATGGGTAGGAGCACAATTTTATTGAACATGGCAGGGCTGATGAGGACACTTGTATTTAGAAGTTCAGGCAAGTTAATTTCACGAAACACATACGATCATTTATTGAGCCTTTTTCCAAACAGTTCTGTACCAACATTGATCTTGCTGGTTGCCTGAGATTCGGTTGCTTTCCACGTACTGGTCCGTGTGCATCATTTAGTCTGCTTCGGAATGCCTCCGACATATTCGTCGTCCGTCCTTTGGTCTATGGCTCTCGATCGGTTGGCCCGATCTGTTTGAAATTCATGTTGTCCTGTTGATCCAGCATTCCTCGCTGCACACCGACGGCATTTCGCTATGAGCAAATTGAAAAGCTTGGCTATTACATATATATGACTAGTAGACGATAGCATTCGCATAATATGATTCGCCGTGTATCACTCTTGAACACATCGTAATGTAAACAGGGAAACCTTCTCACACACACACAATACACAGAGTGTACACAAGTTTTCGATTACCTCAAGAGTAAGCTTATTCAATCAAAAACCCGTTTTCAGGTGATAACAATGCATCTGATTTATGCTATTTGCTCATCATATATGAGAGCACACGTGCGCAAGTGTATGAGTGAGGGTGCATGTAGAGTGTTGACTATGTTTGTGAGCATGCGTTCGTCCCTGAATCAGCTCATGAACGAAGCCGAATATAAACTGTCACCACATCTGTTCCTTACTCCACAAATAAGAGGAGATGTTTCGAAAGTTTGTTGCAATTCTCACTGTGTTCTCTGTATGCCTTTCTGTCAGTAAGTTCCGGTGATGTCTTTCTTCATTTTGAATAATGCTGTGAAATTCGAAGAGCATTCAAAATGTGGGCAGATTTTAAATCAATATCACCAAAATAAGTTTTTCTGGAATGTGTTGAACTGTAAATTAATCGACGGTGGTTGGGCGACAGGTCTAAAAGTCCACGGTGACGTGCATTTGACCATCGCGAGACACATGTTTTTTATAAAATAAAGATTTAAAATATCAAAATCCATAAAGAATTTCTCTACAAACGTTCTATCTAATACGACCTGAGGGCTGTTGAAAATGTGTAACCTGGGATATTGTGATAAATTCCATCGAAGCTTGGAAGTCGAGAATCAGTGAGAAGTTGGGAATTAATAACGTTTAGAAATATAAATGTGAAATGCCCAACTGGTGGTGGTGGGTATAATTAGGTCTCAGTCCTTGCCAGTGCAGTTCCCTTTGCATAAGAGTCGACTATATGTTCGTGTAGCTGAAATAATAAGCCATAACGTTGGCAATATATATATATATATATAGAAAGAGAACAATACTCTGATGGAACCGTCTAACAAAGGAGTTCCAATGGGACCACCTGATGCACCAACTTCACCTTATATTCCATGGTTCCACTCACTACGGGAACTAGACCCCGGTTAGTCAGAGTGGTTATGAAACGAAAACATCATTTCATGTGAAAATCACGAATCATAAATTGCATTGAGATTTTACAACTTTAGAATTGCATTTGGATAAACCATCGACAAATCTCATGGTACGAAATGTCCTAATTTTACACCTCAGTTCAACAAAGCAACGTCATCATTATCCGATACGTCTTAAGGTTCGTGGTGATTATATTTACATTTTACCAGTAACTAACATAGAAATGTTGCATATGGTCATTAGATGAAATGTTGCCATCTAGTTCAATAGTCACTGAAAACTTGATTGTTTTGGAATTCTGTTCGAATTCCAGCCGACGCCGTTCAGTGCTATTCATGTACGAGTTGCTCAATTCCATTTGTGCCTACCACGTCAGTAATTCGCAGTTCCTGTTCTCAGTGTGAGGTGAGTGTTTTTTCCACATCACTGCGTGTGTCGTGATCACCTGTTACCAACATGAACTAGGTACGATTTATTGTGTCTGTGTTGATGAAACACAAATTTGTACTCATCAAGAAGGGCAGGTCCTCCCCAAAGACTGGGACCAATGTTTTGCGAGTTGTGGGAGTCTTTGGTTGACTGGTCTGAGGAGTGACGTTTGAATCATTCAACAACCGAAGAAATTGACTCGCAGACGATATATCAAGGTTGTCCAAAACAATGGTGATCTTTGGCTTGGTCTATTGTGTTCTCATGGGATTCATCATTTCACACTTCAGAGTCAAATTTGATTGATTGATTCTGATAGAACATTGAACCATTCTCGGCACTGGCAAATCCTTCCCACCCCAAGTACCGCATAAGCAAGTAGTACGTTACTAATGACTGACTCTATTTTCCGGTCCTTTGAGGGTCTTCCGTGGCATATATGTTTGACCCCATCAAATATTTCTAGTGTGTATTGTTATTTTTGTACGCGTATATTTGATCGTTCATTTCTAACCCGAAATCGTGAAATATTCTCTGGACGGTAGGTGAGTAATTCCGCAAGTGAATTAGGGAAATCAGAAACATACTTCTTTTGATAAACAATACTGTTTAAAGGCAAATAGTAAATTACATAATGACATTCCGCCTCAATGAACAACTTATCTCATTTACCGCATGATGAAACAGAGAAGAAGGTGGTTCGTGAATTAATCCAATAAGATGAAAAGCACTCAAACGTGGGTAAAATGCAAAAAATCAATTCTGCCACAGTCAAACCCAACTGTGATCGAATATTTTCCTTAAAAATTGCACAAAACACACATACATTCAAATCAAAATATGTCAGAGATTTTCACTATCAAATCAAAGCAACTGACATCACCAAAATCAAAAATATCAACAAAGATTATCCTCCCAGTCAAGAGTGGCATACACAAGCGAATAATTTTCACTATAACGCACAAAATCACAGTCATCGGAATCATCCATTTAGCCATCGGCATCATCCAAAACATCATCATCGTCATCGTCATCAGCATCACCATCATCACTTTCTCCAGTTTGTATTTCCGGATCATTACCGCCATCTTATATACTATCATTTATCTTTTTCATATTTATTCCCACTTTCACTACCGTGGTTTTGCCTGTATCCGTTTTCCTAAATAAATAAAGATTTCACAAACTCTGGTCAACTTTCAAGTGCAAAGCGAAACTCGCGGGTGCGTTGCAGTTTGCACACCTCAGAATAATGTGATACGTGGCTTTGGAGCTCGAACTGACTGCTGTTCAACGCACTTGTGTAACGAAAAGTATAATACTTCGAATCGGCACTCCCCGTTCAACTTTGCCTTAATCGGTTTGATCACAACATCATTGTGGAAGATTCAACTGTGATGTGACAATGATACTCATGATGACGACATGCACATGAAAATCTTTGTTCTTCCAATGTAGCCTTTCCTCCAATAGCTGTGAATGAACAGTGAGATGGCAGAATTTATACATCATTTCGGAACAATAAAACAGTCATTAGATCAACCAATAATCTCATGTCTGTACACCGTTATACTATCAAGTTCATTGTGAAATTCAATATTCGAACACATTTCACTGTCTGCCCGTGTTCTCTTTATTTCGATATTTCCCGTAGCTACGCTTCTGTGAAATCCCAAGTGTTATTTGCACAACTTAGTTATGCTGTATGAGTTCATCTTTGGGTATTCTCTTGACGAAGTAAATTATTCCAACCTTTGAATGTGGTGGCAAATACTTGTCCTGAAGGCGATTATTCACCGTGTTTATTTCTGGGTCTATGGTGCAAATAATGCAAATGTCAAAAGAAGAACCATCAAGTCCTCATAATTTCCAATCCGATTTTATCGGTTTATCTGTTTTAGTATAGTGAGTGTAAGATTATCAGCGGGAAATTACGCACGTTTGAAATGCAAAGATCAACATCACAGATTCTTTCAATTCAGAGTTCGCTTTGTGTCTCAGTGTCCCTCCATTCACAGGAATCAATCAACAATACGGTGACCTACGGTCTGACCATTACACAGTTAGCGAACCCGTAGGAAAGGTCAGTCATTCAGATTTTCAACATCCTAAGGAGAAATACTAACTGTCGTTGATGAAACTAAACAAATTCATATCAAGAACACAAAGTGTTTATGTAATGAAAACCTATAGTTGAGATGCCATGGAGAACATTCACTGAGACACCAGTGCCAGTTGATGAATACAAAGACACGGAATTGGTCACCCATGTGTCAATACACTCAATTTAAGGGGAACAGTCTACCAAGAAAGAGTTCACTCTAGAGATTATAACAGGTGTTACTTTTATGCTGTTTTCTTACAGCTATACAGCGTAACTTACAAAATTCCATATTGGACCCGATCACTCCTCTGATAGTTTCTATTCATCAAATACGTGGAGCAATGCTGCTCAGTACTTCCATGATTTTCAGTGTCATTTGGAGAGCTAACACCAAGTATTAAAAACATTTTGCGGACATTCAATCTGCCTAACTTGACGAACAACAAAGATAAATTTCGTGGGTCCTGTTTGAACGCAGCATTGGATATCCAGTATCAATAGAGTGTCAAAGTGTACCTCACGGAATCCGTCGTCCTGCTCTGATGCCTGCAAGTTGTTACGGAACAGTCGTAGAGTGGCCCACGATCTCACTATTAGTAGGAACAAAAAGAGACTCAACACAACACACGTCAGCTCGTCCTGATACTCGAGTTACACACTGATTCAGTTCTTGTGGATTCGCAGAGTAGAACACTGATCGGGGGCACAGAACATATTTCTGTTTATAAGTATCTAAATGAATGCCAGGCATACGTTAGATTTGGAGAATTCTGTTAGACACATTCCCTTTGGTGAAATGTGAATGTACAACAACTGACTTCGGGAGAGTGGAAGAACAAATACCCACCCGTAAAGATGAACATACACCAAGTCGAACTCAAATGATCGAAAGCCCAAATGACACATATTATTCTAGAGTAAAGCATTGGTAAACCAACATATCACAAAACCGGCCAGTACAGCGAGTTTCGCATACTCCTCACTAAAATGTGTGCTTCCATTTGTCGAAAGTGACTCAGTCAACTGGAGGCTAACCACACGGTGACTAGGGAATGATTATCACGTCACCACAGATCTGTCGTTGTAAGCTACCAAGTCAAAGTATTTATCAATGATCAGAACGTGAAGTTAGCAATTGTGCTCAAATGTCATCTTACAATAAGAAGTTCCTTGATACTGTAAGACCAAAGTCTCCCGAATCGCATATTTTGATCTCGTGAACAGCATTCGTATTCATTCCCCAATGCGTGACACATTTGGATTCAGCACTAGCCAAATGAATGAAACAATTTTGCAAGCGAAATGGTATCTTTAACCAAAATGTGTGTAAATATTTGAAATATGATCCGGTTAATAATTGCGAGCAATTTTGGTTGAGTATAACTGGAATCGACATCGTAAGAATAAGGAAACAATAATCTGGTCTTCATTGGGACGAGTTCCAAACGAGTCACAAGTAGCTATGCATTTTGTTGGGTACTGTTTTGGACAACAACAAGAATGCGTTCGATTGCCAGTTGGTTGGGTTGAATGTTATTTTTCTTCAATTACAGCAGACCTATTGGCTTGGTGGAAGTGGAGTGTGTGTGATACATTGGTTCCCTGTATTGGTAGAAGATCATGATCGGTGTGTGTGCGTGATACATGCTCGAATTGAAACTATGGTCCGAATAAGGGGAATTTAATTTGCACAAACAGAAATTGAATTTGAACCGTGCTAGGAATCCGGACACTGAATTGGCGCTGCAGTTATAGTGAGGCGTAATGGACATCGTGGAGAGATATCAATTCATACTCTCCAGGAGTGAAGGGTCATGAATGGATTTTCACGCTCCAGTGGTGCTTTTGATCTACCAGAGTAGATTTGAGGTCAATCACACCAAACGCTTCAGATGATTTGCATCACCAATTATCTTAATTACTTGACTACATTCCACTACAACTGATATCTGTGAGTTCGTGTGTACTTTTGTCTGTCCTGGGAAAGATTTCCTTACGAGTCTACTGAACTCCACCAATCGAGATTTAGTTATACGGATGGTATATTAGACCGCATAAAATTTTATTCATGAGAACTTTCATTTGAAGTCGACTTGCGCACATTTCATATCAAATCAAGATGTCTCAGTCCAACCCAATCATTTCGAAAACACATCGAATTCTCAATTCCAACAGTAAATCACGTTGTTATCAGTATTTCACAGTTACCAGTAGGATGAGTTAACTAACTCGCTTGATTGTCTTAGGGATGGATATCATTACAAAAACCAAGGAAACGACAACCAGTGCATCAAACGAAAGAATAAAACTCTAGATTTTATTAGTACACCCTTGCCTAAATAACTCATTCGATGAACTGAATTCAACCGCATTCTACACCCTCGGATTATTTGTTTAGTTCCATAATGTCAGTGATCGATGATCGTGGTGATTGATGAATTGAGAATGTCGGTGATATAATTGTTGTCACGGACTGGAAACGTCAAATGGTTCGAAAAAGAAATTCTCACAATCTCAACACAAGGCTCAGTTCAGTCTGCTGAGTTTTATCACCGTTCAGGCCAACTTTCAACCTCTTGCTCATGAGCCCTTATTGATATCACTATTGATATGGTTGTTATTGCTGGTGCAACTGTTCATGCGGCTGATGTTGTTGTCATACGTCTAAGACATGATTACAACCCATCAATAAAACAATCCATTGTCATTTCCAACTGTCAGTGTGATCAACACTGTTGAAAGCAGCAATTTGCCATGAAAAAATCAAACATACTTGCTTCATCTCATCACTTTCAAACTTAAGAACTTCCTTGTCAATTGATTACTTGATTACACGATGTAATTCTCTATCAGTCCTAAATGGTAGAGTTGTATATCAATCTCTTTATCTGACCGTTGTGGTTGTGGTTGTGCTGATGAGATGAGCTGATTCAGAACCCTTCTTAGTTTGTCATTTATTCGATTGACGACATGCTTTCATTTCTTCATATCCTATAGAAGCCATCCGAGAATAAAGGTCAATGAAAATCGGCTGGAACAAATAGGTATCACGTTCCAAATGAAGATTGTTCTCTCGTGGTTGGCATCAATTGCGTTTGTATCCATTCGTTCAACCCTCATATTGAATTTCTTCTGCATCCAAACAACTTCCGACGAGCTGTCACGTGATTCGCACAAATCACTGCTACACCACGGACACTATTTTTAATTACGTTATTCAAACGGATTGTCGAAATGTGAAAGAATTCGTGAATTTCGGAAATAATCATTCCTTTGTATGTAACGTTGCACTCTGGGGGCAGAAACGTCATTATCCGTGATTACACAGCCAGTTAGGTATGCGTTCTCTGTTGATGATTAGTGTGGCAATATTACCTGATGAAAAGTATCATTCCGTATACGGTGCCTATCTACTAAGATTGGAGAATGTGTATTGCACATAGAAAACCCAAAGAAGTGCTCATTGATATGCGAACTTACAACCATGTTGCTCAAATTAAGTGCCATTTATCGGTCAACGATTTGTTGATTTTGGATTATATTCTGAAGCACCTCTAGAATTTTCTTCTTCGAGTTCACCAACTTGGTGATAAAATCATCAATTATCTCATTCTCCATTACATGACTCCGCTGGTTTTCCGACTTCCAGTGTGGTGGAAGACCAATAACTCTATTTTTTACAGTACTGAAAAATAATTCAGTTTCCATGGATGTGGATAGGTTATTTTTAAGCAAAATCCATTTGTAGAAGATTCGCCGTGTGCAACTGATCCCACATTCAAAGTTAGTCTACTAGTATATTCGCTCAACTCAGCTCAATGAAGCCCTAGCTTTATTCTATTTTAATCCATTTTATTGTTTTGATAAATTCAGCAATTTATTGAAACTCACACTTCAGCCACATGGATGGAAACCGATCATTGACACTTTCAGATAAGTGTGAAGTAAATACTGTAGAAATAGAACTGGTTCAGCCACTGAGGTAAGTGAGAACTTCCTCTGTGACTTTCATGTTGTCAACCAGAACACGTACTAAACAAGGCACTGTAGAGTTGTGCTGGGCATTCCTGTGGACGGGGATAAGTGTAAATGTGGGAACGTGTTGAGGGATGCGAAATGCATGCAGATATGTCATGTTGCAGGGGATGGGTTGGGTCCACAAGAATCTTCTTGTCAATGGAAACTGCAAATTTTAGGAATAAGAAGTCTCATTGAAATCAAAGGAAAGCGAACTATACTGTCCAGGCTGCAGTATAGTGTGATAAAATTATTCTTTTGTAGACCAGGAAAGATTACAGGAGAGCAATTAAAACACTTGAGTCAAGATCCAGGATGGACGAAAAATGCTGAATATTGTGCAAGATTTTGGAAAAATCTGAAGTCTTGTTAGTTAGCGATAGATTGACAAAGCACTACGCCATTGGCGTACTTAAAAATTTGCGAAAAGATGCAGTAGTCAATTCGTTACCAATTACTATGAGTCATTTGCTTTCTACTTGCTCATAGTTGTGACGTCAGTACAAAAGATCTTTTACTAACGTCATGAGCATCGGAGTCGATCACAAATACGAGCTACTTAAAAAAACCAAGTTCTTGATCAAAGTAATCCTTGATATCGCTACAAACTGACAACAAGGTAACAGAAATATTGCCGAAGCCAGTAAGATCGTGACAGATCGAGATGTTTTGCTTCACGTGGCAATCAAGATATCACTGTACTCGATGAACCATGATAGTTGGTCTTTAAGGATTGTGAAATAAGACCATCATTGTAATGAGAACACGAATTTTGGTTGAACGTGTGGGTCCTGAAAATCGCTTCCTTCTCGTGTGTGTGTGTGTGTGTACTCTTCAGTTCTCCTGGTACACCATTCACCTCATTGTATGTCATTGATCAGACGACAACTAACACAGAACGAAGAAAAACAACGCGTAGTCTAGAATTAAACCTCCAGAGCAATATTTGGGAATTGTATTCCCTATTGCAACCATCTAGTTTGCTGAATAGTTGAATCCCTAGTAGTATCATATTATATCTTGATTTATTGGTGTGATTTTAATCTATTGGCAAGAAGCCTGCTCGTCAAACCCGTGTTCTCTCCATGAGCAGAGTGGAGAATTTATCGGAGAGCATAAGTAAATATGGATACTTTCCAGTGATCAAAATTCAGACGACATAATCAGCACTGATTTATCTGTCAGTTGCGAAATATAAATGTGATGAGAAACAACAGGTTAAGGCTCATCCTTGGGAGTTCACAATTGCTGAAATATCGAATGTGGCTAGATTTCAAACTTTCTGATGTAAAATTCAGAATTTCACATCGAAATGCAAAACGGCTTCTAGTAGGAATATATAAGTGGAAAAAACGGCAACGTCCAAATGAGCTACACATATCCATCACAAACCACTAGATATAACTATATCAGTTTCAAATGTGGCTTTGAGCCATTACACCCAGACACCAGAAAAGGATTGTGAGACTATTTTCTGATCTCACAGACAATAAGAAGTGATCTGAAGAAATAAACTACCATGTGAACAGTGATTTTCTTCAACAAAATGGAGTACTTCTGAGAATCTCGGTAAGGTAACGGAGTGTATTATTCGTTCCCAAGTATGATCAGCTCCATCAAGTTCGTGAATGCAGATTTTGATTTGTGTTAAGAATTGGGAAACAGCCAGCATCCATAGTCAGCCTCTGTTATATTTTCCCTTAAATGTGAAATGATCAACCAAACACCATTGGTGTTTAACTCACCAGTGGTAGTCTAGTGAATTCAAACGTTTGTTTACATCTTCCTCGGAGTATAGAGGTTCGAATACCCACCACCATTGGTCACTTCGGTCGTAGACAGCAATTTACTGTCATCTAGCTCGGTACTCAAACTTGACCTATGGGAATCTCATTTGGTTATCTGCACTCGTAGTCTCGAGGTCTGGTTGTTGTCAATCACTGATGATGAAGTGGGTCTTTCAGTCTGTGGTGTATACACATTCTACTGCACTCCTAAGAGGGCATGCAGTAAAACTGCAGCACACGTGTGGCAGCCTGTTTAGAAATCATTCATAGTTAGTATTCACCAAATACCAATTGTATTCTATAACTGCCAGCCACACACGTCTTCAACACGTCTGTTCGAGTTGGATGTCAAAGGTTTACTCCCAAACAGAACCGCACAATTTGACCCTCTTCTTTCAATGGACCTAAGCGGTATTTGACTCCTTACCCAAAAGGCAATCAACTCTTACGATGTACAGTGTCTTTTATTGAAATGAATGAATTGCGAACAGAACTTTGCTACCTGATCAGTGTGAACTATAGGAGAGTAAAATAGTTTCCGAAGTGATTTCTCACCATTGGGAACATTTGGAGCACTACACTTCGGCCAACCTGTGGCACACAATCCTACTTACATAAATGCATGCATACGTAGATATTTATACTCTCTACTACTAATACCTATATTACTACTCCAACTTCTAACGCGAATATTCCTACCAGTAGCCCGTAGCCAGTGTACCGGTCACAGATGGCATAAATAAACGATACTTGGCGCGTCGGCTGGTTGCCGATGGAAGAAAAGCCACTTCGGTAATTTACAGCGAACTACAAATCATCAAGTTTCCAAACAAGCAGTCGTGGACGATTTGTGGCGAATTCCATAGAACGTGATGGGATCTCGTATGCCATCTATCAACTAGAAAGTTCTGTAGGTGGCATCCTGAATTGTGCGAGTGTGGCTTACCATCAAATCAAGCCATTCCTCTTGATTTCGCCTGGTTAACTACAGCAAGCTTCACGAAGGACTGGATGAACCAAGAAACAGTCACCAAATTCTGGCCCTCTCGAATATCCATCCTCGGAGATACGTTGAATATCCTGGATAGTCACATGATCCCAAAGGTGTACGAACCAACAGTGGTTAACAGCTCCCAACAAAACCAGTCACTCTCCTAGTGAAAAATACCGAGTGGTACTGGAGATGCCATTCTGTGCACTATTCACATGTATCTCAATGAATTTTGACTGTGCAAAGCGCGCTGATCCCACTACGATGTCTCTGGTAAGTGACGCGTCCTGTACTCTTCCAGTGATCCGGTGACCCGAACACCAGCTGGGAACCTTGACACCACGTGGGGTATACGCAAAGCCTGTTGGAACGTGAGAACTCGTTCGGGCACAGGTAGTCAATGCATCACCATGTGCACTCTTCACAAATAAAAATTCGAAATCGACTGTCTGTTTGTCTGAGGTAAGCCCACCTAACTGCGGCACTCGGCAAATGAAATAACATCATGTGAACGTATCTTGCTTGAAGTATCATAGCGAACGGATGAACAATTCCGAGCTTCAATGGTTCTGATTGCAATCATTAGCCTGTCATAGTGTGTCCTGATTTCTTGGATGCCGGTTTCATGAAGGATAGTCATAGCGTGGTTTAGGAGTACTCCACTAAACGTAATTGTAATTGCAATCTATTCTCTGAACTTAGGTGCTCAGCGAGACACCAAAAACTAGTTTTACACTGATCTGCCGAACTCAAACAGTGGTATCTTCAGGCGTGAAATCCAGGGGCCTTCTGAGTCACAAACTCTGCTGCTCGATAACGCTACTCGAGAATATAAGCACTGTCCTCTTTCCTTAATTGATGCCGTCTCTAACGGTTTGGCCATGTCCTTCTTCAACCAGAAGCTGAATTCAATAACAGAGGCCTTCTACCTTCACCTTGTCCAAGCTGGAAATGTCACCTTAACAGTCAGCCAGAGACTTCGGTCAATACACTTGAAGCCAACGTAGAACATCTAGGCCTTCAGTCAGTCTGCCGACTTCGAGTGATGCACAAGATTTTGTTGTAACTGTTTTAAAATAGTAGTCTATCGCGATTCATAGAAATCCGCCATCAGACCTATCCTCATAGGTTCTAAAATCATTTCTGTTCGAGGACTTGACTTACCGTGCTTCCTGGAGCTTTGCGAGGACCTGACAGAGCTCCCCGGGATCCCTCTTGACCTTGGTAAGTTGGCTGGCCTTCGGACGTTTCTCGAAGGCGTCGGTGTGTTTGGTGCGAAGTAACACGGAAGAGATGAAATGGACCACCTCGAAGAGAGCCTTGATCACAGAGGTTGACACCCCGACCGACAGGATGCGATGCGGTGATTCAAGGCTGTCCAGCTGGGGGTTGGTGCTGACCCAGTGGTGCAAGCCGTCGCACTCCGTTCACTCTCGGGCTACGCTTTACCCACTCTGGATGAGGTGTGTCAGTCCGAATTGTAGGCGGAGCGACTTATGGACAGTCCACCAGAACCCCTGTGAGGGATACTATGTGTCGATTGTCGAAATGTGAAAGAATTCGTGGATTTCGGAAATAATCATTCCTTTGTATGTAACATCGCACTCTGGGGGCAGAAACGTCATTATCTGTGATTACCAAGCCAGTTAGATATGCGTTCTCTGTTGATGATTAGTGTGGCAATATTACCTGATGAAAAGTATCATTCCGTATACGGTGCCTATCTACTAAGATTGGAGAATGTGTATTGCACATAGAAAACCCAAAGAAGTGCTCATTGATATGCGAACTTACAACCATGTTGCTCAAATTAAGTGCCATTTATCGGTCAACGATTTGTTGATTTTGGATTATATTCTGAAGCACCTCTAGAATTTTCTTCTTCGAGTTCACCAACTTGGTGATAAAATCATCAATTATCTCATTCTCCATTACATGACTCCGCTGGTTTTCCGACTTCCAGTGTGGTGGAAGACCAATAACTCTATTTTTTACAGTACTGAAAAATAATTCAGTTTCCATGGATGTGGATAGGTTATTTTTAAGCAAAATCCATTTGTAGAAGATTCGCCGTGTGCAACTGATCCCACATTCAAAGTTAGTCTACTAGTATATTCGCTCAACTCAGCTCAATGAAGCCCTAGCTTTATTCTATTTTAATCCATTCTATTGTTTTGATAAATTCAGCAATTTATTGAAACTCACACTTCAGCCACATGGATGGAAACCGATCATTGGCACTTTCAGATAAGTGTGAAGTAAATACTGTAGAAATAGAACTGGTTCAGCCACTGAGGTAAGTGAGAACTTCCTCTGTGACTTTCATGTTGTCAACCAGAACACGTACTAAACAAGGCACTGTAGAGTTGTGCTGGGCATTCCTGTGGACGGGGATAAGTGTAAATGTGGGAACGTGTTGAGGGATGCGAAATGCATGCAGATATGTCATGTTGCAGGGGATGGGTTGGGTCCACAAGAATCTTCTTGTCAATGGAAACTGCAAATTTTAGGAATAAGAAGTCTCATTGAAATCAAAGGAAAGCGAACTATACTGTCCAGGCTGCAGTATAGTGTGATAAAATTATTCTTTTGTAGACCAGGAAAGATTACAGGAGAGCAATTAAAACACTTGAGTCAAGATCCAGGATGGACGAAAAATGCTGAATATTGTGCAAGATTTTGGAAAAATCTGAAGTCTTGTTAGTTAGCGATAGATTGACAAAGCACTACGCCATTGGCGTACTTAAAAATTTGCGAAAAGATGCAGTAGTCAATTCGTTACCAATTACTATGAGTCATTTGCTTTCTACTTGCTCATAGTTGTGACGTCAGTACAAAAGATCTTTTACTAACGTCATGAGCATCGGAGTCGATCACAAATACGAGCTACTTAAAAAAACCAAGTTCTTGATCAAAGTAATCCTTGATATCGCTACAAACTGACAACAAGGTAACAGAAATATTGCCGAAGCCAGTAAGATCGTGACAGATCGAGATGTTTTGCTTCACGTGGCAATCAAGATATCACTGTACTCGATGAACCATGATAGTTGGTCTTTAAGGATTGTGAAATAAGACCATCATTGTAATGAGAACACGAATTGTAGGTGAACATGTGTTTCCCTCAATTTCGTTCTAAAGCCAGTTGCATGGAAACAAAACAATAATGGGTCGGATAGAATTGTCTCACCAATTCTGCATGGTCGAAATTGGTGCGGACCAACTTAAACAGGCCGTTGGTCTCTGTGCGTTGTTGTTGGACTGTGCACTGTCCACGCAGTACACAGGGATACGAACTCGGTGACTGGTGGATCATCTTGTGGATAGCTTGTCAGAATCTTTGTACAGCAACGTGCGTATCATCTGAGTCGTTCGTGAATGGATGTTCTACAGTTGTTGGATGGTGACTGTCCTAAATTTACCAGGACAGCGACTTTGCAAATAGGCATTTTTTGTAACATTCGATTTGTTTTGTTGATATCCGAACAAGCTCTTTCCAGCAGGCAACATTATCCGAGCCCGTCGCGCGGATTACACCAGTTGGATCGACTTCTTTTGTGAACAAACCTTGGTCCGCAGTAGCCGGATGTTGATTGGCTCGGCCTTTGCTTATGTCCTATTTTTGAGTGATTTTGACTCATTCGGTTGGACGCTGAATGATATGGCCGGATCAACTTTGTGGCCTGTGTCTAACAGATGAGCGAGAATGGAGCTCGATGCAGCTCCATCTCTTAAGCGGTGCCGGTGCTCTCTCATTAGCGACTTAACTGCAGCCCACCTAGCCCGTTTAGTCAAAAAGGCTGATGACGTTGTTTCTGCTCGGTACTTCTCTCAGCAGTCTGATTTAGATGGTTTTCATAAAGATATTACATATGCAAAACTTTTCTGTGTAGTGTGGTCTTCTGTTAAACAATGCCAAGTATCAACAGTTCATTCTTTCCGCTTTGCGATCGCGTTTTGTAGAAGACAGCACCACTAATAACCCCACTCTTTTTTATGTGTGAACTGTGTTAAATAACTCAGCGTGACTTTACAAGAGAACCAAAGTTTGTCCTCAGAATTTGAAATTACCGTTGGAAGAATGTGTATCTTGTCCTATGAAATTCGTAAATTTCGAATTTGAAAACGACGTTCCTTGTAGTTTTGTATGATAATCATTGTAAATTGGTGTTGATTGTACAGCCAAAGTATCTGATTGGAAATGGGGCACTGCTGCTGACTGATCGCTCGTTGGGGTAGGAGGAACGCGAAAGGAAGAATGTACACCCAAAGCACTTGAAACACTTGAGACAAGATCCAGGGTGAGAGAAAATTCCCGTAGGTTGTATAATCTCTTCGGAGAAAAGCTAAAGTCTTGTTAGTTAGAGATAGACTGACAAAGCATGACGTCATTGGCGTACTTAAAAATGTGTGGAGTTGATGCAGTGGTCAAATCGCTAACATAGATAATGAAGAGAAAGCGAGAGAGAACGGCACCGTGAAGAACACCTGAGGTGTTAGTCAAAGGACTCGATAAACTAGTACCAAGTTTACTTCGTTCAGTTCTGTTGGAAATGTGGTCTTCCAAGCACGAGTGAAGAAGTTGGACGGCCAAAAGACTCCAGCTTCTGACGAGATGGGGAAAGGGGAATCGAACCGAACCGAATCGAATACGGAAGAATTGTCACAGAATATACGTCGAACAGATTTCATGGAACAATTTAAGTTGTTCGAAATGAAGTGGCAACCTGAAGTAACTGCATCCAGAGTGAATCTGTTGGGTGTGCACACAAACTTATGAAGGTCATTTGGAACAATAAAAGAGGTCCGCAGTCGACTTAGGATAGCGTTGTCGGTCAACTTGAGCACAGAACAAGTGATTGCGATGGGACGAAATTATTTTGGCAAAATGTTGGAAAGAGAGTGTTTGGGAATAGGTACTACTATCACGGGTTTTCAGGAGACGGGAATAGCACAAGCACCAACAGATGTATCAATGAGGAAAGTCATAACTCAGGAGAGCTGACGTGCTCCATATTTGAAAACTGGAGGATAAACTGTTTGAACCCATAGCGGAAGCTGATTTTGGGATTCGAAGAAACTTGAAGACTCCTTCTGAGGAGAATGGTGCTATATCTGAGTGAACAGAAGGAAACTAGGATGATATAATATCTCGTGAATGATGAGTATACGAGGTGTTCAGACCGTTGGCATTTATATCGTAGATTTTCGATCGAAACTGTTGTCCACATGAAGGTCGAATTCCTTTTCAGATTGGTTTGTTGTTATTGGTGCTACAGAAGAACTGGTGGGCAAATGTCCTATTCAGCCGTCGTTTCTCTTATTTGATCAGAGTGTAGTGTCATTTCATTGAAATCTGATCGTCTAGTTCAAGAGCATGCTCTTTTTGCCTTGTCAGAGATTTCAGCAATGTTGAAGCTGCTCCACGGTTGGCAAAACTTACAGTCTCCATAGAACAACACAAATCGAATATCGCCCTCAGTTCCTTCGTGAATAAGTCTATTGGGTAAAGAGAGCAGTCGAAAGAAAACCATGAAGAAATAGTGGGAAGGGATCTATGAAGAAGAGTAATGTTGGTGGATGAAAGATTTCTAGAGGTAACCTTTGTTCGTTTTGTCCTGACGAGTGGACAATATGCTGAATGTGAATAAATTTCGGGTCTGATGATAATGAGAACGTAATGACTCGTTCAAACGAGAGCTTCCAGTTGTAAGTGGAAACGTTCGGGATGGTTGGTGATAATTCTATTTTCAACAGCATTCCATCTAGTTGGAATAAAATCGAGGAGAATTACTTCAGAAGCAAGTATGGGATATGAAAACGGGTGATTAAAATCATTGACAACAATGCATAAGCAGTCAGGTAGTAATGGAATGAGAACTAGTAGAAAAGTGTTTGGGAGCCAAATTGGAACTATGTAGATGTTGCTGCTCACGGTACCTCGGAAATGCGAGAATTGAGGGTGACATTCAACAACCACGCAGTCAACGACAATAGGTCTGACGGGAAAGAGTTTTGGACGATTATTTGGGTTACAATCCAACCGTGAGTCACAGCGAATCAGGGCAAGCCAAATATCATTGAGAATAAAAGGTGAGAATGGATACTTAGATTCACGAATAAAGTCTCTCTAAATGATATGAAGTTTATCATCAATTAGTGGCACAAGGAAAGGTAGAAATGGATCATGGAATGAGGTAGCTAGGCCTTATGAGATTTGGTGATGCTATGTAGACAATCGCTATAAGAATGTGGTCAAAAACGGGAAGTTTAAGACGAAGTGAGTAAGATGGACAGTCAGTCTCATTAGAGGAATAAGAAAAAAATGACGCTGGACCTGCTACACCACTGAGAGTTGATATATGTGGTAACTCCGCCACCTGATTTCTTCCTGGAATTTTACCCATCCAGAAGGTAGTATGAATAATTTTCCACTCCGATCAGAGAATCATCCAAGTCAGAATTCGGTCAGGTTTCCTGTAAGCTTACCACGAGCAAGCAGGTTAAGTTCGGAATCTTGCTGAACAGAGAACGCACGATGTTACACACAATGCTGGAAACGTTCATATAACCCGTTGGAATGCAACTAAGGCAACCTGCTGTTCGGCTCTTTTGCGTTCCGTCACACAATGGCTCGGCTTTACATTGTCGTTATTCAACAAAGGGTGACCAGAGTCTTCTCGGCCTCTGGCTTTTACTATAACATAAATTGTTCCTAAATATTTTTGCGCCGACAAAATCGCCGTAAAGGGGTGTGTTAACAAAGTAATCCCAATGAAAACGAACCAGGATTGTAGCTCGGTCCCTCAAACGAATATGCATTGAAAGCTAAGCTTGGCCCAGTGCTTATTGTTGGTCAGTCACCTACGTAGGCGTGTTGGTCCATTGCAAGTGAGATGTGTAGAAATACGGATCCAGAGTTTTAACTACCATTCCGAATTTTGCTGAGTTGTTTACTATGGTTGAAGAGTCAAGTGGTTTCCACCACTGCGTAGAACATGAGCTACCTACAAAGCCAGGAGCTTTTCGGCCAAATGGACTCCGTCTGGATCCCATTTATCTGAGCAAGATGCCTGGAGAAGGAGTTATCTAAGAGGCCTGAATCCAATATAACCCGCTTGTGCTGTTGTAGATAAATCACAATGGAAAATCCCGATTTTTGCATATTTCCCAGACTATAAGTAAAGGAACAATCACCGGGCACTTCTTCTGGAGTACAATGACAATGGTGCTTTGATTCTGTTTCGCAGAATCACGCTTTTAATCATTCTTCGTTTCCACTCCGGTCTGGTATGACCCCGATGACGTTTCCTCTTTTCCCTTCAGTGATGGATTTCACGCATGGTGTCGGCTCACACCTATCTTACTTATCACTCAGCCTCTTCGATATACACAGAGAAGCCGCTTGCTTGACCTGGTTCAAACTCTCATCTGTGCTCTTCTAGGAAGTTGTGTAGACACACACGCATCTTGTACCTAACATGGCTAAAATTGCTCGAGTTTGCATGTGTCCTCCCTCATCCTCCCCATTGTCTGATCTTGTACGGTCTTTGCGTCACATGCAGATCCACCGTCTTCTCACCTATCATCCTCAACACACGCACACACTTGTCATTGTTCCAGTTAGAGTACATCAAACTCTCGCTAGTAATTGGCTCTGCCCTTGGAAGCTTCATGCTATTGTCAGCTGGAAGCATTTTCGTCCCATTCTGTTTACTCAGTTAATTCACAAGTTCTCGCCATCAGTTCAATGTTAATATTACCGTATCCCCAGACAGTCTAAGTTTCCAGTTGCTTTGGGCCCGGGACTTTACCCGTCATTAGTTATTATTATTACTATTACTATTACTATTACTATTATTATTATTGTTATTATTATTATTATTATTGTTATTATTATTATTATTATTGTTATTATTATTATTGTAGCCCACAATACTTGCCGGGAAAGTAGATTTTCTGTTGCAAAGTACCCATTTGAACACCAGTTAGGTCAGCCAAGCGTAGCAGAACAGCTAATTTGTGTCCTTATCACTCGTATTTCGATCAGCGCATACCTTCATGCAGTTTGTATGGCCTTCCTCATTTTGTTGCATTCGGTTTGCGTGACGTAATCGCGTTCAACTTCACTCCATGGTTGTCCGTAATTGGTTTTTAGGCAATAATCTGCTTACTTGTTCCGAGAGTGGTAGGTATACTCCACCTCCTTCTTCTCTCCTGACAGAAAACTTTCCGTGGTCCGTGTTCTGCGGACTGGTTTCAAATCTTCTCCCATCCCGAGGTCCTTCCTCCCAATGCCGGTTAATGGTGATATGGTCATCAAACGGAAAACTCCTGCACTGAAGTGCTTGGCTTAGTGAGTAATAGACTTCAAAAATAACTTTCTATGCAGTCCACTTCCTGGATCATCAACTACATTCAATGTACCTCAGATTGCTCGACTGTTGTGGGAGACTACCACAAAATAGTGCAACATTACTTAGTTTCCATTTTGGACCTCGCATTATGCCGTGTCAACATTATCCAAACGGGGCGATCGACAGTCTTCATTAGAATGCATCAGATTCGGCTTCATCATCTATCACGCTTTCGGACAGAGAAACAGTTACTTCCGCGACCTCTGGTCCACATTTGTCCCAGTCTTAGGTCTCATCTCGAGCCTGAGTTTTACCACTTTCCGTGTATTCAATGGCTTCGGTACCGGACGACACATCTTCGTCTCCCGATCAACTGGCTCATGCGTGGTGTCATCGCAAAAAAACACTTCCATTTTTGGGAGGCTGTTTGATTTTGTTTTCCAGCACCCACCGACCCATCAACCGTGGACTGAATCGTCAGATGTGATATTTCCGGCACGGTTTCTTTGATGGCCTACTGAAGTCCAGGATATTCGTACAAAACAGGTTACACGTTTTCACAGCAGGAGCGAAGGGCCCACTCTGTTCTTCGACCTTCACTGTTCTGTTTTTCGTGGTTGAAGTTTTCGGTTTCGAGTTCTTCTCCTCAAGTTCTCTCCTCCCTCTTGAACCCTTTAAAGGGCCGAATTCATCAGAGGCCTTGTTCACGTGCTTGAACAAATCCGTGAGAAGATCAGAGGGGTGACACATACTATCCCTCACAGGGGTTCTGGTGGACTGTCCATAAGTCGCTCCGCCTACAATTCGGACTGACACACCTCATCCAGAGTGGGTAAAGCGTAGCTCGAGAGTGAACGGAGTGCGACGGCTTGCACCACTGGGTCAGCACCAACCCCCAGCTGGACAGCCTTGAACCACCGCATCGCATCCTGTCGGTCGGGGTGTCAACCTCTGTGATCAAGGCTCCCTTCGAGGTGGTCCATTTCATCTCTTCCGTGTTACTTCGCACCAAACACACCGACGCCTTCAAGAAACGTCCGAAGGCCAGCCAACTTACCAAGGTCAAGAGGGATCCCGGGGAGCTCTGTCAGGTCCTCGCAAAGCTCCAGGAAGCACGGTAAGTCAAGTCCTCGAACAGAAATGATTTTAGAACCTATGAGGATAGGTCTGATGGCGGATTTCTATGAATCGCGATAGACTACTATTTTAAAACAGTTACAACAAAATCTTGTGCATCACTCGAAGTCGGCAGACTGACTGAAGGCCTAGATGTTCTACGTTGGCTTCAAGTGTATTGACCGAAGTCTCTGGCTGACTGTTAAGGTGACATTTCCAGCTTGGACAAGGTGAAGGTAGAAGGCCTCTGTTAATGAATTCAGCTTCTGGTTGAAGAAGGACATGGCCAAACCGTTAGAGACGGCATCAATTAAGGAAAGAGGACAGTGCTTATATTCTCGAGTAGCGTTATCGAGCAGCAGAGTTTGTGACTCAGAAGGCCCCTGGATTTCACGCCTGAAGATACCACTGTTTGAGTTCGGCAGATCAGTGTAAAACTAGTTTTTGGTGTCTCGCTGAGCACCTAAGTTCAGAGAATAGATTGCAATTACAATTACGTTTAGTGGAGTACTCCTAAACCACGCTATGACTATCCTTCATGAAACCGGCATCCAAGAAATCAGGACACACTATGACAGGCTAATGATTGCAATCAGAACCATTGAAGCTCGGAATTGTTCATCCGTTCGCTATGATACTTCAAGCAAGATACGTTCACATGATATTATTTCATTCGCCGAGTGCCGCAGTTAGGTGGGCTTACCTCAGACAAACAGACAGTCGATTTCGAATTTTTATTTGTGAAGAGTGCACATGGTGATGCATTGACTACCTGTGCCCGAACGAGTTCTCACGTTCCAACAGGCTTTGCGTATACCCCACGTGGTGTCAAGGTTCCCAGCTGGTGTTCGGGTCACCGGATCACTGGAAGAGTACAGGACGCGTCACTTACCAGAGACATCGTAGTGGGATCAGCGCGCTTTGCACAGTCGAAATTCATTGAGATACATGTGAATAGTGCACAGAATGGCATCTCCAGTACCACTCGGTATTTTTCACTAGGAGAGTGACTGGTTTTGTTGGGAGCTGTTAACTACTGTTGGTTCGTACGCCTTTGGGATCATGTGACTATCCAGGATATCCAACGTATCTCCGAGGATGGATATTCGAGAGGGCCAGAATTTGGTGACTGTTTCTTGGTTCATCCAGTCCTTCGTGAAGCTTGCTGTAGTTAACCAGGCGAAATCAAGAGGAATGGCTTGATTTGATGGTAAGCCACACTCGCACAATTCAGGATGCCACCTACAGAACTTTCTAGTTGATAGATGGCATACGAGATCCCATCACGTTCTATGGAATTCGCCACAAATCGTCCACGACTGCTTGTTTGGAAACTTGATGGTTTGCAGTTCGCTGTAAATTACCGGAGTGGCTTTTCTTCCATCGGCAACCAGCCGACGCGCCAAGTATCGTTTATTTATGCCATCTGTGACCGGTACACTGGCTACGGGCTACTGGTAGGAATATTCGCGTTAGAAGTTGGAGTAGTAATATAGGTATTAGTAGTAGAGAGTATAAATATCTACGTATGCATGCATTTATGTAAGTAGGATTGTGTGCCACAGGTTGGCCGAAGTGTAGTGCTCCAAATGTTCCCAATGGTGAGAACTCACTTCGGAAACTATTTTACTCTCCTATAGTTCACACTGATCAGGTAGCAAAGTTCTGTTCGCAATTCATTCATTTCAATAAAAGACACTGTACATCGTAAGAGTTGATTGCCTTTTGGGTAAGGAGTCAAATACCGCTTAGGTCCATTGAAAGAAGAGGGTCAAATTGTGCGGTTCTGTTTGGGAGTAAACCTTTGACATCCAACTCGAACAGACGTGTTGAAGACGTGTGTGGCTGGCAGTTATAGAATACAATTGGTATTTGGTGAATACTAACTATGAATGATTCCTAAACAGGCTGCCACACGTGTGCTGCAGTTTTACTGCATGCCCTCTTAGGAGTGCAGTAGAATGTGTATACACCATAGACTGAAAGACCCACTTCATCATTAGTGATTGACAGCAACCAAACCTCGAGACTACGAGTGCAGATAACCAAATGAGATTCCCATAGGTCAAGTTTGAGTAACGAGCTAGATGAGAATGGATTGCTGTTTACGACCGAAGTGACCAATGGTGGTGGGTATTTCGAACCTCTATACTCAGAGGAAGAGGTAAACAAAAGTTTTAATTCACTGGACTACCACTGGTTAGTTAAACACCAATGGTGTTTGGTTGATCATTTCACATTTAAGGGGAAAATATAACGGAGGCTAAGTATGGATGCTGGTTGTTTCTCAATTCTTAACACAAATCAAAATCTGAATTCACGAAGTTGATGGAGCTGATCATACTGGGGAACGAATAATACACTCCGTTACCTTACCGAGATTCTCAGAAGTACTCCATTTTGTTGAAGAAAATCACTGTTCACATGGTAGTTTATTACTTCGGATCTCTTTGTATTGTCTGTGAGATCAGAAAATAGTCTCACAATCCTTTTCTGGTGTCTGGGTGTAATGACTCAAAGCCACATTTGAAACTGATATAGTTATATCTAGTGGTTTGTGATGGATATGTGTATCTCATTTGGAAGTTGCCATTTTTCCCACTTATATATTCCTACTAGAAGCCGTTTTGCATTTCGATGTGACATTCTGCATTTTACATCAGAAAGTTTGAAATCTAGCCACATTCGATATTTCAGCAATTGTGAACTCCCAAGGATGAGCCTTAACCTGTTATTTCTCATCACATTTATATTTCGCAACTGACAGATAAATCAATGCTGATTATTTCGTCTGAATTTTGATCACTGGAAAAAATGCATATTTACTTATGCTCTCCGATAAATTCTCCACTCTGCTCATGGAGAGAACACGGGTTTGACGAGCAGGCTTCTTGCCAATAGATTAAAATCACACCAATAAATCAAGATATAATATGATACTACTAGGGATTCAACTATTCAGCAAACTAGATGGTTGCAATAGGGAATACAATTCCCAAATATTGCTCTGGAGGTTTAATTCTAGACTACGCGTTGTTTTTCTTCGTTGTGTGTTAGTTGTCGTCTGATCAATGACATACAATGAGGTGAATGGTGTACCAGGAGAACTGAAGAGTACACACACACACACACGAGAAGGAAGCGATTTTCAGGACCCACACGTTCAACCAAAATTCGTGTTCTCATTACAATGATGGTCTTATTTCACAATCCTTAAAGACCAATTATCATGGTTCATCGAGTACAGTGATATCTTGATTGCCACGTGAAGCAAAACATCTCGATCTGTCACGATCTTACTGGCTTCGGCAATATTTCTATTATCTTGTTGTCAGTTTGTAGCGATATCAAGGATTACTTTGATCAAGAACTTGGTTTTTTTAAGTAGCTCGTATTTGTGATCGACTCTGATGCTCATGACGTTAGTAAAAGATCCTTTGTGCTGACGTCACAACTATGAGCAAGTAGAAAACAAATGACACACAATACTTGGTAACGGCAAATCACGACTGACTTGGAAGGTGACACAATTCAAGAAACAACATTCACGATTTGAATAGTATGGGTACATCAGAAGTTCGTTAGTCATAGCACGAAACACGTGGGACATACAAAGACCCGTGGTTTCTTCCACTGAGGTTCCACGCCTTCGGTCTGCAAAAGCTCCAGAAGAAGACAAGCTCCATGAGTCGAGGTTCACAAAGTTTATCAGCAGGCACCAGTACTTACGTTAGTCGAACAACAATATGGCGACTTACAGGCTGACCATTACACAGTGTTGACTTGCAAAATTCTATGTGAACTGTTTGTGTTTACACTTATTTTTACAACTTTCAGTGGGTATTTGACCTTAAGTAGCCTTGGTTTCCAAGGTGAGATTCCCATCAGTTCTTAACTTGTAGCTACTTTTCTCCAGATACGAATAGTGAGTAAAGCGGCATAGGTGAAGCTCACTTCAAGTGATTTCCAACCACGGATAAACGATCGCTGGTTCTATTGTGAATGATACCTCGATGCTGAGTGTAGCAACCACGTGTACTCGTCCAATGAAGACATCCAACAAAGGAAAATTGTGCAAGTTCATCGAGAGTTTATGCAGCATATCCTTTATGCTAACAGGGAACTCGTTATACGTTGGACTTAACTAAGATAACAGTTTCATCGCTCTGCAAAATGTGACCTTCACGGGAAAGTCATATTGTTATTTACAAGCAGTGCTCTGTCGAACAGCAAAACAAGATGAGAAGAAAAACTTCATGGGCACAAAGGTTCAGTAAATGCATAAACAGGATCCTAGATATTTACGTTAATCAAACACCGATATGGCTGTCTACAGCCTAACTACGAAAAACTGACCTCAACTTGAGGGTCATATTGTAGCGGGAAATGCCATAGCATCAGGACGAGGCGAGAGTCAAACCGATCAAGACAACCTACTGAGAGCCACAGCTCGAAGAAGAGATCATGAATATGTCAGAAGCATCTCACAACAGACGAAAAGAGGCATCCGGATTTGCAGACGAAACTCGGCGGGATCACAAGCAACCAGCAAGTTTGCTCATGTCAGGGACTACCGAATAAGCCATCAGCCGGATCCAATGGACCAACAGAATGGAAATGGCTGGCCAGAGCGGAGAACGAATTCTCGGGTTGTCGGAGGACGAACGTTGCTTCATCGTGGTCTGGAAAAGGAACTCTATAAATGAGTTGATAAGTTATACCGATTTGACTTGTCCGGATGATCAAATACAGGTTAGCCTCACCAGTTCTACTTTCTTTGTTACAATACCGCCGTGTTCTGTCAGTGCTGATATCGTTTTTGTAACAAAGAAGTCAAATACCCTCAAAACCATAAAGATTTAGGGGTTTTTGAGACTTGACTGTGATAATAGCCACAATATTTCTGTGGCTGATATCTCTCTGGACATGGCTATGTAATATTATGAGACAAAATGAACTGCTGCGACCTATGTTAGGTTCATGATTTAAAGTTGAAATTAGTTGTTCAATAAGGCAAGGCATTTGTTCATTTTCAAAGCAGTTCTAACAGAGTCTCACTTCACCTCGTTGATTAGTCCATTTCTTTGATAAACATATGGCATCATATCAACTCCGAAGCAATCATACACCCGTGTCTGTATTGAAACATTGTTTATGCAATTCACTTCGTCGATCAGGGGATCCCAGCACCCAACAAGCCTGGTAATCTGGGCTTCCATAGAGCACGACAAATCATGCTGGTGGAGTATTATCAAACGTACTCAACGGTGCGGAATTAATCGGACACACGTCAGAAAAGCTTCGTGACTACTTTCAAGAATACGTATCCCAGAATGTAAAATAGACAAACAAAGCACTGAGGTAAATTTCAGTTGTTTTCAAAAGTTGTCAACGATTTGCCTTTGTGTAGCGCAAATATCCCCACATTTTCCCAATGATTGCGCTGCATTCAAATATAAAATCCGTATTGCATTAGTAAAAGCTATTGACAAAAGAGGTCAGTACAATCACCCAAAAATGTTTGTGTTCATAGTGTTGACAGGTGATATTGTAACAAAGCCGGCAAAACGGGTGAGGACACTAGCATTTCGACCGCCAAACAAGTTAAGTTCATGCATCGTATAAAATCGTTTATGCGGCCCCTTTTCCAGACCGAGCTGCGCCAAAGTAGCTCTTGTGGCTACCTGAGTATTTGGTCCGCTTTTTGCTCAGTTGCTTTGGCCCTTAGCCTGATTCATTTTTGCACTGTTTCCTTTTGATTCGTCTAATTTTTCTGGTTAACGGCTTTGTCGGTAGCCCTCAAATGGGCTATCTTGCTCGGTGCCTGGGATCCCGCTGAGTTCCGTCTACAACAGCGGAAGCCTCCGACTCATTCGCTGTCTGTTCTTTTGTCTGTGGCCGTCGATCGGTTTGTCCGATCGGTTTGATATTCGTGTCGTCTTGTTGCTCCGGTATTCCCTGCTACAACATGACGGGGATAGAATACTTTCGTGAAATCACCGTTTTACTCCAACTCCAACTTTGACGTCGATTACCAAAAGTGGAAACTACCGCTGACTCGGAATAGTGGTGATGATGGTTGTTCTGTTTACGACCTGTGTCAGACAGAATTAGCAAATCGATTAGGAAGGCGATTAAATTCGCGGTTATTGCAGCTGTTCAGGCATACGTACCGGGTAATCATCTGCGAAAAGTGGTCCACTCATCGACACACTACTTACTACGGCGACCGTAGAACAGTCGTTCTCAAAATTAACTGCGACTAACCCACAGAGAGGTATCAGAGAATCAAAGGCAAGGTTCCTAAGAGTGTCCCGCAGTACGATGAGAAGTTAGTCATAAAACTGATTTATGACAGAGATAATCTTGGATAATGCTGAAAGGTAAATATACGAAAATTTGATACCGACGTTGGCGAATAAATGGAACGAGCACCAACGAGTTCGTCAACATAATACGAGATTCATCAAGCAGTGTAAAACTTCAAACGATTGAGAACCAAGATCTCGTTGGATGTGCACTGATGATGGCTTCTAACAGGAAAGAAACAGTGCTGATTCCCTGGTTTTCAATGATTTGAATGTGCGCACTGCATGACTAATCTCATATTGTGTGAAATCGAATCTACTACTACTCCCATAGTAACCAAGTTATGTCGGTTTTTACCGGAGTGCTTTCGTTGTACTTAGACTCATACAGAGAAGCCGTCTATCATGGGAGTTGTTCTCTGTGCGGAAACTACTCTGCCACCGATCAAAGCCAGTGTAGCTTGAGCACTAAATCACGTATTGCATACGTTCAATAAACAGTGGAGAGCCAGTTAGGATAGGATTGTGGTTAAGCTGTTCGGTTCGCAATCCACATTGCATAACATGAGATTCATCATGCTGTGTGAACATGCTGACCATTGGAAACCAAGGATGGGCATTGTACAACTGTTTCATTTTTGTTAACAATCATCAGCTGTGCACATCCAACGAGTTCCTCTCCCCCTCTGCCTCAAGAGGCCCGAACCCAAGATGAACGACTGTGAATAAAACATCTAACCAATAGGCTATTCGGACTGGCTCTCAAGGGTCTGTGGAATATCTACACTACATGGAGTAGCACGTTTTCGTCACTAGCTGTAAATAGTAGCAACTGATATCCTGCACACTGAGCGATTCCAGTAATGGATGACTTCTCTGTACGGGCTCAAATACAAAGAAGGCCATCCCTTATGAACAACCTACAGAGCCTGACTACTATATACATGCGAGTAGTAGAAGATTAGAGCCGCTTAATATGATACGTCGTGCATTACCCAGAAACCCGTCATAACTTAAACAGGGAAACCCGCAAACGCACAGTAGAGGGCAGCACCATTTTGCGATTACCTCAAGAGTAAGCTCGTTCAATCAAAAACCCGTTTTGAGTTGACAACAATACATCTGATTTATTCTATTTGCTCATCATATATGAGAGCACACGTGCGCAAGTGTATGAGTGAGGGTGCATGTAGAGTGTTGACTATGTTTGTGAGCATGCGTTCGTCCCTGAATCAGCTCATGAACGAAGCCGAATATAAACTGTCACCACATCTGTTCCCTACTTCACAAATAAGAGGAGATGTTTCGAAAGTTCGTTGCACTTCTCACTGTGTTCTCTGTATGCCTGTCTGCCAGTAAGTTCCGGTGATGTCTTTCTTCATTTTGAATAATGCTGTGAAATTCGAAGAGCATTCGAAATGTGGGCAGATTTCAAATCAATATCACCAAAATGTGTTTTCCTAGAATGTGTTTCATGGGTGACAGTATAAGGGAAATAGGTTGACGACCGATACTTTGTAGATAAACGAGCTTGTATAGCTTGAGTAGTGTCACGTTATCGTGACAGGTCTGTTGTTGCCAGATCCAATGTAGCTCTGTCGACGTACAAATTCTATTTCATATGTTCATATCCTTATGTGTTCCATTGTGTTTGTGAATTCGTGTCATTTCTTCGTACGCGTCACTGGTCGTGAACAACAAAAGCATTTGATGTAGACGAATGATCTTCCCACAGTGAAATTCGCAATAATTTAGGTGACTCTACCCTAACTCAAATTGGCTGTCAACAAGACTCTACATATTGTTACACTTATTGTCGAAATTTGCATGCCAGTCCGTTTTCGTTAGCAGTAAAATTTGCTTTTTTTGCAGAACTAATACTGATGCTCGTTTGTTTTCTATATTGAACTACAATTTCGAATTCTTTTGGATGATTTCTGCTGGTAATCGATTGTTTCATATAGGAGAATTCACTGGCGGTTGTGACAGATGAACGCGGGAGACAGTGGCCTGAGATCCACAATGACGAGTCTCGACCAAAGCCGATCAATTTTAATTTATCAGTTTCAGGTCAGAAAAATAAAATTACTGAAATTATATTACGGGAAAAGTTGTTTTTGGGGATTTGTGGGCACATTAAGCTGTGTGATCTTGGTGACCGTGGTGAATTTTCCAGAATTTCTAAGGTCGACAATCAGTAGAATATCGGGCATTCGTAATGTTCATCAGTATAAATGTGCAATGCACAGGAAGTGTTTTTTTACCAACAATAAAGTCCTCCCAATCCTTCGTGAACAGCTCGGTGTACTGAGAAGTCGATTGTATGCTCTCCCTGCATAAATAACCATCGACGATGAAGAGAATTCAATAATCATCTCGAAACCAATTCAATTAAAACAGTCTTAAACAAAACATAATCATCATCATTATCATTATCACAAGAAATAGGAACATTATCCAAATCATCCGGATCGTCAGCTACAAGATCCGGAACATCTTCATCATCTTCATCGTTTTATTCTTCTTGTTGTTTGCATTCGGTTCATAATAGTTTTTATCTTTTCTGTCATTTTTTCTGTTGTATATACATTTTGTATCCACGTATTGCCGCTCATATTTTGCTTGGTATATTCAACTTCTCTTCAGGCAACGCCGTTCGTTGCTACTTATGTACCACCTGCCAGAAGCCGTTTGTTCCCACCTCGTCTCTCATTCGCAGTTCCTGTACCCAGTGCCAAGTGAGTGGTCCGTTTTTAAAATCGTTTAGTCTGTTTTGATCAACTGTAGACGAATGAACCTTGTATGATTCACTGTGTCTGTTTTGATGAAACACAAATCAATGCCCATCAATATCTGCAGTTCCTTCCCAAAAACAAGGACCTGTGTTTCGCGAACCGCAAAAGAGTTTGATTTACTGGTCTGAAAAAAGACTTTTGAAACCCTCCAAAAACAGGAAAAATTGGCTGGTAGATGACATATCGTAGTTCGCCCGAATGATGATGATCATTGGTTTGATCTGTTGGGTCCTTGTAGGAGTCATCACTTCACATTTCAAAATCAAATTTTGACAGATCGATTCTGATAGAACATTGAACCATTTTGGGTACGGAAAAAAGCTTTCAATTATATCCATCTCATGAGCGCAAGGTCCGTCACTAACGACTTATTCTATCTTCCAGTCGTTTGATTATCTTTAGTGACAATTTTTATAAGTCAATTAGATCCTCCTAGTGTGTAGCCTTATTTGTCGTGCGCATATAGTGGATCGTCCAACCCTTGCCCGAAATCACAAAGCCTTATCTAAAAGGTAGGTAAAGGATCAATATGCAGTTTCCTAAGTGGTTATGAGGAATGAGGAATAAACTTCTTTTGATAAACAATACTGCTTTGAGACTAATATTAAATTGCATAAAGACACTCTCTCTCTACGGATAACTTGTCTCATTGAATCGGTCAACACATGGTGAAACTATGAAAATATTTTGTGATGAGCTACAAGAACAAGTGTAGTATTCGGAAAGATGTAAATACAACTCAGGAGCCACGAGGCGCCACTTAGAATTTCCCCGCATTAGCAAAATATATTCTAATTCCCACCCATTCATTATGATAATAACATGAGTACAAGAATATTATCAGAACAAAAACGACACGAATCTCAGGTAAAAGCCTCCCGTGGCAAACGAGAAAGTATGAGAAAAAGTGACCACGTGAACCCATTACGAAAGTAGGTCAGTGAATCATCCACAACAGCGTCATCATCATCATCATCATCGTCGTCAGAGTAATTATCGTAACTATCAGCATCATGAAGAACATCACAAAATTCAAGGTAGTAGTCATCAACATTGTTATCAGAACCAACAACAACGGAATGATAATCAGGTTGAAAATAGTCATCTTGTTAAAAATTATCATCAGGAGCATAGTCATCATCGTGGACTGCGTCAGCAATAATATATCACGAACTTCATCCGAATCCCCACCATGATCTCTAACACCGGCAATAAAATCTTATCATCTTGAACAACGTCATCGTCAACAGAAACACCATTATCATAATTATTATCATCATGAGCTTCGCCATCAGTGTCGTGATTACTAACAACGTAATCATCATCAAGCCCCGCTGAGTCATAGTCATCACGAATACCATCATTATCATGGTAATGAGCATAGTAAATAGCCTCAACACCGAGAAGAAAATCACCAAAATCATTAGTTTCGTGAACTAAAACATAGCCATCATCATCCTCTTCCTAATCATGATCACCATCAAATAAACACAAAACATCTTTATAACGAACATCATCGTCATCATCATCATCATCATCATCATCATCCTTCTCACAGTCATCACTGTCCTTTGTCGTAATCTGATACGTCGTGCTGATATTGTTTAATTTTCCCCGGCGTGTTACCCCACAGATAGCGCAGTCCATATTCGATAACGAAGTCCAAAGTGAAACACGCGGATGCGTTTCCGCTTGTACGCCACAGGACAATGTGAAATTTGGCAACGGAGGTCGAGTTGCCTGTTGCTCTACGGATTTGTGCAATGAAAAGTACAACACTTCGGATCGGCGCTTCCCGTCCAACTTTGCCTTACTCGGTTTGATCACAACATCATTGTGGAAGATTCAACTGTGATGTGACAATGATATTCATGATGATGACATGCACATGAAAATCTTTGTTCTTCCAATGTAGGCTGTCCTTGAATCCCTGTGAATGGACAATGAGATAGCAGAATTTGTATTTTATCTCTGAACAGTAAAACAGTCATTCGATTAAACATCAATCTCATGTCTGCACACCGTTCCCATCATATTCGAAAATTTGTCTGGTGGGTCTCCTTCATCTCTATCTGTTATCTGAAGTTAAGTGAAGACAGAAAATTAGATGACGACCATAATTCCACAAAGAATTGGAGTTGTACTTTCAAGTTTATTGTGAAATTCAATGTTTGAACACATTTCACTGTCTGCCCGTGTTCTCTTTATTTCGATATTTCCCGTAGCTACTTTACTGTAAAACCCTAAGTATTATTTACACAACTCAGTTATGCCGTACAAGTTCATCTTTGGTTACTCTCCCGACTGAGTAAATTATTCCAACCTTTGAATGTGGTGGCAAATACTTGTCCTGAAGGCGATTATTCACCGTGTTTATTTCTGGGTCTATTGTGCAAATAATGCGAATGTCAAAAGAAGAACCATCAAGCCTTCATAATTTTCAATCTGATTTCATCGGTTTATCTGTTTTAGCACACTGAGGGGGTGAGGAATTGCTTCTGTTTGAAAGACGAGCCATTACATCTTTCAGTTCAAAGTTCATTCAGTCTCCCACAGTGTCCCCACATTCACACAAATCAGACAATAATGTGGTTACCTACTATCTGACTATTTCACGGACGGGGAACCCGTAGGAAAGGACAGCCATTTGGATTTTCGACTTATTGGGGGAAATAAATTCTGTCATTAGTGAAATAAAACAAATTCATATCAAGAACACAAAGTGTTTGTGTAATGGAAACCTATAATTAATATACTTTGGACAATACTTATTGATGCACCAGTGTCAATCGGTGAATACTAAGATACGGAATTGATCACCCTTTCGTCAATACACCCAGTTTGCGGGGAACAGCCTACCAAGAAAGAGTTCACTCTAGAGATTATAACAAGTGTTATTCTTACGCTTGTTTCCTACGGCTATACAGCGAAACTCACAAAAATTCCACATTGGACTCGACCCATTTTCTGGTAGTTTCTAACCAACAAACATAACGAACCACGGTTTTCAGTGCCAATTTAGGAGCTGACCCTACGTATCAAAACATTCCAAGAAAGTTTATGTCGTCTAACAATTCATCCATCAAATTACGACAAATTGTTTGCATTGAACTGCTCCCGTCATTGTCCCTTGGTATTGGATCAAAAATGACTTCGCTTTTAATTGAAGATAAAATATGGCTCGAGCATTGTACGGTAACATTTTGATTTAGAGTGGAAAATGATTCGGGGTACCTGAAAGCTACGTTAGAAAATGAGCTAATGAGCACGTTAGCAGCTTTTCATTACAGTTGATGACCGACGGCTTAGAGGCTGCGTAATCTGCTAACTATTCAAGTTGACGAACAACAAACACAAATAGTGTGAGTTGAAATGGAAAATCACACTTGAATCCTGGCTGGTTCCGGGATGGGTTATCCTGTATCAATAGAGACTGAAAGTGTATCCCTCGGAGTATTTCATCGAGCTGTAACGTCTGATTATTAAGGGCATTATGAACGTATACTTCTCATCCCAGCTCTCAGCTTTGTCCTTGCCGGTCCTCCTTGTTTGAACAGTGAGTCCCTCCTGCTTATGGAAGTGGTTCATGTCCCCCGGGCAAAAACATAAATTTCAGCTCCGAAAATCATTTATTTCGCGTGAAAAATTGATTGTTACGGAGCTGTCGGAGAGTGGCTCTCGATCTCGCTTTCAGAAGGAACAATAAGTGTTCAATACAACACAGGTAAACATACACTGATTCAATTTTTCTTCTCGAGTACACAGCACTTTCTAATACTCGAGATGTACACCGACCTCAATCGGGTGGAGTTGCAGTAGTAAACATTGATCTGTCTTACAGAACAAAGTGTTCCTGTTCAAATATCCATTTGAATGTGAAGCACACGAGAGATTTAGAGAGCTCTGTCAGACACATTCCCCCTGGTGACGGTATAATATTTCATATCATATTGGAATGTGAGTGTACAACAACTGACTTCGGGAGAGTGGAAGAACAAATACCCACCCGTAAAGATGAGCATACACCAAGTCGAACTCAAATGATCCAAAGCCCAAATGACACATATATTATTCTAGAGTAAAGCATTGGTAAACCAACGTATCACAAAACCGGCCAGTACAGCGAGTTTCGCATACTCCTCACTAAAATGTGTGCTTCCATTTGTCGAAAGTGACTCAGTCAACTGGAGGCCAACCACACGGTGACTAGGGAATAATTATCACGTCACCACAGATCTGTCGTGGTAAGCTACCAAGTCAAAGTATTTAACAATGATCAGAACGTGAAGTTAGCAGTTGTGTTCAAATGTCATCTTACAATAAGAAGTTCCTTGATACTGTAAGACCAAAGTCTCCCGAATCGCATATTTTGATCTCGTGAACAGCATTCGTATTCATTCCCCAATGCGTGACACATTTGGATTCAGCACTAGCCAAATAAATGAAACAATTTTGCAAGCGAAATGGCATCTTTAACCAAAATGTGTGTAAATATTTGAAATATGATCCAGTTAATAATTGCGAGCAATTTTGGTTGAGTATAACTGGAATCGACATCGTAAGAATAAGGAAACAATAATCTGGTCTTCATTGGGACGAGTTCCAAACGAGTCACAAGTAGCTATGCATTTTGTTGGGTACTGTTTTGGACAACAACAAGAATGCGTTCGATTGCCAGTTGGTTGGGTTGAATGTTATTTTTCTTCAATTACAGCAGACCTATTGGCTTGGTGGAAGTGGAGTGTGTGTGATACATTGGTTCCCTGTATTGGTAGAAGATCATGATCGGTGTGTGTGAGTGATACATGCTCGAATTGAAACTATGGTCCGAATACAGGAATTTAATTTGCACAAACAGAGAGTGAATTTGAATCGTGCTAGGAATCCGGACACTGAATAGGCGCTGCAGTTATAGTGAGGCGTAATGGACATCGTGGAAAGATATCAAATCATACTCTCCAGGAGTGAAGGGTCGTGAATGGATTTTCACGATCCAGTGGTGCTTTTTGATCTACCAGAATAGATTTGAGGTCAATCACACCAAGGGCTTCAGATGATTTGCATCACCAATTATCTTAATTACTTGACTACATTCCACTACAACTGATATCTGCGAGTTCGTGTGTACTTTTGTCTGTCCTGGGAAAGATTTCCTTACGAGTCTACTGAACTCCACCAATCGAGATTCAGGTATACGGATGGTATATTAGACCGCATAAAATTTTATTCATGAGAACTTTCATTTGAAGTCGACTTGCGCACATTTCATATCAAATCAAGATGTCTCAGTCCAACCCAATCATTTCGAAAACACATCGAATTCTCAATTCCGACAGTAAATCACGTTGTTATCAGTATTTCACAGTTACCAGTAGGATGAGTTAACTAATTCGCTTGATTGTCTTAGGGATGGATATCATTACAAAAACCAAGGAAACGACAACCAGCGCATCAAACGAAAGATTAAAACTCTAGATTTTGTCAATCAGCTTTTGCCTAAATAACTCATTCGATGAACTGAATTCAACCGCATTCTACACCCTCGGATTCTTTGTTTAGTTCCATAATCTCAGTGATCGATCGTCGTGGTGATTGATGAATTGAGAATGTCGGTGTTGTTGCCGCTCACTGGTAACGTCAAATGGTCCGAAAAAGAAATTCTCACAATCTCAACACAAGGCACACTTCAGGCAATCAAGTTTTATCATCGTTCAGGCCAACTTTCAACCTCTTCCGCGTGAGTCGTTATTGATATCACTATTGGTATTGTTGTTATTGCTGGTGCAACTGTTCATGCGGCTGATGTTTTTGTCATACGTCTAAGACACGATTACAACCCATCAATAAAACAATCCATTGTCATTTCCATCTGTCAGTGTGATCAGCACAGTTGAAAGTAGCGATTTGCCATGAAAAAATCGAAAATACTTGCTTCATCTCACCGCTTTCAAACTTAGGAACTCCCTTGTCAATTGAGTACTTGATTACACGATGTAATTCTCTATCAGTCTTTTATAGTAGAGTTGTATATGAATCTCTTTATCTGCCAGTTGTGGTTGTGGTTGTGCTGATGAGATGAGCTGATTCAGACTCCTTCTTAGTTTGTCATTTATTCGATTGACGACATGCATTCATTTCTTCATATCCTATAGAAGCCATCCGACAATAACGGTCAATAAAAATCGGCTGAAACAAATAGGCATCATGTTCCAAATGAAGATTGTTCTCTCGTGGTTGGGATCAACTACGTTTGTCTTCATTCATTCAACCCTCGTATTGAATTTCTTCTGCATCCGAACAACTTCCGACGAGCTGTCACGTGATTTGCACAAATCACTACTACACCACGGACACCATCTTTCATTATGTTAATCAAGGGGATTGTCGAAATGTGAAAGAAATCGTGAATTCCGGAAATAATACTTCCTTTGTATGTGGTGTTGCACTTTCGAACCAGAAACGTCAATAACTGTGATTACAGAACCATTTTGGGTTGTTTTTCTCTTGTCAACGATGCACATAGTAAGCTCACTTGATGAAATGTCTCATTCCGTGTGCGCTATCTATCCCCCAATAGGGGAGAATGTGGACCGCACGTAGAAGCGATGCGAAGAATTTCCAAAGAAAATATCCACAACATAGTGGTTTCAAACCGCACTCAGACAGTTCACTGTAAGCAAGTCCGAGACTCTCTTTTCCCAGCTTAAAATCCTCGGTTGCAATCAAAACAGCCAAGACGACGGCTTTCGTTGTCCTTTTGTGTTGTCGGTTCTTTGCGATGGAAGAATGTTTTCGGTACTGTTCAGCTACCATGGTGCGACATCCTCCCCCAGAACAAGCCTTGAATAGGAAGAAAAGTGACACTGAACGTGAATGTCATAGAATTAAGTCTATACCACAACAATTCCTTCGCATCTATCTCAGTGGCCACCATTCAATTGTTGAAGCAGTTCATCTTTCAGTTTTCAGCCAACTTGTGCTCTCCAAGTACATTTACTCTTTGATAGGATTTGCAGAAAACAAATTCGGCTCTTCTCAAGGTATCGGAGGTGAATCGAAATGCTCAGTGTGGATTTATCTATCAGATACGAAATCAAAATGCAATAATAAGTCACAGGCTGGAGGTTTCATCCTTGGAAGTCCGTCGTCGATGAAGACTCGTTCCGCTGGATCACAATATATTACGTGTAACGAGAATTGGACCAATGTGATCAGTTAGTAGAAATCACAGGGACTGATGAGAACAAAACAAAACAGGGGTGTTCGACTTTATACGAGACTGGATATGGAATGTTTCACACTCTCTGTCAGTTTTCATTTGCAAAAGAGTTTTCATCTAGCTTATGGCCTGTTTTGGTGTTGGGGGAGGACCGGGGAGCAGAAGAGCACACACAAATTGTTTATGGGCACTTAGGGGCAGAGTACTGTGAAGGTGGATTCCGACAGCGTCCGATGTGTCTAGTATGCGGCATTTTCCCGGTCTTGATTGCTCACCCCGAACCTTATACAGGGTATGGAAAACCTCCGCCGCGTCTACTGTGTGGGTAGTCTGTGCCATGTGTGAAACCACTACGCTAGTGAGTGGCTTTATTTTGCCAGCTCTTAACCGTGATGGGTAGTGTTCGCGATGCACTCAAACAAATGACTGGTCTTGCGGCCGACTTATAGTGAATGAATACTTACCTAATGAGGCTGAGGACTTTGGCACTTCGTCTGTCAACCGCGTAAGGCCTACCAAGAGAGTTTGTATGCATGCGCACCTATGCATTAGCTAGGATGATTGGCGAAATGCAGCGAGGTTTATTATTGATCGCGATGGGGTTGCTCATGGCAAGCATTTCAGTGTGACGAAAATCAGCCTTTCTCGATCGCAGTCGAGCTAACCAAGAGTGAAGGAATTCATCTGGTTTGCTTCTTTATCGAGAGTAAGCGGAATGCGGAGCAAACGGCAATATCCGGAGAGAGAGAAAGCCGATGGCTGCAATAACTTTACGCGGGCGAATGAACAAATTCGAAGAAAAGGAATCGGTTTACGACAAAATAAATTGCGATCAGCCGAAAAAGGCCACCGGGCAAGGTGTCTCATATGAAGCTCTAGAAAGCATTCGAGACCACCCATAACAAAGCATCCGAATACTGGCAAGCTGTCGTCATCAGTCGCGATTGTCCGTGGCCCGGATTACGCGGGAAAACAACTTGAAGCCATATAGGGAGCTTCATTTGCAACGGTTATGCTTAGAAGAAGCGGATCGTGGTTTTCAGTCTTGCACCTGGAATCTTAGTCACAACATTGTACGGTGCTTCTTGTTTAGCGACAAATCCATATCTCACGTACGTAGAATGCAAACCAGCCAATTTTACAGGAGAATCCCAGGCACTTTTTCGCTGATCGACGTCAGTATAACACCAAGTTGAAGGTTTGGACAGGAATCCTGGGAGGTAGAATTACAGGTCCTTTTTTCTACGGAAATGTCACAGGTATAAACAGATTTCTTTTTACTGATTCTCAATAGGAAGGTCGTGTCTGGACATGCATTAGCAGTTTCTAGCTCCTATTGTAAAGGCATTGACACCGGTCACATGATCTTGTGTATGATTGAAACAGGACGAAGCTTCTGCTCATTGGGCAATGTGTTCGGAGGTACTTCGACAGCCTCTTTCGGGGACGTTGGATAGGAAGTGGTGGATCAGTTAAATGGCCCTAGGGTCTACGGATTTAAACCCATTAGGCATCTTCCTGTGGTCCTATTTGATAAGAAAAGCATAACAAAATAGACCGAAAACCTTGGGGGACTTGGAAGCGTACATGGTTTTGCAAAGCAAAAAAAACAAGTGACAGTGTGTTAAAGAAAGTGGAGACATCCTGCCTGAAGTGGATGACATTGTGTAGACGAAGATCGGGGTAGCATTTTGAACATTAAATTTGAACTGGGCTTAGTTTTCTAATGTTTTCTTCTTTCCTATCTATGGGCAATTCTGGGCCTAAACTCACTTAATCATGCCAGTACTAGGAGGCATATAAAACTATTACCTGTATAACTGTTGTTCTGTGTACGGTAGATGAAGCTGCCGATATTCTCTCAGATGTGATAATGATAATGAAAGAAGCTTATCAGGTGACTTTGAAAAATCCTGGACAAGTCAGAAAATTCTACTTGATTTTACTGTCTCCCCGTTATTTTAGCAGGTTTCCCAGTGACAGATTTTGTCATTTTGAGTCCCCCTGCCCATACTAATCATTTTTCTAACAAAGAAGCACTTTGACTCAATTGACAGACCTTGCAGACTATGACAGTTTGAATTAACTGAGAAAATTTGCCATCGATTTGTGCTAAAAGCAGACAGTTCTAGTTAACCGTGTTGTCGCCTACATTTCTGAATGACAATGTCATCGCGTTTTGTTTTCATCTTTGACCGTATCGGTAACAGTACGGGATAAAGAAACACGTGGAATACTTTTAGTAGTAAGGACACTAGTCGGGAGTTAAGACAACGTCAAACAAGCAAATGTCCACATCCGTTTATCTCAAAAAATAAAGTGGTAATAATTATTATTCCTGTCTTTACTCCGCTAGATCAGCCAGAGACCAAGCTGCTTTAACAGTGAAACGAATGGGAAGCACGGCCGCAGATCAGGTGTGGTCCACCTTTTGTTATCAGTTTTGATCATACACTATATTGCATTCCTAAGTGAAATAATTAGGCATTTCATTCGTACCTATTCACCGACTTGCAGCTACATCTAGATGGTCAGCACAAGCTAAATTTATGCTTGTCACGAACCCCTCAGACAGCAGTTAGAAACAGGGCAAGGTCGAATTACGTTATAGTTGCTATGACATAAATCCGCTTAACGTCCACTCTTTGCAGTCCCAAGCATCAATTGTATAAATTTCAGGTTGTTTTACCTAGGCTATTGTTAGAAGTTAACGAGGTTTGAACTTATGGCCGATCAGAAATCATTCGGCTTTTATTCTCTCTAGTGATCGGATGACGTGCTGTGAGTGGTTTCGAATACTTTTTAGAGCTTTATATGACACACCTTTGCTTGTAGCCCTTTACAGTCGACCGCACTTTATTTTGTCTTCGGTCAATCATGTATCTTAGGTTTTGTTCATGAGTCTGCAATTAACAACTGCTTCGCGATCAACTATGAACCCCGCAACACTTCGTCACTGATTCTAGCTAACGTGCACGTGCGCACGTACACAGACGCACTCAGTTGGTCACTCAATTTTGCACCGAGACCTGTTTGTTACGTGGTCCTTGTGCCCGTCGGATCTTTAGGCCACAGGTGAACTGAACTCCAAGACCAATTGCAGCGGAACAGGTTGTCCCTCCTCTGACTTGTTTACCGCCTGCGAGCGGTGACCTTTCGGACGTCACATACGAGACACTTTGTCTACATTCAGAAAAGAAATCAAATAATTTATTCCGAGAAAGTAGTAAAACGTATTATCTCAAAAATTAGGACGTAATCACCGCTGACAGCGAAGTGGAGCTATTTCAAACAAGGTGTTTAACCAAGCTTGCTGCTGATCTCAAGGTGGCCAGCGAATTAATCAAGACGCTAAAGATCTGACCGATGACGAAGCATACGTAGTGCATTTCCTAACCAACGAAGTCAGTGGAATGACAATAGCCCACAGGAAGAGTAGGCAGCATGCTCGAGTTCGAAAACGCGTATACAAACTGTAGGACAGTTGACTCGATACTACCAACTAACTCGCGAAATACCCCCCAGATAAAGATATTCACTGACAAATTACTGATCGACATCGGTGGCTCGAACAGACCAGATATCGCAACCATATGAAATCACACTGCGTACCGCAGCATTGTACACTCTATCTTCCAGAAAGAGGGCAATGTTTCGCCTTTTCCAAAGGTGACGAAGACTCCATAAGTTCACCTGGGCCTTTTCTAATCGAATGTCGACCTCATTTCCAACCTCCCTATCAGCAATTTTAAGACTTCCAAAGTAGACAAACCTCTCGACAACATCCAACCTGGGTTCCGTAATGTCCACGACATAATAATTTGGCTTCCCCATAACAGACACCTACCATACAAAATAGACTGATGTTGACATCTCGCATATAGCAGTAGATTTTCGGTTACAGCTTGAGGCCACCTGTCCTTCAGGTGCCTTCCAAAGTTGAGCCCTTCTCGGTTTCATTCTCAGCATGTTTCAATGATATGAATGGCAAGTTCACCCGGTTCTCTAGTATCACCAGCACTCCGGGCAGCTCAGCCTGGGGGCTTTTGCGTAGTGGAAGGCTATAAAGGGTATCAGCTGCGTAATCCTTCCAACCAGGAGTATACTGGACGGTTTACCCATGTGCCGGCAGGACTTGCCGGACTGGACCTCCGAAAATCTGGCCGTAAAACAGTACACTTTTGAGGTAAATATGCAGTCCACACCACATGACTGACAAGGCAGGAATGTTTAGGAAGCTCTACGCAGCAATAACGTAGACGCAAATCGGAGCATCATCTTCGGCATAGCCTAAGTCTAGAACTCTGTCACCAGGTAGAAGCTCAAAGCCATCATAACTCTGATGCTTTGGTGACACCCGAAGGATGTCGTCCACTTCAAAATAGAACAGAAGTGGTGATAATGGACACTCGTCATACACTCAGCTTCCAATTGAGGAGGAAGGTGAGGATGAGCATTACGCCCCAATCGATCTGATGTCCTACGGCATTTCACTTGAATGGTTTTGAAATACTTGTCAGGCACTCCTTGTCAAACGGGACAATCTCAGAAGTCCATCTTGTCAACCAAATCGAAGGTTTGCCTGTATATTCTAGAATATCACCAATGCTAACCTGAGGGTCTGCAAAATAACTCAAGTACCTGATAGATACTGCAAATGGTGCGCGATTACTCCGTAAGATATGGTACTTGCCGTGTTCACAGCGTGGTGGAAATTGTGCCAGCCGTCTTGCATACCAACTAGTCCGGCTGTCTAGCTGAGAAATCAGACCATCCTATTATCTCTGTTTGATTGGAGCTGCGCAGAGTTGATCTAACGCTAACAATTGAGAACGAACTCTCATTTTGGTGGTAAAACACAAGGAGCTCATCACAAGTATGAGCATGATAAGGATCTAAGTACTTGATCCAGTGTGACACACATGATTCAACTTAGCCATGAGAGTGGTAACTTATAACCGGTTATAAGGAGGCGGTCTCCAAGTCATCGCACGTATACAGCTACACTGGGAATTTGTACCTGGAAGAAATAAACGGTGATATATAAAGAAATGTAGCAGACGACCACCGTCATCCGTCCACCGAGAGCCGATGTCACTATGGCCTCCCATCATCTGCTATTTAAGACCTACACTACCAACCTCGGCATTTCCATCCCCAGTCACTGTTAATGTGTATCTATTTGATGCCTTTTGTGTGTGAATTCGGAATGTAGTCCAGTTTCAAATCTCTCTTTTTCTAATGAATTCTGCTCATCAGAATGAGTAAATACCACCTTCATTCGTAAACAAGAAAAATAATTTTTCGGTTATATCGAAACACCTTCTATCATATACGATTCATCCAGTTTACGACATACCTACAAATTGTAGCCAGTGTGACACATTCCACGAGTTTGGAATAATGTGGTTTGTGGTTTCATACTTTTGCACAAAACATTGTTGTTCGTGTTTTTATTTCAACACTCGTTGTTTATTCATATTGAAATGTTGTTTGCTTGGTCGAATCATGTGGACTATGCAACAACGACATCAACAACGGCGACCGAAAAGACAAAATGGAATCACGATGACCTGATAATGGAATTGAAAAGCGATTGAAGAAATCGAACTATGGACAGACTGCATGTTGCGCATTTGTGTGTACCTGTGTGTACCGTTTCTCAACAGAACGAAGACGTATGTTATTTATCAATGAATTCCAATTTTCTACTATCAGTTGTTGACAGCAATCATACTCGTTACTCCACCCTTGAGAAAATCATCACATCTAGATATATATAAAAGCAAGAATGTGCAAAATTTCTGTTTGTAATATTCTACATTCAAAGCATCCATTATTGGACAATGATCATCCTTGCAGTGCTCAGTCTACTAGTTGTCAGTTTTTCCACGGGTGAGTGTAACATTCCTGTAGGCATTTTGTTCGTATTCGGAAACTTTTTTGGTTGAACGAGATGAGGAGAAAAATGCTTCTATGTCATTAGTTATCAGATACTGAACTCACACAATTTGCATGGGGTTGATGTGACCATTCTTAACATCCAGAACTGCGTTTGCTATGAAGCACGGAAAATAGGCCTTTAATTTGGAACAAAATCCCCCAATTTTAAAGAAATGGAAAAAAAAATTGATTTGCACAGAATAATTATCATGCTCACACGATTGGTGGAGTGGAGTGGAGTGAAGTGGAATAGATTTACCCTTGAATGCTGATTGCAGTAAAAGTGTTCACCAACATTTTCGAACCTCAGTATTGGAGTGGAGAACCAATCACATGAGTTCACGATTGGTCAAGCATGCAGAGGGAAAATTACTGCCCATCACTGAAGATCCCATCACCAGATGGTTGATTTATCAGTCAGACCATTGGGTGAATCAATCCTTGAATGGAACACCACTCACGCATCACGGACCCAGTTCACATGGAAGCTCTAGATTAGAATATCATATAACTCTACTGTTCCACTGCACATCACTTACATGGTTCTCTAAACTATCATGACACATTTAGGTTGGTCTACTTCTTGGCTTGGCGATAAATAAACAAGCATCGATTCCATTGGTGTTGAAATTGCGATATGCTAATGAATAATCCGTTTTAAAGTTGACAGTCCAAAAGGATTCTCAGTTTGAGTCCCAAAAGTGAAGTGATTACATTTTAAAAACTGATTTTTCTTTTTCTTCGGTCTTTCTGCCTCGGGTTCAAATCTCGCTGACTCTACCACTTCTTCCATTAGTCACTTAACTCACCTGGTATCCTCTGATTGATCGATACCTGCCATTCTAAATTATTTTACCATCGTTATGTACCAAAAAAGAAGTAAATGCCTAGTGGCACAATTATTTCCGTCGCACGAGGAACCATTTTGTCATACAGCACATTGATAACATAATCTCTGCTTCTGGGACCTGGTTAACTGACCCGGTCCGATAGTTACCAACACCAATGCCTAGTCTTATCTTCCAACAGTCAACACAATCCGAACTTCGATGTATTGTGTGTTCAATGTACGTGGGTTCATCCGGAGAGGGTCGAATCCCTATGTATGCTACTGAGAACAATAGAAGTAGATAGATTTTGACATTCGGCGGAAAAAGCTTCGGATTGTCCACTTGAGATGACCACAACCAATAGCGAGATTTGCTAATTAGAATTTTAAAAATGGTTCATTTCAGCTCGGAGTGGTAGCACAAGGTTGTGTGGAAAAGCCGAAAAAAATAACGATTTAAGTAATATCCTCTCCACAGTATATCATCCATTGGCACAATATTTATCGCTAGCCTTTTCTTGGTTCAGTCGTGTATACTTACATTGGACTGGTGAATTTGTGAGTATTTAGCGGATCTTATTCCCTTGTAAAAATCGGTGCCAGTTCATTGATTACGATGGTCCAGTGATTCCTGCTTCTCAGCAACAGCCCAATTTGGATATCAAAACGACCATCGGGATTAAAAATGATGGTATCATTTTGGCTGTTGCCTTGGACAACTGTAAGTGGCACTTCTCACGTCACATGGTCATATCTTCCTGCAAATGACCACCGATTGGATGGATCTCAAGGTTGTGTAACCCACCGTGGAAACCCGATGCGCTCTAAATGACCAAGTGAACTGGTTCGGCTTTTAATACCTTCCTTCCATGCTACGGACTGATCACTTAATGGAGTTTACTAGTCTCTGACAAGTGGCCTACGATTAATTTGCCAAGCCAGCCATCAATCCTATTATGAGTTAAATTAATGAAGTGTTTGGTCTCATGATTACAAAGGTTTCATTTAAGAGGCTTTATCAAGCTGTCAAATACGGACCAATGGAAATCATTTCAGTTTGTTCTGCGAAATACATTGTAAACGCAATTATTGTTTGCATGATCACTTGCGCGTATGGAGCGACTTTGGACATAGTTCATTTAACTTCCTAATGGAGCAGTTCTACGATCGTTTTGGTAAAGCGTATCAGGTGACTTTTGAGAATCTTGGACACGTCTGCGAATTTTATTTGGCTTCACATTTCCTCCATCAGTTTTGCCGGCCTTCTAGCGAAATTCTTCTTTCATCTTGCAAAAGTTCATTAAAGTTAGGTCATGATCCAATGGTATCGCTCACCCTAAAATAACCAGCTTCCTATTATAGGTTTGCTTTGCTTTACGTAACCAGTCTTGGAGTTACACCACCTTTCAATGTGACTTCAAGAAATTGAAAAGTGGTAATCTGTCGCTGTCAGTAACAAACCATTCTAGTGAACCGTTTAGTTACCTACTTTTCTGAATGACCACGTCATTTTGTTTCTTTAATTAGACCATATCGGTAACAGCGCGAGATATGGAAATACATGGAATACGTTTGGTAATAGAGAGATTAATAAGGAGCTGCAAGATATTGTCAAAAAAGCTAATACCCACACCCATTCTTCTCAGTATATTGAGTATTCTTGCCTATATACTGCTAGACCAGCCAGAGACAAGGCTGCTTTATACTGGCGTGATACCATGTGGTAATTCCGCTACTCCAAGGGAGGCAGTGTGCTTTTCTCTAACTTTCACAACCAAACCAGTGTAGGTGAATTTTCTTAGACTCCTCCAATATTAACGACTCGCAAACCACAACACACTTTTCTTGTATTCGCCGTTCATCTAACGACTCCGTCCCCGTTAGCAAGGCAGTCCCGTTATTCAGTGTTGGGTCATTGCACCTATTCATATTTAAGCGTCAAATTGTTTTCTTGGTCATACAAACTCGCACTGTCCGGTGCATTAAAGTCCTCTAATGACTGGCTTCATCCGACTAGCTCTGAAGTAACCTTACCACTGTGTGTGTTATAGTCCGTGCACACGAACAAGTTTGAACCCACAAACACATACCCAATTAAACGAGCCCCAGCCATCACTTCCTCCTGTCAGTCCGTATCGGTAGTTATCGAAAATTGATGAATCAACCACAGACATCATTTTTTCTCAAACTTTACTCACAAAGTTCACTGAGTGTTAGTCACAATAAACCGAGGGTGTCGAAGTGCTTAAAATTGACCTTCTCCACATTGTTTCTATCTTTCTTTTTAATTTTCATTTAAGTAGAATATGGCGAACGTTCAGTAGGTCCAAATGTGAGAGGTGATCGATCTTTATACCGTGTTTGTTTTATCCATCTCGACTTCTGGTATGATATCTCACCTAGTTCAATGATTGCAATCATTCTGATCGCTACAACGATTGCGTTCATCTTTTTCTATTTGCTTACCTCATCCTCCCAATTTCATTTTCAGTAAATTCATTGAAATGCTACAATTGCTCGTCATGCTCAATTCCGTTTAATGCAAGTGCGGCAGGCATAACGGAAAACTGTGAAATCTGTGTGGTGAGTCAGTGAACAATTATCACTCCGTATATATCAAAACAACTTGAGCGTGATGTGCGGGATTATTGATGATTTCACTTGGCTGACTGAACTTGGCAATCCAGCTTTCACACACAAGACCTGGGATATCCAACCAGCCTTGCACTCGGAATCATCGAGTTTAGTTTGTTCAGATGTCGTCCTCAATGACAGCCACAAATGCCAGACAGTTTCGAAATGGGACACGGTCACTGTCCTCTTCAACTCCAAGCAAATGCCCCGAATTTGGTGCTTCCGAGAGCATGGTTGCTCGGATGATCTGATGATTGTGCACGAAAGGTGGAGTCCAAAAGACAGTCATTCATGCAAATTTATCACCCTGTTACATTTTTTCGTCTTGTCTGAAATAGAATAAAAGAACTTCGTTTATATATTAGTGAATAGAAATAGGATCTGAATGTATCTGTGTCATTTACAAGGCAACATCAAAACTGGACAAGTGCGATTGATGTTCCACCGTGGATATAAAACACTACAGTCCTCAGAAATCTAACAAGGATCTGGTTAGGATTGCCTGTGTGTGACAGAAACTGTGTCCTTTGCTGAACACATTCCTTATCTCATCTGATCACATGTTCATCGACCGGAAGGTAAAAACCGAACAGGAATTCCCAAAAGACGTTGTTTAACCAATAAAACGGTCGTGAAACTGCTGGTTCTTTTGTTGTCATAATATTTACCGGAAAGTTGTTCCGCAATCACACCGCTGACATGTTTGCCACTGCGTCGGAGGTTCGTTGGACCTGTGCACATGATACTTTTCATCCGTGTTTTTCGAGTGTGCAGAACAATACGGGAAGCCTCGTCAGCTAAACTATGTTGTATAATGAGAGCGTGGGCGAAGCCGTCATAGGTCAGACTGAAAAGCCAAGTGCACACCTTTACTAAACAGAACAAATCGGTAGGCTTACATAAATTAGCAGGCTCGACGAATTTTCGTTTGATATCTCACTTTCCACCTTAGTGAATCAAACAAAAGCGGTATTGGAGAAATTCTGATTGTTTTACTACATGCTTGCTGCGCATGAGTGCAGTTGAAGAGGTATGTACCTCGTAACCACGAAAGCCCACTCCACTATGAGGGATTCCAGCAACCAGACTCCGAGACTTGCAGTGGTGGAGAACTACATAAGGCCCCGTGTGGTAATTAGCCGAACAACTGTGGAAACCCAAAGATAACAAGAATGGATTTTGAAAAGAAATCAAATGAAAGAACTGTGATTATAATATGGAACAAGCTCACCGGAATACAATGAATAGATGAATATAAACAATTTCTGATGGTTTGTAGACATATGTAGACCTCAGAAGATTTATGTCGGTTGACTGAAAAGCCAATGTCACACATCGATGGTACGAAAGTATGTATTAGGTTTTTCCGTTCCCATGAACCCGGTTCTTTCTACGCCAACGGGATCCCTTTGTGTCCCGTAATGTTTAATGAGCCGATCTTTGAAAGACCTATTCAACGACAAATCCACTCAAAACACTCATGACTCCATGAATGAGTAGTATTCGCCCCCCCCCCCCCCCACACACACACAAACACACCCATTCCAGTACTGCAAACACAGAGCACGCTTGACTTCGCTCCCATGATCCCGTAATTGTTGAGTTTGGAGTTCCGTTGGTGAATATTTCATCATCAGTCGAAGTGATTTCATCATTATCACAAGGAGAAAGAGAGAGAGAGACAGAACAGGACGAGATTCACTTCGACGTCGACAACTGCAACTTGAGCATGGAACTTTGCATAAAATCCATAGCAATACTGAACGCATTTTCAAACAGGTCTGCATGTGTAATTTATTGATTGACTAATTTCCAACAAACACATACATACATACATACACACACACACACACACACACACACACACAAAGAACAAAGTATTTCGAAAACCACATATGTCCAATGAATTTCAAATAATTGCTCACGTTTTCAGATTAAACAAGTGTATTCTGATAAAGTGCTCAAATTCGAATCCCGATCTTGTGGTCCAACCTGTGAATCTGTGAATATGGTCTCTGGTGGTAACGGAACAAGAACGGATTGTTGTTATTCGGATTTGTGCAACGGGAATTCCAACGGCTCGATCAAATTCGTCACAAACTCGGTTACATTGATCCTCATGCTCACATGGGTTCTGTTCAAAGGAGGATCTTGATGTCATTTGCACACGGAAGTGTTTTTATCATTCGGCCCGACTGCATAAATTGTCTTTTCAAATAATATTCTGAGTGATGATTTCTGTTTGATAAAATTTATTTTAAACGATTTTATCCCCGTTTTGATTTGCTGGAACACTTTCACCTAGGCAATGCAAGTGGTCAAATTCAGCACCTCATTCGGGATGATTTATTCACTTTCGTTGAGAACAGAATTCGAAATGAACTCGATCCAACTAAATAGATGTGTGTTGGTAGTCTGTTGAGACGATGGGGATGGTAGAGCTTATTTAGTATGACTGGTTTGTAGAAAATCTCAGTTCTCAATCAACTGGATGGAATGAAGAGCGATAATCACAGTTTAGGATTAGCTGACAACGGGAATTTTCCAGGGAAGCTTTCAATTTACCCAACGTATGACTCCAATTCGCACCATTCAATCCAGTTTTTTGTGAAACAATTAGTACTATTTTGTCCCGTTAGTGAAAATAATCCAACTACAATGACCATTACCAAAAGACAAATTTTGATCCTCATATTCATTTTGAGTTTTAAATTCAAGACAATGAATTGGATCATTCCATTTTAAACGAAGTGTATAAATCATTTCAAATGGAAATTGAGCATTGAACGACTGACCATTTAAAGTTTCGATCGAAGAACTACCTGTTTATTGGTTTTGGTCATTTCACAGTAAAACAATATTGTATTGACGTGAAACAGACGACTGACGACCAGATTGGATGGCCTTAAGACCGGACGTGTGCATGTATGTATGTATATATGTATGTGTGTATGTATGTATGTGTGTGTATGTATGTATGTATGCATGTATGTATGTATGTATGTATGTATGCATGTATGTATGTATGTATGTATGTATGTATGTATGTATGTATGTATGTATGTATGTATGTATGTGCGTGTATGTGTGTGTATTTGACAATCAGCTCTGCGCTTCTGCTTCAAGTCCCAACTGAAAGTCGGTGATGCTGATATACTGCAACGGATGATGTCCTACAAGCCCAACTGAATGACTGCTGTGTACCATCAACAGAATTCAATGTTGTTCTGAGTGATGATGATGTTTGCAATGAATTGTGTGCGAACCAGCAGGTGGCCCTATTCAATGAATCTCTGGGCTTCGGCAGAAAACCGACTATGTGTTCTCTCTCATACGCTTGTCAGAATGGTAATTCGAAAGACAGAAAAGGAATCAATCATTAGGCGATCGGTGGTTGCGCTCACAGACATACGGATACTTGCGGACGTTCCATCTCGCTTCATCAACTTCTGACTGTTATCTCCTGTCATATATACTCCGTGTGAGTGTGTACATGCATCTGTCTATGACGTTGGATTAAATGATTATGTGAGATATCTTTTCAGCTGTGTATTTTATCACTCCACTAATCCCATTCAAAGGAATAATGCACATACTTTTGACTGTGTTTATGTGAAAGAAGTAAATCCAAGTCAAAATTCGGATTTATTGGGCACGTTTAGCTATGGTGAATATCAGAAGATCAAATATGGAAGTTTAAAATATATGCAGCGAACCAGCTCACTGTTTATGCAAGTCTTTATTGGATATGACGGGCAGGTGATACGACGGATGTCTGTGGAAAACAAATTTCAAGGTAATCCTAAAGAAGGCAATGAATCCAAACTGGCTGTATGTGAATTCGGTGCTGTTGGCTCTAACTACTCAGATAACAGAGTAGGAAAGTTTGGGGCAAAATCCAAAACTCACGTTCATTTCCCAACCAGAACCTTAGTCAGAAGATACTACTTATTTCGAAATACTCTACAGTGCAAATTGACTGAAGACGAGCGGTTGCCGTCCACCCCATACTGCGAATCCTTGGCCAAATGGGAGCGGAAAGATTGCTAATAAAAGCAAAGAACACGAAATGACAGATCTAAAAGCAACTGAACAAGGGTAGAAGGATCGTTTGAAAATTGTTTTCAAATCTGTCCAACCTCAATCAGTAACAATTTGCTCAAGATGGACGTCAAAAACGGAATGGGATGGATCTGTTTATAAGATATTATCTGCCTTGTCATCGGTGTCTGAGCGATCGCGAACACGTACTTCTGAAGAGAATTTTGTTACTGCTGGCTCAAATGACCTAGCCTGATAAGTCGGACACCACTTGAACGAATCTTTTCTTCAGTCAATGTTTTCGTGATCCTCTAGGATTCCGGTGCAAATCATCATTGGTAAACAAAGTCGAGACGCGAACCTCTGAAGGTAGTTGACAGATTGCATTGTGTTAGGTACGCTTTACTAGTATTGCTCTGTCCTTGACTGGTAATTCACTTTCATTTTCAGGATGATCGTCGAAGAGTGTATTGATATCGGTGCCCAAAAGCCGTTTGATAGTTACGGTCATACTGTGATGATGACTGAGGTGTTTTGTAGCTTCCCTCATACCATTTTCTTGTGATTTGATGTTGTTAGAAATATGATCAGTGTCCCGAAGCAATGAACTTGGTTCATGAATCACTGGTAAATACGAGTTATCCTCTTTGAAATTGATGATATGGGCAAATTTACATTTGGTTCGAATGGAAGTTTGATGGGAATCTGTAGTTCTATCCAGTCGACGGTGTTGAAGAAATATTCCCGTTGGAAAACACTTCCTGCAGATATCTATTTTTCAAAACAAAATTCAATGAGATTCGAGAATGTACAATACCGTGTAATGATCGTGTAAGATCACATGTCCTACTGCTTAGTGGCCACCAAAGCATACAAATTACCATTGAATTAGGCACTTTACGATTTGCGAAAACCAAAAGTCTTTATGACAAACTAATGTTTCCTATTCGGAATACGCGTTCAAATTCTCAGACTGCAACTTATCTTAGGTCTGATCGCATTCTATGCGGACGAACCTATGGGGTCTCGGTGACAGTTTTGTGCACCATTTCTTTCAAGGTTCCTGGATTAATGGCCATGAGAAACTGGTTCCAAACCGTGGCGAACAGCAAAACACGGCGGTTGCTTGCGACAAATACCAAGCAAAGCAATGGTGGTTGCTGTGTTTGGCTCGCACAGTCATGTGCTCACACACGCACGCATGATGTACACCTCGTGCTACCATGATCGCACGCCTGCAATCGCCCACACGTACGCAGCTGACGTTTGTCGCGCTTCATCTCGGACAGCACTGATGAATCAGATCGTACTACGTGTCGCGCGACCTTGCACTACTTAATCCTATTGTACAGTTGTCTTACGCTTCCGACTACACACCTTAATGACTGGTGCGCTTGCAAACCTGTTTACGTTTTTCAATTGCTTGCTTATACTGGCGCTCACCGTACGTCGCTACGGACTGCGCATTTACCCTTGCAAGTGGGTCTTCTGCCTACTGAATTGCTGGCTACAAGTGGTGTTTCGTGAAGGAATGTTAGTTCGTCCACATGCTACTTCAGCATCAACTGAAATAGCAAGTTACCACTCACTCTTGACTGTGTTGTCCACACAAGGCGATCAGTTAACAGCATTCAACAGTGAGGTAACACTCGTGAGTGGGTACACTTAGATATGATGTGGTTAGGTACACGTAGAGACCTCAGACGAGTGATGTAATGTGTCAGCGTTCTTAACTTGAGAGAAGTGTCTTGTACATGAAGAACCACTTAAGATCTGGCAAGCTCAACAAAATATTTGCAGCACTGAAATCCATCTGTTTAGGCCTCTTATCATGATGGTTGAATAATTTGATTACAATGAAGATTTACAATCAATTGGAAAAGGCGTACTTTTGTCCAGCTTTTGGATTACGTGCTAATTTGACAGCTTTGGACCATTCCGCCATCGCATCAGTAGACTGTTGTAGTGGGCTGATTCAGAACTGACCAAGACGTGGTCGGAGTATTGGAAGATAAAGGATGACAAAGTAGAGGGGAGGTCACACATGTAGCAAGTGAACAAACATTGTGATAGCAGAGCACCTTGCAATACTTCACTGTTTATAGGGATTGAGGAAGATCGATGAGATACAAAACATTCTTCACTGGACGAATTAAAGATATTTGTGTAGTTCAGGAAACATATGTGAATGAGTTTGCTCTTCTGGTCATTCAATGACGCTGCTGGATGGATTCGGCAGCTGACGGTGACCAAAGTAGTACGCTGTTTTCCAAAGGTGTACATCCGACCTGTTAATGGCGGACTTTAACTCGTCAGTTATTATCTGCTCGAAAATCTTGAGCATGACTGATGTGGGTGCGATGGGACGAAATTTGCCTGCTTCTTCCGTTGGTATTGGAGTGATAAAAACTTGAGACCAGGAGTCAGCGAGTTTGGTTTCACACAGTCGTCGGGTGAGTGTTGGCGGTGAAAACGGGAGCACAAGTTTTCAGAATGACAGAACTGATGCCATCGGATCCGGAGGCTTTAGGGATGTTGATCCTTGTAAACAAGTTCCGGATGAAGGCATTGAAAATTTTCCAGTTCTCTCAGGGTTCCAGATAATCCGTGTTTCTGGTACTAAGGACATGTTAAGTTTTTCGACATCACGCGTTATGTGATTTGCTTGAGGCACTCTATCCGAGCACTTTCAATTCATTCCATAACTGGCTGCAGAAGTTGTCTTTGAGTATAGTACTCACGTATAGCCCGTCAAGACAAACAACTTCTTTGGTGAACAGGTCTAACAGTTTTACCGCGGACCAAATGTGCGATCGATATTGCCCTTTCTTTCATTCTCGGCAATTTCTTCAGCTTCTCCGAATAAAAATGCTCTGTGCGCATCATGATCCTTGTTCGTAGACAACTTGTTTCGTAACAGAAGTTTTGGGTAGCTCGTAATACTATCACGGTGTATAGACACGTCCGGGTTCATAAAATAAATTTAAGTTGGAAAATGTCAGCATACCTTTGAGTAAATGAATACTGAGCGGGGCTCGCCACAGTAAATGCACCTTCTGAATTCGTTTTTTTTTATTAGGCTTCGGTGGTTGCGTTCACTGAAATATTTTGCAATAACTTTGGTTTTACAGTGGTCGAAGTTTACCATGGGGGCTCGCCTCACAGCATGAAAGTGAAATGGCTCATTCACATGGAAGCAGTTCAGAGAAGTACTATCCCCGGGAGGGAAAGTAACAATGCTATTGAGAGACATTAAACAGTGGAATGTCAGATCAAAGCTGTTGAAGTCTCCAGCCACAATGAGGAGTTAGCCATCAATTCACTCTATTAGCAGCGAACAGAATGAATCCAAGAAGTTGACTAATTTCGTGGAAATATAGTCTGGGATTCTGTACTGATAAGATATAACAACAGAAGAGCGTCTAGGAGCAAAGCGTGTCTTACTTTCAATGGTTTGACAGTGAACATTTTGTGTGTTGTATGCAAATATGCATGATGATGAACGACGCTAAACATTGCATGCATAAGCAACAACACCTCTGTTGTGTCTGGCTCGCGCAGTCATGTGCTCACGCACACGCACGCACGCATGATCTACACCCCGTGCAATCATGGACGCATGCTTGCAATTGGGCACACAAGTACGCAGTTGGTCTGTCGTGCTTCGTCTCGGACAGCACTGACCAATCAGGTCGTACCACATGTCCGATTGTATCGTTGTCTTACACTTCCGATTACACAAATGACTGACTCACGCACTTGCATACTTGTTTGTGTTTTCACTTGCTCGCCTGTGCTGGAGCTCACCGTACGTTGCTGCTGTATATTCGTTCATCCAAACATGTGCGCCTTCCTTCTGTTACCGAATTCGTGAACACAATCACCTTCACCTTTGAATTTTCTGCCTAACTGTCTGTTGAGCCTGTGGCTGGTGAATCCAGCAGACTTTAATAAATCATCATCCATCACTGAAAGAAGCCACGATTCTTGAAATAATACAACACCAAAGGTGGCATATTCAAAGACTGCAGCATGTAGCTGATATCAGACATTTTCGACATGACTGAATGGATTTCGGACGACGAAATCAGCGGAACACACAATGATTTAATATTCCTCTTCGAGAAAGCAACCTTCCATTCAACCCGGCGTTTACGAATTTTCCTAGCCGCTTGCTGTTTGATCCCTCACTTCATTTCTCACAAAATTAGAAAAATAACGTAATTCCGGGTTACTAATCAGTTCAGCGGTATCTCGTACAAAAAGCAAAACGTGCGCGTTGTACCTGAGCATCAAGGACACAAAGTTGTTGTGGAAAAGAAAAACTGTAAAATACAGTGGTATAAACTTGCCAAAGCGATAACGATAGCACAGAATATCACGATCCAATTCGACGACTCTTCCTGAGTTCAGCGTAAAAGACGAACTAGGGCCAAGAAAACAAGCAGCAGTAACTTTGATCTATGCATCTGTATTCAGCAAGTAATTATCTGAAGGTTTCACTATCAAACACGTAGAAAACCCTCCGGAGTCAGCGACACTGAAAAGTATTACTGATTGGCATGTACGGTTTGTGAGTGTTTGGTTTGAAATGACAGTGTGAACGACGTCGGTGAATTTCCTGACCAAGACGGCCGTGATACAAACGATAAGAATGCTAAAAAACTGCTATAAACAGGAAACAAAATGCTTTCTCTCCATTAAAATGGACCAGTAACCACAGCCGCCTTTGATGATCCTATCTGCTAATCAGCCAACTGTTCACAATCCCGGAAAACTCGGACGGCAAGGTTTGAAACCAAACCGCTCATTTACCTGAGCTTTGGAATCGACCTCAGGCTTTTTGTCTGTTATAATGAAAAAAGTTTGATAAATCAAAGCTAGACTGTGGAATGGGCTTCGTTTGAAATTGTATTGGCACTATGGTGTTCATTCAAGTTCTCCGACCTCGAAAATCCCAAAAGCTTCACGATATCCATGAGGTACTCTAAGTGCCCCACTCCTACGTGATGGAGGATTTCGTACTCGTGGGTGTCTTCATTGCATTCAATGACTTGCTATGCTTCAAAATTCTACAAGATCTTCAGCTTTACTGGTGAGAATGAACAATTGCATCACTGACTGAAATATTTGTAAAGATCACATTCAAAAAACACCAGCATTTATTCTGACCAATAAATAACTGATAAACTTTTAAAGGCAAACTTTAAAATTGTCATACTAGTCGAAGCTACAAGAAGCACAATGATCCGTAGGGAGTGATGATATGGTTTACAATGCGCAGCTATACGGTTCAGGAGGATAAAAGGATATAATAACCGAGAACAAATGTTCGGGATAATCCGTTTTGCCGTGTTCTAGTTTCGAGCACAGTCTATTCTGTTAAAAGAACAGTTTTGGATAACCTGACCTTTTGGAATGAAAGACGAAATCACATTCCTCTGAGACAAATATTGGTCGGGAAAAGATGGGATAAAGGTCAGAAAGTACAACACTGTACTTTCGTGTTGTATGCGGACATACAGTTGGTCCAGTCCGGTGGCTTTCGCACGAACACAAAGGCGTACAGATCAGATTGCTAAAGGAAAGGGAATGTTTTCCCGCAAATTCTATGGACCCAGGGTTTCTGAATCAGGGACAAGAGAGGTCAGAAACATCGGTTTGCACAACTTATTCGGGACTATTTCGTTGTATTTGTACACGTGCATGCTGCAGTCAAAATCGATTTTTCTCTATTCAATAAAATACCCAGTGCAACTAGGACAAGATTGAAGTGAATGATATCGAATCGGAGTGGACAAGAATGGGAAGGAACTAAAAGCTAGGTCCCCGCGGTAAGACCCAAACTTATCAACTATTCGTGCTGTTCACACAGCTCGAGTTAACAACTGAGAGTGGTTAGAACCTCAGCATATCTAAGCAATCCGGTGCTAGCAGTGTCGAATACGAAAGATTCGCCAAACCAGATGTAGCATAATGAATGATATGATCGCTTTTGGTTTCGTTGATGACACCACCGCTGTGACTTGACCTATTGATCGCATTTTGAAGCCACATCGGAATTTGTTCATTCATTTGGTGACATTACTATCTCTCTATTCTGCCTACGTAGATGGCTGAGCATCCATCTGTGAATTGGTAGACACAGTTTGACTTACTCCGGGGAGGCAGTGGATCTTTCGTCCACAGTTTTGCTATCCGTGAGATTGTGAAGACAATGACCGGATCAGCTGTTTGATAATTGCATTTGATGGCTCAATTCAAGAAATTACAGACTAATAAATAAGGCAATTACTGAAAAGAGAAGAATGGATCTAAGAATATGGAAAATCCACGTGCATTCCTCAAATCGAAAAGTTCAACTCCGTAAGCTGATATAATCACCCTTGAACGGTAGTTATTGGAAATTTTTTAACTTCTAGGCACCTTGTGATACCTTAATAGCAGGCTTTTATACGCAGTGCTTGAGAACAAACTGAAAGGAATAGCCAATGAACTGTAGCCCGGTGGCTAGTTTTTCATACTCTTCAGCTGAGGTGCTTATTTCACATGACTCGCAAATCAGCGTTCGCTTGAGACCGATCTATATTTCATAAATCCAAAGCTTGTGAAATGTAGATAAGGTCCAGACTACATTTTGTTCTTACCGTGAACTGATCTCCTAAACTATCTGTCCGGTCAGCTCGAAATGTCCATATCCAGAAATGAGACGTGACTGTTTACGACCCCAAGACAAGTCAGTTTGATGCTTCGGTGAAAGCTGTTAAAGTACATCGCTGCCTTTGTCACCAATGATGTGAAAACCCACGTCTTCGATTTGCCGAGAAAATCGACAAACATTGGGGAATTAATTTCTGCTAGTAGTAAGTCTGCACAAAATTATTCCAGATGAACCATTGTGCCGCGTTTCGATGGCCGCTAAACCTAGACTCCATTTAACAACCACATTTTATTTTATTTTTCAATTTTCCAACTTGTTCAACAGGCGTCGATTTATTTCAATGATCAAATCATTTGATAAACATCCTAAGCATTTCTGCATTTCCCCAAAATCATCTAATTCTCCTAGAAAAGATGAATAGTGCATGGAATTTCAGCTGACAATGTATTTCTTACATAATGTAAGAAATACATTGTCGAATAAAACTTGGATTTGATTAGCTCAAAGCATAAATTTTTACCATGTGATAGAGGCGTGAAAGTGAACAGAAGAATAATTCCATTTAATTCTAATATTTTCTCTTCACTTGTGATAATAAAGTAGTTTTTCACTGACTAGACATTTCACGTGAGAAAATAATATCATTCGCCAAAACAGAATAATCTGGTTATTACGGAGACGCTCATGCAACCAGTCAACAAATATGGCTTCCGTATTCCAGTTTTTGTTTTAAACATTTTGTTCAGCCGACACTTAGCCGACAGATCAATATCGTCTGGCTCATTGTGTTTCCATTGGCTCTCAATTTGTCAGTCACTTTTGTTCACGTATTGTACAGGGGCCACTTTTCCCACAGTTTCCCGATAAGCCACGGCCCAACTCCATTATTGTTCTTATTTTACGAATTCGCGACTCTAACACTGGTAAGTTGTCAAACGAATTTGCCTCTCCTCGTCGGTCATTATCAGTGATGCACGTTCAACAAGTAATATATGTGCCTTCAACAGACTGTTCAGTTCAGATGGAATTTTGAATGCTGTGTGTGTATAACTTCCCTATTGTTTATCTACCACGCTGGTAATTTTGCACTAAACACATCAACTAAAACTTATCAAAGCATTATTAGGTTCTGAGGCATGAAAAAATTACAAACAAGACAGGTTTCAAATAGACCGATAGGCTTTACATGTAAGATCCATCGATAAATGTAGCAGGGGTTATACTACCTTCCAAATATTTTCCTTTCTATGGGACCGCCAAAGTGAGGGTGGACGAAGGGAGTTATGACAGTGAATTGTCATGAGAACCTGAAAGCAAAAGATAAAATCTCGTGGGCCATTGTTTACCGGGGCTACTTTTATGACGCCATGCAAACAGACAATAACAGATCCGAACAAAGATGCTTGCTCTGGCAATGTGACCCATCAGTGAAGTGAATAAGCACTGATCCATTTGTCAGTTAGGTCTAGAACACGAAAAATTCTCCTGATCAACACGGTACAACGGGTTGGATACCATCAGTAAGCCTCAATAAGAAAAGAATACCAGAATCCTATCCGAATAATTATCGAATAGAGTACAAATCACTCATACTGAGTTTGTTATAGCCAAACAAACAGTTTGTCAACGATGAAAGCATCGCGTACTCGCACTCGTTGAACAAATCAAAGGTAGCACATCCCGCATCCAGCCTCCTCCCGTATGAGTTCCGTCCAAAACATCAAAGTTTACGCATGGGCAATAGGATTCAGCATGCACGGACAGAGCTTAACTCATCATAGGAGACCTTAGAATCTCACTCATGGCACAGCTGTTTCGCCGGGCTTGTGAAGTATCGTCGCTAGTTAACGTTAACCAAGTCTCTACTGAGGATCAAACCTGGGTTGATGGACTGTGAGTCGAACTCCTAATCAACTAGCTATCGGGACCGGCTTTCAAAGATATGTTGAATATTTACGTTGCATGATAAATTGACTTACGTCACCACGATATTTTCCAGCTGCCAACACATCGGAGTGGGTAAAAGAAGCCCAGCGCCTTTAAAATGAAACTGCTTCACTGTCGTGACTCAAAACGAGAATTCGCCCAAACCTTCTCTATGGAAAATAAACGATCATTGCCATATTATAAAACTGTCCCGAACCGTTGAACTATTTCCAAAATTATGATAACGTCAATATTATCCATTTCGAAGAAACTTGGTAATATAATAAATGTTATTTCACAAAACGAAATAAAATAATTCGGAGCAGTTCTCCTACATGAAAGTTAATAATACAACAAAACCGATGATGATGTCCCTGCTTTATCGAGCTAGTTGAGTTACACGCAGCGAACAATGTGAACTCATTCAGAACTAAAAACGGACGTGGAACAAAGACGTGTATCTTAAAGCAGAGTAAAGAGATACTAACTCATAGGTGATTAAACAACAACGGTAAGATGAAACTCGGGCGAACAACAGCAATTCTGGCGGGATTTGCATCCACGTATCCCGGCGCCCACTACACCGCCTGGCCCACTACCACGCCCAACCTATTGAGGCCGTATACGTGGTTCCCCACTCTAAGTCTCAGGATTGGGTTTCCGGTTTCTCTTATTGTTGTGTTCCGAATTCAGTAGGCAGGAGAAGGGCACGCTTGTAGAGGTAAACGCATATTCGGTACAAACGGACGGCAGGCACAAGTACAAGCAAGTACGTGAAAACGCAGCCGACTCTGCTAGTGCGTGAGTCAGTCCTGCACGTAATCGGAAACGTAAGACAACGGTACAATCGGACCACGTCGTGCAAGGTCGCGCAACACGTGATACACTCTGATTGGTCAATGCCGTCCGAGACGAAGTACGGCGAACGTCAGCTGTGTACATGCGTGTGTGTGCGTGCAAGATCGTCTGTCTGAGCACATGCCTGTTCAGGCCGAACACAACACTTATCATTTATCAACTTCACGGATCACATGAATAGTTGCTTTCGTTCAACTTCGAGCGCACAACCACAGAACTCGCGTCAAGCTCTCACTGTGGTCGGAATCGAAATGCTGACTCTGCGAACCAATTTCTTCAGTCTTTCCCACCCCCCCCCCTTCCCCCATTGCCTTATTCTTCATTGAAACCCACACCTCTCCCTCGTCAGACACCAATGATCTTCAATTCTCAAACAACTTAATTTATTCCTGCTTTTGCCCCAAAACTGATGTCTGCGCTTGTATCCACCAATCGGCCGCCTCCTTCCGACTTTCGCATCTTGATTTCTCCATCCGGAACCTTCAGTTCATGTGTTTGAATATTCTTCTCCTTCATTTATCCGATATTTTTGTACATTCTAGCGCTCCCCGAAAAGCAATAACTCACTGGTTTTTGAGACATTATCTTCTAACATTGAGACATAGACTTCAACAGACCCCAGCGGCTAAATTACCATTCACTGAATAATCCGATTTCATTATATATAAAAACACGAATAGCGACCAAGGTCGTTTTCGGTAATATCATCCTCGTGGCTAATACAGTTACATTTATAAGTTGGAAATGCATAAGTTATGAGCAACGTCTGTGTGCTGAAGTGTGATTGGATGGTCATCAAAGTTGGTGTTGCGTAGTTAGGAAAGATAGGAGGGGAAATGTTGTTGTTTGGTGGTTGGCGAAGAGACCAGTGAAACGATGAACATGGGTTTCGGGGATTATCCATTTCCGGTTTCAACCAAAGAGTCAACGTATGTGTTACATTGAGCTCCAGGGTTTGTCTCGGATCGCGGCCAGGGTAGCTGGAGGGCCTTAACGAAACCACTCGCCAGGCCACCACCAACATCGATCACGATCATTCTGTTCTTATTGCATCTCATGCTTCTGATATAGAGCAAATCTAAGCCTGGCTATCCACCTACAAGGTCCATTTCAATGCTTCAAAAACGTCTGAATTTTGGCTCGACTCCCCTTCGCTCCACAAGGTTACTTTCTAGATTTGGCTTATCCTTAAATTCATTTCCTTCTTGGTCTTCTTTTGTGTCTGCGCTCCCCTCTCACTCTGCGCTCAAAGTTGGTTTTCTGATCCCCGCGGGACGCATTTTTATCACCGTTGACCTTTTTCTTCTGTACAAGGCTCAATTTCGTCCGACTCCTTAATACCGTAATCATGCATGAGGTGTAACTTCGTTCACCTTTCTTTCTACTCTTGACTGGGTTCACAGAAACGCTATCGGACTAATCAATTGTCCTTCCCTAACCTCCACTCTGCAGTCACTTGCTCTTTGCCGGGAAGCTGCTTCACTATCTCTTTTCTATCGTTATGATTTTGGATTTTGTTTATCGAACTCGCTTCGTCAGTCCCCCCTTCCCCATGACTTTCTCTCGTTCAACCCGTATGCAGGCGGCCAGTCACTCGTACTAGATCTCTGTCTCTAGATGTCGGACTCCTTTATTTCCTTTCTCCTTCATTCTCCGAACTGCAAAGCTCTGCAACACCCTCCCTCTTTCCGTATTTCCGATCACTTACAATCTTTTTGTTTTCAAAAGCAGGGTCGACACACCGAATCCTGCTTGAAAGTTCTCCATACATATCCTCTTTATAGCACGTGTTTTGACTAGGGGGTTAACCCCTTTACTGTAAACCACTTTGTGTAATAAAAAGAAGATACGTCACCACCTTTCGGCTAGATGCTCCCTGTGATACGCAGTGGTGCTCTCAACCTTCCTACTTAGCCACTCAAGATGTTGGGATACATAGGACTTACTGCAGTATGCCTACATGCCCCCTGCCGTCGACGTGCGTAGGGCTTACAGTAGGACACCTGTGCCCCGACTACCTCCTACTTTATCCCTCCCAGCCGGTGGCATAATTTCTGCACATCGCGCCGCACGACTCCATTCGCAGTTCGCACTGGTAACGTACGTAAGAAACAATCCGAGTCCTTTTCGTAATAAACTACTGTCTAATTCCTAGGATCCATTTTTTTGTCTTGGTAACTTCTCGGACTAGACCTAGACTGTGTCTTTCACTTTCGGATTCAAAGTGGATTTCACCCAGTTTTGTGGTAACGGTAGGAAAGGTAGGTAGCTTATTATCCATTCACTTCAAAACACTGTTACGATATAATTAACATGCCTTCAGCGAGGAGAAAACCAATCCCCTGAGCTGAAATCAACAGGGATGCTCGCACTTCCCTCATCAGCAATAAGTGGGTGGTTGGTTAGGCCAATATCATTGATACCGTCGGAGTGTACAGGAACAAATAGACGAGTTCTGCCTCAACGAAGAAAGTCGCTAGTGCCGAATTGCACAGCAGTTGTTCCTTAGCTAAAGCTTTCTCACACACTATATCATACTTCTCAGACATCTCCCTGGTGGGTATATACGCCATTCGATCGCTCTTGTTGTTAAAAGAAGTCTAGTTTTTGTTCACCTGAGCATCTGATATGCTGTCCGAGCTCCTTCACTGAGCTGACAAAATTAGCGTAGTGGTTTTTATGTTTTTCTTTAGACCTAACTCATTGTCCGGTGAAGCGCACCAGGGCCATTTTTAAAGAGTCAGTCACCAGCTCCCGAGTCATTTTGAGATGCACTTACCTAGAGCGTAGACAACTAGAAAGATAATCATACCGTCCTTCTGTTTCCCGTTCGCCCTTTACCGGGAATGAATCAAAATAATCGAAACACCTGCAACCCGTCTGGGCTCCTTCAAATGGTAGTGATGTCGTCGTTTGTTGGCAAGGCCAAGTGAAAACAGCGACCTTTCGTGCACATGCTGGTAACCGTTGGCATGACATTCCTTCCACTGCCAATCAGAAAAGACCTGGACACCGATAAGTAGGTCAGCAGGGGTCGTGATAGCACATAACAAGCAACTGAGCTAATATATGGTTACTGGGAATTTTCAGAAGTAGTCTCCGCAAGACAACGCAAATCGTATACCGCATTCAGTGTCTTCGTGGATACTTCTAGCGGAGGAAGAGAATATACAGAAGAAAACCACAAAACTGACTGACATGAGAGCAACATTTCTGTCGTAACACCCTCATGAAACGAAACAGACAGAGGCTCTTCGAAAAAGATGATGTTCAGTAGTTTTACACTGAAAGAGTGATCTACAGTCTTATTTCACAGATGTCATTCAAAGCCTGACATTGTATTCAGTAATTGTAGTGGTTTTATGCATCTCTCGTGTGACAGAAATCCCATTTGAACCAATAACTGTTCAGTCATTCAGTCTACACTACAATCGTCATCCATGTTTTTCCATGCACCATCAAATACATCGTGTGCGCATGCTTCATCTTAGTTCAACCTTGGATGTCGATCACCGCAGCACGCAGGTTTCGCGCACATGATCAGCTTCCACTTCACGTGACAACATTTGACAAATTTATTTCCACCAGTCACATTGCTCATGGATCAATAGCTGCGTGTACGTTTTCATGTACACATTTCAGGCTTATGAAAATGCCGTATTTTTCTATACTGAAGAGCAAATACTGTTCAGTGCAGTTTTTGTGTCTTGTGGTTTCATTTCGAGCAATCCAGTAATGGCAATAGGCTTAGCGGCTTGAAAATATTGTCTGTTGAACATCTGAGTTTGCATTTATTCACCTTGGACTAAAGAATGGGTTGAGGAATTTTGAATATTGGTATATCGTCCAAAAAGGAGGAATACAAGACCAATGAACCTTGTTCGTCACGCTGGAGGACGTGACTTGTATGTACTGATGAAGAAGTCAGCATTCCCAAGTCCACTCACCAAGTTGCCATTCCTGGTGCTGAAATCCTTTTCTGTCGCTTGAATATTAGCTAGCAGAACGCTAGCTAATATTCAAGCGACCGAACGTGCTATGTTCGATTCACTGGCGCGAGATGGTAACGTGCTGTGCCCAGAAAGTCATTTTTCTGTCGATCAAACAAGCCTCGCGGTGTAGCTGCCGCGATTGTCCGTACAAACAACTGTGGAACCGACTGAGTGCCGGAAACAATAACGTCACCTTACAGCGCAGGCTGCTAGAGCGGAAAGGCTTGAATTTCGCTGAAGTGCCCAAGATCTGTGTGCAGTATGGTGAAATGAAGGCAGCTGCAAAGACAAAAACCACAAAATCATTTCAGAAAAGTACGTGCAAACCGGTGCATCCATATCATGACCGCCAAACCCAGATACACCCAACACGCCAACCCAGTACCACCGTGAACGTTAAACCCATAAAACGATGCATCTCATGTGATGAGTTCTATTTGTGTTCTGCCTATCGATTTCATAGGGCTATCTGTCAGGCCTGGGGTAGGCTAGGTCACATTGAAAAGGTGTGCCACGGGAAAGTACGTGGCCTAGCTAGGATTACAGGGTGCACAATACTTAGTCTCTGACACTAGTATGCTGCCGTCTAGCCATCGATAATTAGCCAGTCTCTGGCGTTTGTTTAGGCATCATGGCCCGGGATACAGTAACCAAACCTTTCTGATACGTCCACACCGTTCGGGTGCACATCATGTGTGACATTCCAGCCTCAGAGGCGGGCCTTGATAGGCATGTGCGACATATTCACGTGAATAGGCAGGGTCTACACCAGAAAATCTCCAGGTTGGTCACAAATACTGCCGAGACTGATGCATACGGACATCCGATAAACACCTTCTGTGCGCGTATGCGACAGCAGTACCGTTGAACTACATAATCTTATGTGTATCATAACTAGCAAGTAATGGTGAGGTTTTAAGACAGTAATCCATTTGGTCTGCTTGCATTTGGTGGATAACTGTGCTCAAAAGGCACACGAAACCACAGCTTCACCAGTACCAGTGAGCTGCAACTATCCCGGAATGAGCCTTTAAAGGGAAATGAGCGAGATATTTTCACACTGATTTAACCTTAACATTATTAGAAACACAATGTTCATACACAATATTAAATACTCGGTGGGCATTCATTATTCAGGATTTTTTCACAGTTTCATCAACGTAGAGTCCGTGGTATCTTGCATATTCTGCATATTCTACCATTTTCTTCTCACTGTATTGTATAAGATGTTCTATTGTTTTATCAAATTGATGAAGACACATTTTTAACGCACTCGCAAGTGCTTACCGCGGATCGTTCCCTCTGCGCTGTCTGTGATCATTCTGTGACCTGTGGCAATAATAATCAGACTCATACGTTTCCAAACGGAAATCTTTAGTGCGCCTATCGCTAATCGGCGGCCAACTCTGGAATTAACAGGATCCATTCAGACGGAGTCCAATCTCCTGAACAAATGCTACGTCAACCCAAACTTGAGGAGCAAAATCATGTGGCCAGTTTGATATCAACTTGCTGAACATTGTGGACATACTGTGGGTCACCTTTTTCTATTTTTGTTGCACTGTATTTCTGTACACTAAAAATTTGTTACCATACCTCAGTAACTAAATTCCACCTATGTCTCATATCTGAGGAAATAATCTTCAACCTTATATACCCATCACTGCATGACAGTTTAGATCGAGATTTGCGAGGGATTACGGATTTACAAAATCGCACTGTTCATACAAGACATGTTGGTCACCGGAACTCCAGTCGAATAACAAGAAGATGAAGTGGAAAAACCTACAAACCGATCAGTCGGTCGTAGAGCTTAGATCTCTCGCCTGAACCCTGAGTCCAAAATGCAAGCCAACAGCAACACAATCCCAAATGATGCGGTGAGGATGTGAGATTATTTTGTCACCCACTCACAAGCTATGCGAAAAATCCCATTTGAACCAGTCACTGTTCAGTTATTCAGTCTACACTACAATCGTCATCCATGTATTTCCATACACCATCAAATACATCGTGTACGCATGCTTCATCTTAGTTCAACCTTGGATGTCGATCACCGCAGCACGCAGGTTTCGCGCACATGATCAGCTTCCACTTCACGTGACAACATTTGACAAATTTATTTCCACCAGTCACATTGCTCATGGATCAATAACTGCTCGTATGTTTCCCTGTGCATATTTCATACTTTTAAAAATGCCACATTTTTAATGGTGAAAGACCAGTACGTTTCACTCCCATCTTTTGTGTCTTGTAGTTTCATTTCAAGCAATCCGATCACAACAGTGTTGTAATACGTTCCGTTTCAGAAGCCTTTGATACTCAGATGATACGTCATCTGTAAGCACTCCCATCGTTATTTTATCTGTCCGTTTTGCTGTCACCCGTTCTCACTGTTTCCTTTGTATAGATGTTGTATATTACTGCACTAACAGTAAGTTATACTTTGAATACGAATTATCGATGCCTCAAACTGTTCACTAACCGTACGACAATTATCAGAAAGTCGCCTAAATTAGAGTAGAGTTCGGGTTATTCTTTGTTCCAGTGATAACATATAATTATGAGAAGACTGCGCACGACAGAACCCATCAATCAGAAGCTGACAACGGGAGACGGGAAGTCTTCAGGTATCAGTTTGTCGGTGAACATAAAGAACGGTAATTCAGAGAGGAGGGGTACAGTTGACGAGAGCGTCGACAGTCTAAACAAAGGTGAAGGTGTGGGAAATGTATGCGGAATTCCTGGCTCACTGCAGAAAAGTGGTTCACCGAGTATAAAGTTGCATTTACTTGTATGCAACTATCTCCTGTGAGGGGATAAGTAGGCTTCTCAGATGTCTCTGACGGTAGCTGTCAGCGAGTTTCTGTCTACGGAGAGATCTGCACACAGTTATATCCAGTTTTTGGGACAGTCACCTAATCCGAGGACCGATCAAAGAGCCAGGCGATTCATGTCAGCCTTAATTATGCTAACTCAAGTCCCTAACTGGTCAGCAAGGCTATATTTCTAGTCCAAGCAGGATGACGGCAGTAGAATCCTCTTTGTATGTTCCGTTTCGGGTGTGCAAAGGATATGGCCGAGCCACTGTAGGCAACGTCTTTTGGGGAAACGAAGCAAGTCGTTCTGTACTTGCACAGTGTTGACGCACTGTGCAGTTTGCGACGCGATCATACCACTTGATTTTGGCCGTGTAGCGGAGGCACCAATGGATGAAGCTTTACAGCCTTTTTGTATCGTCGATTCTAGACAGCTAAGTTTCGCACGCATACATAAGAACAGGGCGGACAGTAGCTCGGTGTTTTGTGCAGCTTCGTGTACAGATTCCTTTAGCCGCAAGATTACAATGATTTGCGAAGTTGTAGAAACGCTCTCCTCGCACAGTCAACAAAAAGTTTCACCTCCTCCCTCACCTGGCCATTTGGCTGGATAGTAGAACCTAGGTATTTGAAGTGGTGCACCTGTTCCAGAGTTTCCTAATTAAAGCGTACAGAATGTGTCAGGTCTTACGAAGCCGTGAGAAATTCCATTTTTGTTGTGTTTATCTCCAGTCCAACAATACAATGCGACTGAGGACCAACAGTAGAATTCTGGGATCCTCTCCACTATAACAAGTACATGTCTGGTATACTCGTCCACTGGTCCCGCGAGGGCGTTCCGACTTTCTGCAACTAGCAGGATAGCGTGTCTGGGAACCTAACTGATTGAATTCTAAAGCCACTTGTAGAAGACAGCCGAATTGGTTGGCTCAACATGTTTCATTGGTGCGTAGACTTCAATCACTTTCACGTTAATCAGAGTGCGCCGGAACCACGCCAAGGCAACTTTCGATAAAACTGGTTTCTAAGAAATCAGAGAGTTGTGAACTCGACTGTTCATCACGATCGCAAATCCATTAAACCCAGAATTGTCTTCTGGCCCATTGTGGTACCTCCAGTAGGATGCGTCTGTTTGAGGGACTTGAATGGGCCGGCTGCTGAGGTTGGGTAGACCTTCTTCGAATAGAAAACATAGCTTTCCCGACACAAATTTGAACATAGAAGTCAATAGCATTAAATTGCACGATGTATTCCGGACCATTTTGCTGCATCTTCACTAGTGCATACTGCAGTCAAGGTGTGTGTGTGTGTGCACTTTTGCCTTTGATCTCATGAGAACGTTCAATTTACCATTTATAAATGATCACCTTCTTCGAATAGACAAGCTATATCAATTCTATAGTCGTAGGGTTTGCGCATGGTAATGCACGGGTTACCTGCATCTAGAAGAGTTCTCACGTTCTAGCGGGCCACGTGGGTTCGTAACCTTGTGTTCACGTTTAGGTTCCCGGCTCATGTTCTGACCTTGCCGACCAGTGGCAGAGCACAGGAAGCGTAGCTTACCGGGGACTCGGTAGCACTATCATAGCGAATAGTGGAGATAAAGTCCATGGAGAGTCTTGAGAACAGAGTACCAAGCGTCGCCCAAAGCACCAGTTGGGTTTCGTTTGAGGTGACTACTGGTAATTAATCGGGTCATAAACACCCAATACGTCCGGTATTCTCAGGCTCATGTGATGCTCTGTCCTAGAATGATGGACATTTTTCTGTCTGTAAAACTTGCTGTCATTATTCATAGTTTATACTGGTCCATTCTGTTGGTTCTAAACTCATGCCAACAATATTCATTTGTGTCCATTACTGAATACTTTTACAGCTTCTATTATGGTTTTGGACAACCAAAAAACGAAGTTCGTAGCTATGCCAAACAGCGTAGACGTATTCATAATAATTGCCTAGATATTACAATTGGAAGTGATAATCATCGTTCTATGAATCATGCGAAGTAAACGGGGATGAACCTTCGATAGCCTAATGATTGCTTCTTTTTCTGGCATGCGCAATAATATGCTGACCAGGATAATACATATGAGAGAGAACAAATAGTCTGTTTTCTGCAGAAGCTCGGAGATTCATTGAATAGGGCCACCTGCTGGTTCGCACACAATTCATTGCAAACATCATCATCACTCAGAACAACATTGAATTCTCTTGATGGTACACAGCAGTCATTCAGTTTGGCTTGTAGGACATCATCCGTTGCAGTATATCAGCATCACCGACTTTCAGTTGGGACTTGAAGCAGAAGCGCAGAGCTGATTGCCAAATACACACACATACACGCACATACATACATACATACATACATACATACATACATACATACATACATTCATACATACATACATACATTCATACATACATACATACATACATACATACATACATACATACATACATACATACATACATACATACATACATACATACATACATACATACATACATACATACATACATACATACATACATACATGCATACATACATACATACATACATACATACATACATACATACATACATACATACATACATACATACATACATACATACATGCATACATACATATATACATACATACATGCACACGTCCGGTCTTAAGGCCATCCAATCTGGTCGTCAGTCGTCTGTTTCACGTCAATACAATATTGTTTTACTGGGAAATGACCAAAACCAATAAACAGGTAGTTCTTCAATCGAAACTTTAAATGGTCAGTCGTTCAATGCTCACTTTCCATTTGAAATGATTTATACACCTCGTTTAAAATGTAATGATTCAATTCATTGTCTTGAATTTAAAACTCAAAATGAATATGAGGATCAAAATTTGTCTTTTGGTAATGGTCATTGTAGTTGGATTATTTTCACTAACGGGACAAAATAGTACTAATTGTTTCCCAGAAAACTGGATTGAATGGTGCGAATTGGAGTAATACGTTGGGTAAATTGAAAGCTTCCCTGGAAAATTCCCGTTGTCAGCTAATCCAAAACTGTGATTATCGTCCTTCATTCCATCCAGTTGATTGAGAAATGAGATTTTCTACAAACCAGTCATACTAAATAAGCTCTACCATCCCCATCGTCTCAACAGACTACCAACACACATCGATTTAGTTGGATCGAGTTGCAGTTCGAATTCTGTTCTCAACGAAAGTGAATAAATCATCCCGAATGAGGTGCTGAATTTGACCACTTGCATTGCCTAGGTGAAAGTGTTCCAGCAAATCAAAACGGGGATAAAATCGTTTAAAATAAATTTTATCAAACAGAAATCATCACTCAGAATATTATTTGAAAAGACAATTTATCCAGTCGGGCCGAATGATAAAAACACTTCCGTGTGCAAATGACATCAAGATCCTCCTTTGAACAGAACCCATGTGAGCATGAGGATCAATGTAACCGAGTTTGTGACGAATTTGATCGAGCTGTTGGAATTCCCGTTGCACAAATCCGAATAACAACAATCCGTTCTTGTTCCGTTCCCACCAGAGACCATATTCACAGATTCACAGGTTGGACCACAAGATCGGGATTCGAATTTGAGCACTTTATCAGAATACACTTGTTTAATCTGAAAACGTGAGTAATTATTTGAAATTCATTGGACATATGTGGTTTTCGAAATACTTTGTTCTTTGTGTGTGTGTATATGTATGTATGTATGTGTTTGTTGGAAATTAGTCAATCAATAAATTACACATGCAGACCTGTTTGAAAATGCTTTCAGTATTGCTATGGATTTTATGCAAAGTTCCATGCTCAAGTTGCAGTTGTCGACGTCGAAGTGAATCTCGTCCTGTTCTGTCTCTCTCTCTCTTTCTCCTTGTGATAATGATGAAATCACTTCGACTGATGATGAAATATTCACCAACGGAACTCCAAACTCAACAATTACGGGATCATGGGAGCGAAGTCAAGCGTGCTCTGTGTTTGCAGTAATGGAATGGGTGTGTTTGTGTGTGTGGGGGGGGGGGCGAATACTACTTATTCATGGAGTCACGAGTGTTGTGAGTGGATTTGTCGTTGAATAGGTCTTTCAAAAATCGGCTCATTGAACATTACGGGACACAAAGGGATCCCGTTGGCGTAGAAAGAACCGGGTTCATGGGAACGGAAAAACCTAATACATACTTTCGTACGATCGATGTATGACATTGACTTTTCAGTCAACCGACATAAATCTTCTGAGGTCTACATATGTTTACAAACCATCAGAAATTGTTTACATTCATCTATTCATTGTATTCTGGTGAGCTTGTTCCATAGAATAATCATATTTCTTTCATTTGATTTCTTTTCAACATCCATTCCTGGTATCTTGGGTTTTCCACAGTTGTTCGGCTAATTACCACACCTGACTTATCGGGGTCTTATTTAGTTCTTCACCACTGCAAGTCTCGGAGTCTCGTTGCTGGTATCCCTCATAGTGGAGTGGGCTCTCGTGGTTACGAGGTACATACCTCTTCAACTGCACTCATGCGCAGCAAGCATGTAGTAAAACAATCAGAAATTCTCCAGTACTACTTCTGTTTGATTCGCTAAGGTGAAAGATGAGATATCAAACGAAAATTCGTCGAGCCTGCTAATTTATGTAAGCCTACCGATTTGTTCTGTTTAGTAAAGGTGTGCACTTGGCTTTTCAGTCTGACCTATGACGGCTTCGCCCACGCTCTCATTATACAACACAGTGGAGCTGATGAGGCTTCCCGTTTTGTTCTGCACACTCGAAAAAATATGGGTGAAAAGTATCATGTGCACAGGTCCAACGAACCTCCGACGCATTGGCAAACATGTCAGCGGTGTGATTGCGGAACAACTTTCCGGTAAATATTATGAAAACAAAAGGACCAGCCGTTTCACGACCGTTTTATTGGTTAAACAACGTCTTTTGGGAATTTCTGTTCGGTTTTTTACCTTCCGATCGATGAACATGTGATCAGATGAGATAAGGAATGTGTTCAGCAAAGGGCACAGTTTCCGTCACACGCAGGCAATCCTAACAAGATCCTTGTTAGATCTCTGAGGACTGTAGTGTTTTGTATCCACGGTGGAACATCGATCGCACTTGTCCAGTTTTGATATTGCCACGTGAATGACACAGATACATTCAGATCCTATTTCTACTCACTAATATATACACGAAGTTCTTTTATTCTATTTCAGATAAGGCGAGAAAATGAAACAGATTGATACATTTGCATGAATGACTGTCTTTTGGACTCCACCTTTCGTGCACAATCATCAAGTCATCCGAGCAGCCTTGCACTCGGAAGCACCAAATTCGGGGCATTTGCTTGGAGTTGAAGGGGACAGTGACCGTGTCCCCTTTCGAAACTGTCTGGCATTTGTGGCTGTCATTGAGGACGACATCTGAACAAACTAAACTCGATGATTCCGAATGCAAGGCTGGTTGTATATATTGAGGTTTGTGTGTGAAAGCTGGATTGCAAAGTTCAGTCAGCCAAGCGATATCATCAATAATTCCGCACATCACGCTCAAGTTGTTTTGATATATACGGAGTGATAATTGTTCACTGACTCACCACACAGATTTCACAGTTTTCCGTTATGCCTGCCGCACTTGCATTGAACGGAATTGAGCATGACGAGCAATTGTAGCATTTCAATGAATTTACTGAAAATGAAATTGGGAGGATGAGGTAAGCAAATAGAAAAAGATGAACGCAATCGTTGTAGCGATCAGAATGATTGCAATCATTGAACTAGTTGAGATATCATACCAGAAGTCGAGATGGATAAAACAAACACAGTACAATGATCGGCCACCTCTCTTATTTGGACCTATTGAACGTTCGCCATATTCTACTTAATTCAAAATCAGAATGAAAGAAAGAAGCAAAGATAAAAGTACATCCATTTTCGGACTGTGTTGGGGATTGGAAGATCAGACTAGGCGTTCCATATTGGCGACCATTGGATCAGGTCAGTTATTCACCTCCCAGATGCGTATTATGTCATCAGTACACTGCATAACAAAATGGTTTCTCGCTCGGCGGGAATAATAGTGTAATTCGATATTTACTTCTTTTTTACCACAAGGGGATGACAACAAAATCCTAAGGGGACGGGGGTGGCTCATTTGAGTTGGTCAAGTATGTTAAGTGACCAGTGGTGGCAGCGGTGGAGTAAGCAGGGTTCGAACCCAGAAAGAAGTAGTTTGCACCACTGTGACCGTATGACCATCAGCGGTCTCTGATTATTGATTGACTTAAGTGGTTTTCAAATGCTAGATTGAGATATTACTGAAAATATTGAACCTCCCTTGGCAGACCAGTTGGAATTCATGATGCAACGTAAATCATACTGATCAGTCCGTTTTGTCAAGCAGTATCTAGGGTCCCAATTGCTCCGACATTCGCTGGTATCTCTTGACATTTTTTGAGAGGGAAGATGAGGTGACCTCAAGTTCACTTCTAAGATTCATAGTCATAAATGAAGAACCTCTGGCCTGAGTTGAGACTAACTGAGATTTAACTAGCAGATTTTACTTACAAAAATGGACTATCATGATGTATCACTGCTAACTCATTATTGAAAACCAAGTAAGCTGTGGAGCACATTTATTTCATCTTTGTTTTGAATCATCAGCTACCTAGAACATCCACCAGGCCCCATCTGGGACTCGACCCCAGCGTGGACAACTTCATACGAAACACGTGGCCAACAGGCTATCCAGTCTGTCTCTCATCCACTGTTAAGCAAAAACTCTACGTGACCGAGTTCATGAGTCATCATGACATCAGTTTTTAAAATGTATTCACTTCACTTTTGGGACTCAAACTGAGAATCCTTTTGGACTGTCAACTTTAAAACTGATTATTCATTAGCATATCGCAATTTCAACACCAATGGAATCCATGGTTGTTTATTTATTGTCAAGCCAAGAAGTAGACCAACCTAACTGTGTCATGATAGTTTAGAGGACCACGTAAGTGATGTGCAGTGGAACAGTAGAGTTATATGATATTCTAATCTAGAGCTTCCATGTGAACTGGGCCCGTGATGCGTGAGTGACGTTCCATGCAAAGATTGATTCACCCAATGGTCTGACTGATGAATCAACCATCTGGTGATAGGATCTTCAGTGATGGGCGGCAATTTTCCCTCTGCATGCTTGACCAATCGTGAACTCGTGTGATTGGTTCTCCACTCCAATACTGAGGTTCGAAAATGTTGGTGAACACTTTTACTGCAATCAGCATTCAAGGGTAAATCTATTCCACTTCACTTCACTCCACTCCACCAATCGTGTGAGCATGATAATTATTCTAAACAAATCTATTTGGTTTTCCATTTCTTTAAAATTGAGGGATTTTGTTCCAAATGAGAGGCCTATTTTCCGTGCTTCATAGCAAACGCAGTTCTGGATGGTAAGAATGGTCACATCAACCCCATGCAAATTGTGTGAGTTCAGTATCTGATAACTAATGACATAGAAGCATTTTTCTCCTCTCCTCATTCAACCAAAAAAGTTTCCGAATACGAACAAAATGCCTACAGGAATGTTACACTCACCCGTGGAAAAACTGACAACTAGTAGACTGAGCACTGCAAGGATGATCATTGTCCAATAATGGATGCTTTGAATGTAGAATATTACAAACAGAAATTTTGCACATTCTTGCTTTTATATATATCTAGATGTGATGATTTTCTCAAGGGTGGAGTAACGAGTATGATTGATATCAACAACTGATAGTAGAAAATTGGAAATCACTGAGAAATAGCTTACATCTCCGTTCTGTTGAGAAACGGTACACACATGTACACACACATGAACACACAAATGCGCAACGTGCAGTCTGTCCATAGTTCGATTTCTTCAATCGCTTTTCAATTCCATTATCAAGTTATCGTGATTCCATTTTGTCTTTTCGGTCGCCGTTGTTGATGTCGTTGTTGCATAATCCACATGATTCGACCAAGCAAACAACATTTCAATATGAATAAACAACGAGTGTTGAAATAAAAACACGAACAACAATGTTTTGTGCAAAAATATGAAACCACAAACCACGTTATTCTAAACTCGTGGAATGTGTCACACTGGCTACAATTTGTACGTATGTCGTAAACTGGATGAATCGTATATGATAGAAGGTGTTTCGATATAACCGAAAAATTATTTTACTTGTTTACGAATGAAGGTGGTATTTACTCATTCTGATGAGCAGAATTCATTAGAAAAAGAGAGATTTGAAACTGGACTACATTCCGAATTCACAGACGAAAGGCATCAAATAGATACACATTCACAGTGACTGGGGATGGAAATGCCGAGGTTGGTCGTGTAGGTCTTAAATAGCAGATGATGGGAGGCCATAGTGACATCGGCTCTCGGTGGATGGATGACGGTGGTCGTCTGCTACATTTCTTTATAGATCACCGTTTATTTCTTCCAAGTGCAAATTCCCAGTGTAGCTGTATACGTACGATGACTTGGAGACCGCCTTCTAATAACCAGTTATAAGTTACCACTCTCATGGCTAAGTTGAGTCTTGTGTGTCACACTGGATCAAGTACTTAGATCCTTATCATGCTCACACTTGTGATGAGCTCCTTGTGTGTTTTACCACAAAAATGAGAGTTCGTTCTCAATTGTTAGCGTTAGATCAACTCTGCGCAGCTCCAATCAAACAGAGATAATAGGATGATCTGATTTCTCAGCTAGACAGCCGGACTCATTGGTATGCAAGACGGCTGGCACAATATCCACCAAGCTATGAACACGGCAAGTACCATATCTCGTGGATTAATCGTACGCAAGGGGTTTCACTGGGATCCATGTTAGCGTTGAATAACCTTGGTACGTCCCTTGTGGTAACAAAAATGATAGAGCCCCTACTCAACCACGAGTAGGTACTGTGTTGCGTGTGGAGTACGTGGAGTAACAATCTATTAGACCTACACCATCAGTCTTGTCAGTAGATTGAGCTTTCCAACGTCCGAATGCTCCAAGAAGAATAAACTCCGCACCTCCGTCCGAGAACGACACCAATCAAGCACTCAGACACCCTGTCCCCAAGACTTCAGTTCAGCCCTCTTCGAGGACCGTGGTGTGTCACTCATTCGAAATCTCACAGGTCTGTCACTTGATGTTCGCATTCACGCAAGTATTTTCCCAAACTGACTTTGTGCACTATTCATCCTAATCTGTAAAAAGAAAGTTGGCACTGTTTGCTACGACCATCGAGTGATAGGTCTGATATTAGTCACGCCAAAGCAGACAATCTACATAGTTCTTCTTAGATTGACCCGAGTACGCGGAAAACATTCACGGTGAACGGGAAGGTTTTCATCGGCCTCGTTGTACGTTGGGTTGGCAGTGACCCAGACACGAATAACAATGAGAAATCACAGTTGTGATTCATTTGTGGGCTCTTCAATGAAGAGTATCCATTCACACTCCAGACTATTCAAATTAGATCCTAGTGAACATATAACATCGGAGTGTACAAGTATGAAGACGAGTGGGCAGAGGAGTACCGGGTGCGCATACCTGATGAGCGGCAACAACCGCGAAACCGGTCGTGTGCTTCCGGGGAAATTTTGTCCACACGTTTACATACTACTTACTATCTATCTATCTATCTATCTATCTATCTATCTATCTATCTATCTATCTATCTATCTATCTATCTATCTATCTATCTATCTATCTATCTATCTATCTATCTATCTATCTATCTATCTATCTATCTATCTATCTATCTATCTATCTATCTATCTATCTATCTATCTATTTATCTATCTATCTATCTATCTATATATATATATATATATATATATATATATATATATATATATATATATATATATATATATATATATGGACACCTAAGCCGTAACATTCCACTTGTGGATCTTCTCCGGATGGAGTAAATTATTCCAAGCTTTGAATAGGATGGCTAATGCTTGTCTTCAAAGCGATTATTCACCGTGTCTGTTCCGAGTTCTACGGTGCAAAGAGTTTCAATATCGAAAGAAGAACAATTAAGCCTTCATATCTGCCCATCTGATTTTATCAGTTTGTTTGTTTCGGTATACCAAATGGATGAATGTCCGTGGGGAATTGCGCATGTTTGAATTGCAAAGACAATAATCACAAATTCATCGGTCTAAAGTCCATTCAAGGTCTCAACATTCCCCCACATTCACAGGAATCAAACTTTAATACGGTGACTTACAGCCTGACCGTCACACAGTTACCTTCAGAAAAGGCCAGTTTTTGGATTTTCGAAGTCATATCGAGGAAAAAGCTTTTTTTGTTGATGAAGGAAATACAATTTTGTAAACGGAACACAGTATACTGTCCGCTCAATAAAGGACTACAAGTTGTGCATCACAGAGAATATTCCTTGACGCTACGGTGTCGTTCCGTGAACTGAGAGACACTGGACCGATCATCCGTGTATCAATGGACTCAAAAGGTGGTGAAAAGTTTAACAATAAAAAGACCTTTTCAATGACGGTAAAAAACGTTCTTTTCTTAGTGAATTCTTACAGTCAAACAGTGAAACTCACCAAAATTGCACATTGTCCTGGACCCATCTTCTGATGGTTTCTAACCAACAGCCACTTGAAACCATACTATTCACTTCCTCCACGGTGTTAACTATCAGCTGCAGAGTCGACAATACGTCCTGAAAAATTCCATAAAAGTGTACACCGTTTAATAATTCTTTTGTTATTTTGTATTGACCAGCTCTCGCCATTGTGATTTCTAGGTTCAGATAACTTTGTATAGCACCAAAAATGGTTTCTCCTTTGTTTGCTTATAAAAATGACGTGACTTTTGTGTATCAACAGAGTTTAATTTTTGTGTGCAAAATGACTTTGGGTATCGAAATGCCGAGTTCTGAACGAGGTAGATAAGCAGGTAAGCACCTATTCGTAGCAACTGATGACGGTCATTTTTGAAGCTCTGCAGTCTGTGACCTACTCAACTTGATGTACAACCAACACACACGGCGAGGGTTGCAGAGATAAATCATATTTTTGCATTTGGTCCGGGCACAGGATGAGTAGGTCCGTATCAAGGTATTCTCAAAGTGTATACCTCGAATCTCGTCATCGTGCTGTGATGCCCGACCTTCAAGAGCCTTGTGAGGAGGTGCATTCAGCTTCACCAAGGCTCAGCTTCATGGCTTCGGGTACTCCATGCTTATGCGATGAATCCCCGTGGTTTTGAAGCTGGCTTATTTGGATTCCTTTTGTTCTCTGGTATGGAATAGAAAGGTCGTGTAGGATAATTTTCCATTCCACGTGAAACGTAGATTGTTACCAAATAGGGGTTTGGTCAGCTGTTGGTGAGTGACCGTGGGTTTCATTCTGAGTAAGAACAAAGAATGGTTCAGGACAATAAAAGGAGACGTCATTCGATTGATTTGTTCTTCTCAAGTGCTCTACTTTCCGTGTTACATATTCACTTGGCGTTTGTGAAAGTTAACGAAAAAATTTCATAGATGAACCGCGAATTAGAAATGTTCACACTGATCGGAATGGAAGAAAGTAGCTTTGTTTCCAATACCCATTTGAATTCTGAGCACTTTAGATTTGGAGGGTTGTGTGGACATACTCTACCATATCGTATAGTAACGTAGATGTACAGTAACAGACGCAAGAAGAGCGGAAGAATAATTACCAATTCAGACAGTAGCGCATACAACAAGTTGGACCGAACAGATCTCAAGCCGAACAGACATGCACCTTTGTAGGCAAAGCTTTTGTACAATAATCACAAAGCTGTCTGCTATAGCGGGTTTCGCAAAATGAACGCTAACATGAGTTTCCGTTACTGGAAAGAGGCCCAATCAACAAAAAGACTTCCAAGTCACCCCAGTTCTGTCTTGATAAATAGTTAGGCCAAAGGGTTCAACACGGAGTGTGTGATATTCTCCTAAAAATGTATTTCCTTATTACTGAATTGTAAAGTTTCCCCGTCCATGTATTTTGATCTCGTTTGGCAAAGCGCGTCTCAGCTAGATTCAGCAACGGTCAAACAAATGAAGCCATCTCACGTTACGAATTACGTCGTCCTTCAGAATTGGAGTAAACTTTTGAAACGGCGAAAGTGATCCAGTAATTTACTTTGATGAATTTTGGTTCAGTGCAATAGTAATGTCACTCTGGAATCCGCATTGTAACGATGAGAAAAGAAATATCTGATCTTCTTTCGGAAGGGGCACAAACCGGTCGCCATAAGTTGTGCATTACATTGTATGCTTGAAATGATTGATTTTCTGTGTTGTGGAAAGACCTTGATCGGTGCACGCAAGAGATTCACAGCAGAAGAGACACTGTAGGTATGCTGAGGTGTAATGGACATCCTGGAATGATGTCAGATCATACTCTCGACGGAAAAGGGTCATAAGAGGATTTCCACACTTCAGTATCGTAAAGACTTATTGAAATTGGATACAGAAATTCAGCCCACCGTATCAAGAAACTGTTTTAAACTGGTTTCGACCAGATCCCGTGCTATCTACCACAGTTTTGTATTGTACAAACGAAACAGTTCCTTTATCACCTATGCTCATAGGCCATCACTTTCCACGCCATCTACCACCCCCCCTTCCTGCTTCCACGCTTTCTTGACAATTTGTTTGTTCACTTCCATTGCTTCAAGTAATTTTTGCTTTGTTTCTGTGAAAGGTTTCGATTGACGTGAGTTGTCGTTTTTCTACTAGTTGATCTTATCTGTTCGGACTGAAATGTGATTCTAAACAGATTTTACTGTTTACGTCACCTTTCTTCCTCGTTTTGAAATCTAAGTGCATTGACCCACTGGTGTCCATGACCCGTTCTGTTATTACGTCATAATTGACAAGGCTCAAATGTTTGAAATTACTTATCTTTCCATCTTTGTCTGTCAAATCAGTGTGAGCGACTGTACTTGACCATCCCGTTATGATCATGCAACATTGTTATAGCCGTTCCATTCCGTCTGTCCTTCTCCACGCTTGAGTACGTGTTTCCTCAGGTAATTGCTTCTCTTCTGACCATCAATTCGCCAAAATGCCGGCATAAATGAGGACTTTCTTCGGAAGCCAAGTGACTCGTTCCTGCATCGTCGTCTCGAGCGTTTCCTGTCTGTTATAATCTGAGCGTTTTGAAGTCTTGATTTTGTGGTCGGTTTGCTCACAATCTGAGACAAGTGAGTGTCGTTCGTTACCTTTGTCCTACAGTACACGTGTTCTCTGCCTTGGGACTCAGGGTTTGTTTATCTGCGAGTCACTCAGTTACGGGACGACAACCCTGTACAGGCACCGTTTGTGATTCACCACCTAAGATTCAAATCCACATAGGCTAAGGTTTCGGATATTTCGACAAGCGATTTGTGTTAGGTACTTCTCTAAACTCTACTGCTTCTTGTATGTGTGAGCTTGCTTGTAATTTGGTTGTCTGAGAAAGGACTTTCGGATGTGCCTACTGAATTCCACCAAACTAGATTTGATTCTACGGATAACGCTTTTCGACCTAGTAAAATTTCATTCATAACATCTTTCATATGGACTTGAGCACTTTTCATTACAAAGCACGACGTCTTATTTCAAACACTTTATTTTGGATCAAAATATAACAAGCCAGTTTCAGTGGCAAACCACTTTCTTGGTAGAATTTCACAGTTCCTGATGAAGTGAGTGGAGTAGTTAGCATCGCAATCTTTTAATAACGTTTTATCTAAAATTTGCATTTTTCGCTACAGAACTCAATAAAATGGCATCCAGCACATCAACTGATCTCTTCAACGACAGAATCAAAAAACGGATTTGACAAGCGAAACCCCATCAAAATGACACTTTAGGCCACCCGAAGTGATCAGAATTCTGCCGCCATCCGTTGTGGTTGTGTTTGTGGCTCGGGTTTTTATTTCGTTGTCCGCTTTCCATTTGCTCACTGGACTTGGTAGTTGAAGGATCACGAATAAGTGTTGCTCAGCAAATGGACTGACAAAGGAGTCTTTCGAACCCTAACGCAAGGCTGAGTTCAGTGAACTCAAACTTTACCCACGTTCGGGCAACCTTTCAGGCTCATACACGTCAGTCTTCGTTATTATCATTATTGTTGTCATTATTTTTGCTGGTGCAGCTATTTATGCAGCTGATGATTTTATATCATCTATAAGACGTGACTTCAACCAGTCACTGTAATCACTCGATGTATTTTTTGTCTTTTCAGTCAAATCTTGTCACGTGCATGTTGCTATCTGTCAAAAAGAAGGTTAAAAATTCTTTCACTATTTCATAACTTTGAAAATTGGAAGCTCTGCTGTCAGAATATTACTAGCACATTATGCTATTCCCGTTCGGCTTCGAGCTATTTCGCTCTACACCTCCGCGTCTACTTCCCGTGATTATTTGAAGCACACTAATCTCTTTCCTTTCCTAGCTTGTAGTTGAATTGATTTTCGACAGACATGTAATCCCTTATGTTCTTTTGACGCAATTAAAAAAAATAAAAAATCATGGGAACAGACAGGAAAACAGGTGCCCTTCCCAAATAAAGATTGTTCTCCTCTGGTTGGAAACATATGAGTTTCGGTTCATTTCTTTGACCATTGTACTGATCTCTCATTCAAACGACTTCTTGTGAGCGGTCACGTGATTCGCAAAAATCACCACTGCAGTACAAATAATATTCAATACGATGATCATATGGATTGCCGAAATTCGAATGAAATCGTGGTTTTCGTAAGTGATCTTTCTTTTCTACGCAACGTTGTCCCCTGGCACAAAGGTAGTAGTACGTTATATTTTTGTCGAGAACTTCACGACTTATGGTTGAGGAAACTTCTCGGGTGACGAACATCGAAAGATAAATTCAATAAATTCGACAGTTTCTATACTCCATCTATCCACCAAGAAGGGAGAATGTAAAATACAGATAGAAAAGTTACAGGGGTACTCATACATAAGTGAACTTGCAACCATGCTGCTCAAATAATACGCCATATGTCGATCAATAAACCGTTGGTCTTGCTTGTTTTATCGCTTACTTTTTCCGGCATTTCGTTCATGGATTCTACTAAAAAGATGGTCAAATCATTAGTTATTTCATTTCAGATTACGTGGCCCACATTGTTCCCCGATGCTTAGAGTAGATGAAGTTCATAGGCTTTCTTCTTCAACACTGGAAACTAATTCAGTTTTGACGATTGTTGATGAGTCTTATTTTTGAGCAGGCCCTACACATAGATGATTTTCCGTGTGTATTTGATGCGTAAGTCTAAGTTAATCAGCTAATATATTGATTCAGCTCGGCTCGAGCAGGCCTCAATTACACCAAGTGACACATAAGCCTTCCGTGATGTTTACCTGAGTGGTCTTGAAGATAACTCTATTTGTCGTTCAGTGCACAGAAAGCCGACCCGAAATAAACAATAAATTTATTTGCAATTGAGTAGTATATTTATTTTCAAAACGTTTATTCCTCATGAGATGAAAAATGATCGAATTAGATGACCCACATTCAGAGCAGGAGGAATACCCACGGGGAACATCGTTGAAGAATAACTACGAACGATGAGAATAATTTCCAACGACAGTAGCCATCTCGATCACCTAGTCCATAAGATGACACAGCTGGATTTGGAAACCCTAAGAAAGGCAGTGGTTAGAAGGGAGCTAGTGTATTGTTCTGTACCATTAAAATTGTTTTGAGTAAGATGTTGTCAAGCATCACCAGCAAATAGTTTTACGAAACTTAGCTCCGAATCCTGTTAATATCCTAGTCATCAATGGTTTTGTGATTGAAAGACGAAGGACCTGATTTTGCAGCTTCACTGTGTGTTATTATCCACTTGTCCCTGTGGGACTGTAAGTTTGATTAGACGTTACCATGCCATTTCCCTATTACGTACGTTCGCTGGTCCTTCTTAACACGCTTGGATCACCTGTCCTTTGCAGTAGTACTCGGCAATATGCCACCACGATCACCAGGACAATGTTTCCCAAAACCCATTAGAGGGAGAACACTACAGGTAGGGAGAGAAAGGTTACGGTATATCGGAGAAGCGTGCGAGTAGAGTGCACGGACAACAGTGAAGTGGCCACCGCGCTTGGTGGCACGAGTTCAGATAAAGACAGTGAAGTGGGCTAAACAAAATAACCAAGGTTGAATTCCACTACAGGACAATCTTCATCGGCCGCACGATCAGGCATTTCTCCGAACGTGCCCCCGAGGATCACCACGCACCTATTTCACTCAGAATCACAGTGTGCTCTCGCATGGCTTGAACCAATCACTGTAAACGCGTCCGAGGCTTACTGTGTCCTGCATCAGATCCGACAAGATGTCGCATTTTAGCCAAAACGGGGGGCTGTCGGGATCCGCATCCACAGTCCTCCTCCGACCCCCCCACCCCACCCCACCCGATGGTCTCAAAACCATATATTTGTGTGTTTTTCAGCTTCTTTGGTCCCCTCCCCCTCCACCCTGAAGCAGACCTTAGGTCGGACAAAAACTGATACAGGACAAGGGAAAATCAGCATGCAGTCCGTAGAATTGGGCCAGCACCATGATATTCCTTAGAATTTATACCGGTGGCGCTGGCCTATCCAGCTGTTACGAAATAGAAATGCGACAAGAAATTACAGGCTTAAAAATATTTTAGGAACTGTTCGTTTTGTACATTTTCAAAACTATCTACCGATTACTTATTTACAAACGGCTTCTGTGAGGGATATGCACTGTGGAGTATAAGGACGAAGCTGCTGCGCCATAGGGCATTTGACCGCATGTAGATTTCATAGGACAGTCTGATTTGGTCATTTTAAAATCGAGAAGGCCTGACGCTACCACAACCGACACAAAACATTCATTTCGTGGATGACTGAAATTGTGTGACTTTATTACCCTGGTAAACTGGCCACAACCTAAGAAGTGCGGATGTGGCTAGTTTTCAAACCCATGAAAGTTAGGTTCATCAATCGGGGTTTTCTTGACCGATGAACAAATGATAATTCGACCAGAAACATTTGTTTGTTCAAGTGGTAAGTACGCGTCTACCTAACAGAAATCAGCAAAAAAGGAGGGAACACTTTCGGAGAGCACCCTCATACATTTCGAAGCTCAACAGCAAACTCACGGTGGATGGTAGGCTCACTGGAGATTTTTCTTGAATCTGTCTTCAATACATGATCGGAATAGGAATGTAACGTGATGGTGGTTTGCATAGCATCCATTTTGTTTTCACTACTTCAGAGAATGGTTGATTGAAAATTAGAAAACTTCGCCACTTTTGAGTTTATCGTGTACGTAGTTGTGTGTTAAACTGGTCTCGCAATCTTGTCCTGAAAGACAGTGTTTTTCTCAGCTTTATAGTAAGAAAGGTGTCCTAGAGATGATTAGTTGGCAAAACCCAGCACATTCTACCTGGACAATAAAGTCATCTGTATCGTGATAAAACACATCCAATGAGAATATATTTAATAAATTTCTAAATGTACTTTCAAACGGTGGTGGAAATAAGTAATTTGCCTTAGCGTTCGGCATATCTAAAGCTGACATTGCGAGCCCCAGTAGAATTGTCGTGTGCTCAAACGGCAAAACAAATCCGGGAGCTTGGTAAATCATTTTGGCTATTTATTACCTCGGGATGATTTACGGTTAGACTCACGGGTTTCATAAGAAAGTGGCCTATAATCGGGTGTATGGGAATATCGTCCCGTAATTGAGTGACTCGCAGATAAACGAACCTCCAGTCGCATGTCAGAGAACATAAGCTTGCTTTACTGCGTGTACTGTAGGACAAAGTTATCGAACAATGACAGTTACGTGCCTCAGATTGTGGGTAAACCGAACGCAGAATCAAGACCGTCGAAAAGGGTTACAGAAAGCCCAGACAATAGTGGATAGCAAGAACACGAAAGGACGATACTGGAGAAAGTCAAGTTTTTCACAAAGGGATATGCTACTCATGGGGGGGGGGTTGACCAATCAATGGTCAGAAGTGAATTAATCGCCTGAGAGAGCGCATGAACGAGCGTGGTGAAGGACAAACGAGGTATCATGGGTACAAAAAAACGTGGATTAAAACGAGAAAGCCAAAGGTCAGACATTCACACAAATAAAGAAATGATAGGAAGGTGAGTATAGCCGAGTGGGGGGGGCATTCGAGTAACTCAGACAATCATGAAGAATTAACAGAGCGCATTGGGTGAAAACCAAAGTGTGCATGAGAACGAGGGCGCGGAAACTACAGTGCTGACAGAGTCGTCGTGGCAACCGATGGGGCAGTCCATGGATGGACATAACGAGGAAGAAAGTTCACGTAAGTGATAAAATGTGTTCGTAACCAGGGTTCAATGATGACTGATGCGTAAAGATAAGATCAACAAATGGACCAAGCACAGACACAGGTTAAAGGCTCAAACGTATAATCGGTCAACACTGACATAGAAACTAGGCTTAAAAGTGGTGTGACGCAATGGAAATGGAGGGGCATATTATCACGCGGGCGAGGAGGCAGGGGTGTGGTGGTCCGCGTGGAAACTTTATACATGGGTGCATGGGAAACCTGGCTGCTTTTTGGAAAATGTAAGAAATGTCCTGTGGACTGAATGGAATCCGGACTGGACCAATGTGCACAAGTTTCTTAATGTGCCGAGCTGAACTTACTTGTCTAGTCCCAGTCACTCTTTACAATGTGAATAATCAAAGGAACTCATACCGATAACCGTTAAGGAAAAAATTAGGATAGCTGGTTGTCAAGGTCGCGTTATGATACTCTGAAGGACGCAGAATTCACGGGGCTCAATAATTAAAAGCTTCCAGCCTACCAAACTAGAAGTCTTTTGAGGAAGTCACAAGCCGCAAAATACTACCCCAGATCACGTCTGGCATTGGCCGTACATCTCATAGCCACTTGGTATAAGCCGTTGTAGTAGTGAAACCATGGATGCTGTGAAAGCTAAATTTTACTGTGTCCTTCAAACAACCCCATTTTAAATATGAATCAGAATTTGTTCTCAGTGTGAAAGGAAGAGGTTGTTAGAAGCTCTCGGAAAAAGCATAAAATTTGGTGCTAGATTGTAGTGTTCTATGTGGAAGAAAGACTGATTACAAAACTCTGCTTCGAACAGTACCAGTATTCAAATCATTGAGGCTATGGCTCACATTTTACCAGAAGGTAACATGGTACACAATTTCAGTGCAAAAGAGTAGCTGTTCTCGACTTTCCAGTTCGTAATCAAGGATAGAATTCACGTAGCTATCAAACGATTACGCGTTACAGACCTCTGTCGTGAAGGGGAAAGTACTATAGACAAGACTGATTTGATATACCACTGCTGTCATATATATATATATATATATATATATATATATATATATATATATATATATATATATATCACGTCATTGTTGGTACAGAAGAGTATACCTTAGGTAATGAATAATAACATTAATAGTTAATTAACGGATAAACTTCTCTGAATTCGGAACACGGGCTCTCGCAACAAAGCCGGCCATGACTGCGAATTTGAGCCATTTGCGACAAGATTTCCAGACAAGTGTGCTGCGGATCTGGAGACCTCCCAGTCAAACACGCTTGAAGGACTGAAGGAGTCAGATCTCAACTTTAACGTTTAGATCCATTCCAACACTGATTTTTAAGGTCAGCCATAGACTCCGCATGCGAAACACTACGGGAGTGCCGATAGAGAAGCATATGTAGCATATGCCGTAGCGGGCGAAATGGATGGGATAATAATAGCATACTGACTGGTTAAGTGGCATCACAGGTTCCGAAAACGCGAGTACAAAATCGTCAGTTATTGATTCGGTGCTGTCACTAAACTTGTGAAATGCAGCTCAGATAACGGTGACAGAAGACGAATTACTGCTCGACATCAGCCACCTGAACAGACCAGGTGTCGTAACCATATGGAATCACACTGCTTACAGCTGCTATGTACCCTCTACGTTGAACAGAGAAGGGAAAAGTTCCACCTTTTCCAAAGGTGAAGAAGATTACATAACTTCGCCCGAGCTTTCCCTATTCGTCTCTCGTCCTCACTTCCAACCTTCTCATCAGCAGTTATGAAAATTCCAATACGCCTAAACTCAGGTACAATTTCTAACCTGTCACCATTAAAGGTGATTGTGGGAATGCATCTCTGAGGTAAATGTACACTACACACCACAAGACTGACAAGGCGAGACTGTTTAGCAAGCTCTATGCAGCAGTAACGAAGTAGCAAATCACAGCAATACAGTTTGCATAGTCTAAGTCTAAACTTCACCAGGTAGGAGCTCAACGCCTTCATTCCTTTGATACTCTCTTGCCTGCTACAGGATGTCGGTGATTACGAAATGGGACGGGAAGGGTGATAGTGGACACCTATCATGCACTCCTCTTCCACTTGAGAAGGAAACCTAGGATGAGCAATATTACTGCACTGGACCTGGTATTCGATGGCATAATACATGGATGATTGTGACCTACTCGTCACAGAGGGCCTTCCTGACAACTAATTCAAAGGCTGCTCAGAGATCTTAGCATATCATTAGCGTTGATGTGAGGGTATGCTAAACTGCTCAGTTAATATTTAGATAAGGAGCATTTGGTCACTGCATCCTAAACGGGAATGAAAATCTTCCTCTTCTTCGCGAATCTTTTGTTTGCTTTCTGAGATCAATCTATTGACTGTAGAGGCTAACAGCTTCGGTGGGAATGATAATACATCTATCCTTCGCTTCTTGAAGCAGTCGCTGCCAGCCACTTCTTATAGAATTTCGATGGTAGATGCGCCGTTCCGACTTAGCGAGACACTTTGTTAAACCAAGTTCCGTGGAAGAGACTGATGACCTGTTGGGTGATTGACATACCATCATCCTCGCCGAGGGCGGGAGAGAATCAGTCAGTGCAAAGGGCCATACCGAGCTTGATAAGATGGAGTACAAAACGGTCTTATCCAGGGTAGGCGGAACGATACAGACTCTCGATGGAGCGTGAGCAGGCTCCAGGCCACTGCATGGTGACAGAACGGATGCTGAAGTCGTAGTGAATTTTTGTTCAAGTGCCCGGTGCAGAGCGTAATGCAACGTGATATCTGTAAGATTGGCTGAACTGTTTGCTCACAGATTGATTCACTCACACCATGCTTCTTTCTGCCCTGGGATCCGATGTTTTGTACAAGTTCCGGGCGTTGTCAGCTGAAGCAACTTATCCCATCTCTACTGCGCGTTCACATCACCGGAACTAACAGCTTCCACTTGGGGTTCTTGGTAGATTTGTGCATCTTTGAGTACCAGCTATGTGATTCTCGTTAACAGAAGCGATAGGCGACAACTCTAGCTGTTCGAGAGATGGTGGTTAGATTCACTGGGGAGTACGTTAGAGTACGAATAATCTATGAGATGTGGTACTAGCTACATTCATAGCTCCGCGGATATGGTAATAATAGTCAGAAAAACCATGGTGTTTGCGAGAACCTAGATGACATGTAAGCTCATTGGGATTTATTTCTCCAATCGGAGTCCGGCAGAGGTGTCGATTGTAAGCGGAATTTCACACTGGTGTTTAAACGCAAGATGAAGTCAGAACTAATGAGTGTATGACCAGAGTCAAAGAAGGTGCTCTAGCATGGGGCACAAGACTTATCTGATTCACAATAGTGGTAACTTATGGCCGTCTGTTCCAGCTGTGGCTAGCAGAAGCCGTAGACAAAGTCACTGTGCGCTGGAAATTTATACCTGAAAGAAATGACCGGTAGTCTTTACAGAGACGTAGCAGACGTCCATTGCTATCCGTCCACCGAGAGCGGATGTTACTCTGGCCTCCAGTCGTCCGCTATGTAGAAACTACGCGACCAACCTGAGCATTACGATTCCCAGCTAATACAACTACGTCTCTGTTTGATGCCTCCCGTGTGCGAATTCGAAATGTAGTTCATTTTCAGATCTCTCTTTTGCTAACGAACTCTGCTTATCGGAATGAGTAAATACCACCGTTATTCGTATTGAAAAAACAGTTTTTTGGTTATATCGGAAGATTCATCCAGTTTATCAAATACCTACAAATTGTAGCTAGTGTGACACATTCCTCGTGTTTGACACAGTACTTTTCGTAGCTTTATGTTTCTGCACAAAACATTGCTGTTCGTGCAGTTATTTCAACACTTGTTGTTTATTCATATTGAAATGTTGTTTGCTTGGACGTATCATGTGGATTTTGCAAGAAGAACTACAACAACGACATCAACAACGGCGAACGGAAAGACAAAGAGGAATCACCATGATCTGACAATAGAATGCGAAAGCTACTGAAGAAATCGAACTATGGACAGACTGTGCGATGCGCATTTGTGTGTTCATATGTGTGTACGTGTGTGTACCGTTTCTCAATAGAACGGAGATGTAAGCTATTTTTCAGTGAGTTCCAATTTTGTACTATCGTCTGTTGACAGCAATTATACTTGTTATTCCACCCTTGAGAAAATCTCTGCCTGTTTATATATACGAGGAAATGTTTGTATAACGTATTTGTAGAAACCTGCCGTTAATGCATCCATTATTGGATCATGATCATCGTTGCCATTCTCAGTCTATCAGTTTTCAGTATTTGTACTGGTAAGAGATTTTTGTAGCCATTTTGCTTGCATTCCGCAACATTTTGTTTAGCACCTTAGATAGGGCTCATCACCGACCCAGTTCACACAGAAGCGCTATATCAGAACATCATCTAACTCCACTGGTCTGCTAGAAGTCAGTCAGAAGCGGTGGTTATCTGCATTTGCATGACATAGTTAGTTTAGTTACTTCCGAGCTTTGTAATAAATGAATAGCTATCAATTCCTCTGACTTTGATATCATTGTATGCTAGTGATCATTCAGATTGATTAATGACAGTCTAAAGGGATTCTGTTTCTGGGTGACGGAAGTGAGGAAATTACATTTCGGGAACTGGCATTAGTTTGTCCAATTCACAATGTCATGTTAACTCAAAATTGCTGCGCGTGCTTAACCGTTGATGAGAGGCAGACCGGATAGTCTGTGTTGGTCAGAAGTTTCATGGGAAGTTCTCCACCCTAAGGTTGAGTCCAACATGAGGTTCGGGAGATGTGCGAGGCAGTTGATAAATCTAAACAGGGATTAAATTGATGTGTTTAAGTACTCATATGGTTTTCAGTGGTGAGTTAGCGTTGCTACTGCACGATTAATAGTTTATACAAATATAATCTACTAAATATATCTCAGGGAGTTTCCAATGAGGCTACGGATTCGTCATTTATGACTATGAATCTTAGGAGTCAACATGAGATCTAATCTCCCCCACAACAACTGCCAAGAGATACCAGCCAAAGTCGGAGCAGTTGGATCCCGAGATGATATTCGACAAAACAGACCAAAAGGTGTGATCCAAATTTCAACATTAAAGCCAAATAGTCTACTATAACAGGTTCCATTTTTTGGCGATAATACTTGAAAAACATTTTAATTAATCTAAAGTCAGTGACCGCTCGTGGACAAACGGTCACAATGGTGGAAACTACATCTTTCTGCCTCGGAATGGAATGCTGCAGACTCCACCTCTATCATCACTGGTCACCTAACTCGATTGACAACCTCTAATTAACTGTCACTCCCATCTTAAATTATTTTTCCATCTCTATGTATTAAAATGAAGTAAATAATGAATGACACATTTATTTCTGTCGGGCGAGGAACCTTTGCGACAGGCAGCATATTGATGATATAATCAATACTTTTGGATCTGATAGTCACCAATACCCAATGCTTAGTCTAACCTTCCAATGATCAACACAATCCAACTACAAATGCACTTCGGTCATCGTTTCTTTCATTATTTCTGACTTCGAGTTGAGTAGAATATGGTGAATGATGAACTGATCCAAATGTGAGAAGTGATCGATCTATGTACCGTGTCTATTTCATCTAACTTGACTTCTGGTCTGAAATCTCACCTGGTCCAGCGACTTCTATCATCCTGATCAATACAAAATTTGAGTTCACTTTTTTCGGTTGTCTCTGTCACTCTCCATTTCATTATCAGTGAATTCATTGAAGTGTTACAATTGCTCGTCATGCCCTGTACCGTTTAACGCAAGTGTCGCAAACGTGACGGATAACTGTGTTTTCTGCACGGTAAGTAAGCAAAAAATAATTGTCATTCTGTCCCACAGTCTAACTGTATTCAGTCTGTTTGTTGGAGCAGTCGCATCGGCACGGCTCTCAGCAGTGTTGAAAACTGATTGCATTTAATCTTCCATAACCTGATGGCAATATCTTCGCGGTCGGTCTGTCCCTTTTTATCAGCCACCAACTGGCATTCTGAAACATGGTAGCAATTCTTCCTGACCACTGAACAAGTAACCAAACTATTATTATCATTAGCGTTATTATTGCATTATTATAACTATTTCTATATTAAATCGGATATTTTCCGTAAAAATTTCGTAATCAGACTAAAGGGCAATAACTTCTTTTAATTACCCTGATCAATGGATGATCATCTTGGCTTCCATTGTATGAAAATAGAGAAGAGCACCGCTGACTGATCTGGCGTAGTTCCACATCAGAATTGGTCAGTCCAAAGTTTGTTAAAAAGGTTTTTTGATGTTCACCTGGAACATTCGTGAAACATTTCTATTTAGGTAAATTATACTCACAGCCGATTATCCCAGAAACGATAGATGGTAACAAGAGAGGATGTTAAAAAAGGATCCGATATAAGTAATGTGATTATTTTTAGGTTGGATAACCCTATAAGAAAACTATACGCCAATAATGGTGAAAGCATTCTGATGTTTTGTATACATATGTAGCCAAATAGCTGTTGCCGGTTGATGGACCGAATTTTGATAAATGTATTCAACAACAGATCTACTCACAACACTCATGACTCCGTGGACAATTGGCATTCGCTCTCCCATGTCGGTATGAAGAACACAGAGCACATTTCACTTCGCTTCTATGATCCCGTAATTGTTGAGTTTGGAGTGCCGTTGGTGAATATTTCACCACCAGTCGAGATGATGTCATCATCATCACAAGGAGAGGAAGAGGAGGACGAGATTCCCTTCGACGTCGACAACTGTAACTTGAGCATGGAACTGTAAGGTTGGTTAGACCTTAATTCGCGGTTTCCTTAGTAAACGCGTGCTTCGGTCCTTTGTACTACGTGGACCACCTGCACGTTACTCTAATGCTCGGCACTGTACGAATATGTTAACCAGAACAGTATTCTCCACGCCCCGTGAGAACGAGAAGGCGATTGGGAGAGATAGTGGTTAGCGTGTATTTAGGAGTGTGCGCGAGAGCGTGCGCAAGAGCAACGGTCAAATGGCAACCGCGCTTGGCAGTCAGCGTTCAGTTAAACAATAAACGTGGTAAAAGTATGAACGAAGACGGCCAACGCTACAGAACTTTGCATAAAATCCATAGCAATACTGAACGCATTTTCAAACAGGTCTTCATGTGCGATTTATTGATTGACTTATTTCCACCAAACATACACACACACACGCACAGATCAAGGTACTTCAAAAACCGCATGTCCTGTGGATTTCAAACATTTGTTCCTGCTTTCAGATTGGACAGTCGTTTTTTGAAAAGGTGTTAAGAACCGAATCACGTTCCTGTTCGTCTGTCTGCGAAGCTTTGAATACGGTTTCGGGCGGGACTGGAGTAAGAACGGATTGTTGTCGAACGGATTTGTGTAACGAGAATTACAACAGCTCGATCAAATTCGTCACAAACTCGGTGACATTGATCTTCATGCTCACATGGATTCTGTTCAAAGGTGCATTTTGACGTCAATGCACCAGGAAACGTTTGCACCAATCGGCTTGACTGGATAAACTGTGTTTTCAACCAATATTTAAAGTGATAAGTTTCTGTTTGATGAACATTATTATAAAAGAATTTATCTTGGCTTTGAATTGCTTGAACTCTTTCACCAAGGCGACGCAAGTGGTCAAATTCAGCGCCTCATTCGGGATGATTTATCAGTTTCATTGAGGAAAAGGTTCAGAATGATCCCGGTTCAACTGAATCGAAGTGTGTTGGCAGTTTATTGGGACAATTGTGCCAGAGCTTATTTAGGATGACTGGTTTGTAGAAGATCTAAATTTCCCATACACCGAAACAGATGAGAGACAAGAATCACAGTCTTGTGTTAACTGACAGTTGAAGCTCTTCAACGGAGCTTTCAACTTACCCAATAGATGACTCATACATGCGCCGGTAAAATCATTCATATTAGAAAATAATTAGTGCAGTTTTTCCCCGTTATGGAGCCCAGTCTAACTACAATGGCCAAAGCCAAAAGGTCAATTTTGGCTCCATATTCTTCTTGAGTTTCTGAATCAAGGCAAAAATTGAGCCTTTAGATCTTGAACAAAGAGTAGACTACCTTTTTTTATGGAAACTGGGCTTTGAACGACCATCCACAACGGATCCAGATCAAACTACACCCGTCGACTGAATAACGTAGCTTTTAGGTTAATCCGTAGGTAGCAATAACGTGAAACAAACCACCGACTACCAGATTGGATGGCCTTATTGCCGCACTTATGTGTGTGTGTGTGTTTGGAACTCAGCTCCGCACTTTTGTTTCAAGTCCCTGTTAAAAGTCCGTGGTGCTGATAGACAGCAACGGATCATATCTAACTAGCAGAAAGAAACGATTTCTGTGTACCGTCAACGGATTTCAGTGTTGGGCTGAGTGCTGATAAGGTTCGCAATGAACTGTCTGAAAACCAACAAGCAGCCCTATTCGAGGAATCTTCCAGTTTCTGCAGAAAACTGATGACTTGTTTCCTCTCATACGTAATACCGTGGTCAGGATAATATCGCTAATGCCGGAGAATAGACCACGGCCAACCATTAGAAAACCAAGCACTTCCCATGATCTACAGAACGATGACCATCATTTCCAATAGTAATATCATTTACGGGGAATACATCTATGCTGTTTGGCACGGCAACGAACTTCGTTTATTGGTTATCAAAAACGCTAATAAATGATGTAGAAATGATGGACACAAATAAATATCTCTGGTATGAGTATTGCATCAGCAGAACGGACCAGAATAAGCTATGGGTAATGACAGCAAGTTTTGCTGACAAAAATATCTATCATTCCTAGACCGAATATCACATGGGCCTGAGAATACAGAACGTATCTGCTACTTATGAAGAGATTAGTTACAAGTATCACTATATACTCTGAGAATCGCTTTTCTGTCCACACTGAGCCAGGAATTTCGATATAAGTTCCTCACTTGTTTTCCGTTGCTTAGATTGTCGACGCTCTCGTCAACCGTACCCCTTCTCTCTGACTTACCGTTCTTCATGTTCACCGACAGACTGGTAAATGCAGACTTTACGTCTCACTTCGTCAGCTTCTGACAGATAGAATTTGTCATGTGTATTCTGCTCAGAATTGGATGTTATCACTGGAACAAAAAATAATTCGATCTCTACTCTGATTTGTGCAACTTCCTGATTGTGAAACGAGACCGAGTATAGTGTTATCTTGTTACAGGAGTGTGTGGTTTGACGCGTCAACTGTTCGTTTTCAAAGCAAAACTTACTATTAGAACAGTAACATACAACATCCTTACGGAGGAAACAGTGAGAGCGGGAAGTGAGGCGAATTAAACAAGTGGAATAACTGTCGGAGCTCTTACAAGCGAAGTATCATCTGAGCCCCCCGAAAGGGAACGCGTAACAGTGCTGATCACAACCTTTGCTGACCAGGACACGTGCCGAACAAGATGGCAAAAGTTTGTTGCATTATGAGACGAGCAAGAATAGTCTTTCCTTTCTAACGAGGGTCTGTTTGTGTAGTTGCTTTTGGGGTTTACGTGAGTTAGCCTTTCAGTTGTTTATAATATCACTCTACCAATCCAGCACACCGGGAACGATACGCATATGTCTGGCGATGTTCTGTGTGCCCATGTATCATGGAAACACCCCACAGTGATCGAGTTATCAAACTGACTACTATAATTCAACGCAGTAGGCAGAACAGTTACGGAAAAAATAAAATTTTAGAGAGAAGCAGGCCTCGGTTGCTTAGTGCTCACATTGCCTCGTCTGGGTTTTAGATCAAGCTCCAAATAACCGGTAGCTCCTTGGGGTATTTTATTTGGAGGCTCGCGAACACAAGGAAGATAAAATTTACTGGCCTTCCTCTAATAGAAGTGCTGGTGATAAGTAACGTGGTGGAAGGCAAGAATGTATCAACTGCAAGTAATAAATCAGAAAAGTAAATGACACTTTGAAGTAGAAAGAAACGCATTTCCGTCTACCATTCTCACCAAATCTAGATTAGTGAAACGGTGAAACCTTTTATTTCGATGGTTGAAGTTGCAGGTGTATGTTTCATGTATATTCGCTTTATACCCCACACACATCCGTTGAACCATTCTTGAGTGAATACTCTTCAACAATAAAGCTGAAACCTCTAAGCAAACAGACTGATTTTGGACTTTCCATTCTCCCCAATTTTGCAGCTATGGATAGTACACTGTTTACCTGACACAACTCCACGGGAAATGTTCAAAGTGAGGGACTCTGTACCAGGCCCTTCCCTCCGATTTATCGCAAAGGAAATTTTCCATGAAGCCAGCTGGGCACATTTGCATAATATGCTGGCGCTCAATCCTACTGGAGAAACCTTCTTGATACGCTTCGTTGCCAAACTCCCTTGTCTTGGCTGGCTCCAGATCGTTGTTCCTTCTGTTTATAACCAACCTTCTGTGTGACTTGTGGTTGCTCTATCCGATCAGTTCCTTCACGCACACACATTTACACACACACACACACACACACACACACACACACACACACACACACACACACACACACATACACACACACACATTCTCAAGTTCTTGTATTTGTATGACAGACTTTTGCAAGCGACTCGCTTACATTTCAGTCAAAAGGCTTTGACTAAATTGGGGTAAAATATGCATCAGTCAGTGAAAAAAGAAAAGAAAACATCAACCAAATTTAGAAATGAATTCCGTTTTAATTTTGTCATTTTCGATTAGTATCCGCGCCTGATAGGCCACACGAGAGTTTTGTGTACGTTTATTCTGGAAGAAAGGCTTAAAAAATCAGATGTGGTGGATGACTGAGTGAGAATGACAAAGGGCTAAGTCAGAGTGTGATGGATGCTTTGGATCCTGTAATATATCGTGAGTAAGGGCTACGCAAGATTCAGTACGTTGATTGCGAAGTTGGGCCAAAATAAAATCAACGGAGAGGGTTGAAACGTGGCTGATAACTACCAAGTCGCTGCAAAATGCTTTGAAGTCTAGTTTAAAAAGGCCGGCCACACTTACAGGTGAACAGTATAATAAGTCCAGATGGACCCACTAAATAACAAATTCGGAGACAATTGTTGGTGGCATACGAAACTGCCTGCATTTTCTTTCTTGTGAAATATGGGCATCACAGTTTGCCAACACAGTAATTAATATGAGATGTCCTTCTTAGATTGGTATCTAGTCTAACTCCGAGAAATTTGGAGGAACTATCTCCGGATAGGGGTTTAGAAGTCAGCCGAACAGGATCCGTAGGGAAATGTGACCAAGCGCAACGGAAAACACATTCAAGGCATTTAGATGGATTCGGTTCTAGACCTTACTGGTAAGAGAGAAACATACTATTCGCGATAGATTTCCTTCGAATTTCCGGAAATCCAGGTAATTAGAAATAGTTTGACAGAGAACAATATCATCAACTTAGCTAAATGTGTTGGATGGAAAAGAACCCGAATAAGATCGCTAAAGCAGGTCGAAAATAGAAGAGGGGATAGCAATGCTAACTGGAGTACAACGGAATTATTAACAAGTGGTTTAGGGATGTGTTGCCTACTTTAGTTTGCTGAACTGGATAATGAAAATAGTTGGGTAGCCAGGAAATTTGTGCCGGTAATCGAAATCTTCAAGCTTTTGGGGAAGATGAGATCAGGGTACTGAACCAAAGGCTGAAGAATAATCAGGGAATACGCAGCGGACAGATCGCTCAGAGTTATTTAGAGATTTAGTGATGGAGTAGACGAAGTAGTCTAAGACGTCGCTCGTGGATCGTTCGGGTTTACAAGCAAACTGAGAAGGATCAGGTGGCACATTCAGACGCATTTGAAGAGAGGTTGGGAGCAGCCTTTTCAGTGACTTTCAGAACGGCCGATATGATGGCAATGGGACGAAACTTTTTAACGCCATCAGAGGAGTTGGAGCTTTTAGGAATTGGAACGGTGGTAAATGGACGTCACAGATCGGTAATAGAACATATGGACAGATACCCATTTATCGAAGTAGTGAGTGGTACGGCAAGCTGAGCAGCACCATACTTGGGCTTCTCCGGATAAGGGTCATCATGACCAGCAGCCGAAGAAATTTTCAATTTGTGAAGAACTTTTAAAATATCTGCAGCAGAGAAATGTTAGATATCTGCAGAAACACAAGGGGAATATGACGGAGGGCTGTCACTGGAAGGATGTATAAATGTAGCGTTAAGCTGATTCACGTAGATCTTATCACTTGTGTGTTTGGCCTTCTGACCACATAAGAGTCATGTGCGATGCCAAAGAAGTTTAGGATTCTTAGTCTGCAGGAACTCTTTGGCAAAGGGGGCATCCAAATGCTTTACCTCTCTCTTGGTCAGCTACAAAAGTCCCCTGACTTCTGAACTTCGTCGAGACTTGCATGCGATTTCTTCTTGTCATCCGAGTACTTTGAGTCTTTGTGAGGCAATCATACCATCAGGGGTGGGCAGCATTTCAATGGGCTAACGTAATTTGAAGATGGCGCATAGGATTTCACCAAAATTGTTCTGCAGCCTGGTAGATTGAGGGAGTGGAGGAAAACCAATAAAAGGCAACACAAATGACTACACTAAGAAATGACAGGTTGTGGGCAGAAAGATTACAAAGGCGAAATCTTGCCTGATTTGAAGAAGTAAACAACCTTTGGTCAGTTTGTGAATAGGCTTTTGGTCTCGGAAGAAGCAAGCTGTGATCACTTGTGGTGAGAGGGGCTTTCTGTTTAAGAGAAAATAATCCAGGGTGATTGGTAATGACTTTGTCTAACGCAGGGCTCCCTCTTGTGGGAGAAGCACTGATATCACTTAATCTGAATGATAAAAGCGGCTATGTATTACCATGATTAAAATCACCGTTGGTGATATGTAATTGCTCGCCCAGGCCAGAAATGGTATAAAAGCGTCATAAAAGGTGGATATATTGGGTTACACATTAAAGGCGCTATGTACACGTTAGTGATAATAGTGCTTCCGAAACAAGCAAAATCTAGGGAAACACTGTGTAGAAAGGCATTCAGTAAAGTTTGCATAGTATTTAAAAACAGCAGTAGAATTACCATTTCATGCTCAGCTGAGGAAGGTCAACACTCAACCTCCTTTTTTTCTTCTTCAGCATCCGATTATGACGATGACACTGGAATTCGTCTACGCGAATCAGAGAGTCTTTAGCATTTTCATCTAGCCAAGATTACTGAACACATACTGTGCACGTATGAACAAGAATTCGTGTCCGTGAAGTGATAGTTTAATTCGAAAATTTTGAGAAGATAGGACGAACACTGGCACTGATCCCACATGGCACAGTCATTTTGCATGGAGTAACAGAGCTAAGTGTGACTTTTCAACCAGCATCTTTCCGTTTTTCCAGCCCAATTTTGCTTTGTAGTAGCAGTAAACAAAGGAAATTCAGCGACCGAACACGTAACATTGTGTTGAATATCCAGAAGTTCCAATGGAAAATACTAGCTTCGTGTAACCATGATAACTAATTAGGGTTACAATAAAGCCACTTTATTGGGAGAGGGAGCCAAAAAGGGCTTAGCGAGGCCAATCGAAGGGCGTGCACGATTAATCCCTCCCACACCTCGGATCCGTGATCTATCGATTCGATTTGACCCGTTTTAGCCTGGTTCGATTGTGCTTGTCTTTCTATCTGCACTTCTTAGGCCGGTTTTCCGGTCCTGAAAAGCCAGTTGGCTTAGTTAGGCAGTCGGTGCTGTGGTCGGCTGAACTGGTCTGCTGGTCCTACATTGTAGTTACTTGATTCAGCACTGTTTCTAAGATATTGAGTGCTCTCCTAACTCCCTCGAGGACACCACCCATTAGGGTTTGAACAATTCGTTGTCTAGTAATAATGATTCTCATGAAGTATGACATATGTGCATATAAATCCTACGTTGGATTGCACTTCGCCTTCTGATATTGCCCATAACTCATGCTGGTTTGGACATCCACAGCACTAGAATTTGGCTCGTAGATTTAACAGTTCTTAGTTCTGTTCCTCAGACTGGATTCGTTTGGAGGAATTCCGAAACAAACAATGAGGAGCAGAAAACTGCGCTTTCTGTACCCGAGCAATGGAACTTCTCCCAAGCCCACGAGGACAGCTTGAGGAGCTTCCGATCGAACTCATTACACACCGAAAACAAAATCGGTAATCAGTTTTCTTCCCGTAGCCCATTGTTGTGCATAACTAGTAGAGCGAACGAGGTGACTAATAGGAGGTCATGTAGTGAGTTGTCGGCCAGTAATAGGTCTGGGGGCCTCAAGAGAGATGAAGAAAAATTACAAATAGAAATGGAACGATATGATAATCGAAAATTTCACTGGAGAACCAGTACTATCCGAACGAACTTGGTAAAAGCTCCCTCCCGGACTAAGCCCACTGGAGAAACAAGAACACCCGTTGAACTGGAATGTACCTTGAATTTGTACTCTGGGCTATTGCTGTCTACGAGTATTCAAGCATGTAGTGAAACAGCTCAAAGTAATGACATTAACAGTCGCCATAAATGACTAGAAATTGGAAAATTTCAGCTCGCTGTAGGAAGGAAGATGAAGAGGTTAGAATTCTTGCAACCCCAACTCTCGTTGGGAAGAAGGATTTTATCTGGATTCGTACAGTCACCAGTTGACGTAGTGCTGATATCAGATGTTAGAAGAGACCACTCAGGCATGACAAAAGGGTACTTGGAGGAAGGCCAGGCTATCAGACATGGCCAGAAAAATGGTAATCCTCCACCATCCACAACTACGGTCCAGTGAGCTGGGGACATTTGACGGCACATAGCCGTCGGAAAAATACGCCAAGATGAGGCGTATACTAGCAGCAAAGTTTTTGGTTGCCCAGATTACGTTACCAAGAATCTTCGAGATGATTCAATCAGTGGGAGTAGAATGAAGTTAAGTGGCCTTGACGGCTTCAGGAACCTCGTAAATCAAGGGATCAGCAGTCAAAACTGGTCAACAGAATAGGAGTCCACTCACTTGGCTTGGAAAATGAAGTCGGAAATATCAAAGGCCCAATCTGCTTCGGTTCCGTGGTGTCTCAAACCAGTTGCATACAACATAGTTGCTTTCTCTCCCAGGTTGAGTTTTGGACACTTCCTACCAAAGGTGCACAACAGTGACGTACCCGTGTTATTCTCTTGAATAGAACTCGGTCCTTTGCCGTTTCTTTATAGGAGAACCCGAAAAGAACCATTTATATCGGGTTATAAGACCTCGTATGGTGCTCCAAACAGCAGTGCAGCCCCTGAAACAGCTGGGCAACATTATGATATAAGTTCGATGGGCCGGTACCTGAGGCTGTGGAGAGAGCTTCTACATTATTAGCACAGCATCCTACTTTCAACATCTGACCTGTAGAAGGTGCCGACGGTCCCTTAGGGTGACAACTCGTGAGCACAGCACACATCGTTTCGACTCCTGTGATAGTGGAAAGAGTAAATAATACCAATTTCTAGTGGGATTGTTTGATGGATGCATTGTAGCTACTGGAGTGTGGTAAAACCATACCGGTTTTGCTGTGGTGGTGTTGAATCTGTCATGCCTACTTGACAAACTCTTCTTGCTTGCCTTGCCTTAAGCCTCTACGTACTTAGTTCATCTTTTTTCCTGGGGGCGACGGATCACTCGTAATGGGGAAAATCTAATGGGTGGTTCTGTAAGAAGTTACATGGACGATTTGTTCATTTCGGTGAATAAAATCGATATCGGGGAAGTGCATTCACCGGAGCTTATCCGAACTTGAATTTCACATGTGATCCGGAACAGCAAGTCTCGATAGCCTTCCTCGACTTTCTTTAGTTGGAAAAAGAGACGGATCTATTCAGAGATTCAGTTTCCGTAGAAGTCTTGGTCTGAACAGTACCTCCATTTCAATAGCTTCTCTGAACACAAGACAGCCGTGGTTGAAGCCTCTTTCTTCAGGGTAAGGAACATCTTCACGGAAAATAACCTACTGAACGATTTGGCAAATACCTGTGTTACATTACGAGATAACGAGTATCACGATTCGTTTATTCTTTTTCATAGTTAAACAAAAAACCAGACCCAGTCAATTGTCCAAAAAAGAAATCCACATAACTCTCCAGTATAAAGAAGAGCAAACAACATGACCTATTACACAAAGCATCAAAAATGCATTACATGGAACATACTATGTCCCCTGTACTATGGTCTCACTCATTCAACCAACGCCTACTCTGTACTGATCCATCCCAGTAGCTCTAGTAAGAAGTGTTTCTTGTCTTCATACCTCCCCGTTTTATTGCACGAAAACAAGTGACCACATTCCAAACCAAGGTGCAAAGCGCACCGGTCCAGCATGCTTCCCATAATCGCAGTCTTGCGACAGCAGTAGCCAGAAAAGTGAACGACCCGATAATGGAGCTCACGTTACACAGTACCACCGACGAAATGAGGAATTATGTGACTACAGTCCAGAATATATATATCATCTGAGATGGGTAACAGTGTTAGTGACCCACTCAACAAGTTCCGATATCCACTAGGCACAGGGGATAATATCACATACTACGTGATCGAGTATTCTCGGTATGACACAAAATAGAAGGTAGAGTCTGCAGTTAGAGTGCATTGAAGAGTGTGGTTGTCCTTCAGATCACGGCGTGCACAGAACAATACAAAGAGGGGGGGGGGAGGGGGACGGCGAACACTTGTTCAGAGTTCTTTCGAACAACACTGATAATCAGGTAGGGTTTCCTCTCGAAAGTTATTCATATTTCTCGGTTCGTTCGAGGCGTTTACCTCTGAAAGGTAGGAAAAGTACTGAGATTAGGGGGGGAGAGTAGTTTAAATACCTCAGGTTCACCACAGTGACGGCTCTCTTGGTTACGTACCCGATTGGCTGATTTCGACCCGGTCGGTAAAAACAACCGTTAACAGTTCATTCGTTGCTTTTCTTTTCATTCGCTTAAAACAACCCTTGGCCACTGACTGTTTGATTCCATTGCGTTCAGTTACCCCAGCGCTGATTGGTTCATCCCGCTTGGTTTAGTGGCCGAGAATGTTGGCGACAGATTGAATGATTTCGTTCCATTTCGTCACGGAACGACTGAGCCATCGACTCGTTTCATCGGCGTAAACTCAGACATCCGTTTTTGGGTAGAAGGTGACGTGCTCTCTGCTAACTGAACTAGGCCGCTTATCGGGGTGTCCGTCACTACCCCCACATCCAAAGGCCATATTCAAAGAACGCCATTCGTTCAACCTACTTTCCACTGCAACAACTCCTTCTCTTGCAACTGCAAGGAAGCATACATTGGTAGGACCGACCGTTTACTGCGAAACATACCTTTACAATCTCAAGTGAATCAGCAGTAACTTTAAGTTTAACATTCGTAACTTTTCTCTTTTGTCTCTTATTTTCCCTTCTCTACTTCCTTGTATTATATACCCGTAGGGCAATATTTCAGGAAGCTGGTTGCGGCCGATTTAAGCCTATCAGTAGCGGAAAGTGACCGGTGATGGTGCGCAAATTCGCACCCCGTGGCAGAAGGCGTCTAGGGCCAACGTTTTTTAACCATTTTTCACCGCCGATCGAGTGAAAGTGAAGCCAACGCAACTTCGTGTGAAGCCCCGATCGCATTGATCTCCAAACACAAACAAATGATTGGCTCGGCATCAGTCTTTCGGTGCAGGACTGACAAGGGCGTGCTGTCTTACCTCAGAACGAGGGTTTCTTGCTTCGTGTCTGCTACTACCCTCGCACTAAAACTCATACTGAAGAAGTATTCTATCTCCTTCTCTGGCAGACCTTATGAAGACCTTCTCAGCCGGTTGAGTTGGAAGTTGGAGACAGACAGCTACATGTTCGATATTGTTCTAGTTCGAGCAGTTGTTGTAACCTCTAAAAATCTATTCATCTTGCTGTACTTTCTGAACAACGGATATCTGAAACCATATCATTTTCATTGGGAAGAATAAACAGGTTTGTTGCACGTATTGTTATTATTATTATTTCGTAGATATTTATCACCATAGAATGGGGAACAGTAATTGGTAGAATGTGTAATTATAGTGATATCCTAGTGCTCCAGTGAGGATACATGGATATCTGTCATCATATTTACAAGGCGTATCATTCTGGACCGCTTTTTCTTCACCTGCCGAATAAGGTGCTCATTTGAAATCCCAATTACAAATTCTCATTTCGTTACCAGTCGTAAGATGAGAACCAAAGGTGCCAACAAAAACACCAAGAACCAAGAAGTCTGTTTTGTCCTAAGCGCTCCATTGCACAGATGTGTCTGACAACACCAGGTTTTGGTCCCGTTACCACGGTGCAGTTTTACCGCATGATTACAAAATGGTACACAGCCACGCAGTACCAGACCGGGTGTGTTGTTCACAAGAATAACGTTCGTCTATAAATGAACAATTCAAAGTGGTTAATAGAAAAAATCAAGAAGAATGCAGTTGGGTGGTAGCTAACCAGGATACAAGCTGGTTTACAGTACATATTCGTTTTGATCACTATAAGCTGTTACGTAATTACTGTTCTGGTTTTCTCACCATAAGATGTATGTCAACACACTGGTTATTGTTGCGTATTATAGCCATTGAGGATTCTATTTATCATTATTATTTGTTATCGTTGTATCCGATTCCTAATTTGCTTGTTGAAATTCCCACAGTGAAAAAAATCTCGGTCGACAGCCGTTGATTTCCACGTGTATCTTTCTACTTACTTCTGGAGATCATCTCCAATGCGGTTACTATCGATTGCGTTTGTCATTGACTCAGATGTTTGGATCAAAGGGATCGCGATTGTATCCGACCGGCTTCCACTCCCACGCGCTCACTTATTTATCCTCTCCCACTGTGTTACACTTTTCCGAACCTCCTTCCTATGACTGTGTGGATAGATGTTATCTGTAACTAACCCGTACATGTGCTTTGCCCGTTGCTGGTTTTATCCTCTCGAGCTGGTTTTTATTAGCCTATGAATTCCAACCAGTAATTATTTGAGCATCCTTCGGCCCTAATCTAAGTTCACGTAAATTGGTCAGCTAGTTTCTCCAGTTCGTGTCTGTTTAATGTAGCTCTCTTATCGTTTTGCTCCCCATCCCCACTGTATTTCGTGTCCTTATCACGGTTTGTTTATTTCTAATTACGATTCATGCCCGCTCAATGAACCTTTTGTATTGGTCGGTTGTCCAGACCGTCGTCACTCTTCTTCGCCCTGCGCCTCTTCTTTGTGTTCCCTGGCTCGAAATGCCATCCGACCGCTGATCGAGTTTGGCCATTTTCCCTTACCTATCTCGTATGGTTGCCAGCTCCCTTGTTCACCCTTCGAATTTGCTCTCAACCCAGCATGCTCAAGCCTGCGACCTCTTTTTGACGGTAATTTGAACCCCATAGGCCTATCTGCAAGTTGTGGACGGATTGACCACAAACTGAGGTATGCATTCACTAGCTCTTGAGGGTTTTTATCTACAGTACACGTAATTTACTGGCTTCCGCTTCTCTGACTAAGGATTCGGGGTTAGCATTCTACCAGTCAAACAATCACTGAACCAGAACACGATGCGATCAACAGTGAATTCCGAATCACGAACCGAATCAGCAACTCCCGGGAAGTCATCATCACCATAATCATCATCCGAATCATCATCTTCGTCGTCATCGTCATCAACAGCATACAAATCGTCATCATCACTATCATCACTATCATCACCATCAACATCATCCGAATCATCATCACCGTCAATCTCATCACAGTCGAATTCGTCCGAATCATCCTCAAAATACCCATCATTGCTGTTTAACATCAGTAGACGTTGAATTGTCTCCAATTTCAGTGACTAATATCCAAAAGTTTCATATCCTGATCTAGAGCATGACATTCAGCGGAGCTTACCGAATATAATACTAGCGCGTAATTCAAATAATTATGGAGAGTACGAACACATTTGTAAAATTCATTCTAATGATATTCCTCTCACTCGCGTTCTAGGCCCGAAGGTGTCACATCTACTAATGAGTTATTGTTGATTAGTCTCAGATAAATCGAGGAGTGAATGTTTAGACTCACGTACCGTGCAATACTCGCAATTCTTGGCCACACGAGCTGTGTTTTTCCAAGAGTCTGAATGACAGTTAACACATGAGTAGCAATCAACAGCTTTCACTGAAATCAAGTAGACAACATAGAATTATTTTTATTCCGCTTTAACCACCATTTGAGTAAACCTAATTAAACTGTATTATTTCACTCGAGATCTCACTTATGACATCGAATTTTGGTAGACAAAACAAATGTCATGCACCGAAAACCGTCACAATCGAAAAGGATCTGCAGTTAATCAGTACAAATGCGCGCTCCCAACAACCAAAAGCCACTTCCAGTCAGACAACAAAACATTCACCATTGGAGTTGGCATTGCCGTGAGCGAAAAATACTTCATTCATTATGGCGCATCAGCTTCAGGCAAACTACCTATATATAAGTCAGATAAATGGATACGGTTTGTTGAGGTCATCAAAACTCTAAGACAGACTGGCTACCAGCAACGACCATAAGTGGGTTGGATACCATTCCGCATCACAGCCAATAGCTTGGATGGACTTCTCGGTAGAGGTTGACGTGATTGTCCTCTCTACTTCATAAATGTAGCTATACTGACTTGTGAATCAAACCGTCAGAAATGTGTCTGCTCAAATATTGTGCCCCTTCTGTATTTGAGTCCGGAAAGTAGAACTAAAGAAAAACTGCAACAACAACGAATACAACAAAAACAACATCAAATAGAAAATGGTTTGTTCTGGTGCACCGCTGAGTCCATACTGAATGAGTGATACAGGTGCGTGTTCGGAGAATAAGTTTCATTTTGCGCCTTGCAGTTCTTTTCACCATTATTATTGTCATTGACATCTGCTGCCACAACACCAACACCAAAGAGCGTAGAGTCAGCTTTCAGTCAAATATAAACTGTTTCTAGAACCTCCGATTTGTTAACCGTCGGCAACTGTACCGAAATCATTTAGCCTGATTGATTCTGAATACTGTGAAGCAGTCAAGCTCAGTGGAATATAAAATTGGCATTCTCGAAGACTAAGGAATTTGGTCGATTGCTTTCGGCTTTTCTGATTTGCGTGCCATGGATGCTAGTGAGCTTCAGTCGTGGAATAATCAAAATAACACCCTGGTCAGGGTAAGTTCACTGAATGGAACTGGCGTCAAAAGTTGCGTGCATCTGTCCGGGCAAACTGCAGAATAACAGCGATAGATAGACGGTGAAACAACTTGATGAAGTTGAACTCAAACCCATACGAAGAACTTGAACAATGTGGACAATAACGTACCTTCGTACAAGTGGAATAACATCGGCAAAAGGACCGTCCTCCATATGAGAGTCATACTGAATTCGAAGCTTCGAATACGACCAGATTAGAATGCAGATTATGGGTGACTGTGTTGATTCCTAACAAACGTTGCACAGCTGTACTTAAGAACTTTGACGCAAAACACGTGACAATGGGACAGAAACGGTATCTTATTGGTGGGGCTTCGTGTTATAAGCTGTCTAATCAGGACTAAACACGCACACACGCACACATGCACACAATTAGAAAAGCACTAGTAATTCTTATTTGACTGAAATAATATGACCTCAGTGGAAGCGTATCATCTAAATTGTTTGCATTCCAAAATAATTGAGTACAACTGCCCATGAAAAGAATACTTAAAGATTGAGAACATTTATCGGTGCATACAAACTCAGTTATGCAAAATTGTGCATTGGGTCCAAACTTCGACTGCACAGCGGAGTGGTTTGAATTTTACCGATAATTATTTGCTTCCGTTCCAAATTACATCTGAAAGTTTCACCAACTGACTGCGCTACACTAGAATTCATTACCTTTTTGGAGTTATTGTCGTTCAGCCTTAAAAATTATCTATAGCGTATTTTACTAAGCCTTGGTTAGTCCAAACAAATGTGGCCCCTGGGTTATACGTCTCGAAATGATGAACGGAATATTGTTGATCAAAACGTTTACAACAAGATCGATGTGGGATTATGTGAAGCACTCGTGGGTTGTGACTCTCCGTTTTCGTGAGTTCTATGCTACAAGTGTGATGTGGTAAATTAAACGGTGAGGCAGACTGCATGCATATGGGCCAAAAGAGAGCCTCTAACTCGGTGCTTTCTGGCTCTCGCTAGCCCGCACAGCTCAGTATTTTCGGTACAGCACTGGAGTGGTCATTGTATCCTGAGACTGATTTTTATATTCAGAGGTTTGCTCGCTGAAGGAGACTGGATTGCACGTAACACTAGTTGGATCGACTTGGCTCCAAGTTTGGGCAGAATCCGAGTACCAAGACAGTTCCATAATCTCGATGTTGTTTAAATCGCTCTGTATGAGGCATATAATTTACCTCGAAAATAATATTGTGTTCAAGACAAAACAGTTCGACTGCCTCATAGATCTGATCCAGATAGCCTGGTGAAGTTAGATCACGCGATAATGAAGCCGCGAGAGCGCCGAGACAAAAATCATCGATATCTGTACAATAATGAGGAGACTATAATTTGGGTGAATAACTACTGTGGCTATCAGGCTGTCAGCTTCCAATGTAGCTGATGACTTTGGATGCTTTTTGCTTGCGAAAGTTATCCTCTGCAAAGTTTTTCCAGCCAAACGACTTGCTGTACCGATGAATGATTCACTCTTAAGGTCATAGATACTGAAGCTTTCCCCCAAGAATACTTTTTTATTGTTGATGGTATGATAATATACATCAGATTTGAGATGTCGCGTCGCCTTTTTGCGGTTTATACTTATCATCCGTGACTTGCTGAGGCCTAGTGAGGCAAGTTCGAACGTGTCTGCATCGGACTTGGTGCTGTGACTGATCAAACTACCACTAGCTAAGTACAGGCTGGAAATGCTGTAGTCCTTGAGACTTTGAGGGATCGACGATCCTATGTCTATTTGGCGTTCTTTCGCCAAAACTGCTGAGTACTTGTGATTCAAAACTGCATACAACGGTGCTTTCTCTTGTCCTACGTCAGAATACGCCTGAAATAATGCTGTTTCAGAACAGACAGTAGCAGTCTTAACTTGAATCCACTCCCAAAAGCCCCAGATCTTTCTCAGTCTGAAATAATACTACTATCGTAGTTCAGAAGACTTTCCGGATAGTCCGTTTACGGGCATCGTGCTTGCAAATAAAGCTTAAATGAATAATATACAACTAAACTGTTTATTTGCACGAACAGTAAGCAATTCGTGATAATTTGCAGACATTTCGCCAGTATGATGTCAACATACATTGAATACGCCTGCGGTTCTTGTTTCAGCTCACTCGGATCTATCCACGTGGCTTATTCGCATTGTGCGTCACCCCAGTGTCCTAGTAGTGCGACATATCTACGGGGTTCCATTTGGTAATTGTTCTTAAACAATCACTGGTGACATGAGTCTCAAACTTCGCACACACCATAATGTGGAAAAAAGTCTAGCCTACTGACGATATGAAAGTGGTGACTTTTGGTATGTATAGGGTGTCCGATCATCTATATAACTGATCATTCAGTTGAAGAAAATGTTTGCTGAATCTCACTGTGGACACTCCCGTACTCATAATTCTCTCCGGTTTGATAGAAGGCTTCGTAGCCTACTTTACAGCAGAAGAAGCTTCAGGGTATACTGACGAGAGAATGAAGGGCAGCTGTGTCCGCAGAAGCGGGATCGTGAACCAGTGATCAGCTGGGAGAGCAGCGAAGCGGAGCAGACTTGATTAGCTACAGGCAAACGATTTTGTCTCAACTCCAATGCCACTGACTGTGTAACTGACAAGAGGCATGATAACCGTGCCAAGAATAGTGACTCTACTGGAGAACGCAAAGATAGCTAATTGGGGGAGAACAAGGTTTGCCGCCAGTAGATTTTGGAAACAACTACGTGATTATGACACGGAAGCTTGCATGTACGTCAGTTCGCAGTTATCAGTTGGCTGTGAAATCTTTCCGTTCTCAAGAATCAGGAGCACGTGGAAGCCTTAGAACATTTGCATGCTCACCAAACCTAGAATCGTTGTTCGTGCAAAGCACAAACCTCTCTCTCACACACTTCATCCTGCTGCTTTGCATGGGATTAAAACCAGGAGTGGTGGATATCATTCGTAAGCCGTATTCGTTGGTTTTTACCATAAAATTCCCTTACGATGGACGGTTGAAGAAAATCGAAGAACTGGGTATCAGGGTTCCATTGACAGGCTGGAATGAACGCCTTATACGGAGCTCATTCTCGGAAGTCATTCACCTTAAAGCTGACTTGTGGTTAAAATCTTGTACATTAGTTGTTGCGTCCACAATTCGTTGGTCACTGTGACTCTTTCTACGTTTAGTAGCCATCGGGGATTGTTTGGTAGCCACTGTCTGTTCTTTAGTGACCACAGCCTAGGGTACAGTAACCAATTGTCTCCGACACACCCATACCGAATGAAATCAAATCACCAATGGGTTATCGTCCGTCTGTATAATTACCTGACAAATAGAAATTGTCCAAGTCTATAAGATGTGCAGCCTCATGTGAGATCAGACCTGGCGAGTCATCCTACAACGTGACAGTTGTCCTAGAACTAATTCTGGTCTGACAGATGGGGAACTTTCTTCTCTTGAGCACGGGGAATTACCCGTTGTTTGGGGTATATTGAGTGACACCCCAATCAACAAGGTTCACTGTGATTTTCAGCAGCCTTTGTCAGTCTGCTTGATGAGTTTTGTGATCTCACGTTCACTAAAACGGGGTTATTTCGGAAATTTCTTCTTAAGAAGAACGTATTCGTGAATCTCCTAATTCTTACCACAAATCGTTCAAAGCAAATTCTTGAAAACAATTCAGTGTGCGATGAGGATATGTTTACGGTCACAACATTTGGCCACCTTTGTTGTTTGGATAATAGTGACTTCTGATCGGCTGAAGGCCAAAGCAGCTAACTTTTCTCCACCTTCGTTAACAAAGAGGCTAGGGGATTGTCTATCAAACCTTCTCCCATGAACAAGTGTTTCACGGACTCGCGAGATGTCATCCTTATGTTTTTTAATAAAGTAACGGGATCTTCCGGTTTCCGATAAATATTTCTTCCCCGTAGCAAAATGAAGATGAATATTTAACGGGATGAGCAAATGAGACCCGGCAATTCAGGTCACGTACTCGAAATAGACCGAAATAGTTCCACGGGTGAAGCTACCGTTCACCGTGAGTTACCTGTCGAATTTTGGACAACACAAAATTATCTAAATATGTTCGCCTCGATTTTGCTTCTCTCGTATAGGCAGACATATGGTAGAAAATTCACTAGAAAGGAGCGTGTTTAGCAAGATCAATATTTATTTATCAATAATGATAACCACCTTTGGTGAATTTTACCCTCATCAGTTCATTAATTAGCCGTAATCAACATTTAACTAATTCCGGGCTTCTAAACTTCAGATTAATTCATCATGGTGATCAAGGTCACACAATTTCAATCATCCGTGGATCACGGAACAATTAGCGTTTATGACTTCAAGTTCCATAGAATTGTTTCTAATTTCAGCCTAAATTTCGGTCTACGGAAAGCTCATGAAAAAGGAATAGTTTACGAAGAAAAATGTCCCTCCAGTGAATTTATATAACACCTATAGTAGCTTCAGAGGAAGAATTTCGAGATGACCATTTCAACCGTGTTTACCTTCGTTCACTTCCAGCTTGCACAGTGACTTTTCTTGCTTCTTAGAAATGCTTTCTTCAAACTTTGCAACCCAAATCCCAAATGAATCGCCAATGTATCTGGAGAATCACCCAGTCGAGATAGATAGAAATGAAGTAGTTTTTTCCAATCCCTATCTAATTCAACATTCAGATGAGGATAAATAGCTGTGCTAACCTAAAAACCATAGAAGTGGGTGGATAATATGCTGAATTACAGAAAAAAGAAAGGTTCATTCAGGTACCAGGAAGCTATGTTCCTTGCCCCGATCTTAAAACGCCGGATATTACACCAGCTCTTCATTTCGTTGCGAAAGCCCACTAATTTTTTATCGAGCCCAGAAGTAAAAGACATTCGTCTGCGGAAGCGATTTGGCGGGTTCGACCAATATGTAAGACTAAAATCAGGGATTGATGGAATCCAGTTTGTGTGAACTGGAGGTCGAGCAACGAATTACAAGTTCAACTGATCGTTGGAAATTTATCTGTCCGGTGTTAAGCCGGGTCCTGGGTTCAGAAGGAAAGCGTGCGGTTTTGAACCCAAGCCGGAAACTGGTAAATAAGAATTGCTGACGAGCCCAAATAAGGATGAAATGCTATGGCAATGTGTTGATAACTTGCTAATTATGTTTGCTTTCTTTATTGATTGGAAAGGGCCTTAGTCTAAGACGGAAATTCCGGTAACTACTTGGGGCTTTGCAAGAATTAAAATCGTGTAGGGAAAATTTTCCCGCTCCTGATATGGAACCTTGTCAAATAAAACAGATTTTATTTGACGTAGTCCAAAACTGATCACGTTTCCTTTCACAACTGGTACAATTACAATTACAATCTGCGTATTTTTGAAGAGAATGAGAAAAACGTTTATCGTAGAATTTTAGGAATAGTTTGTTGATGTTATCGTCATTCATTCTGGTTCGATGAAGGATTTACCTTTAAAGTACTTGATCAAAACAGAGTTTTTAAACATAGTTTTACCCAGAAAGCCAACGGCTTTGAGGATTGGTCAGCTATGTAGAATATGATTCATCCTGCAGCTTCAACGCTCAACTCGCCACTGAAAACCACGGAAGCACTGTACAGCTGTTCCATCCTTGTTGGGAATCATCAGCAGTGCACATCCACCGAGCCCCCACAGGGGACTCAAACCCGGGGTGGGTTGGGTACTGCAGCTGCAGGATGAATCATATTATACAAATCGAATCTCCTACTACTCAGTTGCAGGTTGGTCAGTTATAGTTTTTAAATTTTGAGATTATATTATTTGAGTATCCAATCGATTTTTAGTATTCACACTATCAGCCAATGTGCCCGAAGACGGACAAGGTTATACGAATTTTGCTCTCTGAACCATCGTCCGTATAAAAATAGAGACCAAATTTATTCGACAACATCAGGAAATAAAATCAAGTTGATACGAAGAACCTAATTTTGCAGCTTCAAAACTTATTACGGGTGCACAAGAGAAGGGTAGCGCAACCTCACAGTACTTTCGATTATTGACACAAACACAGCAACATCTGTCTATCTATCTATCTATCTATCTATCTATCTATCTATCTATCTATCTATCTATCTATCTATCTATCTATCTATCTATCTATCTATCTATCTATCTATCTATCTATCTATCTATCTATCTATCTATCTATCTATCTATCTATCTATCTATCTATCTATCTATCTATCTATCTATCTATCTATCTATCTATCTATCTATCTATCTATCTATCTATCTATCTATCTATCTATCTATCTATCTATCTATCTATCTACCTATCTATCTATCTATCTATCTATCTATCTATCTATCTATCTATCTATCTATCTATCTATCTATCTATCTATCTATCTATCTATCTATCTATCTATCTATCTATCTATCTATCTATCTATCTATCTATCTATCTATCTATCTATCTATCTATCTATCTATCTATCTATCTATCTATCTATCTATCTATCTATCTATCTATCTATCTATCTATCTATCTATCTATCTATCTATCTATCTATCTATCTATCTATCTATCTATCTATCTATCTATCTATCTATCTATCTTTCTTTCTTTCTTTCTTTCTAGCTCTGCGCTTTTTGTCTCATTTGTCGTCACGTTTTTGATTTATAATAGGCCCTAATTTGATTTTCCAATACTGTTTGTCATCTTTCATCTGCCAACAATATACCTGACTCAAATGTGATTCCAAGGTATCTGTGATCTCTTCGAATCTTCCTTCACGTTTTCCAAATCATATTTCCAGGTTTTCCAACTCAGTTCAGTAGAGTAAATGTTCGCTTGTTCAACAGGGCTGAGCATTTCACGATATTTTTGAAACTCAATTTCATATTCTGTGGTAGGGAATTCGCACTAATACAGTCCTCAAAATGTTCATTCTGATTTTCTCAATCACTCAATCAGAACAATTATCGGACCACAGGATGCACTCAGGTGCGTGCATCTAAACTCACCAAGTAACCGACAAGATCAGTCCGTAATTGGAGAAACGATTTAAGGACAAACTAGGTATTGTGAGACAAACATTCCATTCAGAAATTGGTTACGCAGGGTACACATTCCATAACTTCCAGTTTTGAAAAACATCGGAAATCAGTACGGAACATCACTTCATAATGACGTTTCCTTTGAAAAGTAGAAAAATATGCCTAAAGATTATCATCAATGGTTTTTATGATTAGATTGCCGGCATCATCGGACGAAGAGTGTTTAATTTGCTTGCAGGATGCACGGAAATTTGGAGCAAACCTGAAAGTGGTTGTATCATAAGATACTTCTGTATGAATTTCCCAATAGCTAAACACCAAATGGAACGAAACAAGCCATGGAATCTGATCAGACGAGCAGGCTTGATGTATGGGGTATAAGAAGCTCGGATGAGTTAGGTTAGACTGGTGGAAACGACAAGTACCATCAAACACACACACACACATGTCTGCGAGTGAGCTCACGTCACGCACGATGTTCTCATTTACTTCAAGGTGATTGACTGGGATGAACAGGCTTTCTTCCCTCACCCACTCTTCAGTCGTCTTTTGCTCAATGCGTAGTGATGTCGTGCGATCGCCTTGAACCCAGACTCTAACACCTGTGCTTTCTGAGGAGCCATAATCAGAGGCACTTCTTAACGCTTCTAAAATGTCGTGTCCCCGAAGTGGGCGCTGTTTTAGCACAACCTCAGTTTTCACAAATATTCTTTCTGTTCCACCTCCTCCGCGTCACTTCAGGACCTCCGATTTCATCGTCATCATCTTTCTCCCTCCCTACCAAGTTTCTTCCCAAGAAAAACCACACATTTATTGCGCTTGAGAAGCTGCTTTCCTTCAAAGCAAATTTTTAAGCTACGCTACTGCCAGATATGCTTCATTCTCGAATATTGTATTCATATTTGGGGTGAGTGGAGCCACACCTTCCTCAATTTCTCTAGTGGATGGCTTTTTAACGTAAAGCCATTCAATTTGCTGCTGAGCTATCACAAACTGTATTTCTATAACTTCTCTCTCGCAACGGGTCATTAACCTCTTTATCTATCTTCTACCGGCAATACAACGGATATTTTTACCCAAGAAATGTACTCGAGCTCGTAGCCAGTTCTTTAGTTAGCCCCTGCCTCAAGAAATGCTGCTTGCTATGTGAAAAGATTCAAAAAAAATCTCCCAAAAGAACTGCTAAAACAAATACATGAGAATGGATAGCGGAGTCAGGATCTTGAATGCCACATATCTTCCGCATGAGTCGCAAGTCTGAGGACTATATCTGACCATTGTGCCGAATTCAATAATGTGTGCAAGGTGAACGAGGCTAATAGCTTACATGAGCATTGGGGTAGAAATCATTTACCGAATGATGTTTGAATACTAACGGACGTTGTGATAGCAGCCTTCGTATAGCAAGTATAACAGAATTTACTAGTGTTTCGTGTGACTGAATTCTCTGGGATCATCCTGTGAGGGTGTAATCTATCACAGCTAGCAACCTGTTGAAATTTTATTGCCCAAAAGTCCAATGTTTATACCGCCAATGCATTAGACATTAGACGTACCAACAGAATGCCGAAGCACGCTGGCTCCCGGGACGGAGCTCTTGGAAAACCACAGAGATATGTAATAAGAAAGAACACTTCCAACCGTAATAACGACTTTCCTTGCCATTTCAGTTAATCATCTTACCCTCGCCCGAGCGAACTGCGAATCGAAGGCTGACAGTGATACCGTTGTAAAGTGAGTGACAACGTAACTTTTGAGGGACAATGAACCGTATATATATATATATATATATATATATATATATATATATATATATATATATAATATTCGTTCCAATTACAGTGTGCCACATTTTACAAGTATAACTGTGCACTGTGAAAACTGTCTCCTTCGTTTGGTGACTGTTACAATGGTGAAATTGATGTCTGAAATACTATTCGAGGCACTACAGGCCGAATTAGAGATTGGGTCTTCAGGTGGATGAAAAAAGTCAATCAGGGCAGAAGTGAGAGTGAACTTTGGGAGTACCTTTTGATTGTCTGCAGTAAGTTTTCTCGCCACCCTTCAGGTTGAAATTTTTGGTATTTCACAAAAACACAATGTCTCCAAATCTTTCACATTTACTCTAGTTTATAGTACTCCTAAAGATCACCAAGATATTTTCTGCTCAACTAACAAACAAGGCTTTTCCTGAACCCTGCAGCATGGTTTGAATCAAGGAATAAAAGGAAACCGGTTGCACGGTGGCTGTTAGCTGCAACCATCCTTCCAAGTGAAGTGTATCCTCATCGATCAGAATTAACACTCGATTACTCTTAACAATACTGCCTGATCTATCAAGTGTCCTTAACTTCCATACTCTGTACGAGATGCTCCCTCAAATCATACCAACTTAGCACACTACACCACATATAGACATATCTGGTTCTCGAATAAAGTACTCAAATATGGTTGATGCACCAATTTCCTTAATTTCTTTTCTGTACTGGATCCAATATAAAGACAGTCGCATTTATGCCAATCGATCCCTAACCCGAAGTCCCAAAACCACTGGGATCGCTTCCCATATCTTCTTCTACCGGTAAAGCAACTGATGTTTTTCTGCGAGTCAATTTCTCTGGTCCCTCTCCCGACAGGTTATCCTCGTGAATCCAGTTAACTATCTGGAAGGTGGTTACGTATCACGTATTTTTAAAAAACTGATCGAACGACTCTGAGGAAACCATCATTCTTCTCGTAAACCACAGGATTTAGGAAAACCCCAACAACTTTTTTTCCGATTTCTTATAAACCTTGCCGGTTCGCGTGAAGAATCGATAAAATTTCCTTATTGCGGAAGGTTACCCTAAATACTACATATATGAATAGATTTCACCCGTTTAACTATATTTCATGCTTTTTATTGGTACTTGAAAAAGTGCTCATAAAGTTGGACGAATTCACATGTCGGCAAAAGCACACTAGCACATCGTCAATTTTTAATGATCACCACAGATTCTTTTGCCACCCAAATGCACCAAAAAGAAATCGGTAATACGAGTTAATCAACCCGTCTTCTCTGCGGATCTTTCCAGGTGAGTTACGAAAGTTGCGTTGAGAAAAACCATTTCCTTAAGGATCTGTTTAAATAACCGATTCCATCAAACACGCACATATTGAAAATGCAATTTTCTCTACTTAACCGGATCAAAACTGTTTGTGCCTGACCCAACCACAGTCTCTCATCCCCAAAAACATTCATTGTCCTCCAAATCGGCGAAGCTGGTTTGTCTTCAATGGGGCTGCATGAACTTATGGTCGAAATGCAATGATGGCAGTAGAGAGATGTGGGCTTTGCAATTTATATTCAAATTTCGTTTTTGTCTCAGAATTACGAAAACAGAATCGGAGTTACATTTCGAGGAGCGGGAATTCGAATTTTATTTAGATCGAACTACTCCGGTACTGTATAGAAGTCCACTTTGGAGAACAACTGTTTTTCAGTACTTTGCTCTCAAGCAGTCCACAAATTACATGGGAGACATTTAACAAAAATTATGTGGGTAGACATGGAATGAACACCAGTCATGGGAAGGGGTTTATCAACAGTCGACTGGTCCTTGTAACGTGATTGGCTTATATAACTTACGCCCTCTGAGCGACGGGACGACAGATTCATTAGGCCTCGATCGGTCCTAGGCCAAAGCTTTTGAAGTGCTTGAACCAAAAGCTTTTATGCGCAAAGGTCAGGGGACATCTTCCTTATTCCAACTGCATCGGCTGTCGCTAGAGTGCGCAAATGACCACTCTCGCTTTTGTTCGGGGGAAGAGATACGCAACTTTGAAAGGAGTGTCTGGAGTCACTTGATGTCCGGTGTCAACTAGGTGTGCTAAGATTGCGCTCTCCATTTATCAGGTCTGTCTGCTCTTTGATCCGAGTGGAAAGCTGTCGTTTGACCTACATACGATGAGCCACAAACACATCTGAAAGAGTGTACAACCACTGATGAGGTCAGAATCGACCCTTTACCGTTGTTCTGTATCTGGATCAGAGGAGCATCTCGAAGCACACAATCTGAGGTGATAGCGTTAAACGTGTTTCGATTTTATCTCCTCAGTCGCCGGTTTAGGACTTCACTGGCCTTTAAATGATAAACTAATAAATAGGTCTTTTTTCTGTAGGGTTTCTTCGGAGATTTTAGACACTCTTGGAGTGATATCTCTCTCAATAAACCGATCTGTTTAACTATTCTCAAGTAGAATATTTCTTATGAGCATAGGTTCTTTCTTTAAGATCTCCTTAGAACAAGTTTTCCCTGCTCTGAAGACCAAACATTTCATTAAGTTTCACTTCTGTTGGATACTAACGAAAATGTTAAAATTAGGATACTGACCGCTCCATGTCTATTTTCGGTATACCTTCTGTACTATCTAGTTCATCATGGATAACGGTCGATACTGTCGAAAAATATCCCCAAGAAGGTTTTTTTTATCTTACTTTCCAAATAATCTGGAAAAGTAAAATTCATTTGGTGAAGATGGTTTTGACCAAACTACGTATATTTGTAAGCTTGTGGTAGCAGTATGTAGAAGAACCTCGGTCGAGACAGGCAAAAGCTCTATGCTCAGTCACACGTGCGAGAATGTGTATGTGGGCAAGTGGGTTCCACAGGGTTAAATGAACAATGTACAAGTGCTAACAGCTACACCGATTTGGTCTATGAACACCGAAATAAAGTTCGAATTTGTGCATCGGCTGGCTATCTGGATCTCAAATGAACAACATTCATTCTTTTTCCAATTCCAAATGGCCTACTCAATCCTCAGTAAGTAACCACGCTGTTAAGATGAAAGTGATCCCTCGATCAGAATGTCATCGGAACATTGGTACCCGGCATGAACTACCTAGAATACAGGTTTTATATTTTCAAGTTGATTAAACTATATTTCATGCAAGTCAAAGCCGAATTTCACATAAAACTAATCTATCTCAGGTTGAATACCTACTGCTACACCAGAAAGATGAACAAAGAAAACCAGGATATATTACATTTTAAACATCCCAAGACCGAACTAAAGTCGTGATTCAATCACTTTGGAGGGTTTTAACATTTTAAGATCCTCTGAATCGTCAGATGCAGGCGGACTTCACTCAACTCGCTTTTTCGATGCAGTATTTGTGTTAGGATTTGATATAACCTTTTTGTATTTTTGTTTTCCATGTATCTCTTCAGCGGTTAACAACAACGGAATATCCCTGTCAGCCGATGACATTGTGACCACAGAGAATCAGCTCCGAGGGATAGCACTAGTCGTCTTAGTACTAGTGTCACTAGTCCAAGAAGATGTTGAATATTTCGCGTCCTACGGATACGCGATGAGTATCTTCTCATTCAATTTAATATGAAAGACGTTGTCCTCTCCTTTCGTTTCATCCTGAAATAAATTACTTACGTCGAAATAAAGCACATTTGTGTTAGGAAAATAACAGAAGACCGGAAAGGTGAGGATCTTTGAAGTTGGACCCAAATTTTTGGAAAACCAACGCATGTAATCTGTTGCTTCTACAGAAGCTTACCATTTTGAGCAATCGATAGCAAAATCGCATCAGAAAACAGCTGTTTACTGGAAGCACAGCCAACTTTTAGACAGCCGTGTTGCTATGAAAAAATTGTCCGCGAATGCATGTTCACATCGAGTTCAGACATCAGGAGTGATCTGCCAGTACAACAGTCTGATTGCTTTCAACTATCAGACACACAAAACAGAGCTCACCAAAACAGTCATGACGTGAATCATCAGATGGTCTTTGAAAAACCATCAAGTTTGATTTCACGCCTTAAGCTAACCAAAGAAATTGTACCTGTGCCCTTCTAGTTATCGTAAGTTGTCAAGACCAGATCCATCTGCCTTATCTATACCCCCTGTTTCAACATGTTTTTATCCGCTCCCAGAATGGGACCGGCATGTCATCTTCACATAACTTCTTCACCAACCACAGCATCATCAGTTTCGTAACGATTTGACGTTCTGTGAAACGACGTCATGCCGACAGATGAAATAAGAATGAGAAGATCCATGAGAGTAGACCAACAAACCGAATTTGATCATGGAAAACTTGTTCACATTCTGCTACCTCGTGTATTCGGGCATGATTAGGTCTGACCCCGGCGACTGTGTGTTTAAGATAAGGTTTTATTCCTTGTGCAATTTTCCTTGTCCACAGAGAGAAGGATAGGATAACCTCACGTGAGGTACTGGCATTTGACAGCCGCTGAGTATCATCAAGTTCGCATTATCGGGGCGTAATGAGTCATCTAATTTCAGAAAGTTTATTGGTTCCAAAATGAAAAGAGCTGGTTAAAATATCCAAATGGACTTAATTGAAACCCACTGAATAATGAACCGCGGATGAACAAGTGGACTGCAACTGAAAAATCAGAATAAAATAGAAGCATATTACAATATAAGTTTTTTCATTGTTCTTTTCAAACAATTCCCGGGAACATGGTGCCCTTGTTACACGATGCAGCTGAGTACCAGCTTTATATATATATATATATATATATATATATATATATATATATATATATATATATCATAATTACTTGAATGTAGTGTGTGGGATTGATGATGCTGTTTAGCTGAATTATTCTTGTGAATGTGCAATGAGCAATGTTACTACGAGTAGGTAGTGCATCTGTGATTGGTTCCGATGCACCGTAGAACAAGGGTAAATGTCACATTTTCCGGACTCAATCTCGTATGCGACCCCAAGGGTATGGGTCACAATATCGAGGTTGACCATTCCGTTTCAGAATGTAAAGTGAACACATTGCGTACGGAGAACTGTAAAACAATTCTTCCCGAAAGGAACTTCGATAGAGAAAGGCAGTCTATCGTTGCTCAATTCATAATCAAAATAATTACTCCGCATATCTTCAAGTATCGTCCTAGGCTTTTATCCTTTAGCTACGAAAATCAACTCCTGTAGTGAACTCAAACTTCCGTGGCTCGTGCATCTCCAGTGCTATTATCAAACAGAAAATTGGTTGTTTCTCACTGACATTCTAAGTGATACTGTTCAAAGCATGCTTCATTTTGTGATGTAAATGAGAACGAAGAACCAAACAGTCTCAGCCACTTTTAGAATGGCGTGGAACGAGAACAAAAGAATGAAAATTTACCCAATTCCAACACACTAAATGAACACAATATCGCACAAACTCGTCAAACGTATGATGAAAAATTCAAAAATTTCTCCGATCGGTAAAATGGCATGCAATAATGTAATGCGATTTCAAGTTGACAGTAAAATCTTATCCAGAAAAGATCTTTGCAGACTGTTCACACCCACTGCATCGCAATCTTCCTCTGAGCCAATCACAGCCAATCAAACACACTAACCCGTTCTATTTTTTGATCACTTCCTTCAAAGTTATCTCTGTTCAGAACTTCTGTAATTCCCTTCCTTACGTGTGTTTTAACAAACAAACATGAATTTATATCTGAACTGTTGACCTGTTTTGGCGTGGAAAACTTTTCCTTTTTTCTCAACAGCAGAAGGCAGTGTAAAAACGAGCCCAAGCCAGTGCAATACTGATAATAATACGTTCTGCTGTTTTTCAGGCTGTATTTGGTTGAACAAAGTGCAAAGGTGCAATCTCGAGCTAAAAGGCCAGATGAAGTGCCGTCATCTTATTTCCTGCTCCGGACTGGTTGACCGAATAGTACAACAGTCCCGAGCAGTGCTGCGGATACCGCCTCACACTATATTTCCGAGAATATCTGTGAATAATTTTCACGACATTCCTCGATCCAACTTATACTCTAGCAGAAGATAGTCGCGTAAAAGAAACAGAAGAAGTATACTTGGCACAAACAAAGGGACCACGAATAAGAGTAAAACGGACACTCCTACTCAAGCTGGTTCTGTACTAGGTCCTCTTTCACTGGAGGTAGCGGAGATCAAATTTCCGGGCTATTATCATCTCAAGTGCGCTGAAAATCGGGGGTTTCTCGGGTTGGTTAAACAGTTGCGGCCTATTCTCAGTGCCTCACTTCAAGTGCCGATCACAACACATAACCGCCTGTAATTGTATATTTATTCTTCCGACGTTCTATCCACACACAGTTGTTTGAGCTCACGGTCGTGGAATTCTTTTCCAACCAGACGGAATGCAATATTTTTATGTATTGCTGATAATTTATCCTGTTTCACAACGTGCCTGACAGTCTGTCTGTAATTGAATTACTGGTGTCCGTAGTGATCAGCCGATCACCCCAACTGCCTCTTCTTTGACAGTGCATATCTTGCACACAGCAATTAAGCTACTACTGCCGACACACTTAATCGGAGTAAGCCCATGTGCGGTCTTCCTAATTAAGTTGCGTCAGAATGCAGGCGGTTCTCACCCATCCACTCTGCGTAAAACGAAACGAGGTTTCTAGTCCGATGTGTGATGTTGAATGTTGAACCAGACGGGGAAAATTCTTTGACCCCCGGAGGAATTCGCCCGACAACATGTAAGCTACTCCCACCGCGCGAGTCTTTTGCTAGCTGACGAATGAAACCAAGAACCCCTTTAGAGTTTACCCACTGTGAATGGTCTGGATTATTATGTTTAATAGAAAATAATTTCTTTAATACAGTATCTCAGTATTTCCTTCCCCTCCTTTTCTAGGTAACTGGAAAGGAGCACGTGGGCATGATACGAATTTTCAAAAATACCTTTACCAAGGACTGCGTAGGTGTTGACTCATTCTAATCGTATTTGCATCATTTTTAGCGGTTGTTGCAACTGTTGTCATTGGAGCAGTAGCCATCGACGATGCGTCTGCAGCTGTGTATAAACCCCGACCAGGGGAATTGCCGCACAATTCAGGGAATCTTCCCTGTTCCCGATATCCGGAATATGTATAACATCCTCTTTCCGCATTCTACAGCCACGTCCTCTTGTTATCCACCCTTCATCTTCATAACAACTGATCATCTAAAATGAAAATATTCGAGAAAACGTGTACAATAAGCCAACATTGTCAACCTGTCCTTATGAACATAATTCAAAGTGATGTGTTTTGAATCAGATATTTAAAGCAACTATACTAGTGTTGTCAAAATTTGTCAGTCGAACTGTTTTATTCGTGAGTAATTCCTCTTTCCTGCACATACAACATTCAGTTTAAATTTACCAACCAGATCTATCGCCAAAAGGATGGGATAGCAATGGGCTCCCCACTCGAACCACTACTTGCGGTAGCTTTATGGAAAAGTTAGAAAATGGCCCACTTGAATCTACAATCCGAAACTGTGTTGTGTACAAACGCTACGTAGGTGACATTTTCTGTGTTATCGATTCATCAGACCACACAATCCAACTGTCAGACAGCTTTAACTCAGCTCATACAAACTGACATTTCACAATAGATACAGAGTCAGACAATACAATCGCCTTCCTTGATGTTCGGACGAGTCGCCTTGAAGACGGCTTAATCAGCCCATCGGTACACAAAAAGGCAACGTGGAATGGGCAATACATTCACTTCTACAGCTTTGTGCCTCTAAAGATTACAAAAGAACCTAATTCGGTGCCTCACCAAACAGGGCAAGAAGAATATGTTCGGAGGACACCGTTGAAGAAGAGCTGCAAACGGAGCGAACAACCTCCATCCAAAACGGCTACCCGGACCGGTTAGTTGAGATGGTAATGCGAGTTAAGGTGTAAACCCTAAGGAAGTTTGGGGTGGAAAATGAGCTGATATACATCTCTTTGCCATTCGGGGTGATAAGTTGGCAAAGATTGTGCAGAGAAGATTGCCAGGGCTAATCAGCAAAACGTTCTACGCAGCTAAGCTCCGAGTTTCGTTCGAATCCGGCCAGTAGTGCTTTTGCGGTTGAAAGACAAAGTGTCTGATTCTGCAGCCTCATTTTGTGTTCATTCTTTCACTTGTTCCTGTGACACAACGTATACCAGCCGCACGACCAGGCGTTTATCTGAACGCATCCGCCAACACCACCCTGCGTGATTGAACACTGGAGCAGGTAAGTCACTCAATAGCGTTGTCGTTTCAAAACTTACCCAGAATAATCACGCAGTAAACGTGGCTGAGGCCTTCCGTACGCTGTTTAAGGTTCAAGGTCAGCAATCAAGACCTGCAGTGTTGCATATTAGCCACAGCTGAGGCCGTCAGCGTCCACCTCCACAACCTCCCTCTATGTGCTCAAAAACAATTTGTATGTGCCCTTAAGCTTCCCTGGCCCTCCCTCCACCCTGCAACAGGCCATAGACTAGATGAAAACTGAAAACACGAGAAAAACAATACACATACGGTTTTGATTTAAGCCCGGATTACAATTGTTTTCTCCCCCCCCCCTCCCCCAACTTGTTCTACTTATTAATTTTCATCATTTCCCACTTATCTAACTGGTCCAACCCTTTGACTTGTCGTAATATATTTTAAAGTTATGGCATGATTATGAATCACTGAAAACGAGCTTGTTCGCCAAACTGTGTTCTCCGGTATATCATAACACAAGACTGAAAATGAAAAATATTCCGAAGAACTTCGTATCAGTAACGTTAGTTGTGCTGTGATCCACTGGTGATTGAAATTGTGTGACCTTGATCACCATGATGAATTAACCTGAAGTTTAGAAGATCGAAATTAATTAGTAAACTGATGATGGCATAAATCATCGAAGGTGGTTATCGTCATTGATGAATAAATATTGATCCTACTAAACACACTCCTTTTTAGTGAATTTTCTGCCATGTGTCTGCCTAAACGAGAGAAGCAAGATCGAGGCGAACATATTTAGAGAATTTTATGTTATCCAAAAGTTCAACAGGCAACTCAGGGTGTAAGGTTGCCTCACTCGGGGAAACCTTTGGTTTGATTAGAGAAGGGTTTTCTGATTTTCGTTTATTGATAGTTTCACATTCATGATCTCGCGCTGACTATCTGCACAGACTTTCCGATGAATAGACTTAGAATCTTTTCACGTCTTTGGTGATCATCAAAAAAATCGTGGGGTCTTGGTTGATTCGTTGCCAACACGCAATCTGCCTCTGCTAGCAGCCCAGTGACATCACTCGGAATCATTTGATGCACAGACTGCGTTTATCCAGAATCTAGGTCAAGAGAGAAGCCAATGTATACACAAGCTATATGACAGTGAATGGATAAGTTTAGAAAAACAAACTGTCAAGAGGTGGTTGTCCGTACCCTCAGCCGGTCTGAACAGACCGTTCTCGAAACAGAATGAGCCAATCAATCTCGTGTAATAATTGGATACAAAGACCAGCATCCGAAATAAACATTGCATTCTGCCTCACTAAACTGAGATGGTCAGGAAGCGGATGAGTCGCTTCCCTAAAACTGATGAGTCAACTCAGGACATCGACTACTACCCATTCTGTCTGTCCAATAGATTGCATGTTGCGATGAATCACGTGTGAAAGTCATTGCCAAGGGGGTGAGGCTTTTTGGCGACCTGTACCAATGAGGCTGATTCTACCGATATTGGAAATATTTTACAGATTACTCGTTTTTGAGGGTACCAGTCGGTGAACCCTCGATCGTCCATTCCCAGCGGAAAATTAACCACGAACATAGATCGGAAACTGCATTCGGTTGTAACCAAAAATGAACACTGTATATAGCATGAGGCGAGGAATGCATGGACACATGGCGTCTTTACTGACTGCCCAGCGTGGTTCGCAAACGTGATGGGTTAAGTCGGATCAAGTATATCAGAAGCTTGATTGGCTGGTGAGTTGGTGTGAAAGGTAGGCAGTAGGTTGTCCGTCAGTGGTTGATGTAAACAGTGACGTGTGATAGACTGGTAGGTTCACGGGCACATCCGTCACGACTGCACTGCTGTGTGGGATATGCGGGCCTTGTCACTGGTCAGTGTTCACATAGCACCCTTTCTGTGAATTTGAAAAATGCTAGCTGCAGCCTTGCAGATGATGATTTTTCAGGGAGATTTCCGTCTCCCTGACAGTTTTCGCATGACTAATGCAGTAGCCTGTTCAATCGAAATCCAGGCTACACTAATGAGAAGTATCTAATGGCAGTCAAACACACCATTAGTCCATTTCGGTTATTCAGACCGTTGTTAGACAGTCCGAGGTTGTCACTCAATCCGTTTGCCACTGAACCGATGGTATTTTCCTTGTTACGTTGAGAAAATAGATAACGCATGTTTGTCTATTGCATTTACCGACTAAATTCTGTGCAAAATTGATGCCGTATGACGTAACGAGTAGGCGAATGATTGGCTTCGACTGCCGTTTAACTTCGTTATTCTACACTGACCAAAACACAAACAGATTTCACTGTGTATTACTGTTACTTTCAGATTGTGGTTATGGACAATGTAGACGTGTCTCTGTGCTCCTTGTCGTCATAATCATCGGTGTCACACAGCACTGAGTTCTTAAGTATTACACGATCATACGTATGCAAAACAATGTCGACAGCTGTGACTACATTTACTATCATCTACTTTCAGTCAAACCCCGTCTATCAACATAGAATGACTCGCCTGCGTACCAGTTTGTGATTTTGAAGAAACTAGCACAATAAACCGCGTGAGATGGTGAATAAATGTACTTAGGGACACCCTATTCAATAGACTTCATTCCTAGAAAAACGAGAAATGGTGTTTGTGCAAAAGTCGCAACCAGGGTAGTTCTAGAAAAGATCCCAACAACTGAATTCACCCAACAGTTCGGTCATTCACACATACAGATGCTTTGAATCCAATCGATAGGTGCATTGCTTCCACCTCCTTTAGCTGAGACCAACCATGCAATGAACAAACCGAAGCTTTGCCTCCCTTGAACTGGGCCCAAAGTTGACTGTCCAGACCAATAGGGTATCGCACGGTTAATACAAAGAAACCTACGAGGATTTATCTCCACGCGCCTCCTTTGTAAGCTCAGGAATCCCTCTTGAAAATACAGTAGTACCCCACTCTATCAGGAAATATCAGCCGAGAACTCTCAAATTACTTCTCGCTGAGAGGTATTGGATTCAGAGATGGAGATGGTCAAAAGAAGGTAGTATATTTTTAATGTGAAATTTGATAAAAATATATGCCTTTTGTGTCTTGCAACCGTTCTTCCAAATGAATCTAATCAGAAGGACATGATCATGATTCGTGAGAGAAAGACATGCTGATGCGATGCGTTATCCCAAGTTTAACCAAAATTTGATGTCAAAACGGCCTACTGGCGTCAGGATTACCGTTCACCTCGTCAGTGTCTGGGTTACATTGACAGGCGACCAATATTTACACCCTAGCATGAGACGGAAACCCACCCACCCACAATCAGCTGCGGTTTTCAACATTACTGCTGACAGACTTAACTGAGACTCGGTAAGCATAATTCGAACTAATCAAACCCAGTAGCCTAGTAATTCTATCTAGTTTCACCGCATGATTACGCATAAGTACAGTAGGAAGGGCACAACCCCACAGCCTTAGAGATCCATTGAGCTACCGGGGATACCCAATAACCTGACCTTGAAACTTGGAGTGGAGAACCACGTAAGGTCTCTCTATAGGTCAGGTGTGGTAACGCGTGAGAAAACTGATGTGAAATACTTAGACAAAAGTACATTACCAATTTTTGTTTGGAAAACCAAACTGTCAAATATATTTGACTGGAAAGTGTTTCTTGTTCTGGGATAAAATACCAATTGAAGTGTTTCTTATTCGAAAGGGAGGTTATCAGGGAAAAACACTTTCTTTGCACAGCAAAAGCACTTCTCACAGAGAGGTTATTGCTATCATGGAGCAGTCAATCGAGAGGGACTGCTGTGCTTCATCTACTTCGCTCAAACGGCCATTCTATATCAGGTCCTAGATCAGCTTAGAACTCAACAAGCTGAACCAGTGATACTTCACCAAAGTCAGTGATACTGCACTGAATCATTAAGTGTCATCAAGCCTCACGACAGCCAATTTCACACTTTCTAAACACACAACGACAACCCTAATCAACGGCACGACTTGAATCGTTCATACCCCTCTACCTGTTCAACCGTGTCCCAACGTGTAATGACCAGTCCGGAGGATGACTAGTTGGCAATAGCTAACTCCGATGAGAAAGGATATCACTTTCTAACTCTAACTATTCGAATATAAAAAGGAGTTACAGTTTGTCTTCATTGACAGGCCACGCTTACTCTACGGAAAGGAGGACGTTCGACTGCATTCAAGTCAAAACATTCCGCTCACAGAAGAGGATAGAAGGATAAAAACAGCAGCAGAATGTATTTTTTAACCAGCACACTCAATTTGTCCGTGATTATGTTTCTCGCAAGTCTGTCAATCCCGAGTGAGTGAATTTGCTCCCGTTTATTCAATTACTTCTTGAATGCACAATGGTTATATACGTGTAAAGCTCACTTCTTCATCCGAACCAGCTGAATTCATCGTATTTCACGGAAGCAAATAGGTCAACCAATGAATGACTGAACAACTCAAGCTGTGAGATCAAAGACGACTGCAAATATGACGTGTCAAAGTGAGTTATGTAAACACAAGATAGTTGTTATTAGGAGAAAATCTGAACAGGGATAGATCTTGGATGAGCTCGGTCACTGGAGATATTAATAGCTCAGGCTGATGCATTTTATTAGTTTTTAATTCCTAAGCTCGACATCTATTGATGGTTGTCACTTCCGTTATAGCCTAGAAGATGTGTCAGATAACCGATTGCATTGTCGTGAAAGTTGTACAAAACTTGCACTCAGAGCATCAGTGGTCAGGTACTAATTTTTGGTCTAACATGGTACGAGTAATACACGAGGCTTGTCTGAAAACAACTTTTCTAACAGAAGATGAACAGCGAAAAACATCTCCCCTTCCCTAATTAATTGTCATTATTCATTTCACATATATGTATTTTGCATATACATTGTAATGGACTTCCAGTGTCCAATGAAGTACGCGTAACACCATCCAAAGTTGACAAACTTCCAGCTGTGGTTTTCACTACGGTTCTTAGAAAATAATCATAAATATGACACAGTAACGGTACAAACCTCAACCACAATTGCTTCACGAATTTCAGTTAGCCAAGTGCAATCAAACTGAGGATCGATGAGGTTCAGGCGGTCGAGCCAATAAAATGACTGTGGGTAATGTGGGTCAACAATCATGGGACAAAATCGACGCGAGCACCATTCGGATCCCGTATAAGATCAGTTTTTTGGTATGTAATTCACGAACAAAGCAGCAGTGGCACTAAACGTCAGAAGAGAGCGCGAATTTGAGATGAGAGTAGTGGGTCGGATCGATCTTGAACAAGAGCTCCGAGTCCAGTTGATTCTCGCATTGTAAACACCAGTGGCCGGACGAGATAATGACAACGATGGACATCATCATGTTCGGGATTATGATCGTCATTCGGATGATCGTAAACATGACGACGATGGGTCGGATGATGATGATGATGATGATTCGGATGATGATGATGATGATAATGATGATGATGATGATGATGATGATTCGGATGATAATGATGAAGTTTATATTAATTCCCAACAAGGGTGGGACATACATACTGCTGTCGGATATTATGCTGAGTAGGAAATATATACTACATGGTGACGGGAACCAATAATGTACTATTGAAGAAAAATTTGCATGTCCCACAATTGACTTCAGTGCTTAATTCGTTCGAATTTCTTGTCTTTGTTCCAGCCTCCGGTTTGGATTGCTACTCTTGTTCAGTTTGTCGCCAGCCATTTAGTAAAAAGACCACCGACACCATGACCGGATGTACAGTGTGCTCCGTGAGTAATCTTTTGCTCTTTTGGTCGAAAATATATGTCAAATATTAATGGGGTTCCGAATATCTGGGTTCGTTGTAGCTCAGGTTGTTGGTTACCATGATGTTCGGATTATTGAGCTCCGCGTATAGATGGCAAACGCTTCATAACTAGCCGAGTTGACGTCGTCAGTGCCTGTGCGCTGTTGGTAGTGATTTTCTGTATTTACAGTGTAACATGCAAGCAAACTGGAAAAAGGTGAAGAAACCGCCAATCTGGAAGACGGTGCAACAATCCAAGAGGACTGATTCGTAATGTGTTTATATTTGTATTTTTACATTAATGACAGTGTGCCACATATTTTAGATAAATCCTTACATTGCTGAATTTCGTATTTGGCTGACTGTTACAACAGGTTTGTCATTTGTCTTGACCTTGAGCCTCGTAGACGACCTTGTGCCCAAAGCTCGACTTTTGTTTTTCGACCTCTGAAAGTTGATGTTCCCTTGCCATCTAAACGCTAAGCTCAGTGATCAGAACATCATGGCAATAAAAGTGGTTCCTTAAATGGCTATTGTCTGCAATTAGTGGTAGAAAACGCAATGAGGGCACTCCATTTATTTCTTCAGATAATTAGGAAACAAGCAGACAAGTGAGTACCCGATATCAATGAGCTGAGCTACATGCATGTACTAGTGTACATTCGCCTCAGGTCAACCAAGGTCAATCGATAAATGGCGGGATCGATCAGCCAACAGATAGTACAGGGACTGAAACATGATCAATTATCAATAGACGTACATCCCTGCACGGAAGGAATGTGAATCAACTGTCCACGTAGTGGAAGTGACTGTTCAAACTGGATGCAACACACATTCTCTCTATCGTTTTATTCACCTCTAAAAATCAATCAGCATCAAATTCAACTGCTTTTATTACAGCTTTGTTGAATGATCTGTAAAGTAAACGGTCCATAAGGTCAATGAACCTATCCACGGACTGAATACAAATCACTATTTTTTTCAAAACGAATATGCCACTGTGATAACAGTTTATGAAAATTCCTTACCACAGACTTCGTGCAATGCAAAGACTTGACTTCGTGAAAAAATTCACATTCTGGCCACACGAGTTCTAATGAGCTGAGTGCACCTGAGTGTAGTGGAGTGATGTGGGGTGCAACGAAATAAAATGAAATAGACAGCCTAGTTGATGGTGGAATTATACGAAGTGGAGGGACTAGCATTGACTGAGGTGACTTTACATGAAGCGAGGTTCAACGGAGTGGAGTTAACTGGAATAAAGTAGAATAGGGTAGAGTGAAGTGCTGGGTGGTGCCTTGGCGCGGATTGTTAAGATACGGAGTGCAGTGAAGCCAATTGCATTCGTTTTATCTGATCGCAACGATGGAAACTACGAAAACGTAAGAATTCACAACTTTTTTCCTTCGCTCATTCTACACAGATATCACAGACATGGGTTGATGGAAAACGAGTAACTACCACCCGTGGATGTGACAATTCGTGCTCTTCTGTTGATCTTCGCATCAAAGGAAACGGGTTGGTCAAAACATGCTGCAAAACGGATCTGTGCAATGGAAATACCAATTTGAGATGGTTCAAATCGATCGTGCTCTTCAGCGGACTGATCGTATTCAAACTAACTCATATCTAAATTATCCTGGAAATTATTATCACATTCCTCTCGTTTCTGATTATTTGTCATCCCGAAACGATGTAATAAGCAAAGTTACTTCCTATCGGTTAGGACAAACAAAGTATTTTACTCTTTAAACTTTCGTCTTCTGAAATGGTAGATAGTCCGGATTGGGATTTCTGGTTCAACTTTGCACATAGTGACCAATGAGAAAATAGATCGAACCGACACTGTACTGAATTGTGGGTTGTACCTATACGTGGACTCGACTACCACCGCGTCACCAAACGTTCCCACTCGGACCAATCCAGAATCTCAATATAATTCTTTCAGGCAAATCGAAAAAGTTAGATTAGACTGCGACGAAGAACGGAATCCCAATTTCCCCATAAAATCACATTGAAATAATGAGGTCTTCAGATGCATATAATTCACATCAATTTCGGAACATAAGGACACGAATAAGTTGGCTTGCACCATTCACTTTGAGAATGGGTGCTGAAATGAGTCGGGAGTTATAACGATTGAACTAAATGTTTAGGCTGACCTACACAGGTCAATCTCCGTGACACTTGTCTAATGTCAACAGATCAACCAAACGAAACTTGATTCAAAGTGCCGATGAAATCATTCAACAAAGGCTTTATTATTCAGCAGTTCAGCTGGACTTGAAGAGATGAGTTTCAGCACTAAATGGGACACCATCTATTATGATGCTTGCTTGTTCAACAGATCATCAAGTTGACCCGGCCCGATCACCCATAGTGCGACTGCCCAATCGGAATGCAAAGCTGTCTGCATTTAGAAGGGCTATGCTGTTACAGGATGAGAGTGGAGTATTTTTGCCATCATCTAAGTGTTCGATTCACAATCGTTCATCACGCGGCTTGAGTCACAGTTGGGGCTCGGTTGATGTGCACTGTTGATAATACCCATTAAGGATGAAACAGCTGTACACGGCTTCTATGGTTTTCAAAGAGGAAATGAGATTTCACACTGCATGATGAATTATATTATGTGGAACATAATAGTAACAATGCTAATCCGTTGCTACTAATATTCAGGAGAAGAACTGTACACCCGATTCTTGATTTGCGTGTTGAAATGCCGACACTGAACCAAATCTCGTTCAGATGTCTGTGATTTCTACGTTCACTTTTCCGACCACTACTGGGGGCCATCTCCAGTGTGGTACCATCGCCGGTTTGATGTCTGATTTTGACTCACTAACCTGGATCGAGTGGATCGTACTTGCGTCCAACCAGCCTACACCACGGTGTGCTCAGTCGTTTCTTCATCCCCACTATGTCATGCAATTCATTCATTGGTTCCATAGCCGTGTTAATCGATGTCATTTATGTCTTTAACTGGTGTCTGTGAGCCCATTTGATTGCCTCATCTGATCACTCATCCACGAACCGTGCTGTCCACGTATAATGCGATGTTGTTATTGTTTACATACAGCCGTCCCGCTCACTTATTTGTCCAGCCACACCTTATGGCCCCAATTTCCCGCTATTTACCTTATTGTTTTGGCTTACAAATGAGCCCTGGTATTCAACTTACGCAATCATCAACTGATTTTCTGTGCATGTCTGTCTAATCAAACTCATTTATTCGCCTGTTTCTATGACAATCCGATTAGATCTATGCACTTTTATTCCTATCCGTGATCATCCCATCCTTGGGGCCTTATCGTACCAGATCGTTCCCTTCGGGTCTATCGACCAACGAAGCAAAGTCCGATACAAACTCTCAACGAAAAAACCTCAACAGCTTAGCCTGTCACACTGGACAGTGGGAAGCTCATTCCTCCTGCAATCAACTAATCAGACCTTCCGGACTCGATTTTACTCGAACCAACAAAAGCACCTACTTTATTGGAAAAGTCATAATGCCAGTTGTAATTAGCCACATTTGCACAAGCATTCATGTGAAGGTCAGGATTGTGTGCACCCAATATTGGGTAAAATCATCAGGAAGATCCACAAACACACTGCTCCTGAGCAGGAGGACTAGATTTGTAAAATATATAAGTCAGAATTCTTACATAGTAGAATGGTGACTGTTACAACCAGATGTAATGAGTGAAAGTGTTCTGGCTGCTTAAATCTCAAAAGGCTTGCTTGAAATAGTTGCTTATCTGTCGCTACCCAGTGCGTGACGGACAAGGGAGTGGACTCCTAGTGCCAAATTCTTTGGAACTCGCTGTGAAATTGTATCAGACAGTTGTCTCTTGCATCAGGGAAACAGGTGTTGGCCAACAAACTACTTTGTACTGATTCGTAATCGTGGTCCTAAATAAAATAGTATCAGTGTGGAGCTCGCAGTAGACGGTATGAAGTCACATTTCTGCCTCCATTCAGTTGATTATGTACATTAACACATGGCTGTGGTGCATTGGCACAGTCTTGAATCTTTCTGTTGTGTGGTCCTACCATTGATCAAACTACTGATCACATCATTACAATAGCGGCAAACTTCTTGATCAAAAATTCGATACCGGCTTCTATCACACACGCATGCACACACGTACTCACATCACTGCGAATTCACTCTTACCACAAACGACTTCTTCTAACCAATCAGACGTTGGCCCGGAGCCATATATGTTTGTTGATTCGTTGCTGTTGAGCAACCCTGGTTGACTGCACTCGAACACAAGCACTACTTGAGCTTGCCTATCGACGATTCACTTGCTTGTTCGCTCGCTTACTTACGTGCCTACTGACGCTCTAATAAACGGACTTTTCGCGTACTGTGTTCTCCGTTAACCGCGAACACAACACACTGAGAATGACATTTCCACCAAATCTGACTAACATCTAGTTCGATTGAATAATTGAACAAGAAGAGACAAGCCTATATTTGCCGAGTCACAATGAAATAGCCGATCTTCGCGCCAGCACTACAGTAAATCAATCCTTATACTACGTCCGTTGTACGGCACAATTTTAGCCATGTAGCTTCCGCAGCTGTCCTGCCGATGGGCCATCCATATTTCCCGGTCAGTCTATCAATATTCTACGCACACATACACAAATACAAACACACACACCGTATTGATTTTAGTTATGCTTTATTCCTCATGGTGTAAACAAATCCGTTCTCGTTGCTTTCGGATTGGTCTTGCTTGGCTTGAGCCGAAAGTACGAGTGGCTTTTGCTTAGACATGCACGAAATCCTTATTCAAATGCCTACTTGGATACTTTCGTACCCCACTCCCCCATTCAACTAGCAGGATACGTAAACAGCTGGTTAGAGAGGAACGTATATATTACGTCAAATGCGTGATTACATACATATAACAGAATATGGCCTCCCTTTAATGGCTCCTCGTGAGCTGACACAATCGATTATGTCATAATCGTTAGACAATTCGTGACATAGTTGCATCAACATTTCATTCGTTACTTCCGTGAAATCATCAATAAAACATTAAAAATCACGTCAGTATTATGCTGACATACAAAACGGTACCAAAAATGCAGGATTTCTGAGAGTAGTCATCATTCAACAGTTACTAAATGCGACATACAACGAAGATAAATTAGTTCATCAGAGATTTACTCCATGAATGAAAATCCTAGTAGAAGAAGATCGGACTAAATCGACAAAGCGCAGACCTTTTAAATCTTCTCAAGTCTTCGTTACCTTAATTACTTACATTTGAAACAACAGTCAGGACAATTGGACTCACTTTTTCAAATTTGATAAATCAGTAAAATACCTGTTTTAGGGGACTGCGATGTGCCCTATAATTATTATAATAATAACAACGGTCATTACTGTTTTGAATAATAATAATAATGCTCGCAGTATCCGTGGTAGTATTTGTAGCAGTAGTGGAGTGATAGCGTATACATACTACTTACTGAAGAAGTAACTAGTTGAATACTCAATACACAAATTATGGGCAGTTGTTGACTGACAACAAACGCGACTACGTCAGACGAGCCGAATGCCGCGAGGTCAATGAAGGCATTCAAAACATGTAATTGCATTCTCAGGCTGATTCATCATAATTGTCAAGTTCACTACACAGCTATTTTTCAAATAAGCAATAGTGTAACAGCTGGTTAATCTTATCGGTGTCCGAAAGAGTGATTTCCGACTAACCATCTTCAATTGAGTAGTAGGAGATTAGATTTGTATGATATATTTCATCATGCAGCTTGAACGCTGAACTCACCATTGAAAAGCATGAAAGCACTGTACATCTGTTTCATCCCTAATGTTCGATTCACAACCTTTCACCCCGGGTTCGAGTCCCCTATGGGGGCTCGGTGGATGTGCAGTGCTCATGATTCCCAACAAGGATGAAACAGCTGTACAATGTTTCCATGCTTTTCAATGGTGAATTGAACGTTCAAGATGCATGGTTAATCAACTAACTATCTATTTACCTGGTAGGTCTCTTAGATCATTACAGTAGTGGTACTAGTGGTAGTAGTAGTAGTAGCAGTAGTAGTAGTAGTAGTAGTAAATTTCGTTGTTGTTGTTTTTTCTTCATAATTTTGTGTACTGTTAATTTCGATGTGACGTCAAGCACCCTCAGTCAGCACGCTCCTCTTGGTCTGTTGACTAATCAAATTAGAGATACGTACACCACGGCCAAGAACATAAATGCTGGCATAGTTACTGTGCGAACTGTTTCACAACCAATTGAGGTTTTGCTTATAAATCATACGTTGAACCCAAAATGATTACACGTTCGCACATGAACGATCTGGCCTTCTCTTCTGCATGCACACACTACACCGAAGAGCAACTGGCTCGTTCGTTGTGACAGTGGTTGCACGTTGACTGATTCATCGACTGATTCATGTCAGACATGCCCGGTTGATCAAAAGACAATGAAGGACACATAGACGAGTCAAGATGTGACACGTTGTTGACTAATTTTTCACAGACGACTGTGTGGAGTCTATCTCATGTCACAGAGGTAGGTGAATTTAGAAACCGTACCGGGTGTGGTCATATGGTGACGTGATCACACTTTTTCGGCTTCTAACAAGTACTAAATTAGTGAGGTCAGACTTTCCGCCTCGTCAGTGTTTGCTCATTTTACCATAAGGTTTTAATTTTTACCTCGAGCCATGTTTATTCTTGTGTCATAAAAAGGAAACCCGTTGTGAAACATTTGTTGAGTTAATTCCTCCGCACAAAGTAAGCTCATACATATATTTCCTTGTAATCAAAATAACAAAACTTGAAAAATTGCGAATAAAAATCATGAGGATCCTGTGCGCTTTCTGCACAATGGGGGTTGGGGATTTTGAACTTGAAGAGATAAATATTAGAATAAGATTCCACTTTCAGAGCAGGCCCCTAAATCCTGGGAAACCCGATTTTTTGTCCCTTTCATGTACATGAATACTTGCAAAACACAGTGCATTAGAAATTTGTATTTATTCCGTATGTGAGTAAGCAGTCAAAGGAACAAGTGGAAAGTCTATCATAAGCTCGAGCAGTAGATACAATCGCATGCGATCGCTCAGCGGACAGAGAATCAAGAAGCAATTACTACTCACTGCGGAAGTTTCATTGGATGGAACAAACCATTCATGATATGTGCGTCTTCAAGGTGATGATCATGTGGGCTTGCTTGTCTTATAGCAGACAGTAAAGACTAACGGATCAATAATCATATCGACGGAGACTGAATGCTATTAGAGGCTCTACTAGTGGTAATGTAACAAGGACGACAATGCACGGCAGGATACTTGTATTTTCACGATCACACAAGTCAAGTCATGGCACACATACAGTCGCTTATATAGGCTTTTTTCCAGACTGCGCCGCACCAAGATTGCTATTGCCGCTGCTTGAGCGCTTCGGCTGCATTCTGTCCATTTTCCTGTGGCCGATGGCTTGCTTCTCTTGCCCGTCATTTCCCTTCGGTTGGCCCGACTGTCTCAGTTGACGGCTCGATCGGCAGCCCTTCACCTGAGCTATCTTGCTGGTTGCCGGAGATCCCGCTTCTTCCTCTCTGGTCGTCTGTGTGCTTCTTTTTGCCTGCTTCGGGACGCCTCCGACATATTCGCCACCTGTTCTTTTGTCTGTGGCCCTCGTTTGGTTCGTTCGTTCGCCTTGATGTTCACGCCGTTCCCTCGCCCCAGCATTCCCTGTTACAGTAACACCACAGAACAGAGCCCCGTTTTCAAGGACATGTACACAGACTGTGCCAACCGTAGGGGCATGAGCCTTATCCTAGTAGAGCTGAAACAGCTAGCGTCTGCCATAATTCAAGTAAGGAGCAGAGTCCGGAGGAGCAGGTCGGGTTTCTCCCCGACGGTGGGTGAATCGATTCAATCTTCCCCCTTTGATAGCTGCTACAGCACATTCACAATTTCCAAAGACCAATGATCATCGATAGGACTGCACTGTGCGACTGTTTGTTGAGTAATGTTGTGCCTGAGGGGTATGTATCAATCGTCAAAGATCTGTACCACCATATCTCAGGTCGGGTTGGAGCCGACGGCCAGCTTTCGCCTCCTTTTTCGTCTCCAGTGGAGCACGACAACGTCGCCCTATACCTTCATTTCTCTTCAGCTGTACCAAAAGGATGTTCTAAAGAATGCTCTTCTTGGTTTTCTAGATGGAATAGTTGAACTCCTCATACAGAGCAGAGTTTTTGATTTGGAATATACCGACGGTGACGCCTTGCAGAGTAATACTGCACAGGCGATCCAACATTCACTGAACTGCTCGTCGATGGTGGTGTACATATATGGCAGGTGTTTGGCTCTACTGAAATTTAGAGTGCTCGTGTAACTCCGCTTTTGCGGCGCCTGACCTCTTGAGGCCTAAAGTAGTGGTCTCTTTGAGTCTCAGGATAATGGTTGCTGGTTTCCTTCATATTTTAAATCATAAAAATACGCAGTCACACAGATACTCTCTCTCGCTCTCTCTCTCCGTCTCTCTTGCTCGCTGTTCTCACTCGGAAAAAGCATGAACTCATCACCCTCATTACCATTTGTGGAATGAGTCATAATATCTATTTTGCACCCCAGTTTCTCCAATCTTCTCCCCCTCATCAAAAGCCACCCACCTCCAATTATCCAACTATACCTTCCACTCCTCTTTTTCACCCACAGCTGGTATCTGTGCTTTAGTCCACCAGTCAGTCACCACATCTAGATGCAGAAACCTTGACTTTTGCAGACGTGAATTTCAGTTGTTGTGGCTGAAGCTCCGACTTCCTCATTTTAGTAATTACTTTTGTGCTGTTTGCCGTTCATCCAACAGAAGTGACCCATCGATCTTTGATTTATTATCCCCGAAAATTGAACACTTGTTTGTTACAGATCCCAACATCCATATCACTATCTTAATGGATTTTATTGTTCAAAGTCGAGGTTGGTTGATTCACTCATCGGACACTTCGGCTCTGGGGCTCGAAGCTGACCACCCAGCAGTTGTAAACAACCTGCGCCAACTTGATGATCTCCTCACACGTACTCCCGATCGAGTAAGCGATCGTGCCCATACCCTTGGTCGTATTATCATTTCTGTCCCTTCTCTCTTTTGAGGCATTTCTACTCTTCTTCCACTTGGCCCATCTGACCGCTGTATAAATTCCTCTTCCGTTAATTTTACTCTCCCTGATCCTTCACATACACACCTCAAGACACACATTTTGGCATTACAGTTAAGCAAACTGGGACAGCTTTCGAGATTTCCTAGCTTTCTACCCTTGGACCGATTGCTGCCTTACTTCAGATGTTTCCGCTTCCGTTTCTTACTTTACTGACATTGTTATTCAAGGTATGCAACTGTTCCAAACCCGATAAACCCGAATCCCCCGAGTGGCTCGACCACGAAAGTAACCTTGCTGTACGCTTGAAGCGCTCAACATTTTGCAGTTGGCGCCTCCCTACTCCCACTGCTGGTTGGTGCAAGTCAAGAACAAATGCTTGTCAACCATACAGAGAGCCAAAAAAATCTTCCTCCGCTGGAAAGCCAAAAGCTTACTTTCATCTACCACTGGTAGCCGAATTTTTGGTCTCTTGCAAAGCATTCCTCCGCGAAGTTCGCCCTTCCTATTTCCCTGCCATTTGTAATTCCCCTGATAATCTTTTTTGTGAATCATTCGAGAAGGCTAAAGGTTTCACTTCCCGGTTCGTTTCCAACTCCACCTTATCTTCTTATTCTACTTCTCCGGTTCTTTCCCTTCCCTCTTCACCATTTTCTACTTCATATTACCAATAGGAAGACCTTCATGCGTTACGTTCTCTGGAAGTATGCAAACCATCTTGTCCGGACGGTATGCCACACGTCTTCTCAAAAATGTGTGTCCCTGAATTGACCCCTCTCTTACGTCGTCTTCTCTCTCTCTCTCTCTCTCTCTCTCTCTCTCTCTCTTTCTCTCTCTCTCTACCTTTCTACTTTTCCAATCCCTTGCAAACAAGCCATGATTTTCCTGTTCCCAAAGGCGGTGATCCTTCTGACCCGAATCATTATCCCCCTATTTCCCTCACAAACAATTGTTTCGAAAGTATTTGAAACCGTCATCTCCGATCAACTGCGTGAGCTTCTCGAACGCAAAGGATCACTGAGTGATCGCCAATACGGATTCCAACCCAACCGTTTCATCGGTGATATCGTGACTCTCGTGTCACACTCCTGGTTGGCTTCTCTCAGTAACCACGGAAAAACACACAAGGTCTTGCTCGAATTCTCTAGGACCTTCGACCGAGTTTGGCACGAAGGTCTTCTGGCAAAGCTGCCCTCTTTCGGGGTCTCATCCGCTCTCGTAGTGTGGACAACAAGCTCCCCCAGTTGATGGGGTTCTATTTCAGCCATTTCCTGTGAATTCTGGAGTTTCCTAAGGTTCAATACTTGAACCCACCATATTTCTTTTATTTATTAATGATCCTTTATCAGTTACTTCCAACCCAGTCCGTTCATTTGATGATGACTCTACCCTTCATTTTTCCTTTTCTTACCGCACTCCTCGCCGTGCCATCACCAATGTCGGTCGTGACCTCAGTGCAATCAGTTTGTCTATAGAGTCCGATCTCGAGCAAATCTTCTGGAAATCCCACACTCACGTTGCATCTGACGCTCCCAAAACCTCTCTTCTTTCAGTTTTTTAAAACATCATTTATTCCCTCCACAATTATGTTTTGATTCAGATAAACTGCATTCCACAGATTCTATCTCTCTTTTTGGCTTATCTATAACGTCTTCTCTATATTGGTCTCCTTTCATATATCAGCTCGCCTCGTACTGCGCGCAAAGTGGGTTTTCTGTTTTGCTCCAGAGGCTTCTTCAAACCAGCTCATCTTCTTCTGCCGTACAAAGCTAAAGTTCGCCTTGCACTTGAAAGCTGCTGTCACGTGTGGGGCGGAGCTTCGTCTACCTCTCTTGCTCTTCTTGGTCGGATTCAGTGAAAGGCCATCCGGCTGATCGATGAACCTTCTTTAGCCTCCAATCTGCAGTCACTATCTCATTGTCCGGCTGTTGCTTCGTTGTCTCTCTTCTACCGATACTGTTTTGGGTTGTATTCTTCTGAGCTTGTTTCGACAGTTCCCCTTCCCAAAACTTTTTCCTGAACACCACGTACTCAGGCAAATAGTCATCCTGATTAATATCCTGTCACTAGATTTCGTACTTTCATCTTTCAATCCTCTTTTCCCTTACCGTCCAACTATGTAAAGCTCTCCCTCCTTCTGTCCTCTAGCCAACTTACAACACCTGTCTCTTCAAAAGCAGGATCAATAAAGTGATTTTTACTCGAATGTTCCCCCACAACCCGCTTTCACAGTATCTCTTTTGATTATGGGGTTTACCCGTCAAGACGAGACTGCACCCTGGAGTAATGTGATAACTTACGTGCCTCCACAACCCAAAGAGCTACGCAAGTTGGCTTCCTCGAGCCGAAGTCCAGTCATTCCTGACAGGTCGATGTGTAGAGGCCAGACGAAGTCCAGTCTCTGAATCAGTTGATGGGCAACACCTGGTTCTAATCTCTATGCCCCTGGAGTGAACACTCCAAGGAATAAATACGGAGAGAAACAGTTTACCGGTCTAAAAATCTCGACTAGATGGACATGGGACTGGAGTAACTGGGGTTTCTGTCGACGGTGGAAGAATTCACCGCACTTCATTGGGCACCTATCGCCCGCCTGAGCTGGGCAGCCCCCAGTCCAATGGATGCCAGCTCGTCCACGTTCAGCTTGCTCCATTAGGTGCTTGGGGCTAAGGAATGAATCCGAAAACGGGATCGATGACAAAGCACCAGAGAAGACAAGACAAGGTCTAGGCTCACGTGACACACCAGAAGAAGTTCCCTCACGGGTTCTTCGGTCAGTTCCGGTGTTGGGTTGAAGCCCTCCTGCCTTGTGGGTAAGTCATTTGGGACAAAGGCTGCGGTTAGGGTTCCCAAAGAAAAACCCCTTCTGCGGTGTCGGCAGCCGCGAAGTATGATGTACCCTAAAAACCTCCAGCATCTTTATTGTAAAGAGCCTTACCAACTTTTCTCCCCTTAAGATCGATACAAAACGACACGGGTAACTGCGGCTCGGAAGAAAGCAGTTGTTCAGGAGTTGGGTATAAGCCGAGTGAACTTCTTAAGCCTAGATTTTCACTTCACTTGGCTGCCTTTAACGTTCGCACACTATTTCAGATAGGGTAACGGGCTGATCTCGCTAAATTTCTTGGGACCTTCAAAACAGATATTCGTTGTCTCCGAAATACGTATACAAGACCCTACTCCTGTAATCACTCCTCACACCCGAAATACAATCTCAGTATCTCGCTTCACTCCGCGCGTCGGGTGATTCGGTATCTAGAGCTCCTGGTCAGGCTGAGGTTGGAATGGCTTTGAGCATGAAAGTTGAGAGTGCACTGCTAGACTGGGTTCCAGGTAGGGATCTGTTTTGTGCAGTTCGATTGGACGGTTATATTCTTGTCAACAACAAAAAACTGAAGAGTCGACGCTTGTTCGTCGTGTGTGTATGCGTCGACTGACTGCAGTTCCTCTGAGACCAAGGACGAATTCTATCAGAATTCATATCAGCTGCTTCGAACCGCACATCCAACGGAAGTGGCGGCCACTGCTGAGGATTTCATTGCTCGAATTGGCCATTTGGGGGGTCCCGAAGAACCCATTGGAGGTCCGTTTGCAATGGGACAGACAGCGGTGATCGTCACACTCAGCTGTGCTCCAACCACAGACTGTTTATGGCAAGCACGAACTTCTGACATGAGAAGCGGCATAGACTAACATTGCGTCCTCCTACGTCTTCACAATGTTGGACTCAGATTGACAATACTGTCATTGGTCACCACTGGAGTGGATCAATAGAAGAAAGTCGTTCTTTGGCACGTGCTCACCTTTCTTTATAACTAGTCCGTGGTCACATCGACGTAAATACCACCTATATCACGTGGTTGCTTCTGGATGATATCCGATGATACGATTTCCGGAGAGAGCTGTCTACAGAATTTTCCGTGCAGCCAGATGTTAGGTATCCACATTAACTCCTGCTACTGACCAAGAAAACCTTGTATGCAGACTCCAATGCCACCCAGGACTCTGGTACAAGTAGATCTCATAAACGACGGATATCTTTGACATAGCTTTCTTTGATAGATGATCGCAGATCAGTCCCTCCGGATGCCATCTTCAATGAAGTGCGAAAATCCGTGAGACGCCAACTGACTGGGAGCCTGAGAAATGACCGTGAACAGTGGTGGATTGCGAAATGTAGGGAAATCGAAAAGGCTGCTTCCATTGGCAAAGCTCGCAAACCATTTCCGTTTGATTAGAGGCACCGGTCCACGGGAGCCGGGTGAAAGTGACTTAATCAAGGAATTCGACGGTTCACTGATTCAATCTCGGGGAAGTCATTTGAGTTGTTGGGCGGAGCACTTTAAGGAACAATTCAGTTGGCCCACTTCAAGGCTGGGCCTTCCGAATATACCTGCTAGAGAAACGATGCTGGCAGATATCACTCCTCTATCAGACATGAAGGTTATGCGGGAGACAGGTATATTGAAAATGTACATAGCGGCTGGACCGGATGGGTTATCTCCCTCTTTTTTGAAGGATGGAGGCGAAGCTTTGATTTCAGAGTTAACAAAACACCGGGTTATTTGGGATAGCGAGATACTCAGAAAAATGTATGAATCAGTGATTTTGCAGACTTATAAGAAAGGTAACAGATCCTCTTATGAAAATCACAGAGGAATTAGCTTGGTTAGTATTGCGTCCAAATTGCTCGCCGGTATTATTCTCCACCGATTATCCAGTGCCCGCGAAATGTGTACACGTGAGAATCAAGCTGATTTCAGACCAGGTGGTGATTGTATCGACCACGTCTTTACTCCTCGATAAATTTAGGACCACGGATACATCTTGCGTCGGCCCACAATCTGTCTTCATTGTTTTGAAAACGGCGTTTGATTCAGTCAACCGCTCAGATCGCTGGCAATGTTTCTAAGTGAAGGCTGTGCCAGAGAATTTTCTTCCCATTTCCCAATGCTTGGATGCGAACAGTGGAAACCGAGTTCATACTCGAGGAAATCTTACACGCGAGTTCACCATGAAAAGTGGTGTTCAGTAAGGTTGCCCTCTACCGCCCTTCGTCATCAATTTTGTATTTGAATTGATTCTTGAGGTAGCTTTATCCTCGTGTGAGAATAATGGCATCGCTCCTTGCCCAGGCAGTAAATTGTCTGACTTGGAATACGCGAACGATATTGTTCTTCTGAGTGAACATCCAGGCAAGTTGCAAGTTTCTTCAGATAGCCTAAACGGGAGGGTAACAATGTTCGAGATGCATTTTTCACCTGCAGCGTATAAAATGCTGTTGCAGGACTGATTGACTCAAAACCTGACCTCATCTTGGCAGGGAAAGCTTTAGCTGAAGTGGATAAATTTTGTTACCTGGGCAGTTACTCCCCATCAGGTGGAGATACATCGGATTGAGTGTCATCGCGTTTACAGAAGGCGCGTTTGACTTTTGCAAACTTCAGTCATCTGTGGTGCCCATGTGACAGCTTGTTGTCTGTTGCGGGTCGAATGTACAATGTGCCGGTTAGGTCCGTTCTTTTATACGGCTCATAGACTCGGCCTGTGAGGGTAGAAGATAGACAAATCTGTCGATACTTGAGCATCGATGTTTCCGTAGCATTGCCCAAATATGGTGAGAACACTGTATCAGCAATGCTGAGGTTAAACGTAAGGTGTTGGGAACCAGAGGTCAGTCGCTGGAATAATTAATGAATCTAAATAGGTTAAAGTGGCCTTGACATGTGTTACGCATGCCCACCGATAGACTTCTTTGGCGTACGCTGTTCTCCGAGACAGGTAGTGGTTGGAAGATGGGGCGAAGTGGTCAGTTCATGACATTGCAAATGTATGAGACGTTAACCAGTGGACATGGCCAGGCAGGACGTGTAAGACTTCCAGGTTGGGGTCCACGTGATCCGCCTACCAAACGGTTGGAAACAATAAGTGAAATGTCTAGATGTCACGACCGGCGGTGCAGTTGCATGCGGACTCTTTCTTTGTTCTCTTGAATTAAGATTGATATTTCATTTTTTTGATCTTTTTCACTTTATGCTTCTATTCGTTTTGCCCTTTACTCGACGATGCTGGGAGGTAGCAACCAAAGCCAGAGCACAGAATTGCTAGGTTAATGGTTTAATAAACTGAAACCGATGGGGCTTACCCCTGTAATTCACTTTTTGCGTAAATGAAAATGTACAAGACTGGCCGGAGCCTGAGCCTGCTCTTACCCTATTGTATCCCATTTGAACAGTCACTTCCACTACGTGGACAGTTGATCCACATTCGTTTCATGCACGAATATACGTCTACTGAATTTTAACCATGCTTCAGTCCCTATACTATCTGTTGGCCGATCGATCCCGCTATTTTTCGATTGACCTTAGTTGACCTGAGACGAATGTACACTAGTGCATGCATGTAGCTCAGCTCATTGATATCAGGTACTCACTTGCCTGCTTGTTTCTCACATATCTATAGTCTACGACTGTGTGTTTAGGTTATTGTTCATAGAAATCAGTGGAATGTAATTATCACGTGTTCTAGTACTAACTACGAACACAACATATCTGCTTTGGTGATCCGCTGGAGTTATTCGACTGTTTTTACGCAAAAGCACCCCACGATTGGTTGCGCTACAACTCGTTAAGAACTTGGCCACTGTTACTTTGAAATTGTTCTGGTTATCACAAAATGTCACCCTGGATCAGGCACCCGAAGGAAACTGTCGCTCGAACTGGAGGCTCTCCGTTTTCTGTTTTGTCATCCACAACTCGACTTTGTGCTGGATGGCTAAAATCAATCCGGTACAAGAAGCGCAAGTGCGCTGGTTGGTGATCTGTCCTTAGTCGCACAACCCCAACTGTCGGAGCCTTTGAATACCAGCAATGCTTTAACTGCCACTGTTCGATTTACCTAAGAATCCTCCCTGTCGTTTTTTGATGCCAAAGTTGAACCGGTTTCTAAGGCCAAATGTCACATTACAACGGCTCTTTTTTTGAATTTCCCACTTTTCCTCGACCATGGCAATGAGCTTCGAGCATTTTTGATTGAAGTCAGAAATCGTGTAAAACAGTTACTTCGGAAGATGCGTGGGCATTCAGGAGCACATCAGGCTGGTTGGAGAGTTGCTTTAAGACTTTAAAGAGTCTCTAGAATGCCAATGCCATCGGTTTTATTTATAAACGTTCTTTCACTTATGGGAAATTTGTTGAAGTACCTAGTAATATCTTGAGAAATGAACCAAAGAATTTTGAGGCAATTTTTTCAAGGAGGTTGGCCCTACAGAAAACTGATGAAAATACTGTCTATATTGATGGGTTTGAAGCTTCCAGTGGTGATCGGCCTGCAAAACTGAGAAACCGTCGCAAGTGGCAAAAATGTTGTCGCTTTTCATCCCAGTTCAGCACGATAAAGATTAGCCGAATTGTAGTTTGTTGTAAGCCACCTTTTCTAGGTTCCTTTCGAAGTCTTGTCCCCGGTAATTCTCATGTTGAGTCAGATACTCCCCTGATGACCTTATTCATTAAATTGATAGCCTTTTCAACCATCTCATAGTAAATCTCAATCAGTTGTTGTGCTTGCTATCCAGTGATTTCACTGGACGTGACAAATTCCCCCCTGGGTTTCTCAAATCTGATACCTTGTTCAGCACGCTTCGATGCCTTTTTGGACTCAGTATTGGTTAATTATTTGAATATTTCCACAGTTTTTAAGCGTACACCCATTAGCACTTCTCATCGCGGTACTTTCATTTTTTACCCTAAAGTTTATTGCAAAAGTATATCATTGGCAAATCCCACCTGTAATGTCTGAAAATGAGCTTGCTCCTTGGAGTTTCTCGATAAGCTTAGGACATTTGTTGGTTCCACTGATTTTTCTATTTTCACTTTAGACGATGCGTCTTCATACTGTGAGCGCTTGATGGACTACATCGGCTTTTGATGAGACTTTTGTTGCCCTATCGAAACTTTTTATATTTGATCCGATATGTTCTCCTCCCTTGGCAAGAAGAAACTTCGTAGAGCTAAAGAAGAGGGAGTACAAATCTGGCTGGCATCATGACATAAAAAAGCTATCCTCACTCTTCAAGACTCAAGCATAAAATCTAAAGAACCTGGATACTGACAAAGGGCTAAGTAAAAAGAAATGTCTTGAGAAGTGGGAGGCCCTGAAAAAATTGTGCTGTGCCACATCCAAGATGAAGCTAAGCGTCGAACATCAAGATCATCGGTTAATCCGTAACTCCGAAGAATTCTCACTTTTCCCACTATATCTTGAATACCATGAGCCAACCCGTCACACCTGGTTCCGTCCTTAGATTTCTATAACAAGTCAAGTGCCATAAGTCTGGTATCTCCAGCTTGCCTTTCTCAAAGTTACTATAAGCCTAGTCTTTTGAACTCGCATCCCTGGGACTGGTCTGTTTGATCGTTGTATTGATTCTGAAGTGATCCCTGATTGTTGGAGATCTGTAAGCATCAAACATATACACAAAAAGGATCCAACAAATATCATCCGATAGCTAGCACAGCTGCTTAGCTGAAAATGTTTGGGAATGTACTCCTCCGCAGCATAATTCCTCTAGTTCACTCTCCTGACCCGACACAATTTGTCTACTAGCGATCTCTGTCACCCCCTACGCCGTTGGCTGCATTGGCAATTCTACCGCTTCTACTCTCGATCATGGTTATTTTAGTCTTAGGCTAATTATTCTTGGCCGTGCTAAAGCATTTGGTTCTCTTCATCTCGGTACTGTCCTGAATACTGTATATTACATTTGAGTTGAAGGTCGTATTCTGATTACCTTTCGTTACTATTTCCTAATCTCACACAATTTATTCCCTATGATAACCGACACTCGTCTTCTCTCCAAATTAACTCTGGTGTTTTTGAGGATGCCATTCTATCCTCCATTTCTCTTCTTCATTTACTTTATCAAGCTCCCCCATGTCACCTCATCTCATTGGTTGCAAATAAGCCGATAATGTTGTTGCTGGACCTCCCTATAAATGAAATCAAACGGCTTCTGATCACTGAGCTTGGAGTTTAGGCTGAAAACGTTTCATCAACAGTTGAGGTGACATCGTTAATGTGCAGCTATCACCTCGACTGATACTGAAACTCTTGCGACCTAAACACCAGGCTCAACGATCAGAAGCCACTGAAAAACACCAACCTGAGTTCCAATCAACACCAAATTTCAAAAGTACTGAGAACGGAGAAGAAAGTTTAAATTTTCTTCGAAAACAATCTAAATAGATGCGATACTGTATGGATTAACGTAGTATTATCCTGTGAAGAATATCACGGAATCAGAATGCGGATTCGACACACGACGTACCGTAGTATTTCTTGTATGGCACACAAGCATGTACAATATCCGTGTAAGTGGATACAACAGAAATGGTAAAAGTCACACGTATAGTCAATCATGAATACCACAATAGGCTTCGATTTCCCTTAACGTCCTAAAATACATTGATGTGCCCTTCGATCTTCAACGTGGATCACGCTACCATACTGTTCTTAATAACTCCCCATATCCTTTCATTGATAACCAAGGTCTCCCAAAGGCTTCTTCCTCTCCTACCAAGCGGTAACTCTAACTTGCAACCCTTGTTTGATTAGTCACTTTGAAACGGTCTTCATTAAAGACAGAAAGCTTTCTTTTCTGTTGTTCAGACTAAGAAAGCCTAGGACATCTTACAATCTCGTACTTCAATTCGTGGGCTCTTGTATTCTCCCTCTTAAGCTTTACTGCTTACCTATAATTTCTCCTGACTTGAGGATAAAAGACTTTGATCTCATCACCAAATATATGCAATTACTTTCCTGTGGTAACAGCATGATTGGTGATATTCTCACTGACTCTATCATTAGCAAGCATTATGAGGCTTGTGACAAATTCGCAAATACGTTATCATCCACACTCTCTAAAGCCGTCCAGTTCTTTTCCACTCGCTTATACCTCAAAATACTTCACTCAAGCACCTCTACACACAGAAACAGTCTCGGCCCATACCTTGCCCATTTATTCGTAGACCGCGATCAATTATTCATCGATCTCGTTATTCACCTTCGTCAGTAACCAAATGGTACGTGCTGCTTCATTTTGTTTCCACGCGTTCCTCTGCACCTTCCAGTTAGCCCTTACACTCTTTTCTTTTGGATTCCACTCCAAATCACGCCTCCGTTAAAAATTCACCCTACATTAGGTGCATAAAAGCTTATAGTGACTTAACCTGACTTGGGTTCTCGCTAATATTCGTTCTCTATTTGGAAAGATGCAGTGTCTAACCAAAGTTATGAACTCTCGGATAAATACAAACACTTGTTTTGTTTGTACCCAGAAATCCTATTTGAATGAAAGTATTGAGAATGAGTTCGTTCTTTCAGAGAACTTTGAATGCTTTTGCCAAAAACAGAAGACTGTATTGAAAGAAGGCAGGAGTTGGTATGGTTATTTGCGTCAGCTCTGAGCCCTCCGGCAAGTCTGAAGATATCTTCACTTTCTCCTTTAACGGTGTTGGCTGCATGGTCATGAAATGTTGTTCTAAGTTCAGTCCTTTTTATATACTATGATCAGTGATTTGTATATAGCTCATTTTTACCCCCAACCTGCTCTTTGACGCTTTCACGTCGGTTCTGACTCTATTATCTTTTGATTGTTCATGCTTTTTGTCGGATATTTTAATTATACTCCGAAGCACCCCATATCTGCTTCATTCCTAAATGATCTCAGTCTTAACTCAACTGGCAGAAATGCTGTTTTAGACAGAGTTGTCACCATCCACTTACAACTGGAAGCTCTAGTTTCAATAAGTGATCACATTTTTTCCTACCTATAGACCCACATTTTATTCACGTTCATCACACTGTTCTCTAGTCAGGACGAGACAAATAAAAGTCATCTCTAGATACTTGTTGTCCAGCAATCTTGCCCCTTTCAAAAAGTCCCTTTCAGTGGTTTCTTCAAGGTTTTTTCTAGATGAGTATTTTATCCTCTGAACATGTTTATGAATACATTAAACGTGGCATTTAATTTGTGTTGCACTATGGAGACTGTCTTTTTCTACAATGACACAATTACCTCTAAATTACTGAAGTCTCCGAGGAGGCAAAATAGATATGATTATAAACCACACAATCAGGTTTCTGTGAAAGGTTCCTCTGTCCTCATAAATCAAGAAACTTACCGGCTGAATACATCTTTCTCTCGCCAGTTTATCTGTACCAAAAATATCAAAATTCCTTGGTGCGGAATCCGGCTTCATTTTGGACCACTGGTCTAGTGAGAAACTACTATGAAGATGTTGGTAGTCTGAAAGCCACGTTTATTCATCCTTCAACAGATTTCTTTTCAGTCTATGATTCTTATGCCTCGTCAGAAATAGAGCTATTCCACTGAGCAAATATTTTCAGCTTGCCTCGAATCCGAATAATGTGTCTGGTGTGGGTTCAGCCGATTTATCTTCCATTCACCTCCAATCAAAAGCAAGTCAATCGTCCGGAATAAAGATTTCCATCTGTTTTACCAAATGTAATCAGTCACGCTTACTATGCTGACAACTGATCAGTATCCCTCTCATGCGTAGGCATAAGCCTGAGGATATTTAATCATGTTTCAGATAGGGCATGTTGGACTGACCGACAATTCTTGTCCATTGGGCCTCAATCAGTGAGGCGGAGGCGCGAACCGAAGTAAATACCAATGACAGCTCTTTCATACCTGTACGACGAGTCTTGGCCTGACCGCCGAGTCACTTCCTCCAGCCTTGTCCAGCACGTGCGAATAGATCACCAAAAGGCAAACAATGAGCAGGCATTCGCAAAGCGTGTCCGAGCCACCGGAGGTGGTGTGGAGCGGTCAGTTCTTTACAAAGGCGGCCATCCGCCCCCAACACACGACCACCCACCTCGTCATTACTCACTCAACGATCCCTCCAGACGCGAGCATAGCTTCCGAGATATCGGTTGTCGAACGCAGAAGGACGCGGGCATCCTCGAAACGAAGTGGCCAGATCTCAGAACCTTAGAGTAAGTAACTATGAACCGCGGCAACGTACACCTGTCCCTTGAGAGAGACAGAGAGCCGGATTGAGGCCTGAGGAGTCGCAAATTTGCGAAAGCTACACCAGCTCTAGCTATTCTTGAACCCATCTTCTCTCCAACCTCATCTTCAGCTGTAATCAAGCTCCCGAGGTACTTAAAGTTGTCAATCAACTCAACCCGATCACCAAAATAGGTGAATGAAGGCATAATCTCCTGCTAATCTCGCAAATGTACTTCACACTTGTGACGTGCTATTATGTTCGGGAGCTTTTCTGTTCAGAATAAGATACTTTCCATACACATTCGAGCCCATAGAATTCAACTCTGACATTATCTTTTCATAAAACTGTTTAGTTCTGAATAATTCGCACTTCCGTTTTTGTACAAAATTCAATCTTTTTTCCGCCGATGCACATTTTTATGGTAGCCTCCAATTGTAGTTTCACTGCTGCTCACCTGACTTCGCTGACTGATTCATACAGGATTTTTGACAGGTCTCCCGTACAGACTATACCAACGGTTGAGCTAACACTTCAATTTAATTCCCGTTGGTTGTCACCAATAAACGCAAGGTGCTTTGCTCTGTCTGGCTTCTCACTCTAGCTAGCGAGTAGGTTAGCATCGTTGAAACTTGCGCCCTGTGTTCAAATTATTGGCAAGTCGAGGGCCATTTTGCTGTGCGATTACGGGTCTAGAGGGTTCGATCCGAGCGACCAGTTGTGTCATTAGCCTGCGAGGCCCCAAGTGTCCCTCATCTTCCGCATTTGTGTTCTGTGTCTCGTGTACCTACTTGGCTTTGTCCATCGTGCTGTATGTCATGAGCCTACGTGGCCTCGTACCCAGTGTTTCCGAGCAGCTTGTTCATTGGAAATGTGTTCGTAATTGTGTTTTGTGCCTGTTTCGCCTTGTGTTTTCACTTCGTTTGGCATATCAAAGCCATATAGTTTGTTAGCGAGTCTCAGTGATTTGAGACTTTTTGTGTGAAATGTGTGTGTGTGCGTGTCATCGTGCAATACAACACCTTTCTGGCAATGGGGTTCTGTCTAAAATGGCGACATCGAATCCGGAACCCAAGTAGATTCACTAACCACATCTGAAACTGTTGAATATGTTGACCACAAGGCTCGGTGAACTAGGAACGACTTTAACCCCTACACAACTCTCTCCGGAAACACTTTCCCAAAACATCGGAAGCTTTGTCCGTAATCCACAAACTGGTTCTACTTTCGAAGCACTATTCAGTCGTTATGAAGGTAACTTCAATGTCTATCTAGCCTCCAAGGACGAAGAAACCAGGGTTCGGATTCTACTTCGAAAAGGGATGCTTTCTGAACGTACCGGCTACACGAAACACATCCTTTCCCATTGAACCGTGGTTCGGCACTTTCGCCCAAGCAGTCCAGATTCTCAGAAACATCTTCGGTGACACAAATTTCCTAATCGGTACCCGTTTTCAATGTCTCAAACAGGTAAAAAGGCATGTATACAATTTGGCGGCCAATGCCGGAAGGGTTAACCGTGAATTCAGCCGCTTCGAACTTGGCTCTCTAACAGAAGACCTATTCAGGTGTCTCATTTTCATTTCCGGTCTGCAAAATGCAATACTTACTGAACTACGGACGCAACTTTCACCCAAGAATGACCAACAGTCAGATAACACCCGTGAAAAGTAAGTATAGCAATGCGAAAGACAGATCAATTTGAAGCACAATTCAGAAAGGATTGAACAGTCACATTCATTAACCCATGATGTTCATTAAGTCACGGTCCCTAAACATCATCCACCGGTTCAAAAACCACTCATGCCTCCGAATACCGGTCTTGCCAAACCAACTTCTCCAGGCAGACATTATGGCGTCTGGCACTTCAATAAAGTTTGCCCCTTCCGACACAATCGTTGCAACAAATGTCATCGGCTGGCCACAATAATGATTTCTGTCAACCTGAATAACCTTCTTGCAATACAGCAGATATGCATACCATATCCGGATACCTCAGTCATCAAGCCGTCCGATGAGTGTTGAACCTCCTGAGAATCCTCACTCATCAAGGTGATATCAACAGCATATACCAAATCGAAATCTCGGTTCTCTTGGGGGAGCTCACTTCCACCATTTAATGGATCAAACAAGGCATTCCATAGAACATCCTCTATTGCTACAGTTGGAGAGCAGTTGATATTTAGGGCAACTCTGTCGTATCCGGCCGGAAAGGAGTAAAAGGGGCCAAAGTTTGTTATCAGATCTAATGCGACCTCAGGTGTGATGAAGCAACTCTTTGAAGATTGATGCATACTTCTCATGTACTCTATTTCTCAACCAACAGTTTTATAGTGCAGTCCTATTGATGGAATCAAAGTCCGCTCGAAAGTCCAGAAACGCGATAAATATTGGTCTTTGGAAAATGTGGCCTTGCTCTAGCAGTTGTCGGACAGTGGACATTTGATCGATACTTTCACGACATGAGCGAAACTTAGCTGGCTCCTTGAGAGTCTGCTACTCACGCGTTTCGTACGTTCTGCTAAGTAAGACAGACTCAAGAACCTTCAATGCTACGGGAATAAGACGTACACCACTCACTGCACAAACCCTTCTTAAAGATGGTGACAACAATCAATTCTCCTGCAAGGAGATAACCTGTTCAGAATTACAATTTTTGAGGATAAAACATGTAATTCCTCAATGAGCTGCACCCTATCATCTTTAAGAATCTTTGGGAAAAGCCATCGGAGCCCTGCAGTTTGTGGAGTCCTAAAGCCTGAACTTCGTCTCGGATCTCCGCCTCAGTAGATGGATCTGTCGAAGCGGGCATTGGGCCCGTGTGGGAAAAACTATAAGAGAGTCTGACACTGAGGACCAATTTTACGGTGTCTGAAAATGCTCCGACCAGCATTTCAGACGACACTGTTGACTGTGAAGTGGCGGACACTCAGCTTCACAGGTTGTTTAAATCACACCTAGTAGCTTCCCACCGAGGGCTCGAATGAATCAGAACAGTTTTGGGAGAACTGCCCGTGGCGGTAGCACGTAACATCTCTGAGTCATTTTGCGATTACCACTTTTCGCACACCCTTCGAAGACTCCCATTAAGTCCACGCCTCATTACAATTCGTTCTTCGTTATACTCGCTTCTAGCAGGGGTCGACCGCGCGTGCGTCGAGAAGTTGCAGAGAATTAGTAGAAATCGAGGGTCCTACGGCACGACGAAGCAGGCCACAACTTCCTAAATCAGCTGAATCCAAAGCCTTCTTGACAAGTGACCAGCCCTAGCTTATGTTATCAGGTGGGGATACAGCTAGCTTTTCATCTATGACCTTTTGGAATACGGATAGACGAAATGGATCAGAAAGCCTATCGTAATCTAGCCGTTGTTGTAGCTTGAGTTCGGAGTGCCCACCGAAGCATATGGGCAGCTCAATGCAAACTAGTGCGTGGTAGGAATCAAGTAGGACCGATGATGCAGTACGAGTGGCAGTCTTGTATGCAACCCAGCCGTTTGCGGCTTATAGCGATGCGATCGATCTGGGTCCAGTGGTGATTCGATGAGAGCGGACGCGACATGTCATGCTAGCAGTCAGTGTTTGGGACTCGCACTGGTGACGAACTAGCAATGGCCAGAGCATTAGGTCACAATATATTCCCCGTTTTCCAACCGACAGATATCGAGCTCAAAAAAACCGCCTAAGTCCGCCTCGTTCGACGATAACCGACCTACTCTAGCATTTGTACCTCCTGTCAGAATCACGACATCAGCCCAACTTACTTTACGCAGGGGGTTATGGAGCTTCTGATAAGTTATCCCTGATTGCGTTTTGTCTGCAATCGGTTGGTGCACAAGCTAAAACGACAAACAAATTGTGTCTATAGGAAAGGCCAGTACTCATTTTGCGCAAACTTCCTAGTCTCATTGCGCTCCAGTGACTGTCAAATAGGATCCAGTCTAGTTTCTCCGCTTTATGTCTTTCATTGAAAGCAACATCAACGTTATGAAAAGCAGAAGTTGTAGCCTCAGAATCCCCAGAAAGGCCTAGGTGAAAATCCACTGAAAGAGTAGATGGAGGTATCAATCAAGTGATGGATCTGCAGTCTTGAATTCGAGTCTCTCGATTGTAACACACGTCGGTGACAAGGGATACAAGAGTAGAGCGAGAACTGTCTGTTGTCTTATACGCATCAGTTTTTATACTTTGAGGGAGGATAATTTGAATGGCCATTGAGGACAAAGCAGGGCATCAGACGGTGATAACGGGTTCGGTGAGACTGGGAAGTTAGTCAAAGAAGGACGAGAGAAAACGTATCCAGAATTTTCACCAGGGGCACTAAAGCTGGCATTTTCGATCGAAACTCCGGTGGGGTCTAATAAAGGAAAAGAGCGAGGAAAGAAAGTAAAAACATAAAAAGTATTTTCTTGTGTACAGTGTGGGAGAGCGTTCAGTCGCGCTCACAAAACGATCATCAATCATTGTACTGGTAGTATTTGTCATGGTTTTTTGCCCAGCAGGCTACTGTGCTATTCTTTAGCGTAGTCCAAAGCAGGCATTTTTATTTGCGGAGGAACCCTTAAATTCCTCACAGCCATTCGTCCCCTGCAAAGCAGCAGCTTTGGTTCAGATGATCCGGTGGCCAAGTATATGGTTCCTTCACCTCTTCTAGAAACCTGTGAGAGCCTGTGACTCATTACTCAATTCATGTGCCCCTCGGATGACGCTAGACATCCTGGGTGCTTAGCACTCCTGTCCGCCACAGATGCCGGTGGGCATAGTGTTGTACACCTCATAGCCTACTTGTGATTGGTTTGGAGTCAGTGTTCTTCTATCTTCTCTAGACTGACTATCAGTCAGCTAACCCAGTGGAGAGCGCCAAACGTTCGCTTTCGTCCGCTGTCTTTGGAGGGAACACCTCCACTACGAGAAGACAGTGAGTAACACTTCCTCGGCAGAGGCTGTGTAAGACGCACGGTCATCTGGTAGCCTTTCGGGAGACTTTCAGGACGAGTAGCTGTTCCGATCCATCCCAGTAGATCTAGCAAAATGTTTTTTTGCTTTCGAATCATCTCGGCTTATTCGTACAAAACAGAACACTTATATTAAATGTGCCGTGACCATCACCAAATCCGTACCTGCAGAATTACCGGCTCATTTGTTATTGACCAGAGACTCTTCTGGCTGGTTGGCCTGATTGCAACCCGACTGACTGATTCGGCTCCGATTGGTCCAGACAATTGTTGGGCACTGGTTTGTCCATCGTTCCACTTCGCTGGCCTCAATCATGTCCACCATTCTGGACAGGTGATGACATACCGTCTGTTAGCCAATTCCTCATTCTGCTTTGCTAAGACAAGCTCTGCTCTTGATTATGAACGGGAGAAGGGGTGCTGTCTATCCACTGAATCAGGGCTTCTTCTTACAGTAGCCATCTCTCAACCTGCGACACCCACACCCGACCATACTGAGGCGTTTGGAGACGCTCTGTAGGTCCATATCAAATGAATCAGACTTTGCCTTTTCCCCGAAAACTTGTACAACATTCAGAAATTTTCGTCCCATTCTGGCCTACATTTCAACACTTCCGAATGTTTTGAATGTACTTACTCCTTTTCTCGTTCCTCGTGCCCCAGTGAGCAACTGGCCATCAACAATTTCCTCGTTTCCAGGGCTGACTCAGTTAAATACTTAAGCATGATAAACACCACCAATTTACAGTGGTCTTCTCATATCCTTGATTGTATACAAAATTACGAGGATGCCCCTTTGAAATTCGTAGGCTAAGGCAGTTTGGAGATCTACACAAGCTGTTATTTTTTTCTTTTCCCATCAGTGTATTCTCACAGTCCTAGTCTATTGCTCTCCTGTCTACTTAGGAAATACCTCGTCTTATTATTGCCATGGCTTGGCCATTGTCAGTCGTCTGGTTGATTCCCATAAGTACTCTTATCTCCACTCTGTGCGATTTATACACAATGGTTTCCAAAAAATTCGCCATGAAGATTCTTACGGACACTTTACACCTCCTGTACCTTGAAATATTATGCATGCCGTGTACATTACTCTATACTATCCACCTTTAGGCCTATCCCCTCCGCACAAATATCTTCGGTTACTATATACTGCCTTATTTAGCTCATAGTGTGGACGATAAGATGGAGGTCATTGAGGAAGTTCTGCTTAACCTCGGAGGCTGAATCAGTTTATTTTTCTTACAGTATTTATTTGCTCATTTCAAGGTGACAACAATCTATTCCCCGCGTTTTGGGCTGTAAAGTGAGTTTGTTAAATTGCCGAAATTCTCAATACAATAAAATACAATTTAAGGATGTCTGGAGCTGCTTTGCCGCTGTAGGCAGTGCTGGGGAGATCAGTCCACGATTACCGATTGCCAGTCTGACTTTTGCGAAGCTGTGTCAATTGCGGCGGCGCCACGACTTCCGTCTATCACTGAAGGAATGAGTCTGATATACCGCGGTTCGCAGTGTTTTGCCCAAAGTTGGGGTACCTCAGCCGCCCGTTGACTTTCTGTATTCGACCTCGGATATCTCCCAAGCTTTGCTTACGTGTGATGGGAACACCGTGCAAGCAACGATGATGTTCACTGTGGTCGTCGTCCTGTGTGTGTGCACGCAAATATAGTCGCACTCTAACAGAAGTAAACACAGTACACGACCTCTGCCACCCGGGTAACCTTTTACGCCTGCATAACTGTCGCTTATCTTTCCCGGCCCCAGTTAAGCTTCCTGGGTATGGTATGTGACCGTCAGACAATGAATTGAGGTTGGGGTATGAAGAAGTTAACGTCAGCACTAGCCTAAACCGGTGTTTCCCGACTCCTTGTTTAAGGCTGAAAAGATGGGGCAATAGGTATCGTCATTGATTGGAGATGTTGAGAGATGTGGCTCAAAAGTGAAGCCATCGGCGCGAATACTGTGAGGTTTGCTCAGGAAACTCTCAGGCAACGTTACTATTGAAACGAACCTCAAAAAATTGCAGAAATAAGCAGGGCAAAATAACAGCCAGAAAACGTTTTTATTCACTTTCCCTAAGTTGTTACCCGTCTCTTGTTTATAACTTTGAAGTCATTTCCAACTCTAGGATCTGTGTTCTTAAATAATATAACAATATGGTTCATTTCTCTGTTTAAAGAGGCCCAAAATTCAGGGCGACCTTGAACTGTGAAGGTGGATGAAGCTCGATAACGGTGTGAGATGCGTGAATGAAAGGAAGCGTGATGGCCAAACTTAAGATATGATTTTCTACGTTTGATAAGGGCCCATCGGTAAAAGTAGGGGATGGGATAGGAGAAATCACGGAACCTCTGAGAACGCCCAAGTTCATCAGAAGAGACACCGTTGCTATGCCTTCGAAGTTAGCCACCACGGAAGCAAGCCTCCGGTTCACAAACTAAAGCTGTTCCATTTCAGGCCACGTGCGTGAATCCCTTGCGACCGTTTACACAGAATACTCTTTACTCAAACAGTTGTCATGGAACTAGCTTTTGTTGGCGATACTTTGTCTCCGGGTCAATTGAAGGATGGTGGTTGTTGGCCGTGATTGCAGATAACGTTTACGTGAGCATGTAGTTCGTCCCGTTAGTCTTATAGGCTGAAACTTGTTGGTTTGGTGCATCGTAATTGTTGTTTTCTTTATTTGGCTTTAGGTTAACCTATGTTTCAACAATCATTCTATTATTAAGGAACCGCGAATATACGACAGACGGTAATTCACTCGATCACTTCTACTGACTGTACTGTTTATTGTGCCTATCCACCGCTAATCTACAGTTCGGGATAAAGTTTGTGGTCAGATTTCGAAACTTCTTACTGCTGAATTCAGCAATCAGCAGTAATGCACAACATGGAACACACGAAAACCGCTCAAAAAGGCAGGCTCATGCAGGTACGGAAAAATGAGCAAGCACAAGCTGTACATGCCATCCGTACTGCCAAGCAAGGCCGTCCGGCGAGTAGCGAAATGTGATTGAATGAATTGTGCAGTCAGAAGCCAGGTGTAAGTGTGACTGATCGCAACAGCAGCAGCAGCCAGTAAGATGTATGCATGCGAGATGGTCTGATTGTGCACCTGAAAACTTGCACCAACGGGACACTTATCAACGCGAAAGTTTGCACCTTTGGCTAATAATTTAAGGGTTTTGTTGGTCTGAACCCTGCTGGAAAAATTCAGACTATTAAAAAAGTGGTCTCTTTTCCTGGAAATTTTAATGCATACTTTCTGTTTCCTTCACAGACAAGTATTGCTCGAAAATGAAGTTTCCAGTGGTGACCGGCCATTTTTACGGTTGAGGTTTCTGGATCATTGGTTTCTTCCTTCTGGATGACAGTCGACATTCATCTAATTCTAAACGTGCTACAAAAGCACAGTTCAATGCATTCTTTCCTACCAAGCCTTAGTCAAAGTCTACAATTCTTAGGCCACGATACAACATTATTTGGCCTTGACGCACAACCCTCAGCCATGCCGCTGCAAACCAATCAGATCGAAATTATCGAGACGTTATGACATCAAGAAATATCGGAGCCATTTTTTTATAAAGATTGATGTTGTAAACCTGACTGAACAAATGGAAATGTGTGACGATCATATGCTGAGTAGTTGAATGTAGTAATGGTATCAAATGCTGCACTACAAGTCAATTGGAGAAGGTTTAAACGATGCGCTCGTATCATCGAACCATGTGGCACAGCCCGTACGGCTGTTGCATGTTCAGTGATATTGATGGTGTCGAATGTTATAACGTAAATAAACTGATGACAGTGATAGGGGTGTACTTAAGACAACTGTGTGTATTATCCTCGGACTATCAATTCATCCATTTATCTAAACGGTTAAGGAACCAATCCTTTATTTTTTCATTATATCGAGTCTTGGCCTTCAATGCAAAATAAAGTACCGTCTTTGTCCTAACGGATTTCTACTTACTGAACTGCAGTTTTATAAAATTTTACCTTTGAATGGAGCGACTCATGGTTGATTGATTGACATTTCGTTCAAGTTGGATCATTTACTTGGCTTTAGATTTCAGATCGCATTACTACCTGTTCTTGAGCATCTATAGCTGCGACGGCAACACGTACTGTAGTTGGTTTCTTCTAATTACAACCTTATAGTTACAGTGCCCTATCGTTGCAGCCAATCGGCTACATTTTATCTCGACTGGATTTGACTGTCTGAGTTTCTTTCCACTGGCTGTAGTGGGCTTCTTAACCGAACAGTGATTCCATCCAGCAGTTGATCGGTGGATAACTTGCTGACTGTTGTGCTTGGGAACTCCTTCTTCATCCTCTTCTTTAACTGCCTTAATGTGCTTGTTAGGATTTCGTCCATCGCATCACACAAATTCCTTACAAACTCTTCGCTGAACTACGTCTTGCAGGATCCAGGTGTGATAGCTGTTTCCCTGTTCCGTAGCTGCAATAGCCAGCATCTCTAGATCGTTATGCCAAGGTGTTTGGCAACGTCCCTCAAATCATCTGAACCATGAGCTCACATAAATACTCTTTCGTCTCACCCTTTCTCATTCAACTTATTTATCGCAAGATCAGGTCCTCAATCACCACCACACGAGGAACGTATCCCTCCTTTCATCATCTCCCCAACTGTTTTATATGCCAGCCTCGTCGCTTCACTGCAGCGAAACCTCCCCATTAACGGCACCGGTAATAATCACACTTCCGCTAGAGCCGTCTCTCCAATGATTGCCTCGACAAGTTACACCACGGAGCCCATCTTTCTTCAACCTCGTCTATGATTCAGAATGGCTATCTCTAAAGTAAGCATGCCTATGCAAATCTGACAGCAGGAGATCCTATCTTGCATACTGGAGTTGCAGTCGATCGATATCTGCTGCCTGTCAGAGTTGGGACTGCAAGAACCAAGCTCCACGATCAGACCGACGTCCTCAGCTGATCCCAACATCAAGTTCCCTCTCTGCCTACCAGGAGATCCGTATGCTACAGCAGCCGGCCAGGCCGGTGTTGGATTTGCTTTGAGCCCTAGAGTAGAAGCCACCATGTCAGACTGGATTCCTGTCAATAGCCGATTTTGCGTAATCCGATTGCGAGGTTCTTTCCGAGTGATTAAACATCGAGATCGGACACTAGGCTTATTCGTCATTTCCACCTATGCCCCGATAGACTGCAGTCCGGAGGAAGAAGATGATGAATCCTACCAACAGCTTCATACGCAGCTGAGCACTGCACACCGCACAGATATCGTGGTCCCTGCGGGGATCTTAAAGCACGCATCGGCCGTCTGGTAATGAGTGAATTTCGCCTAGGAGGACAGTGTGGCCTCGTTCGGACAATGGGGACAGATAGCTGACCATGAGTACTGGTTACCAGATTTTTCTAGCAAGCACAACATTTTACATCTCCAAACGACTTTTCGCCATCTGGCGTCCCTCTTCTCTAACAAAGGAATGGTCTCAAGTGAGTCACATAGTTAGTAGCTACCGTTGGCACGGTATCGTGTTAGATTCTGGCTGTTACTGGTCAACCTTCCTTGGTCCCGGTCACGCACTAGTCTGCGGTATGATATGCTTACGATTTAGGGGCTGAACGAATTGGAGTCGTGCTAGCCTAAATATCGAATAAAGTAATGACCGTCTGTGGCTGGAAGCTTCCCAGTCCCTGATTTAGTCACTACAACCCACCGCTCTGACTAATATCGGTGAGCATTGACAGCGAATGAAAGAAGCCTTAGTGAATGTCGGCCTGGCCAATTGTAAAACGGTCCGTCATATCGAGAGCACTTGAATTTCTTCAAATTTCCTTGTTGTTGCTTGATAGCCGCCAATTTATCTCTGCTAAAACAGGACAATTAAGTACGCCACGAAATCAGCTCGCTTTTTAAGAGTAGTCTGTTTACTTATGGCGAGACATGGTGGTCAGAACATGCCCTCGAGATAGAAGGGACGTCTTCTTTTGGTAACTCCAGGAAGCTCTATGAGCTCATTCGTGCCACCGGACCGCTAAAATAAGGTGTTCACGAGACAACTCGGAAAACCAATGGAGCACCTGCCATCAATCAGTAGCGCGGTCTAGACTGCACAGCCGAACAATTTTACTCCCAATCTCACTGGCCGAAGCCTACTTCTGTTGCATTTAGCGCTCCTACACTTCCCGAATGGCCCCTTTCAAGAAGGTTCCTCGACAGAAGCGGAAATTTGGTAGGAATTACAAGCTCTCAAGAGCCACGTGGCACACTAAGTGAATCGTATTCCTTCTGCGCTCTTCAGATACGGTAGACTGGCTGTAGTGAGAGAATCTACAACGCAGTTCTCAAAGGTTTGGATGAAAGGGGAAGTCCCGCATTCTGGGTTGAACCAGCGACTGTACTTATCTTTCAAAAGATTGCTGCACATTGTGTTGTAAACTTTGGAGAATCAGTCTGATCTCCGTCGCTTCGGAACTCCTAGTGTCCATTATCCCCTGCTGAATTTTTCCCTCGCGCAAGCTCCAGTGTCGCGAAGAACAAGCTAGACTCCGCCCCGGCCATATTTTTACGGATCACATCTCAACCCTTCGCCTTCTGCTGGCACACAGTCACGTGTATGAAAGGCGGACTATCGTCGTGTTCCTGGATATCAGGCTGCCTTTGACTCTATCGATAGGGCCGCTGTATGGACTTGCCTGTTGGAAACCGGCTTACCCGGAAGTACGTTTCCATCCTGGAAGCTCCCTACCGGCAGATTTCGGGTAGGGTAGGGGCCCATGGACGATTGTCCCAGTCTTTGTCGTCCCAAGTGGGGTTAGGCAAGGATGCTCTGTTCCCCCTTTCCTCTTCAATTATTTTGTGTACAATGTGCTCCAAAGAACTTTTGATTTGGTTGCAAACGATGGTGTAGAACTTCTACGGGAAGTCAGAGTTGTTGACTTAGATTACGCTGGCGACGTAGTCTTGTTGGGAGACAACACCTAAAATGTCCAAGATGCCTGAGACTACTTGGCAGTCGAAGTCACCGAGTATTGCACGCCCTTTACTCTATCCAAGTGCAAAAAGCTTCTTCAAGACTTGCAAATAGATTCTCCTGCATTAAGTCTTCGTAAGGATCGTTTGGAAACTGTCAGCAGCTTTGGATACCTGAGAATTTTCATTTCCACCAGTGAGGGCATCGCGGACGAGATCTTGCTATGCATCTGTAAGGCCCACTTGGTTTTGCCGATCAAAGAAATCTGTGGCATCGACACGTGATAAAGTAGCCCCTGAAGTGTAGAGTCCATAAGGCTGTAGTTTTCTCGGCGCTGCTTTATGGATGCGAAGCATGACCAATTCGAGGAGATCGACGCTGATTGGCCGCTTTTGAGCCCCGGCGTCTATGATTAATCGCACTAGTATGGTGGCAGCATCACATTAGTAATGACATAAAGCAAAGCTGACTATCTGAAGTAGATTGTTCATCACTCGGAGTAGTTGTTTCTCTTTGTTGATTACCGTGTCTAGGTCAAGTCTTGCGGTTACCAGCCTAGGGTTTGACTCCCTACGATCTATTCGTGCTCGTTGGACACGATTGGAAACGGCGACGTTGAGGTTAACTGATGATCTGGCGGAGGAGTTAAAAAAATTGACTTACAGTTTATCCTCCAAAGGGGCCCTGACATCCATTAAGTTGGAGAAGAATGGCACCAAAGACAGCTGGTTGGAGACGCTGACGGATACTAATCGAGGCCGGAGTCAGAGGCTTCAGTGCTGTAAGGAAAGCCGTGCTGGTACCCCATCCTTCTCCTGCCATATATAAAACCACAAAGTTTCTAAAAACTGATGGAAAAAACCGTTATTAGGAAAATTGCAACAAAAAATCTTTCTAGCTTTCTGTCCTGTCCTTTCTCAAGCATAGTTCTCCTTCTATAACATGGTATCTCTGGCCCCTTCTGTGTACTAAGTCATATATATATATATATATATATATATATATATATATTTATATATATATATATATATATATATATATCATTTTTTCTTCACTCACATTTGATTATTCTCCGTCTATCTTTCTCGCGCGTGAGGTGATAGGATCTTTTCTATATACCCCAATAATACTTTCCTTATGGTGAAGAGATGAAGCCTACCGGGCCGAGGACGTCATGGTGAATACAACCACGAAAGGTCACGGCGCAGTTCTATAGCCCGACGGCCTCTGAACGAAATGTCAATCAATCAACCATGAGTCGCTCCATTCAAAGGTAAAATTTTATAAAACTGCAGTTCAGTAAGTAGAAATCCGTTAGGACAAAGACGGTACTTTATTTTGCATTGAAGGCCAAGACTCGATATAATGAAAAAATAAAGGATTGGTTCCTTAACCGTTTAGATAAATGGATGAATTGATAGTCCGAGGATAATACACACAGTTGTCTTAAGTACACCCCTATCACTGTCATCAGTTTATTTACGTTATAACATTCGACACCATCAATATCACTGAACATGCAACAGCCGTACGGGCTGTGCCACATGGTTCGATGATACGAGCGCATCGTTTAAACCTTCTCCAATTGACTTGTAGTGCAGCATTTGATACCATTACTACATTCAACTACTCAGCATATGATCGTCACACATTTCCATTTGTTCAGTCAGGTTTACAACATCAATCTTTATAAAAAAAATGGCTCCGATATTTCTTGATGTCATAACGTCTCGATAATTTCGATCTGATTGGTTTGCAGCGGCATGGCTGAGGGTTGTGCGTCAAGGCCAAATAATGTTGTATCGTAGCCTAAGAACTGTGGCTTTTGGCCTCAGCTTGATGGGGAATTTTGTATACACTACTTGACTTGGGTCGCAGTGATATGAAAGTTTTCGTAATCAATGATACCCATATATTCTTATCCATAGGGATTTTCTGTCATTGTGCTTCCTGTGTTATGTCCCAGTTACTGCTAGAGACGATTATTCTGGCTTCAAACAGACTTGATCCATTAGTACAAGAACGAATTTTAATATAGGATGGATGCTGGTGTGAAGACTCATTAAAAATGGACATGAAAATTCCGCTCACCATATCGTGAAACTTGTTCAAACTGATTTAATCCAGGTCGTCTGTCATCGATCATAACTTTTATCTTGTATTTACCAAGTAGTTCGTCTGTTTCCAATCACTTAGGTCACAAGTTCCTAGGGCCATTCACCACTCATTCTCCCCCACGCCCGCCTGATAATTTTGTATCTAGTCCAATTGCAACTCACATTCTTCGCATAGTTTCAATGAGAGCGTTCGCTGACTGTTGCTGTTTGTGGTCCATCTTTTGGATTTATCTGCTAGTATCGAGCTCCGATTCCGAGCAGACTTTATCGCTTGCTTATCCTTTATCTCGCGTTTTATCTTCATGTGAGCTGAAGCACTGACAGCCACGATCCATTTTGTTATTACATCACGATTGCCTGGGTTACCTGACCAAGCCCATCGCTTGGGCATGATTCTCTGTGTCTCTCCCTTTGATAAGCAAGTGTTGTATTGGACGAGCTTATATTTTACTTCATCACTGGCCTTTCCTGATTGGTCAGTATGAAACTTTTGTTCGCACATTATAAGTCGAGCAATCTGATTGGTGCAAGGGTTTTATAAACCACTGAAGAAATAACAATGATGGCGATTTTCGTGTTACAAGTTGTAGCAACATACTAATTGCTGTTCCCGAAGAACGGAGGATTGATGCTTGTGAATGACGAAACTTTTTTCCTTCTTGTTTTGATTACACCGTTCCCATAACCATGCTATTCATTTGTCCTTCGCAGCTCATGTGTGTGTGTGTGTTCCCTCAAGCGATTACTTCTATTCTGACCGCTGACTGGTCCAAATGTTTCCAGGAATAAGGACCTTTGCTATAATCCATTTGACTCTCGGTCTCCAGCGCTTTCTGTCTGTCGCTACCTGGGCGCTTTAAAGCTTTTTGGTCTTTTTTATTCTGTGGTCGGTTTGCCCACAATTTAAGGTGTTATGTTTACTGTTTCACAACTTTGCCCTCCAGTACATGTTGTAAAGGGGGCTCGAGTCTTTTGGTATGGGACTCGGGGTTCCTTCATCTGCGAATCACTCAGTCACGGGACGACAATCTTGTACATGGGTCATAGTCAATTCCTGACTCGCACATCTTCAGGTTCGCCTGTTATTCACAGTTAGCTCTTCTGATCGAGCAGTCTGGTAACAAACTGAATTGGTTGATTCGGTTCAGATGGCAGTTGGTATTTGATGGGTTCTTTGGTCCCATCTGTTCCCTCCAAATATGTCCTCGATTCAGGACGGGCGAAGACCTGGTGGCTGCTTTCCAATCAATGATGCTATCGGCTGAATGAACCAAAACTTCTATTAGCATAGTGCCAGCCCATTCCTTCGCAGTGATGTTCTCAATAACAGCATTTGCTCTTATTGAGATAACGGAATCAATCAGTCTATCGATCCACTTTTCAACCACTGAATGAACTGCAGCATCTTCCTCAGTTTACGAGTCAAACTCCGCAGTTTAAGAGCCTTGTGTCACGGTTTTAAAGCCATCCATCATAAAAGAAGCAATTCTAGGTAGCGATATAAATTATACCATTTATTTTACAAAAGATACAGATGTAAGTCCAAAAATGCTTTGGAAGTTTATATGAATGTGAAATCGTGCCTTTCGTAAAAATCATATGCAGTTGTTTTGACTACGTGAAGGGATTTATGGCAAATTTATTGTATTAAAACAAACCGATACTTTACGGCAGACTGCCCTTCTGGTACTCTCATGAGCTTTTCTGTGTTTGCTTAATTTTCCCGAACTTTTAAAACAGCTGAATGCCTCCTGAATGGAGTTCGAGAATGGACTATACGGGGTAGGAAATCCGAAAGAAAGTTTCATGGCCAAACGAGCTTCAGATGCCCATTTGGTGTATAGCAGCTTGGTCCAAAAATAAACACTACCTCGATATCGGTCTGTTTAGCGTTCACCTTAGAGGAGCACGCTTCCAAGAATCTATTGAAAACCTAGTTATTTATTTTTGCTCGGTATCTGTGATGTATCATCCCAAGGGTGGACATGCACACAATGATATTCAAGTTAGCCATTTTATCCGACGACAATAATTTTGTATACAGCTTCCTAAACAGATCATCCGCTCTATTCAGAGCTCCGAAGGTTGTAATTGGTTCTGTCAACGTAAAGTCATAAAATAGAGCTTCCGTACGCTCGTGACCATTCTGCATATTAGGGCACGATTTACAACGGCATTAATACCGTAGCGCTCAGACGGGTTGAGTAGTAACATTTTTCATGATGTAGCCAAGGTTATCAAGGAGTCGACCATTAGAAGTCTCACTAATGATCTGTCCGAAACTTTAGGACTCAAGCGTTATTTTAATCCGAGAGAGAGTTATTGAAGGATTCTCCTCCACAATGTTGCCCAGCTTAGCGATATCACCAAAATTTTCGTTTTCTTGAAGCACGGCTTTAGCTCATTGCTTCGAACTTTTTTGCAATACCTCCGAATGCTTTTATATTTAGTCTGAGATGATGAGGTATCAATTTCAAATCGTCACCGTTTCTGGCACATTGTGCTATACGCCTGCGAACTTCACTGTTGACAGTTTTTCTTCTGTGCATAGGATTTTCGTCCTCGAGGATCCAGTCGATTATCTCCATCCCCTATGTTATATCGTCAGAGGATATCTTCGTTTGGTCCTGTTTGTTTCACGAAAGACGATGTTAGCGATTCTCAAACGTTTACGTTAGGTTGAAACTGACCAACAGCCATCCATAATTGATGGTAAGTTATCACACTCCCATGCGCCCATTCAGTGTCGTGTTTACATCGCATAATCTGATTAAGCCACTTGCGCACATCATGCCCACTTGATCACTACATATTCCGAGTAGGTAAAAACTAGTGTCTGGGCTTTACCGATATCGAAAAGCGACAACCACACGAAGTAGCAATTGAGTATTTCCGTACGCGAAAGCCGTACCTTCGGTTATGCAGTCTTTTTGGGCCTCAAGTTGCTATCATGTTATCGTTGTTTTGAAAATCCAGTTTTAATGCTTTCTGGAATTCAGATGTTCACTAAGACCTCTGCTTGGATGTGCGAGTCAAAAAGTCTGATATTCTACTGTTTACGCAGTGTGTGGAACAGTCAGTCCAAGAAATAATGACGACTGGCTCTCTGACTGTGGTGTTTCGCTCTTACACTATGGGAACAGGTGTAGTGAACCAAATAATCATGACTGTCTTAGTTACACATCAGCCGATGATCCAATCGTTATAGAATGGATCATAAGTAATTCCCAAACGATATGGAGTAGCCACTAGACACTTATCTGTGAAAAATTGGTCAACAACGTGTCACATCTTGACTCGTCTATGTGACCTTTATTATCTTTCGATCAACCGGGCATGTCTGACATGAATCAGTCGCTGAATCAGTCAACGTGCAACCACTGTCTCCAAGTAATGGTTAGTCACAATGAACGAGCCAGTTGCTCTTCGGTGTAGTGTGTGCATGCAGAAGGGAAAGCCAGATCGTTCATGTGCGAACGTGTAATCATTGTGGGTTCAACATATGATGAATAAGTGAAACCTCAGTTGGTTGTGAAACAGTTCGCACAGTAACTATGCCAGCATTTATGTTCTTGGCTGTGGTGTACGTATCTCTAATTTGATTAGTCAACAGACCAAGAGGAGAGTGCTGATTGAGGGTGGTTGACGTCACATCAAAAATAACAGTACACAAAATTATGAAGAAAAAACAACAACAACGAAATTTACTACCACTACTACCACTACTACCACTACTACTACTACTACTACTACCACTACCACTACTACTACTACTACTACTACTACTACTACTACTACTACTACTACTACTACTACTACCACTACCACTAGTACCACTACTGTAATGATCTATGACACGTACCAGATAAATAGACAGTTAGTTGATTAATCATGCATCTTGAACGTTCAATTCACTATTGAAAAGCATGGAAGCATTGTACAGCTGTTTCATCCTTGTTGGGAATCATCAGCAGTGCACATCCACCGAGCCCCCACAGGAGACTAGAACCCGGAGTGAACGGTTGTGAATCGAACATTAGGGTTGAAACAGATGTACAGTGCTTTCATGCTTTTCGATGGTGAGTTCAGCGTTCAAGCTGCATGATGAAATATATCATACAAATCTAATCTCCTACTACTCAATTGAAGATAGTTAGTCGGAAATCACTCTTTCGGACACCGACAAGATTAACCAGCTGTTACACTATTGCTTATTTGAAAAATAGCTGTCTAGTGAACTTGAAAATAATGATGAATCAGCCTGAGAATGCAATTACATGTTTTGAATGCCTTCATTGACCTCGCGGCATTCGGCTCGTCTGACGTAGTCGCGTTTGTTGTCAGTCAACAACTGCCCATAATTTGTGTATTGAGTATTCAACTAGTTACTTCTTCAGTAAGTAGTATGTATACGCTATCACTCCACTACTGCTACAAATACTACCACGGATACTGCGAGCATTATTATTATTATTCACAACAGTAATGACCGTTGTTATTATTATAATAATTATAGGGCATATCGCAGTCCCCTAAAACAGGTATTTTACTGATTTATCAAATTTGAAAAAGTGAGTCCAATTGTCCTGACTGTTGTTTCAAATGTAAGTAATTAAGGTAACGAAGACTTGAGAAGATTTAAAAGGTCTGCGCTTTGTCGATTTAGTCCGATCTTTTTCTACTGGGATTTTTCATTCACGGAGTAGATCTCTGATGAACTAATTTATCTTCGTTGTATGTCGCATTGAGTAACAGTTGAATGATGACTACTCTCAGCAATCCTGCATTTTTGGTACCGTTTTGTATGTCAGCATAATACTGACGTGATTTTTAATGTTTTATTGATGAATTCACGGAAGTAACGAATGAAATGTTGATGCAACTATGTCACGAATTGTCTAACGATTATGACATAATCGATTGTGTCAGCTCACGAGGAGCCATTAAAGGGAGGCCATATTCTGTTATATGTATGTAATCACATGTTTAACGTAATATATACGTCCCTCTCTAACCAGCTGTTTACGTATCCTGCTAGTTGATGTGAATTATATTCATCTGAAAACCTCATTCTTCCATTGTGATTTTATGGGGAAATTGGGATTCCGTTCTTCGACGCAGTCTAATCTAACTTTTTCGATTTGCCTGAAAGAATTATGTTGAGATTCTGGATTGATCCGAATGGGAACGTTTGGTGACGCGGTGGTAGTCGACTCCACGTATAAGTACAACCCACAATTCAGTACAGTGTCGGTTCGATCTATTTTCTCATTGGTCAGTATGTGCAAAGTTGAACTAGAAATCCCAATCCGGACTATCTACCATTTCAGAAGACAAAAGTTTAAAGAGTAAAATACTTTGTTTGTCCTAACCGATAGGAAGTAACTTTGCATATTACATCGTTTCGGGATGACAAATAATCAGAAACGAGAGGAATGTGATAATAATTTCCAGGATAATTTAGATATGAGTTAGTTTGAATACGATCAGTCCGCTGAAGAGCACGACCAATTTGAACCATCTCAAATTGGTATTTCCATTGCACAGATCCGTTTTGCAGCATGTTTTGACCAACCCGTTTCCTTTGATGCGAAGATCAGCAGAAGAGCACGAATTGTCACATCCACGGGTGGTAGTTACTCGTTTTCCATCAACCCATGTCTGTGATATCTGTGTAGAATGAGCGAAGGAAAAAAATTGTGAATTCTGACGTTTTCGTCGTTTCCATCGTTGCGATCAGATAAAACGAATGCAACTGGCCTCACTGCACCCCGTATCTTAACACTCCACGCCAAGGCACCACCCAGCACTTCACTCTACCCAATTCTACTTTATTCCAGTTAACTCCACTCCGTTGAACCTCGCTTCATGTAAAGTCACCTCAGTCAATGCTAGTCCCTCCACTTCGTATAATTCCACCATCAACTAGGCTGTCTATTTCATTTTATTTCGTTGCACCCCACATCACTCCACTACACTCAGGTGCACTCAGCTCATTAGAACTCGTGTGGCCAGAATGTGAATTTTTTCACGAAGTCAAGTCTTTGCATTGCACGAAGTCTGTGGTAAGGAATTTTCATAAACTGTTATCACAGTGGCATATTCGTTTTGAAAAAAATAGTGATTTGTATTCAGTCCGTGGATAGGTTCATTGACCTTATGGACCGTTTACTTTACAGATCATTCAACAAAGCTGTAATAAAAGCAGTTGAATTTGATGCTGATTGATTTTTAGAGGTGAATAAAACGATAGAGAGAATGTGTGTTGCATCCAGTTTGAACAGTCACTTCCACTACGTGGACAGTTGATTCATATTCCTTCCGTGCAGGGATGTACGTCTATTGATATTTGATCATGTTTCAGTCCCTGTACTATCTGTTGGCTGATCGATCCCGCCATTTATCGATTGACCTTGGTTGACCTGAGGCGAATGTACACTAGTGCATGCATGTAGCTCAGCTCATTGATATCGGGTACTCACTCGCCTGCTTGTTTCTTAATTATCTGAAGAAATAAATGGAGTGCCCTCATTGCGTTTTCTACCACTAATCGCAGACAATAGTCATTTAAGGAACCACTTTTATTGCCATGATGTTCTGATCACTGAGCTTAGCGTTTAGATGGCAAGGGAACATCAACTGACAGAGGTCGAAAAACAAAAGTTGAGCTTTGGGCACAAGGTCGTCTACGAGGCTCAAGGTCAAGACAAATGACAAACCTGTTTCAACAGTCAGCCAAATACGAAATTCAGCAATGTAAGGATTTATCTAAAATATGTGGCACACTGTCATTAATGTAAAAATACAAATATAAACACATTACGAATCAGTCCTCTTGGATTGTT